>JARDYH010000002.1:35106250-36340625 GCA_029215795.1 Anniella stebbinsi | reverse complement strand
GAACACCCCCTCTCGCAAATGTTCCTCTGATATGGGTGAGACTGAGGAAAGGCCTCCCTAGGAGGTCTTAAAATGTGAGCAGGCTCGTCTGGGAGAATGTGGCTTAGGGTGATCATATGAAAAGGAGGACAGGGCTCCTGTATCTTTAACAGTATTATTGAAAAGGGTATTTCAGCAGGTGTCATTTGTATGCATGCAGCACTTGGTGAAATGCACTCTACATCACAACAGTTAAAGCTGCAGGAGGCCTGCCCATGAAAAGATACAAAAGAGGGCAGGGCTCCTGCAGCTTTTAACAGTAGTGCTGAAGAGGGAATTTCACCAAGTGCTGCATGCATACAACTGACACCTGCTGAAATTCCCTTTTCTATACAGCTGTTATAGATACAGGAGCCCTTTCCTCCTTTTCATATGGCCACCCTAAAATAGTCTGCTCCCAATTCATACAGGCCTTACAGGCCATAACCAACCATGCCAGCCAGTGTTGGGTATTACTCACTACACACCTGGATGTGGTTGAGCATTTGGCCCTCTGTGCAAGACTGTCCAATACAATCAAACTTGGGAAACATTCATGATGAGCACGCCTTTAATGACTACCTTGTTCACCTGCAAAATGTAGATCCTTCCACATCTGAGATGTTCCCATATATGCAAATCATTCAAATAATTGTTTTAGGCAGTATATGCAAATATTTCAAATATTTTTTTTTACAAAATTTGGCAATATTCCAATATATACAAAAAATAAAGTGACTAAATTCATAAAGACTCTATACTGAACATGAGATCACCTCTAAATTCTATGAAAGGCAGAAGCCCCTCCAGGGACCAGGTAATGTTGATACCAAAAGCAAAAATACAAAGGTTGTGGCTCATGCTTTCTACTGTAGCCTTCTATACCATGACCTCATCTGCATATACACTTTGTGACTTAATGCCACACCCAGCATATCAGTATCAGTAAACCTTTATTACAGTCAATAGACCAAAGGTACAAAACATAAAATATTAAAACTTTAAAATCATACATTAACTCTTTCATGATTTCAGAATGGTGGAAGGACTGTCAGGAAATAACCCTAACCAGAAATACCTTTAAATGGGTAACCAAACCATGGACTGACTCACTCAGTGACAAGAGTACAGTCAAATAGATGAAGGATCACAAAATGAGAACTATTATAGTCAAATGTCTACTCTTTTTTAATTAACTGGGTTACATGTTTTATTGCTGGTATTGTTGATGGTATTCATTTTTTAAAATTACATTGTACAAAATTTGGCAATATTCAAATATAATAAAAAATAAAGTGACTAGTGCTGCTTCATATCAAGTGACTAACGCTTCTACATATCAGTCAATGTATCATTGCTTTAAAATATAATAAATATGATAAAATTAATATTAATACATAGTTAGTCCTATTGAATCTAAATCTCACTATTCCTTAGGGATATAAGTTCTACAATTCCCAGCATCCCTGAGCCAGCATAGAACTGTGCCCTTAATTTATCTAATTATCAATCTCTAAATTACTGGGGGGAAATCCTTCTTTCTTCTTTCCATCTCTTATTTCTCCATATTCTGTGAATTTTACTATCTTTGCTATTTCCCAAACTTTCAATAACCAACTTTTAACAGTGGGCACCTCATTAATTCTCAATTTGGTGGCTATTAATATTTTGGCTGTCGCAAATAAATCCAAGCTAAGTCCTGATGTTTACTTCACACTATATCTTTCACATATCCTAATAAAATAACAGTTGGGTCTAATAGTATCTCACCATCTACCATAAATTTAATTGTGTTTAATTTCCTCCCTCCCCAAATGTACCACCTTAGGACAACTCTATCATATTTGGTAAAATTTTGAATTTCCTTCTTGACAGTGGCAACATCAGTTTGTTCCTTACTTATAAATCTTGACTAGCCATGCAGGATACCATGTATATATAAACCTATATTGGTTTTCTCTAATATTCAAGCATTGTGATAAAACTGGGCCTTTAGTAAAGATATACAGCCATTTTTGTTGTGATATCTCAGTTTAAGCCATTCCCTTTCTTGTCTCCAGGAGTTCATACATTTGTTGCCCTTTAAATCAGGGGTGCCCCCTCCAGATGTTGGTGGATTGCAACTCCCATCAGCCCTAGCCTCCATAGCCAATAGTGAGGGATGATGGGAGTTGCAGTCCAAGAACATTTGGAGGGCCACAGGTTTTCCATCCATGTTTATAACTGCATATAGTCAATAGTGCTTTATACATTCTGGATGACAATATTTTGTTGTTGTTGGATTCTTTCATGATTAGTTCTTCATAACAACTTAAAGTTTCTCTCATAGGTCCTTGATGCCTTTTCCTTTCTATGTAACTACATAGTTGGAAATATCGAAACCAATATGTTAATTGTTTACCCATTTTTAATTCTAATTCGGCTCTACTTAAACAAAACCCATTAATCATCACATTCTTAAATGTTGTTATATGATAAATATCAATTTCCACAGAATGCCACTAATTTTAAACTCATCATTGCAAATAAATAATGTTAGCAGTTACACGTTTGGACTGTGTTTTTTTTTAAAAAACCCTATGTCCCATATGTCTTGGGGGAGTCATGATTCCGTCACTTTGCCATTCGTTTCCTCAAAACCCTGCGGCATTGTAGCTGTGGGGTAGGAGCTGCAAATCCCCATGGTAGGAGGGAGCATGGGCTTTCCAGGTAGTGCCGGCGGCCATTCAATTCATCGAGCTCGACCCTGGCCCTCTGCCTGGCTTTCCCACCACTCCCCTGACCTACTCTGGGCCTCGATCCATTCCCAGAATGCCCCCAGCCTCAATGTGAATTGAGGTCACCATCGACAGACAGAGCAAGGAAGGTGGTGACTTTGGAATAAAGGAAAACACTGTGGTAAGTCAGCAACATTTTAAGTGTGAAGTTTCGAGAGAAAAGCTTGTGGTGTGTGTAAGTTGGTGGCTGCATTGTATAAACTACACAACACCACTGTGCAGCCACTACGGGGTATTCAGGGTGTATAGACAGCTCCAAGTAATGCTATAATACAGATATATATTTCAGTGGATCTGTTATATAACTTTGCTTCATTCTTTTCTCTGTTTTGTTATTAAGACTATCATAGCATTTACTAATTATCTCCAAATGTATGCAGAATAGAAATATATTGTAATAGGGACCCTAAAGCTTTCTTTTTATATGGTTTTTGTATTATCATTAAATCAACTCCTGAAACAAAGATGGAGCTTAACAGAAATTTGAAAAACAATCTCAGGGTCAGTTTGGAAAGCCCCCAAATCCAGCTGTAGCAGAGCCCTGGAGGTTTCAGATCTGGATATCAGAGCCAGTGCAGGCTCCAGGTTTTTGATGGTTCTTGACCAAGCCATCCTTGATGAGCCCCCTCCTCAGTGACATCCAGTTTAACACTAGAGAAATTCATTTCCTAGATCTAAAAGTGAAGAAGGAGGGAGAACATCTTATTATCTCCATCTATAGAAAACCCACTGATGTCTCTAGGTATCTTAGATATGATAGTTCCCACCCCCATGGTTTAAGAAATAATCTCCCATACTGACAATTTATAAGACTCAAACATAACTGTTCCAAAACATCAGATTTCAGACAGGAATCACAGACACTGTCCATGCAGTTAAAAGAAAGAGGGTATCCCTATGTTGTAATTTCGCAAGGCCTGACAAAGGCTGAGGCTAAACCACATTCAGAGCTTTTCTCAAAAAAGAATATAACAGCCCCAGAATGAATCAATTGTAGTCTAACGTATGACCATATAACAAATCACCTGCAAGAAAGCTTAAGGAGACACTGGCACATTGTCCAACATATCCCAGGGTGCCAGGAAAAACTCATGGTCTCCTTTAAAAGAACCAGGAACATAAGAGATATTTTAAGCAGGAGTGAATACAAAGAACACAGAAGAAGTTTACCCACTTTTTACCAGGTGCTTCCATGCCTAAGGAACACCATCCCTGTGAACCCTGCTGCTACTGCAAACACACCCTCAAAGTTACAGAATTCGAAAACCCATCTGATCAACAAAGATGTTTCCTCAAACATTTTACTACCTGTAATAGCACTTTTGTCATCTATGCCATCCAGTGCAAACGCCCAAAGATCTGTATAGGCAAAACAATTAGACCTCTGAAAAAAGTATAGGAGAGCACCTCAGTAACTTAAAGAACAACAGATCCTTTAGTAGATCATTTTCCAACACAAAATCATTCTTTTGCAGATTTAAAGTTTTGGGCCCTTGAAAAATTGGAAGCCAGAAAAATGAATTGTTATTAAGAAAGGAAATCGAATGGATCCTAAAGTTAAAAACTCTAAACCGTAATGGTTTAAACTTAGATCTTGAATTTTTGCCACTCCTGTGACTCAGTATTACCTGCAGTGACTCCCACATAACAAGAATAACGATAGCAGTAATGATGTATGTTGAGACCGTGTACTTATCATTTCCATATGGAAATACCGAGCAAAACACACACACAAAAATGACAAAAAATGATGAAACAATGAGAAAAGAATTAGAATAAAAAGAGGACCCTAGAATGATTACATTTCCTCAGTTGCCAGTGAATATCATAGGAGATTATCATCCTGCTAAGAGTTTTCTGCAGACATCTCTTACCAAGTAAGAACCTATATATCAAACTTTTGTTAAAAGTGTTTTTACATTAAAAATGTTTTTATATGACTTATAGAAATTTTAATGTATAATGTGGACAGGCCCGAGAACCTTCATTTGTATTATTTAATTTTTTAAAAAGAAACTTACATATGGACACAGGTCTCTTGAGGCAATATGCCAATCTAATCCCTAAATTGATGCATTAATGTTATATGTTATCCCCATAAACATAATGTAATGTATTCTTGATGTTACAGTCCCCTGAAGAAGGCCTTAAAAAATAACAACATAGGCCGAAACACGTTGGACGTGAATAATAAAGTATCTCAGCATTCTGAGAACCTGCTTCTCTCCTTTTTTTTGACCTGAGTGGATGCTCTCCTTCTTTTGGTTTTCCCCTCCCTCAGTGAGTCTACCTTCTTCACCACCTTTGTCACCAGCTGCTATCCCCATCCTCTTTCTCATCATTGCTATCACTTGCTTGCTTGACAGGCAGAGAGCCATTGAATAAGCATGCTATGGCATCTGCTCCTCCTCCTCCTCCCCACCACTGTTGTCTGGGCTAGAGTAAAAGGTAGGTGAACAAGTAGGTTGCAATTAGGGCGGTGCAAAGACCCCCAGATTCGCATCAGATCCCAATTTGGATTTCCCAAATCCAGCCCAGTTCACGTTGGATCGATTCGGACCTGGTCCATCTCACCTTAGATCTGAATCCGAATCGAGATTCAGATGTCCGAATTATTTGGATTTTTCGTTTTCTCATAGATTTGCATTAGAAAAAATAAATGCCTATAACTTTTTTTATTTTTCAAGATAGAAACATGAAAGTTGGAGACCTTACAGTTGCCCTGCAGGTGCTCATGTGTACCTAATTTCAGAAAGATCTGTGCAGTGGTTGTCCTGTAATCCACTGCTAAAAATATGATTTTTCAAGGAAACAGCGAAAGCAAAGCAGCCACTCAAAGCAAAGAGAGATTTGAATTTTGAAGGAGTGTATTCAAGCTCACACTATCCATTCAAGTGCAAAACTCCCCTACTTCAGTTTTCTTTTGTTTGTTCTGAACTTGCAATGGTGAAGAGGAAGAACAATTTTAGGGGAAAAGCAATTTTAGGGGGATCTGGAATTGTCAGTGGGCCCCTGCTGGGTTGAGGGCTCTTGGCATGTGCCCAACCATGTCTACCCTTGAAGCCAGTTCAGGATCTTGTTAGATCAGAAGCTGCAAAGGGTTAAGACTGGCCCAGGAGCCCAGCTACAGGGTTGGTGAAGAAAATCTAGGTGGTAGAGACCGGCTGACGTAGGCCCTTTCTACACCAGGGATTTTCCCTGGGGTTGTCCCTGGGTGCTCCCTGTGCATCCAAATGATGCACAGGGACTCCCTGGGGCAGGGAGGATGGGCACAGGTTTACCCAGGGATGAAGAAACCTTGGGAAGACCCAATTCTTCACACAGTCTTGGGGCTGTCCCAAGACCACGGGACGTGTAGGCACCCGTTCCGCCTGGTGTCTGCTTACTCCTGAGTCAGTGGGCAGCAGAAGCGGGCATGGAGCTGCACAACTCCATGCCCATGGTGGTGGTGGGGGAACAGCAAATCTGTTATCCCTAGGATGGTGGGGGTGGGGGGCACGCAAGGGGGTTTCTTACCTTCTCCGCCGCGGTGGATTTTCAATGAAATCTAAATGCCAGAAGGTTTAGGGGGAAAGAAAATGCAAAAGAAATACCCTTTCTTATTATTTATTATTTATTATTAACATTTATATGCCATCTTGTGTGCTAAAAAGCCGCTAATGCAGCACACAACACTTGAAAGCAACAAAACTGTAAAACAATTAAAAAAACCCCAAGAACGTTAAAAACAGTAAAACATTAACTACACAGAGCCTATCTACACACGCAGGATAAAACACTTTGAAAACTGTATATGGAGTGTGTCCTGGGCCCCAACAGTTCTCAAAACTGTTATAAACCGTTTTAAACCATTTTAAAGCAGTAGTGTAGATCAGCTCATAGTCTAAATGGCTAAATTCAAAAGATGTGTCCTCACATCCTTTCTAAAAGCCAAGTAACTAGAATGGGGGCAGGGGGAGGGCTCTCACAGTACCTGCAGGAGTGAATTTCATGGTTTGGGAGCGAACAGGCCTCCACGGATAAAGTTCCTATAAAATAGGCCCTATCGTGAAGCTCTTATATGACAAGACAAAGATGAATAAGGCCTCAAATGGGAAAGTCCCATTCTTCTAGTTCTATGTGGGTGTAATCTGTGTGTTGCCATGGTTGCTCTTTAGTTCTAGTACAAAAAAAACATATATTCAGTAAACTTCAATAATTCTTTCTGAATCTGCCTTCTGAACCGATAGAAGTCATTGTGTCACAATGTTCTCTTTGTCCAGACCTCAAGTTGGTAGTCCATTAGCCTGAAATCAATATTTTATTGTGTGGAAAATGCAGGCCCTTAGGGTACCAGAGCCATTTTGTTACAAAAGGATACATCTTCTGTCTCCCACTCCCCTCTCCCTGAAATGGCATACACCGCTACAGAAGAGTCCTAGATGCAAAAGAAAAATGATGAGGATCTATATATGGAAAGTCAGGCTATTCAACCCCTTTCAATACCTCTCAAACTCAGCTGCACAATGCAGTGGAGGCCAGTGGCTCTGATGTCTGTGAGGTGGTAAATCCATTCCAGGTTTCATTCAGAACCAGTCAGAATTCTAAAGGAGCTATGCTAACTCCTTTAGAGTTCTGACTGAAACGTGGAGCGGATTCACCGCACCATGGACGCTGGAGCCACCAGCCTCCACGGGCACAAGGGCTATTGGCCATGGTGACTGGAACCGATTTGAAGTTCAAAACATATGGTTGGGAAGAGTTGGTGTACATCATAATTTCTGTTGTTTAATAAAACCTCACCAAGGATGCCTTGGACTTCTTTCAACCTCTCGGATCCTCCACAGTTAATGAAATGCAATAGGCTCGCAACAGAACCGCACTTTGCCATTAAAAACAAAAAAGGCCTCATTTACATTTGTGCACTGCCAATACCATTAATGTTAATTGGTTATTTGCACTTTATGTTGAAAAGCAGTAAAACAAACCATAAAGGTGGTTTTATTAACTGCAGTTTCGCCCTCTGAAGCCCATGCTAGGAGACACACTTTGCAATCAGTGATTTCCCCCTCCCCACAAGACGGTATGACATTTACATTGCCACATTAACATATTTATAAACAAATTACTGCCTTCTTTTCAGCAATTTGCATTTTATAACACATCATAGGCACTCTGGAGTTAATAGGACCGCCACGTACAAGGCTTTTGTAATTCAGTCAGAATGCTGCATTGTAATCTTTCTCCGATCGCTCCCAGGTCTATAGAGGAAGGGGTAATTAAGAAAAAAATAGCTTTTTACAGACAATTATAATATAGGATTAACAAGAACGAAACCTGTTTCAATCATTGCTTTTCAAAAGTGATTTGGAGAAGTGTCAGGTGGCCTGGAAAGCAGAGCTGGCAAAGTTTGCTGACATGACGGGTTGGCTTGTTTGTGGATCTGAGAAGTTCCTATAGAACAGGGTTTTACAGAGGAGTTCAGTCTTACCCATGTATTTTGTGTTTTGTATCCTCCTGGCTCCTTAGCTGAAAAATCCATTTTGTTCCAGAAAAGACAGCACTGCTAGAGGCTTGGAGGATTCCAGCAATGAGAAGAGAACCCCGGATGGCTGCAGAGGGATCAGTGTCTAATTGTCTAATTAATCCTCCATTCGTTAAAGTCAAAAGAGTTGCTCCCATGAAACTGTGGATTGCATACCTGACCTCCAAAGCATGGCCTAACCAGCTAACCCATGAAGGTACCTGTAAAGCGGCCAATCTTAACCCTTGGCAGACAATTGTTGGATAATAGGAACAATTCTGCATGCTTCCAGACACTAGAGGGCGATAGAGAGTGTCTTGTAGCTTTGGCCCCCTCCACAAGGATGCGCTTTTGCGCCCGGTTCCGCGATTATGCGCATTATCGCGGAGGCGCTTTTACTCCTAATCCCTCTGCACCGGAGGCGGCGAGAGGCGGCGAAGCGCATTAATTCATGTCCAAAAAGCGCTTTACAAGCAGTTAATGCGCGTAATCGCTTGTTCACACCGCGAAAATGCGCTTTAACGGCCGGAGCAAAATAAAAGTCGCTATTTAACGCGTGTTCGAAAATGCGCATTATCGGGGAGATAACGCGCCTGTATGCCCGTTTTGCGCTCCGTGCTTGTGGAGGTAAAATTTTTAATGAGCCTTCAAGGCTCATTAAACGTCTCGTGTGGAGGAGGCCTTGATCAGTTCCCATTTCCTGCTTCCCCTCCCTCTGACTTTGCAACAAGCAAGAAAGACCATGCAGCTCTTTCCCTGAGAAGAAGCAGGTAACCATATCTCCTGCCTTCACTCACACTCACATAGCCAGCTTTAGGGGGTGCTTGTAATTAAACGGTGTTAGATAGCCTTCTCTCCCAATGTATATAAAACAACCAATAAAGTAAATCGATTTGAACTTCTTTTAAACTGGCTCTACCTGTGTTTATTGCTTCAGACCAATACTAAAGGCAGTGTTACCACACTTTCTCTATATAAGGCAACTCTGCTGTAAGTCACGCCACACTTTCCAACAGCAATATGGCCCAATCCTCCCACCCCCAAGATAAATTAGCTGACTACAGCATCACCTGGGCATCCCTTGTGATACCTTTTGTTTTGCATAATTCACCATCCAATGTTCTCCTATAGCATGACTTTGCAATGTTCAAGTTAACCATTTTAATTCAATCAAGGAGCCTCTCTGAGGCTTCCTTTCATTCCCCAGAGTTAGATTTTTGTTTCGCCCCTCCTGAGTCCTTTGTATTCTTTGTATTGAAATCTAGAACTACCCTTGAGATTGGACATTCAGTGTTGTTCTTGTTGTTTCGCCCATCACGTTTCAGCTCAGCTCGAAGATTGACACGGGATTTGGTTGGCTTCCAAAACTATTCTTCATGATGCTTCCCAAGCAGTATCCCCTCTCTTCTCTGGTGCTTTGCTCACATTTCCAGGGCCAGAGTCTTCCTTTCCCTTCTCCGGAACCACATAATTGCCTTGTTTTCCCAGAGAGATCCATGTTGCCTTGTACACCCCAAAAGAAAGCTTTGCTCCCTTATAATGGATTTCAATGCTTCTTGTCACCCACTTTGCATAGTATTCTCTTGAAATCCAGAAACAATCCATTAAGGCAAGATCGTTGGGTTATACCTATTTATTCACTGAAATATCAACTGGTTGACACATATTAACCAGCCTGCACTGAGCCTCCCTCCAACTCCTAGCTCTGTGACAAGTCTACTTTTTCCTGCTAGAGGCTGTCTGGGGGGCTGTCTATATGTGCTCAAAGCTCCGCGGTGGCTACAATGCAGTTATATGATGCAGCCACAGATTCGCAGCCACCATGGGTCTTTTTCGCAAAAGCACAGTGAAAAGTTAGGGACTTGCCCCAACTTTTTCGGTTGGGGTGAGGTCACCCTGGCTCTTCTGCCTTCACTCCGTGGCTGATACAGGGGGTGATCCTGGCAGAAGGCAACTGGAAGACAGGAAGAGGGTGGGGTGGCAGCTCCAGTATCTGGATGACCGCTGGAAACCCCGTGTTCCCTCCTTGGTGTGGGGATTACCTGATGCCACCCCAGGTAAGTGAAACCATGGGTTTTTGGGGAAACATGGCACCAACTTGGCACCTTGAAGACAGCCCCGAGGAGTTGCTCTTAAAGAAACAGTAACATATGCTACACTTTGAGCCTTTGATACACAAATGGTTCCCCCCCCCCCTCCATGGCTGCCTCTACAAGAGGCATTTAAAGCTTTTTCAAGGCGCATTAAAAAATTTACCTCTACAAGAACGGAGTGCAAATTGGGCGTAGAGGCGCGCTATCCCTCCGATTATGTGCATTATCGAATGCGCGTTAAACAGCGAGTTTTATTTTGCTCCGCCCATTAAAGCGCATTTTGACTATTTGAACAAGCACTTATGCGCATTAACTACTTGTAAAGTGCATTTTGGTCATCCGTTAATGCACTTCGCCGCCTCTCGCTGCCTCTCGTGCAGAGGTATTAGGCGTAAATGCGCTTCAGCGATTATGCGCATAATCGCCTAACCAGGCGCAAAAGCGAATCCTTGTAGAGGGGACCCATGTCTAAGAGCAGCTTTGGATGGGTAATTTCTGTCAGGAACTTGGAATAGGAGTAAATGATTAAACCTTCTCCTCTGCATAAGCACTACGGTTCCAATATAAATTGTGCTTGCCAGGGCTACTTTTTGAAGACCAAATTAGATTGGAAGATCATATCATGGAACTCAATGTGAAGTTTTTCCAAATCAGATATTTCTACCAATGAAAATGCAGCCAACAGAGTTTTTCCTTTTATTTCATTTTCTAGGAGCTGCTTAGAACAAGATAGGCTAAACATTTTGATATTCCATCCTCTTGAAATACTGGAATGATAAAGGTGGGGGGAATAATTGGGCATTAACTAAATGTTAAAATCTTGGGCATTAACTGAATGTTAAAAACTTGTTCTGTGTTTATGAAGCTAAAGAGGAGCTGCAGAGACATAAAAGGCATTTAATTTAATCACTATGATGTAGTCATTTGAATTCATTTTCTACTATCACAAGGAGAAGACGAGGATGAAACTTTTGAAAAGCAAATTACCAGTGTTTCAAGGATGGGGGATTTCAATTACCCCCATATCTGTTGGGAGACAAATTCTGCCAAAATGGCCCTTCCAAGAAATTCCTGACATGTATGGCTGATAACTTTCTCCTATAGAAAGTGGAGAAAGGAACTAGAGGATTGGCTATCCTTGACTTGTTATTATGAATAGGGATGACTTAGTGGATAAAGTGGCAGTTACGGGATCTCTGGGGGAAAGTGACCACATCATACTTGAGTTCTTGATTTTAAAGGAAGCAAAAGCCGAGTGTAGCCTATGCGTACTCTGGATTTTGGTAAAGCTGATTTTAGTAAACTCAGAACTATGATAAGTAATATCCCATGGCAAGTGGCCCTAATGAGAAAAGGAGACCAAGATGGGTGGGAGATTATTATTATTATTATTATTATTATTATTATTATTATTATTATTATTTGCATTTATATATTGCCCCATAGCCGAAGCTCTCTGGGCAGTTTACAAAAATTAAAAACATTGAACATTAAAAAACCAATATACACAATTTAAAAAGCATAAAAAGCATAAAAGATTATAAATACAATATCCATTTAAAACAACTGTTCTGGGTCAAAGAACAACAACAACAAAACACTCAACATAGGCTGTTAAATGCCTGGGAGAAGAGAAAGTCTTGAACTGGTGCCGAAAAGATAACAATGTTTGTGCCAGGTGAGCCTCGTCGGGAAGATAATTCCATATGGGGGGGCACCACTGAAAAGTCCCTCCCCCTTGTTGCCATCCTCCGAGCTTCTCTCGGAGTAGTCACTCAGAGGAGGCCCTTAGATGTGGGTCGTAGTGTATGGGTAGGTTCGTGTCGGAAGAGGTGTTCCATCAGGTATTATGGTCCCAAGCTGTGTACACAATTACAAACATTTCCAGCAAGGAAAAAAGATAGAAGACAACAGAAGAAACCAACGTGTCTCTACAAAAAGCTTAGAGATGACCTGAAAACAAAAAAGGACACATACAGGAAGTGGAAGGAAGGCCAGGCTACAAAAGAAGAGTACAGACAGGTAGCACAGAATTGCAGGAAGTGCATCATGAAGGCTAAAGCTGAGAATGAACTGAAGCTAACAATGGATGCTAAAGCTAGGGATGTGCACGCCCGAAAATATCATATTTTATTGTTATCGGAATTTCGGACCAAAAAAATTATCATCTCTGATAATATCGTAGGTTAATCGTATCGTCTTCACGATAATCATCGGAATTCTGATATTTAATTTGCAGCCCCATTGTGCCCTATAGAGCTGAAGTTTTTAGAAAAATGCATATAACTTCTGTATTTTCAAAGTTACAGGTTTGAAACTTGGTCATAATGCTTATGGAGTATGCCTAAGTATGTGTATGAAATTTGAGATTGAGTCCTCCAATCCTCAATTTTTTAGGAATTTATTAAAGAACATTTAAGTTCTGACAGGTCAAAAGTTGCATGATCTTTCAAAAATTCATATAAAATACACGGGTGGAGGGATTGATCTAAAATTTAGCACATATGTGTAGCAACATGTGCTAGACATGTGTATGAAATTTGAGATCGATCCCTCCAACCCTCGATTTGATAAGAATTTTTTTAAAGATCCTGCAACTTTTTTTGAATTAATGATTTTTATTTTGTTTCAATAACATAAAAACATAAAAACACCAAAAACAAGACTTACAAAACAAACAACAGTTAAAAGGACCCCCTACTTTTCCCATAACCCTTTTATAAATTCTTTTAAAGTAAAAGCACAAAGAAGAGAGAAAACAGAAGAAAACAAGACCCATCTTCCTCTTTTTCTCTACATTCTTAAAAGTTATTAAAACTAGGGATGTGCACTGACCCCCCGGATCGGATCGGATAGCGGATCGGAATCGGACCTGGGGGGTCGGATCAGATCGGATCGGCTCAGATGGTGTGTCGGATCGGATCGGATCCGATCCCGATCCGCGGATCGGATGTTCCGATCCGGATCGGACGCCATTTTGAATGCTTTTTCCTATAGCAAAGTATTGTTTTACAAAAACGCCTACAACTTTTTCATTTTTAAGGATAGAAGGATGAAACTTGGGCACATTGTACACTGGTTAGGGATAGGTATCTGTGAGAAATTTCAGAAAGATTGGTGCATGCAGTTTGTGGCAATTAATTTTTTAATAAATAACATGGAATGCCTATAACTCGGTCATTTTTAAAGTTACACACATGAAACTTTGCCACATTGTAGGAGGTACCTTGGGACCCACGTGTGTGAAATCTCAGAACCGTGGGTGCTTGCCTGGTGTGGCAATGAATTTTTGAAAAATGGGTAGTAGTGGGGCAAATGCAGTTATGCCTCCCATTTTTTTATTTTTAAAGATACAAACAGGACACTTCGGCACATTACAGGGAACACTTCCCTTGATATGTGTGTAAAATTTCAGACAGCTAGCTCCAGGCATGTGTTGGCAATGAATTGTTGAAAATTGGGTAGCAGTGGGGTAAAATACAGTTTTGCCTCCCATTTTTTTATTTTCAAAGATACAAACGGGAAACTTTGGCACATTGCAGGGAACACTTCACTTCAAATGTGTGTGAAATTTCCGAAAGCTAGGTGCAATATTTTAGTGGGAAACGAAGGTTTATTCATGGCATTTCACATGGGATTTATGGGTTGGTTTGAAGAGCTACCAAGCTCTAACTCGCTCACATGGCAGAGGACTTATGCCCGCTCAAACGCTGAAAATTTCACAAACCTTGGTGCAATACTTTAGTGGGAAAACAAAGGTTTATTCATGGCATTTCACATGGGATTTATGGGTTGGTTTGAAGAGCTACCAAGCTCTAACTCGCTCACATGGCAGAGGACTTATGCCCGCTCAAACGCTGAAAATTTCACAAACTTTGGTGCAATACTTTAGTGGGAAAACAAAGGTTTATTCATGGCATTTCACATGGGATTTATGGGTTGGTTTGAAGAGCTACCAAGCTCTAACTCGCTCACATGGCAGAGGACTTATGCCCGCTCAAACGCTGAAAATTTCACAAACTTTGGTGCAATACTTTAGTGGGAAAACAAAGGTTTATTAATGGCATTTCACATGGGATTTATGGGTTGGTTTGAAGAGCTACAAAGCTCTAACTCGCTCACATGGCAGAGGACTTATGCCCGCTCAAACGCTGAAAATTTCACAAACTTTGGTGCAATACTTTAGTGGGAAAACAAAGGTTTATTCATGGCATTTCACATGGGATTTATGGGTTGGTTTTAAGAGCTACCAAGCTCTAACTCGCTCACATGGCAGAGGACTTATGCCCGCTCAAACGCTGAAAATTTCACAAACTTTGGTGCAATACTTTAGTGGGAAAACAAAGGTTTATTCATGGCATTTCACATGGGATTTATGGGTTGGTTTGAAGAGCTACCAAGCTCTAACTCGCTCACATGGCAGAGGACTTATGCCCGCTCAAACGCTGGAAATTTCACAAACTTTGGTGCAATACTTTAGTGGGAAAACAAAGGTTTATTCATGGCATTTCACATGGGATTTATGGGTTGGTTTGAAGAGCTACAAAGCTCTAACTCGCTCACATGGCAGAGGACTTATGCCCGCTCAAACGCTGAAAATTTCACAAACTTTGGTGCAGTACTTTAGTGGGAAAACAAAGGTTAAACTTTATTATTTTAAACCTTCAGGAAGGGGACATTGCCTGCCTGGTGTGGAATGGTTAACAATGAGGGAAGAAAGTTTCACTTATTCATTTGTAAAATGTAAAGTGATTGTAAATTGCTTTAGGGACCCATACATTTACATGACAAGACAGGTGTTGGTTGCAGGAATGCTGCTGTCAAATGCACTAGCTAACTATTCAGATCCCAGCTAATAGCTATTCAGATCCTAGCTAATAGCTATTATTCAGATCCTAGCCTGGGAAGGGATCTTGCAGGATAAGTGATGATTGTTCTTTTCTTGTGTAGTATGTAATTCTAAACCAGAAGGCTGCTTTGATGTAGAGCCAATCCACATGGTCTCTTGCAGCACCTAGTATTATTTATTTCTCCTTCCACAGCAGAATCTGGAAGGCGGGCAGGCAGGCTGGCATTTAATGGGCAAAGTCCAAACAGCGGCGTTGGGGACTCGTTGACATTCTCCTTGAGGGCGAATGCCAAGTCCCATGGCTTGTGCAAGGAAGGCGGCTGGCCCTCCTTACAGGAAGGATCTGGAAGGCGGCAGGCGGCATCAGCAGCGGGCGGGCAGGCAGGCTGGCATTCAGGGCAAAGTCCAAACAGCGGCGTTGGGGACTCGTTGACATTCTCCTTGAGGGCGAATGCCAAGTCCCATGGCTTGTGCAAGGAGGGCGGCTGGCCCACCTCGCAGGAACGATCTGGAAGGCGGCAGGCAGCATCAGCAGCGGGCAGGCAGGCTGGCATTCAGGGCAAAGTCCAAACAGCGGCGTTGGGGACTCGTTGACATTCTCCTTGAGGGCGAATGCCAAGTCCCATGGCTTGTGCAAGGAGGGCGGCTGGTCCTCCTCGCAGGAAGGATCTGGAAGGCGGCAGGCGGCATCAGCAGCGGGCGGGCAGGCAGGCTGGCATTCAGGGCAAAGTCCAAACAGCGGCGTTGGGGACTCGTTGACATTCTCCTTGAGGGCGAATGCCAAGTCCCATGGCTTGTGCAAGGAGGGCGGCTGGCCCACCTCGCAGGAACGATCTGGAAGGCGGCAGGCGGCATCAGCAGCGGGCAGGCAGGCTGGCATTCAGGGCAAAGTCCAAACAGCGGCGTTGGGGACTCGTTGACATTCTCCTTGAGGGCGAATGCCAAGTCCCATGGCTTGTGCAAGGAGGGCGGCTGGCCCTCCTCGCAGGAAGGATCTGGAAGGCGGCAGGCGGCATCAGCAGCGGGCGGGCAGGCAGGCTGGCATTCAGGGCAAAGTCCAAACAGCGGCGTTGGGGACTCGTTGACATTCTCCTTGAGGGCGAATGCCAAGTCCCATGGCTTGTGCAAGGAGGGCGGCTGGCCCACCTCGCAGGAACAATCTGGAAGGCGGCAGGCGGCATCAGCAGCGGGCGGGCAGGCAGGCTGGCATTCAGGGCAAAGTCCAAACAGCGGCGTTGGGGACTCGGTGACATTCTCCTTGAGGGCGAATGCCAAGTCCCATGGCTTGTGCAAGGAGGGCGGCTGGCCCACCTCGCAGGAACGATCTGGAAGGCGGCAGGCGGCATCAGCAGCGGGCGGGCAGGCAGGCTGGCATTCAGGGCAAAGTCTCTCCTTTCCCGGGCACTGTGGCAGTGAGAGTTCCATAGGCTGCAAAAGAAGAGGAGGGGGAAAATGAATATTACATGAATACTTTTATACTGCAAAAGAAGAAAGGAAAATAAATAAAGATTTGTATTACATTAATACATGCAAGTCCTAGTAGTCTCCCACCGGCACACTTCTCTTGTTTGTGACGCAATCCTCTTTCTCCTGCTGCACCCCTCCCTTTCTAAATCACTCTTCTGAGCCCATTGTTAGAGGGATTGGCTATCCTTTTGTGTCTGGCTGGACACAGCTTACCGGAGCATTAGAGAATCACCATTTCTTTTGTCCTTGGGTTATTCATTCACTCCTAATAGCACCCTACGTTAGGCTGACCAGGTCAAATCCAGGTCAGGGTTCCTAACTTCAGCAGTTGTAGAGAAAAGGGAATTTCTGCCAGTGTCATTTGTATGGAATTAGTTCCTGCTGAGATTCCCTCTTCATCACAACAGTTAAAGGTGCAGGGGCCCTGCCTTCTTTTCTATATGGCCACTCTGCCTGCACTCTTACCTGAGTCGTGCAGGCGAAGTGAATCGATGGGCCACCTCCATGTGGCCGTGGCTGGGGCAGATGGGCAGTCTGGAATCACGGGTGCGCTTTGCGCAGTGGCGAAGAGTTCCATAGGCTGCAAAAGAAGAAGGGGGGGGAAAAGGATGAATATATCAGACTACGCTACCTCCTTCCCACCTAAGACTGTCATGAAGCCAGTCCTGCTTGCCCACGCCCCAGCAGGCAGACGGGGCTGCCTGCTTGCTTACTCGTGGGTAAGCTCTCTGACAGGCTCTTACCAGAGTCGTGCGGGCGACGTGAATCGATGGGCCACCTCCATGTGGCCGTGGCTGGGGCAGATGGGCAGTCTGGAATCACGGGTGCGCTTTGCGCAGTGGCGAAGAGTTCCATAGGCTGCAAAAGAAGAAGGGGGAAAAAAAAGAATGAATATTAGTTGACCACTTCAACACAACTAGCTCCCTCCCACCCAGGATTGGCCATTCCTGAGTGCCCATGCCAAAGTAGGCACACGGGGCTGCCTGCTTTCTCGGAAGTTAGCAGGCAGACAGCCACCCTTTAGTTAGGTGGAAGGTGCCCCCCCATTCACAGAACACTTACCATAGTCCTCCTGAGGGCATTGAGGACTCGGTGAGATTCTCCTGGAGGACCCCTAGTCCCATGGCTTGTGCAAGGAAGGCGGCTGGCCCTCCTCGCAGGAACGATCTGGAAGGCGGCAGGTGGCATCAGCAGCGGGCAGGCAGGCTGGCATTTAATGGGCAAAGTCTCTCCTTTCCCGGGCACTTTGGCAGTGAGAGTGCCATAGGCTGCAAAAGAAGAGGAGGGGGGAAATGAATATTACATGAATACTTTTATACTGCAAAAGAAGAAAGGAAAATAAATAAAGATTTGTATTAAATTAATACATGCAAGTCCTAGTAGTCTCCCACCGGCACACTTCTCTTGTTTGTGACGCAATCCTCCTTCTCCTGCTGCACCCCTCCCTTTCTAAATCACTCTTCTGAGCCCATTGTTAGAGGGATTGGCTATCCTTTTGTGTCTGGCAGGACACAGCTTACCGGAGCATTAGAGAATCACCATTTCTTTTGTCCTTGGGTTATTCATTCACTCCTAATAGCACCCTACGTTAGGCTGACCAGATCAAATCCAGGTCAGGGTTCCTAACTTCAGCAGTTGTAGAGAAAAGGGAATTTCTGCCAGTGTCATTTGTATGGAATTAGTTCCTGCTGAGATTCCCTCTTCATCACAACAGTTAAAGGTGCAGGGGCCCTGCCTTCTTTTCTATATGGCCACTCTGCCTGCACTCTTACCTGAGTCGTACGGGCGACGTGAATCGATGGGCCACCTCCATGCGGCCGTGGCTGGGGCAGATGGGCAGTCTGGAATCACGGGTGCGCTTTGCGCAGTGGCGAAGAGTTCCATAGGCTGCAAAAGAAGAAGGGGGGAAAAAAAGAATGAATATTAGTTGACCACTTCAACACAACTAGCTCCCTCCCACCCAGGATTGGCCGTTCCTGAGTGCCCATGCCAAAGTAGGCACACGGGGCTGCCTGCTTACTCGGAAGTTAGCAGGCAGACAGCCCCACTTCAGTTAGGTGGAAGGTGCTCCCCCATTCACAGAACACTTACCATAGTCCTGAGGGCGTTGTTGATAAGATGCGACTTCCAGGTGGGCAGTGACGGGCAGGTGGGCAGTCTGCATTACCGTCTCTCCCGGCACTGTGGCAAAGAGTTCCATAGGCTGCAAAAGAAGAAGGGGGGGGAAGAATATGAGAAAAATGATTCTTTTCCACCACTGGCTCCCTCCCACCCAGGACTGGCATGTGCCCGGTCCTGAGTGCCCACGCCCCAGCAGGCACACGGGGCTGCCTGCTTACTCGGAAGTTAGCAGACAGTCAGCCCCACTTCAGTTAGGTGGAAGGTGCCCCCCTCCATTCACAGAACACATACCATAGTCGTGAGGGCGTTGTTGATAAGATGCCACTTCCAGTTGGGTCCCTCCAGGCAAAGTCACAGTTTGGCACAGGCTCCTCCAGGCAAAGTCCCAGTGGCAGAGGCTCCTCCAGGCAAAGTCAGATTGGCACAGCTCCCTCCAGGCAAAGTCCCATTGGCACAGGCTCCTCCAGGCAAAGTCACATTGGCACAGCTCCCTCCAGGCAAAGTCCCATTGGCACAGGCTCCTCCAGGCAAAGTCCCATTGGCACAGGCTCCTCCAGGCAAAGTCACATTGGCACAGCTCCCTCCAGGCAAAGTCCCATTGGCACAGGCTCCTCCAGGCAAAGTCCCATTGGCACAGCTCCCTCCAGGCAAAGTCCCATTGGCACAGGCTCCTCCAGGCAAAGTCCCATTGGCACAGCTCCCTCCAGGCAAAGTCCCATTGGCACAGGCTCCTCCAGGCAAAGTCACATTGGCACAGCTCCCTCCAGGCAAAGTCCCATTGGCACAGGCTCCTCCAGGCAAAGTCCCAGTGGCAGAGGCAAAGTCCCACTGGCAGAGGCAAAGTCACAGCTGCATGGGCACCTCCAGGCAGGCAGGCGGGCGGGCAGGCAGGCAGAGGCAGAGGCAGAGGCGGGCATGATGCCAGGCGCTTGCGCATTGCACAAGTAAGCAATAGAACCGTGAGACCAACCCACGCATTCCGGCTACTTCACAATGGCGGCAACCTAGCAGGTGGGCAGGCAGGCGGGCAGGCAGGCAGGCAGGCAGGCAGAGGCGGGCATGATGCCAGGCGCTTGCGCATTGCACAAGTAAGCAATAGAACCGTGAGACCAGCCCACGCATTCCGGCTACTTCACAATGGCGGCAACCTAGCAGGTGGGCAGGCAGGCGGGCAGGCAGGCAGGCAGGCAGGCAGAGGCGGGCATGATGCCAGGCGCTTGCGCATTGCACAAGTAAGCAATAGAACCGTGAGACCAGCCCACGCATTCCGGCTACTTCACAATGGCGGCAACCTAGCAGGTGGGCAGGCAGGCGGGCAGGCAGGCAGGCAGGCAGGCAGAGGCAGGCATGATGCCAGGCGCTTGCGCATTGCACAAGTAAGCAATAGAACCGTGAGACCAGCCCACGCATTCCGGCTACTTCACAATGGCGGCAACCTAGCAGGTGGGCAGGCAGGCGGGCAGGCAGGCAGGCAGAGGCAGAGGCAGAGGCGGGCATGATGCCAGGCGCTTGCGCATTGCACAAGTAAGCAATAGAACCGTGAGACCAGCCCACGCATTCCGTCTACTTCACAATGGCGGCAACCTAGCAGGTGGGCAGGCAGGCGGGCAGGCAGGCAGGCAGGCAGGCAGAGGCGGGCATGATGCCAGGCGCTTGCGCATTGCACAAGTAAGCAATAGAACCGTGAGACCAGCCCACGCATTCTGGCTACTTCACAATGGCGGCAACCTAGCAGGTGGGCAGGCAGGCGGGCAGGCAGGCAGGCAGAGGCAGAGGCAGAGGCGGGCATGATGCCAGGCGCTTGCGCATTGCACAAGTAAGCAATAGAACCGTGAGACCAGCCCACGCATTCCGGCTACTTCACAATGGCGGCAACCTAGCAGGTGGGCAGGCAGGCGGGCAGGCAGGCAGGCAGAGGCAGAGGCAGAGGCGGGCATGATGCCAGGCGCTTGCGCATTGCACAAGTAAGCAATAGAACCGTGAGACCAGCCCACGCATTCCGTCTACTTCACAATGGCGGCAACCTAGCAGGTGGGCAGGCAGGCAGGCAGGCAGGCAGAGGCAGAGGCAGAGGCAGAGGCGGGCATGATGCCAGGCGCTTGCGCATTGCACAAGTAAGCAATAGAACCGTGAGACCAGCCCACGCATTCCGGCTACTTCACAATGGCGGCAACCTAGCAGGTGGGCAGGCAGGCGGGCAGGCAGGCAGGCAGAGGCAGAGGCAGAGGCGGGCATGATGCCAGGCGCTTGCGCATTGCACAAGTAAGCAATAGAACCATGAGACCAGCCCACGCATTCCGGCTACTTCACAATGGCGGCAACCTAGCAGGTGGGCAGGCGGGCAGGCAGTTTTTTAAATCATATAGCCAAAATAAACACAACACACAGTGACAGCCCTGCAAGGCTGCCACATAAGTCCAAAAGACACAGTCAGAAACAGTGTGGGATGCTGCTTGTCATCCACTCAATGTAGGAGCCTGGAAGAGGAATCCTATCGCATCCTTCGTTCATAGTCAGAGAGGTGCATGCGTTCCTTGGCGATAAAATTAAGCCTTCTTCTTATCCAAAGTTCTCATGAGCCTCTGACGTGGTCTTTTACAAGAAGAAATGCCCATGGAAGTGTGGGACCTTACAGAAGGCCTGGAGGGAGCCATCGGAGTCCAATTTCAGAGGCACACGTGCAAGCACATTGGTTCAAGTCAAACAACATAGAATGTGTGAGATGCTTGTGCATCCCCTCAATGTAAGAGGCTAGGAGAAGAAACTAGATCCCTTCGGGATCCATCGTTCAGAGTTGAGTTACTGAGCTGTAAACAACACAGCCAGTAAATTAAAGTAAATAAAATTAATTAACCAAAAATAAGAATTAAAAAATCAAGGGCCTGCCGGTGCCTGCCCAAAGGTGTGGGATGGATGGGGGGTGCCTGCCAATTACTCCCCCGCGGGCATGAGGGTGGGGTATCCCAGCAGGGGCAGATTGACCTTGAGGAAGACCAGCTGCTCCACAATCTCAGCGTCCAAGCGAGAGCGGTGGGGTGTGACCACGTCGCCCGCCATGGAAAACACCCGCTCGCTTGGAACGCTGGACGGTGGGCAGCTGATTCTGTCCATGGCCACCCACGCCAGATCAGGCCACATCTGGCGCTGAGATGACCAGTAGGCCAGGGGTTCGATGGAGCCGTCCTCCATCTGCTCCGCCAGGTAACGCTGCACTGCTGCTGCAGCGTCATCCTGGCGGCGGCTGGGTTGAGTGCCTCTATGCCCAACCGCAGCCTGCAAAGCCTTGTCCCAAAACCCCTGGCCTGTCCCCCTGCTGGGTGTGGTGGTGCTGCTGCCGCCGCTGCTGGTGGTGCTCAGCGGACTTAGCGCCTGGGCTTCGCTGGCCTCCTCCTCTGCCTGCCCAATCCTGGCATCCTGGGCCGCCCGAACGTCCGTCACCAGCATTTCCACCCAACCTGCCCGGGAAGTCTGCCCACATAACCCATCCTTGATACGCGGGTCGCACATGGTGGCCAACATGTACTGCCTCTCGTTGTAGAGAGGCTGGACCCGGCGGGATAGGCTTTCCCTCAGCCTCGTCACCACTTCCCGCACCTCTGGCAGGAAGCGCCTGCCGGTGACGGCATCCCCGGCCTCCAGAAACTCGCCCATCTGATTCTGGAGATGCCTGGCCACGGGGAGCACCTGGCTGAGAAGGGCAGTGCTGCTGCTCAGGGTCTCGGTGGCCTCAAGGAACAGCTTGAGGACCACCAGAAGCTGGGACATGGCCTCCCACTGCTGCCTGGACAGTAGGGCCTGGATGCCAATGTCCCCGACCCTGAACATCTCGTGGACAACACGCTGTTGCTCCACCATACGCTCGAGCATGTGGTAGGTGGAGTTCCAACGTGTTGCCACGTCCTGCACTAGCCGGTGCTGCGGAAGTCCCAGCTCCTGCTGCTTCTCCCGCAGCAACCGACTGCCCTTCATGCTGTGGTGGAAATGCCCAGCCACCTTCCTGCAGCTCTCTAGGAGATTACGGATTTGGGGAGGGAGAGGGGCCTTGCTGCCTCCAAGGCCATCCCTCACGACCAGGTTGAAGACGTGCGCGATGCAGCGGATGCCCTCAAATCCGCCATCGCGCACCGCCTTCAGCATATTGGCTCCCCCGTCCGTGACCATGTAACCGCGGGGGTGCTGGTGCCCGCCCAGCCACCCTGCCACCATGCGGTTCATGGCCTCCGTAATCTCCTCCGCCGTGTGGGACTGGTCCATGACTGCGGTATGAAGGAGGGCCCAGCGGCAGCCCTCCTTCCCAGTCCCAGAAGTCCTGGGTGCTTCCTGCCCTGAGGCTCCCCACCAGTGAGCCGTCAGGGACAGGTAAGCGTGCACTCCTCCTTCGCTGGACCAGATGTCCGAAGTGAAGTGCACCTTCTGTGCCTCTGCCTGGCACAGACGACCCAGAACTAACTCCCTGCATGCCTGGTACAGGGAGGGCACCACACGCCTGCTCAGGGTGGTGCGACACTGCGGCTTGTAGTATGGAACCACAAGAGCCATCAGCCTCTTGAAGCCTGCGTTCTCGACGAGGCTGAATGGCTGGTCATCCAACGCCACCATCTCACCGATGCAATTGGTGATCTGGTTGGGCGCTGGAAAACGCCACCTTGTGGCTCCATACTTCCCCCACCCCATCTCTTCCATGGTGGCCTGGCGAAGCCTCTTGGGGATGGGAGGTCGAGAGCTGGCAGAAGTTGCAGGAGCCTTCTGCTTGCCCTTGCCGCTAGCACCAGTCTGCTGCGAGGTGCCCGCCTCAGTCCCAAGCAAAACAGACTGGTGGTGCCTCTGCATGTGGCGGCTGAGGTTCGTGGTGGTGAAGTGGCCTGGCATTTTTCCCCTGCTCACTGACATCTTGCAGTGGCGACAGACAGCAAAGCGGGAATCCACTCCCACCTCAAAGTGGTCCCACACCTTGCTTGCCTGTCACTTCTGGGGTGACACAGACGGCCTGCCGGCGCCTTCGCTCTGTGGTGTCACCTCAGGAGCAAGGGAATGAGTGGAAGAGAGGACGGATTGTGGAGAGTAAGTCTCTGGTGCTGCCTGCTCTTCCTCTTGCCCCACATCAGAGTCCTCCTTCTCACTCTGAACCTCGCTGACTTCCACAAGATCTGGGAAAAGATCAGTCAGCGGGTTCACAGGCTCACCCACCAAAGAAGGAGCTGGATATAGTGCTCCTTCTTCATGCCCACTGCTGCTCCCAGCACCTGCCTCATGTTGCTGAAAGAGTGCCCTGCAGGCACTACTTTGAGTTGCCTCTGCCTGCTTCTGCTGCCCCAGTGGAGAACGCCTCAGTTTAACTGGGGGTGTGGAAGTAGGCTGCCTGCTGCTGGTCCCAGCAGCAGCAGCAGCAGCAGCGCCACGCCCAGAGCGGCCTCTCCCAAATGCTGCCTTGGGAGCACCCCCCCTTTGAGTGCCACGCTTCATTTTATTTTTTTTATTATTTATTTTTATTGTTGTATAAGTGTGTGCTTTGCTGACTTTTTTTGTGTTTGTAGCAGCAGGCTACACAGCCCAGCAACACACACTCACTCACAAGCACACACACACACACACACACAGAGAGAGAGAGAGAGAGAGAGAGGATAGAAATATTTTTTTATTATTTTTTTGGGTTTTTTTTCAGAAAGCGAAAGAAGAACAAACACACTCACTGCAAAGACAAACTGAACTCACAGACAAACAAACGTGCTATCTAAGAAAGGAAAGGCAAGAGAGAAAGGAAAGCCAAGAGAGAGAACAAGAAAAGCTGAAGTAAAAGATCAGAAACTCCTCAAAACCACCTCCAAATGCAATCAATTCAATACAGTCTCTCCAACACAGCTCCAAAACACTCCCTAATCTCCTCCACGTTCAACCCACAAAGAGCCAGAAGGGCAGGGCTGAGAGAATATATACTGGTGCCCTCCTCCAGCATTGCGATTGGAGGCTGAAGAAAGTCTTCACAGGATTGGGTGATTCAGTCATGTATTCTAAAGCACAATTGGTGGATCAAGCTGTCAAACACACACACACAAACACAGCCTCCCCCTCCCTTTCCTGAAGGTTTAAAATAATAAAGTTTAACCTTTGTTTTCCCACTAAAGTATTGCACCAAAGTTTGTGAAATTTTCAGCGTTTGAGCGGGCATAAGTCCTCTGCCATGTGAGCGAGTTAGAGCTTGGTAGCTCTTCAAACCAACCCATAAATCCCATGTGAAATGCCATGAATAAACCTTTGTTTTCCCACTAAAGTATTGCACCAAAGTTTGTGAAATTTTCAGCGTTTGAGCGGGCATAAGTCCTCTGCCATGTGAGCGAGTTAGAGCTTTGTAGCTCTTCAAACCAACCCATAAATCCCATGTGAAATGCCATGAATAAACCTTTGTTTTCCCACTAAAGTATTGCACCAAAGTTTGTGAAATTTTCAGCGTTTGAGCGGGCATAAGTCCTCTGCCATGTGAGCGAGTTAGAGCTTGGTAGCTCTTAAAACCAACCCATAAATCCCATGTGAAATGCCATGAATAAACCTTTGTTTTCCCACTAAAGTATTGCACCAAAGTTTGTGAAATTTTCAGCGTTTGAGCGGGCATAAGTCCTCTGCCATGTGAGCGAGTTAGAGCTTTGTAGCTCTTCAAACCAACCCATAAATCCCATGTGAAATGCCATGAATAAACCTTTGTTTTCCCACTAAAGTATTGCACCAAAGTTTGTGAAATTTTCAGCGTTTGAGCAGGCATAAGTCCTCTGCCATGTGAGCGAGTTAGAGCTTGGTAGCTCTTCAAACCAACCCATAAATCCCATGTGAAATGCCATGAATAAACCTTTGTTTTCCCACTAAAGTATTGCACCAAAGTTTGTGAAATTTTCAGCGTTTGAGCGGGCATAAGTCCTCTGCCATGTGAGCGAGTTAGAGCTTTGTAGCTCTTCAAACCAACCCATAAATCCCATGTGAAATGCCATGAATAAACCTTTGTTTTCCCACTAAAGTATTGCACCAATGTTTGTGAAATTTTCAGCGTTTGAGCGGGCATAAGTCCTCTGCCATGTGAGCGAGTTAGAGCTTGGTAGCTCTTCAAACCAACCCATAAATCCCATGTGAAATGCCATGAATAAACCTTTGTTTTCCCACTAAAGTATTGCACCAAAGTTTGTGAAATTTTCAGCGTTTGAGCGGGCATAAGTCCTCTGCCATGTGAGCGAGTTAGAGCTTGGTAGCTCTTCAAACCAACCCATAAATCCCATGTGAAATGCCATGAATAAACCTTTGTTTTCCCACTAAAGTATTGCACCAAGGTTTGTGAAATTTTCAGCGTTTGAGCGGGCATAAGTCCTCTGCCATGTGAGCGAGTTAGAGCTTGGTAGCTCTTCAAACCAACCCATAAATCCCATGTGAAATGCCATGAATAAACCTTCGTTTCCCACTAAAATATTGCACCTAGCTTTCAGAAATTTCACACACATTTGAAGTGAAGTGTTCCCTGCAATGTGCCAAAGTTTCCCGTTTGTATCTTTGAAAATAAAAAAATGGGAGGCAAAACTGTATTTTACCCCACTGCTACCCAATTTTCAACAATTCATTGCCAACACATGCCTGGAGCTAGCTGTCTGAAATTTTACACACATATCAAGGGAAGTGTTCCCTGTAATGTGCCGAAGTGTCCTGTTTGTATCTTTAAAAATAAAAAAATGGGAGGCATAACTGCATTTACCCCACTACTACCCATTTTTCAAAAATTCATTGCCACATCAGGCAAGCACCCACGGTTGTGGGATTTCACACACTTGGATCGCAAGGTACCTCCTACAATGTGGCAAAGTTTCATTTGTGTAACTTTAAAAATGACCGAGTTATAGGCATTCCATGTTATTTATTAAAAAATTAATTGCTACAAACTGCATGCACCAATCTTTCTGAAATTTCTCACAGATACCTATCCCTAACCATTGTACAATGTGCCCAAGTTTCATCCTTCTATCCTTAAAAATGAAAAAGTTGTAGGCATTTTTGTAAAACAACAATACTTTGCTATGGGAAAACGCATTTAAAATGGCGTCCGATCCGCCGATCCGATCCGGATCGGATCTCATCGGATCGGATCGGATCGGATGGTGTGTCGGATCGGATCGGATCGGATTTTCCGATTTTTGGGGCGGATCGGATTCGGATCGTGGATCGGATCCGATCCGATGCACACCCCTAATTAAAACAAACTTCAGTTATTAAAAATTATTAAAACAAGCCCCCCTTATATCTCTCTTAAAACCCTCTTCTCCTCTCTTACTTAGTTATAAAATTAAACAAACCTTGCTACAGCATAAAACTTCTTTACTACTTCAAATATTTCCATATTCCATTATTTTCTTACTATAAAGTTTTTTAAGCTTAACTCAATTAACAGCTTCAAAACAATTTTGAATTTATAACTTCCACAAAGTTTTCAATCTAATCTGCAATTATTTCAATCCCAATACACAATGCTTATTGCTTCATCATCATTATTATAACCATCATTATCCTTATATCCTTTACCCATTCCAAACAGCTTTAAAAATTATTAAAACAAACTTCAATTATTAAAAGTTATTAAAGCAGACCCCCTTATATCTCTCTTAAAACTCTCTTCTCCTCTCTTACTTAATTATAAAATTAGACAAACCTTGCTATAGCATAAAACTTCTTTACTGCTTATTTCATTATTTTCTTCTTATGAACATTTTTAAGTTTCTAATAGTTTTAAATTCATAGCTTCAGCAAAGTTTTCAATCCAATCTGCAATTATTTCAGTCCTTTTATACAAACACCTAATGCTTATTGCTTCATCATTGTTCATTATCATTGTTTCCCTTACCCATTCCAAACCGCTTCTATTTCAACAGCTTTAAATCTATTCTTATTCATACTCTATATCCCTCTAATAATAATAATAAAAATAACATCAATAAAAAAGAGAAAGAAAGAAGGAAAGAAAGAAAATAGAAAGAAAAAGAAAAAAAAGACATACCCCACAAGAGTCCAAAAAACAAAAACACATCATGATCCTTCTTGCCGAATTCTCCAAAGTCTCTCCATAAATCCAACTTTTCTCCAACCTCCTATATCTTCCAAATCTCAACTCCAGTCTTGTATAAAATCAATCCATCTCTTCCAGCATTCTCCATCGCAGCTCAAAACACATTTCTGCATCTGAAAATGGCCGCGTTTCTCTTTGTTCTCCACCACGTCTGTCCTTCTCTCTGTCCACCATTTTAACACGCAGTTTTTTTAAAAAAAAAAACTTTTCCCTTAAATATTCTCTCACAACAGTCAATTTTCTTCTTGCAGACCTCATTCCATAGATGTTTCTCTGTACTTTTCTTGAAGAAGATAAATCAACTCACCCACTGGATAGTGTGTTAAAAAAACATTCCTTTATCTCTATGTATTGAAAACAGTTAATCACTGCCGCAATAACTCTTCACAACCAACGTTTTTTTTTCTCCTTTGAAACAACAAAAGTTAATCAATCTTGTAGTTAATTCTGGAGAGACTTCCCAACAACTCATCTTCTTAATTATCTTCTTGTGTTTCTTCCAGATAATAATGAGTGATAAATATTCTCACTACATACTAGGAGAGGATGATTAAATATTAAATATCTTCCAGCCAGTTGTTGACCCTTACTTCTCCGTACTCCACTGCAAAAGCACCCCGTCCACTGATGTTGTCATTCTACGGGGAATGAAGACAGGACGACCTTCCATTCTGAATCAGCGTCCAAGCGATGTCGACCACATCCCACTCTCCCATATTGAGAATTCGACGATATACGGCTGCATCACCCCATGGGAAGAGCTGACAGGACAAGTGTGGCATGCTTCTTGCATTTCCCTTTTCTGGGAAATGTTAAGCTCCATCTGGGAAGCTCCCAGAGAGCTGACGCTGACCAGACTCGGCAGAGCTCAAAACCCTGCTGCTTGTTCATCCATGTTCTTCACCGGAAGTCCAAGATCCTGCAACTTTTTGACAGGTCTGAATGAATGCACGTGGCGAGCTGTCATTCTGACCTGTCAGAACTTAAACGAACTTTAATAAATTCATATAAAATCGAGGGTTGGAGGGATCGATCTCAAATTTCATACACATACTTAGGCATACCCCATAAGCACTGTGACCAAGTTTCAAGCCTCTAACTTTTAAAATACAGAAGTTATAGGTTTATTTATATGGCAGTCCGATAATCTGATATAATTGGGCTGAAAATTATCGGATCGGATATTTATTGGAGGTTTTTCTATCGTATCGTTATCGTTAAATGGATGCACGATATAGAGCATATTGTATCGTTATCGTACATTTTAACAATATGATACACATCCCTACTAAAAGCAACAAAAAAGCTTTCTTCAGATATGTGAATAGTAAAAGACAGAGAAAAGAAATGGTGGTTCAACTGCTTCATAAGGATGGCAAATTGGTAACAGATTGGTAACAAAGAAAAGGCCGAAGTGCTCAATTCCTACTTTGGCTCAGTGTTCTCTCAAAAGCAGGTCTATGACCTCCCTGGAAAAAGTGAAGTACAAGCTGAAGGGGAAGGATTGCAGTTTGAGATTGATAAACAAATGGTCAAGGAACACCTTCTTTCTTGGAACGAGTTCAAATCTCCAGGGCCCGACGAACTGCATCCTAGAGTAACAAAGGAGCTAGCAGAAGAATTCTCAGAACCGTTTTCTATTGTTTTTGCAAAATCGTGGAAGACGGGTGAAGTGCTGGATGACTAGAGGAGGGCTAATGTTGTCCCTTTCTTCAAAAAGGGCAAAAAGGAGGAACCTGGGAAGTACAGACCAGTTAGTCTGACATCAATCCCTGGAAATTTTTGGAGCAAATTATACAGAAGTCAATCTGTAAGCACCTTGAAAACAATGCAGTGATTATGAGAAGCCAGCATGGATTTGTCAAGAACAAATCCTGCCAGACTAATTTGATCTCATTTTTTGATCGGGTAACCTCCCTTGTGGACTGTGGGAATGCTGTGAATATATCTTGACTTCAGCAAAGCTTTTGACAAAGTACCCCATGACATTCTGATCAGTAAAGTAGCTGATCAGTAAATTAGCTGATCAGTAAACTAGCTTTTGTGACCATATGGAAAGGAGGACAGGTCTCCTGCAGCTTTTACTGTTGTGATGAAGAGGGAATTTCACCAGGTGCTGCATGCATACAAATGACACCTGCTGAAATTCCTTTTTCTATACAACTGTTAAAGATACAGGAGCCCTGTCCTCCTTTCCATATGGTCACCTTAGAAGTTCAGACCTCTGACAAGGGTGATCTGTCCTCTGCCCGGCAGCTGCTGGGCAGAGAGAGAAGATGTAGCAGAAACACACAGAGAAAGGGGGTGGTAGAAAGAGAAAGAAAAAGCAGTGGCCCCTCCCACTTTTAGCTCTGGTTCCACCCACTTCTAGCTTTAGCCCACCTATTGTTGGTATGTGGCCCTCAAAAGATTACCTGTGAGGGAATACGGCCCTTGACAGAACACAATCCCGGCTCATTTATGGGCTCCCTTTTAGGACATTGTGTGCTCTTCATCATATACACAGCTAAACAGCCCCTCTGTGGGATAATACAAGGCTCTCCATCATTTCTGCCTATGGCAGGGAAATAGTTACATTGTTGAATGAGTTATTTAGTTCTCTTTAAGATACAAAGCAAGTCTGTGAGTTACACCCCCTCTTTTCAGGGGGCATAAAGGGAAATTAAAGTCATATGTTTCTTTTATAAATTAAAAGACTTTTAAAAAAACCCCTCAGACTTTAATATCCCCAACAGCAATTGTGAATAAGGAGGCCATTTATCCCATTTCTAATTTTTATGTAAGAGACCTACCAAAGAATAGAAATTACTCAGTTTAATGAAAGTCACAAAGCTGCCTGGAATTTCAATCTTCAGTTTGGGCATTAAAGGGTAGTATTTATATTATTCATAAATTACAGTGTTCCCTAACCCAGTTATGTCTGGTCTTATTAGAGTGATACTAATTATATTTGAGGCAAAATAGCTCATTTGGAATGAAGGTGTATTTGGATACAAAATGTTGTACTCATATGGGAGTTTGCCTAATAGCGCAATCCTGTACATGTCTACTCAGAAGTTTACAGCCAGGAAAGTGTGTACAGGACTGCAGGTTTAATAATTTAATCTTTCCATGCACAAGTATCTTAGATAATTAAATAGAGTACATATGCATTTTCTGTGCAAAGCAGCTGGGTAGATGAAATATATAAATACTTCAAAGGGATGAAATTAGAAATTAAGGGTATGTCTGCATGCAACATAAGCAATTCTTCAGGTATATTATGTTATTTTCACAGTAAGTTAGAAATGTCACCTGTTGCTTTCAAGTTTTGCTTTTCATAATCCATTGAGTAACACTGACAAAAAGCTCCATCTATTAATCATGCTTTATTAAAATACTTTAGACAGCCTTTCCCAGCGGCATCTAATGCACGCATACACACACACAGGGTGTTGTGAGGGTAGTGAATTAGGAACTTGGGGATGAGAGGTTCGCCTGGCATCTACACTATACTCCTTTAGCCGCCAGGCGAAGACCTTTCTATTTTCACAGTGTTTTCACATTTCCTCAATTTGATTTTTAACCTTGCTCTTTAAATTTGTATTTTAAATCCCTATCAATTTCTGCATGGCTGCTCAGTTTTTATGGTTGTAACCTCGCTTGAGCAAGAAAAATTGGGGTCTCAGACTTTTCTACTGTGGATCTTTAGCTCTTTGCCCCAGGGAGGCACTGAATCGGCAGCTGCATCATATGACTGACGCAGTGCAGATTCGGAGCCATCCCGGGGCTTCCGGAATGTATAGACAGCCCCTATGAAAGTGGTATATGGTATGCATTTCAATACCGCTATGCAGCAGTAGTGTAGATCTAGCCATGGACTGCCATTTTCAGTGATAATGTAACAGGCTTGGACAAGGGACTCCACCAAACTTTATTTGCTTGTAGCTACTGCCACTTTGTACAGGTCAGTGCCATGGCAGACAAGGAAAGTGGTAGATCCAGTGGTGTATTGGTAAATTTTGAAGTGTTATGCGCTCCCCATAATGGTCCCCATAGTCAAGCTCCCAAGAAGAGTCTAAAAATTTGGGCAGATGTGTTGATCCATACCAGCTTTGGCTGGCTCGCCAGCTATGGCCTCTTCTGGACAGGGATAGCATGGCCACAGTGGTTCAGGCATTAGTAACCTCAAGACTGTATTACTGCAATGCGCTTTGTGTGTGTGGCTGCCGCTAAAACTGCTCTGAAAGCTGGAGCTAGTGCAGAATGCAGCAGCTTGGCTATTGTCAGGGGCTGCCTCTTTTCAGCCGATAACTCCTTTGCTGAGGGAATTGCACTGGCTGCCTATTGGCTACCAGGCCAGGTTTAAGGTTTTGGTATTAGTATACAAATCCCTAAACAGCTTGGGATCAGGATACCTGAGAGAGCGCCTTCTCCCTTACCAACCTGCCCGATCACTGAGGTTGTCAGAGGGCAGGTTCCTGGTGGTTCCATATGGACGTATGGCCTGATTGGAATCCACCAGGGGAAGAGCCTTTAGTGTAGTGGCCCCTTCTCTGTGGAACTCCCTGCCCCTGGAGGTCAGGCAGGTGCCAGTACTAGGCTGCTTTCGGCACCTCCTGAAAACAATTATTTTTCGAGAAGCCTTCATCAACTGACTAGCCACTGTTTTTCTGGTTCCTTTATTTTTAAATTGAACAATTTTAATTTGCTTTTTAAATCTTTCTTTTATGGTTTATACCTATGTTCACTGCTCTGGAATCTGTGTTAGATAATAGAGGATATACAAATATTGTAAATAATAATAATAATAATAATAATAATAATAATAATAAAATAACATCAACAAAGCAGTTCTAGCAGCTTTCATTTCCACCTGGAGCAAGTCTTTTGTAAATCTAATGGGTTTTAATTCCTGACTAAAGACTAGGCCACTTGAAAATACTTTGTATTACAACAGAGAGCAATATATTCTTGCTCAGAAAATTCATCTAATTCAGCTAATGTGAGGATTTCAGCTAAGCTCAGAGGGAAGGGGGGTTTCTGAGGAGGGGTGTGGCAGATGACATCAGCGTCCCTGCACTGCATCCCTTCAAGCCCTGGCTCTGCTACACCACTGGATAGATCTTGTAGGCTGAGAAAATGTCAGGTGCCTGGCCCCTGGCTTTCTTTGTAGTCAAGCTGACAAACTGTGTTCTTAGTTAATAACTTTTATTATGCGAACTACCAACAAATAGGCATTGTCTTAGGCTATGGGCAGTGTTTTTATGCAGCAATCAAGAACAAGCTTTTTTTTTTTTAAAGCAGATTTTGCTTAACACAGTAGCCATTAGGTAGCTTTTGGGGATAAAGCACTATGAATTAGGTTTGCTACTAAATGGCCATTGGCTACTATAGACCACCCTTTTCAAACAGAGTGGGCTATCAAGTCCAGCCCGCAAGGTGGGTCTTTTTACGGTCTCGCCTCTCTTATTGCAAGTCTTTTGGAGCACTTCATGACCCTGTGTTGCTTCTCCCTTTTCATCTGACGTCTTTTATTTTCAGCCCCCTCCTCTTCATTGGGAGCCTGCATTCCCACTTAAATGATTAGACAGCAGCTAGGCTTCATCCTCTTTGTCACTATTCTCACTGGCCCCTGCTCCTGAAACCTTGATGCCTTGACAAGTCCCCATCCCATCTGACTTAGAATCAGTTCCGGTGTCTTTTTGGGCCACGTCTGCAGGAAAGAAGTAAGCAGGCTGAGAATGGAGATGAAGGACTGAGTTGGCCTTGTTCATTGGGAAACATCTCCAACTGTTTTTAGGGTCAGCTGCAATCTGTAAGTTGCTCTCTCTGCTGATGCAAGTCCTTTCTAGATTGTGTGTGAGAGAGGGAGGGAAGCAGCTGAGCCAGCCTGAGGGCCAGGCACACCACACCTGCTGTGACAACATCTTCAACTTTATTATTATGGCAACCCAACCAGGGTTTTTGCCAATCTGTGACAACATACTATAATGGTACCACTGAGCATGTGCTCTGATGTTTAGAGGGGTTGTGATGGTTTTCTCTTTTTTCCTGCTAGGCTGATGTAACATTTTCAAACTGATTTCCTCTTTATCACTAGGGAGGCTGGAAAACCACAGTCCTGCTTTGGCAGCTGGTTACGCAGACAGATAGAATGAAGGCGGTGGAGTTGAGGGGTGTGTGCGTCACTTTATTGAGATTGGTTTTCTGTGTTAGGACTAGGTTTAAAACGGAGATGTTAACTCTTGTGCTAGAAAAGGGGTGCACACTCTGACCACGTCTACACAATGGATTTTTCCCTGGGTCATCCCCAAGTTGTCCCTGTGCGTCCAAGCGACACACAGGGGATCCCGGGAGTAGGCAGGGATGACCCCTCCATTTTCATGGGATAACTGGTTCCCCAGTTATCTCAGTTTTCCCCGCGGTCCTGGGACCATCCTGAGGACCGTGGGTAGTGGGGGTCAGCAAAGAGGGAAGGAGCCAGTCCAGGGGGAGTCCAGGGACATTGGGGGTGGGGAGTGGGGTTCGGGCCTTTTTTTTAAAAAAAACATACTATTTGGTGGAGCACAATTGTGCTCCTGGCTTGTTTTTTTTGTTTTTTTTTTAAAATGGTGCCTGCGACATCCCTGTTTGTTTCCGGGATGTTGCGCTGGCGTTTTGTACACTGGGGGACGATCCCGGAAGCACGTAAGTTCAGGATTCCCCCCCTCCCTCCCTCTACACCCTTAGGTGTAGAAAGGGCATTGTAATGTTGCTACTAAGAAATTAGAAAACTATTTCAAGATGGGAAAGTATTTACTAGTGAAGTTCCCTTTCTCTAGCCCTGCGCGTTTTCTTGCTTTTAAGGAGCCGCAAAAGTGTATATGCCATGGCCCTACCGTTAGGCAGAGTGAGGGAGCAGCCTCAGACTGCAGTTTCTCCATCCTTCTGCACTGGCACTTTGACGGCAGTGGTGCTTGCTTGTTGCTGGCCTGGCGTGAGCTGTCTGTCTGACTGACCAGTGGTGGCTGGTGAATACTGGGGAGGGGTGTGTGTGTTGCAGATGTCAGGCTGTTGGCAGAAGCAGAGCCAAAGGGGTCACCGTTGTGCTGGAGAAACCAAGGCAGAGGAACATAAAACTTGGCTATCTTTGCCGCACAGGAGTTTCTTAGGACGTTCACCGCTCCACTGACATTGGAGCCTCCACTGTGCCAGGTGGTGCAGCGAGCGGCGGTGAGGTGCGCATGCCATGCAACCTGTCCTGCACACTCTTAGCCAGTCATCCCCAACCTAATGCCTTCCAGATGTGTTGGACTACAACTCCCAGCATCCTCAAACTAGCCTGCTGGGAGATGTAGTCCCATGTGGCTGTGGCAGCTCATTCCAAGGGATTTAGTACAGGCAGCTTCATGGAGAGTGTCTTGCTAATTAAAGTGGTCATGTATTATTTCACAGAGGATAGTCCTCTTTGAGAGGCTACTAGAGGGCTCTCCTCTGTTTTCAAGATGTCCTCTATTTGAAGGGCTGTCCACCAGCATAAAGATAAAGGACCATCAGGAGGAAGAGCTGGGCCTTGAAGTTGCCCATCGACAGCACTTGGACAGGAGACTAAGCAAAGCACATTGCTCACCTGGGCCAGATCTACACCAAGCAGGATATAACACTATGAAAGCGGTTTGAAAATGGTATATGGAATGTGTCATTGGCCCCAACAGTTGTAAGTGCACTTCAATACCGCCATAAACAGTAGTGTAGATCCTGCCCTGGTCACAGTCTTCCGCACTATGGTGAGATTTATTGTATTTCTATTTAAATTATAATATTTTGAAATCTGCATCTATACATATAATTTAGCATCTGGAAATTTCATCCAAACCAGTGTCATCTTTTGTCTTCTTTTTTGCTGGTGCATGTCCTCTTTTTTGGCGATTCATGAGTGGCCACCTTACTTGCGGAAGCAAACAGGAGTTGTTGTATGGGTTATTTCTATTGTGATGGGTCCTTCATGCAAAGCAAGTTAATAATTGATTTGTAGCCTCCCAGACTTGTTTTCTTAGGTTTCATAATGCATCTATAAAAGAGATAACATCTGTTTTTAAACTACTTCCTTTTTGGGGGGGGGGAATAAATAAAGTTGCTTTTCCATCTCATGTCCAAAACAAGTTTAAAATTATAGGTCAGGGAATTGTGATTTGTATCCTATTTTTAAAGCTCCTTTAAAAATAAATAAATAAAGGGGAAAGATGTCAAGGAGGATTGTACAGGATTCAGAATCCCCCGCTGTAGCTTTAATCTGCTATTGTTTCGTTCAACTTTTAAAGTTCATGCAAAGGTTATGTAACTACTCAGAAATATTCTGGGTCTGTGCCATAACAGTTCTTCAAGGGATTTCTTAAATCATCTATGCTGCTGGAAGTCAAACATTAGCTAGCAGCTTTCACTAAGCACTAAGTGCGAGTGCATGTTGTAAACGGAGAAGGGAGCCACATTGCGTGGCAAATAAAGTGAAGGCCTCGGCAAGGTGTTAATGTATGCACATTATCGCATTGGTCTCCCATGGTATCTAGCCTCAGGGCTGCCACCTGTGTATATTTTAAAGGTGAAAGTGATGAAACAGGCACACATGCCTGAGCGCACACAGACCTTTCATACTGGACAGGGGGCACATGTATTATATACTGAGATTCAGCCCCAGGAAACAGCATCTAGAATATGGCCATACTACAGACCAATGCAGGCTCTAGGTTTTGGAGGGCTCTTGGCCAAGCCATCCTCAATGGGCGCCATCCTCCCTCAGTGAATCTACCTTCTCTCCTCCATTGTCACCAGATGCTCTTGCTCCCTGTCCTCTTTCTCATAATTTATTTGCTTGACAGGCAGAGAACCAGTGAGCAAGCAGGGACTGGCATCCACTGCTCCTCCTTCTGGGCCAGGGCAAGAGGCAGGTGAACTAACATGTTCAAAGGTGAATCACAAAATCATAGATTGGTAGAGTTGGAAGGGGCCTATAAGGCCATCGAGTCCAACCACCTGCTCAATGCAGGAATCCACCTTAAAGCATCCCTGACAGATGGCTCTCCAGCTGTCTCTTGAATGCCTCTAGTGTGGGAGAGCCCACAACCTCCTTAGGTAATTGGTTCCATTGTTGTACTACTCTAATAGTCAGGAAGTTTTTCCTGATGTCCAGCCGGAATCTGGCTTCTTGTAACTTGAGCCCATTATTCCGCATCCTGCACTCTGGGATGATAGAGAAGAGATCCTGGCCCTCCTCTGTGTGATGAAGAGACTCCTTTCAATCGTCTCTTCTCCAGGCTAAACATGTCCAGTTAAAATATCTATCTATCTATCCTAATCTAATCTATCTAATCTCCCGCCTCTCCCTACGGATCGAGGCAGGGAAAAACATCAAATATAAAATACGTCAAATATAAAATACACAAAACTGATTAAAAGTAGGGACGTGTATCGTATCGTTAAAATCGCCGATAATGATACGATAAGGTCGTTATCGTGCATGTTTTTAATGATGACGATACGATAGAAAATCCTACGATAATCATCGGAGACGATAATTTTCGGGCGATTTTTTCATTTTATCGGACTGCCATATAAATATACCTATAACTTCTGTATTTTAAAAGTTAGAGGCTTGAAACTTGGTCACAGTGCTTCTAGGGTATGCCTAAGTATGGGTATGAAAATTGAGATCAATCCCTCCAACCCTTGATTTTATATTAATTTTTTAAAGATCATTTCTGTTCTGACAGGTCTGGAGAGCTGTAATTCTGATCTGTCAAAACGGAAATGATCTTTAATAAATTCATATAAAATTGAGAGTTGGAGGGATCGATCTCAAATTTGGCACATATGTGTAGCAACATGTGCTACACATATGTGCCAAATTTGAGATCGATCCCTCCAACTCTTGATTTTATATGAATTTATTAAAGATCGTTTCTGTTCTGACAGATCAGGATGACAGCTCGCCAGACCTGTCAGAAAGGACTTTAAAAAATTCATATAAAATCGAGGGTTGGAGGGATCGATCTCAAATTCCATACACATACTTAGGCATACCCCAGAAGCATTGTGACCAAGTTTCAAGCCTCTAACTTTCAAAATACAGAAGTTATAGGCATTTTTTCTTTCTGGCAAAAATATTGATTTTTAACGATAATTATTGTGAAGATGATACAGTTCACCTACGATATGAATGAAGACGATAATTTTTTTTGGTCCAAAATGATGATAACGATAAAACCCATTTTTTTTGGCGTGCACACCCCTAATTAAAAGCACATAAAACCGATACATTATTAAAATACCAATAAAATACCAATAAAACACGTAAACACTTCTTTCAGGGGCCTCTCGCCAGTGGGTTCCTGCTGGGATGCGGACACTTGGCAGGTGCCCAGCCATGCCTACCTTTGATGCCAGACTGATGGAGATGTGAGGGCAGGCTCTGGATATAGGGACAGGCTTGGGTGTTAATGATTCCCACTGATTTTTGTGGGGCAAAGTGAATGGGAAGCAACCTGGGACACTGTCACCCGCATGTAAGGAAGATTACATGCTTTGTCTCTTCCTGCTGCATCCCCCAGGTGCAGACTACTTCCTGCTGTGTCCCCCATGGGGGTGTTTTCACTGGATTTTGTGGGGTAAAGAAAATACACTTCCAACGTGCAGGCCTGCTGGGTAGTGCAGCCTCCCCCCCCCCCCTGCACAAGACACAGGGGAATGTTCCTATTACAAAGGGCAGGCTGTGATGCATGGCCCCTGATGCTGGCTAGCTCAAACTCCAAGGACAGGGAGGCATTGTGTTCCACCAAGCTGCCAGCCATATATAGACCCTCCTCCTGCCTGAACAAAGATGGAACACAATAGTAATAATTGATTTCCTCAGGCATAGAGAAATGCCTGGCTTACATCAATATTCTTTGCATTATCCTTACTGGTCACCTTGGCTTACTGAAAATTATAAAGCAGTAATATTCACAACGGCCCTTAAAGTTGCAATGGAACTGCTAATGTCTTAGAACTTACTAAGTTGTGTATATATTTATTTTTAACACAAGCAGTCTTGCTTTTTCTAATACTAAGATATAAAGGTGTATGTGTTATTTATGTGGGTTTTTTATCCAACCGCATCTATAAGATCTAGTGCAGCCAACAACATGTCCTTATCTCACTCAACTTTAGGAGCCAGTGAGGTTACTTCTGTTCTCATTTTACAAGAAGGGATCTGCAATGGTGCTGTCAGGGCAGGACTTTGGGGCAGAAGTCTGAATCCAACTCAGCAGGATGAGGAAGAGGGCCTCCAAACGCAGAAGGGCTGGCGTAATGCATTTGGAAGTGAAGCAATGCATATTACCATCTAAAGAGCTCCCATCCTTTATAAAACCATTAAAGCCAGAGCTGAAATTTCCTAACTGCGCTACTGGGAATGAGCGCTGCATTGCTCAAAGCATCCACTTCAACACACTCTCTTTGCCGATTGGCACTAGCGTTCTGTCATGGGTGAACTGGAATCAAAAGCATTTAATTTCTAACATTGAAGGTTTGTTTTTTTTAATGACACATGCCATTCATATAACCTCTGACTGAGAGGCACAAAACCTCTGCCTCCAGAAATGGTTTATGATTAGGAAAATGATAAGTTCACAATCAAAATGGCTTATTTTCCTGTGGAAATGGAAACGGGGTCACTTAAAGGAGGCTAAGAGGATATTATCACTACCTTCATTCAAGCTAAATCTGTCCCACATGGACATGCCTTCACAGCAAGTAACACAGCCTTTAATGACTTTGTGTAATCCTAGCTCATCCTCATCAATGAACCATCTGTTCCTGAATGGAAATGTTTCTGTATGAGGGACATTATGCCGCAACATTGATCCTCAGCGTTTGGAATGCTGAAACCATCTTTTTGGCAACTAATTAGCACCAGGTGAAAACCTATCACTGAATAAATAAGCTCAATCAGCGTGCCATATTAATAAAACACCTTCCATCTTTCTGGAAACAGATAAAAGTCCTAGGAGTCATCTAGAGGATAGATTAATACCTGAGCCATGCCAATACTTGTCTGGAGGTCTCTCGATGCTTCCAAGAAGGTATCCCATTCCTGGATGTATTGGAAGAAATTGGTCAGACTTTGTCACGATTTGGGCCCATGGTGAGTCCTAAATCTGACAGCTTATCCAAAGGAGGGTGCCAGTGAGGAAACCTTGAACAATAGGCCAGACAGAGACTCTTTCCACACCATAGGGGTGGAGAGGGCAGGGAGCAGGCGATCCTGGAAGTAGCACACACAACGCACATCAGAAATGCGATGGCCTGGGCTTCTCCCGGGCCGCCTCAACTTGCGCTCACCATTTTTATTTTGTATTTGAATGGAGCGCACGAGCGCTCGTGCGCAAAAGGTGAGTCCTTGTTTTAAAAACAAACAAACTCCGTGGGCCCCCACCCCCCTCCCTGCCCTCCCAGGGGTGGCAAAACGGGGGTTGCACCGGGGTGGGCGGCCACATTCTTCCGCGGTCCTGGGAACTTCCTGGGTCCGTAGAAGAATCAGGATTTTTCTGGTTCCTGAGAACCAGGAAAAATCCCGTGCCAGCCCCCCCACCCCCGCTATTCCCTGTGCATCATGAGGACTCACAGGGAGCAGCCGGGGTCCATCCCAGCCATTTTGCCTGGTGTGGAAAGGGCCAGAGTGAGTCAGGTGACTGTCGCAAAGGATTTCACCTCAGGCTTGTTTGCTCGCTGCTAAGAGTTATTAGGATACCCTATTCAAGCAGGCCTTTCTACTGGCTATAAGCCATTGTCCATTTGTGAGGATGCTCCCAGCTTCACAGGAACTGCATTTGAGAAACCTTGAAGAGGGTGATCAGTAGATGGCTTTCAAAATGCAGACTTTCTGAATTCTTGTATTTTTCACCTGGCAGAAGTGTCCCCCTGGCATTCTTATTTTCCTTGGCATTTTAGTATTTCAGTTTTTGTTGTTTTAAATCTGTTACTGACCTATTCAGACGACATACTAAGCCATTGTTAGGCTGCTAATCCTTTTGCAGCAGATGGTTAGTGAACATGTTCAAACCATGGTTATGTAGCCACCATGGTTAGGAATGGTTCACAGGACATGCTAAGTCATGGTTCACACTGCACACTAAGCCATAATATGTAGCTCAAAATGCTTAACCGCCATGGTTATCTGAACAGGATAACAGTATTTTAAATCTTTCAACTGCTGCTAGGATTTAGTTTGGGTTTTATTTTAATTTCAAACTGTATTTTAATTTTTTAAAAAACTTTTATATTGTATCTTATCATGTTGCATTTTATAGTTTTCAGCCACAATCCTATCCATGTTCAGACAGAAAAAAAGTCCTACATCTCCCAGCATTCTCCAGCCTACCATGCTCCTTTAATTGTTGTGAACTGCCCAGAGAACTTTTGCTATTGGGTGGTATAAAATAAAGTAAATAATACATCAAAGGTAGGCCCCAAGTGGACATCTCTCTAGGTCCAGGGGATGCCAGTTGTCAGTCCCACAGAGCCAGCCAGTCAGCCAGGCAACACCTTGCTTACTATTCCTAAGTAGGGATGTCTGTTGCCTGGAAATCCAGCCTTCTTTTTGTAAGATGAGCCATAGTTTCCCCCCAAAATCTAGGAACCTTTTTGTTTTTTTTAAAAAAATCCTCGTAAATAGAAATGTGCGCAAATTACAGCTGCAACGTGGAATTTGCGCAAATGCCTATTTACAAATAAAAAAAACCCTGGAAAATCTGTGAGCTGTCCCAACTCAATGCAGATTGATTCGGGAGAGTGCACAGGAAAACGAGCCGGATGGATTCCTCCGACATCCCCATTCCCAGGATGAAGGGGACTGCTGGCTCCAAAGCCATGTAGGGCTGGGGTCTGAATTGTCTTACCTCTGAAGACAAAAACGACCAGAGCTAGGATGCTTGGGCTGCCCTAGCAACTGTCACTCCACATTATCAGCAGTCCTACCTCCTGAGAAACTGGTGTAATTACTTATTCATCAGTGGTATTTCTATGCTGCTTCTCTGCTACACAAGTGGTCCCCAAAGCAGCCTAGAACCGATAACATTACATAATAAAAACAAATATTTGTCATCTATCAATTAAAAAAAAAAGTGGAAATGTCCATAATGGCAGCAACCAAAGACTCAAAAAGCAACAACAACCAACCAAACAGAGAATCATTAAACATTAAAAGCAAGTTTGAAAAGGATTTACTTAGGGCCAAAGTACACATCACATATGAATGCAATTAATGTGCACATTTTTTTTCTTTAAAAAAGTAAATAGTAGCTCTAAGAACATAAGAAGAGCCATACTGGATCAGCCCAAGGTCTGTCTAGTCCAGCATTCTGCTCTCACAGTGGCCAACGCAGCTGCCTATGGGAAACTCACAAGCAGGACATGAGTGCAACAGCATCCTCCTGCCCATATTCCCAGCAATTGGTGTACGTAGGCATACTGCCTCTGATACTGGAGGTAGCATAGAGCCATCAGAACTAAGTAGCTATTGATAGCCTTCTCCTCCAGGAATGTGTCTAAGCTAGGATGACCAGATAAAATCCAGGTCAGGGCTCGTGTAACTTTAACAGTTGTAGAGAAAAGGGAATTTCAGCCAGAGTCATTTGTATGCAATTAGTTCCTGGTGAAATTCCCTCTTCATCACAACAGTTAAAGTTGCAGGCACTATACTAGAGTGACCATATACAAAAGAAGGCAGGGCCCCTGCAGCTTTAACAGTTGTGATGAAGAGGGAATTTCACCAGGAACTAATTGCATACAAATGACACCGGCTGAAATTCCCGTTTCTCTACAACTGTTAAAGTTACATGAGCCCTGACCTGGATTTTATCTGGTCACCCTAGTCTAAGCTAGTCTGATCATATGGAAAGGAGGACAGGGCTCATGTAACTTTAACAGTTGTAGAGAAAAAGGTTATTTCAGCTAGTGTCATTTGTATGCAATTAGTTCCTGGTGAAATTCCCTCTTCATCACAACAGTTAAAGGTGCAGGCACTATACTAGAGTGACCATATACAAAAGAAGGCAGGGCCCCTGCAACTTTAACTGTTGTGATGAAGAGGGAATTTCACCAGGAACTAATTGCATACAAATGACACTAGCTGAAATAACCTTTTTCTCTACAACTGTTAAAGTTACATGAGCCCTGTCCTCCTTTCCATATGGTCAGCCTAGTTCCCCCCCCCTTCAAAAAGGTTGAAATGCCTCCCATAAGGCTTCGTTACTGGCAGTAAGAGCTTTATGTTAAAATATGCTGGTACTTTGGTGCCATCTTTTTGGCTCAGTCCTCCTTTGCCTTCGGACCCACCTTCCGCTGGAATGCAGCCCTGAAGAGGTAATCCAAAATGGAATATGGCCCTCAGCTGAATTCTTGATTTAATTCTTTCCCCTGAGCTGCGGTCTTGATGAAAGTTGCTTCCTCCCAAAGCTGCTATTTGCATCAGGAGGGACACCTCCCTTGGCATTGATGGACGTGGCCTTCCCAATGCAAATAGCTGCTTGAGGAGGGCTGTTTTTATCAAAACTGTGGCAGGGGGTTAATGGTTAAACTCTCCCTCACCTTTGCTCTTGCAGCTTCTCGAAAGAGCCTGCATCTGCCATTTACATTTTAAAAACCATATATGTTAATTAGAGTCACAAAATTAATGACAGATGTAATTTGGCCCATTAGGTTTCACATGGTTTTCATGACAGAAGAACAACATTTTGAGATGCCCTCTCTCTTCTGAACCTCAAGACAGGTATGTGCACAGTCAACTTCAGTGTCTTTTGTCTATATAACCTTGTGCAGTGATCATTCATGAGTAGCTGATTATTCTAATGTTTTTGGATGTTTCCCCTATTATTCAATAGTGTGTGTGTTCTCTCACCACAATCCACCAACATGTTCTTTACAAGTTCCACGAAAAGAATAGAGGCTGCACAACTTCAGTTCTCATGTTAATAGGGCTTGTGCAAAAGACTTCCTGGTGGATTGTGCCCTCTATATAGTTTTCTGTGGGCGTTGTGTACCCCTCTGTGCATCCCCGCCACCAAAAAGGGAGAGCAAAAGTGCCTTTAGTTTTATAAACAGTTTATACGAAGGGTTCAGTTGAATTTATCCTACTGCAATGTGGAAAATGATTATTTAGCCACCTGCCTTTCAACTATTCAACTTTATGATTGTGTAAGTTTTTAAAAAATTACACTAATTACTTTGTATCAGTAATGAATCTGTCTTTACTTAGAAACACAATGAGATGTAATACCTCATGCATGAATGTTCAAGTTATAATATGACTCAATCAGTTCTGAAAGCGATGGACAATATTCTCTTAATTGTTCCCAGAAGGTTTAACACGATACTATTCCAGCCTCTAGGCAATTTTTTTTTAATGAACTTTAAATTGAGTTGACTTTCTGCCGTGTGTATTTTGCAAATGAATCACCTCCCTGAAAATATCTTGACACAGTTTCCTTGGAAGTTTCCTGTTCACTGCAGAACACAAGAGCTCAGTAAAGGCGAAAGAAAGAAAGGGTACTGCAATGCCCACGAAGCTCTCTCCAAAGAGAGTCTTCCTTTCATTGGGTTTCTCTTTGGTTTGGAGCAGTGGTTGGCAACTTGTGGCCCTCCATACATTATTGGATTGCAACTTCCATCACCATTGGTAATGCTGGCTGGGGCTGCTGGGAGTTGCAGTTCAACAACATTTGGAGGACCACAATTTTTGCGACATGAATGAACCCCATCAACCTCAAACAATTTTGTGGGGAGATGATGCTTTTTTCACTGGAATGAAACAGGAAAGATTATCAGTGTTGGGTCATTGGCAGCCAAGATCCTTTGAGCTGAAGTATGTGTCTTTGCAGAAGAAGGCCTGGACTCTGGTTGTGCCAAGGCAAGAATTAGTGGTGGGCCAGGACCTAGGACTGGTCATGTTCTCTGATCAAGGTAACAAATGGTACAGGGAACTGGAACTGAGGTCTAGACCCATTTCAAACTGGCTTCACGGCAGGATATGGAGTTGAGACTGCTATGGTCGCCTTAGTGGATGATCTACGCTTAAGTATTGACAGGGGGAGTGTGTCCCTGTTGATACTTCTGGACCTCTCAGCGGCTTTCGATACCATCGACCATGGTATCCTTCTGGAACGCCTGAGGGGATTGGGACTCGAGGGCACTGTGCTTCAGTGGTTCTGGTCCTACCTCTCGGGCAGGTTCCAGATGGTGATGCTTGGGGATAGTTGCTCTTCAAAGAAGGAACATCTATGTGGTGTACCACAAGGTGCCATCCTATCCCCAATGCTGTTTAACATCTACATGAAACAGCTGGGAGAGATCATCCGGAGGCATGGGGCGGGGTGCTATCAGTATGCTGATGACACCCAAATATATTTCTCTTTGCCTCTGACAACAGCGTCAGCTAAGGATAGTGTGTCTCCTCTGAATGACTGCTTGGAGGAGGTAATGGGCTGGATGAGGAAAAACAAATTGAAGCTGAATCCAGACAAGACGGAGGTGCTTACTGTCAAGGGCCACAACCTGGGGTTGGAGGTGTGTCAACCAGTTCTGGATGGGGTTACACTCTCCCTGAAAGGCTGTGTTCACAGCTTGGGGGTGCTCCTGGATCCGTCGCTCCAAATGACAGCTCAGATAGATGCGACTGCCAGGAGTGCCTACTATCAGCTTTGGCTGATACGCCAGCTGCGCCCCTTCCTAGAGTTGGAAGTCCTAAAATCAGTAGTGCACGCGCTGGTAACTTTGAGGCTCGACTTCTGCAATGTGCTGTACATAGGGCTACCTCTGTGCCTAGTCTGGAAACTTCAACTAGTTCTAAATCTGGCAGCCAGGTTGGTCACCGGTACATCTAGGGGTGACCACATTACACCAGTTTTAAAATCTCTTCACTGGCTGTCAATCATTTTCCGGGCAAAGTACAAAGTGTTGGTTATTACCTTTAAAGCCCTACATGGTTTGGGTCCAGGTTACCTACGGGATCGCCTTCTCCCATACAATCTGCCCTGCACTCTCAGGTCCTCTGGGAAGAATTTGCTACAGTCAACAAGAACTAGACTGACAACCGTTACCCAGAGGACCTTCTCTTCTGCCGCTCCCAGATTGTGGAATGACCTGCCAGGAGAGATTCGCCAACTCACCAGTCTTCAGGAATTTAAAAGATCTATAAAGACTGATCTCTTCCGGCAGGCCTATCCAGATGAATTTTAAAGTGTTTTATTTGTGTTTTATTGGTATTTTAATGATGTACTGGTTTTAAGTGTTTTAATCTGTTTTGTATTTTATGTCTGATGCTGTTCCCCGCCTTGATCCGTTGGGAGAGGCGGGTAATAAATAAATATATTATTATTATTATTATTATTATTATTATGAAGAGCTCTGCTGCATCAGACTAATTGTGCTTCCAGATGAAGAGCTTCTAGCATTTCCAGTCAAAATACATTGTGCAGCTATTTCACCTTTTGACTTTAACAGAAAGGGGAAAAAAGATGGAAGAAGCGATGTGAAATCAAGGGAGTATTAAAAATGGAAGCTGGCATTATGTGAATCATGGTTCCCGTTCCCTCCGGCATTCACATGTGCTGGCAAACTGACTTGGGACACTCACATCAGTGAGACATCTTTTATTCAGGGAAAACTCATGGTGAAAAGCTAATGGTTACACACTTCCAACATACTTAAAGCTGATTGCTGGTCAGAAAGCTCTAGGCTTCAAGACAACATACAGTCAAAATGCTTTAACAACCTGCTTTCCTGGTTGCCATCTCAACAGTTCCAAAAATGGTTTCCAAACCTGAACAAAGGAGGGGAAAGTTCCCTGATATGATCCTTCAGGCAATCTCAATGGGGAATTCTTGAAACACTTAACAACATCCCAAGGGAGCTAGACCAAACACGGCCACATGTTGGTAACTCAGGGAACATGGCCAAAGCCTAAACAAGATCACGGGGTGGGTAAAAATCTCAGGCACAAGAACTCCCATGCATGTACTTTAGCACCGGGAACTCTCTGCCACCTGAGTCTGGCACAGGAAAAGTCCATCAGTCAAATCCCAGCCTGCCGAACTCTAAGCTTGACCACAAACACAAAATCCAGGGAAGGGAACAGCTCAGGCACAAGGAGTCCCTTGCTTGTACTTCAGCCCAGAGGACTCCCCACCACCAGAATCTGGCATGGAAAAGTCCAACAATCAATCCCAGCCTGCTGAACACTGAGCTGACCTCAAACACACAATCCACAGCAAATGAGAGCGCAAGTCTATGAAAAGCCTCACAGTACTTTTCATGGCACAGTCCTTAGAAATCCAAAGTCCAAATAGAAGAGAATCCATGTGCAGAGTGCTTTTAAAGTCCCTAATGGTGATGGATCCAAACAGGGAAGGATTTCGGGCCAAGAGTCGAAAGATGTTCCTAGCAAAGGCTCCTCACCATTGCTCCAGCTTATAATGGGGGATATGGGCCTGTTCAAAAACACTTGAAAGACAGGGGCTCTGGCCCGTAACTCATGCCCATGTCCAAATAGGGCGGCACTGTGCAGCACACCAAGATGACACTACAATCTGAGTGGCTCCTTCAACAAGGGCTCCCACCTTTCTAAAACACACTATTGGTTCCCAGAGAAGTCTAACGGCTTCAAGGCTGAGCTACTCCCATGAGAATCTGACAGACAAGCTTGCACAGACATTCCAAACTAGTTCAAATTAAATCTACTTACAATCAGCAAGGCCACTGGCCTTGCTGAAGACTTATACCTGACATCGTGTTTCCCCATAATATTCTGTGACTGAGACAGGGCAGTTGCACAATTAAGGCCTTGTCTAGAAGCACCCTAAAGGAGAGGTCCTTTTGGATCTACAATCCCATCTGGTTTTTTCCACCTTCAATAATTTGTTGTCAGCAAACTTGGCCATCTCACTGCTCAACTCTAGATAATTAATGAACAAATTAAAAAGCACTGGTTTCAATTGAGGACTCCAATACTTACATTTCTCCATTGTGAAAATTGCCTATTTTTTTAGGGCTGGGCACTGACCCCCCAATTTGCTTTGGAGGCTGATTCGGGGTTTCCAAATTGGCCCTGATTTGACTCAGTGCTTTGGGCCTGGGCCGATCTGCTTCAGATCTGGATTCAAAGTAAGATCTGGTCACGCAACGTTAGGGTGACCAGATCGCCCGGGGTTTCCCAGTCCTAACCAGGAAACCTGGGGTGATCTGGGCCAACCGGAGGGGACAACCCGGGGCTGCGGGGGGTCACGTGGCAGCGGTGGTGAGTGGTGGCAAGCGGCGGTAGACCCAGTAGGTCTGGCCTGGGTTTTGGGGAGGATGGGTGGCTTGGTGGTGGGGTTTCGGGTGGGGGGAACTCCCCGCCACCACCTGCCGGGGTGTCCGCTTCCCTCTGGTGCTCGAATTTACTGAGAAACAGTCTACTGAGAAACAGGCTTCGCGGCCTGTCTCTCAGTAGCGCGCTGGGTGATGACGTCATCATTCGGCGTTCTACTGAGGGACAGGCCGCTAAGCCTGTTTCTCAGTAGATTCGAGCACCGGAGGGAAGCAGCTGCCCCTGCAGGTAAGGAGATGGAGGCGGGAGGCGGGAGGTGGGAGGGCCCCCCCACTTACCTGCTGGCGCGGCCGCTCCCTCCGGTGCTCAAATCTACTGAAAAACAGGCTTCACGGCCTGTCCCTCAGTAGCGCGCTGGGTGATGACATCACCTGGCATGCTACTGAGGGACAGGCCGTGAAGCCTGTTTCTCAGTAGATTTGAGCACCGGAGGGAAGCGGCCGCCCCGGCAGGTAAGTGGGGGGGGCCCTCCCGCCTCACGCTTCTTACCTGCTGGGGCTGTCCGCTGCCGTCCACTGGTGATGGGGGGCGCCAGCGGATGGCTCCAGCAGGTAAGCCCCCTCCCCCCTCGCTGTTTTCTTTTTTGGGGGGGTGGCTTGGTGGTGGTGGGGTTTGTTTCGGGTGGTGGTGGGGTTCAGATCTTACATGGTGGGTGGCCTTTAAAATATATATATATATTATGTTTTTGGGGAGGGGGGTTGGGTGGCCATTTTGGACTGGGATTTTGGGTTCCAAAATCTGGTCACTCTACCCAATGTGGGTTGGCCATTGCAGATTCCCAGGCACCTATCGAGCAGTTACTTGATGGGTGTCTGGGAAAGCTGTCCACAAGGCCAACTGGACTCTCCCCCTCCCAGGTCACCCCAACCTGGAGCCTCTGCCCCTGCCTATCTGTGGGACTTACCTAAATGGCCGTTTACAGCCTCTGAAGTTTGAGACCTTAGACTTGGGAAATGCCAGATTCAGTTTGTTTTTCCTCATCCAGCCCATTACTGCCTCCAAGCATTCATTCAGAGGAGACACATTATCCTTAGCTGACGCTGTTGTCAAAGGCATAGAGAAATATATTTGGGTGTCATCAGCGTACTGATAGCACCCCGCCCCATGCCTCCGGATGATCTCTCCCAGTGCTTTCATGTAGATGTTAAACAGCATTGGGGATAGGATGGCACCTTGTGGTACACCACATAGATGTTCCTTCTTTGAAGAGCAACTATCCCCAAGCATCACCATCTGGAACCTGCCTGAGAGGTAGGACCAGAACCATTGAAGCACAGTGCCCCCGAGTTCCTACCCCCTCAGGCGTTCCAGAAGGATACCATGGTCGATGGTATCGAAAGCTGCTGAGAGGTCCTTTGGTAACCATCATCTTATTTCATTGTCTCTGCCTCACACATATAGAGTAATTTACAACACGAAGATTTAAGACAGGGTTGTGCTCTGTGAGAGCTAAAACCTTCTTTATCACTTCTCTTGCTGCCTTCTTGGCCTTGGAGGATCCCTACTCATCACAGAGGCGGATATTTAAGGATGCCAGCAGCAGCCACAGCTAGGATCCCATTCGTGTTGTCTGCCAGTTTCAAAATCTTCGTTTCTTAGGAATAGCCGGGCTGTGTTACTTACGAGACGATTGCCTAATTTTGTTTAGCCAGAGAAACAGCCACAGCAGTGCATGGAAACAATGCAATTGTTCAAGCATGGAGAATGGTGAGGTTTCATTTCACAGAGATGCGGTGCGGAACGACATCGTACAAGGAAAACATGGCTTTGAAAAAATGTGTTTTCTACATAATATGAATGCAGGGAAGAGCTTGTGGGTGGGAAGCAAAGCCTTTCTCCCACCAATGCATTCTCCCTTGCAAATGCCTCCACTCCGGCTACTGGAATTCAGACTCACTGAGGGAAACACGGCCAGGGATGGGGTATTTGCTGGGAAAAACTGTTGAGCATGGGAAGAATTAATCTCCATCTCCTTTCCACCCACCAATTCTCTCCTGTAAGTTCTCGTCACTCTAGCTAGTATATAGCTGGAGTGACCAGATGCAAAAGAGGGCAGGGCTCCTGCAGCTTTAACTGTTGTGATGAAGAGGGAATTTCATCAGGTGCCGCATGCATACAAATGACACCTGCTGAAATTCCCTTTTCTATACAACTGTTACAGGAGCCCTGTCCTCCTTTTCATATGGTCACCCTAATAAACACACATTTGTGGACATGCGTTTGCCAAGACAATTGGTTGGACTTCCATTAGCGGATCTAGGCGTAATGTAGAATGGTTTGGTCAACTGACTGCCGAACTATTTTTATTTATTTATTTATGAACGCATTTGTATCCCTCCCTATATAATTGGGTTCTCAGGGCGGCATACTGATAAAATCAATTAAAACATTATAAAGCAATAAATAATGTATCAAACTATTAACAAACTAAAACCAGCAGAATCTTTGAATGTGAGAAAAACCAATTAAAACTATGGGCAGCTTTTAGGCAAATTTAGCCCTCAAAAAGCTCTAATAGAAAGCCACATTTTAACTTCAAACCGAAATGAGGCCAATGTTGGGAGCAGTTGGGCCTTCAAGTGGAGGGCATTCCACAACCGGGGTGCCACAACGAAGAAAGCCCTCTCTCATGTCCCACCATAATGTATGGGCTCATGTTAGTGGGACAGAGAGGAGGGCTCCTCCAACAGATCTCAAATCTTGGGTAGGCATATATAGGGAGAAGAGCTCCTGCAGGTATCAGAAGCTTCTATTAATACAGCCCTTCTATTAATGACTGAATTCAATATGACTATGAATGTTACTGAAATGTTTTGCTGTGTAGGTGAGGAAGGTTACAAGACTTTTTAAAAAAACTGAACTCAGGAAGAGCAGAAAACACCAAGATCAGAGGATAGACACAGCTTTACTCTCCCTCCTCCCCTTTCCAGGAAAGAAAGAGGAAATCAGAAACCACAGAGGAAGTAACTATAGTTTACAACGGTGGTTCCCCAACTAGGGAGACACAGTGGCTTTTGAAGTGTGTTTTCTTATATGAGCCTTAACGTGCCTTTGAGCAAATGTTTAAGCAAACATTTGGAGTGCCTTGTATTGCAAATGTAATAACCATTTTGATCAGAATGTTCATTTGCTTTACAAACGGCTCTCTTTTGCTGTCCATTCCACATCAGCAACGTAGGAAGCTGCCTTATACTAATCCAGTCCATTTGTCCATCTCTAGAAGAGCAAAGTGTATGAATGGGAGGGAGGAGTTCTTCTCCAGCCTGGAACACGCATTCTGAGCATGCCAAATTCATATCCTAAAAGATGCATTTCTGAGTTTGGGTGACATCACTGTCTGGCAGTCCCTCAAGCTTGTGGAGTTTTCTGCTGCCTCTTTCCTTGTCCCAAACCCATATCTCTTCTCAGTGCTGACCCCTGATTTTTGAAGCCCCCTGGGCAAGACAGCCTCCATGGGCTTCTTCCCTCAGTGAGTCAACCTTTTCACTGCCATTATCACCAGCTGCTCTTGCTCCTCGTCTTCTTTCTCATCATTGCTACCCCTTGCTTGCTTGGCAGCCGGAGAGCCAGGGAGCCAGCGGGAAGTGGTGTCTACTGCTCCTCCTCCTTCCTCACCACCATGGTTGCCCCTGGGCCTGAGCGAGAAGCAGGTGAGCAAGCAGGCTGCAGTGGTGAAGAGGAGGAGGACATCCGGGGAGCTCTTGTCAGTCGGCCCCTGGCAGTGTGGTCCCTTGGTAGGTTGCCCCACTATGCCTACCCTTGCCCCTCCTGCATTCTCCCTAGTCTGTTGGCCTGTTCCCTGCGTGCTTGCCTTCACTTATCCAGTTCCTCCACTTATGTGCTGGCTTGGCCCCTGTCTTTCCATTACAGAAGAGAGGCAGAAACCTTGTTCATGCATTCGAATAAGCCACTACCCCCCCACCCTCTTGTATGATCCCTCCTGACTCCTCTAAATCTTAGGACTTGTGGTACATGGATACAAGTCGGATGACTTGCAAGGTTCCCCATGACCTGCGGCCGCAGAGGTTGCGACAAGTGCCGGCCCAACGGCAGAAATGGCAACTTGTCTTCGTTGACTTTGGATTACTCCAGCAACTCGCTTATCGATCGCCGCCTGACAGGAGCTTTAATCTGATCAGATGCAGCACAACTGTTTTCTATCCCCGGCGCCTGGCTCAGATTTCAGAGCAAGGAAGAAAAAGTGTGACATCATCCTCGCCTGCGTCTGTGGCGGGGAGCTAATGAAATTACACAATGGGTTGTGAAGAGCATTAGAGTCAATGTTGATCCTGATTATTATGAAGACCACTTTCAAATTTACTGCACCACAGGGCGGTCTTGAAAGCATCATTTTTCAAAGGTGTGCATTGTTGCAGAGAAGGTGGGGAGCAAGGGGGGTGGAGTGGAAGGGAGAGAAAAGGGATTGAGAAAGGAGGCTGGAAGCCAGGAGAATCTGTTCTCAGATTCGTTGCAATGAAACGGTGTGTTGCTTCCTTCCTGTTTTTAACTATGGCTTCGTGAGAATGGACTATCTTATGACAAAAGCTTTCAAAGCAAAGGTGCAGCTTCTGTCTGAGAGTTCAAATGTACGTGTGTGTGTGTGTGTGTGTACATGCATTAAGAAACGTGTGTGTGTGTGCATACATAAATGCACACCCAGACGTGTGTTTTCTTCCAGAGCTTCCTAAAGCAGCACATGAACCCACGTGATGTAAAGGCAAGAATTCTGGTGCATAGTTGCAGTCAAATTTACAGAAATGGGCTTTAGTGATCACAGCAGGGACAGCGAATGTGTGAGTCCCTTTATGTGGCTCAACTCAGGAGTACCTTTTTAAAGGCTTGTCTCTCACTGCTCTTTGACAACGAAGAAGGCAACTTGCAAAGCTCAGCACCATCAGTGGAGATGGTCAAGACTAACTCGCTCGTTTTACTTGTACACAATTAACATCACGAGAAAGTTGAAAAGAATGTGAATGCTGGAAAGACTGTGCCATCTTTTCCTTTATCAAGCGAATTATCAGCTTAGCTGGGACACCAAGATCACATGCCGTGCTTGTCCCGACGTGCTCAAAATCGTGAGCTAGGCTTAGCAATCATGAGATTGGAAAACCAAATAAATAAGGAGCTCTTCTTGCTGCCTTTGTTTACTAAGCTGTTGTCTTCAAATGCAGGATGCCAGCGCCTTTCCTGTTGTAAGAAAACGGCACTTAACATGGCCAATTTGCTTTGTAGGAAGATACAGATGTGTGCCTCCCCCCACTTGTTTGTCAGTAGTGATAGAAGCAATTGCTGTGTGGAAGAAAGTGTTGCAGGCATCTATTGGATAGTGTCCATGACATCGTTGGTTGTGTTGATCCGATAACCCTTTGATGATAAAATAAAAGTTGTGTACTGTCACCTATCAATGCTGTTCTCTGGTTTTGTATTTGTGATGGAGCATTAGATAGAGAAAAAACATACATGTGAAACATGACTAGGGATGTCCCGAGTGCCAGACTGGGTCTATGGAACCCCAGTGTCCGCGCCTCCAGACTCAGTCAGGTGCACTCAATATGAGTGTGGATGCAGTCTCAAGCGCTCGCAAGGCCCCTGTGACCGCTCGCCAGCCATCCGCCCTGGTTGCCAAAATCATGCACTTCTCTCGTATGTTAATGGAGGAAGCCATTAACACAGCGGGGGGGGGGGCGTTATGCCATTCCCAGAGCCTCCGGAAATGTGCACTTCTCCCCACTGTGTCAATGGAGGCTGCCATTAACACAACGGGGAACAGCACAATTTCTGGAGGCTTCGGAAATTGTGCATTTTCTCCACCGGCCATAAAAGCCCTATTAAAGCAGGGGAAGTGCACAATTTTGGCAGCCAGGGTGGGCAGCTGCTGAGCGCCTGCTGAGTAAAGCTGAGCCTCAGAAGAGGCTCGTAAGGCCTGGTGAGTGGGGGCGGATGGTGGCGGCAATGGGGCGAGCTTCTACTGAGGCGGGCAAGGGTGAGTTCGCTCACCCCTAAGAAATATGAGTTTTCCGGTCTGCTATTTGCAAACCTGTAGACTTGGAATCATGACAGATGGCCACCTAGCCTCTGCTTAAATACCTCCAGCGAAGGAGAACCCACCACTTTGTGATGTAGCCTGTTACACTGCTGAACAGCTCTCTCACTGTTAGGTTGTTTCTCTTAACGTATAACTGAAATCCCTTCAATTTCCACTCATTTATTCTTGTCTTGTCCACTGGAGCAACAGAGAACAAATCTGCTCCATCTTCTGCATGACAGCCTTTCAGATATCTGAGGACCACTATTTGAATCTTCTTTTTTCCAAGCTAAACCTACCCAGCTCTTTCAACCATTCCTCATAGGACTTGGTTTCTGGACCCTTCACCTTAGGCCTCCTCCACACGGGGCGTTTAATGAGCCTTGAAGGCTCATTATAAATTTTACCTACACACGAGCGGAGCGCAAAACGGGCGTACAGGCGCGTTATCTCCCCGATAATGCGCATTTTCGAACGCGCGTTAAATAGCGACTTTTATTTTGCTCCTGCCGTTAAAGCGCATTTTCGCTGTGTGAACAAGCGATTATGCGCATTAACTACCTGGAAAGCGCTTTTTGGGCATCTTTTAATGCGCTTCGCCGCTTCTCGCCGCCTCCCGTGCAGAGGGATTAGGAGTAAATGCGCCTCCGCGATAATGCGCATAATCGCGGAACCAGGCGCAAAGGCGCATTCTTGTGGAGGGGGCCTTAGTGGTTGCTCTTCTCTGGATGTACAATAGCTTGTCAATGTCCTTCTTAAATTGGGGAACCCAGAACTGGACCCAATACTTCAAATGTGACCTGACTAATGCAGAACAGAACTTGCTTCAAACAAGGTCATACAGAAAGGCAAGAGTAGCAAGATGACACATGTTGCCCTCTCAAAGCACATTCTCATAGAAGGCATATGAGCTGATCTAGCATTGTGGCTTAGGGCCAAACTACATGCAACATTTAATGTACCTATTTTGCAGGTACCTATTGTACCTATTGCACAGGTTTTTTAAAAAATGCAGATTACATCACCTGGGGACATGGAAGTTAAGATTGCATTTAATCCAGTCTGCAGACTGGATTGAGTTTTACGGTCTGCCATTTTCCCTCCCAGAAAAATAAGCAAATAAATGCAAGTTACAGAAGAAGCGACGTTCAAATCAGTTTAGTAAGGGGGTGGGCAGTATTGTGCTTACCAGTAACTTAGCGAGTGCTGTGGGAGTATTTTTGTTTTGTTTTGTTGCTGCACTTCCTGAATATCTATGACAGGACTTGAGGTCCTTTCATGGGCATTCAAATAAATCTGCTGGCTATGAGATTGCCTGAGCATCTTTCAAAGACTAAGGGAAAGGGCTCTTTCCTTGAAAGACACAGGCAATCTTGCAGCCAGCAATCTCTTGGGCCTTTGCTCAGATTCAGCAGGACTCTTCTTATATTCCTATCATAAATATAATTTACACAGGCTCGGATGCTGATGCATGCACATGTTATCGTTAAATGTAAGTTTGATTCAAAATTCTCATGCTTTTTTCCTACCTGGAAAGAGGGCAGTCAGAGGAATCCACAAATGAGCTTTTTCCATCTGGGCAGACTTGCAGATGGTTTTTTCAGCTTTCCTAGATTTTACACAAATTTAATAAAAAAAGAAATGTGCATTTAAAAAGAATAGCCGAAAATGCAGAGGCTAAAGTGTGAAATGCACATTTGGGGTCATGTGCACATTTTAGGGGAAGTGGCACATTTCTGTAAGTGCAAATTTGCACAAATCTGGAAACTAAAACATTCTGTCGATGAGCGGGCAGACAATGGAATGAAAGGCAATCTGAGAAATGCAGACAGAACAAATTTTACACAATCCGTATGTCCCTACTTGGAAGTACTTAAGAGATGGCCCATCCAAAACGTACCCAGCAGCTCCAGTCAGGTCTGAGTACTAATGCAAATCTGGAGTGACTTCCTTTCGCTGAGAGGAAAGCACACCAACCTGCCGTCATGCCTTTTCCCACATTGTCTCAGCCTGCACATTTAGGTCTGCATTTGAGAGATGTTGTCAGAGGCTTCCCAGGCAGCATCAGGCTTTTATAGCGCAAGTGGGCATAAGTTACACATCCTTTCTTACTACATATACTTCAGTGTTTGTTATTTACATCACTGGTGAGGAAAGAAACATTATACTTTAGAAGTTTCCTTGAATGCGTGAAAACACCCTGAGTGGAAGCACTTTAGATGGCTGTGGTCGGTTGCAGGGAGCTAGATTTGTGTATGGCACAATGAATCATATATATATATATATATATATATATATATATAATTTTTTGTGGCATGTTCAGGTTTAAAATGCCTTTTGTAGTCCCTGACTAACAACTTTTGTCAGTTTCATTTGCTGCAATTAGGTTGGGGCTGGATGAAGTTCCAAACCTTGCAACTCATTAACAATTTGAATCTTAGAGCATCTGCAGGAGTTTATTTCTTTGGAATGGATTTGAAGCGTGGTTAATTTCCTGGTTTTCTGGCAGTCTGGCTGTTGCAGAGATGGCCCACTAGACACTTCCCACTGAGCAGGGAATCGTAGACAGATAATAATGTCTAGAACTATATTGCTTTTTCTGACTAATGGGGCTGGGACGAGATAATGGACATTCCATCATCACCATATGGATTCTACATCTATGGAAAGCTTCGCTGGGTTAGAATTGGGATGGGTATGCCTGGGAGACAAAAGACTAAAGGTGACCTCTCATGTATCTGCATGTACAAGGGGCATAATGAGGGTCAGGGGAGAATTTTGTTTGGTCCATATTTTTAGGCAAATTGATCTCACTTGCACTCCCTGGACCAATATATAGAGCAGAACACCATTATCCCTCAGATTGTGCTCTTTTCTGAATTTTGCAATGCAATTCTCAGCTCAAAGGTTGCTTATGAAATGCGTACATCAGGGAAAGTTGCATACAAATATGAGTATATTATGAAAAATTGGGGAAAATCCAATGGGATGGATTTTCCTCCAGTGCAAATAGCAGGCAGGGCTGGCCCAATCTGGAACGGGACAGCAATGGGGGGGGGGGGAGTAAAAGGGTTAAAGCCCTCTGCTCCCAAATGCTGCTCTCTCTCTCTCTCTCTCTCTCTCTCACACACACACACACACACACACACACCCCTACCTCAATCTTTCTGCTTAGGGTGGTGCAGTTACTAACCCGCCCCCCATGACTAACTCCCAAGAGTGCATTCCAGGTACTTCCTAACAATTCCTTCCCATCAAGAGACATTAATGGACCCTCTTTTGTCAAATTAACTATTAACTATTAACCTTCTTTTCTCAAATTCCAGGCTCTGATCAGGTATTGTTTTAAGGCAAAACCACAGCGATAGACTGATCCACAGTACTTAGAAAGCAAACCCTCGACAATAGTAAAGCAATTAAAGTGAACCGAATAAAAACATGGCTGTGACACACTGGTCCTTTTCAGATGAAGTGCCTGAGGTTCACCTCCAGAGTATTTGCAGTGGAGCTTTTCATGTTGCAGCACCCACCCTCTGGAACGCTTTACCAGGCATCAGACAGGCCCACAGTTCTGATGTGCAGCAGACGTCTTCTCAAGATCCATCTCTTCACCCAGGCTTTGCCTGATATCTTACCCAGCCAGCAATGGTCGGTAACACATAACACAGCAGAGTGTGCAGTTTTACTGCTGATTAACATCTTTATTATTATGTTGTTTTACTGTTATACCTTATTGTTATTATTATGATGTATTCTATGTGTATCCCTCTGATCCCTCTGCAGAAAGTGATATATAAATTTGAGAAATAAATAATATAAGTAAGTGGAATTTGGCTTTTGTGCTGAAAGAGGGTTTGCCAGCCCTGGTCTAAGGCATTGTTGAGGCTAAGGACTTTAGCCAACAGTATATGTGAACAAACTGCTGGATGAGGACTAAAAATTGGCCTTTTTATATTTTACAGAAGATTCAGGGCGAAGGGCAGGACATACAATTTCTAAAACGAGGGCTGAAACTGCTTTTAGGTATGGAATTGCAGCAGACGCTACCCGCTGAATGCTGTGAAGCCAGTAAGCTGTACAAAGCACCTTGAGCACAAAAGGTGCTATAAAAATCTAATTGCATTCTGCATCTGATGCTAATATAATATTCTCCTGGCTAATGGAAGACTTCATGCCGCACACTTAATTTCTCTACATTAATATTCTAGACAAATTTAGATATGCTACGCAGGGTTTATGTAGAAGAAGATTCTCTCTCTCACACACTTTTTTTTCCTTTTCTGTGACATGACAAATTGAAAGCCTAACTCAATATGTACAAAGGAGACCAAAATAGACATTATGTTAAATCTGTATCTAGCAGCTGCATCTTTTTGTTTTCCCAATTTGACTCTAGAGTAGGTGCACGGCCCCTGATCTGGACCAAGAACCTATTGTGGGGCATAAGGGTGCTTATAAGCTCTGGATCAGGCCCCTGTGCTAGAGGAAAAATGAAAAAAACGACATAGCCTCTAGATACAGATTGAAAGTAATGTCTATTTTGTGAAAGTAATGTCTATTTTGGCCCAGAGCTCCTGCGTAACAGGAAGTGGTGTAGTGGTACAATTTTGAAGTGCAGGCGCTTGTCATGGCAGGCCCATTGTTGTGCCCCCAACGGAGAGGTGGCAGCCAACCACTGTATTAATTTCCCAGAACTCATTTTCCCAGAGACTTTCAGGGGAAAAGAAGATGGCAGGCAACCTTGTCCAGTGCTTCGCATCACAGCACCAGGCTGAGTGCTGCCAGTCTGGTGTCCTAGTCCAAATGCTTTTTAAAAAGAAAAAGGGATACCAGTGACTGCCGTTACCTTGTGGGTCCAGGTATTTATTCTACCAAGCCAGGCCTGGCCTTTTGTAACTTTCCATCCTGCCTTCACCGCATAGTAGCTGATTGCAGTTCTGCTTAACTGTTTCTTATTAAACTGATCTGTGCCCAACTGCTTTCCCCACTATGTCTATTGGGTTTTCTCCATTACTGTTAAGTTATAGTTAACATTTGGTTCAAACCCTAAAAGATGTCAGTCTCTCAGAATTCCCCACCCCCCTCTGCTTTACCAAAATAATCACATATGACTCTGGGACAGAAAACTAGAGAGATCAGAACCTCATTACTTCACGTAATGACCAAAAACTATCATAAAAATGAGGAAGCTAAAGAAAACTTTAGATGACACTTTGATTTTAAAAGGAGAAAATGCATATTTGATTTTTAATTATTATTCTATAAGTCTAGCTAATCAATTAAATATGGTGCTACTTACCAATCAAGAAACTTTCAGGTAGGAATGGATAAATCTCTATCTTGGTTTCTCCTACATTCCATTTTTTAAAAACCTCAAATCTTTCTGCCCTGTTTATGAAGAAATTTGCGAATTTGGGGATGTTTGTATTGGCAGGGAACCAAACGAAATTATCACCAATCTACGCTGGCCAAATTCAGCAGGTAGAGCTTTTTCCAGCATAGAGAGGACCATGCTGTCTCTCCCTGGCATGTTGCTGTTCAGGAAGAGAAACCTGTCAGGAAAAAAGAATTGGAAACCCTAACTCAACACCACAAACAAAGTTGAATAAACAGGGATTGGAGAACCCAGACTTTTAAGAATCAAGCACTCAAATCACTCAGCCAGGTAGATAAATCTTTTCAGTTTTTTCTTTCCCTTAGTTATTATTTTTTTTTAAAAAATCTCAAGGTCTTTCTGTACCATTATAAAGAACTGTGCACATTTTGGTAAGTTCTTATAAAACCCCCAAACCAAATTAAATTCTTACCCATCCCTACTTTTAGGCAAACCAGAGGAGTTGCAGATCATATAAGGTTCAGATTTTTTTTTAAAAAAATAAAACAATTAGCACAGCAATTTCATGGAGATTTTTCCATCTTGAAGGAAAAATAGTTGAAGAAATCAGGAAGAGAATTTCACACATGGGTCCAGCAGCTTCCTGACAGACAATGACTGACCAACAACAGAAACCAAAAGGGAGACATGGTAGGTGTGCACAAAATTATGCATGGTGTGGAGAATGTGGATAGGGAGGCATTTTTCTCCCTCTCTCATAATACTAGAACTCAGGGTAATCCCATAAAATCCCAAATTGGTGGGAGATTCAGGAGAGATAAAAGGAAGTACTTCTTCATATAGCTCATGGTTAAACTATGGAATTAGCTACCACAAGACATAAGTGATGGCCACCAACTTGGACGGCTTTAAAAGAGGGTTAGACAAATTCCTGGAGGATAACCAATGGCTACTAGTCTTATGGCTACAGGCTATCTCCAGTACCAGAGACAGAATGCCTCTGTGCCCCAGTTGCTGGGGAAGATTGGCAGTTGAGTGCACTCAGGCTCTGCTTGTGGGTTTCCAATGGGCAGTTGGTGGGCCATTGTATCAGTAGAAGGCTGGATTAATTGGACCCTTCGTGTGATCCAGCATGGCTGTTCTTACGTTCTTAATGTGTTTGTTTATTTCATTACTTTGATAGGAACGTCTGAAGAAGTAGTGTTATAAGTCACTGTTACACATAGCAAAACCATTCTTGCTGATGTAAAAAATCCATTCACTGTATTCAACACTTGGTTTATTTCATTGTTGATGATCAGTGATACAAAGGATTTCCACAATGGGCTCTGCAATAAGAGATTTTCTCTGGTGGCTGTTGGGAAAAAACTTTCTCAGTTAAGAATTTAGATCTCTGAGACACTGCTGGGAATCAATAGGGTTAAAATGCCCAAGTATATTGCTGGTGAGGGTTTCAGGTATTGCAAATGCCCTTTTAAATATTTCATACAGCCTTGTTCTTGTGCATTATGTAAGGGCTACATTCCTCAGGTTGCTGGGGTAATTCTGTGATTGTGCTAGAGAATTTCCTCATGATATTCTGGTATTCAATTTGCATTGTTTATAGCTTAATTGCTTTTCATTGTCTGCTTCCTATATGTAATGTACATAATCCTCTGTGTCTCGACACTCTGGGTTGTGCTGTGGTATCTGGGTTTTCCCCTGCTGAGTTTGCTTGTCTGTCTGTTCCTGAATCAACCTGATTGCTTTACAAATCTCAGAAATCGTACAGCTTTGAAAACTTTAAACAGGCTGCCTTGCATATTTTGATTGCAGATTGGTTTAAGAAACTATGCAATCATGCAATGAACAAGCAGGAGGGTGAAAATCTCTGGAAACAGATGGAAAATAGAATTTCCTGAGTAGATGTATACTTTTTCAAGCTAGAAAAAGTGCATAGAAGTGTTTATGTATGTTGGGGTGGGGGGAGAAGGGGGAAGAGAGAGATGGATATGGAAGGTATGAATTTTCACTAGTTACAATGCTATATTTCAGCCTGTACACTTTCTATGGACTTGTAAATTGAAGATGTATAATTTAACTTTCCTATGCAAAATGTGTTTTGCATACAGAGTTACTTGACTGACCTGTGCCTCATGCAGATGTAGAGATGCTTATTAATTCAGCATTAATGTTCATCAAGTGCCACTATAGATAAGCCCAAAGAGACCTCCATTATGCTTGTATGTTGTCTCAGTAATGTGGAGAGTAGGTGGGGCAAAGGAGTAACAGCAACACTTAAGCTGCAGTGGGTTAACACTGGCATGGCACAAGGCAAGGATCCATTAATTGGGCTGCCCAATGGCAGACTGATCCTACCATTCCAGCCCATGTGCTGGGAACATGGATGGAGTGGTAGGAATGTTGGGATCTCCATGGACCACCCTGCAATCTCAGTGTGTAGCAGGTGTGCCAACCCCCGAACTTGGCTGGGGCTTTGAAATGACAAACACCCTAAGATCCTTTAAAAAGATCTCCCAGTGGGAGTCCACCCCCTCCTACACCCCAAAATCCTAACTGAGATGCTACTTCATGTGGATATATGGATACACCAAAAGCAAAAGGAGGAGAGCATCCAAGCCAGGTCAGAAAAAAGGGATAGGGATGAGAGAACCAGGAGTGCTCACGCTCACTTAACTTCTTTGAACTTCACTCCAAAGCTTGGTTCCACTACTCCTCTCATTTGTGGCTCGTTTTTTCCAGTTCGTTCGAATGGGGAAAATGCATATTCCAAATGGGAAAAGTGTGCATTTTTCAAAACTGTGCACTTCCCCCCCATTTACTAAAGCCTGAAAATGCAATGTTTTAAAGTGTGCATTTTTTAAAGTGTGCATTTTAAAAACTGGACATTTTGCAAACACAAGTTTGGGAATTCGCAAATATTTTCGGAGGACATGCGCTCCCATTCATTTGTGTTTGGGGTTGTGAATGGGGCATGTTTGAATGATTTGTGGACTGAAAATGAAATTCTTGTACATCCCTGGTAGGGTTTCCATTATGCTGTCATTCATTTCTGGAACATAATGTGCAGAATGGGAGTTGTTAGCCAGCAAACATACCAACACAAGTTTCTTGACAAAGCTCATGACCCTGTCTAATCAGGAGTAGACCACGTAGACCATGACTACAGCTTGCTGGTTGCACCAAAAGTGAGCTGTCTTGCTCCTGAACTCCTCCTGCCATATATAAACTGCAACCAGAATGGGGAAGAACTGCAGGAACATGAAGTCTCTAGCGATGCAGAGGCCCACCCTGTGATCGGTACATTTCCCAGAACCCCAGCAGCCACAAAACCCTGAAACCAAAGCTGCCTGAAGATTTGAGCCAGCAGTGATTTGCCAAAGAATATACCATCTGTGTTGGCTAGGAAGGTGAGCCAGACCTCCAATTCCTCCTTCCTGCTCTAGAGATCTGAAGGTGATAGTGGGAGAGGGAATTCTGGCTGTGCCCCCTGTGCACCAAACACTTGACGTCCCTCCCTGGGGAAATGACCTTGCATGCAAAACTGAGGCGGCTCAGCAGCCCCTGCAAGTCCCTCAGCACGCACTTGCCGCACTGAAAAGAATGTTTGATTGAACCTCACGGTGCCATCAGTTTGTGATTGGATAGGCGAGATGTGCATGGCCATTGAATCAAGCTGAATGGCTCAGTAAATGAGGCAGGTAGAAGGGCCTCCGTTTTATTCTGTGCTGAGGGAATAGATGCCAAGGCCTGAAACACCTGCTAGAAGACTGAGCATTAAGGAGCGATGACATCATCTGCCAGAGCACCAGGGTGACAGAGGGACCCTCCTTGTTCTGGTGAGTGAGTGAGGAGACAAGTGAATTTTACTATCCTTTGTGATGGACTAGCATAGAGGAAATCAGCAAATGAGGAAAATAACGCAGCAGAGACTGGAGATTTCTTTCTGCTCCTTTTTAACTGGTTCAACTGCTTTAGTATCTTTGATGGAATCCCTTTTCATGCTAGCAATTTAAACAGCAGCACTTCTTTGCAAGATTGTCTGTACTTACAATTAAAAGCCAAATGAGGCATTTCAGCTGGTGGAAATCTTTTGTTAAAGCTCAGTGTGTGGTACCAGCTGAACTGATATATTCAGAAGTGAGCCCCACTGAGCAGGGGCGATGTCAAAGGTAGGCATGGTTGGGCTCCTGCTGGGAGTCCACACCCCAGCAGGGGCCCACTGACAAACGCCTCCTGGAGTTGCTCTTCCTCCTCACCATTTCCATTGGCTGGTTCACCTGCCTCTCACCAGGCCCAGACAACAGTGGTGGCGAGAAGGAGGAGCAGCAGGTCCCATGGCCTACTTGCTCACTGGCTCTCTGCTTGTCAAGCAGGCAAGTGGTAGCAATGGCAATGAGAAGGCAGATTCATTGAGGAAGGGGGCCCATTGAGGGTGTCTTGCCCAAGGGCCCTGAAAAACCTGGAGCCGGCACTGCCACTGAGTACAATGGCATTTCGTCCCAGGGAGCTACGCCTAGGATTGCAGTCTTGCTGCTTCTAAATTGGGCATTATGCTGTGTACTGCTTCTCTCTCTCTCTCTCTCTCTCTCTCTCTGTACACATACTGTCCGGATGAGCTCCTGAACATCAGAATTTACCACAACAACAGTGAAAGCAGCTTGAGGTTTAGACATATCCCCACCCCCACCCTCACCAAATATAGGAAGATAGCCATCTTTGATCTACAGAGAGCCAGCATGAAGTACTTCGTACAATGTTAGGTTTCTAATAGGTTGGGAATCCCCATTTAGTCACGACATACAATATCCAAGCAATATCCCTCTAACTTAGCTTGCAGGGATGAAGGATAAACTTGGGAAGTCCCATTTGTGCTACCTTGAGCTCTTTAGAAAGAGGGCAGGATATACATGGAATAAAAGGATTCTATATAGCACTGCTCACAGATAAGGTAAAATCATTTAGGATTATGAATACCAGTATTGGGTACTGCACTTAAATAATCAGAACATACTTTTTAAAAACTATTATTACATTTATGTCCCACCGTTTTTCCTCTTGTAAGGAATCCCAGGCAACTTATCCAGTTTATCAACACAACAACCCTGAGAGGTAAGTAAGGCTGATAGTCAGTGACTGGCCAAAAGTCACCCAGTTAGCTTCATGGCCAGTTTGGAATAGAACCACATCTCCTAAATCCCAGTTCAAAATTCTAACCACTATACTACATTGGCTCAGAAGCATACTGCCTTTCATACTGGAAGTAATATTTTCCAGAGGAGTATCTGTGTCATTTTATTGCAGCAAAAAACTCAAAGAGCCTTGTAGCACCTTAAAGATGAACAAATGTATAGTTTTAAGGTATCACAAGACTCTTTGGCCCTTTCCACACCAGGCTTTTTGCCTGGGATGGCCCCCGGCTGGTCCCTGTGCGCCGATGGTGTGTATTAGGTACTTCCAGGATCGCCCTCCCTCCCTCTCTCTAAACCCCTATGGTGTAGAAAGGGCCCTAGTTGCAACAGGAGGTAATATATAGCCTTCATGATAGGTATTCTCCATGAATTTATCTAATTCCCCTTTAAAGCAATCCAAATTGGTGGCCATCACCACATCCTGTGGTAGCAAATTCCATACTTCATGTGGTGTGTGTGATGAAGTACTCCCTTTCATCTGTCCTGAATCTCCTACCATTTAGTTTCGTTGCATGATTTGAGATTCTTACAAGAGAGGGAGAAAAATGGCTCTCCACTCATTTTCTCCACATAATTTTGTACACTTCTATTATGTCTCCTCTTACTCATTCATCTTATTTCTAAGATAAAAAGCCCCAAGATGTTTTAGTCTACTCAGTTGATCATTTTTATTTATACTCCCAAGCCTTAAACTCTATGGCACTTTGATCTTCCAAATCTCTTGTTTCCATATAAGGCCAGTTTTCATATAATACCAGAAAAATATATCTATTGGGACGGGAGGAAGAGTATTTCTAAGAGAAGGGATCAAGTTTTGTCTGCCTGAAAGCACAGTAATAGTATTTTTCACATTAATACTCCCATCTTCAATGTATTTTCTCTCCCATAAGTCCTATTACTCTGATGCTTTGAACTTTCAAGTAAATATGCTAAGGACTTCATGACAGAGTTATAATTTTGTATGTGAGAAGTGCCTTTCCATCAAGTAAGCACAACATCCAGCTAGGGGAGGGTGAACTCACCTGGGTCCCACGTGTCAGACGTTTGCCCTGCTGCTGCTCGCTCCAGCTCACACACCGCCTGAGCTTCTTTGGCAGCTTGCCAAGCGTCCAGAGCCTCCACTGTGTGCCACGATCAAGGCTCTCGAAATTACATAATTCCCCGTTGCGTAAATGGCGGCCATAAAGGCCCCATTTGCGGAAGAGTAAAGGTGCGAATGCTCCATTTGTGCCTTTACTCTTGCGTAAATGGGGCCTTCACAACTGCCATTTTCGCAACGGGGAGAAATGCTTGACAGATGGTGTGTTTGTGTGTGTGTGTGTGGGGTGGCACGGGACTCCTTCCCCCTCCGGCTCTGAAGCATTTGCAAAGAAGGAGAGCCCTCGAGGGCTTGAGAGCTGGCGGGGGCAGGAGTCACCGCTGCCGCCGCACCCCAAACACTTGTCCGTTCTCCATGCAGCAATGGGAGGACAGGTGCTTGTTTTGGAGGGTGCTTGTGCCCTCGCGCCCTCTGATGCTGCCTCTGAGTGGAGCTGATTGAGACTCTAAACATGGGCCGTTGAAACTCTTTCAGCCCAAAGGCTACATTCAGTTTTGGAGAAGGTGACCTGTGGTGGGCGGGGCCAAAGACAAAATGGGGCAGCGCTTATTTTAGCCTGAAGCTCTTACTGCCAGTAGCTGAGCCTTAGGGGAGGCATTATTTCAATCTTCTTGAATTGGGGGGAAAATTGCAGAAAAGCCATGGAACCCCCAAACAATAGGTGGTTAGAGGAAAGGCATGAGGCCAGTGGAAAGATTGGGACTCCAGAGTGGCTGGATTTGGCCAACGGGCCTGATGTTCTCTCCACCCTTGGGCTAATAGTTGCTTCAAGTAAATATCTATTCATTAAACAAAAAAACTACGGTTTACAAAAACAACGTTAAGGCTCCACAGGTTCCAACCAAGCACCAAAAAGCAGGGAAATTGGGAGTTAAGGCTCCCAAGCCTTAACACCACATCCTCCCTAAGGAGGCAGAAAGTGCAAGTGAAATTCTCATTCTCCCAAAGCAGATAAACCATGAGGACAGGATGGAGAATATGATATGCAGAGGTGACTGTGGGGTTGTGGAAAACTTAGGGCCACCTACTTCTTTTTTTGTTTAGAGCAGCCCTTCCCCAACCTGGTGCCCTCCAAAGGTGTTGGACTACAACTTCCATCATTGCAAGTCACTCACATCTCTCCCTCTCCGCCTTCCAAGGTTCCAGACTGTTTTTTTTAAAATAAAGGCTGCAATCTTCTACACACTTACCTGGGAGTAAGACATTGCATTCAGTCAATGGAACTTACTTCTGAGAAGAGACTACAGCACTGTCTTTGCTAGAGGAAACGGCCATTGTAGCTGACGCAGGAGGGAGGGGGGGAGAGACTCTACTGAACGTGTGCCATAATCAAAATGGCTGCCAGATTTCTTAAAGAGGCACAGTTTAAATTTAATAAAATCCACTTAAGCGAATTTTTAAAAAAGAAAAGCAGTTCCACCTACACTAGAACGGGAGAAAGTAGACCCTGCCATTGGATTAATGAATAAGGCTCCCTGAAGGTAAGGACAGCTGCGCAAAAATGGTTGCAACCCCTGAGTTCAATTTTCAGTTTCAGATTCAGGGGATTCTTTAATCTTTTTACTTTAAACTGCTCTCCTTCCCTCAGTCTTTCACCAATCTTCTTGAAATTTTCAGGTAATGTAAAACAAACATTTCTTTTTGGCACCTGTAAATTTCAGAGAGATTGGTGAAACATTTTCAATTTTATGGCTGTTAGAATGACCCCTCCCCAATTATAACTTTAACATGGTGGAACGTGTTTTTTACTGACCGCCCTTAACAAGGCAGTGCCTCCCTTAATCTACATATCTCTGACATTCTGTGAAAGTTGCTGTGGATGGTGCACTATCTATAAATGTGAAAAATTTGATTACCTGTCTTTCAGTGGTAAGATTTCTATGACAAGCTTATAGCTCAGCTTCATTGTTCAACTGCATATATAATTGATGTTCCTCCATTAGAGTGTCTGGTCTGGTGGTACCTCTTTGCTGCAGCCCCATCAAAAGATCCCAGAGTGCCCATTCATGCAGGATGATAATGGTCTTATAATGTTTTTTTTACAGCTGGCAGTGATCAATACCAATTAATTAACAATGTTATTATCACAACCACCAGATCAAAGAAAGCCAGCAGTATATTGTATATGATACAATTTACAGGTGAATGGTGGTGCTTCATTTAGAATAATATGGGCAACGATGGTCTGTTATTCAACGTTCCTCTTAAGCTTTGGCATGGCTGACAAATGAGAATGGCTACTAATGAATGGACAGTGGAGGCCAGCTAGGACTGCCAAATCTGGGTGGGGTCTGAAACAGGTTTGGACTTCAATCCAAACCTGGATAGAACTGGGCATGTTCAGCATTGAGAAGAGAAGACTGAGGGGAGACATGATAGCACTCTTCAAGTACTTGAAAGGTTGTCACACAGAGGAGGACCAGGATCTCTTCTCGATCAACCCAGAGTGCAGGATGCAGAATAATGGGCTCAAGTTACAAGAAGCCAGATTCCGGCTGGACATCAGGAAAACTTCCTGACTGTTAGAGCAGTACGATAATGGAACCAATGACTTTCAAGACGTAGCTGAGCAGCCATCTGTCAGATATGCTTTAAGGTGTATTCGTGCATTGAGCTGGGGGTTGGACTCAATGGCCTCATAGGCCCCTTCCAACTCTACTATTCTATGATTCTATGAAGGTAAGAGGCGGAGTTGAATTTGAGAAAGAAACAGCTTGAATTTTTGAGATGTTGGCAAGTAGTCTTGGCAGTGGAGGCTGATGGCCCTGGGTTTCAGACAGGACCAGTCAGAACTGCAAAGCTCTTTTAGATTTCTGACTGAATCCTGGAACAGATTTATCGCCTCATTGTCATCGGAGCCACCAGCCTCCACTGAATCTTGGGTAGCTACAACAACATTTTTCTGCTTTTGTAGCCCTGTTTAGCCTGTGGTGGCTGTGAGTTGGCACTGTGCTGTTTATATGATGCAGCCACCAACTCACAGCCACCATGGGCTCTTCCCCTGAAGCTGCGTTTTTTAAAAGTTGCTGACTTACTGTGACTTTTTCCTTTGCACCATGGTCACCATCTTCTTTCTCTGTGTGTCGATAGTGACCTTGCATTAGGGTGACCAGATAAAATCCAGGTCAGGGCTCATATAACTTTAACAGTTGTAGAGAAAAGGGAATTTCAGCCAGTGTCATTTGTATGCAATTAGTTCCTGGTGAAATTCCCTCTTCATCACACCAGTTAAAGTTGCAGGGGCCCTGCCTTCTCTTGTATATGGTCACTCTAGTATAGTGCCTGCAACTTTAACTGTCTTTAACACCCCCCCCCCCCCCAATTCATTGCTTCCTGTTATGGGGGAACTCAGTTTCTGTAGGTAGCCTGACCCCATATGTATCATTGTTCTGGGATGTTATTCAGGGTGGGAGAAGAGGGAAGCTGAACCCCACCAAAAAACAAGGGAGAAATCTTGGGAAAATTTCTGCAAAGTGGTCTTTTATTTCTGGGGGTGTGAGGAGAAAAGAAAAAAAAATCTCAGGAGTGTTCTAAAAAGATCTCAGAAGTTTTGGCTCAGCTCTAGTTTATTTATTTATTACACGTCTATACCACCCAATACTTGAAGCTCCCTTTCATTCTTTCATTGTTGTCATTCTTCAAGATTCAGCCCTTCCCTGGGATCTTTTCTGAGGAATGATTCTGAATGCATCTTGTCTTGAATGCAGGTGCTGGTAATACCACTCCTTCCCTTCAAGCCTAGTTGTGGATGTGAGGAGAGGGGCAGTATTGCATCCAGTTCCAGAGAAGAGGTGGAGTTAGTGCTGTGCCAAAATCTGATCTCCAGTTTCCTGAAAGTGTTCTTCCCACATGAAAGAGGCTTCCATTTTTCTGCCCCATTCTCAGGGCATTTTATAATTTAGTTTGAATTTCTTTTGGGGGTATTTTTGATTTTACCTAATCACTATGAGGTGGCTGAGGCTATTATTATTATTATTATTATTATTATTATTATTATATTTATTTATATCCTGCCTTTTCCCCCAGGGTACTTTCTATTGACACATCTCTCAATTACTCTGCATTCTCCCAAGCTCACTGCATTTTCTGATCTGAAAAAGCCCCATGGATGGAATTACCTCATGATATCTTCTCCCAGGTTTTAATTGGAGTTCAGGAAGCCAAGGAGGCTTGTACAATGAAAGTCAGGACACTCGTACACACTCCTCAGCCACTTCAAAAGTAAGGTAATCACAAGAACCCTGAACCCAACTCAGGAGGATTTCTCTGGAATTCTTCTCCTTTGAATTTATTTTCAAAAACATTTTTTAAAATCAAATTGAATGAGAATGGTTTAAAAAATGTGGGAGAAATTTTTGGCACCACAGTATTTATTTATTACATTTTTGTGCTGCCCAATAGCTGAGGCTCTCTGGGCAGTTCACAATTAAAACTAGGGGTGTGCATCGGATCGGATCCGATCCACGATCCGAATCCGATCCGACCCAAAATCGGGAAAATCCGATCCGATCCGATCCGATCCGGCCAACCTCCGATCCGATCCGATCCGATCCGATGAGGTCCGATCCGGATCGGACGCCATTTTGAATGCTTTTTCCCATAGCCAAGTATTGTTTTACAAAAACGCCTATAACTTTTTCATTTTTAAAGATAGAAGGATGAAACTTGGGCACATTGTAGACTGGTTAGGGGTAGTTATCTGTGAGAAATTTCAGAAAGATTGGTGCATGCATTTTGTGGCAATTAATTTTTTAATAAATACCCAGGAATGCCTATAACTTTGTCATTTTTAAAGTTACACACATGAAACTTTGCCACATTGTAGGGGGTACCTTGGGACCTATGTGTGTGAAATTTCAGAAACGTAGGTGCTTGTCTTGTGTGGCAATTAATTTTTAGAAAAATGGGTAGTAGTGGGGTAAATACAGTTACGCCTCCCATTTTTTTATTTTTGAAGATACAAACAGGAAACTTGGGCACATTACAGGTACCACTTGCCTTGATATGTGTGTAAAATTTCAGACAGCTGGGTCCAGGCATGTGGTGGCAAGGTATTTTTGAAACAATGAGGAAAGAAACGCCTATAACTTTTTTATTTTAAAAGTTAGAAGTCTGAACATTGCTCACTTTGTAGATGGGTTAGGGGTAGATATGTGTCAGAAATTTCAGAATTATAGGTCCAGGCATTTGATGGCTATGGAATTTTTAAATTACATGTTTCAAAAAAATTTCTACAGAGGCCAGGTCTTCCCCTCCCGCTTCCCGCGAAGAAAAGGAAACACTCTCTCGTCTCGATCCCTTTGATCCTTGCTAGTAGTATCCATTACAGGGCTCGTGTTTCCTTTCCTACTTTCACTTTTCAAGCAGAACGGCTGAGCCTAGCTGAGTTTTGCAGCCATGCGTGCAAGGAAGGATCACTCTGGTCTCGATCCCTTTGATCCTTGGTAGTATCCATTACAGGGCTCGTGTCTGCTTTCACTTTGTACTCAAGCAGACACGAGCCCTGTAATGGATACTACCAAGGATCAAAGGGATCGAGACCAGAGTGATCCTTCCTTGCACGCATGGCTGCAAAACTCAGCTAGGCTCAGCCGTTCTGCTTGAAAAGTGAAAGTAGGAAAGGAAACACGAGCCCTGTAATGGATACTACTAGCAAGGATCAAAGGGATCGAGACGAGAGAGTGTTTCCTTTTCTTCGCGGGAAGCGGGAGGGGAAGACCTGGCCTCTGTAGAAATTTTTTTGAAACATGTAATTTAAAAATTCCATAGCCATCAAATGCCTGGACCTATAATTCTGAAATTTCTGACACATATCTACCCCTAACCCATCTACAAAGTGAGCAATGTTCAGACTTCTAACTTTTAAAATAAAAAAGTTATAGGCGTTTCTTTCCTCATTGTTTCAAAAATACCTTGCCACCACATGCCTGGACCCAGCTGTCTGAAATTTTACACACATATCAAGCCAAGTGGTACCTGTAATGTGCCCATGTTTCCTGTTTGTATCTTCAAAAATAAAAAAGTGGGAGGCGTAACTGTATTTACCCCACCACTACCCATTTTTCTAAAATTAATTGCCACACAAGGCAAGCACCTACGTTTCCGAAATTTCACACACATAGGTCCCAAGGTACCGCCTACAATGTGGCAAAGTTTCATGTGTGTAACTTTAAAAATGACAAAGTTATAGGCATTCCTGGGTATTTATTAAAAAATTAATTGCCACACAAGGCAAGCACCTATGTTTCTGAAATTTCACACACATTGGTCCCAAGGTACCACCTACAATGTGGCAAAGTTTCATGTGTGTAACTTTAAAAATGACAAAGTTATAGGTGTTTCTTTCCTCATTGTTTCAAAAATTAATTGCCACACAAGGAAAGCTCCAATGTTTCTGAAATTTCACACACATATCAAGGCAAGTGGTACCTGTAATGTGCCCAAGTTTCCTGTTTGTATCTTCAAAAATAAAAAAATGGGAGGCGTAACTGTATTTACCCCACTACTACCCATTTTTCTAAAAATTAATTGCCACACAAGACAAGCACCTACGTTTCTGAAATTTCACACACATAGGTCCCAAGGTACCCCCTACAATGTGGCAAAGTTTCATGTGTGTAACTTTAAAAATGACAAAGTTATAGGCATTCCTGGGTATTTATTAAAAAATTAATTGCCACAAAATGCATGCACCAATCTTTCTGAAATTTCTCACAGATAACTACCCCTAACCAGTCTACAATGTGCCCAAGTTTCATCCTTCTATCTTTAAAAATGAAAAAGTTATAGGCGTTTTTGTAAAACAATACTTGGCTATGGGAAAAAGCATTCAAAATGGCGTCCGATCCGGATCGGACATCTGGTCCGATCCGATCCGACCAGCCTCCGATCCGATCCGATCCGACCCCCCAGGTCCGATTCCGATCCGCTATCCGATCCGATCCGGGGGGTCAGTGCACATCCCTAATTAAAACCATAATATACAACAGATCAAAACATATAGGGCCTATTCAGATGACACTTCAGACTCTGTTGTTAGCGAAATTTTGGTTCTCTGGGGTTAGCACTAACCATAAGCTGTGCTGTCGCACACAACACTTTAAGCCACGGTTAGAGTGGCTAACTCTGGTGCAGACGGTCCGACTGTGGTTAGTGAGGGAGCAGGGTTTAGCAAAACGCATCACACAAGACATCTTAAACCCCGCTGCTTAACTAAAAGCCTTAAGCAGTAGGGTTTCAGGTGTCTTCTGAAAAAGCCTGCTAAAGTTTAAAAATACCCTATAAAACCAAACTAACCCAGCAGCAGTTACAGCCCAGGGAAAGCCTGTGTGAAAATATGTGTTTTCAGGAGGCGTAGATAGAAAGATAAATAAATAATTAAAATATATATATTAGAAGCAAAACATAACTTCTAATATTTTCCATTGGAGTCAAATGTATGGTGCGTTCTCTCTCTCTCTCTCTCTCTCTCTCACACACACACACACACACACACACTGTCAGCAAGAACAGCAGTTGAAGATGACAAAGTGGCAAATGGCAAGAAATTAACTGAGATGTTACTGTATTGAACAGAATTAAGAAGCTCCCTCCCACTGCCGCCCAATTGTAGCAGAAGAACAGCATGTATCAGAGCAGAAAACAAACTGGGACAGGCCCAAGCTTATATGCATTAAGAGAAAAGAAGAGTCATGCCAGAGCCATTAACTCTTGGCATAGCTGGAGTCTTGGTCTGAGAAACAAGGAAAAGAAAAGAAAATCAGATGAAAACGCTGCATTTGCCAAGATTAGAACCATTCTATGAAGAATAAACAAGGCAAAGATTGTTGTTGATGTTGCCATTGTCTGCAACTGCCCTTAGTTTTTGTAGCCAGCTAGATTCCCAGAAATGTGGGCTGTTTTCAGAGAGAGCAAGAGGGTGTACTCGAATGTGCTGTCTGGAAGACGGCCTTGCAGAATTCACTGACGTGCCTTAAAATATTGCTAGGTTGCAAAAGCTGATGGATAATGTTGTCGTGTGATTTAGATGGAGCATATCCTGTGATATATCTAAACTGTGCAAGACCCCATTAACCCATTGACATGCTAGCCCCTAATATTTCTTTTAAATGGAAAAATGGCAGGCTATGGCTGCAGTCCTAAGTCCTGGAAGCATAGTGGCCAAGAATGTGACTTTGATTCGGGGAGTCCCTGGTTCAAATGACTTCTTAGGCATGAACTTACTAGGGGTGCTTCTACACCAGGGAAAATCCTGCAACTTTACCGCAGCTTTCTGGTTTCCGTTTTTGTCGCTCAATCATGACGTGCTTCCTTTATACACATTTCCTTTCCCCCTCCCCTTTAACGAGGAGTTTTATATTTTTCAGTTATACAGCCACAAGATGGTGCTGTCTTCCATCTCTTTTTTATGGTGTAGTTTTGACTTTTCATGCTGCAACTGAAAGGGGCTCTTTTTGTTACTACTTTTTTCTGTTTTCAATTAAACCACAGAAAGAAAGAGAGAGGCACGGAGGGTTGCAGCATAATATAATTGACCAGGAAACTTCTGTGAGAGGCCAGCCATAAGCCTGCTATAAATAGCTCATTTAGAATAGCCCTAGGTGTTTAGTGCAAAATAGCCAGCGTTAGTTCACTTAGTTTTTTTAAATTTAGTGTAACTTTTCACTTTTTTGTTTAGTAAAGCCATTTGTTGCTATCTTGTATTTTCTTCCAAAAGATGGAGCAATTATGCAATCTACCCAGGTATAGATTATCTCAGTGCTACTCTTCTGTCTTCCTTAAAATAGCATGGTTTTGATGTGTCATCTCCAAACCATGATTTGGTTTGTGTCAGTTCTGGTTAGTTCTAACCACAGTTTACTCAATTTCAAATATTATGGCAGACCATGGAAATATGGAGGGAATCTAACTGCAAGTGGGGAGAGAGGGAGCATGTGACCACATGGCATGTTTCTTACTGCAAACCATGAGTAGGAGATTGGGAAATATGTTTTCTGAATTTAGCCGCAGGGATTGGCTTCCTGCAGCCCCCGCCCCTGAGATTACTGCATGGAGGGCATACAGTGGTCCTCTCCTCATTGTGGTGCCCCACTGATGGAAGGCCCTCCCCAGGAAAGCTTATCTGGTGGCAACTCTGATCCCAGTACAGTGCCAGGCAAGGAGTTCAAGAAAAAAAAAGTCTGGGTATTTCAGCATGGAGGTAAGTTGATTTTAAGTGTAGGTTTATCTGTTCTGCCAAATGTTATTGTTTTGTGACTGCTGTTCTGCTCTTTTTTATGTTTGCATTGAAAGAGAGATATCAGAAGGGCATACAATTGTTTCTCTCTCTCTCTCTCTACTGTAGAGAGAGGGGGGGAGATTTGTGTGTCCTTCTGAGAGTTTTATTCTGAATAGCAGCACAGCCAATAAAGAAGTTTGTAGCTGAGTTAGTATTTGAACCCACATTTCTCAAGTCTAGCACTCTATTCACTATTTCCCCAGTATTTTAGCAATTTACTATCCTGGTCTTTAACTCCACTGTTTTAAATATGCATTTTAAATCTGTCTTTTTAAATCTCTGCATTGCTGCTCGGTTTTATTCTGGCTGTACTTTTGTATTGCCATTTTATAGTGTGGTTTTAGGTTTTCATATTATATTTTATGCTGTAATTATTGGTTTTAATTTTTGTGAACCATCCAGAGAGCTTCAGCTATTGGGCGGTATAGAAATGAAATAAAATAAATAAAGCGTACTGGCTCACCAAAGCCAGGTAAATGTCTCTTTTGTTGCCTCTAGAAGCACATCCAGACACTTACAGCATAATTCTATGCATGTTTGTGCAGAAGTATAAATATAGTGGTGCATCTTTCCAAGCAGGTGTGCATAGGATTGAAGGCTTATCTGGATTTATATCACAGTTGGGTTCTGCCCCATTAATTCAGGAGCAACTCTGGAGGGTCCAGTTGCCAGATCCACCACTGCAATGGCTGAAATTGCTCCATCATCCTGCCAAATTATCACTAAACATTTGTGGCACAGAGGCAGTGGTGGCAAAAAAGCTGCATTTCCTGTTTAAAATAAGACGGACATTGAGAATGCATGCCATGTTTTAAAGGCAAATTGTGCTCCTGAAAGGCCCGCAAGAGTGCAATGTTTTAAAGGGAAAATGTATGTTTTTTGCTGCTGTGCCGCCAAAATTTTGTGGTTATTCAGCAAGAGATAGCACTTTTTTTGGGGGGGGGGGAACAGTCTGAGGGCCCGCATCCAACCCATGTGTTGCCCAACCCTGCATTGTTTAAAATACTGAGGTTCAGCCCTGAAATGTGTGAAGAAATAACCAAGAAGAGAATGCTTCTGAGAATGTGCAGAGTACTGTCCCCTCATTGCTATGGGCTTGTACACAGCCAGCTCACAATGGCTGTGTTTTACCCCTGTTGCCGTAATGCCTGCATCTGTGGTATTAAAGATTCATCTTGCCTGCAGCAAATAAGATGAAATATCCTAACCAGGCAGCTATTGGGCCACAGCTAACAAGGTGCACTGGCCTTAAATAACCCCACAGAACCTGCAAAACTCTGGGAATAGGGTGGTCAGATGCAAACCACTTCCATTCTCTTTGGGCTGGATTAGATTTGTGACACTCCTGCATCCCAGTCCTGGGAGGGAGGGACATGCAGGGGCTTCAGCACTTGCTCAGACTTCAGTTTCTTAGGAGGGCACTGGAGACTTTTGGTGTTCCTTTTATGAAGGTTTATTTACACTCTGTTCAGGCCTATGACAGCCAAGCTCTAAGGAAACCCTGCTTCTTCTCAGCTGCTCAGCAGATCTTTTCACCAGACAAACGCACTCTCCTTTTGTGTCAGAATCAGCCTTCTCCAGATTTTTTTCCTCCTGTTCCCTCAGGCTTTGTAGAACAAAAAGGTTGGCCATTTAAGAATTACGGTGTGTAGGCATCGATCCTCAATCTCTTTTATTCAGAGACACTGAGTTATAAGGGGTCCCTGTAGGTAATTTAGATTAGGGATGTGCATGGCCAGGAAAATCATATCAGAATCAGAATTGGAATCGGAACTTCTGATTTTAACCTGAATCATATCGGATAAAATCAGACATGCCTCGAATCACTTCGGATCTGATTCCAATATGAAAATTGGACCTCCGGTTTTAGAATTGGACGCCATTTTGAATGATTTTCCCCATAGCCTAGTATTGTGGTAAAAATGCCGTTATCCTTTTTATTTTTAAAATTAGAAACATGAAACTTGGCCACATTGCAGATGAGTTTGAGGTACTTATGTGTGAGAAATTTCAGAAACATAGGTTCAGGCATTTTGTGGCTATGATTTTTTTACTTTAAAGGTTCCATAAGTTCCAAAACAGTGGGGGGAGAAGACGGGTGTGTGTGTGTGTGTGTGTGCTGTTTGACAGCTGTCAAACCCACTGTTTTGGAATGCCTGCACCTATGTTTCTGAAATTTCTCACACATGACTACCTACATGCCATCTCTAATGTGGCCAAGTTTCATGCTTCCATCTTTTAAAATAAAAAAGTTAAAGGCATTACTTTCTTCCCCCTCAATGCAACCGATTCTTCAAAAATTCCTTGCAAGTAAACCCTTGCACCTATTTTTCTGTAATTTGGCACACATGAGTACCAACATACCATCTGCAATGTGGCCAAGTTTCATGTGTGGATCTTTAAAAATAAAGAAGTTATAGGCATTCATGGTTCATTTTACAAAACATCAAAGCCACAAAATGCCTGCACCTATCTTTCTGAAATTTCTCACACATAAGTACCTCAAACCCATCTGCAACATGGCCAAGTTTCAAGTTTCTATATATTTTTTAAAAAGTTATAGGCATTTTTTACCACAATACTAGGCTATGGGGGAAATCATTCAAAATGGTGTCCGATTCTTTGATTTTATCTGTTTAAAATCGGTCCCAAAAAATTGGATCGGATAAAATCGGAGCTTCTTGAAACAACATTGGAATTGGAAATCGGATGTCTGATTTCTCTTGAATTGAATCGGACATCAGACCCCATTCAATGCACACCCCTAATTTAGACTGCCCCCAAATCCATAACAGACTGTTCAACTTGCACCCCAATTCTATGCATGCTGCAGAATTAGGGTGCAAGCTCAATGGAATGTATTGCCCAGTAAGTGTGGAAAAAGCTGCAGCTTTAGCCTTCACTCACTTGCTATTGGGTTCCAGACCATTTTTACTGTTTACCAGCTAGTGTGTGTTCAAGGAAAGGATTGTTTTCATACAGAGTGTGTGAATAGATTTAGTACATGACCTTAAAACATTTCAATGCAGGGGGAAAATGACTCTCTCCTTTTTTCTTTTTCTTTTTTTTAACGTCCTACAGCTGCTTTGAAGAATGCAAAATAATGAAAGTTAACAGAGGGGAAGGTTAACAGAATTTGTGAGGAACAGGAATAGCTGCATTACTAGATATAAATTGAGATGAGCATTTATTTGCTACTGAGAAGGTCATTTTTAATTCTCAGTGTGAGCTTTTTGAGGGAAAGTTCAATTGGATTTGCAAAGGGAAAAACAGCACTAGTAATAAGGACTATATGGGAACCATCTGGAGAACATTTTGGTGCACCTAATGTAATTGAATTAACACTGCAGTCCCGAACATACATCAAAGTAAATCTCATTAGAATCTATGAAATGTACTTATAAGTAAACATACTTAGGATAGGAATTATAAGCAGCATTTATTTCATTGGGTTGTATCTCATATCTCCTGCAAAATCCACATGGATTTTGTATTCCAACACAACTGGGTTTTCTTTCACTTGTATTCCTACATGACTATGGAAGAAAAATGACATTTATTTATTATTATATTTCTATATGGCTCAGTAGCTGAAGCTCTCTGGGAAGTTCATAACAATTAAAACCAAATAATAATAATAATAATAATAATAATGCATAAGATTCAATATAAATTTAAATGAATAAAACTACAGTATAAAAGTAAAAAAACACACAAATGTAATCTAGCGGCAATGCAGAGATTTAAAATACAATAACAGATTTAAAACAACAGTGCTAAAAGACTAAAATGCCCGGGAAAATAAAAACATGAGAGGCATCAGTAAGATGGCTAAGTGATGGTAAGACAGGACATAAAATGTATTGTCATAAGTACATAAAAAGGACCCTCAGTATCTTATTTTCCACAGTGGTTTATTGAATGCCTCAGGTAAGCCTACAAGCAGGACATGATTGCAACCAAACCCAGCTTCCCCAGCTACTGGTATTTAGAGGCATACTGTCATTATTAATCCTGGAGGTAATGTAGCCTTGGACAGCCTTGTCCTCCATCAATCTAAGCTGTTTAAATTGGTGGCCATCGCAGCATCTTGTGCTACTATGCTATGGCCACTGCTCAAAGTGCTTGAAGTGGTTTTGAAACGGCACAGTCAATGGCCAAATTGTCCATCATTTGCAAAAGGTCAAAAGGTTGCAACTCTGCATGCAAGTGCTAGAAAATTGCAACATTTTTGAGTGCAACTAGGATGTGTGTGTGTGTGTGTGTGTGTGTGTGTGTGTGTGTGTTTATCTATTTATGCATTTTAATGAAGTGTATGTAGCAATTATCCAGATATAAATTATGTGTTGGCAATCCTACTGTACACAGAGTTCTTAAAAACCATTGCCTCCAGGGTCTGGCAACCAAGGAATTAAGTATAATACAGGTTCCAGATATCATGCAGAGGCCTGTTTCATATGTGCAGACATCGTGTGCAAAAGTATCTTGAAGCACATCTCACCTAGCACTAAAAGCAATGTGATAAGTTGTCTTCTGTTTTTCTCATTTGAACTCTCCAGCTGACTTTCTCTAACATGCTGGCTGACAGGGGAGTTGCAGCTGGCTCGCCCACTGCAGTTGCAAAGGAAGATGGCCTCTTCCCCCTTTGGCCTTAATCGTGGTCACATGGTTCTTTGTATGGTATTAAGTAGCAGAGACGACTGGTTTTCTAACAAGACAGCAATTCTTGTAAAAGGAGGACATGTGCTTTCATATTAAAAGAAATAATTGGAAGGGTTTTCTCAGTTCTGAAAACTATAAAGCAAAATTTCTGAGAAAATTATTCTTGATGCTTTAAGGACATTAAAAAAAAAGTCTGATGGTGGGAAAATATAGTTAGACCAAAGTACTTTATTAGAAACCTCCATCAGGCATCTCATGCTTTTTCATACTTTCTCATAATGCTAGAATGCTGGTTCAACCAATGAAATTGATCTGCAATCGGTTCAGGACAGGAAAAAATAAGTGTTTTTTCATGCTACATTAAAAATAAATAATGGGATTTGTGACAGAAGTTGTGGTGAAATCTACTATCTTAAGGGCCAAACTACACTTAAAAAGGGTGCTTAAATATACAATCCTATGCATATTTAGACAGAAAAAGTCTTGCTGCTCCTACCATTCCTCAGCCAGCCATGCAGGTTGGGCAATGATGGGAGTTGTAAGACTTTTTTCTGGTTAAACATGCATAGGATTGTGCCCTTTACTGAGTTCTTTTATTCTGAAAGAAAACTAGCCAACAGGGCCCCAATCCAGATCATGATCCCAAACTGGATTGGGGCCCCATGCTGATTTCCCATCCAATATATCCCAGATTCTAGTATTATGAAAGAGGAAGAAAAATCTCTCTCTCCACTTTCTCTGCACCATGTGTTTTTTAAAAATAAATCTGTCATATCCCTTCCCCTCCTTACTCAACTTTTTTTCTCTAAACTAAAGAGCCGAAAATGTAATCTTTCCTTATAGGAGAGTCGCTCCAGTCCCTTGATCATCTTGGTTGCCATTTTCTTCACCTTTTCTAGCTCTACAATATACTATTTGAGGTGCAGTAAACAGAACTGTACACAGTATTCCAAGTGTGATTACAAATTTGTATGAAGGTAGGCTGACCATATGAAAAGGAGGACAGGGCTCATGTAACTTTAACAGTTGTAGAGAAAAAGGAATTTCAGCCGGTGCCATTTGCATGCAATTAGTTCCTGGTGAAATTCCCTCTTCATCACAACAGTTAAAGTCGCAGAGGCCCTGCCTTCTTTTGTATCTGGTCCCTCTAGTATAGTGTCTGCAACTTTAACTGTTGTGATGAAGAGGAATTTCACCAGGAACTGGTGAATGCAACAAATGCCCCTGCAAGGCAAGCACATTGTTTTGAAAAGCATAGACAGTGAGAGATGCTTTGGCATCCCTTCAATATAGGAGGCTAGGAGGAAGAGGATCCCTTTCATTCCACCCCTCCTTATTTTGGGCTGCAGTTCCCATAATTCCTAACTTTTGACCATGCTGGCTGGGGTTGATGAGAGTTTTACTCCAAAACAACTGGAGGGTACTGAGTTGCTTGATGTTTCCATAGCATGAATTGTTTTCCATGTCACACTTTAATGGGCTTTGAGTCATTACCATTAAGAGTGAACTATAAAAGAGAACCAAATTACAAATATAGACTTCTACAACGACCTTGTCACAATATAACAATTTTGCTGACCGTGCAGCATTAGTGGAAAGCAATGCATTCCCTTACTGGATTGATACCCAACATATGGGCAGCGCAGAAGTATACTTTACATAGCCAAATTATGTACAGGACAGAAATGCATATGGTCACCAGATCAAAATGCAAAAAACAGTTCGGTGTTACAGTAATTCTTCATGAGTGCAGCCCTTTTATATCTTTGAAAGATTCCTTGTGTTCGTGTGCAGGTGGTGGGGGTGTTTATGTATTTATTCAATTGCACTAAGTTCAGTAGCTAATTGCTAATGGGTGAAATTGCTGGCGCTTACAGGGAGACATTCTGGTAACAGATAATTAAGCATCTAAGTAGTTGAAAATGTCAGGAGAGAAAAATGATCTCTTCACTTGGCTGAGCTCATTTTAAAAAGCTGGGTCAGTTCATCTAATGTTGCCTCCACACATAGCCAAGATCTCAGCACAGTCAATGAACTGTAATAAAGTCAAAGTGTTAAATGGAATGAAATATAAAATGGAAATATGGGTGGGAAAGAATTTTCCCCACCCTTCCCCTTGCACTCCTCATTTGATGTTTGAGTTGATTCAGAAGAATCAAGTAGTTAAGTTTTTCTGGGAGTACACAGCTTCAGGTTACAGGTAGTTAGGGTGGCTTTTAAGCATTGCCAAAAGAAGGGGAAATGCACTATCAAAAAAGAGGACAAAATTTGCATTACATGTGCATATGCTAACCTGTATGTATAGATGCAAATTTAGAAATAATAACTATAATTGAAAAAGAAATACAATACATCTCACCAAAATGGGGAAGTCTGATCAGGTGAGCGGTGTGCTTGTTCACTCTGCTCTCCAAGTGCTAACTGTGGCTGGCAAGATGAAGGCTCCCTGATTGCAGTTCTTACAGTTCTTCATCGTTAAACCAGATCTGGACTAGACAGCCCTTTAAATAGAGGACACATTCAAATAAAAGCACTGTTCTCTGGCAACACTCCTCTTTAAAGTAGGACACCTGGCCACCCTCGGAATTTGCAAATTTGAAAGCTCCCTGCAGAGAAACACTGCATTTTATCTGTTTATGTGCTATAATGTTGATATACAGTGGTCCTATTCAGACGACACTTCAGGCTCTGTGGTTGGCGAAACTGTGATTCTCTGGGGTTAGCACTAACCACAAGCTGTGCACACAACACTTTAAGCCATGGTTAGAGCTGCTAACCCTGCTGCAGACAGTCCAACTGTGGTTAGTGAGTGAGCAGGGTTTAGCAAAATGCATTGCACAAGACATTTTAAACCCTGCTGCTTAAGCAGCAGGGTTTAAGGTGTCTTCTGAACAAGCCCTGTGAGTAACATCTGAGTGAGGTTATCAGACAACCTAGTAGGCTAGAAGCCAGGCTCTATTTCTTTGTATTGGGCATGAAGCAACAAACCTCTCACCCGATTGGGGCACAACAGGCATAACACAGTTGCAGTTGCCTTAGTAACTGCTGCTAAGGAAAAGAGGTTTCAAGCTGCCAGTCTGAAGATGACTAGTGGTAGAAGTCATCTTGTGTTATATATGGATAGAGTAGATTGCAAAATACAATTTGGATTAATCAAGGGTTAATCAACAATTTTTAGTGGTGGTTATAAGGTCAATACAGAATCACTGATTGGTCACTGAAAGAAGACCAGTAGGTTAGAGCCCTGACGGGAGTTGGTCAGAGGTTCTGGCCAGGAGAAATAAAAGGGCCAGTCAGAACCAGTGTTTGTTCAGTTACAGATTGTTGGTTGGAAGAAGACATGAAAGCTAAGCCTGGTGGCTCAAGGAAGCATAGGTCAAAGCTGAGAAAGGAGAAAGCCTATTAGTTTGACAGAACCCTGCTGGGAGAAGACAAGAGCTGGTGGCTCAGGACAGAAGGAAACTGTGGTGTGAGTTTGTGGTGAAACTTCAATTGGGCAGCCCAGCCCAGCACAAGAAGGCTTCAAGAAGTGGTCTGACCAGAGGGAGAACTTTAGTAACTAGTCTTTGAAACACTGAGTATTTAGCTGAGGAAAACACTCTTAATGTAAAGCCCATGCTGCCATGGGTGCTAGTAGTCCTGCTCCTTTCCCAGTTTTTTGCCCCTTGGTCCCCTTACTTCAAAGCGGCACATGAATAATGCAAATGTGGCTCATGCATAGTGAATCCCCCCTCAGAAATGTGCATGTGGTTCGATCCTGCCTCCTTCTTCATCTCCGATTGGCCACCTATATATTTTTCCCTCTCTCCGCTGGTGTCAATAGCCTAACTGCATGGCTTACCCAGGGCTTGCCTTCGCGCCACACCACATTGGTTCAAGGGCTGCTCTGCCTGTTTAGCATGGAGGAAATTAATTGCTATGAAAACTCAAGCTGTGAACTTTTTTGAACTTTCAAAATTTTCTGCACCTCTACACTGCTCAAGCTTCAGTTTAAAACACAAATGAGCAAAATTGATCTGGTTGATCTGTAGTAATAAGCCTTACACTACTATATTCTTACATAAGATTGGGAACTGTAACTAAGCATAGCTAAGAACTGTACACTTAAGCAATTTCATCCTTCTGCCTTTATTCTTCTATGTAAAAAACCCCACTTAGAGAGCAACCTTGACTAGGCAGCCCTTTAATCAGAGGACCCCTTCAAAATAGAGGATAGCCCTTCAAACAGAGAACTGTCCTCTGTAAAAGAGGCTACATGGCCATCTTAAAATGTCACAGAAAAGCAGGAGAGAAAAAGTTCTCAAAATGCCTAAAGGTTCTTAAATAGCATTGTGTTGGACAGATGTTTTCATGGATTTCAGCATCCAAACCTACAAATGGGAGATACACAGGGAACTTTCAGTTCAAGGGGAGGGGACCCCCTGTTTTGCTGTGAAAAAATTGTAGAGCACGGGCCAGGTACAAATCCTATTGGTGGCCCATTAACATTCCAATCAAAACGTGCTCTTATGTAGACCACTTTCTATCCTGTGCTCCAGTTCAGGGTGAGGAGTGTAACGCTTACGTCCAATTCAGGAGGACATAATGGCTTTGGCTGTATGTCCTTCCTACATCTCACTAGATTTCTGATGAAATGCAAGGCAAGCATTGCATAGACCTTGCATCATTGCAGCACATGTGGTGACCTTTCATAAATCACATAGCATGTCTTGCACTGCCATAGGCATGCTGATGTAATGCACAGCACTTCTCAATTTGAGAATTGCCTTGAAACAGCAATCCTACCCTTGTATATGTATTCCAGTCTGATTATATTTGAGATAGATCATAGATGCAAAATTCCAGGAGTGATTGGGCTGATGATTTTAGAAACTTAGGAGTAAAATGGATTGAACAACCAAGAAATGTTTGCTTTGCAATACTACAAGATGGAAAATTTATATAAGTAAATTGTATCTGTTCTTTTACTTCCCTCACAGCAACAAAACACCTTCGATGGAAAACAAAGAAATCTGGTGAGAGCTTATATGGGAAACAGATGTATAATGACAATGTGTGCTGAAAATGTGCAAAGGGTGCTATAGATAAAATGATGACCCAAAAATGTAGAGCTTTGAGCAAATGGCATCTCGAAATTCTCCCCTCTAATTGTGGACAGAAAAATAGTGTGTGTGTGTGGGGGGAGAATTTCACTGAGGTCATGTCTATGCTGGGGATTTTTCCTGGGGTCATCCCTGGGGGTCCATATGATGCACAGGGGATCCCAGGAGCAGGCAGGGATGACCCCCAATTTTCCTGGGATAACCAAGACCTCAGTTATCCCAATTTTACCAGTGGTCCCGGGACAATCCTGAGGACTGCGGGTGGTGTGGGTGCCTGTCCTGTTTTCTTCCCTCTTCCCCACGAGTAGTGGAGGTCAGCAAGAAGTAAGGAGCCAGTCTGGGGTGGGGGTGGCATCCAGTGGCATCAGGGGTGAGGTGGGGAGCGGGGTCGGGCCCTTTTTTTTTTTTTTTTGTAAACTTACTTTTTTTGGAGGAGCTCAGTTGTGCTCCTGGCTCCTGCTGCTTAAAAAAAAAATAGCGTGTGTGACAGGCGCGACGTCCCTGTTTGTTTCCGGGACATCGTGCTTCCTGTTCAGACTCTGGGGGAGGATCACGGAAGCAGGTAAGTCCGCGATCCTCCCCCTCCCTCCTTCTACACCCTTACGTGTAGAAAGGGTCTGAATTTCTTCAGTGGTAGATGAAATTCTCCAATAGTTTCTTTTATCCAAAGGATTTTTTTTGTTCTTGCTGCTGCTACCTGTAACAATTGTGTTGGCAGCTTGTTCTGAGTGGTTAACAAGCCACACTGCATGGTTAACGAGCCACACAGCAGAAACATGCTGCCCCTTGATTTAGCAAACAACCCACAGTTCATCAGCAACCCATACTCAACCACTGAGTGTGGGTTAATGTGTTGTTTTGGGTCCTCAAGGTGGTTTGTTTGAGGAAAAATAAGCCACACTGCGTGGTTAACAAGCCGCCCTGCAGAAAACGTCCTGGGTTCAGGCAACACACTAACCCATAGTTCAACAAGCAACCCATGGTCCAACAACAACCCACACTCAACCTCTGTGCGAACCCAGTCAATGATGGACAATATTTGAAGAAAATTCTATAAAATAGCCTGTTCCTTGGGGGATGAGAAAAGGAAACATATCAGAAATTTTCTCAGAAAAATGTCTCCTTGAAATTTAACCTTACTTAGCTCCACCTAAAATTTAATTGAACAATATTATTTTTGTTTGCTTCAGTAAGTTTTGGATCTAGCCCAGTGTTGAAACCTGTACAGTGATATGTTTTTGGTAGAGGAACTTCTTCAACTTTTTGTAACTTGCCTGATACGAACAATTATACTTTGCTTGTTAAACATTCCCTTCACATAAATCAGTGAATCAACTTTAAAACCTAAAACTGCACATCTTCAAAGAAACTATTGAGCTCTAATGGGACATAAGTATACTTTTTAAAAATGGCCTAAATACAGTTTTATCTGACAGGCTAGAACAGGTCAGTGTTTGATGCATATTTCCCACCCACCCATCTTAATTATCTGTAAGCCTGAGAGTTCCCTCAATTGAAATGTATATTAAAGAGTGATATCAATCCCACAGTCTCCCCCTGCAGTTCATGAAATTGGGGTATACCAACAATGTAGGAAGCAATCCTATGCATGCTTAAACAGAAAAAAGTCGAACAACTCCCAGCATTCCCCAGCCAGCATGGGGAATGCTGGGAGTATTAATGACAAGCTGACCTGCAACAAAATGTTGCAGTGTGTAGACTGCTGCCTGTTACGGGTTCCAGCAACTTCATTCCATTTCCATCTCTGCTGGTTTTCTCTCCCTGCCCCCCCATTTCCCTATGATTATTTGGCATTATGGGGCTACTGAGCATGTTCTGTCCTCACTGGACTGTTGAGGATTCCACCCTTTAGGTTGGGTGACCAGATTTTGGAAACCAAAATCCCGGTCATCCCCCCCGCCACCCCACCCACCCAAAACAACCCCCCCACCAAGCCACCCCCCCTAAAAAACACCAGCCCACTGGCGCCGGCTGCCGGGTCCGCTGCCGGCCGCCGGGTCCTGCGCCGGCGCCACTGGCCGAGTCCTACGCTGCCACCGCCCGCCGGGTCCTCCGCCGCCGGGCTCATGAGGCCAGAGGCCGTGTGGAAGAGGCAGGAGAGGGCCGAATCTGGAAGTGATGTAATCGGCCCTCTCCTATCTCTTCCGCGCAGCCTCTGGCCTCCTTGGACCCGATGGCTGGCGGTGGCATCGGCGCAGGACCCGGCGGCCGGTGGCGGCGCAGGACCCAGCGGCCAGCGGCAGCGCAGGACCCGGCGGCTGGCATTGGAGGAGGACCCAGTGGCCGGCGGTGGCGGCGGTGGACCTGGCGTCCGGCGTCGGAGGAGGACCCGGCGGGCAGCGGCGGCGGCGCAGGACCCAGCGGCTGGCGGTGGCGGTGGCGCAGGACCCAGGGCCGGCGTCGGAGGAGGACCCGGCGGGCAGCGGTGGTGGCAGAGGAGCCCGGGAAGCGGCCGCCCCAGCAGGTAAGTGCCCCCCCTCGCGCCTCCCGCCTCGCACCTCGCGCCTCCTGCCTCCCGCCTCGCGCCTCCTGCCTCGCACTCCTTACCTGCAGGGGTGTCCGCTTCCCTCCAGTGCTCAAATCTACTGAGAAACAGGCTTCGTGGCCTGTCTCTCAGGAGCGCGCCAGGTGATGACGTCATCACCCGGCGCACTACTGAGGGACAGGCTGCGAAGCCTGTTTCTCAGTAGATTTGAGCACCGGAGGGAAGCGGATGCCCCTGCAGGTAAGGAGCGCGAGGCGCGAGGGAGGGCACTTACCTGCTGGGGTGGCCGCTTCCCGGGCTCCTCCGCCGCCACTGCCGCCGGGTCTACCGCCGCTCGTCGCTCGCTGCCACCGCCGCGTGACCCCCCACCACCCCGGTTTGCCCCCGCCGCCCCCCGGTTGGCCCGGATCGCCCCAGGTTTCCCAGTTAGGACCGGGAAACCCCGGGCCATCTGGTCACCCTACTTTAGGCTTTTTCTAAAAATCTTTATGTGCAGCTGCAATTCTCCAAAGCCTACTGATGCCTCTTTCTTGCACATGGGTGGTTTACCTTTGGCTATGTAAGCAACAGTACTCACAGCCTCAGCATTGCGAATTGATGAAATAGAACATGTGAACATAGGAACCTGTCTTATACTGAGTCAGACCATTGGTCCATCTAGCCTGGAATTGTTGACACTGACTGGCAGCAGCTCTTCAAGGATGACAATGATGATGATAATGGTAATAATGAGTGCCAGCTCTGGATTTTTGCAGGCCCTGGGCAAGACACCCTCAATGGGCTGCCGCCCTCAGTAAGTCTACCTTCTCAACGCCTTTCTCAGCAGCTGCTATTGCTCTTCACCCTCTTTTTCATCATTGCTACCCCCTGCTGACTTGACAGGCTGAGAGAGTCAATGAGCAAGCAGGCAGCAGCATCTTCTCCTCCTCCTCCTCACCACCACCATTACCTGGGCCAGAGTGAGAGACAGGTGAGAGGCAGGTTGCAGTGGTGAAGATGAGGAGCCCAACTCCAGGGGACTCTTGCCTGTGTGCCCCTGCTGAGGTGTAAGTAACAATGCCTACTTTGGTAAATCATCATCATCATCATCATCATCCATTCATCTATTTTACACCTTTAAGTGTTCAAAAGTGCACATTTCATGCTTTCAATAGCTCTCTAAGATAGACTGGAATTATTGCCATCCAGGATGCTTGTGGGTTATCTTGTGGGTTAACATTCTTACCTATTGCACAACAGCAAATGTTTTCCAAATTGGATGTTTTGTTTTTTGGCCAATTGTTTCATAGGCAATGTTCACTTGATACTAGATACGAGATGGATACTAGAGAATGATTATTAAAATTGTTGTCCTTACCGGAGAACTGCAGGGTAAGTTCATTGTGAAATCTGAACTAAATCCTGACAGCGACATTCTTGTATTACCAATTAAACATAGCAATATTATTTATTCATTGAATTGCACTTTGTAGCAGTGTAGTTCTGCACTCTAATTCTGTTAATTTAACTGTTCCGTCCAGGTAAAAGAGGAGAAACTTTTGTATTCAAGTGGGAGATTCTGCACAGCTCTCAGTTCTGATTTTAGAAATAACTTGCTTCTAATGAAAACAATCACACCCTTCAAGATTTTAGATAAGCAATATGGCTCCAACCTCAACCATACAAGATGGGACAAATCGCTAATAAGCACCAAATGACTTAAAAATGGAGCTAAGATGGGGGAGGAGGAGAAGTGTTGCCACATTTCAAACCTATGGAAATGACTGTAGCAAATCTAGCACTTACAGACCTGTGCTAAAGTTGCAAGTAATGCATGTCATTGAGTCCCAATGCTGTTTTTTTTAAAATGAAAAATGTTTTGGGAGGGAGAGATTTGGAGCAGGAAAGCAGTGGGGAGAAGAAGGGGTGCTTAATCTGCTTTTGGAACCTCACAGAGGAAAAAGAAACCAGGTTGGGGGGGGGGGAGATTTGGAGCAGAAAAATGGTGGACGTGTTTCTTACTTACTGTTTTGTTGTTTTGTTTTGCTCTTAATTGATGTTGTTCTATATATTATGAACCTTCCTGCACATGGCATTTATTGTCTGCTCGTGATTCCTCACTCAGGTGCTTAACATGATGTTGTGTCCTCCAGGGCCCCTCCTGCAACCTTTGTGGTATCTTCATATCAAAACTTGAACCAAATGAAATTATTATTATTATTATTATTATTATTATTAATATTATTATTATGCATTTATATCCCACCTTTTTTCCTTCAAGGAGCCCAAGGTGGTGTACATAATCCTCCTTCTCTCCACTTTATCCTCACAACAACAACCCTGTGGGGTAGGTTGAACTAAGAGTCTGTGACTGGCCCAAAGTTACTCAGTGAGCTTCCATGGCAGAGTGGGGACTAGAATTCAGATCTCCCAACTCCCAGTCCAACACTCTAGCCACAACACCACACTGGCTCTAGTCATGACTAAGTTATCCCATTGATTTTGATGGGTCTACTCTAAGCATGACTAAGTCTGGATCCAACCCATACTCTCTCTTTCTCACTCACACTTTGGCCAGATCTACACCAAGCAGGATATGGCAGTATGAAAGTGGTATATATATGGTATGTGTCAATGGGCCCCAACAGTTGTCAGTGCACTTCAATACAGCTATATAGTAGTAGTGTAGCGCCTGCCTTTTATATATCGCTTTCATACCTCTATATCTTGCTTGGTGTAGATCTGGCCACACTCACACTCACCCACCCATTTTGAGGCTTCTCTCTCTTTGCTATTTTGTGTTTGATGCTTTTGCCCCCATGAGGTGTGTTAGACCAGCAACACCTGCCTTGGCTGGTGCTGTCTTGATAATAGACAGTCTAGGGTGATCATATGAAAAGGAGGACAGGGCTCCTGCAGCTTTTACTGTTGTTATGAAGAGGGGATTTCACCAGGTGCTGCATGCATACAAATGATGCCTACTGAAATTCCCCTTTCAATAAAACTGTTAAAGATACAGGAGCCCTGCCCTCCTTTTCATATGGTCAGCCTATACCTGCTCTTGCCACCTTTTTCATTCTATTCTTCATCAAATGTTTATTTCTCCCTCCCCCCCTCCGTCCCCTTTAAATCACATTGTGACACTGAATCAAAAGAGTGACTGGGGGGAAAAAAGAAAGTGTATCTTGATATTAAATACTTTATTCCTTCCAGTTTGTAATGAAAAAAAAAAAAATTAAAATGCTTCAGATTTCAATCTGTGGTTCCCGGCAGTACTGCAGTAGGCCCACAAAAATCGCTAATGCTGATCCAACGTTAGATAATGCATCTCAGCAGGGATGACATAATGCCCTAAAAGAAGACGATGATGTAAGACAGCTACAAAATAAAATAAAATTACAGCCAATTTCCATTCCCTAGCCTTGAAGTCTAGATTAGGGTAATGAACGTGCATTGAAAATTTGACATGCAAAAGGTTTCAGGCTTGGGCTTAGAATATTTAATGTAATTTTTTAAAAAGAAAAAAGTGCTTTCTTGAGATTTAATAGATGCAGAATGTATCATTGTTGTTAGTTTTTTAAAATGCTCATCCCTCCCTTAGTGTAACTCTTGTGTAGTCATAAAAACAAATGTTTTAAAAATACACAATTTTTATATTGTAAGGTGAAGTAACTTTATGAATATAGGCAGATTAAATTTTGAAAAAGAGTTCTCATGACTGCCTGGGAGCCCTGTTTCATAGCATGGTTGGGTTGGGTTAGCCGGATATTACTCAGCAGTGAGAGATGCTCTCTGTGCATGGCCAGAGGTACTCTTGTTAGTAATCCATGTTTTCAGGGCAAAGCCTAGGCACTGAAAAGTGGTGATCCTTGGATAACCGTTGCCCCAGAGAAGCTCAGAATGTGGTGTATGGGAACAATTGAAGAAATCTGAAACAATATTTGCAAATTTTGTTGGATTTCCAGTCTGGTTGCAAACCTATGCACATCTACCTATGAATACTATCTATAAATTCAATGGCACATGTTTCTGAGTAAATGTTGAACCAGGCTGTAAACAGGCAAACAACCAACACTGAGTTATTTACACATAATACATTTAAATCAATGGGATTAAGCTCATTAAATCCCTTATTGCATTGTGATTTAGGAGGATGGGAACCATCTAATCATCACTGAACAATTTCTGATGTTTAGAGGTGACTACCATTGCTCATGCAGCCAAAATGGCATCATCCAAGTGCATGAGGGAGGTATCAACTGGGGGAACTTTAAGAAAAATATTGTAAGGGTGTGAACCCAAAAACATCATCATCATCATTTATTACATTTATACACCGCCCCATAGCCAAAGCTCTCTGGGCGGTTTACAAAGATTAAAAACATTGAACATTTAAAAAGCAATATACAAAATGTAAAACCATAAAAAGCATAAAAACAGACTACATACCACCTATCCAGGGGTCAGTTAAAAAACTCAACGTATGCTGTTAAATGCCTGGGAGAAGAGAAAAGTCTTGACCTGGCACTGAAAAGATAACAATGTTGGCGCCAGGCGAGCCTCGTCGGGGAGATCATTCCATAATTGGGGGCCACCACTGAAAAGGCCCTCTCCCTTGTTGCCATCCTCCAAGCTTCCCTCTCAGTAGGCACCCAGAGGAGGATCTTAGAAGTTAAGTGTAGTGTATGGGTAGGTTGATGTCAGGAGAGGTGTTCCTTCAGGTATTGTGGTCCCAAGCCATGTAAGGCTTTATAGGTTAAAACTAGAACCTTGAATCGGGCTTGGAAATGTACAGGCAGCCATTGTCAGCGGGCCAGAGTCAGTCTTATATGTTCGAACCTTCTGGTTCCTGATATCAATCTGGCTGCTGCATTTTGCACAAGCTGCAGCTTCTGCACCATCTTCAAAGGCCATGGTCATGGAATGCTAACTGATGGATGGTGGGGAGAATGGTTTTGAGGTTGGGGAGAATGGTACACTTGGCAGGGAGAAAGGAATCCTTCACCTTCAAAATAGAGGACAGTCCTCTGACCACCCATTAAATAGATTACTCCTTTGTAAAAGACGACAGATGGTCACACTATGTATCTAAACCCCATTTGTGGCCCAGAGGGATTCATGGGAGAAGATGAGAGAAGCTAGAGGCCCTCGCTTTGCTTTGAAGCAATCCCAGCTGCCAGTAAGAAGGGTTTTTATTTTTTAAAAAGTAATTAATTAATTAAATAAATAAATAAATAAAAAGTAGGAAGAGCAGGGCACCTTGGCGGACACCAGGGTACACGGATGCCCAGTGGAGGCTGGTGGCTCCGATGCCAGTGGGGCAGTGAATCCGTTCAGGGTTTCAGAACCAGACAGAACTCTAAAGGAGCTATCCTAGGTGCTGACCTAGTAAATAATAAATGATGTGGCCTTCATACAAAGAGTATAAGCAAAGCAGCTTGGTTAGCTTCTTTAGAGTTCTGGCTGGCACTGAATGAAATCCAGAGCGGATTCACTGCCCCACTGACATCGGAACCAAAGCACCACATTGTCCACCCCTGTACTAAACTAATCCGTGCAACATGGCAGACCTGAATATTGCCTCCTCCACTCCTGGATATAGCAGGGCAGACCTTGTGTGGTCATACAGGCTTGGGAATTGGGAACCAGAATGACAATTATGAGTGTTTCCAGAAGGACTCCCAGGGTCTGGAATGTATTATTAACACATTAAAGAAAGTTCAAGTGAGTGATTCTTTTAGATTTCCAGAAGGAGAGCTCCTATTGCTAACCATCAAGAGGGGTTGTGCAGCTATTCCATCTTTTCTTCCTTAACATTTTTTCTTTTTGAAAGAGTGGAGGGAAAACATGGGACAGCTATAAATTGCAGATGCCAGTGTGGTGTACTGGTTAGAGTGTTGGACTGGGAGATCTTTGTTCTAATCTCAACTTGGCCATGGAAGCCCACTGGGTGACTTTGAGCTGGTCACAGATTCTCAGCCCGTCCTACCTCACAGGGCTGTTGTTGTGAGGATAAAATGGTGAGGAGGAGGACTATGGGCATTTCTGTATGAGGCTTTTATCCCACACTTTTATCAGGGCTTCTGCAGCTCCCCAACTTCACTTACTAGTTTTGGGCACAATCTTATACATGTTTAGACAGGAAGAGTTCATACAACTTCCAGCATGCTCCAGACAGTGTGGTTAGAGTGGTTAGAGTGTAGTGGTTAGAGGATTGACAGGGAGTCGGGAGATCCAGGTTCTAGTCCCCGCTCAGGTGCTGCATGCATACAAATGACACCTGCTGAAATTCCCTTTTCAATACAACTGTTAAAGATACAGGAGCCCTGTCCTGCTTTTTGTATGGTCACCCTACATCTGGGCACCCTACATCATGAGGAAAAGATACAACATCTAGGATTGTTTAGGTTAGAAAAAAGGCAAGTAAATGGAAACATGATAGAAGTGTAGAACATTATGCATGTTGTAGAGAAAGTGGATAGGGATCTCTCTCTCTCTCCCTCCCTCCCTCCCTCTCATTATACTAGAATCCAGGGTCATCCCCTGAAGCTGATTGGTGGGAGATTCAAGACAAATACACAGCACATAAACTCACTTTCACAAGATGTAGTGATGGCCCCAATTTGGGTGGCTTTAAAAAGGGGTTAGATAAATTCCTGGATGATAAGGCTATCAATCGCTACTAGTCCTGAAGGTTCTGTGCTACCTTCCACATCTGAGGCAATATGCCTATGTACACCAATTCCAAGTATACAGGGATGATGTAATGTGTTGTACCATTGATTCTGCCCTGTTGTCAGTGTACATATGGCTGCAAGCAGAATCTGGTCTCTCTTTCATGTGCTTGTTTTTCAAGCAGCAGACGCCTCCACTGCACTTTAGAAACACTGATTTATTATAACAACAATAAAATGGATGGGCAAGGGCAGACCTGTCAGTGATAAATTCAGGTGGAATCAGATGTGGGTAAAGAAGAACCGGCGTGAGCAAAAGATACATCAGGGGTCTGCTTTAATTGAGCAAAAGCAACCCTCCCGTTTGCATCTCCCAGAGTGCCATTTTAATAAGACTTGTGGAGGAGGGGGAAATGCACTTTTATTTTGAAACCCTAGGATGATGAAAACAAACAGCTGCAAAAATAAAATAAAAAACCCCTTCAATTCCACCTTTCATCATCTAAGATAGAGTTTGTTGGGAGACGCAGCTTCTCCTGAGCAGCCTTGGGCCCAGCGCAATTTGGAGCTTTCAAAGATAGCATTGCTCCGGGTAATGAGTTAATGACCAAATGGCTTACTGCTCTGTAGCACAGCAACAGCACAGAATGAGAATGTGAGGAACGGCTTCCTGATGGTAAGATTTACAAGGAGGCCTCTCAGGAGCCATTTGAAAAATGCTATACCACACATTTCTTTTGAAAAGCGATATGAATATATTCATACATTTCCTATTTATTTATTTATTTATTTAGTAATAAATAAGCTGCCTTTTAGGGCAAAACCCTCCAGAAGCGGCAAAGTTTAACAGAACCTAAGCCATAAGACAATAAGAATAATGACAAAAACAACAATAAAACCAGAATCAACAGTTAAAACCAGATAGCCCTATATGCACAATGGCCCCAGAAGAGTCCTAACTCAGTAGGAGGCCAAGATAAACAGGTGATTCTTTAGGACCTGTTTGAAAGCCTGTAATGATGAGGTCTGGTGGATGTTCAATTGGAACAGAGTTCAACAAGTGGGGAGCTGCTACCCAGGAGGACCTGTCCCATATGCCTATCAGCCTAATTGCGCTTATAATCTGGTACACAAGTAGGACTTTGATGCTTGAGCTTAGTGTGCAGGCAGGTTGGTATATCACTGCTGTTAAGTAAGGGTGGCTCTTTTTTCTATTAAGCAGAAGTGAGTCCTGATGTGCAAAGCAGATATGTTAAGCCATGTTTTGTCTGAAAGGCCAGTTTGGAATGCTACATTCACCTGATGAAACAAGGCCAGTTATTATATAGGCTTTGCTTTGAATGGGGAAGGAGAGGGGTGTGTCTAAAAGAAAGAACCAGAAGAGGTGGTTTTGGATGTGGACAAAAAAAGAGGAATAGTCTGCATTTTTGGAACACTGCTCTACAGCAACAGTGGAAGGCTGCAAGTGTGTGCTGTTGTTTAGCTTTGTTGTTGTTGTTGTTGTTGTGATGATGTATATTTCTATAGTGCCCAATAGCCAAAGCTCTCTGGGTTTACAAAAGATTAAAACCTTAAAAATGCAATATAAACCGTAATATAAAAAACAATTTACATACAAAAACAATTTTAAACAATCAACAATGAAAATCCCAGGAACAGTTAAAAAATCTTATCATATGCTGTCAAATGCCTGAGAGGAGAGGAAAGTCTTAACCTGGGGCCAAAAGGATTGCAGTCTTGGCACTAAGCAGACCTCACTGCGGGGGGCACCACTGAGAAGCCCACTCTCCTGTTTCCATCCTACAAACCTCTCTCAGAGGAGGCACCTGGAGGACTATTGTAGTGAATGAGTAGGTTCATAATGTGAGGGGTGCTCCATCAAAGAACATGAGAAGAGTCATAGGAACAAAGGAACCTGCCTTCTACTGAGTCAGACCATTGGTCCATCTAGCCCCGAATCATTGACACTGACTAGTAGCTGCTCTTGAGGCTTTCAAGCAGGATTCTTTCCTTGCCCTACCTGGAGAAGCCGGGGATCGAATCTGAGACCTTCTGCATGCAAAGCAAATGCTCTACCAGTAAGCTCCAGCCCTGTCCTATGGTGGGTCTGATCAAAAGCCCATCTAGTTCAGCATCCTTTTCCACAGCAGCCAGTCAGGTGCCCACAAAGAGGCAATGAGGGCAATAACCTTTGTCTGCTGTTGTTCCCCAGTAACTGGCAATAGAGTGGCACACTGCCTCTGACCCTGCCGCTGGCTTTTAACCATCATGCCTAGTAGCCATCTTTGATTAATGTGTCTGATCCCCTTTCAGAGCCATCAATACATCTTCTATCAGTGGGGTGGCCATTTATGCATTGCCAAACAGAAGAACATTAATCACCAAAATATTGCAAAATTTGCATAACATTTGCAGGTGCTAACTTGTATGTATAGATATGATTTTATAAATAATAGCTATAATTTAAATAGAAATATACTGCGTCTCACGCTAGTATGACCCATATGCCTGCTCAGTCTGTTGTCCGGGGGCTACCTGTGGATTGGCAGCTCCAAGGCCCCTGGCCTCTCCCTTCTGAGGTTCTTTACTGTGAAGCCAGACTTGGACCAGACAGCCCTTCAAATAGAGAACTGTCTTCTACAAATTAGGACACCTGGCCACCCTATGTCACTGAATTCCACAAATTAATGACATGCTGGGCGAAGAGGGACTCCCCAAATTTCCTGTCAATGGGTTGATTGGAAGACTCCAACTTCCAATGTCATGAGAAGGAGAACCACGTCTCTCCACCCACCACATTCTAGCCAGTTTACTTTGCAAATAAAGAGGCGCTGGGAAAACAGCACACATTTCCAGTGCTGCTTCTTCCCAAGAAAATGGACCCCAAACATTTTAGTGCCTGTGGAAGGGAGGAGCAGGAAACAATGCCATCATTTAGGAAACCCTTATCCTAAAGTTGCTTCAAGGGAGGAACTGGTCCAAGCCTCCTGTCTTCATCAGTTTGTGGTTGTGGTCATTCTCACTGCTTTCCCTAATAAAAGAGGGAAATCCTGCAACATTTACCTATAATTTGATTCCACAATAGTGGATACAAGATCCCCCCTTGGTCTTTGCCATTGATAGTATGAATATATGACATGACCTTTATGGATGTGTCTTGGGTATATAATCACTGTTTTTTCCAGAGCCTTGGAGCTTCGGCATCTGTTATGGTTTTGCAGAACTTGCCAAATAGTAAAGTATTATTATCCTGGGATTCTTGCTGTCTGACCTGCCTCAGTACATATCCTGTGCAGAAACCCTATGCGCTGTGGTCTCTTTGTCTACAAGCCCTGTTTGTCCGAAGATGATGTGGGACAGGAAAATGATTTGTGCACTGTGGTTAACCATGGCTCCGTCACATTGTGTTCAACTCTCTGATTAAGGGGACATATGTTACCAGTATCAGATAATGTGCGTCAGCTTGAAGATACTGATATTTCTTAGCAAACTGATGGAATAAATGATAATAGTTACACCTAGCTTCCTCTGTTGGAAGAACACATTTGCTCAAAATGCATTGAGTCTTGGTACTTTTTATTTGTACTCAGTGACATTGATCTTGTTTGTGATATTCTCTGTATCCCTTCCATGGGATGCTTTGGGATGCTTCTTAGAAGAAAAAATGATTTGCAAATTGATATCATAAAATTAGTTATTGGACTACTATAGATTGTAAGCTCTGTGAGACAGGTCATTTTGGTTTTGCATATTTTCTATAATCATACAAGAGGATGTGTGTGTATGTTTCTATCCATCCATCTGTCTGTCCATGCCATAGCACCAAGACCATGAAACCAAGACACCTGAAACTTGGCATGCATACTAAGCGGGCCCTAGGGGTGTGCATCTTTGTGGTATTTTTTAATTTTAAAAAAATTAATTTAAATTAATTTAAATGCGTCCATGTGGTTGAAGCCTGCTGTTAAATCTTCAGCCACTAGTGGCAGACTTCCCTAACCAGCACATAGTTTTACAGTCCATACAATTTGAAGCCGGGGAAGATTAGTAGGTCAAGGGGGAGAGTCATTCACCTGCCCCCTCCCCACTGCTTTGGGACAGCCCTCTGTCATGGAAATGGAGGAGGCAGACATCTCCATCAGACGGCCATGGGGGTGCACCATGCCAGGGGCTTTGCCAAAGAGTGCTAGCAGGGATGGCTTTGTTCAGACAAAGCAGGCACAATGTATCCATCTCTGGCAGCTGATAACATTGCATGAAGGCTTTGATGTACCAAACTAGGGCTATTTCTATCTGTTTGAAGCCGGGTCCTGGTTTTGGAAGGCCTTTGGGCAAGACATGATCAATGGGCCCCTCCTTCAGTGAGTCTACCTTCTCACCGCCATTATTACCAGCTGCTCTTGCTCCTCATCCTCTTCCTCATCATGGCTGCCACTTGCTTGCTGGACAGCCAGAAAGCCTGGAAGCCAGCAGGCAGTGGTATCTGCTGTCTCTCCTTTCCATCACCCCCATCTTCTGGACCAGAGCAATAGGCAGGCGAACAAGCATGTTGCAATGGGGAAGAGGAGCAGCAGCTCAAGGGAGCTCTTGCCAGTGGGCCCTGCTGAGATGTGGGCCCTCGACAGGTGCCCAACCATGCCTACCCTTGACGCTGTATGGAATGTTTGGCTTGGTATGGAAGCTACTAGAAACAAATCTTACTAAGGACACCTTGCCATGAGAACCTAACTTCCTACTACTAGCAGGGCAGAATAGCAATTTAGAAAGCATAGAGTGGAAGGACATAGTCTGGTGGTCATCTGCCTGAAGGAGAGAGCAGTCTAGTCTGAGCAGTCTAGTCTAAGCGAATCTAATAAGGAATCTGCACAGCTGAAGGATCAAAAAGTCCCAGACAGAGCGGGAGTTGGGAGAAGCTGAGCTCACACACAGGGCTGATTCAGTATCTTGTGATTTGGCAGGAGCAACGAGGGAACCATCCAGGCTAAAGACACTATGGCCTTTTGCCCTAAGCAAACCGCTCACCTCAGATATCTCTAAAGAGAAGAAAGAGATCTGTTGATGAATTCATTGATACCATGCTATGAATCCTCATTTTGTTCTTTATATTTAATGCCTTTCTGAGGAATCCTAGTGGGGGGCGGGGGCGGCAGCATTGGGGATAGGGAAGGATCTGCTATATTTTTCACTGGATCCCAGAGGTATCCCGACTGGAGCCATGTGCAAAATAGTGGCTCAAGAAGACAGATATGGCATTGGAGAATCAGGTGCCGCTGAGCATTTGCCTAAGCCCAGGAGTTTGGTTTCAGTACCAAAACTGCAATCTGAAACAAAAATCCATTCACACAAAGAAGTCTACTCAGATTTCCCCTCAAGCTTTCTTGATTTCAGCAACCTAGTTTAGGAGGGGAGGGGAAAGGCATTTTGTTGTCGCTCTTACTATACTATTGAGAGCAGGAAACTCTTGACTTTACAACCTTAGGGTGCAACACTGTGCATGTTTAGGGCTTCTCCTCACAGAGCATATAGTGTGCAATCAAGATTGGTTACTCATGGAAGTTTGTAGGTCCTTTCTATGACATCATTAACCTCCAGGGTCCTTGTGGATTATGACCTTTATCCCGCCATTGTAAAGCACGTGGAAAGTCTAGTGTTTCTCTAAGAAGCACTATGAAGTGCTTTATTTGCTGGGTATACTTCTGTAATGGTGCTAGAACAGCAGTGCTATCTAGTGGCTGTAAAATGGAACATACAGAACTTGCCGAGAAATGAAACAGCACATGTCAGCCTGTGTAAAGGAGCCAATCTTAATCCCACAAAGAATCCGGAAACAGAAGCCCTAGTAAGGGTGTTGGATTTTATCTTCATGTGGTGAAGTCCTTAGATGGAAATATGTCTTGCAATGGCTCTCTGGGGAATACATGGCTGGCTGGCTGGCTGGGGAATGCTGGGAGTTACAGGACTTTTTGCATAGATTTGTGCCTTTAGTGTTTCAACTTGCACACTCCTACAGCCAATCCTCTGCAGGGTTAGGAATGCATATACTTGGCTTCAATGGGCTTGGGGGTGCTTAACTCTGCATTGACTCCAGGTGCTAGCTTTCATACCGGTAGGGCATTTTTGTGGCCATGCAAGCTGTGAGCGTGACTGTGTTCTTTACTTGACAGCTAACACTATGCAGAAATCAGAGCAATTATATGCATATACACAATGACCCACATAGCATAAATTTGGCTGGCTTAGCTTGCAATTCCTTGTTTTTCTGCAAGGTGTTTTGGGAAAATAATTTGTCTGCATAGCAACCTTAAGGGCATTTTCATAAGTGAGTTGAAAATTGCTGTGCTGATCACCTGTGAATTTTTGATGACACTGTCAACACTTCAGCTGCTTTGCATTTTGCTCACAAGTGAGGCTTCTCTTGTAAAGGTGGCCATGCCCCGATCTGGCTAGTGTGGAAGACAACAGTGAGTGCCTAGTGAACAAAGACGTGGATGTGTCCAAAGTACTGTTGAAACAAAATGGCAACAGAAGTCCAAATTCTACTATCTACACTTACCTCGGAGTGAGTACTATTGAACTCAATAGGGCTTACTTCTAAGTAGACCTGTATAGGATTGCATTCTAACTTAAGTATTGGAGGGGACGATGTGTGAATTACTGATCAGACTGGTTGCAAATGAAGAACTGAATTTCTGTGCTGATGCAACTGGGAATCTTTTTCTGGCCTTGCTTTGTACATTTTGGGAAGATACACTTTTATCCTGCTGATGAAACATAGTCCCATCCTCAGTTGGAAATTAATTTGGCATCGCACAATGCAGCCTGAAAGATCATTACACTCTGAGGATCAGGAGCCTCCAAACTGTCTTTAATCACACATTTCAGTATTGCAGAGACTTGAAGTGTGCCACATTTCTTCGTGGACTCGCCACACTCTTACAACATGCTAAGAAATTTGAAATGAACTCCTTCATCTTCAACAAGGATAATTAATCTTCAAACACTGTTTTTCTTAATGCAGAAGACCCCAGAATTCAGAATCAAATTAATTTAAAGTATAAATCTCTTTTAACTATTAATTGGTTCATCACTGGGTTGATGTGTAATTATATTCTTTGTTCCTTACAGGCTTGGAGAGCCCACATAATTCCTGTGGTTAATTAATTAAAAAACTTACACACAGAGAGAATATATATATATATATATATATATATATAGGTTACCAAGAGAATGAGAGCTTTTCTATATGATTAAGAAACCCGCAAAAACCTCTTAGTAGACCATTTATGCTAGTTCAGATCTGACACTAAGAGTTTCTGGTTTCTATTTTTTAATTCTTTCATATAATCAGTGGCAGTCACATTAGGGTGGCCATATAGAAAGGAGGACAGGTCTGCTGTACCTTTAACAGTTGTATAGAAAAGGGAATTTCATCAGGTGTTCTTTGTATGCATGCAACACCAGGTAAAATTCCCTCTTCATCACAACAGCTAAAGCTGCAGGAGCTATACTAGAGTGAACAGATACAAAAGAGGGCAGGGCTCTTGAATAATTTCATGTCATCAACATACTTGGGCCATTTCTACACGTGCCATTTTGCCTGGAATCGCCCCCAGCTGGTCCCTGTGCATTCACATGATGCACAGGGACTCCTGGTGGTGGGGGGACGGGGACGGGCATGGGATTTGCCAGGGATAAGGAATCCCTGGAAATTCCCAATTTTACCACTGTCCCTGGAAGTTCCCGGGACCACGGGAGATGTGGCTGCCTGTCCCAGCTTCTGCCACGCTTAATTGCGAGTAAGCACGGCAGCAGAAATGGGCACGGAGCTGCACCGTGTTGCTCTGTGCCCATCAGGGGAGAGGGTGGCACCAGTTATGCCACCCCGGGAGGGTAGGGAGGGGGAGGGGGGCTGATTGCTCACATTTTTTAAAAACTTACCTGAGCACTCATGTGCTCTCCTCGGGCCCCCGAAAAAACAAAATGGTGGGCGTGATGAGCACATCGTGCCCAGGAGGAAGCGGAACTTCAGTTTCCTCCATGAAGAAAGAAGAGGACTATCCCAGGAGCAAGTAAGTCTGGGATCGTCCTCTTGCCCCCCCTCTATGCCCCGTGGTGTAGAAAAGGCCTTGGTCACCTCACTGCTTACCTCTAATTCCAGGTCGCCAGCTGCTATTCCTGCTCCTCCTCCTGCTGCTGCTGCTTGCTACCACTCACTTGCTTGACAGGTAGAGGACCAGTGAGCAAGTAGGCCGTGGCATGTGCTCCTTGGTCAGAGCGTGAGGCTGGTGAACAAGCAGGTTACGATGGTGAAGAGCAAAAGCAGTTCCAGGGAGCTCTTGTCTTTGGGCCTCTGCTGCGTTATATGCTCAACCAGGCAGACCTTAATCCTGGTTCTGGTCCTATTCTCCCTCTCTTTATTTGATTAGATGAATGAAAGCCTAGTGAGTAGAGATGAAAAAAACTGAAAAGCATCACAAAGTTAAATGGAGCTTTCTCCCTAGAAAGAGTGTTTAGGACTAGAGTCTTAAATTAAAAACAATACATACATAGAGGCCCATGCCCATAACAGCACATGGAATAACTCTCTGCTGAAGGGTGTGTGTGTGTGTGTCACTGATCAGTAAAGATGGCATGGTCACTAGGTAATCGTTGCTTATGCCACCTGTGTAACCACATTCCACCTAGCACTTGCAATCGCAGGGGAGGTAGCGGCTGAGGTAAACAAAGCTCATGTTTGCACAGCGCCAGCTAGATTTAGCATTCTGAGTTCTAGGAAAATTCAATTTCCTCACAATGGAGGTGTTTGCTGAGGGGGAACTTGCACAACAACTTAATAACTGCTGCACATTTCCGTGAAAATCCATCACCACCACCACTTCATCTGGAAAGGCCCTGAAACATTGCCCATACATAGCGCATCAGACGGGTAAAAGAAAGCCTTGTTTTTTTTTAAGAGAAATGGGGGAGTCTCTTTTCTTTGAAGAGGGAAGAGTGGCTGAGTGGGTAGTGGTAGTGGTGAACACCTCTTTACGGCAAGGCATGATTCCTTCTGGCCTAAAAAGCCCTTCCCTGAACCCCCATAAAAGGATATAAGCGAAGCAGCTTGGTTAGCTCCTTTAGAGTTCTGACTGGTTCTGACTGAAACCCGGAGCGAATTTACCATCCCACTGACATTAGAGCCACCAGCCTTCACTGACCAAATGTGAATTATTGACTACAATTTATATCAAAATGCAATACAAAATGCATGGTATGGTATACTGTTTTATATATGCCTGTAAGCCGCCTTCTGCCCCAAAAGGCGGCTAAGAAATGTTTTAAATAACGAAAATAAAATAATGGGGAAGACTGTGACCAGGCAGCCTGAACGCCTGGTCTCTCTGCTGTCCAGATTTAGTGATGCATTTCCTCTTTTTTGGTGCTCTGTAACTGGCCACCCTAGGCTTTGGTGTCATTAACAGAAGTATTTGGGAGAAAACTGTTTATCCAAGTTATTTATTAAGCTTAGCTGATGAGTCCAAAGGTCTTGCATGACCATAGTTTCAGATTCTATCCCACATTCAGCTGAGATGTAATTTTAACCGTACTCATGATTTAGGGGTCATTCATTCTCAGGATCTGAATTCCAGACCTCCATCACACCTAATCCCCCCACCTGGTTTGCTTTCGTGGTTTTTAACTTTGAGGCAAACACACGCCAAGCTTATGATCGCTTTCACCTGAATAGCTGCTCTTTCGCTCCTAAGGTCCTTCGCTCTTTCACTCCATTCCATTCCACCCATCCCCTTCTCAGTTAAAGCTGCAGGAGCTATACTAGAGTGACCAGATACAAAAGAGGTCAGGGCTCCTGCAGCTTTAACTGTTGTGATGAAGAGGGAATTTCACCAGATGCTGCATGCATACAAATGACACCTGCTGAAATTCCCATTTCTATGCAATTGTTAAAGATACAGGAGCCCTGTCCTCCTTTTCCATATGGTCACCCTAAAAGAATGGGGGTCAACCCCACCAAAAACACCTTAAGGCAATGGCTAAGCCTGTGCAAGGCTCCTGTTCCTGGTTAGAATGCTAGACCAGGCAGTGTTGAAAGAAGGGGGGGGGAAGGAACCCCCCGTATTCCAGAAGCCACCCTTCAGAAAGGTTTAAAAGGGTTTTTTTCCAGATAGTGTGAGCAAGAGGGGTCACCACTAAGAAGGTTGTGGGAAGGGACTGGGGTTGGCTTGTGCCATGGCTAGCCCTGAACCACCCTTAGCACTCAACCTTCAGGCTGGGGATTCAACCCAGGGTAGTAGAGGGCAGGTAGGGCTGCCCCGCCCTTCCACTCACAACTTCTTCCCTTTTCCTGAAAATCACTTTAAGGGAGAAGCACATCTATATCCCCCCTTCCTTTGTGAACATTTCAGCATGTCCTTTCTGAAGTGCAGCTGCCAGCTTGGACCTTGCAACCAAGGCGTTTTCTAGAGTCCTGTGCAGACATGCAAAGTCACTGCCCAGTGGGAAGAGGTTCAGGGTCCTGTTGCCCCACCCCAGTTGGTGTGTCTGGCCCACCTCCCTAGGCCTTCCCACAGTTTGCACCTTGGAGCTAACCTGTGCGTAGGAGCCTACATGTGCAGAATGCAACATGCAGAAAGGAATGGCCTACCAGCAACAGAAGGTTATGAGTTAACAGCAAGATCTGGCCTTATCTTTACTTACTGCCCCCTACAGATGTGTTGGACTACAACTCCCCATGGTTTCTCCTGGCTGGGGATGATGGGAATTGTAGTCAAGCACATCTTGAGGTTGGAGAATGCTGATGTACTGTGTACAGCATTGTTCTTCTGTCCCATTCCAATATATGGATGGTATGTTACATTACTGACTATTACTGAGAGCTTTGGCTATGGGGCGGTATATAAATGGAATAAAATAAATAAATAATAACTAAATATGCTGCTTTCTGGATGAGGCTCAGATGGTTTTGTTCCACCCAAGCCGCCCCCATCACACACATGCCCAAGGCTGCACTGGTTTTGATGGTCAAATAGCCATCTGTAGTGCAAGCTCAGACCTTCAAGATCATAGGTAAAGAGGACATGTCCACCTAGATGTTAGCAGCAGTCCAGATTGTGGTTAGGCAGGTCTTTCTACTCTGTTAAGGAGAACCAAGGACAAAAGACTTTGGATACTCTGCACCACAGTTTAGGACATGTTGGCAGTATAATCTCATCACTTTGGATGCTGACCCATGACATCAATAAATGGCTAGATCCCTGGGGCATGTGTGTAGTGGTCATATTCTATAGGCCAGGTCCTTAAGAGGACACACTTTAACATTAAATTTTAAGTCTTAAAGAAAGGGCAAGAAATCAACTATCCGCATCTCTCTTGTTCCATCTTAGAGCATCAAGGTTCAGCTGAAAAGGGATGCTGCCAAGAACGGCTGACAAATGAATGGCATGATATCTATCAGATTCACTGGGATCTGGTAGTTCGCAGGTATGTCCAATTCTGGGCAAAAGCATGAGTTTCTTTAGAATAAAGAAAAAAATGCACTAAATATCAGTTCTGTATCGTTGCTCTTTCTACAGTAAAAAAAATATTGGTTGCCAATATTCATGGCATGGGAGAAATCTGTATTCCATATGGTTGCACTGCAACCAATTGGAAAGGATGTAGGGCTAAACCAGACTAAATAGTGAACAAAATCTCTGCAGTGGAGTCAGGGTGGGGTGGATGGGCATTAGAGATGGGCAGGAGTGGGGTGTTGAACTCTTGCCTGAATGTCCTCCCTCCAACTGGCTTCTACTCAACTTTTCTCTCCTGGCAGATGTTATCTCCAAGTTTAGATCCCTAATGGGGGTAAAAACATCTGGGAAGAAGAGTGGCCATGTATGCATGGCCCCCAAAGAGGAAACATCACCCCAAAAGAGGGCAAAACAAAAACACAGCAGATTTGCATAAAATGTGCATGTGATCATTTATATGTACAGCTGCACATTTAGAAATCATGACTATAACTTAAACAGAAATATAATACATCTCACCCTGGTGGGGAAGAGTGTGTCCAGGTGTGTCTTGCTCAGTCTGCTGTCCAGATTGATGGGCAACTTCAAGGCCAGCTGATGGTTCTTTCGACGAGAGAGTGCCTTCAAAATAGAGGACAGCCCTCTGACAGCCTTTCAAAAAGAGGACACCTGGCCAGTGGGCCCTGCTGCCTGAGTAGAGTTCTTGGTTTGGGTCATGACTAAATCATGGCTATAATATCAACAGAAATATGATACATCTCACCATGGTGGGGAAGTCTGTGACCAGGTGACCTGTGTGCCTCAGTCTTCCATGCAGGAGTTGAGGGACACTTCATGGAACACAGGAATATACGAAGCTGCCTTATACTGAGTTAGACCCTTGGTCCATCTAGCCTGGTATTGTCGACACTGACTGGTAGCGTCTCTCCAATGTTTCAGACAGGATTTCTTTCATTGTCCTACCTGGAGAAGCCAGGGATTGAACCTGGGACCTACTGCATGCAAAGCATGTGCTCTATCACACTGAGCTATGGCCCCTCCCCATGGTTTCTGGTCTCCCTTCTCATGGTTCTTTATCTTTACACTGGACTTGGACTGGGCAGCCCTTCAAATAGAGGACTGTCCTATGTAAATTAGGACACATGGCTACCCTAGTTTTGGTGGAAGGGTTCAGCACTCCAGCTCATCCCATCCCTAATGCACTTTAAATTGCCCCCCCCCCCCCTTCCTATGTTATAGGGATTTGGTGGTGGCACAACTAGGCTGGTCCATAGATAGTGAAGCCTGTTTGTCATACCCAGCAGATGCCACATGCAACTCCTGTGCGTGTATTTAATTTGCATTACATTCAAAATATAATAGCGAAGTCAGAGAAATGTTAATTGCAATGGTAATGTAATTAAAGGATATTGATTCCTGGAAACTATAAGCTCTAACCTCATCAATCTGCCACCTCTTGATATCCCTCCTTTGAGTTAAATCCTATTTGAGAAGGGTGTGTGCATGTGATATTGTTCCTGTAGAAGGCCGAGGCTCACATTAATTTACTTTTACAAGGCACATTGGGCTCTTATGAGATAACGAGAAGACTTTATATGATGTATTCATGCTTGAAGGAGATGGGATAGTGTCATTGATTCTTTATTATTAAAGCAAGCAGAGTGTATGTCATGTAATGGAATGCAAGGAGGGGAAAATATCTGGAGCCATTTTAGATGCCAAGTATTCCCACTTCTCAATAGAAGACCCAGTTCTGAATGGATATTTGTCCTTGATAACCATGTAGCTGGCTTTGATGTTACGGAAGTCTATATAGCGAGAAGCTCAATATGATGGAAATACCCCCATTATCAGGGTATCTGTAGATGTGCAGTGGCGGCTCAAGGTTTTTGAGGGCTCATGGGCAAAGCACCCCTCAGTGGGCCCACTCCTTCACTGAATCTACCTTCTCACTGCGTTCGGCACCAGCTGCAATTGCTCCTCCTCCTCCTCCTCATTGATACCACTTGCTTGCTTGACAGGCAGAGAGTCAGTGGGCAAATAGGCAGTGGCGTCTACTGCTCCTCCTTCCCATTACCACCGTTGTCTGGGCCAGAGTGAGAGGCAGGTGAACAAGCAAGGTTGCAGTGGTGACAAAGAGGAGCATCCCCACAGGGCTCTTGTCAACACTTGCTGGGTGTGGGCCCTTGGCATATGCCTGACTATGTCTACCATTGATGTTGGTCCCGGTAAGGAGGAACATGGAATGAAATGGCAGAACATTAGGACTCAGCAGGCATGAACTGGATTCTTGGCTTCAACTTGGGAGACAAGAAAAAGAACCAGAGGCTGAAGGGTTGGAGCCTATGCAGGAATCTCAGTTGTGCCTTTCAGTCTGCAGATTGGGTGTCAACATCTCTCCACTCTCACATCATCAGCTTTTCTCCCTCCTTTTAAAGATTTGCTTTATGTAATTAAATCTCACTCTCCCTTTTGCTCGTGTTCCTTCCAAATTCTTTTCAGGTATATCTTGGGTCAGTCCCCCATTTCTTAAAATGTGTCCTGTTGCACTTGATTGCCCCTTCTTCACACTTTGTCTCATCAGCTTTGTCCCTCTGCAATCCCAGCTGATATTTCACCGACGGTTCTCTCTTCTATCCGATACATTTTACGTGTTCTTCTCCCAAAGCGCATTTCAAATACGCTCAGTTTTCTTTCTTCCATTTTGCCTGATACCCACAAGAAGAAAAGGAATGGGGGGGGGGGGGCTTCTGAGACGTGGTGCTGGAGAAGACCGTCAGATAGAAAAGAGAGCTGATGTGTGAGAAATTTCAGAAACATAGGTGCAAGCGTTTTGTGGCTATGAATTTTTACTTTAAAAATCCCAAAAGTTCCAAAACAGTGGAGGGAGAAGGGTGTGTTTGTGTGTGTGTGTGTGTGGGGGGGGGGGGGGTTGCTGTTTGACAGCTTTCAAACCTACTGTTTTGGAACTTTTGAAACTTTTAAAGTAAAAATTCATAGCCACAAAACGCGTGCACCTATGTTTCTGAAATTTCTCACACATAAGTATCTCAAACCCATCTGCAATGTGGCCAAGTTTCATGCTCCTATCTTTAAAATGAAAAAATTAAAGGCGTTACTTTCTTTCCCCCAATGCAACCGATTCTTAAAAAATTCCTTGCCACTACACGCCTGCACCTATGTTTCTGAAATTTCACACACATGAGTACCAACATACCAACTGCAATGTGGCCAAGTTTCATGTGTGGATCTTTAAAAATAAAGAAGCTATAGGCATTCCTGATTCAGTATTCAAAACATCAAAACCACAAAACGCCTGCACCTATGTTTCTGAATTTTCTCACACTTAAGTACCTCAAACCCATCTGCAACATGGCCAAGTTTCATGCTTCTATCTTTAAAAATAAAAAAAAGTTATAGGCATTTCTTTACCACAGTACTAGGCTATGGGGAAAATCATTCAAAATGAAGTCCGATGCTCGAATCGGAGGTCCGATTTTTGCATTGGAACTGGATCCGAAGTGAAACGGGGCAAGTCCAATTTTATCCGATACGATTCAAGACCATATCAGAAGTTATGATTCCGATACGATTTTCGTGGCCGTGCACATCCCTACTTCAAACTCCGGTTGTCAAACCTCCTCTTTAGGATATTGCACCTTGAGAATTTTCAGCCCTTGGCATCAAGGGAATCTCAAGTTTTTAGCTAAGAAGTGCTGGGTAAGCAGGGCACCTTTCCTGTAACAGATTTGGTGGGCAGTTGGGCACCTGGAGCTCAGCAGAGGCAAGGCATCCACATATCAAAATGTGGGAAAGGAGAGGTCAGTCAAAGCTAGGCTGACCATATGAAAAGGAGGACAGGGCTCATGTAACTTTAACAGTTGTAGAAAAAAGGGAATTTCAGCCAGTGACATTTGTATGCAATTAGTTCCTGGTGAAATTCCTTCTTCATCACAACAGTTAAAGTTGCAGGCACTATACTAGAGTGACCATATACAAAAGAAGGCAGGGCCCCTGCAACTTTAACTGTTGTGTTGAAGAGGGAATTTCATCAGGAACTAATTGCATACAAATGACACTGGCTGAAATTCCTTTTTCTCTACAACTGTTAAAGTTACATGAGCCCTGTCCTCCTTTTCATATGGTCAGCCTAGTCAAAGCAGCCCACAGGGCAAAACGGAACAGGCCAGAGGCCTTTTTCTCAGAGTTCCACCTCATGGGCGATGAAGGGTCATCTTTAGAGAAAAACTCTCACTACCAACAGTGAGGTGTCAGTCGAGAGAAAGGCTCTCATCTTTGTGGATGTCCTGTTGATGCAGATGTTGGAACCTGGGATGTCATTGTTTTGCTTTGCATTGCTACCCCTTCCTTTCCATTTCACCTTGTTCACTTGTGAGCTAGGCTCTGTCTGCACTGCTGGCATGCAATGCAGAATGTTTGAAGTGCATGTCAGAGAAAAATAGATAGATTGTGGCTTGAACTGTCTGGCATATCTCTTAGAGGCAGAGTTAGACTGAAGACAAAACTCAGAGATAGCTGTAGCTGAACCCTGAGAGGCTGGCATGCCACACAGAGCCTTTCAAAAGCGTCTCAGAATCAAGTATTGATGAAAGTGTTGGCTGGTTGGAGGCTTTGGCTGGCATCAGTTTCAGACAGAGTTACAACTCAGAGGCGGCTATAGCTTAGCCCTGAGAGGCTGGCGTGCCACACAGAGCCTTTTTAATAGCATTTCAGAGTCCAGTGTTGGTGCAGACAGAGGTGGCTGGCGGTGGAGTTTTTTTTAAAAAAAACAAAAGTTACCAAATGTGACCAAGCTATAAGCTGGCACCCTACCCCCAGCCACAGGGTGCAAGTACACAGCCTGGCTGGACTGTTGGGAGACTTTGGCAGAGAGAGAGGGGGGATTGTTTGAGGCTGGAAGCTGGAGACGTTGGCTGGCTGGCATAAGGCAGAGAGAGGCTGAAGGCAACCCAGCTTCACCTGTAGCTTGGCCCTGAGAGGCTGGCTTGTCACCCAGAGTGTTTTAAGAGTGCATCAGAGTTGAGCAGGTGTGCAGGAAGAGAGGAGGTGGAGGCGGCTGGTTGCGGAGTCTTTTAAAGTAAGAGTCACCAGACATGACCAAACAATAAGCAATACCCCTGGCCACAAGTGTGCGGCCTGGCTGGACCATCGGGAGACTTTGGCAGAGAGGGCGAGAGAGAGGGAGATTGTTTGAGGCTGGAGGCGTTGGTTTGGCTGCAATACTTAGAGAGAGAGACAACAGAGGCTGCACAGACAACCCAGAGACACTTGTTGTAACTTAGCCCTACGGTGCTGGCAGACAACGCAGGGCAGTAGAAAGAGGGTCTCAGAATCGCATGTTTGTGCAGGAATTAGACAGGAGTTCAAAATCTGTATGTGAGAAGTGGTGTCAATGTGCAAGACTTGAGAAGTTAATGTATATAAGTGAGAAGTATGAATGGGCGAAGTAGTGTCTGCTGCCCATAACAACCAACCTAATGTTAGAGTAGAGAAACTTGTGACAATCATACACAAGGTTAATTTTTTTTTTGAAATTTAAATCTAAAAAAGCCAGCCAGCAGGAAGCCCTGTTAAAAGCAGCAGCAATTTGCAGCGGAGTGAGGATACAGTCAGAAAAAATCTTTGAGGGAAGGGGAGAATGTTTCACACAGAGTATAGCAAAAGCTTCAATGTACAACAAAAGCTACAAAAGTAGGAGTAAGTGAAGTTAATTTCAGATACGTTGTTCTTTATTTCAGTGATTTTAACATTAAGATGTTATGTAGAACAGATTTGTCTGAATTGTGTGCTGTCAAATCAGATATGTGACCAAGGCTATGTTCAGGTGAGCACACCCCCTTGGTGCTGGACATACCCCCTGGGGCCAGACATGTTGGTGGGCATGCCCCCTTGGGAGCCAAACATGTTGTCCTCCTTTTTGGTTTCCAAAATATGGTCACCCTATATCAACTCCCTGAAGAAGGCCTTAAAAAACAACTTAGCCCAAAATGCGTTGGGTTTGGAAATAAAGTATCTTAGCATTCTGACAACTTGCTTCTCTCCTTTTTTTAGCCCTGCCTGAGTCAAGCCAACAAAGATGCTGGATCATGATGCCTCCCCTCCTGCACACAAAAGTAAGTGAACAAGAATACCAAAGTTTAAATTGAATTCACATTCCTCCTATTGCTTGGAGCAAATTCCTAGGAGAGGATTGAATTGCTGGGATAAGAATAATCCTGTGAATTTGGCTACATGTACTCTTTTGTGTACCTGAAACCGAGAGCTGTTATAGATTCGCTCTGGGAATAGTCTTTCTGCTTAATCTGTCTTGAAAAGTGTGTATGTGTGTGTGTATTCCTCAATCAAATCTAACTTCATCTACATCCTGAATTTGCAGATAGAGGCAAGTGCATTCTAATGCCAGTGATTGATAAGTGAAGTTCCTTGAGCTCCTTGTTTCCTAATGCAGACCATTTTTCAGCATCTAGAGTTGGCTGATAATTATGTCATTTCCATTGCTTGAATGTTGAGGCGGCAGCCACATACCATGGAGTTAAAATGAATGTCTACAGGGCAGCTAAATTGTGTCATTATCAGTTTAAGCCAGCTCTTGCCTTGCTCCTGGGGACAAAACAACATTGTGAGTCTTCTCAAACTCATCAGACAAGCTGAGAATGCCAAGAATATAAATCTGCTCTGGAGCCAAAATGAAGAAGAAAGATGCGTGTGAGCATAAAGCTGTGTTGACTATCAGATAAAAGTGAGAGCGATGCTTTCGACAGAAAATAAGTCAGTTTGCTGATCATTGGATAACTTTGATGTAATATTCTGCAATAATTTTGCTGAGATTTTATGGCACGATTAATAGGCAATGTTGATTAAAAAAAATGCATGGAGAAAAGCTTTATACTCCCCTAAAATTCAGCTGCGAGATATGTCTGTATCTAGATGTAACAGGAGTTGATTATGATTGGTGACAATATAGATAACAGTGCAGAATCTCTGTATAATTTATTTTCATAAAGTAACATATGACTTGTTGAAACTATTCCAAACACTGAAAATGTTTAAGAACCTCACTTTTAAACTGTGGACGAATATATATGTTAAGAGTGTGAGCTATGAGTAATGACGTCCCTGGTTCAAACTTCATATCAGGGGAGGCACTTTAGTTCTCATGTTCTGTTCCTGGCTTTTCTGGTTAAATGTTTCAAGCAGTGGGCCTGTTCAGAAGATACCTTAAACACTGCTAGTTAATGCTTTGAGTTAAGCAGCAGAGTTTAAGATGTTGTGTGCAATGCTTTTGCTAGGGTGACCAGATAAAATCCAGGTCAGGGCTCATGTAACTTTAACAGTTGTAGAGAAAAGGGAATTTTAGCCAGTGTCATTTATATGCAATTAGTTCCTGGTGAAATTCCCTCTTCATCACAACAGTTAAAGGTGTAAGCACTATACTAGAGTGACCATATACAAAAGAAGGCAGGGCCCCTGCAACTTTAACTGTTGTGATGAAGAGGGAATTTCACCAGGAACTAATTGCCTACAAATGACACTGGCTGAAATTCACTTTTCTCTACAACTGTTAAAGTTACATGAGCCCTGACCTGGATTTTATCTGGTCACCCTATTCTGACCTGATAAAAGGCAGCTCCCCAGGAATGCACTAAAAAGAAGGCCTCAACTAGACTGCTGCTCTGTCAAGCATAGCCCATATGGGCCATCTAGAGATTGCAGCACTGGGGTTGTATCCAGTTAGGCCCTCCCACTGATGGAATGACTTCAGTCAGTGGAAAGGGAATGGGGAACAATTCTCCTTCTCCCCTGTAGCCTGCCAAGCACCCTCAAAATGTGTTCTGGAGGTTTGGGAAAACTCTCTGGAGCAGATTTGCGGGGAGGCACTCAGGGGTTGCAGGAGGAAAAGGGTGTGGGAGTCCCATTGTGTGACCAGATGTCCTCATTGAATTTCACCCCTCGTGTTCCTTGCAAGGTAGTTGTAATGACTGCTGAAATAATGGGTGTGATGTGCTCTGAACACTTGAAATCTGATTTATGTGTTCATGTGTTCTAGATAAGGATGTTGGACAAATCCACAACAAAATCAAATGACTTTGTATTTCTATGAATCTGATTTGCAGATTCCACAGTAGACTGGTTTGTACTGAATTGCATGGATTCTGCAGACTTCCAGACCTTTTTTATTTTCTGGAATTTTATGCAATTTTAGTTATCGAAAAATAAGATTTTTTAAAAAACCCACTGGCTATAAATGCACATTTCCCCCCATAGGCTAAAACATAAAAATATGCACTTTGGGGGAATTTGCATATTTGGGGGAGATTTGTGCATTTTGGGTGGGATTTGTGCAAATCTGTGCAAATGTGAATTTGCGCAAATTTGGGAAATGGGAAAATATCTGGTTCTGCCAATGAGCAGACTGTGGAACAAAAGGCACCGGACAATGCATTAAATGCATCCCTAGTTCTAGATAAATGCTCCTCGTCGTCATCATCATCATCATCATCATCTAGCTTAATGTGGCATGCCCATAATGGGCATACCATTTTAACAAGACAGACAGAACTCCATAGTATGTGGCTGACATAAATGGTTTTTTTTTTTTGGTGCTATTTAACATTTAGAGCATTGAGCAGTGTTTTGGGAAGGCTATGCGGCTAGTAGTCACAGACATGGACTCCAGATGTGTTGGTCCTTTCCTGCACATCTGGAGGGCCCTCAGGTTAGGGGACACTGCTCTACTTCATCCTGCCTTACTGTCACATATAGATGATTAGAACTGAAGTGGGCTGACCTACCTGTACAACTAGATGGATTATTCTTCTACTGTTTTACACTTGCTATCCATGATTTTCAGATGCTAGACAAGATAAACCTGGGATATTGCCTCTAACTTTGGATGAACCCATAAAGACAGCTCGTATGGGCACTTTTCTATCTGCTTTGCCCATTTCAGTGGCAATGCCTAGGAATCTTAAGGCTGAATGGTTTGTTTGTTTTTGTCTTGCATTTCTTGAAGGTATTCAGCCAGTTGTCTGAACGGAGCAAGTAAAACTGAATATGTCGTCCTTTCCCTGTGCCCCATAATCATCTCTCCCTCGTTTAATAAAAATTATGAGGAAAAAGAACATGACCAATTTCACAGTAACATTCAGAAAGCTAATGATTCTTAGGGCTCAGTTGATGGACAAATGTGCACTTACAAATCCCTCCAAAGGTAGCAGATGCAGGCCACATAAATCTGTAGCTTGTATTCCACAAAATGTGTAAAGCATGTGATTCATCTCATAAACAGCTGCTCTGCGCGGTTAAATATGGGCTTAATGCCTTTAATGTTCGTTTTTAAATGTGCCGATCTTAAAAGCAAATCAGTTGCTAGTGTCATGATGCCAAACAGAAACATAAATAATGCTGAAGTGACCTCAGTATTTCTTTCTGCGTTGTGAGTCAGTTCAAAATGATCTCGGATAAACCAGGGGGTGGGGGGAAACACTGCCTTCTTTAATTACAGTTTTTGCAGAGTTTCAGAAGAGAAGTCAAGAATGACGCTAAAAAAAGTGATAAAATTCACTCTTGGATACTGACACAATTTTCCAAAGGCGTGTCTAAGAGATGATGGGATATGGAGTGCAGCCTTTGGAATTTAATATTTGAATCTGAACCAGTGGCTTCGTGTTAGTAGGCCCAGTCCCTTACTCTGGCTGTAGCAATGGCCTTAATGATAGATGGGCCGAAGACGAACTCTTCCCTCACATCTTTTTGCCCTCCCAGGTTTCACTGTGGCCTTTGTCCGTGTAATGAGCAGAGCATGACAGAGAGGCCAGGTCTGCTTTTTCCAAATTTCTCTGGAACTACCCACAGCCTCCACACCCTGATAAGGATGTTCCAAAGGTTTCCGTTCCCTCCCAAACCAGAAGTTACATTAAGGAAAGGGTGGTGAGGTGGAGGCATTACTAAGCCTCCATGATGGAGAGGAGGGAGAGAGAATCCTCCATCCAATCTCCTTGCCTTCCCATACTTCTTGGTGGCTGTTGCCATTGTATTTATCTATTACATTCTTATACTGCCGAATGCCCACAGCTCTGTGGGCGATTCACAACAATTGTAGTGGGCGGCGCAAAAGATGTGGTTAGCTCTCTTCTATGAGCACACTTTGAAAAGCATTATTGAAACACAATAAATATAGTTATACAATGTGTGGCCTCTATATTTGTTTCCTAAATGCATTTATTCAATTCACTTTTAACAATACAGTACAGATGAAAAATATTCACTTATGTTATTAATTTTCATAATGGTGTTCTTACCGCTCAAGTCCACTCTATGGGCAATATCCAATGGGGCACCATACCTCTGCTGTTCCCTTGTGCCTTCCTTATTCCCTTGTGCCCCACTGATTCCCTTGTGCAATTAAAATCATAGAATCATAAAATAGTAGAGTTGGAAAGGGCCTATAAGGCCATAGAGTCCAACCCCCTGCTCAATGCAGGAATCCACCTTGAAGCATACCTGACAGATGGTTGTCCAGCTGCCTCTTGAATGCCTCTAGTGTGGGAGAGCCCATGATCTCTCTAGGTAATTGGTTCCATTGTTGTACAGCTCTAACAGTCAAGAAGGTTTTCCTGATGTCGAGCTGGAATCTGGCTTCCTGTAATTTGAGCCCATTATTCTATGTCTTGCACTCTGGGATGATTTAGAAGAGATTCTGGCCCTCCTCTGTGTGACAACCTTTCAAGTACTTGAAGAGTGCTATCATGTCTCCCCCCCAGTCTTTTCTTCTCAAGGCTAAACATGCCCAGTTCTTTCAGAATCTACTGCTAGGGTTTTGTTTCCAGACCCACCAATTCTGTTGCTCAAGTGGGACACACTGCTGGCACAATACAGATTTAATGCTTCCCAGAGGAAGCCCTGAAATGAATGGAAGTGCTTGTTTCTGGATCAGAACAGATCGGCAGAGCTCCCTTATGTCAGCTCCACCGACCTGTCCCATTCCAGAAATGAACGTTTTAGCTCATTTCCCATTGGCTTCTGAAGCATTAAATCTCCATTCTGCAAGTGGTGGGTGCTGCTTGCAGATGGGAATTGGCAGGTCACAGGAGAATTGGTAGGGGCATAAGCGCCCCATTGGTTACTGCCCATTGTTTATGCATATATTAGTTTAAAAAGATTTGAAAATTGCTGATTGGCGAACCAGCCAAATTTTCATGCCACGATGCCAAAATTTGGCTCCCATGTTCTAAATGAAGGTATTTTGGGTTATCTCCCTAGTGGGCACATTCAGGGCAGGCAAGACCTGTTGGCCACATGATGACTGTGTGCAACAACCTGCCTTGATTCTTTGTACATGAGAAGCACCTAGCCACACTGTACTTTTCTCCCACTTTCATAGGAAATGCTGGCTACATTCCTTGCCTGTACACGAAATGCATTTTCTGGGTGTGATAGAAGATTTCTATCAATGTACTGTTAGCAGCAGTAACATCTATCGCTTCATTTTGCATGGTAATTGGTTGTGGAAGGCGGTTTCACACATCCATTGTCATTATTGTACTGTTTAGGAGTAGATCTAACTCCTGGGAACTGGTTTAACTCGGGGAAAGAATTAGATGTTGCTGAATGAGCAAGAGTGGGGGTTGGGGTTTGCTGGTGGTAAGGTAATCCTCAGTCTATCAGATTTCTTCAGGTGATAAAAGATTTGCCAACCTGCATGAGCAGGTTCTGACAAGAGCAGCTTGCGTTGGAGAGCAAGCACCATATTTATCCACAGCTTTTATTTGAATCACTATAGGGACATAAGGAAAGGTTTTAGACAATGAGAAAGTTCTGATAAAAGAGATGATGTCAGTTGCATATGTTTATATTATTAAACGGATAGCTACAGCCATGGCGATGGGGAAACACAACCATCATTTGGAATAACTGCATCCAAAAACACTTAAACACTTCATTAATTTCAAAGGGGCAATGTTAATTTAGTTACACAGATTCTGGCTAGAGTGATTTCTCCACTGCACTATAAGGTTGCTGAGGTTTGAATATACAGGAGAACTGTTATTGTACAAATAGTGCTATTTTGGTAACACTCGGCTACTTCTGGTTACAACAAATGCATTTTATTAAGTCATTTTTCTGAACTTTTACTATCATCAACTGAATGTGGGTTGCCTGCTCAGGTTACACTCAATTTGTATTTTATCTGAGTTGTTTTCCCCAGACTGTTTCATCTTTTCCCAATTTATTGTGTACCTATAAAGTTTTATTTAGTGTAGTATTAAACTTATCTCCGACATTGCAGTCAACATTCTTTAAAGGGGTTTATGCTCCTGTATCTTCTTTAGAGCTCTTCAATAAACCAGCTTCTTAATGGTGGGTGAAGCAGAAAGGCTTCCATTTGGCCCAATTTTCTTATGAAGTGAGAGAATCACTTGGAAAGCCAAGAAAGAATACAACGACCAGATCCCTGACTTTCAAAAAAAGGCAAATAGGCAAAGGCTGATTCTGCCAAATTATTCTGTCCCCCTCCAACATTCTCCATCCCTCCTGAAAAAGCAGGATGTCACACAAATGTTGATGCTTTAATAGGATGATTGAACTAGGATGTATGAGAATGTGGTTTTTGCAAAAAATGCAAGAATGCCCCGTTCAAAGCCCTGAGTGTGAATGTGAGTGAGAACAGGTGTCTGCCAAAATATTTGCAAATTGTCCAGCACATATTCATGTTTGTCCATTCCTGATTCCTCCTCCGATTTGTGCAAAGTACCTAATTTGCCCAAATTTCCTCAGTATTTGGAATCAGGTTCGCTTTAGTCTATCAGAGAAAATTGTGCAAAGTAGGAAATTTGTAGGGGTGTGCATCGGATCGGATCCGATCCACGATCCGAATCCGATCCGACCCAAAATTGGGAAAATACAATCCGATCCGATCCGATCCGACCAACCTCCGATCCGATCCGATCCGATGAGGTCCGATCCGGATCGGACGCCATTTTGAATGCTTTTTCCCATAGCCAAGTATTGTTTTACAAAAACGCCTATAACTTTTTCATTTTTAAAGATAGAAGGATGAAACTTGGGGACATTGTAGACTGGTTAGGGATAGTTATCTGTGAGAAATTTCAGAAAGATTGGTGCATGCGTTTTGTGGCAATTAATTTTTTAATAAATACCCAGGAATGCTTATAACTTTGTCATTTTTAAAGTTACACACATGAAACTTTGCCACATTGTAGGAGGTACCTTGGGACCTATGTGTGTGAAATTTCAGAAACATAAGTGCTTGCCTTGTGTGGCAATTAATTTTAGAAAAATGGGTAGTAGTGGGGTAAATACAGTTACGCCTCCCATTTTTTTAGTTTTGAAGATACAAACAGGAAACTTGGGCACATTACAGGGAACACTTCACTTGATATGTGTGTAAAATTTCAGAAACATTGGTGCTTGCCTGGTGTGGCAATTAATTTTTGAAACAATGAGGGATTCATTGGACAGCACTTGCCCATAGGGATTCATTGGACAGTACTTTCCCATAGGGAATCATTGCATTGCACTTTCCCATAGGGAATCATTGCATTGCACTTTCCCATAGGGAATCATTGCATTGCACTTTCCCACTGAGAAATACAGTTATGCCTCCCACATTTTTATTTTTGAAGATACAAACAGGAAACTTGGGCACATTGTAGACTGGTTAGGGATAGTTATCTGTGAGAAATTTCAGAAAGATTGGTGCATGCGTTTTGTGGCAATTAATTTTTTAATAAATACCCAGGAATGCCTATAACTTTGTCATTTTTAAAGTTACACACATGAAACTTTGCCACATTGTAGGTGGTACCTTGGGACCTATGTGTGTGAAATTTCAAAAACGTAGGTGCTTGCCTTGTATGGCAATTAATTTTAGAAAAATGGGTAGTAGTGGGGTAAATACAGTTACGCCTCCCATTTTTTTATTTTTTAAGATACAAACAGGAAACATGGGCACATTACAGGGAACACTTCACTTGATAGGTGTGTAAAATTTCCGAAAGCTGGGTCCAGGCATGTGGTGGCAATTAATTTTTGAAACAATGAGGAAAGAAACGCCTATAACTTTTTTATTTTAAAAGTTAGAAGTCTGAACATAGCTCACTTTGTAGATGGGTTAGGGGTAGATATGTGTCAGAAATTTCAGAATGATAGGTCCAGGCATTTGATGGCTATGGAATTTTTAGATTAAATGTTTCAAAAAATGTTCCACAGAGGCCAGGTCTTCCTTTCCTCCCCCTCCCGCTTCCCGCGAAGAAAAGGAAACACTGTCTCGTCTCGATCCCTTTGATCCTTGCTAGTATCCATTACAGGGCTCGTGTCTGCTTTCCTACTTTCACTTTTTACTCAAGCAGACACGAGCCCTGTAATGGATACTAGCAAGGATCAAAGGGATCGAGACGAGACAGTGTTTCCTTTTCTTCGCGGGAAGCGGGAGGGGGAGGAAAGGAAGACCTGGCCTCTGTGGAACATTTTTTGAAACATTTAATCTAAAAATTCCATAGCCATCAAATGCCTGGACCTATCATTCTGAAATTTCTGACACATATCTACCCCTAACCCATCTACAAAGTGAGCAATGTTCAGACTTCTAACTTTTAAAATAAAAAAGTTATAGGCGTTTCTTTCCTCATTGTTTCAAAAATTAATTGCCACCACATGCCTGGACCCAGCTTTTGGAAATTTTACACACCTATCAAGTGAAGTGTTCCCTGTAATGTGCCCATGTTTCCTGTTTGTATCTTAAAAAATAAAAAAATGGGAGGCGTAACTGTATTTACCCCACTACTACCCATTTTTCTAAAATTAATTGCCATACAAGGCAAGCACCTACGTTTTTGAAATTTCACACACATAGGTCCCAAGGTACCACCTACAATGTGGCAAAGTTTCATGTGTGTAACTTTAAAAATGACAAAGTTATAGGCATTCCTGGGTATTTATTAAAAAATTAATTGCCACAAAACGCATGCACCAATCTTTCTGAAATTTCTCACAGATAACTATCCCTAACCAGTCTACAATGTGCCCAAGTTTCCTGTTTGTATCTTCAAAAATAAAAATGTGGGAGGCATAACTGTATTTCTCAGTGGGAAAGTGCAATGCAATGATTCCCTATGGGAAAGTGCAATGCAATGATTCCCTATGGGAAAGTGCAATGCAATGATTCCCTATGGGAAAGTACTGTCCAATGAATCCCTATGGGCAAGTGCTGTCCAATGAATCCCTCATTGTTTCAAAAATTAATTGCCACACCAGGCAAGCACCAATGTTTCTGAAATTTTACACACATATCAAGTGAAGTGTTCCCTGTAATGTGCCCAAGTTTCCTGTTTGTATCTTCAAAACTAAAAAAATGGGAGGCGTAACTGTATTTACCCCACTACTACCCATTTTTCTAAAATTAATTGCCACACAAGGCAAGCACCTATGTTTCTGAAATTTCACACACATAGGTCCCAAGGTACCACCTACAATGTGGCAAAGTTTCATGTGTGTAACTTTTAAAATGACAAAGTTATAGGTGTTTCTTTCCTCATTGTTTCAAAACTTAATTGCCACACAAGGCAAGCTCCAATGTTTCTGAAATTTCACTCACATATCAAGGCAAGTGGTACCTGTAATGTGCCCAAGTTTCCTGTTTGTATCTTAAAAAATAAAAAAATGGGAGGCGTAACTGTATTTACCCCACTACTACCCATTTTTCTAAAATTAATTGCCACACAAGGCAAGCACCTATGTTTCTGAAATTTCACACACATAGGTCCCAAGGTACCTCCTACAATGTGGCAAAGTTTCATGTGTGTAACTTTAAAAATGACAAAGTTATAAGCATTCCTGGGTATTTATTAAAAAATTAATTGCCACAAAACGCATGCACCAATCTTTCTGAAATTTCTCACAGATAACTACCCCTAACCAGTCTACAATGTGCCCAAGTTTCATCCTTCTATCTTTAAAAATGAAAAAGTTATAGGCGTTTTTGTAAAACAATACTTGGCTATGGGAAAAAGCATTCAAAATGGCGTCCGATCCGGATCGGACATCTGGTCCAATCCGATCCGACCAGCCTCCGATCCGATCCGATCCGATCCGACCCCCCAGGTCCGATTCCGATCCGCTATCCGATCCGATCCGGGGGGTCAGTGCACATCCCTAGAAATTTGTGCAAATTTGGGGAGGTTTGTGAAAGTCTTGCATTTGATAGTTATTTGATTTGCACAAGTTTTCTGTTTGCACAGAGTGGGCAGCAATTGCAAATATAAATGGGAATCAAGCACGAGATGGGCATCCACCACAAATATTTATGAGATATCCTACATGTGTTTGCGTCCGTCCATTCCTGATTCCACATTCAACTTGTGCAAAGTTCCTAATTTGCACAAATTTCCTCAGTACACTGATTCAGCCTCACTTTAGTGTATGGAGGAAAATGCACAAATTAGGAGATTTACGCAAATTTGGGGAGATTTGCACAAATTTGGGGAGATTTGCGCATGTCTCCCATTCGATGATTTGCACAAGTTTGCACAGAGTGAGCAGCGTTCGCAAACGCAAATGGGAATTGACCATGAGATGAGTGTTCCTTGCCTGAGCACAACTACCTGAAGGAATGCCTCTTCCCAGCCTATGTGTGCTTTAAGATTGAGGCCCTACTCCATGGGCCTTCTTTATCAGAAATGTGCTGTGTGACTACAAAGGAGAAGGCTTTTGCAGTGCCCTGGATAGGAAGACCTTTTCTAGGAATGTGCACCTGGTGCCTACTTTACAAACATTCAGATTCCAAGCTAAGAGCACAATCCTATGGGCTAGATGTCTAAATGTTGGAAGGCTCTGATATCGAAGCTTTCCACCCACCCGTAGTCCTGCCAGGCTGTTGCCAGCAGGGTGGTAGGAGCAATAGAGTACTTTTGCCTCCTTGTCCTCCTTTGCAGTAATTTTAGGTCAGATCTACACCAAGCAGGATATAGCGGTATGAAAGTGGTATGAAAGCGGTATATAAAAGGCATGAGCCACACTACTGCTTTATAGTAGTATTGAAGTGCACTGTGGCCCATTGACACATACCATATCCTGCTATATCCTGCTTGATGTGAGTCCTGCCTTTTATATATCACTTTCATATCGCTATATCCCGCTTGGTGTAGATCTGGCCTTAGTTATATGGGCCTCTGAGTCCATCTTACTTGCTCTCTCTGCCAGGGGTGGGGACAGGGGCAGAGAGGCCATAATATCCAATGGATCCATGACCTTTCCCCTCCCTGCTCACTGGCCAAACCTGACACTCTCCTTTCTTCCCTTCATGAGGTCAGTGTCTCAGTGTAGAGGAGGAGGGAGCTCTTGGAATAGTGGTGGCAGGTGACTGCACTAACAGAAAGTTTCACCAAAGGGTGAATGTGTTCTTAGAATGTTAGAGATGTAACAGCAAGGAGTCACGCAGGGTGCAGAGCTAATAAGCTCTCCTGGATACATGCAGAAAACAATCTCTCTTAGCAAGGCAGAGCCAAAGATGTTTCTGCTACTTTAACCAGGGCTTCCTTTTGTACAGAAAGAGACAGGCCCTTTCTACCCCATAGGGGTGGGGGGGGGGCGGGAGATCCCAGAAGTAGCCACTTCCAGGATTGTCGCTTCCAATCTACATCACATGGGCGGCCAGGGCTGCTCCCGGGCCATCGTAAGTCACGTCTGCCATTTTGTTTTCCCCCATCCATGGAGAGCGTATGAGCTCTCCTCTGAAAAGGTAATGTTTTTATTTTAAAAAACGTGTGTGTGTGCGTGTGCGTGCGTGTGTGCACATGCTGGGCCCCACCCCCTCCCTGCCCTCCCGGGGGTGGCGAAACTGGTGCAAACCCCTCCCCTGCTGGGATTTTCCCAGGAAAATCCCGTGCCCCCCCTGGGAGTCCCTGTGCATCATTTGGACTCACAGGGAGCACCCAGGGGCCATCCCAGGCCACAAGCCTGGTGTGGAAAGGGCTTCAGTATGTCTAGGGTCCAGGTGTTTGTGTGTGCTTTTTGCAACCAAATAAGGTTTGCTTTGCCAAGGCTTCATTTCATGGACTTAGTTAATCAACCACTCTTATGAGAGGGGCTTGGGTAGGGTGGGAAGTGGGACCCACAGTCGGAACTTGTCTGAGATTAGAGCTCTATCTCCAGCTTTGGAGGGGGAGATCCACTGCATCCTATGATCCCTCCGGAAGTGTGAAGAATGCTCTCTAAGGGCTTTTTATTTACCATGGCATTTTAAAGTGTATGTAATGCCCTAATATCATTTTTGTGGTTTTATTTGCCGCCTCCTGTTATGATATGGATATTACTGTTTCATTGCAGACTTCCCATAGAATCTGATTCATTATTATTATTATTATTATTAATAATAATCATATTTATATACCGCCCCATGGCTGAATCTCTCTGGGTGGTTTACAAAAATTAAAAACATTGAACATTAAAAAACTGATATACAAAATTTAAAAAGCATATAACAGATTATAAATACAATATCCATTTAAAACAACTATTCTGGGCCAAGCAACAACAACAAAACCCTCAACATACGCTGTTAAATGCCTGGGAGAAGAGAAAAGTCTTGACCAGGCGCAGAAAAGATAATAATGTTGGTGCCAGGCAGTATAAAATCTTTTAAATGAATAAAGAAACATATTAAGGATTCATACCTTGTACATAGATCTTCGTGGGTCTTTTTGATGACATAGCAATCCTCCTGCGTGTCTCCAACTCCTTCTGATTTTTTTTGCGTTACAAAATAAGACCCAGAAAATCTGTTTCTTCTTGGCTCTGATGAAAATTGGCGCCATTTCCTGCTGTATAAGAAGAAGCAGCGTGATAAAAATGTCCACTGAACGGGCCACGTGGTCGCTACTTGCTTCCTCTTTCTTCCCCATGTGAAGAAAGAGGAAGCTGCTGATTCCTACTATGGGACAGAAGCAAGTGGCAAAGCAACAGTAGGGAAAAGCGATTCCCCCATCTGAAAATGCTCATACTGACAACTATTAGTTACTGTTCACTACTAAATGTTACTGTATAATACCATGTATTAAATATTTTCAAATATAAATGGTAAAATATTAGAAACTACAAACGAAATCACACATTTTTGTTAGCATCAGGATACAAAGTTCACAAATAAATAAACAATCAAATACATATGTTACATTTGTGGATACTGAGAAAATATTTGAATCCAAATTGAGAATTATCACGTGACTTTTTTTTTAGAGCAAATTTACTTTAGCTTTATATTGCTTCTCCAACAACCATCAATAAAGATCAGGTGGGATGAACAGAGATGATGGTAATATCTATATCTGCTCTAGCATGAGGCACAATAGACACCATGCCAAACCACTGTTTGTGCTAACCATAGTTAAGAACCCACATCATAACTTCAAAACATAGAACAGGCAAATCATGGTTTAGAGCTGCTTGTCGGCTTTGGTTTTTCATGTGCTCATCCCTTAGCTTCCTAAATCCATATGATTGATCCCATCTCTTTTGTACAGCAGCTTTTTGAGGTGGAACAAGAGCTATAACTATGGTTTGTCAGTCCAGATATATTGGCAAACTACAGCTAGCATAAATGGTGGTTCGCAAACCATTTTTGAATCATGGTTTAATGTCCTGGTTTCACAGCGTCTCACAAACCATGATTTGTGAGCTGATATAGTTCAAATGGAAATGGTTTAACTGAATGCAGCCATTGTGTAGGTTGAACTGTGATCCTATACACACTTACTGGGGAATAAGCCCGGTTTAACTCAATAGGCCTCATATTGCCAGGATTGCACTATGATCCACTTCTTTAATAATTTATTAAACTATTTGCATTTGTTAATAGTTTTTCTACTAAAAATCCCCATAGCAGTGGACAATATAAAACCCAGATAAGAATTAACAATGCAAATAATGCAGTAAAAAATAGTTCATAAATCCCACATTAGTACATAATATAATAATAATCTCATCACTAAAAGCAGCAGTAAAACTTCATACTTGGAAGAGATGACTCAGATGCCAGTCTGACTAAGATCTGGAGAGCTTGACTGATTCTCCATTTTGAAATTTAGTTTTATAATGGGCAATATTTAAAGCTCTGAACTGCGAGTAGAAGCTGACCACGTGGGAATATGTACCACTTATTTTTGTGCTGTGAAGTTCAGCGAGGTGTAACTTGATTTGATATGATATTGTTCAGTTTTATCATGGCACGGTGATTAGTGGACTTCCATCCAGGAAAATGAAAAGTAAAAAACAGAAAAAGGCTAGAACCTGGCATGGAGCAAAGCAGAGGTGTTTGTTCACACTGCAAGTTCATTAACATTTCATAAGCCCGAATGTCAAATTATTGCAGCTTGATTGTCTTCATCCCAAATTGTCAAGTAGATTTGAGTGCATCTCAGAATGTGGACCACCTTGTAATAATAATAATAATAATAATAATAATAATAATAATAATAATTTATAACCCGCCTCTCCCTCCGGATCGAGGAGGGGAACAACAACAATATACAACAACAACACTAGAGATCTTTTGAATAGTTCATTGAAGACACAAAATTGATGTGCTTCTTCAGTCAAAACAGGCAAGCAAGATAGCTTGTGCTTTGGAAAGGTTTTTAAAAAATCAGAATATATCACAATGCCCCTCTCATGCATTGAGGTCCTGTATTCATATATGTTTCCCATGTCTCAAAGATCCATGTTTGCCTATTTAATAGGTAGGGCTGAATTTTTTTTCAACCCACCTTCTTTATAATGCAGAAGGTGCCACAAAAGTGGAGCAAAATGTTATAAGAATGTTAAAGGCCTTAATTTGGAAGAGGAACATCTGTTAAAGATAGAGAAATTGGGAAATTCACTCACTAATTTTGGAAATTTGGGCATATTTTGAAAAATTGTTAAGGAAAAAACAGAATTTCGGAAGTCCATTTTAATGTTGTATGTGGTAGTGTCGATGTATTGTGTAAATGTTGTTGTTATGGGTGTATGTAGGGTGTATATGTTAAATGTCTTTTATGTTTGGGAAATAAAAAACTTTTATACAAAAATAATGTTAAAGGCCAATTGTACATAAATGACAAAGTGTTGTGATATTTCGATTTTATATATATGGAACTATATGCATATGTCTTGGAAAAGAAGAGTTGGGGGGGAGTATGTATGTGTGTATCTGTTGGAGGAGTGTTATTGCCCAACTGTCATATGTCATTTACCTCCCTTTATGCTCACGCATGCATTTGCATAAATTCTGGACAAGGATTCCGCAGCATTAGTGAAAGAAACAGCATAAGTTATTATTCTGTGGGAGAGCATTGATGGCAGTGTACTAAAGGACTCTGGTGCAGAAGGAAAGACTCTACTCCAAGCAGGATATAACACTATGAAAGCGGTTTGAAAGTGATTTATGGAATGTGTCATGGCCCAATAGTTGTCAGTGCACTTCAATACCGTTATAAAGCAGTAGTGTAGATCCTGCCTCTGTCTGACATAATACAGGCTGACCATCTGAAAAGGAGGACAGGGCTCATGTAACTTTAACAGTTGTAGAGAAAAGGGAATTTCAGCAGGTGTCATTTGTATGCAATTAGTTCCTGGTGAAATTCCCTCTTCATCACAACTGTTAAAGGTGCAGGCACTATACTAGAGTGACCATATACAAAAGAAGGCAGGGCTCTGCAACTTTAACTGTTGTGATGAAGAGGGAATTTCACCAGGACCTAATTGCATACAAATGACACTGATTGAAATTCCCTTTTCTCTACAACTGTTAAAGTTATATGAGCCCTGTCCTCCTTTTCAGATGGTCAGCCTACATAATATATAAGAAATAATCTGAAGCAATTTGCTTAAGATAGTCACAGCACAATCTCTGCCCATCACCCTTTTTTGGAGTCTCTGTTGCCCCCTCAGAGTTGCCAGGCCATAAGGCTACAGTGAAAACAGAAGCCGCCAGCAGCAAAACCAAAACCAAAATGTCTATGCAATTCTTAAAGGCATACTTGATTTGCCATGGTTTTGACCAGCCTCCCCAAACCAATGTCCTCCAAATGTTTTGGATTACAACACCTGTCAGCCCCGGCCATCATAGTCACAGTCAGGAATCTTGGGAGTTGTAGGCCGAAACTTTTAGAGGGCACCAGGTTGAGACACTAAACCTAGTAACCCTCTATCCCTTGGCTGCCTGATTCACAGTCTCCCCTCTCCCTTGGCTGCCTTCTTCCGGACAGAGCTCCTCCTCTGCCTCAATGCTGGGTGAAGCTTTGCTCCAATTCTTCTTTCTCCTTTTAGTACATTGTGGCTCCGCCTGGTGTTGTCCTTTCAATTCCTGGCCTACTTTGCCCTGCCTCTTTAAGTCCCCGGTCTCTGGGTCGGCATCTCTATAGTCCATCTGCCTCCCTCTACTTCCAACAGTGTTCAGCCCTCCCCGAGAGCTGTGAGATTGCTTGAGAAATGTATTGCATTAGCCTCTTCAGAGGAGTTCCAGCTTTCTGGGGAAGGAGAGAAAAGAGGGTGGCAGGAAGAGAGAGAGAAAAGGGGATGACAGAAAGAGAAAAATAAAAGGGATGAGTAGCTCAGGAGTCTCCCACATTTGACTCCTGAGCTACCCACTGCCTTTGGCCCTACCCACAGCCAGCACATGACCACCGACAGATTAGCCATGAGGAAATGTGGCCCTTCATAGAAAAAAGGTTGGGTTCTCTTTTCAGGGTCAAAGTAGAATAGCAGGCACTGGAAAGGTGTGTTTTAGCTGCACTGCAGCACATTGGGTGGAGAGGTTTACCCTTTCCTACCCAAGCAAGGTCCCAACAAAAAATCCCCTCCTGCCGCCATGGTAACTGATAGAGGCCCTTTCTATACCTAAGGGTATAGAGGGAGGGGGGCGATCCCAGACTTACCTGCTTACCAGAAGGGAACAGGGACGTCACACCCACCATTTTTTAAAAAACAAAACCACAGGAGCCGGGAGCACAATTGCGCTCCAACGAACAGTAAAAAACTAATAATAGAAGCCCCGATTCTGCTCCCCCCAGCCTGGCTCCTTCCCTTTGGTTGACCCCCACTACTCACAGGGAGGAGGGAAGAAGCTGGGATGGGCACCCACACTGAGAGCTTTTTAAAAAAACACTTTGCAGTAGGGATGTGCACTGGATCGGACCCGATCCACGATCCGAGTCCGGTCCAGTGGGAAATCGGATAAATTATCCGATTTCCGATCCCGCAGCTGGATCGGCCGATCCAATCCGAACCGGTCCGAAAAAGCTCCGAACCGGTTCGGCGGATCGGCGGATCGGCGGGCGCCCACTGGCGCCCACCGCCGCTTCCATTGGCAGGCGCCAGCGGGCGCCCGCCGATGAAAGTGGACAGCGGGGGGGGGAGGAGGGGGGCACTTACCTTCTCGGCCCGGTGGCTCCCGTCCGGCGCCGGCGCCTACTACTCCCAGCAGGCTCCGCGGCCTGCTCTAGGGTGGCGCGCCGGGTGATGTCATCACCCGGCGCGCTACTCTAGAGCAGGCCGCGGAGCCTGATGGAAGTAGTAGGCGCCGGCGCCGGACGGGAGCCGCCGGGCCGGAAAGGTAAGGAGGGGGTGCGTGGAGGGGAGGAGGGGGCGCGCGGAGGGGGGAGGGGGGAGGGGGGCCCTTACCTGCCCGGCCCGGCGGCTCCCATCCGGCGCTGGCGCCTACTACTCCCAGCAGGCTCCGCGGCCTGCTCTAGGGTGGCGCGCCGGGTGATGTCATCACCCGGCGCGCTACTCTAGAGCAGGCCACGGAGCCTGCTGGAAGTAGTAGGCGCCGGCGCCGGACGGGAGCCGCCGGGCCGGAAAGGTAAGGAGGGGGTGCGTGGAGGGGAGGAGGGGGCGCGCGGAGGGGGGAGGGGGGCCCTTACCTGCCCGGCCCGGCGGCTCCCGTCCGGCGCCGGCGCCTACTACTCCCAGCAGGCTCCGCGGCCTGCTCTAGGATGGCACGCCGGGTGATGTCATCACCCGGCGCGCTACTCGAGAGTAGGCCGCGGAGCCCGCTGGTAGTAGCCGCCGGCGCCGGACGGGCCGAGAAGGTAAGCAGTGGCGGGGAAGGGGGCTTACCCCCCCCCGGAGCCGTCCGCTTCTTTCCGCTGGCGCCCGCGGGCGCCAGCGGATGGAAGCGGGCGGCCCCAGGGGGGGTAGGGAGCGCGGGGGAGGGGGTTTACCTGCCGGGGCCGTCCACAGCGGACGGCCCCGGGGGGGGAGGGAGTTAGGCCCCCCCTTACCCACCCGCCGCCATTTTTTCCTCATAGACTTGCATTGCAATGCAAGTCTATGGGGAAAAAAATGGCGGCCGATCCAAAAATGTACGATTTTTGGGTCGGGATCGGACTCGATCCGGTCCGGGGGGCCTCCGATTTTGTCCGAACCGGTCCGGGACAAAATTGGAGGTCCCGATCCGGGTCCCGATCCGGGTCCCGATCCGATCCGGGGGGTCCGTGCACACCCCTACTTTGCAGCAGGTTTGTAGATGGGGACAGAAGGGTTAAGCTTCCCCTCGCTGCTTATTGCAGTCCCAATGAAAATTAGCTTTCCCATGCCTTTTATTATTATGATGATTTTTTAAACTTGATGTGGTTCCTTATGGCCCATTTAACATTATATCTACTTTGGTGCTCAGATCTCAGCTTGCCATACAAAACCACTCCTGTTTCCAGAGTCTGAGGCCCAGCCAAACTGACAACTTTCCTTTCTCGCATAGAGGCTAGCTGCAGCTATTCAATCTTTCATTAAACTGTTGGTCTCTAGCTACTTTCCTATTGTAATCATGACCCAGAAAGTTTATTTTTAACAGGAGTTTAGAAATATAGCGCGGCTCTTGTTCATTCACCCAGTCATTCATCAGGGCACATAACTTGCTGGCTGTACTAATCAATATGTGAATTCAAGGCAGCCGTGTGATTAGAGGCAGAGAAGGGGGATCGTAGCCCATATCACAAAGCACACAAAGAGACACTGCTAAAGAACACCATTGTGAAAGGCCACTTTTTCTGTGAAATGAGGCAAAGATGCATAATACGTTTTTTATTCACTGATGTGTTACTTTTTGCTGACTGCTGCAGTGTCTGCCATTTGATATTTTATCTCAAGGGCATTTTTAGAGAAGGGAAAAAAGAGAAATATAGAAAGCTAGTATAATAATTTGGGTCATTACATGGCATGTGGTCTCCATGGCATAGCTATATCTGATTTATGGACAATTGACTAGGGCATAGTTCTCAGTTGCACTCATCTGCCTAGTCACTCATTATGTCAGAAGATCAGGCCAAATTCCTGCACTGAGCAGGGGGCTGGATTGGATGACCTTCATGCTTCTTTCCACTTCCATGGTTCTATAATTCTATGAAAAATGGATGTAGTCCAACCTTCTGTTTCCAGCCAGTTAAGAACATAAGGTCCATCTTGTCCAGCACTCTGTTCACACAATGGCCAACCAGCTGTCAACCAGGGACCCACAAGCAGGACAGGGTGCAACAGTGCCCTCCCACCTATGTTCCACAGCAATTAGTGTATACAGGCTTACTGCCCCTGATACTGGAAGTTGCACATGACCATCAGGACTAGTAGCCATTGATAGCCTTCTCCTCCAGGAATTTATCCAACCCTCTTTTAAAGCCATCCAAATTGTTGCCCATTACCACATCTTGAGGTAGTGAATGCCATAGTTCAACTATGCACGGTGTGAAGAAGTCCTTTCTTTCATCTGTCCTGAATCTCCCACCAATCAGCTTCATGGGATAACCCTTGGTTTGAGTTGAAATATACAGGCAGGGTGTGAAGGCTAGAGTCCCCCTTTGTTGTTTTTCTGATAAACAATGGATAGACTGCTTCTCAAAACAGAGTCAGTTTATTTGTATCCTGCATTTCTCACAATACGTTGTGTTCAGAGCGATCTGCAAAACAATCAAATACCATTGTCATAATTAGATACATTACATTAACTCAATTACCCTTCCTTTAAAACATATCAAAATGTAAGCAAGTGCAAGACATAACAGTAGATCAGTTAACAATATTGAGTGCCAATAGTAACATATATTTGAATCAAACTGTTCACTAAGGGTGCAATCCTATGCATGTTTAAACAGAAAAAAGGCCTACAAGTCCCAGCATGGCTGGCTGGGCATGCTGGGAGTTGAAGGCCTTTTTTGCTGGCTAAATATGCATGGGATTGTGCCTTAAATGGTTTGTGTTAATAGACCTAGCAATAAGGAGGGATGCATGTGAAATTCTATTTTGGCCAGAATTTGTTCAGTTCATACCTCCTGGCCCCTAATGCGAAGCTGAACACAATCTGTGGTCCAAAATCTATACATTTCCAAGCATGTGATGCAATTCATGGAACAACAACAACAACGTGTTTGAAAAATGTGTACATTTGAAAAATGCATGACAAATGCACATATTTGCAAAAATGCACACAAACACGCTTTGGTCAATAGAAGACAAATGTGTCTCAAAATGTGTACAAATGTACAGAATTTTTTATGCAAAAATAAAATCAAAACAAAGCTCTCAATCTGATACACACATGAGTTGGCATGAGATTAGAGATGGAATCCAGAGAACCTCAATGAACCTGCGTTTTGCTGATTCACACATCCCTAACGATAAGATAACACACCTATATCCAACTCACAGCCAAAAACAAGCCCCTTCCCAATGGGAAGGAAGGATGGGAGATGAATCCAGAACACCTGGAGATCTACTTTCTGTCTACCTGTTCTACAACATTTTGTAACCTTGAAGGCTGTTCTAATGCCAAGCACATCAATATCTGATACGGGATACCAGATTAATTTGTTAAATATTGAAGGAACAAAGGTTTCCTGTTATAGTAAGATAGAACCAAATGCAATTACTGGAATTGCAGATTAGCAACTGTATACGTATGTGCTCAACATCAAAAAGAACTGACAAATTACCTCTCTTTCGCTTCCACCACTGCTTATTACTGGTCCTTCCGACTTTAATTGGGCCTTCCCCCTGCAACTGAAGAGCTGGGAAGAAGAGATTGCATTCTCCATGTATTTCAGGGACTCAGATGTAAAAGTATAACTGCCATTGCAAGGAGCATTTGCCAGAGAATCTCCAACCAGCCTAATAGAACTATTCTGCAATAGATGGGAAGATGTTGGAAAAACAGAAGGCTAAAGGGAAATGTATTCTAGCACTGATTTCCAGCAACCTCTTATAACTCTCCGTGATACTCTGAGGGGTAATAGTGAACTGATGGTTGGGTATAGAGCCACTGCCTTTTCTGGAACCCAATGATCCTGGCAGCTGGTAGCTGGCCAGTAATGGAATTAGATCCCTACCTCCTGTTCCTTAGTATAGAGATAAGGGCTGAGTCCTTCTTCAATGCTCTTCTTCAATGGCCTCTTTACCTCATAGAGAAGAAAATTGTAGGTTTGTTTTATTTTGTTTTGCTTTGTTTGCAGACTCCGGGCATGTTCCCCACACCTTTTTGAATGAAAATTGGGATACAAAACTCTCAGCAGTTTACTGAACTGCTCAGTACAATTAATACAGAGCAGGCTTATAAAAACTAGGGCTGTGACCAGATCTGGATCCAGATCCCAAATCCAAGTCGGATCAGGGTGATCTGGACCTCCGGATCCCAGATCCGAATCGGATGAGATTGGGCCTGGATTGGGCTGGATCAGAGCCGCGATCTGGATCTGATCTGGATCTGGTCACAGCACTCCCTCCCGCTCTCTCCCTCCCCCCACTCTCCCTGCTTACTTGCTGCCTCCTCCTCATTGTCCTGCCATCGCCTTCCCTCCTCACTGTGGGCCGCCACATTTCCTGTGGGTGGGTGATGACATCACCTGCCGTGACCGGCAAATGCAGTGCTCAAATTGGTTAGAGTGCTGCATTTGCTGGTCGTGGTGGGTGACGTCATCACCTGCTGCGACAAGGAAATGCGGCGGCCCACAACGAGGAAAGAAGATGATGGCAGGACGATGGCAGAGGAGGCAGCAGGTAAGCAGGGAGAGTGGGGGAAGGGAGGAAGAGAGTGGGGAGAGTGGGAGAGAGTGCTGTGGATGGACCCGGATCCAAGTTGGATTGGATCGGGCCTGATCTGGATCTGACAGATTGGGATCCAGATCGGAATGGGGGGGGGGGTGTTCACAGCCCTAATAAAAACCAAACATTTTCAAATATTTTAAAAAAGTACTAAGTTCTGGCAGTCTGAATATGGCAACAGTTAAGTTTTTCATGGCATCCATAGGTTGGATGTTATTATGAAAAGCAATTTGATGTAATGAAAATAGACCTCGTTATCTATCCCGCTGTAACCATTATGCCGAAATAGCTACTTGTACCGTCGTTATGCAGTTTTCTGTGAGAAAGAGGGAAGTTGAGTGTCTCTCCTTTGCTTTGACAAGATGACATCAGCTTATAAATAGAGTGATTGCTATTCCCACTGTGTTGGAAGTGAACGGCCACGGAAGAGTAATACAGTTCATAAGGAGATGTCAGTGTCTCTAATGGAGGTAGCTCCAAGCCTGAGAGAGCCCTGCTGAGACAGTTCCAGTGTAAAGTAATTGGGCAAAGACAGCCTGTGTATAAAAGGAAAAAGTTTCAAAGAGGATTGGGTAGATCTCGAGTAGATGGGCATGATCACAGGGCCAATGCCTCCATTCACATCTGCTGAAGATTTTATTCATTTATTTTATTCATTTAAATAAATAAATAAATAAGTTGTTGAAGAATTGTGTCAGCCTATGGATCAAACACCGACTCCTTGCTCCCTGAGCCATTGCTTTTGCTGTTTAAGGAGGTACCTACACACTGTTCAAACCTACTCATGCTGCAACCCAGAATCCTCTTGGTTCTGTGAATCAGATGCTCTCAGAGAGCCAATCTTGATACATAGCTGATGGATCTGTTACATTATCTCAGTCTGGGCACCTTGTTGCTGAGGGAGGTGGCTAGGCTCTTGATCTGTGCCACTAGACTGGTCCCTGGTTAACTCCCTGTTTCTCCTCCTCCTCCAGGGACAGTGCAGGCTACAGGTTTTCAAGGGCCCTTGGGTAAGATTCCCTCAATGGGCCCCTTCCATCAATGAATCTACCTTCTCACTGTCTCTGTAACCAGCTGCTTTTGCTCCTCATCTTCTGTCTCATCATTGCCACCACTTACTGGCTCAACAGGCAGAAATTGCCAGTGAGCCAGGGCCTCTGCTCTGATTCCTTCTCATCACCCTGTTGTCTGGTCCAGAGCCGTATGAACGTGCAAGTTGCAATGGTGAAGCGCCCCCTGGATCAACGCCAGGGGGCTCTTGTCAGTGGGCCCCTACTGGGGTGTGGGCCTTTAGCAGGCACCCAACTATACTGACTTTTGATGCTGGCCCTGTCCAGGTATTTGCTGTTGCTTGAGATGCAGAGGAAGAATGACCTTCCCAGTACTCTGACTTGGGCCCTGGGGAATGCTATTTAGCCTGAATTTTAGCCGTTGGCTGGTAACTTATGATTTGTGGACCTGAGTTTTGTATGAACTTGATACTGTGAACTGCTCAGAGGGCACTGCTATGGAGTCATGTGTATAAATAAATAAATAAATAAATAAATTCATTTACTTGTTGCATTACACTGCACTGTAATGGCAATTGGCAGAGTTTTGCCATTTGAAGCAGAATGAGAAATGGTCAACGTACTCTGGATGAGCTGTCTTTAAGTGAGATGATTCAGATGGCCAGGATGTAATGTTCCAAAGGTTTTTCATTCTGTCACTGCCTTGGAAACTCCAGATGTTTCCTTCTCATTAAAGAGCTGAATGGTAATGGTCTGGGCCACTTCTTCTATCATTCCCAGTTTGGATTAGTGCTTTCATACACCACCCATCACTCATCCTTCCCTGGGCTGAATATGTTTCCCTTTTTGGCTCTATGATTCAAGCAGAACATGGAACATTTTCAGATTGCATAATTTTATTTTATTTTAAAGGCCACATGCTGCAAGAACAACTTGGAGCCATATATCACATAGAAAGAGAGAGGTCCCCCTCCCCACAAATCAGGGTTGGGTCATCATGGCAATTTGGTGGAGATAGGAAGATTTCACTGCTACCCTCCTTCCTCTAGGTCTCTCCAATTGAAAGCCCTGTGAATTCTGCACCGAACAACGATCCAAACAATGCAACATGGAAATGCACATTGCAAAATATAGACTATAAATCAAATGTATGATTGTTATAGACATTGGCTTGATTTGTGTCATTCTAACTGCAAGACATACCACTACTTTATAATATGACTTGGAAATTGGGGGAAGGTATGGGGCAGATTCTAGATTAGGGGCTGTGACGCTGCCCCTTTTGGTCCTCCTTTATTTCTCCTTCTAAATCAAAGGATCCCAACTATGGAACAGGCATCAGAATGCTGCTCACTGACTGTGTGACTCACTGACCCTTTTTGGCCTCACAGCAACCAGCTCTATTCCTCCTTTCCTTCACCGTTGCCACCACTGAACACTGTACCCTACCTCAGGTACCTTAAGAATCCACTCCAGTTTATGAAACAGAAATAACTTTTAATTAACAATAAGTAAGGTTATACAGTTTACAAAGCTTATGGTTTCATCAGTTTCAATACTTGTTTGTTTCAAATCAGTTTCAAATGTAATCCAGCCTATGCTACTCCCTAGGCTGCAGTCTCTCCTCCCAGTCACTCTGTTCCCAAAATAATAAAAGACGTTCCTACATTCTCACTTGACCCTTCCACAGACAAACCCAGATTTCCACTCTCTCTTTCTCCACATACAATCCTTACTGCCTCTCTTAACTCCTCCCCTTCATGGCTATCTGCCAATCCAGTCCTTTGAACTACCAGCCAATCAGCATTCACTTCACATTCTATTCACTCTCTCCCCCTCCCTCAGGATTTAACAATTCACCAACCTGGTATTTGAAGTCCACACAGCACTTACTTCTTGAATAGCAAATGTCCTTAACACATTGCAAATACTTACATTATATAAATTGGCAATAAACAGTAAAACATCACAGAGGTGAACAGACTTTATGCTTGTCAGATTTGCTTTAGTTTTCTAATTCACTAGAACCCCCAGATCTACCAAACAACACTAGGTGCAAAACATATAGAATGAGAGTCAAAACACACATGTTACACAAATCACGTACTGCTTTTCTCTAGTGTAAGCATACGTGTCCCTGATTTGGATCAGGACCACTACACTCTGGGAAGATTAAACTCCCCTCCCTGTTTTTTCCCCTGGAAGGCCCCCCCACAGGTGGTGGGAGGGGGTAAAAGATTGAAAAAAGGTTTCCATTGGTGTCATGGTCTCCCCTCTTATCTTGAGCATAGTGGACCTGATTGGGTTAGTGTGTAGTTTGGTTCTTAGAACGAAAGTACAGGGCACCTCCAAACACACATTCCGAGCCTTGGAATTTGTTTCATTGTCAGAACAAAATTGAGCTCACAAAAGTCCACTCACATAAAAGTCCACTCCTAGGGGCTGTCTATATATTCTGGAAGCCATGAGGTGGCTTTGCGGTGTCGCTACATCGATTATACAATGCAGCAGCCACCCTGAAGCCATCGTGGAGCTTTCCAGTGATTTACCCTGACTTTTCAGGATAGAGTGAGGCAAACATAGCCCTTTGAGTGTCTAACCTCACTCCATCGTTGATGCGGAGGTGTGGCCAGGCAGATGGTGACCCAATTGGTTGCTGTCTGCTCAGGCAAAGAGCAGGGAGTGGGCCATCATGCTGAATGGCTGCTGGAATGCCCCATGCTACCTTCGGCGTAGGGAGAAGAATTTCCCTTTTCCAGAAGAGTCTTTTGCAATGTTTTAAAGGGGGCAAGGGGGTAAGTAGGGGGAAAGCCAGCAAGGGAAGGGGTGCTGGCCATAAACCTCGCGCTCACTCCTTGGCATGGGGATTGCCCAGCACAACCCTAGAGGAGTGAAACCATGGGGTTTGGGGGGGGGGACGCGGCACCAATATGGCATCATCAAGACAGTTTTTCTCATTTCAGCAACTTAACTTAGGTGGAAATGTAATTTTGTTGCTGTTGCAAGGGGAGTCAGAAACACTTGGCATCTCCTGCAAGCAGTAGAGTGCAGGAGCGATGAAAGGCATAGGAGTGAAAGAGGCAGAAGCCAGGACGACCAGTAAGGCAGGTGTGGTGGGTCTGCTTACAAGGCATATATTGACGCACAGGACTCTAGTGTGTCATTTTTATTTTAAATGCTAGCAGGTGGTGACTGATCTTACATTCTAAGCCTTGAAAATATAAGCCATGCTTGTTTTCTATGTTAGTTATTACAGCTTCTAAATTGGGGGTGGTCAACTTGTGGTTCTCCGAATATTTTGGCCTACAATTCCCATCAGCCCTAGCCAGCATGGCCAGTGGTGTGGGATGGTAGGAATTGTTCTAAATTCCCCAAAGGGTTTTGTGTCACAGAGTTGGTGAAATCACATGTGATTTCTCTGGAGCCATAAAATATGTTTGTAATAAGAAATTACCTCAGTTTCAGTTATCACATGACCTCACTCCTAAAACGACTAAGATTTGTAGAATTTCAGTAATCTGCAGATGTAGTGAAACCTGGCGATGGTACTGTACCAAGCTGGTACATTTGCAAGAAAATTCCAATATTAGAAATGAGTTCAGCAAATGGTACACTCAGTGTGAAAAAATGTAGGCTGGAGATTGGGATAAAAGAATTTGTCATTTTAGCTTTCTCTCACATTTGGGTTTGTTTTATCTCAAGCTTTTTTTATCCTGCTTATGTAAAAAAAAAAGGAAAAAAAAAGAAAAAAAGGAAATTATAATAAAAAGAATGAAGGGAACAAAATTCTCAGCCACCCCTAGCTGGAGGATGTCATGCCTAAACTGACAGGCAGTGGTAGAAACTCAAGCAGTTCTTCTGACCCATGTTTTAAGTAATGTTTAAATCGTGTTTTTTTTTTAAAAAGAGGAAGATAGTTTTACAGTGCAACACACATATTCCCAGGTAAGTAGGCATAGGATTGAAACCTCTGCTGAATTATCTGTAATCTTCTCTGAACTGTTGGAAGCAGTTTCATGAAGAGGAAACTTTTCCATATTGACAGAAGGAAAGTTGAAGAATGTTTTGGAGGGCTCAAATACTTTCTGACCTGCTTGAGGAAGAAAGACCTTCTCACAGGTTGAATGCAAAGGTTTGAACTCAGTGAATGGAGAGTCCGGTGAACTGCCAGTGAACCTAAACAAAGACCCAGAGGGCTCAAGCTGCCATGAGGAGGAGGAGGAGGAGGAATGGTTGCTTGGCTTCCTTCAAAGTCTGGAATGGGGCTGGAAAAGAAAGTGCTCTGGGTAGAAGTTGGTCAGCAGGAAGAGAAGATCTAGATCCTTCTCTAGGTCAGCCTTATCCCCTGTTCCAATTTGTAATTTAGGAAGTGTGGCAAGCGGGAAGCAGTTCTGCCTCTTTCCCATTAGTCTTGTGCTCTTTTGTTCACAAGTCTTTGTCAAGGTCAGCTGAGACTTAAACTCAGAAGCACCTAGTTTGTATGCTGGTGCCATTTGGTGAAATATTCCAAGGGCTGAGACTAGTGTTATACCAGGCCTTGTCCCTACTTCCTTCCCTCCCTGTGAAAAAGCCATGGGTGAGTGGTTTTTGTTTTTTGTTTTTGTCTTTTTGTGTGTGTGCCTCTTTTATAGGGAGGGGGAGAATTTCTTAGAATTTTCTCATTGGGGAGGGAGGCAGAGGTTCTACTTACCTTTTAAGTGTAGGAGATGGCAAAGTTGTTTAATTCTTTTTTTTACTCTAGAAATGCCCGGGGTGCATGCCTGGCATGCCCAGGAGACCATGTGACGACGTGTGGTCTCCTGAGCATTCAGGAACTAATGTTGGGCTGAAAGCCTCTGTGCTAAGAGTCCCAAGGTGCTGCAAGTGAGAACTGGGCTTTAGAAATAGCCTCAAGATGCTGCAGTAACACATTTTTAGAGATAGAAAACTAGAAAGAAGACCCCCTGGCAACCTCCTACATTTAAAAGGTAAATGGGATCTCTGCCTCTCTCCTTCCCCAATGAGGAAATTATATGAAATTCTCCCTTTCTCCAGCCTTTTTCATGGGAGTCTTCATTTTGCCTCGACACCCCATGAATTGCCAAAATGAGAGCCTTGAAATATTTGCGACAACACTCGCTGAGACAAATGACAATAACCATATGTGGTAAAGCATTTGCTTGTGGGCTCATGCCACACTTTCCGATTACATATACTTTTTCTGTATGCATATCAATGTGACGTCCAGCCTGGATTTGAGCCAAAAGCAGCTTTACTTACCTTGGGAAATATATACCCTGAAAGGCAGAGTAAAAATTTATTAAATAAATAAATACATTGGAAAGGGACAGGGGAAGTAAGTGGGTCCCTGTTGATTCTTCTGGACCTCCCAGTGTCATTTGAAGCATCAACTGGCTACTTGGAATGGGAATTGGGGGTACCACTGGGTACTGTAGTGGTTCCACTTCCACCATTTCCAGAAGGTGGAACTGGAGGACTATAATTTGGCACTATTTCACCTTCCCTATGGTGTCCTACAAGGTTCTGCCCTGTCCCCCATGCTGTTTAACATCTACATGAAACCACTGGAACAGGTCCAGTAGGATTGGGTGCCATCAATAGGGAGATGACACCCGGCTTTATTTCTCCTTTCTATCAGATCCAGGTGTAGCCATGGACACCCAGAACTGGTGCCAATCGCTAGTGGACTGGATGAGTGCTAATAAAGTGAAGCTCAATCCAGACAAAACTCCTGACTAAGGGCTTATCAGCCCAGGGAAATGGTATTTGACCTTTTTTGAAAATGGGGTCACACACCTTCATCATGTTTGCAGCGAATAATACCTTTGGAATCAGCACTGTTGCTGGATGCCCATTCCTTCTTTTTGGATGATTTAGAAATGGGCAGCCTACCTGGCTGAGTCCCTATCAGTTTGCACTTCACCCCCAGCCTGTGTGTTTCACTGGCTGCTGCCTCTCGACACCCTGCTCCCTTTGGACTGACAATTTGGCAGCAGCCGCTTCCTTCCATCCTGCTGAGTGAATGCCTTGGTCTTTGGACTGGCCCTTGTTCAGCAATGACTTAAACCTCCGGTCGGCAGGTACAGGAACTTGTGGGCAGCCTCAGCTCCTGATACTACAGGCATCGTCTGCAAGCAGCGACCTTTGGATATTTGCTTAGCTGGTGGTTTCCCACAGCTTATCAGCCAGGATAGGCATACAAGCCGCCTGCATTGGTCACTTGGTGGCGTTGCGGCAGGGCCCATGAAAGTTTGTGGATGCTGCTGCCTTTAAAGGGAGTGGAGGATATATTCTGGGATGGTTCCAATTCTGCAGAAGGACACGCCAGCCTGACTGATGGTCACAGAAACACCAGGGATGTTTATTGCAGGCGCGTGCTTTAATTGGCAAGATCTGCTGCTGCTCTCACTGTTTTATATGCAGAGGTGTTGCCGCCTGTAGGATCTTGATTTGTTGGACTGCTTAGGCCACCATGTAGGAATTGGATCTCTCTGGGGTTTACTCTTTGCCGCTTTCATCTTCTCCCTAGAGTTTTGAAACCGGCTTGCCATCAGGGCAGGCTGCTCTTTGAGAAATTTAAGTGTAAAGTCCAGCTGTGGTAGGCTGACCATATGCAAAGGAGGACAGGGCTCATGTAACTTTAACAGTTGTAGAGAAAAGGGAATTTCAGCCAGTGTCATTTGTATCTAATTAGCTCCTGGTGAAATTCCCTCTTCATCACAACTGTTAAACTTGCAGGCACTATACTAGAGGGACCAAATACAAAAGAAGGCAGGGCCCCTGCAACTTTAACTGTTGTGATGAAGAGGGAATTTCACCAGGAGCTAATTGGATACAAATGACACTGGCTGAAATTCCCTTTTCTCTACAACTGTTAAAGTTACATGAGCCCTGTCCTCCTTTTCATATGGTCAGCCTAAGCTGTGGGTCTCTGGATAGTTCTTCAATTCCCTTTTCTCTACAACTGTTAAAGTTACATGAGCCCTGTCCTCCTTTTCATATGGTCAGCCTAAGCTGTGGGTCTCTGTGTTTGGTAAAGGGATCTAGCTACTAGGCTTGTAATGCTCTGGATTGCAAATGAAATATGTGAGCAGACTTTGTACATGCACTTACAGTCTTGGTTATTGGGCACATTTGAAAGGAAAAATGATGCACGTAGTAGCAGCAGTCTGTGTTTCTGCTGAACACAGCCAAAACAAACTCCAGAGAGAAAATAAAGAATTAAAACATTGGAGAAAGGTACATATTTTGGGGGGGAAAAAACCTCCCTTTTTTGATGTGCCAGAGACTTAATGGATGAAAGACTGGGAATGGCGTGCAATAGGACTATCTTTGAAGAACAGCCTAAAAGCTACTTTCTCTTCCAATACTTTGTTAAGATGTACTGAAACTGTGTGCACGTGTCCAGAAAGTTTTGCATCTTGGATGTGTTCCTAAGATCTCACGTGCTGATAATTAAATCTGACAGATGAATAATCCCAGCCATTCCATCCATGCATGTCTATTGCATCGTGTCGGCTGTCAGCACGTTGTTAGGGGCTGGAAGTTAGAAGGGGAGATGTTGCAGAATGCTGTGGTGTGTGGTATGCCTGTGGTTGAAATAGATGGCCTATCACGCGCCTCATCTTTTTCCCCCCCCCCCACTGGTATGCCAGCAAGCTGTGCCATGTCAGTGCTCGCTTTTGGCATGCCACCCTTGAAAAGCAGGTGTGGGACATGCCTTTGACATTTATTGCTTGCATTCCGCATGGCGTGACCCCTCTCTTCTGGAGGGGGTGAGCCATTTCTCTTGGGCCGTGTGTCCCGTCTTCCATGGAACTCATAAAGGTATACATAGAGCTGGCAGGAATGCTCACAAGATACAAGCCCACACAAGCAATTTCCTATAATAAACTTTTCAAGGCAATCCTTGTTTGCTGTAAAATATGTGGTAAAGCATATTCCATCAGCTTAGCATGGAATTCCATCAGCTTAGCATGGCCTAAGAATGGTTTAACTGCTGGATCTAAACCAGCTTCATTTTTACCATCTCTTCTGTGTACTTACTATAATATTAACTGGTTGGTTGGTAGTATCTAAGGAGGAGTGCAGTTAAGCTAGGAAGAATGTATCTGTGGGATTATTATTCTGGCACTTGAACAAGATGATGTTTCTCTAACCAAGACAAAATGTAAGAAAATCACAATGCTTGAAGGTAGGAATGCCATTTTGAATTTTTCCTTTTCCATTTTCTATTGCAGTAGCATTGAAGTAGATTAAAAACCATGTGTGTTCTTAACTCTCAGCCCCACCAAAAAACATTTGAATTTCCTAAATTTAAAATTAACCTTGAGTGATTAATTGGCTAGAACTTTAAGGTGATTGATTTACCAATTAAATCGATTAGCATCAGGGTGACCATATGAAAAGGAGGACAGGGCTCCTGCATCTTTAACAGTTGCACAGAAAAGGGGATTTCAGTAGGTGTCACTTGTATGCATACAGTACCTGGTGAAATTCCCTCTTCATCACATCAGTAAAAGCTGCAGGAGCTATACTAAAGTGGCCAGATACAAAAGTTCCTTCAGCTTTAACTGTTGTGATGAAGAGGGAATTTCACCAGGTGCTGCATGCATACAAATGACACCTGTTGAAGTTCCCTTTTCTATACAACTGTTAGATACAGGAGCCCTGTCCTCCTTTCCATATATATGGCCACCCTAATTAACAGTGGAATGTTTTGCATGTCCCACTGAGAGCCTATCTACACTACTGCTTTAACCAGTTTAAAACTGTTATAAACCTTTTTAAAGCAGTAGTGTAGATAGGCTTTGAGTCAGCACTACACCACACATGTTTACTCAGAAGTAAGTCCCACTGAAATCAATGGGACTTACTCCCAAATAGTGCACAGGCCTGGAGCCTTACTTTTACAGCTCAGCCTATTTTAAATTCTCCCAACACTTTTCATAAGCATAAGAAGGTGAAGAAGTTTCTGGCGATACTAACCAAAATAGGTCTAGGTTATTTCCTTGCTACCTAATCTTCAGTCCATTCTTGACTTGTATCTAAACACACACACACACCTCAAAAGCCTTTTTGCCTAAAGGAAAGTGGAAGCTCCATTACTGTAATGGTTTTAATGGTCTGAATTGTGCCAGGTCAAGCGATTTAACTGTGTATTTAATTAATCATTTGTATGCATGCAGCTTAAAGGCGCTCAGCTGTGCCATTTTATAGGGATTAACTAAGTGGGCAGTAAATCACCTTTGCTGCCTATAAACGTATTTATAGAAGAACTTATTCTTTTTTCACTGTTGCATTGTGTGCACTGGAAGAGGTCAGAGTAAGGACAGGCCTACTACCAGCTTTCTCTGTGAAGAAGGGATACAAAAAAGAAAGCACCATTCTACTGACATGGGTCATTACTCAATATCATTACAGGCTGAAAAGCTAACTTAGTGCGGAGGAAGGTTCAAGAGACTCTTTCCAGCAGCTGTATTAGGGGAAATAAAAGTACAAAGAACTCAGATAAGTCAACTGGAACCCAGGAGAGAATTCAGTCATGGAGAAATAGGCCAACAAAACAAATGGTCTATAGTGGACTTCTCATCAGCCCCACCCAGCATGGCCAATGTTCAGGAAAGCTGGGAGTTGTAGTCCAAGGCAACTGGAGGGCACTAACCTGGGGTCTACAGAGGTCCTTCAAAATAGACTTACACAACCTGCAACCCATCAGAGTGAATCCACTTTGCTGGCTCCCACCTGGGACTTGATAAACTGTCTGCACAAGGCTGATACTCAAGAGCAGGGTTAGGCAAACTGATGATCTCCAGATGTTTTGGGCTGCAACTTCCATCAGCCCTAGTAGTCCAAAACATCTGGAGGGCACATAATAATAATAATAATAATAATATATTTATTTATCACCCGCCTCTCCCAACGGATCGAGGCGGGGAACAACACCAAACACAAAATACAAAAACTGATTAAAAGCAGATAAAACCAGTACATCATTAAAACACCAATAAAACACCAATAAAACACTTTAAAATTCATCTGGGTAGGCCTGCCGGAAGAGATAAGTCTTTATAGATCTTTTAAATTCCGGAAGACTAGTGAGTTGGCGAATCTCTCCCGGCAGGTCATTCCATAATCTGGGAGCGGCAGAAGAGAAGGTCCTCTGGGTAACGGTTGTCAGTCTAGTTCTTGTTGACTGTAATAAATTCTTCCCAGAGGACCTGAGCGTGCGGGACGGATTGTATGGGAGAAGGCGATCCCGTAGGTAACCTGGACCCAAACCATGTAGGGCTTTAAAGGTAATAACCAACACTTTGTACTTCGCCCGGAAACTGATTGGCAACCAGTGAAGAGATTTTAAAACTGGTGTAATGTGGTCACCCCTAGATGTACCGGTGACCAACCTGGCTGCCATATTTTGAACTAATTGAAGTTTCCGGACTAGGCACAGAGGTAGCCCTATGTACAGCGCATTGCAGAAGTCGAGCCTCGAAGTTACCAGTGCGTGCACTACTGATTTTAGGTCTTCCAACTCTAGGAAGGGGCGCAGCTGGCGTATCAGCCGAAGCTGATAGTAGGCACTCCTGGCAGTCGCATCTATCTGAGCTGTCATTTGGAGCGACGGATCCAGGAGCACCCCCAAGCTGCGAACACAGTCTTTCAGGGGGAGTGTAACCCCATCCAGAACTGGTTGACATACCTCCAACCCCAGGTTGTGGCCCTTGACAGTAAGCACCTCCGTCTTGTCTGGATTCAGCTTCAGTTTGTTTTTCCTCATCCAGCCCATTACCGCCTCCAAGCATTCATTCAGAGGAGACACACTATCCTTAGCTGATGCTGTTGTCGAAGGCATAGAGAAATATATTTGGGTGTCATCAGCATACTGATAGCACCCCGCCCCATGCCTCCGGATGATCTCTCCCAGCGGTTTCATGTAAATGTTAAACAGCATTGGGGAAAGGATGGCACCTTGTGGTACACCACATAGCAACTCTTTTTTTGAAGAGCAGCTATCCCCAAGCATCACCATCTGGAACCTGCCCGAGAGGTAGGACCGGAACCACTGAAGCACAGTGCCCCCGATTCCCAATCCCCTCAGGCGTTCCAGAAGGATACCATGGTCGATGGTATCGAAAGCCGCTGAGAGGTCCAGAAGTACCAACAGGGACACACTCCCCCTGTCAATACTCAGGCATAGATCATCCACTAAGGCGACCATAGCAGTCTCAACTCCGTATCCTGCTCTGAAGCCAGTTTGAAATGGGTCTAGAAAATCTGTATCATCCAAAACTGCTTGCAGTTGGAAGGCAACCGCCCTCTCGATCACCTTGCCCAAAAATGGAAGATTTGATACTGGCCTATAGTTATTAAAGTCCAGGGGATCCAGGGAGGGCTTTTTTAGAAGCGGCCGTACTACCGCTTCTTTTAAACATGATGGAAAACTCCCCTCCCTGAGAGATGCATTAATAATATATTGTAGTTGTGATCTAACTGCATCTCCTCCCTGGGCGACCAGCCAAGAAGGACAGGGATCAAGAGGGCAAGTCCTCCTCCTCACTCGACCAAGCAGCTTGTCCACGTCCTCGGTACTCACCAACTGAAACTGATCCAGTGTAATTCTACTCGCGGAGTCGCTGGACACTCCATTATCAGCCTCTGCTATAACGACAGCATCTAAGTCGGCTCTTATCCGAGAGATTTTATCTGTGAAATGATTGTTAAAGGCATCACAGCGAACTACCGAAGGCTCTAACATTGGGTTCAGGGGGGAGGGTGCCCGAGTTAGACCCCTCACCACCCTGAACAGTTCTGCTGGACGCGAATTCGCAGACGCAATGCGTGCAGAGAAGTAAGCTTTCTTCGCTGCACGCATTGCCACCCCATAGGAACGAAGATGTTCTCTATGTCGTGTCTTGTCGGATATAAGTCGAGTTTCCGCCATCGGCGCTCCAGTCTACCCTTGCTCTAGACTCTCAAAGGTTCATGTGAAATCTAGCTAATCTGAGTTGTGACTAAATCCCTTTGAATAGGCTGACCATCTGAAAAGGAGGACAGGACTCATGTAACTTTAACAGTTGTAGAGAAAAGGGAATTTCAACCAGTGTCATTTGTATGCAATTAGTTCCTGGTGAAATTCCCTCTTCATCACAACAGTTAAAGGTGCAGGCACTATACTAGAGTGATCATATACAAAAGAAGGCAGGGCCCCTGCAACTTTAACTGTTGTGATGAAGAGGGAATATCACCAGGAACTAATTGCATACAAATGACACTGGTTGAAATTCCCTTTTCTCTACAACTGTTAAAGTTATATGATCCCTGTCCTCCTTTTCAGATGGTCAGCCTACCTTTAAAGCAATAGAACTTGGGTTGGTGACGACTAACCCATATCCCATGGTTTTCAGCATAGGTGCAATCCTATGCATGTTTAGACAGGAAAAAGTCCTACAGTTCCCAGCATTCTCCCACCCATCATGCTGGCTGGCGAATGCTGGGAGTAGTAGGACTTTTTCTGACTAAACATGCATAGGATTGCGTCTTAAAGGGGCAATTCTATGCATGCTTACCTGGTAATAGTTCCCATTAAATACAACAGAACTTATTTCTGAGAAGCCGCGCATAGGATTGCATTGTCAGTAACAACTAACTTTAGCACTGTGTTTATTTTTCACAGGCAGGCATTTTATCTGAATCAGCCACACAACCACTTTTGCCTTCTGCAGTAATTCACTTTACATTCTCTTTACATTATCAACGTGCAAATTTGAATTGCTTCTAAGGGATCCTCCACGTTACAAACTACTTACATGGAAGGATCTTGCACGTAGGAGTCAACATTCAGTCTCTATGTGGATTGTCTCATGGATTGTCACATGCCGTGATGAGCAACACAGTTTCTTGCACCATGTGCAGAGGCCTGAATATGTCGGTGTTAGTGACAAGGGCAGGGACCATCACTCCATGGTAGAAAACAGGCTTTGCATGAAGGCGGTCCCAAGCTCTGTGGCTGGGGGCAGGTTACAAAGCTAAATACATTTTCAATGGGAAATGTCAGTGACACATATTACAAATTGACTTATGTTTGTATGCTCCCTTGGTATGTTTGGTACCCAGAGTGATGGACACCTTCACAAGGCAGACTTCACTCTCATTGTATACAATCAAAAGTAAGTAGGCTCTCCTGAGAGGAATTATATACATTTGCTCTTCTTCTTCTTCTTCTTCTTCTTCTTCTTCTTCTTCTTCTTCTTCTTCTTCTTCTTCTTCATACGCATCATTAAGAGGGTCTTTTCAGTGGTGGCACCCCAATTGTGGAATGCTCTTCCCAGAGAGGCTCACCAGGCACCTATGTTGTGGTCTTTTGGTACAAGGCGAAGACGTCCACCACCACCACCCACCCCACCACCACCCCAGGCTTTTTAGTCCTTGTGTAAGTGCATTTTTAGATTTTTACACTGCTCCTGGCTTTCATGCTGTTTTGTTTTTTTAATTATTGTTTTATTTTGGTTTAATTCTTTTTTAAACTTTCAGTTTTTGTATTATATTTTACTACGTTGTTGTATTTTAGGATCTTAAGTTTTGTTTTGTGAGCTGTCCAAAGAGCTTAATATATAAATAAATATGAACGGTTCTGTACACTTTTCTTTCATGTAAACTGCTTATTTACTATATTAAGTGCTATACAATTATTACTAATACGTTAATAATGAGTAATTCAGGGCATGACTTATATATTCTGCTGAAGCTAAGCAGGTCTTACATTGTTCAGGACTTGGAGCACAGGAGACAACCTGGAAACTCTATGCACACTGGATGGATGTGATGGATCAAATCTATGGTAGCCTACATGCAGAGTGTGTGTCTTGCTCTTGAACTGTGGCTCTCTCTTTGTGGCCTAATGAAGAGGCTGAGTTCAGATCTTACTTTTCGATAAGGAAGTAGCTCCCCAAATGGTCTTTTAAGGCTGCAATTCTATGCACACTTGTCTGGGAGGAAGCCCCCTTGTACTCAATGAGGCTTTCTTCTGAGTACAACGTGCATAGGATGGCACTCTAAGTGTTTTATAATTTTATTTATTTATTACATTTTTATACTGCCCACTAGTCGAGGCTCCCTTCACAATTAAAACCATAAAATACAACAGTCAGAATAAATTTAAAACTTTAAAAGTTAAAATTGCCACACAAAACCAAATAAGTTACAGTCCGGGAAAGCCTATGTGAAAAGATATGTTTTCAGGAGGCATTTAAAGGATGTTCCATTTTCCGCCTCCTGATCTGCATGAAGGAGTGTTTTATAAGTCTCAGAAGCTCACCGAAATACTTAGGATTATTGCTTTAAGGCTCTTCTCTGGAGCGGAACATATCAGTTGAGGCTGGTGGCTCTGATATCAGGGTGGTGGTGAATCCACTCTGGGTTTCAGTAAGAACCAGCCAGAACTCTAAGGGAGCTATCCTTTGCACCTTGGAGAGCTACTTTAGAATTCTGACTGGTTCTGGCTGAAACCCAGAGTGGATTCACCACCCCACTGACATTGGAGCCATCAGCTTCCACTGAAACACATAACACATTTTCTTTAAAACTTTAAGCAATAACACTCTCGTTCTAACGATTAAATCATGTTTTATTTTCAAAATGCAAGGATGATCTCACCGCCAGGCTCTCCTTTCCCGTTTCACTGGGTATTGATTTCTTGAGAGCCCCTCCTTAGCATTACTAATGCTGAATTATTTCACCAAATACCTTTTATTTGTAATGATGTAGGCAGAGCAGTTGGATTTATGGCATTTAGTCTAAACCTCACACAGATTTTCAGAATCTTTGGAATACTGACATCAAAGCATGCAGTCAGCGTCCTTGGTATTAACAGCACTTTCAGAAGCACTGAATGAAAGTTGATGAGCCTCTTGAGATAAGGAAAACATGTTGACATAACCACTTAGTTGAGGGTGGATTGTCAGGGGAGGAGAAGCAGGTGATAGATTCTCCACGTGCTATTTTGGGTATGTTTTGTTAGTTTGCTTGTTTGTTTTGCCAAGGAATGGAGTAACAGAGGGGAGTAATTGGAAGAAACTTCACGGAAACTAGCATCAGAAGCAGTAGGGTCAGGGAATTGGATCTCTGGAAGGAACAAGGAGCTTGGAATACCATCATTTGCCCCATAGATGCCCTGGAAAGAGGGTAACTCCCATTGAGACGGCTGTTGGTTCACCCTGCATACAGAGGCAATCAGCACTATCTGTTCTCCATGTGCATACATGATCGCAAGGAGGAATTAACTTCAGCCGTGTCAACCAGGCTTAAGACTTCCTCCTTTTGGAAAATGATGCCTGTACAATAAGATTATTTTCTCAGTTACTCTGCAGTTTCCTTATTAAGAGCATCTTTGGCTCAAACAGTGGTGTTTAATAATTTCCATTAAATACTTTTTACAGGACCTCAGGAATTGTCCCTCATTAGTTGCTTTTTGCATTGTTAGACTAGGACAATGGAAAGGTTGTTCCAAACAGGACACATTTGCATCTGTTATTAATTCTGAGCCTTATGCTCTCAATTCTAGCAATTTCCACCTCATATATTCAATCTGATTTCTCTTCCTCTAATTTTTCTATACCTCCCTTTTCAGTGGATTAACTGCATTTCCCATCTGGCCAACTAGGATTCATCAAGTTTTATTTCCAAAGTACTAGAGACGAAAGCTTACTAGCCCTGAAGGGGGTTGCTCGTTCTTGACTTCGCCATTTGGTTTTCCAGTTGCCTCTAACAATTGGGGTTAATTCCTGATTCTGGCTATATGATTGTTGGCTTCGTAATGCCTTGGTTTATATAACACTTTTGCTTTATCAGAAGTCACTGTGTGGCAAAGCTGCTGAATCAAAATGGCTTTTTAAAAAAAGGATTAAAGATGATGCCTGGGGTGCTCTGATGTGTCCTTAAATAATGAAGGACCATTACATTCCTGGAACAGAATATCAGGCACAATCAATACCCTAATTGAGACCAAAGGCAAAATTACGATTGGGTTTTTAAAAGTGTGGTTTGTGCAAAGACTGTGTCCCTGTCCAGACTAACCTCAAAGCAGGTTCAAGTAAATTAACTGGTTGGGATTGGATTGAAAATCATCCTCTAAAATTTGGCAATCCTTCTGCTTTGCTGCTATTGACTAGTGATGACAAAACTGATGTTGGTATTTGTGATCTGAGAGCAAAGTGTCTTTGAAAGACAAAAACGTCTATTTTATTTTATATATAGAATTCAAACTTGTGAGTTAGTTGACCTTCCCTTTTTGACTGCCTCCCCATTGACTGATTCTCATGAAACACACTTCACTGGAAAGGTCTCGACATGCAGATTCCACGAATAAGAACGGTTTTCACTATAATTCAAAGTCAGGAGTTTATTGATGTCCATAAAGTCAAGTACTTTCGTTAGACTTCATTTTTCTCTGTGAATTGTGTTCGCAGGTAACCGATTGCTTGTCCCATATATTTTGATCCCGTGTCCATTTGTTGAGCTACATTTAGTAGTTATGTTCATCCTGACTGAACATAACTACAACCTTTGGGTTAGTTGTACTCTAGTCTATAGATCTATACACAGCACCAACATAAGGAGAGGCTTAAAACAACATTGCTACAAGGGCCTAGACTCTAACTGTTTGCACACTTACCTGGGAATAAGACCCTCTCCTTTGTAATTTTCGGTAATGAAGGCACTTGGAGTCAGTGGAAGCTGGTGGCTCTGATGTCAGTGGGGTGGTGAATTCACTCTGATTTTCAATCAAATCCAGCCAGCCGGAATGGTTCTAATTGGCACCTTGGATAGCTCCTTTAGAGTGCCGACTGGTTCTGACTGGAACCCGGAGTGGATTCACCACCCCACCGACATCAGAGCCACCAGCCTCCACCACTTGGAGTATAGCTTCAGTGGAAGATGTTAAGAAATGGATAGGCTGGTATGGGAAAAGGCACTCTTTCAAATATTGAATCTCAAGCCATTTAGAGCTTTAAAGGTAAGCACTAGCACCCTGAATTGGGCCTAGAAGTGCAAACAGTGCAGTTCTTTTAAGATCTGAGTGATGTGATCCAGCTCAGCAGTGCCAGTTAAAATTCTGCACTAATTGGAGTTTCCGAATAGTCTTCAAGGCCATGTATAAAGCATTACAGCAATCCATCCAGAAAGTTACCAAAGTATGGATCACCATGGCCAGATTATTATGCCAGTCCAGAAATAGTTGCTGCAGCTTGAGAACCAATCAAAGCTGGTAAAACAATCTCGGTGTCCACAGGGCCTTGAGTGACAAAGCTGGAACTAGGAGTACAGTACCCCCAGGCTATAAATCTCTCTTTGTGTGTGTGTTTTAAGGGAGAATGCAGGCCTACCCGAACAGATTGAGCACCATTTCTCTGGACCTGAGAATCATTATCCACAGTGTTGCCATCTTGTCAGGATTCAGTTTAAACTTTTTGGCCCTCATTCAGCCTTTTACTGAATCCAAGTACCTGCACAGCAAATTCTGACATAGGTAGGATTGTGTTGGCAGTCAATTCATTAGTTAGCTTCATCAATTAAAAACCTTTTGATAGATTAAAAAAAATGTTCTGATGGACTGGGCAGTAGATTTTTTTTTTTTTAATGAAAATTTTTAACAAAATCTTCTGTATGTCCCACCACCAAGAAAGGCTAGATTGCTGGGAACATGGAGTGACTTTTCTGTGGTAGCACCTGGCCTGTGGAAATCTTTCCCTAAGACAGCAATCCTACGGGCTAGACACCCAAATGTCAGAGGCCATCCAGCCAGCTATCCTGGGCAGGAGGTTTTTTTAGCCTCAACCTCCTCCAATGGAGCAATTTTCAGGACAACAGTCACGAAACAAGAAGCACAATTCCTCCACCCATTCCTGAATGTCTCGTAGCAGACATAATCTTAGAAGCATTCCTCCTGTGTATAAGCAAGCACACAGGTAACCTGTTCACAGTCTTCCACATGATGGTGATTAATTATTTCAAAATGAGACCCCGTCCTTATGGAATGCCCTTCCATAAGAGGTATGCTTGGCTTCTTCTGTGCTTATTTTTAAGCAGGACTTAAAAACCTGGGTATTTCAGTCTGCTTCTAATTGCTGGATTATATTCTTCGATTTTTGCTCTTAACTCGAGCCAATATTTTCATTGTTGACTGGAATTTTAATGCTGCTGTTTTAGTTCTTTGCATTTATTCACCCTGGGCATTTAAACAAATTTTGAGCTCTCACTGCTTTAGTGCAGCTTTTAAACTGGGTGGCCAGTTGCGTGAGTCTGTCTCCGCTATAAGGAACATTTGATGGCACATTTTTATTGTTTTTAACTATTGTGTTTTTGTATTTTTATACTGCATTTACTTATGCGCCGTAAGCCACCCAGAGAATATTTGTTGATGGGTGGACATTAAAAACATTGAATTAATAACATTTTTAAAATCATTTCAACTGCCGTGAGATTTGTTTTTTAACCTTTCAAAGGTGGCACAAAAATATTTTAATAACAGTCATTGTAGAAGGTATGAAGTGACCCTTTAGATGAGCAACCCCCTAGAGGACTGCAAGCAAGGATATAGGAAATGATTGCAAAGCCTGGAGAAACTGAGCAGGACAGTTGGGAAAGAGAATTTAGACGTGGCATGCAAACCCCTTTTGTGCCGTCCGGAATCCCCAAGGGGCCAAGGACATTTTGCTTAAGCCTGCTGTAATCAGCTCTTGCATTGCCACTGCAGAGTCTGCAGCCCTGGCAGATGGGGTGCATTGTGGTAATTATGTTCTAGTTATTCCCAGCTGGAGCAAGGTCCCTTGGGGCCCATTACTTGCTGGCACAGTGCATAGGCTGATGCCGAGTCAGCTAGAGAGTCAGACACATGAAGCCAGCTCATTCATGGTATCCCCCAATCTCTGTCTCCGCTGTGGCAAGCAGAATTCCTATACTGGGCATCACTGGGATCAATGCATGTAGGCCCGGGCTAGGAAACCTCAAGCCCTGGCAACCTATGAGCCTTTCTGCTGTGGCCCATACAGCATCTGCTGTCATCCACCCTCAATGATGATAGCCTCACTTTCAGCTTCTTCTAGTCCACAGGGATTGGATGAAGTCAAATTAGATAGGGTCTAATTTCTCCATTTTAGATTTTCAAAAATGTAAAAAGTCTGAAAGAGTGCCATGCAAATTTGAATATGCAAATTGTATGCAGATCCTCTTTTTTTAGTGATGCCTAAGTGGCCACACAAGGGAAGGGTACACTCCTAACCTCCTGTCAAAGCGGCTGAAGATTTTGTCATGGGATGCTTTGAAAGAAACGATAAGTCAAATCATAGGGCCAAACTAGATGTGGCACTATTTTTTTTTTTATGTAAATAGTACCCCCCTGGGATGGTGCAGCAGCCTTGGAACAGTCAGTCAAAAGGAGGGTGCAGATTTGCATATAATTTGCATGTGCTAATTTATATAAATAGATGCAACTTGAGAGATTAAGGTCAACTGAAGCCTTCATATGGCTGCCAGAGCCTGGTTTCCCCCCTGATGGATGCAGACTGTGGCCACCTCTTGACGGCGCCTGTATTGCATCGCGCTGGCGGCGGCAGGTGGCACAACGCGCATTTGCGCTCCCTCCGCCCATCTACAGTGGAGGGAGCATCGCGCCGGTTTATCTTGCAGCCACCGCCGTTGCCGTGCCCGCGACTCCTCAAAAGGTAAGTTTTTTTGTATTATTTGTTTTGTAAAATGGGGGGAGGGATTGTGAGGCGCGAAGGTGAGTTTTTTTATTATTTTACTTTTTAAAAGGTGGGGGGGGTGACTGCGAGGCGCAGAGGGTAGGTTTTGTTTCATTTTAGAATGGGGGGAGAACTGCAGAGGCGTGGAGGTGGTGCAGTGAGCTTATGGCTCACTGCACCACCCCCTTCTGTACTCAGCCCATGGTGACCAATCAGTGGTCGCCATAGACTTGGCACGCCTCCAAGAAGCAGGGGAGTAAAAGCGACAGATGGCAAATGCCACCGTCGCTTCGCTCCAAACTATAAAAGTCAGACGAAATGCCCGACTTTTTTAGTGCGGAGCTTTGGGGTGTTGCCCCTAGATGGCTTTGGATTGGCGGCAGCATCATGTAACCCAGCTGCTGCCAATCCGAAGCCACCGCGATGGAAAGGGGCCGTCTAGAGGTACCCCCAGATATCTAAGGAGCCTCATAGCTTCTTTTGGCAGTCCCATGTGCTTTACTGGCTTAGTGTTAGGAAAAGCTGCCAGGGAATGATCTTTGGAGCCAGAGGTCAATGGAAGGCCTACATCTTCAGGCCAGGAAGGTAGAGGAGGGGATGCCCAGGGCTCCTCCTGAAGCGGAGTCAGGCCTGGCTTAAGGCAGGTTGCCGCCTGAAGGGAGTACTCCCCCGCTGCTGCCTACTGTCCCACCCAATCTGCTTTGCAGATAACTTTGCTCGCTTACATTTTTTTGGCACACAGACACCTGCCCCACCTTTCAACCTCTCCCAGAACTCTCAGCTACCATGAGACTTCTGAGATGTGAGAAACTCTCAGGTCTTATCCCAGAAGTATTGTGAGACATCAACCAACCTCATGCAGGCTCCCGTGGCTGTTGCACAAGCAGGCAGGGAAGCGAGCGAGCGGCTGGCTGCTTCTTAGTCCTGTCGGCAACCTGACAGCAACCGGACCAAAAAGTGGCGGGACCATGAAGTGAGCGGCCACTTCTTGGTCTTGCCAGCCATCTGCATGCAGCCAGCGGGACCAAGAAGTGGTGGGCATGGCTGGTGGATGTAGCCAGCTGGCTGCCCAAGCAGATCAGGTGGGCAATTTGCTGCTCTTCCCATATTCTGCCCCCTGATGCACTTGCTTCAGGCTGCTTCATGGTAGGGCAAGCTCTGCGTGGAGCAACCTGTGACCTGGCAGTATCTGAGCCCTCCTCAGGGTGATGCTGAGCCTCAGAAGCAGGTGACATGACACAGAGTATAAAGCAGAAGTGCAGAATCTCTGACAGCCCAACATCGAATTCCATTTCAGGAAGGCTTTTTAGGGCCACATTCCAGGGGTGAGCAGGGCTGAAGGCAAAAAAGGGAGGAGCCAAGAAGCAACCCTCCGCTAGCATATTTTAGCTTAAAGCTCTCTCTGCCAGTACCTAAGACCCTTTCTACACAAGACAGGTGTAGAGGGCCGGAGGTGTGGTGATCCCCGAAGTGCCTGCTTCCGGGATCATTGCGTAAATTCACATGTATTGGACTTCCCAGGACAGCGGAAGATTTGGGATTTTCCAGGGTTCCCTTATCCCTGGAAAATCCCTTGGCTGTCCCCCCACCCTCAGGAGTCCCTGTGCATCATTTGGACTCATAGGGACCAGCTGGGGGCCATCCCAGGCCGCAAGCCTGGTGTAGGAACGGCCTAAGCCTACGAGAGGTGGTTCAGCCTTTTAGAATTGGAGGGGGGGGGCTGCACAAAAGCCAGGATGAGACAATTGGTAGTTGGAGGAAAGGAGGTAAGGCCAGTGGAAAGGGGTGTGTGGCCTGTGGGGTTTTGGATCAGGTTCAGTTTTATTCTCTGGGTTTTGCTTGTGATATTTCAATTTTTATGCTTGCGTTATGGTTGTTTTTTAATATTTATTTATTTTCAATATTTATGTAGCACCCAATAAGAAAAGTTTTCTCTATCGCCGTAAACGATTAAAACTGTAATATTTCAAAATTGCAACATGGAAACAAATTTTAAAGCAGTAAAGTAACAATAACCCTGCAACAGACTAAAGCCAGCAGTAAAGAAGAAAAACAACGAAACGTCAATACAACTGATGTATAACGTACTAAAAATATGTAAGACAGAAATATATAAGATAGTTGCTTATCTATTGTTAAGCAGTAGATAAGCTTACCCTGTTCAGACAACACACAAACTGACAATGGCTAAGCATTTTGAGCTAAACATTATGGCTTTGCATTTCGCGTGAATCATTCCTAACTATGGTGGCTATATAACCACGGTTTAAACACTAACCATTTGTTGCAAAAGGGTCAGCAGCCTAACCATGGCTTAGTGTGTTGCCTGAACAGGGTCTGCTGTCAAACTGCTCCCCCCTCCCCCCCCCCTCTGTTAGCTGTCAAAGCCTCTGTTTTTCAACTTTTGGAACTTTTAAAGTAAAAAAATCATAGCCACAAAATGCCTGGAGCTATCGTTCTGAAATTTCTCACAGATAAGTACCTCAAACCCATCTTCCATGTGGGCAAGTTTCATGCTTTTATCTTTAAAAATAAAAAAGTTAAATGGGTTTCTCTCCTCATTTCTCCCAAAATACCTTGCCACTACATGCCTGAAGCTATGCTTCTGAAATTGCTCACACATATCAACCAAAGTGGTACCTTTAATGTGGACAAGTTTCATGTTTGGATCTTTAAAAATAAAAAAGTTGAAAACATTACTGTCTTTACCCCACTAATGCCCATTTTTTTAAAAAACAATTGCCTCACAAAGCAAGCACCTATGGTTCTGAAATTGCAGACACATGAGTACCAGCATACCATCTGCAATGTGGCCATGTTTCATCCTTCTATCTTTAAAAATAAAAAAGTTATAGTTGTTTTTGTAACACAAAAAAAGGCAATGGGTAAAAGCATTCAAAATGGCGTCCGATTTTCCAATTTTTTCCGATTAAAAACAGAGATTAAAAAATCAGATTGGAAAAAAATGGATTTCCAAATTTTTGAATCGGTTTTCTCAGATTTTAATTGGATATCGGATCTGATATAATGCACATCCCTAGTATGTAAACATAGGACTGCAGGTTAGATTTAGGAAAACCCTGATAAGGATCTTACTAGAAAGTTGCCCTTTTTTATATCTGTGATTACTTCATTGCACCGATTAATTGTTATCCATACCAATAAATATACTAATGCTTACTGGCTTATCACTGATGCATCTTCATTTTACTGGCTAATTAATATGAATGAATAAATGCCATCAGCACTATTTCATCAGTTAGGAGTCAGGCACATTGAGTTTATTTGACTCCAAGAAGAAAATCCATTGGGTTAAAAGAGCACAGCGCATTAATCACTGTCCAAGACGACCCAAGTGAATATCGTACTGTCTAATTATATTCGATCTTTCAGAACTAGAGGAGCGCCCCAGGGTGGGTCTTTTGTTTTGCCTCTTACAGAGTGATCCATTTGTGAACTTAAAAGACTTACTGTGTTATGTGCTGAATAGAGTCCAGCTTAATTCCCTGCTTTCCAAGAATGAAGCAGAGTTCATAGCACCGGTTGGAAAAAGGAGGGCAAGTAGCACAAGTTGGTTTTACAAGTTGAAATGGGATCTTTGGACTTTTTATGACCTGTAATGTGACTTATCAATATATCCTATCCTGGCATGGAGCTTTTTAAAAGCACCAAACAAAAGAGACGTTTAGATGAAATTCTGTTTTATCTTTGACAGACAAAGGTGGCTTGTTTCAGATCTTTCTCCCTCCCTCCCTCTCCCCCTCCTTCTGTCCCTCTTTCTCATTCTGGGCAAGCACATTCAACCTGTTGAGTTAACAGCTCTCTCATTATAGTAAATCACAGCATTAGACAATCAGACTGTTTAAGGGCGCAATACTATGCATGTTTAGACAGAAAAAAGTCATACAATTCCCAGCTTTCCCCGACCAGCCCCGTGTGTGTGTGTGTATGTTTAATTTTCGGGGGAAATGGGTGGTGGGGAAAGGTTTAAATCCTTCCCTCTCTGAAGTCACTGGTCCCAATCCAAAAATGGGACCACACAAAATGACACTGGAGTAAAGGAAATGTCAGGCATGGTATATATATTCTTATTCGAAGGATCATATACACTAGTCATGCAAAACTAGGATGAATTTGGATAGGACCTGGTCAAAGAAAAAGCTTCTCCTGACCTCCCTCCTAGTGTGGCCAGCATGGATTGTAACTTCTTGGAGTCATTCTAATGTTATAAATTGCATCTTTGAGCATGTAGAGATGAAAACGTGCCAGCTTTTGACGTCTGACTTTGTTGATATTTCTTGGAATTGTTGTGGCCGTATATTAATTTCTTAATGTCTTTGATATCTGTGGCATTGACTTTAATGAAAATAGAGTAGAAATTCCCACTCCTGGAGTCTTGGGGCTGATCTAAATGTGATGTCCCCCACATGGAGCTTACTGAAGAATCCACTTGGCAGAGGGAGCATTTCAAAACCCCTTGCCTCTTGGATTTCCCTGACTGTATTCAGGGCCTGCACACCTGGGCTGTTGCCACCACCAAGGCTGTGGGGCATGCAGATGGTGGACATGCTGTCGAGGCAACACATACTCTAGAGAACTTTGAAATGAGGGTGCAGAATCTCTTGTAGCCAGAGGGCCGGATTCAATTCTGGAGAAGACCTCAGTGGCTGCATTCCAGTGGTGGGAGGAGCCAAAAGCAAAAGGGGAAAAACCAAAACACCTAATATCAAAGCTTTTACTGTCAGTAACTATTTATTTATTTATTTATTTATTTATTTATTTATTGCATTTTTATACCGCCCCATAGCCGAAGCTCTCTGGGCGGTTCACAAAAATTAAGCCTTAGGAGAGTGAAAAGGACTGTGCAAAAGCTGGGAACGTACAGTCCTTTCACACAAGAATCCACTCCAGATTGCCCCCTGCCCCAGCTATCCTCGTATCAGCTGGCTGATTTAGAAACAAGAAGAAAAACGCAAATTTGTTGTTGCTAATTCTTGTTTGTTGTTCCAATTAGTAATTCAATAAGAATGAGAAATTCTTGTTGATCTACTGTAGATCACCCAGGGTTTTACCAGTAGATCCCAATCTACCTTCTGTTTGCCGCCATGCTCTGCAGTTTGTTATTTTGCTATATATTTTTTTCTCATTAAACACAATTATTCTCAGAGATCTAGAAGATCAGTAGAGAAATTAGCCAGGCAGTAGGAATACTAAATTGGTAGTTACATGGAGGAACTGACACTGTCCCACTGTCTTAAATAACAGGGGACTCATAACAGACAAAGAGCAGTTGTCATTAGGGGTGTTGGAGAAATTTGCATCGGAATCAAATGAGTTGGGATTTTTATGAATCTAATCCATGAATTCTGCAGCTTTTCCCCAACCAGGTGGGTTCCTCGGACTTGCAGACAATTTTTCTAACTTTCCAGAAATTTGCACAAATTTAGTAATAAAAAAACCCAAACAGCTGAAAATGCACATTTTCTCCTTATGCTAAAGCATGAAAATGTGTACTTTGGGGGGATTTATGCATGGGAGGGGGCTGCACATTTTTGCAAGCTCAAATTTGCACCAGTGTGAATTTGTGCAAATGTGGATTTGTGCGAATTCAGAAACTAAAACAAAATAACCCCATTCTGTCGGTAAGTGGGCAATGGAGCGAGAGGCACCTGACAATCCACGTAGCACAGATGGGACAGGTTTTACACAATCTCTACATCCCTAGTTGTCACCTCATCACACTCAAAATGTGTCCTGGCTGGCTCAGTTTATTCTGTTTGTTTCTGTTTTATATATTTATTTAAACAATATCAAAAGGGAAGAGACCAAAAGGAGCTACCTAAATGTGTCCCCCACCTCAATTCTCTGCAGACAAAGGCACCAATTAGAAAAAGATGTGGATTTTTTTAGTTAAAATGAGGAAATCAATAGGAAGAGAAAATGTCCCAGTCCCTGGTTATATAAAGGCAGCAATTTTAGATCCCACAGCAAGTAAGGGAAAAAATTATAATGCTTTGCTTCAGACAGGGTTCTGAAACATCAAGGAGACTCTCAACGGTGTGTCAATTTGCTAAACTCATTTGCACTTATTGCTTCATTTTATGCTGCTCTCCTGTGGACACACAGATCAAAAGTAAATTGTGCAAAAATTGCCTTGCACTATGCCCAGAAGTGATTTTCCCTTATTTTTGAATCAATATAAAGGAAAGGGGAGCTTTCAGGCCACAGAAGTAAGCCTCTTATTTCTTATTTATTCAGAGTTGCCTTAATAAATCCAGGGTACTGGAGAGGAACAATTTATTGCACAACCAATATGTTACACGGACATGCACAATTTGAAAATAAAATCATTTGAGATGAAAACATGGGCCTTTACAATTAAACCAGCTCCAAATCAATGTTAACCCCCCTTTTATGCATCCATGTGCACAGTTTAACTAAATGTTCCTAAAACCCAGATGCTTCTATGATCCGGATGAAATAGTTTATTTTCCTTAAATTTAAAGCAGCAAGATTTTTCCCTTCAGCAAAATGGACAAAACATTTAATCCATCTCTCTTTTTTTGGTCTTATTTTGTTACTTTTGTACTTCATTACCTATCCACCTGCACCAGTTCTTGATAAAGAGAGAAGCCATTTCCCTTGGAAATCTGGGCAGTGATTTCTTCTACTCTGAACATAATTTTCATGGTTCACTAACTCTTTCTACACAGTGGCAGGAATTCTAAAATGTGGAGCAAATTTGAAATCTACTAATGCTTTACTATGAAGCACAAAGTGTAAACAAACAGATGCTACCTGCTTTGTATTGTATTCAATATTGGTCTAACATAAGTCCTGTGCATTTCAATGGGTCTATTCTGAGAAGGACTGAACACTGGATATAACCCTGGATGTCCTGTATAAGAGATCTCCAACCCCATAATGGAGGTTCACAAGTTACTTTGGGCTACCCTTTTCTAAGGATAGATGAGAAATTGATTCAGTTCACATTTTAATGTGAATTTACCTAATTTTGTACTTTCTAACCACTATGTGAACTGAAACTCAGTTATTCTTCAAAGTCCACACTTTTCTGAGTTTTGCAATGGAGTTTTCAAACCAAAAACGTGCAACAAAACTGTATATTTTAGAAAATAAATTTCAAATATGAATTATATTTGGAAAACAACTTGCAAAAGTGGGCAAAAAAAGCATACAAAATGTTCACAAAAATGAGTTTTCATGTAAACTTTAAAAAAAAGATCTTAACCAAATTTAAGATTGGAAAAATGATAAACGGAAAGGAACCAGAATTGATGCATTCATCTCTCTTCACAGGAGAACGCCAGTGTGTGGATAGTAATTTATAGATCTCAGCCAGAGTCCTACAGGTGTGCATACATGCGTTACCAGCTTGTATTGCTTAGGTGTTCAGAGTTGTTCTTTTCTCTAACCTCTCTGTCACCTGAACTGCAGAGTGGTCGTAGCTTCAGGGACAGCATCCATCTGTGTGCTTTCTTCACATAAAAACAGAAAAGGAAGACAAATTGGCTGGTTGCTGTCACATTAAGACCTGGGGAATGAATGAAGCCCAGTTGCTGATCAAAGAAAGATTATGCTGGCCCAGAATGGAAAATTAGAGGTGACTGCTTAAAACACATTCCAGTGCATGAAGCAACAGACCCTAGCACCTGTAGAATCTGACTACCTGCGTCAGTCAATGCGAATTCCTTGATTTCTAGTGTACAAGAGGCTTCCAGAAAGACATGGCAATTTTTGACATCCAGCTTGGTCAGCCATTTCGTTGCTACTTTACAAAATGTCCTTGCTTATTTTCGAGTGTTAGAGATTAATGAAAGTTGCTGCAGCTGAACTATATCTATATCTATCTATACAGATATATATTTCCCTGAGCTCTTGGCTTACACACAAGGTTGCTTTCATGCACAAAAGACTCAAAATGAATTACAGAAGTGGCCCCAGTGTAACATATGAACCATCTTTTCATCAATGGCAGAAAGATCACCAAAACGATCACATTCAGAGAAGCAAAGGGCTTAAGGCAGAAGGGTTCTTCCCTACAAGATTTTATTGCTGCCCAGGTTTCCAGGAGAAATGGCTGCTCTCTACCAATATGCCAAGAAGATGTACATAGGCATATATCAGGGAACATTGGTGCAAATTCCTACTGATGTGGTTACACATGATCTCGGGATTTTAGGCACTGCCCAAACCCCCCCCCCCAATAAATAACAGGCGTGACATGTTCTTCTGAAGGATCACTGATCAACATATTCATAGTATACATCTTCCAGTAAAGCAAGATCTCAGGGACAACCGAAAAGGCAACTTTTCCAGCAGCATATAGATTGAATTAAATGTTTGCAGCAGCCCACCCCCAGGAAAGGCAGATGAAAATAACACCACAAAAGGGCTTTGTAAGCAGCATGTTGCATCTTACCCTTAAACTTTCTGTAGTTTCCTTGCATCACAAGCGCATATAAAGCTTACCATAAAATAAATTAGAATCATATATATGTTGTGACACGTGCATACCGATTGAACTTTCCTTTTAAGGACATCTTTATCATTCACAACTGAAACAGTATGTTGGAAGCTATATCAATAGATAGTTAAACTAAACTGTGGACTTCTGTCTTGAAGTTTCACCTGCAATCTAATAGGATATATTCCCAACCTGGCCACAACCACAGGTGATTTGTGTTCCTTCCCCTACATCAGCGATGGCAAACATGCACCCCTCCATATGTTGTTGGACTACAATTCCCATTGACTCTAGCTAGCATAGCCAATGGTATGGGATGATGGGAATTGCAGTCCAACAACATCTGCAAGGCTACAAGTTGCCCACCCTGCCCTACGCTAAGGATGTGACTTGGCGGAGATTAACTTCACCAACAGTGACTACCTGTTTGTGTTGACTGTTGTGTCAAGTAACTGCCGGTGTGGCTCTGAAGTAAACTCTGCCAAGCTGCTCTGCCTCATTTCATGGGGGATAAATTGGTTTCATTAGCATTGTAATACAAATCAAACTTACTCACATTTCCTGAACTAATACGCGAACCAGAACACAATTATACTCCTCCAAAGTTTGGGATGAAGTTCTCTGATCAAAAATTGCAATGTAAAACAGCCTGTGTGTGTTGGTGTTTTTGTTGTTATATAATTTTCACCTTGCATTTCTTAAATAAAATACTGTAAAATGGACAAAAGAGGAAAAAGGGGAAAAATGCATACATTGGAGAAAATTGTAACTAAACGGTATATATCGCTTGCAAAAATGTATACACTAGGAAAACGTGTATACAAAAATGGGTATATTAGGAGAAATGTGTACTAAATGCATACAGTTTTTCATGTGGACTTTTAACTGAACAATTTGCAAACTGATGCAAAAATGGGATGGAATGAACTTGTGCTTCAAAACAAATTTCAGGCGTTATAGAAAGCAAAACAGGTAGATTTTTCAATCCCTGCTCCTGACACAAATATTGTTATATGGAAAGACTGCCTGATATACCCTACGTTGCTTGGGCCCCCTAAGATATATGTCTGCAAGGTAATCATCTTAAAGTAGTAGGTGGTGCTAGGCCTGTGAATTAACTTTTAAATAAATTAAATTTCCGAAGGCATGCTGAGAGATGTGGGTGTAAACTGAGGCTAGAATGGAATGATAGGCAGGGTTAGTGGCAGTTGGAGAAAGTCAGGTAGAAGGAGAACAGAGACAGTTAGTGAGAGCTCAGGAAAGTGGGGCTGAGTTAGGGTTGAGAGTAGGGATGTGTATCGTATCATTGCAATGTCCGATAACGATCCGATAAGGTCGCTATCGGACATCCGATTAACGATAACGCTACATTTCTAATGAGGCCCTATCTGATCGGATCTGAAATCCATATGTCCGATAACTATCGGACATATCAGATTATCGGACCGGCAGTTTAGGGCTGGCCCTCCCTTTCCCCCTACTCGCGCTTCTTACCTGTGGCCTTCCCCACTGCTGTCCGCTGTCCTCCGCTGCTTCCGGACTACTGAGAACTAGGCTTTGCGGCCTAGTTCTCAGTAGCGCGATGACGCACCGGGTGATGATGTCCAGAAGCAGCGGAGGGCAGCAGAAAGCAGTGGGGAAGGCCGCAGGTATGTGGGGACCCCTCCCTCCCCCCACTCATGCTCCTTACCTGTGGCCTTCCCCGCTGCCAGCGCCGGTCCGTAATACTGCTAAACAGGCTTTGCGGCCTGTTCGTCAGTACAGAGAGGCTCTGAGTGACTCGGCACCTCTCTGTACTGACGAACAGGCTGCAAAGCCTGTTTAGCAGTACTATGGTGAAGGCCGCAGGTAAGTGGGGACCCTGGGGAACCCTCCCTCCTTCCCCCCCACTCATGCTCCTTACCTGTGGCCTTCCCCACCGCCACTGCCACCCCATACTACTGCTAAACAGGCTTTCTGGCCTGTTTGTCAGTACAGTACAAAGCTGTGCCGAGTGATGACAACATCACTCGGCACAGCTCTGTATTGACGAATAGGCCGGAAAGCCTGTTTAGCAGTAGTACGGGGCGGCGACGGCGGCAGTGGTGATGGAGCGTGAGTGGGGGGAGGGAGCATGAGTGGGGGGAGGGAGGGAGTGCCGGCCCAGTGTTTTTCCCCATAGACTTGCATTGGGGGAAAGTTTTCTTTCCCCCAATGCAAACCTATGGGGAAAAACACCGTAATCGGATTGGAACTTCCGATATGATCGGATCTGAAATTTTTTTATATCGGAATTTTCAATGATGATACGATATGATAATTTCAGCCATGCACATCCCTAGTTGAGAGATAGTGACCTGGTTTGCACATAGTGACCTGGTTTGCTAACCCATATTTTATTTAAAATTAGCCACTAGACATGCCAGTACTACACCTCCCAGCATGCCTTTGGTGGCCTGCAGGTGTCCACGTCCTCTGAGAGGCACTTCTCTCCTCTCGTTGATGCTGCTGCTCCTCAATAGAGCATTGACGAGTAGCATCTCAGAGGAAGTGGCTATCAGTGGACATGCCCAGTTCTTGCAAAATCCTGCTGGGACGGCCTCGACCTGTGCTTCTTGCCCACCCAGTGTTCCATCAGGAGCCTGCACTGAAGGGCTGAGGCCGGCCATGTCCTTTCCCTTCATCAGGCCTGTTTCTGAGCATGCACAGAGTGCCTCCCTTTCCTCCCTCCTAAGAGCGAAGGCCACGCATGCACTTCCCCCAGATTCTGAGAAAACAGCAATATCAGGATAGGGTGCCTTTGAGCAAGTTTGGCCCCTCAAAGTCATGCTGTTGTATCTAGTTATGATTTTAAAAACATGCAGTGGGCAGGAGGAGGCACCGCAAATGGATGCAGCCCATTTATATGGGTTGTTTCCTTTTATGTGGAATTGGGTTGATTGCTCGAGACCGACCTTAGGAGTCGGGGTTGTGAAAGATATGCAGCAGCAACCTGTCCATGCACTCACAATGGCCACCAAAGGCCAGTAAGCCTCCCACTCAAGACATGCTGGGAGTTAAGCCTTGGTTTTTATTAAAGTCTTTAAAAATATTTTAAACCCCCAAATTCTGTGTTTTTAGATTTGTTTTGGTACATTGTACTGCCAGACCTATCAGTATGCCCAATTTCAAGCTTCAAACTCATTTGGAAGTGGGTAAACATTTCCAGACATACACCGTAGACACATACTTTCTGCTTCATAGGTAGAGATCCTTCCTCTCGTGGGAAACATCAGCATCAGAAGAAGTGTGAGTACACCTATTTGCATTTATATTGTACAGTATCTTGAGGTGAATCCAGATTTAAGCTGGTTCAACCATGCTTCCCCTGCCCCCCCTTCTCACAGCAGCCCCTCTAGTCCCTGAAAATGCTCCACAGAGAGGCAGGAGACCCTGCTGAATAGAATGAGCTCTGGGGGGGGTGTTGGGGGAGGGCAGGATCCACAAAAATTGGGTTAAGGGAACTTCTGCGAGTAGAGCTCTTTCCCTTATGGAAGGCAGATCCTGGATCTAATCCCTTGTCATTCACAACAAAGGCCTGTGCATTTGCAGCAGTACCACTCCTGGAGGTGAAACAGAAGCACAGCAATGGCCAACACTGAGAGCCTAACTACACACGCAGGATAAAACACTTTGAAAACGTTTTGAAAACTGTATATGGAGTGTGTCCTGGGTCCCAACAGTTCTCAAAACTACTATAAACCATTTTAAACCATTTTAAAGCAGTAGTATAGATAGGCTCTCAGTTTCACAGAACTCAATTTTTTCAAGCCCAGACGGATATTTCAAATCAAGGGGGAATCACTATGTTTGTCACTGCCATTATTGTTTTTTGCAAGTCCTGTTACAGTTTGATGTTTTAATTCATTTACATCAATCATTCAGGCTATATACAAATCACAGTCAGTTAGAGAGACACATATTGTACTTCTGAAAGCAACTCCCAATGAAATGAATGCAGTGGAATCAAAGTTAAATACTTTATTTTATTTAGATGCAAATGATTGGTGGATGAATAGATGGAGGCTTGTCACTTCATAAGTTTCTCAATGCTATGACACTACAAAAGAATAGCAGAATCCATGGCACTCACATCTTTTTAGTGTGAAAGAAGAACAGGTTGTACGAGGGATAGAAAGACCACAAGGATACCAAAATAATATCCTGATTCTTATGCATATTTACTTGGGAGTAAACCTCACCGAGTTTGATGGAATTTGCTCCAAAGGTTTTTAGGTTGCAGCCCAAAACGATTATGGCCCAATTGTCTGGACTGATACTTCATGCACAAGATCTGTCATATAATTTACTCATTTATTTCATTGATATTTATCTTTCTGCACAGCGAGGGCTCTCATAGCAACTCAAATAAAACTTTCAGTAAAACAATAAAAAAACCTTTCTAAAACAGTAGTATTAAAAATAATCAATCGTTAACCGCCAGGGAAAACAACCAGCAAGCAGACCAAAGGCCTTCTTTGTAATCAGTCTTTAAACAGGGGAGAGAAAGGAGTGGTGGAGTTTGAGTAGGGGCAGGAAAACACACTGGATTAGGAGATGGTCATTTCGTGAATAAGTGATTTCTTGCAAATGTAGACTTCCTGTCAGAGGTAAATTGGGAGGACTGAAAGATCATGCCCTGGGGAGACTTGTACTTTATCTACCACCAGAGGAGCCGAAATACTTGGCTATAGAGTATTCAGGATGCTTCTCTTTTACGTGTACCAGATGCAGCTCAATACGGCAACAATACCAGAGCAATACACAGCAGATGCTGGAGTGGAGGTAGCAGTGAGGTGTTGGAGGACCGAATTGTGCATGCTACACAGGCCTGCCCTGCACCCCCACTTGTTGTCCTCAAATGTAATCAAGGATGCTCTCCATTGTCCAAGAAAAGGCATTTCTGTAAGTACAAAGGGAGCCTGTTCCACAAGGCGGGTGGCATGCCTATTAACTAGTCTACATTTTAACCCAGCAATTAAAGCTTAGTTGATTAATCATACTGACAATTTAACTTCTACGTTAATTGGTAATATTTGAAGGAAAACTACTCTTCAAGCATTTTTAATCAATCCAAGTAGACGTTTAATTCAGTTCATTGATGGAATCACAGCTTAAGAACATAAGATCATAAAAAGAGCCATGCTGGATCAGACCAAGGGTCCATCTGGTCCAGCATTCTGTTCACACAATGGCCAAACAACTGCCTACAGGAAACCCACAAGCAGGATGAGTCCAACAGCATCCTTCTGACCATGTCCCCCAGCAGCTGGCGTACATAGGAATACTGCCTCTGATACTGGAAGTAGCATATAGCCATCAGAAAAAGTGGTTGCTGATAGCCTTCTCCTCTATGAATTTGTCCAATCTCCCTTTAAAGCCATCCAAATTGGTGACCATCGCTACTTCTTCAGGTGTGTGCTGGAGCTCCAGATTAGCACACCTGACTTTGTGATCTCCATTCCCACTCCTGTCTACAAAAATAGTTCAGCAGTAAAATTATTCCACTTCATACTTCAGGTGGAGGATTCCATAAATGACAGCTCCCCCCCCATTTACCTCCAGAACCTTCTTGCACATTAAAAAATTAACTATTAGGGATGTTTCGCCGCTACCCTGCTGCTTCACAGTCTAGGAACATTTTGATCTCATGGTGGGGAATAGGTTGTTAAAATAGATCTTGGACATTCAAAAAACCAGCCAGGTGGCAATCCTAAAATCTTACCTGGAACTGACTGTCTACCTGCAATTCACTTCTGAGGCTTAGAATTTGGAACCATTGCTGCAGGCAGTACTGACACATGATTATTAAGTAAGACGATAGAGTTACTTAAGGGCACAGACAAGATTTTCTGGTATTACCACTGTACTTAAAACATCATTATTTAAGGGCATTTGTGCTCTTAAATAAGATCCCACTCCCTTTGGGCATGCCTAGTTGTTTCACTGGATGTCTGCAAAATTTTTAGATTCACCACAGCTGCTTTTGTAAAGGCTATGTCTTGTTACAATCCAACATTTCCTTAGGAGCAGTAACTGAGCTTGCTTTAACTTGAAACAAATATCACTGTGTCTTTAACGGACAAAGTTTCATCAAATATGTTACAGAATTCCTGTAGGTCATTCATCTTCACAATGACCACTCAGTCAATGAGTTGTGTGCAATGTTAGTCCTATATAGAATATACCCACTGAAATGATTGGGACTTAAGTTAGGTTAACATTGGATACAGCCCATTGGGTGCAGCCCATAAGCTCACTATCAGTTTTCTGCTTACCCTAATGCTCACTTTACAAGCTGGCATCCCTAGGGATGGATTTCTAGCACAAATTTAGAAGTCTACAAGTAGCTTGTAACACAAGCTTCAAAGTTAGGGTATATTGACATTACAAGTTAACTCTGCAGCCAATATTCATCTCCTCCTCTCCCTCTCCCTGTTGTATCACCATTATCATCTCCCCTTCTTTTCCCCAAGGGACCCTTAGCTCAACACTCTATGAGATGGAAGACTTATCCTCAGGGCCCACCTGCATGGAAAGTGTATATCAGTTTTGTATTAGCTTATCTCTTATGGTTTCCCTTGAACGACCCAGTGAATTGTAGTTCAGGGAGGAGTTGAGAATCCCCTCTCCTCTCTCACAAAGCCATAGTTCTCAAGATTTCCCAAGGAAGGGAAACAGAGAATGCCACAGAACTAGGGTTAACATCATGGTCACCTAATGAAACTGGGTTGTGGGAGAGTTAAGACAGATAAAAGGAAGTCCTTTACACAGTGCAGAGTTAAGATGTGATGGCCATCACTTTAGATGGCTTTAAAAGGTGAAAATTAATGGAGGATAAGGCTACTAGTCATGATGGCTGTGCATTATGTCCTGTGTTGGAGGACATATGCCTCTCAGTACCAGATGCTGGGGAACTTGAGGGTGCTATTGCACACGTGTCCTGCTTGTTGGCTTCCCATGGGCATCTGGGGGGCCACTCTGAGAACAGAATGCTCAGTTAGATAGACCTTTGTTTTTATGAGATTTGGAAGCAATATTATTCCTATTTCATTCGGTAATTAGCCCTGCCCTCTTAGCCACTAGTTTGTGCCACACGGTGCCCCAGAGCCAATTTATAATACCTGGCTCTGGTTGGTGGACATTAGGATTTTAGTATAGACAACAAGCCTAGAGAAGTGGTCTTCAACTGGTGAGTCGTGACCCAGACGTGGGTCATGAGATCAGTCCAGATGGATTGTGGCAAAACTGAACTCCACTGGACTAGAGTATGCCCAGCTCTTTCTAAAGCTCATTGAGTTTCTCTGAATTCCACCTTGAAGCTCATTCCAAGTCGTGTCTGTATCAAATCATGAGTTTTAGTTTTTTTTCTTTCACATAAAAATCTGAGCACACTTTCGTGAGCACTTTCACTCATGCACACGTCGACTGTGCACAATGTTGGAAAAGTATGCATTTTCTCGTGCTGATGAAAGTGTGTTTGTGCACATTTTCCAAAAGTACCCACTTTTTTTGTACACATTTTCCAAATGCATTTGGTGTGTGCGTCCGTCTGTGAATTGCATTGCAAACTTGGAAATGTATGGACTTGGACCGCAGATTACATTTGTGTCCATGTTCAGTTCCAGAATGTGGAACATGGAAATTGCGATCAGAAATGAACTGAAATTAATTTCTCATACATCCTTAAATAATTGTTAACAAATCAAAACCTAGTCCCCAGCACTTGAGATCAATAAACATGGGTGTGAGGACAGGTCAGGTGTTGTGAAACACAATCAAAACGCTGAAGCACAATGGGACCCTTAAATGCACTCCCAATACGACGTCCCTACTGTCAATCTTAGCTACCCATAATTTCACTCCTGTTCATTTCTCCAACTTAATCCTTCACTCTTATGGGGCCCTTTGACAGCTTTTTGGCAAAGATTAAATAGTCTTACATGTTTTGTGGATGTGTCGTTTCCTGATAGAATAGCAGTTCTCTTATGTTCTTTTCAGTTGGGATGTTATGGATTCAGAAGCACTTTTCTTTCTTTCTTTTCTTTCTTTTTTATAAAGTGAAACGTTGCCGGCCTCATCTGAAGTCTCACATAGTTACTGTTGAGTGAAAGGAATTACATCTGATTCATCCCATCGTCATCAGCGTTTTAAAGTGCTGTTCCCTTGATTTCAGCTCAGCCCAAGCTACCTGATTGCCAAAGTGGAGAAGTGAATCAAGGCTCTCCAAAGTAATTTAACCTCTCCACATAGTTTATAACAAAATTGGCCTTGTTTTGAAAAACGCTTTCAGGCTGCAAATTTTAGATTTAAGTGGGTTTTCCTTGGTAGGCTTATCACATTTTAGAAGAATATATAAAACGAGACAATCTTTTTATTTGGATGATACTTCTGCAATTGTGTGCCCTAACGTCGCTGTAAGATCATCTATTTCAACAATAATGGTATATATTTTAAACCCAAAGATATTGCTTTATCTCAGAGGCATGGCAATAAACATCCTAGATAGCAAATGAATGAGTCATTTTTTTAAAAAAACTGTTAGTACATATTCAGGGTTGGTTAAAAAGAGACTGTAGACTATAATACATGTAATATATGCCTCCAATCCAGAAATCACTCATTTGTGCACTTTCCCCTCTCTGCCAACTTGGTGACTAAAGCCTTTGGCTCTGATTTGATTAAATGAATGCATTCTGGAATTACATTTGTCCAATAAAATAAGGCCTTAAGTTATAGATCACCTAAACCTAATAAAACATTGGGGATAAGTTTAGTGAATGACAGAAGAAGAAGAAGAAGAAGAAGAAGAAGAAGAAGAAGAAGAAGAAGAAGAAGAAGCCTGTTCCATATTGGGTGTTGAATGATATGCACCCTGATCTCCCCGTGGAAATACACATGCAGAGGCAGGCTTCATCTCATACATACAGCTGATCATAGTTTTCTTTGGCTGTGTTTGGCTGTAAATAAATAAATATCCAAACTACCATTTATTATGATTGGAACAAGGTGCAGTGAGCCTTGGGTGCACATGCTTCCTCTCCTTTTCCATGGTGGTCACGAGGAGGAGTTTGGAAGCTTTTGCTTCCATTGTTCTTATTAACCACAACTTGTCATGCTGTCAGAATCCAACAAATTGTGGTTTGTTCCAAACAAGCCAACTTCAAACCATGGCTAGATCTACACCAAGCAGGATATAACATGTTGAAAGCGTTTTGAAAATGGTATTTGGCACTTGTCATGGGCCTCAACAGTTGTCAGTGCACTTCAGTACCATTATAAAGCAGTAGTGTAGATTCTGCCCACGGTTTATGAAGTTGGCTTATTTCAACAAACCATAGTTAAGCCAGTTTAAGGTTCAAATGTATTGCTAAACTGGTTAATCAAAAGCAGAAGTGAAAGCTTTGAATTCCTTTTTCAGCCTCTGCTAAAGGACGAGAGGGGAGTATGTGAGCCCCGGGAAGGCTAGGTTCTTTCCTGTCATAAAAAAACCCATTGTTTATCATGATATCCAAATATAGCCTATGTATTGCAATGTGCAGCCCCATCTGCTTCACACCATTCATCTCAGATCCCCTTGAATCAGATTGCTATATCCTTTGATATAGCACATTCTCATCAGGGGTCACTAGATGTTCCAAGTGATGAATTGTCTATGACTTGAGTTGGATCAGTGGATTCACTGTTCCACCGACATCGAAGCCACGAGCCTTCACTGGTTTAAACTGAGATCCTCAGTGAACCAATATTACAGTCCCTTCTGTGCACTATGGACATGGAAGATGAGAATAGCACAGTCAGGGGACATCCCTGGGGATGTAACACCCATCTTCCATGTATTTCTGGAAAGGCCTCATAACCCATTGGAAAACAGACAATTCTGGACATTATCCAGAAATGGTTCCTCCACAGTTGGAATCAGTGGGTATAACTGCTTGGGATAGAAATCTATTCCATCCCTAGCTACAATAGCAGCTACTTCCTCCAGAGTATGTATCACAACAATTTATTTATTTCAGAGAATGTCTATAGCACTTCCCATACACAAGTTGGTTCCCTGCGAACACAGTGCGCGGGGGGGGGGGGGAAATCAAATCTAACAAGAGGGTTAACTTAACTAAAGGTATACAAAGTCTTTTAACTGTTATTTTGTTAAATTTAACAGCTGGAGGCTTCCTTTTTGAGTAATAACTAAACTTTGACTGGGTTACTTTTAACTGTAGCTGTCTCTTAATCCCTTAATAAGTTATTTACAGGTTGTATGTTACTGGCAAATCATTGTACCTGCCCCTGTGTTTATAAAGGTGTGTGTGTGTTCATATTTCATTTTGCTCCAATTTGCAATTAATTATGTTTGTTTAATTATACTTTACATTTTTGATATGAAAAATAAAACTTTATAGTACATTGTTGTAAAAGATAGCCTAATTCTTAAAAAAAAAAAGAAGCTCAATGGACATAAATAAACTCCCAGCTTTGAATTATAGTGAAAACCATTGTTATTCGTGGAACCTGCACGTCAAGGGCTTTCCAAAAAAGTATGTTTCATGAGAATCAATCAAAAGGAAGGCAGTCAAAAAAGAATGACCAACTAACTCAGGAGTATGAATTATATGTCCCAAAACAGTTTACAAGATAAAATCATGATACAATGAAAGCTGTCCTTAAAAGAATGATAAAAACAATAAAATCTCATTAAAATAACCAGGGGTGGGTGACAATGCTAGCGGTCAGGGAAACACCCTGGGCAAACAAGTGTGTCTTCAGTACGTTGGCAGAAGCACTTCATACAAGGAACTTCCTGATCTCAATGGGGAGATCACTCCGCATTCCGGGTGCCACAATTGAGAAGCCCCCGCCCGCACAACAGCCAACCAAACCTACAGAATTCAACAGTTCTAACATTTCAGATTGACAAATTTCAAGGAATTGTCTCTAACTCATTTTAAGTTCTAGTAAACCAGTGTTTTAAAGGCCTCTTTCTCTTGGGTTTATACATGTTTTGACCCTAGTTACCTCTGACAACCTGTAGTCAGTGTCTAGATGTCCTCACCTTTTGGGGGCAAAAGGTGAGGACATCTCACCTTTTGAGATGTCCTCACCTCCATTTCTTAAAGAGATGGACACAATACCCGGTGCTTAGGTAAAGACTTTCAGTAAAGAAGTATTCAGTTATAAATAAAGAACAACTCTGGATATAAAGCCGTTACTATTTGCTCATACCCCACTCATTTAATTACAAAATGCACAAATGCAATAAAGACCATAATTTGAATGTTAGCCCTCATGTCACAATGCGCTTTAATATGATACGATACCCACAAACAGGGCATTAGGTAGATGAGAACAATGCAGAGCAATTCAATTTGAAATGGAGTGACCTTTTTCTGCTTTGTGTTTGCAAACACTAAAAGCAACTTTGCCTATATCCAAACCCCTTTAGTTATCTCTGCTTTGCTGCTGTTTTTCAAACATTATCTAAATTAAAGTGTCTATTCTGTATTGCAGATGGAACTCGATGGCTTTAACCTTTCAGCGAGGAAAAGCCCTTCTTTGACTCATTGCTCAAAATGTTAGACAGCATAATGAGGTAGCCCAGCTATGGTACATGATCACATGATAGCTCCATAACAATCTAGTTGACACAGCTTAATCTAGTTGATGCAATTTACCCATGGGTTCGTGTTCATGTTTATGCCTATTGCTCAGATGAAGAGTGGGATCAATGTAATATTTGCAAGGCAGGAGCCACGTGGGCCCTGTGCCCCCTTCTGTCCCCCCACTGAGCCACCGAAATTAATCAATTTGGCGGTTGGTGTGAGAGAAGTCTCCTTTTAAAAAACACAAATTAGAGGAAGTGAGCCCCCAGTAGGGTGCCCAATATCGGCAGCAAATGTGAATTCGTGCCATTATGAGGATGCCCTTTTCCTTCCTGCCACTGTGCTGCCAAAATTTGGTGTCATATTTGGTGGCGTGGTGGCAGAGGTGATAGGGATTGCCCACCACTGTTTTATGGTCATCGTTTAGGCTGTGAACGTGATTTCAAAATTCCTGGGACCATAGCAGAGGGAAGAGCATGTATTACCAGAGTACAGACCGGTGGTTCATGGGGGGAACCTTGAAGAATCTGGAATTCACTATCTTTTCTGACCCAGTTACTTCACAAAACCCATGGTTGGTTGGCTGCTCCAGTTATCACCTGGAACATAAGGAGCTGCCGTATACGACACTGGGTCATCTTAGTTCCTGAGGGATGGACTGAACCTAAAATCTGCCAGTCACTTCTTCCTCTATTACGGCCATTCCAGCAAATTATATTTCAGAAAAACCTTCTATAGAGAAAAGGACAGCTGTGGGCTGTGCTGGCAGAGAACAATGGGGATGAAGGAGGACCTGTAGTGGGAATCTTAGCAGTTAACGTGCTGCATAGCTTAAGGCTGGTGCTGTTACATTGGCCAGGACAAACTCAGCTTGTAGTCAGTTAATTAAAGGTTCTTTCTCTGCACTGCTGACTTCATCCTTGTCAGGTTTTTCCACCGTCTCCAAAACATGTGATTTCCCCCACCTCTCTTTGGCCTGATGCAACGAATGCTGCATTGTCGAAACACTTGATTGCTGGTTTGTTGATTGTGTGACTTGCCAAGTCCAGCTGACCCTGCCTAGCTGCAGATACTACTCTGCTGACCTTGGGGGTTTATGAGCATTCCTATGCTGAGCGCATTCAAGAGTCGCTCTTAGCCTGTGAGTCAGCTGATAAGACTGTCTCCTTCACCATACTGATAGGTATTTTGGAAGGATCCTGGGGGTAAAGACTTAATCCTCACTGGGCTTCGTTGTAATTGTCACTTTCCGTACCAGAATAAGGGAGCAGTGATCCATATCTTAAAACCTGTCAACTGATTACTGTAATTTTCTTGTATCTGCAATCAAGGGGACTGTCTCCCAGCGCTGGGTTTCCCAGGCTGACAACTAAGTGATATCATTCGAGTTTTAAATGGTCGTATTTGGGGAGAAAACATCTCAGGCCGTTTGCAAAAGATCTTCTGCTGGAATGAGCACCTATTGACTAAAAGGCACACTGTTCTAAGAGCCATGGGTATAAATAGATGGTGATATTATATAAGAATCTGATGCATGTATCATTCAGACGTTGCACTTAATGAAAACTAGTTTCTGTGCCTTTTTGTATCCAGGGCAGTGAGCCAACAGCCCCCTAGGTATCTAGCTTCAGCTCAATAGATTGGCTCCTTTTTCTTAGTTGGGTTATCTAGAACACATGCCTACTGTGAACCACTGAGAAACTCAAAGTCAGACCAGGGGGGATGTTTCCAAGCATGGCACTACAAAGTAATGTTTACCAAGTGTTTTGGAGAGGTACTTCAGAATACCATTATACTTTTTATGCACTAATTACCAGTGCCTGGGGCTCTTTTTAAATCTGTCATTCTGTATTCATGCAATTTAGTACGGATTCTGGTACCTCGTACAGAATCTAATAATTGATGTAGATGTTTAAGAAGATGAGATAGCGTTACCATTAAAAAAAAAACCCGCCAACTTTCAAATTCTTAACTCTTACAGTTGTTAGGCTATGTTTCAAAGCATATAGGCAGTGCTTTTAGAAAGTATCCAGTGTTTGCGTGGGTGGGTGTTATCGTAGGTCAGGCCTGGCGTCAGCAGGCAGCTGCTGCCAAGGCCCACCACTCCTGATGCTGTTGGCCTGGGTCCTCTCTCCCAGTGTCCCATTGCTCCACAACATTTTGGGCAAGTACTGCAGTGGCAACCTCTGCTGCTGCTGTCCTCTGCCAACAGTTCCACTGGTAAGCTGCTCACCCCCCCAATGCTAGGTGGGAAGATATAGGGGGCAGAAATGGACTGCAATGGGCAGCTCATCCACATGGAGAGCATGCTGAGGGCCTTCCCAAATCTGGGACAGCCCTGGGACAGGTGCACGCTGGGGAACCTGGGTGGGGATGTGCTGTTGCACCATGTCCTGCTTATGGGTTCCTGATTAACAGTTGGAGGGCCACTATGTGAACAGAATGCTGGACTAGATGGTCTGATCCAGCAAGGCTCCTTTATGTTCTTATGGTTAAAAACATCATAGATGAGATACTTTTATAGGGTGAGGACAGGGAAATGATGCATTTACCCTGCTCTCAGCATGGCTGAAGTGTGGAAATATTGTACCTTGAACTTTTGCTGCTATACCCACTAAAGGATCATAGTTTGTTGAGGGATGAGAATTCTTTGTGGGAGATCATTCCCTTCACTAGGGACAGATGAATTGGTCCGTTTCACTTTCTATAACCGTACTGTTTTTTAAGCGTGAGTTCGTTCTGTCCAGTTCCTGCAAATATTATTTTACGTCTGCAGAAAACATCATACCATTTTCATACTGCATGACAATCATACACAGTTTTGAATTCAGTTTCTTTAATATGCTCAGATTTTGCAGTTTCTACTTTCCATAATGTATGCATTTTTGTACAGTTAAAGGTGCATGCACTATACTAGAGTGACCATATACAAAAGGCAGGGCCCCTGCAACTTTAACTGTTGTGATGAAGAGGGAATTTCACCAGGAACTAATTGCATACAAATGACACTGGCTGAAATTCCCTTTTCTCTACAACTGTTAAAGTTACATGAGCCCTGACCTGGATTTTATCTGGTCACCCTACCACACTATGTGTAGGTGGGTGGAGGGAGGGTCCCCCTCCCCCCATCAAATGTACTGGGGCAGTGCTGGGAAAATGTAATTCCATCATGATAGAAGAATTACCTAGGAAAAAAAATGCCTGGATTCGGTGTAGCAACTGAGGAAGATCTATGCAATATGGCAAGAAAAAACTTTGTTTGGAAAATCAAACTTCTTGTCATTGTTTTTGATACCTTTTTAAATAGCTGTGTTTCATATCTGAGAGATTTCGATCTATCTAATGAAGCACTGATAGTTTTGATATAGGAAACCTATCTCTAATTGGTTTTTTTAAAAAGCTTTTCATATATGGTGTATGACAGCATATAACTGGTACATGCGTTATCAGAGCCTCTTACAGAATAGCCCTGTTAAGAAATTGTCAAAGTGCCATAAGGAACTGAGTCTGCAATAACTACAGATTTATGGAGACGTCCTTGAAGAAGGCTAGAGAAATAGTACAATGGAGGCCTTGAAGACGATCACTTCTTTATGCCCAGAGCAAAGGCGTAACTTTAAATATCACTTGTGCTAGAGGGAGGAAAAAATGATTGTGTGGTGTTTTTGTTAAATACAGTAGAAAAGTTACATTCAAAAAAGAGGAAGATAACTAATGCAAAAATCATCAGCCTTTCATCTCTGCTGATTCAGAGATCTTCTGCTGTGCCTGAAAAGGCATTTGATTTGGAAAACCCATTTAAAGGATTCCTGCTGACTCATCCTTCTTGTGCTAATGGAGATGAACCCTAAAGACAGCCTTATAAGGAGTGGATGGATCATATCTCAGAGATGGAGACAATGCTTTTCATTCAGAAGGTCCCAGGTTTGATTCCTGGCATCTTCTGCCCCTTGGCCTACTAATCCCCTCTAGCTTCAGACTCTATGGATGGCAAAGCTATGTGCTGGATAAGAACATAAGAGCATAAGAACATAATGGCTCAGTTTAGATGACATATTAAGCAACGGAGGGGAAATAACGTACTGACAGTGCGTTAGGCAGGCGGAGCCCCACAGACGACACACTGCAGCCGGCGCTGCATGGAACCGGCGAACACCCCGGTTGTTAATAATGTACGTGGCTCTAACTGACAGCTTGGCCGCCATGTTCTCCGTTTACCAACCTCCGCTAGTCCTCCCGCAGGTATCCCAGAACACATTGTGGCCGATAACCCATGGGCGCCGCCATTGAAGCCGATGCTGGACACGCCTCCCAAACCCCATTGGCCGCCTCAGGAATGGGTGGAACACAGAAGCCTTGGGCAAAGAGGCAGACAGGAGGAACGGCTGCACCAATTCAGCGGCCGCACCCCGCACTGCACCCCAATTGTTGGAACCCACGCCCCAGGGAGCGACCCCCGCCCACCCTACACGGGTGACTTGGCAGCCACGAGGGCGACCCACGTCCCCCGGCCCCCAGCCACAGCCTCCTCCCTCCCAGAGCATCTACCCGCACACACAGGAAAGAAGGCAAGAGTGGGGCGGTTTGGAAAACTTTATTCAGCGGGGAGCTCAGAAATGGGCAATAAGGCACATGGCCACTACAAAGCAAGGGTGAGCCTACAGAAAGGACAGGTGCCCCCGGGAAGGGAGAAGGTGACTGGAAGGCACAGCGGTGAAGAGGGAACAGCTGAGCCAACACCCCCAGGAAGCCTGCCACAGAATGGGCGAAGGGGAAGAGGCGGAGAGGGGCGGCATGCCAGGGAGAGACGCCAGTCCACAGATGGAACCCCACAAGCGACGCTCACAGGGGATAGGGGTAGTGGAGCCAGATCCAGGCACTGATGCTCTCATGCACCCATGATGCCTCCAAACAAGCGTGGCGCTCCCCAATGGGATTCTCGGGGCCCGGCAACAGCGCAATGTCCCACCCGTCCACAGCGATGGCGTCAGTGTCCTTGACCGCCTGGGGGAGGTCGGGGTGCTCAGCCAGTAACACATCCCCACGGGACTCGTAGATGTTGTGCAGGATGCAGCAGCACACCATGATGTCCAGGATGATGTCAGCCTGCAAGTCCAACAAGCTAAACAGGGAGCGCCAACACTCCTTTAGACGCCCAAAGGCACGCTCCACAGGCAGGTGGGCACAGCAATGATAGTAGTTGTATTTACGCTGGACGTTGGTGCGGGGGTAGCGGTACGGGGCCATCAGCCACAGCTGGAGGGCAAAGGCCTGGTCGACCAGGAGGAGCAGACCCACCGCACGGCTGCACACGGAAGTGGGCCCGGAAGTCAGGAAGCGGCCCGATGTCAACTTGGCAGCCAGGGGGGAGTTCCAGAAGACAGACGTGTTGTGGCTCTGCCCGGACACGCCTGCATAGACGTCCATGAAGCAGCCTTTGGCATCCACCACCGCCTGGAGAACCATGCTGTAGAAATGCTTGCGGTTGTAGTACTCCTCGCCACGGGAGGGAGGGCCAGGATGCGCACATGGGTCGAGTCCATCGCCCCCACCGCCCGCGGGAAGACCAGCGCACGGAAGCTGCGCATGTTCACCCTCTTGTCCCCAACCTGGATGACATCGGCCAGGTACAGCTCATTCAGCACGCTCACCATCTCACGGAAGATCTCACAGGCGGTGGACACGCCCACCCCGAAGATGGTCGACAGCGGCAGGTAGCCCACGTTGAATGCCAGCTTGTACAGCATCAGGGCAAGACGGCGAGAGACAGGAATGCACAGGCGCATGTTGGTACATTCCCACTGCAGGACTGGGGTCACCTCAGCCACCAGCACCTCAAAAGTCGCGCGGGACATGCGGAAGCTCCCCTGGAAATGCTTGTCGTCCCAGTCGTCCCAGTCCTGCATCTCCTTTCACATGGCATCCGTCCGTGGGAGCACCCAGCAGTGGACAGTCTCCCGCTCGGCAAGAAGCTCGGCCAATGTCGACAGGGCTTCCTCGGCTGTGCCACCGGCCAGCGTCTCCACCATCATCGTGGCCGCCTCACGGCGGCGAATCACCGGCAGGATGGCAGCCCGGAGACAAGGCACGGCCTCCGCTGAGTCAAGGGGCCAGCGGAGGGCCTCCATTCCGAACATTGGCTCTGCAGGTAAGGCCCCATTCAGGCGCCTCAGCCGGGCACGTAACAAGTCCTCCTCATCGCCGTCGCCGTGGTTCTGCGTGGCCGCCTGGATCGCCCCCTGCAAGCAGGCCGTGGCGAGCCCCCTCCGCTCCATAGTTGCCAGTGCTGGGGTGGCCAGAGGGGAGGCAGGCAGGAAGGGAGGAGCGGTGGGCGTGATAGAGCAGGAGGGCAGAGGGAGGTGCGGCAAGGCTGGCAGCATGGGACTGCCAACTACAGTAGCATGGGAATGGGAGGGCAGGAGGATTTGTTTTGGCTGAAGTGAAAGGAAGTGGCCAGAGTGGGGTGAGCGAAGGGAAATCAGCACAGCAGGACAAGGCTAAGCTACGACTGAGGGGGGATGGGCGAGGGCCTCCATGCTGGCGGAAGGGCCTACGGCCGGCCATTGATCAGATGGCAGCAACGCCGGACGCTTTGTTCCAGACGTTGATTGCGACGTATGACTTCTCCCAGGGCCAGCTCCATGCTGCAGGCGAAACCCTGCACCGTGGTGCTGCGTCTCGACGACCCCAGCCACATACGGGGTGCCGCCTCTGCCCATGGCGCTTGTCCTGCAGTGGCGGCCGCACGTACCTTCACGGGAGTCATCCTCGGGCGCGATGGCCCTGGCCCTTCATCCTCCTGCTGGGTCTCTGGCACCAGTGGGTCGGGTGCGGGATCCTCTACCTGCATGTCTGCACAGATTAGCCGTAAGAAGGCTGTGGGGCTGCTGCTGCTGGAGGAGGCTGGCGTGGGGGAGACACTCCTTGAGGTGCTGGCTGTCCTGGGCGGCACGGGTGGCGGTGTTGTGTCTAATTCCTTCCCCCTTGCTCAGGGCGAAGGAATGTTAGACGTTAATTCAGAATCAGATTCTGAACACGAACAGACATTCCAGTCTGTACCAGAAGGGGAAGAGGTTCCCATAGCTTCACCTTTAGAGAATGTTTCTTCTGATGTAAATAACCTTGCAGATGATAACCAGTCTTCGACTTCAGAGGGTGAAGGGGGGAGCGAGCTCAGAAATCCCATTTTCCGTAGGCGAGAAAAGTGAGCACAGATCAAAGGGGTTAGGAGATGGCGCTCGGAAAGATTACTTGCTCAGAAAAGGCTGGATGTTAATTCTTCTCAGAAGTGACCCTCGCTTCCTTTTGGATGGATCAACTGATTTGTTTGCTTAGCTAAATTACACCTTGGGGCAAAACACTTTCTAAGTTTTAACTCCTTTCAAAGGGAGAGAAGGGATAATTTGCTAAATAAAAGATTGATTGTTTTCCTAAGAGGCCTCCTTATTGACTTCAATGTGCGCTAGAAGTTAGGGAGTCAGGACAGGCGGCCTCGCAAGCACCGGTGGGCTTTGGGATGCCACGGGACGGCTCCTTGGCTTCGCCGCAGCCGGCCATGCTTTGGCTGATGCCCCCATGGCCTTCTTGCCGGCGGGTGCTGGGTGTGGGGCATCCCTCCGTGCCAGTGGCTGTGGTTCCCGTGTGGTGGGGCCCGCCTCCCATTGCACCCCTTGGGCCAGCTGTGCTCGTTGTCATGTGCGCGGCGGCTCGTTGGTGGCGACCCCGCTGCCTGCCATGTGTCCCGGGACGACGTTGTGGCGCTCCACCAGCAGGCGTGTCAGTTCATTGTAGAAGGGCATGGTGCGTGGCTGGACGTCGGTTCTTTTATTGTGAGTGACGACCTCCTTGAACTTCCTCTTGAGTCCATGGAGCTTGTCCTTGCACTGCTTGCCGTTGCGGTTGTGTCCCCGTTCCTGCATCTGCTTGGCGAGCCAGGGGTAGAGCTGATCGTGCCTAGCTGTGGCCATGATCCTCCTGGCTTCCGAGCTGCCCCAGAGCTCTATGAAGTGCCCGATCTCTGCCTGGGACCAGTGCTGCACTCTGCGTCTTTCCGGGGGGTCCTGGCTGCTCCCCTCTTCTGGGGTTTGTGAGCCGGTGTCCTTGGCTGGGTCGGCCCGGGCCCCCTCTCCCTCTGGCTCCATGTTGCTGGTGGGTATGTGTTTTGGTGGTGACAGTCGTCTGTGCCCTGGGCTGGCTTTCCCTGTCCCATGTGCTTGTGTGATAGTGGGTGCTGGTGGGCCATTGTGCTTGCTGTGAATGTGCCCTGTGTGTAGGCATTGTTGTTGTTGCTGGCAGGGGCGCTTCGTGTCCTTGGAATTGTTGTGCATACCTCCGGCTGTTTTCCACAACATCCGCAGGTGGCTGGCTGTTGCCCACGGGTGCCCTTTGCCTTGTCGTTTCATGCATCTTGGGGATGTGCGTGGCCGTTGCTCGCTGTTCTGCCATGTTGAGCGGATGGGGGGGGCTCGGCGGTTGCCGGTTCCCCGGCCCTCATGCTTCCGGGTGATTTGACGGTGGAGGTGGCGGTGCAGTGGGGGTCTGCTTCGGGTGGGTTGCTGAGCTCCCTGTTGGAGTGGGGGGGTGCCCCTTGTTCCTGGGTGCCTGGGAGTGTTGCTTATTCCGTAGCCTCCCCCCCTTTGCCATGGTTCCCCTCTGGTGCGCTTCCCTTTCCGTTTGGGTGGCTGCCTGGACACCCTGTGTGCGTGCTTGCAGGAGCTGGCCCCTTGTTGCGCTCCATGCCGGCTGCCTGGTGGGGGAGGCAGTGTCCTTGGTTGCTATGGTGGCGAGCCCGGCGATCTGTTGTAGGCGTGCCGGAGTGGCCACCCGTGTTCTGCCGCTCTTGCCGCTCGTCTCTCTGGTCTTCCATGCTAACATACTCAACGCAGGGGTTTAACGCACTCTCTCCTCCAGACGACATATTAGTCAATTGACTAATCCCTAAACAACGTGCAAGCCCGTTGTTTCGCTCCGTTGTTTAATTCTCCCAATTAGCGTACTGTGGGTTGTGTGTGCATTGTGTGTCTCCCTCCAAATGACACGTTAATCAGCTCAACTGACAGTTGTTTAATTAACCCACCATTGCTTAACGTGTCGTCCGAACTGAGCCAATGAGAGCTATCCTGGATCAGACCAAGGCTCATCTGGTTCAGCACTCCATTCACACAGTGGCCAGCTAGCTGTTGGCCAGGAACCCACAAGCAGGACAAGGGGCAACAACACCCTACTACCCATGATCCCCAGCAACTGGTGTATGCAGGCTTACTACCTCTGATACTGGAGGTTGCAATTAGCTATCAAGACTAGTAGCCATTGATAGCCTTCTCCACCAGAAATTTATCCAACCTTCTTTTAAAGCCATCCAAATTCATGGCCATCACTATATCTTGTGGTAGTGAATTCTATAGTTTAACTATATGCTGTGTGAAGAAGTCCTTCCTTTTATCTGTCCTGAATTTCTCACCAGTCAGCTTCATGAGATGATCCCGGGTTCTAGTATTATGGGAGAGGGAGAAAAATATCTCCCTATCCACATTCTCCACACCATGCAACTAGGAGGTCTGCTCCTATATGCTGAAGATTTAATGCAGGCTTCAACCACATGGACACTTCTAAATTTATTAAAAGTACACACCTCTAAGGTCCCCTTAGTATGCATGCCAAGTTTCAAGTATCTAGGGTTTGTTATCTTGGTGCTATAGCACTGACGGACGGACAGAGAAATGCACACACATCTTCTTGTATGATTATAGAAAACAAGCAAAACCAAAATGTCCCGTCCTGCAGAGCTTACAATTTACAATAGCCCAATAATTAATTTTATGATATCAACTTGCAAATCATTTTTTCTTCTAAGAAGCATCCCAAAGCAGCTCATGTAAGAGACACAGAGAATATCGCAATCAAGATCAGTGTCACTGAGTGCAAATAAAAGGTACCAAGGCTCAATGCATTTTGTGCAAATGTGCTATTCTAGCAGAGGAAGCTAGGTGTAACTATTATCATTTATTCCATCAGTTTGCTAAAAAATATCAGTATCCTCAAGTTGACGCACATTATCTGATACTGGTAACATATGTCCCCTTAATCAGAGAGTTGAACACAATGTGACAGAGCCATGGTTAACCACAGTGTGCAAATCGTTTTCCTGTCCCACATAATCTTCAGACAAACAGGGCTTGTAGATGAAGAGACCACACCGCAGAGGGTTTCTGCACAGGATATGTGCTGAGGCATTTGAAGATGCCCTAATATAATAGCAGGTCAGACAGCAAGAATCCCAGGATAATAATACTTTAGTATTTGGTAAATTCTGTAAAACCATAATGGATGCAGAAGCTCAAAGGCTCTGGAAAAAACAGTGATTATATACCCAAGACACATCCATAAAGGTCATTTCATAAATTCATACTATACATGGCACAGTCCGGGGGGGGGGGGATCTTGTATCCACCATGGTGGAATCAAATTATAGGTAAACATTGCAGGTTTTCCCTCTTTTATTAGGGAAAGCAGTGAGAATGACCACAACCACAAACTGATGTGGTTTGTGAAGCAACTTTGGCATAAGGGTTTCCTAAATGATGGCATTGTTTCCTGCTCCTCCCTTCCACAGGCACTAAAGTGTTTGGGGTCCATTTTCTTTGGAGGAAACAGCACTGGAAATGTGTGCTGTTTTCCCAATGCCTCTTTAGTTGCAAAGTAAACTGGCTAGAAAGTGGTGGGTGGAGAGCTGTGGTTCTCCTTCTCATGACATTAGAAGTCGGAATCTTCCAATCAACCCATTGGCAGGAAATTTGGGAAGTCCCTCTTCGCCCAGCGTGTCATTAGTTTGTGGAATTTGGTGACGTGGGGTGGCCAGGTGTCCTATTTTGTAGAACACAGTCCTCTATTTGAAGGGCTGTCCGGTCCTAGTCTGGCTTCACGATAAAGAACCCCAGAAGAGAGAGGCCTGGGGTCTTGGAGCTGTCCACCCACAGGTAGCCCCTGGACAGCAGACTGAGCAGGCACACAGGTCACCTGGTCATACTCCTCTGCACTAGGGTGAGATGCACCACATTTCTGTTTAAATTATAGCTATTATTCCTAAAATCGCATCTATACAGACAAGTTAGCATATGCAAATGTTATGCAAATGAATGTCCTCTTTTGTCCTATAAGCATTTCTTCCACCTTACTGACAGAAGAGGTAGTGATGGCTACTAGCTTAGATGGCTCTGAAAGGGGATCAGACAAAGTCATCAAGGATGGCTACTAGGCATGATGGTTATATGCCAGCTGCAGGGTCAGAGGCAGCGTGCTCCGTATTGCCAATTGCTTGGGAACAAAAGCAGTGTGTGGGCACCTGATTGACTGCTATGGGGAAGTATGCTGAACTAGATGGACTTTTGATTGGATCCAGCATAGGGGAAGGATATAGATTAGTGACAGAGCACTTGCACTGCATGCAGAAGGTCCCTTGTTCAATCCCTGGCTTCTCCAGGTAGAGAGAGGAAAGTATCCTGCCTGAAACCCTGGAGAGCCATTGTTGCCAGTCAGTGTTGACAATACTGGGCTAGATGGGCCAATGATCTGACTCAGTATAAGGCAGCTTCCTGCTTATGATTCTCTCTCTCTCTCTCTCTCTCTGATTATTTTTTTATACTTCTGCAAACCTGAATGTTCCCCCAAGCCTCCTGATACCTTTCACCGGTGCATGGGTGGTGCCATTATGTCTATATACTGTATGTCCTGGGACTCAGGCAATCGAATTCGCTTTTGGTATAGATATGTTATGTTATGTTATGTTATTTATTTATTTATTTATTTAACAGCTTTATCAATCACAGCCTCCATCTATTAGAGGCTAGGGACTGGCCTCATCGGTCACTTTTGCATTCTCCCTGATTTGATTTTAAAAATAATAATCTCAAATTCATTCTGTCCCATTTATGAAAAAAGGTGCATTTTGTTAGGTTCTTATAAAAACTGAACTGAACCTATCTGAACCTGCCAGACTAAATAGGTACAGCTACGGTGACCAGATAAAATCCAGGTCAGGGCTCATGTAACTTTAACAGTTGTAGAGAAAAGGGAATTTCAGCCAATGTCATTTGTATGTAATTAGTTCCTGGTGATATTCCCTCTTCATCGCAGTTAATGTTGCAGGGGCCCTGCCTTCTTTTGTATATGGTCACTCTAGTATGGTGCCTGCACCTTTAACTGTTGTGATGAAGAGGGAATTTCACCAGGAACTAATTGCATACAAATGACACTGGCTGAAAATCCCTTATCTCTACAACTGTTAAAGTTACATGAGCCCTGACCTGGATTTTATCTGGTCAGCCTAGGTACAGCTATTACCAGCATGAAGAGGACCACATTGTGCTTGCCTGCCATGTAGCTGTTAAAGGCAAGGAGTTGACAGAGAAAAGAGGGGACACCCATAACTCTGCACTACAACGTTGTTGAATACACAGGGATCCAAACCCAGACCTTTCAGAACTAAGCACTCAAAGCTTAGGAAGATATTTTTCTCCCTCTACCATAATACGAAAACTCAATAGGGCCATCTCATGAAGCTGATTAGTGGGAGATTCAGGACAGATAGAAGGAAGTACTTCTTCACACAGGGCATAGGGCATATCCCCTAAACTATGGGATTTAGTTCCATAAGATGCAGTGATGGCCACCAGTTTGGATGGCTTTAAAAGGGGTTTGGATACATTCCTGGAGAAGAAGGCTATCGATGGCTACTAGTCCTGGTGGCTCCAGTATCCAAGGCAGTAAACCTATGCACACAAGTTGCTGGGGAACATGAGTGGGTGGGGTGCTGTTGCCCCATGTCTTGCTTGTGGGCCCTGGTCGACAGCTGGTTGGCCACAGTGTGAACAGAGTGCTAGACTAGATGGACCCTTGGTCTGATCCAGCATGACCCTTCTTATGTTTTTAAAGCTGACCTGAATGGGGCTGGCATCTGAGTAGGCCTGTTTAGGATTGCATTGTTAGTCTTCTGGTGTGAACAGCCCTTCATTTCTCCTGAGGCTGCATGTGTGGAGTTCTTCGGGGATAGGATCTGTCAATTTTGCAGATTCCTGTCATTATATTTATTCAACAACATACTGTAAACAAGAAACGTAATGCTGTATCAGCAACAGATGTTCAGTATAAAGATGTCAGGGTGAAGGACAAGACTGTTATAGACGTGCCTGAAATTAAGGCAATGGCATTTATGCAGGCAAGAGGTAGGAGACGGCCGCCTGGTGTTTTCCTTCTCTGCCTCGCTGAATACTTGTGCGTGAGTAAGTGTGTCCCTGAATTTTAATGTGCTTCATTTAAATTGCCTGCTCCCATTGCAAAAGATGGAAATCTTTGGCTACCACAGGGTGTCGAGAAATGTTTAGGAATGTATTCAGGTTTTTTTCCCCCCCCTAACTGCTTCTTCAATATCCCAGGGTAAATATGTGAGGTATTATCAACATCCCCCATGTAACAAAGCTGGCGCAGTAAATAACTCCACTGGAAAGTTCATGAACTCTTTTTTCCTTGCCCCCATAAGCCTTCATGTCTGTACTGTAAGTTGACTACCGTTCTGAAGTTAAATGCATGCAACATTTTCCCTTTATGCCTGGTTCATTTGAGAGGATACTGATTTGCTCCCTTTTCCACAGAATGCAGCAAAGCATGCCTCAACTTCATTTTTGTTTTTTGTTTTTAAATGCTTGTAGAAGTCCCTATAGCATGCTATCCCATCTAGATACGGGATGGTGGAGAGAGTTGAGTCTTGGAGATAAGACTAAGGAGATGGGAATCCTTGCTGCATGTTTGGGACCAGGATATCTGAAGAACTGTCTCCACCCATGTGAATCTGCCCATAATTTACTATAATCATTGTAAGTTGTGTTGTATATCTCACCCTTTAGAGAGGTTAGGTTAATGGGTATTCAGGACAGACACCCTGATTGCAGAACTCCCGTCTGAGGGGGGGTAAGGTTGGCTTCTTTGTTATGCATAGTGGCTTGGTAACCACCCTGCATGTGCCAATCATGTAAAGGCTGATTTGCACGTTTCCCTCTCTGGCCGTGGCTTCTTGGGCTGTCTGACCCTGATGAAAGTGAATTGTTGGAGTGGTTAACAAACCACCCAGGATCCACGGCCTGTTCTAGGGTTGTGGGGTGGTCTGTTAGTCACTCCAAAAAGCCACCCTCATTGGGTTTGGATTATATTAGAAGCCATGGCAGCGGGAGTTTGGATTGGCAAGCTGAAGCCGTGAGGGCCGTAACCCGGTATTGATAGTAAGCCTCAGTGGGTTGTGTTGATCGTGCATACCAGGTCAGTATGGTTATCATAGTTTGACAGTTGGGCTTATTGCCCAACCAAAAATTCCACCAGCCAAAATTCCACAAAAATGTGCAAGCTTTCATGTTCTTCAGAACTACTCATCAGTCTAGGTGGTACAAAAAGCAATAAAGATTGTTTTGTTCAGTTGTGCTTTTAATTCTGCTTAATATTTTATCTTGCTCTGTCATTTTAATTTAAATTGTAGCTCTTTTGTATCTGGTCACTCTAGTATAGCTCCTGCAGCTTTAACATGAAGAGGGAATTTCACCAGGTGCTGCATGCATACAAACGACACCTGCTGAAATTCCCTTTTTAATACAGCTGTTAAAGATACAGGAGCCCTGTCCTCTTTTTCATATAATACCATAATACCTCTGTTAGCCTTTAAGGTGTCACAAAATTTTCATTGTTTGATCAACCCCTCTGGCTCTTTATCCTAATTAGGCTGACCATATGAAAAGGAGGACAGGGCTCCTGTAACTTTAACAGTTGTAGAGAAAAGGGAATTTCAGCCAGAGTCATTTGTATGCAATTAGTCCCTGGTGAAATTCCCTCTTCATCACAACAGTTAAAGTTGCAGGGGCCCTGCCTTCTTTTGTATATGGTCACTCTAGTATAGTGCCTGCAACTTTAACTGTTGTGATGAAGAGGGAATTCACCAGGAACTAATTGCATACAAATGGCACTGGCTGAAATTCCCTTTTCTCTACAACTGTTAAAGTTACATGAGCCCTGTCCTCCTTTTCATATGGTCAGCCTAGTCCTAATGCCAGCCACCCTACTGCAAGTGCTTCACTTCCTGAAATATTTTCCAGCCAAGGAAACCCTGCAACATGAGAAAGAAAGTTTCGAAAGAAGATCCCAGATGTCTCCCTGGTCAGATCTACATCAAGCAGGATATAACACTATGGCCGTTTCTACACTGGCCTTTCCCCCCGGAATCGTCCTTGGGTCATTTGGACCCTGTGCATCATTTGGATGCACAGGGACTTCTGGGGGTGGGGTGGGGGATGGGCACGAGCATGGGTGTGGGCATGTAAGTAAGCAGGCACCAGAAATGGGCACGGAGCTGCACCGCACAGCTCCATGCCCATCAGGGGAGGGAGTGGCAGCAATTTTGCCACCCCTGGGATGGCAGGGAGGGGGTTGGGGGCCTGATTTAGGGTTTTTTTAAAACTCAACTTTTGCGATGGAGCGTAAGTGCACTCTCTCCTCCTGGTACAAAAAAAGAAAATGTCGGATGCGGCGGCCCGACTGCTCAGGAGGAAGATGGGCCATCACACTTCCTGGTTTGGAAAGAGGAGGACGATCCTGGAAGCAAATATATCCAGGATTGTCCCCCCTCCCTCCCACTACACCCGTAGGTGTAGAAAGGGCCTATGAAAGTGGTTTGAAAATGGTATATGGAATGTGTCATGGGCTGCAACAGTTGTCAGTGCACTTCAATATCATTTTGAAGCAGTAGTGTGTAGATCCTGCCCCTGCCTCATCTTACCATTGCAAGAAACATGGACTTGCTGAAAGCTTTCCTCAAGCAGGGCCAAGTGAATAACCTGTCTGGGAATTATGGGAGTTTTAGTCCAACACATTTGGAGGGCTCCAGGTTGGATAAGGTTGGCCAAAGAGTTCCTGGCACTGAAGAATCATTGAAACTGGGCAGGTAGTGTTGACCTGAAGAGCAACCTGAATTGTAGGCCAATGGAGCAGAAATGAATGCAAACTGTGGTAATTTTAGCAGGGAATCTGGGAATACAGGATGTGCCTTAGACCAGGTCAGATTATTTGTGTATTGTTTATTCCAATAAGTGCCTTATATCAGCTCAGGAAGTGCCTTATACTAGGAAATTGTACTAACTCGGACTATTCACTCAGTATTATTTACTCCAACTGGCAGTGGTTGCACAGTGTCTCAGGTAGACATTTTCCATATCACCTTTTAAGTAGAAATGCCAGGGATGGGACCTGAAACTTTCTTCCATGCAAATCATGTGATCTACCTCATGTAGGGCTGGCCAAAGACATTGAGGCAAAGGACAAGATGGCACCTATCCACTCCATGTATAGACGTCAATTGGACTGATAATTGACTATTCAACACTGGTTATGGGACATCATCCTCCACTGCACCAGAGGTCAGCAGGCTAGCCTAGTGGACACAGGGCAGGATGTATGGCACACACATAGCTCTGTGCCCTGCAACCCCTTTCTCCTTGCCCCCAGCATCTGCTTCCTGAAGTGGCCATTTCATTCTACCTAATGGTAGGGCCTGCCCTGCCATGTGTCCTACTTTACAGAGGACTATCCTCTAGTCGAATATGTCTTTTAACTGAAGGGCTGTTCAGTCCAATTCTAATTGAAAGGTAATAACCCATAAAAAGGGAGAACAGCAGGTGTATGTGTGGTGCAGTTGGGGTGTAGGGAGCCATATTGAAGCCTCCCCCCCCAGGACATGACCAGGACCCTGGCCCTTATTTTGTACACACTGTGATTACCTAATTTAAGAGAGTAAACTGCTGCTCACTTAGAAGTAGAGTGGTCATCTATCTTCTTTTACAGAAGACGATCCTCTGATTGAAGGGCTTTCCAGCCCAATTCCACTTTAAAGATAAGGAATCATAAGATCTGTTGCACATCAAGAGTTAACACTTGGACACAGATCTCCACACCATGGCGGAATGTACTGTAATTCTATTGAAATTATAATAATTATGTCTAAATTTGCATCTGTACATATACATTAGCCCATGCAAATTGTAAGCAAATCTGTGTCCTCCTTTGCCCTCAGTTTTGATGATTCATTTCCTTTTCATGTGCGGGGGGGGGGGGGGTGTCAATTCATAAATCACCATGCTGCTCAGAAGTGACACCCATAATTGTATGCTAATGCAAATCATAGATATCTAAAATAAACCACAGTAGGGGGTGGGGGGAAACCTCAGTTGAAATTGACTCTTGCAAACATTTGATATGGCTTAGGAGAAATCGTAAAGCTAGCAGTATTGTTTGACAATGTTTTGTTACCAAATATATTAGCTAAACATTAACTTAACCACTAACTCTGTAATCAGACATTTCCATTCATACAGTCCTTCTGTACTCTGGACCTTAGGGTTAATGTGTCTTCATTTTACAGGAAAAAGCCTTGTTCGCATAACCTTACCTTTTCAGGCGTCTCAGCATGACTTCTTTGCTAGCTGCTTGGCAGGGGACATATCAAAGCTTTGATTTCAGACGTATTAGTTAACAGTTTCACGTTGGGTCCAAGAGTTCAGCCAATCAGGTATGGCTGCCCTTTCCAAGTAGAGTGAGTCAATGTGACTTAGAAGCCAGGAGTCTCGGGAATGAAGTAAGTAAGATTTTGAAACCAGCATCATACTGGTACCTCATCCCCCCAAATACATTGCTAGGAAAATGAGAACTTGAGCCAGGGGAGCAAACCAAAAATCAGGAGGAAGTATTGCACAGCCAGGCAACTGCTTGCTAAATCATTCTCAAGGCTCTTCTTTATGGGGAGGGTGGAGGCATGCCTAGAACTGAGCCAAAGTTTCCCAGAAGACGTTTTCTGGGAAACAGTCTGAGGGTTTTCTTTCTCTCACACACCTAGAAAAAGAAGACCAGCTTAAAGAATTTTCTCTGAATATTCTCTATCATATTTCTTTATGGCGGCCACCTCAGAATGATACTAAGCCCAGGGCATTATAGATGATGCAATGGTGAACAGGCTGTTGACACAGCTGCTTTTGCTGCTACTTGCAGTGGCAGCAAACACACAAAGGGCCTTCCTTCCCCTATATACAGCCAGCTGACTCCTGAGATCTTTTAAGAAGGCCTTATTGGTCATTCTGTGACCAATGGAGTGTTGCCATGTAACAGCACATAAGTGGGCCTTCTTGAAAGTGGCCCCCACCCTCTGGAACAGCCTCCCACATATCATTCAAGAGACAGAAATTGTGGTGACCTTTAAATGCCTCTTGAAGACATAGAACCTGTTCAGACAACATGCTAATCCATGGTGGTTAAACATTTTGAGATAAACATTACGGCTGAGTGTGAACCATGACTTATTGTGGTCTATGAACCATTCCTAACCAGGGTAAGCGGCCTAACCAGGGTTAGGCGTGTTGTCTGAACAGGCCCATACTGGTTTACGCATGCTTTTCCCTGGCTTGTAATGAATTATGGCACTGATCCAGTTTATGATAGTTCTATTATTGTCCTTATTGCAATCCTTTAAACTAGTTATTATTTTATATTGTATTTTATACTGTTCTTATATTGGTTTCATGCTGTATTACATATTTATTGTGACCTGCTTAGAGATTTTAGGCTATTAAGTGGTATATAAGTAGGATAATAAATAAATAAATAAATAAATAAATAAATAAATAAACGGGGTGATTGCCTTGCCAGTGCTAATGGTGGAAGAAAGTGTGGAAGGCTGCTCCCCCCAAACCAGTATTTGTCTGTCCACAAGTAGGTTGGGGAATTTTGAGAGGCCATTTGCACATAACTAATTCATAACCAAAGGCTTTCTTGCCTTTTGACTAAGATCAAGTGTAGTGGGTAGTATAACTAAAAACTTTCAATCTCAGGAAATAGTTGGATGAGCAGTCACACTCAGCGTTGGACAACACGATAGGCAACAGTTGTTTATCTAGGGGGTTGCCCCACACAACATGACAACATGATAATAACAAACTGGGCTGTGGATTAGGATCAGTGTTGAGTTGACTATTAGTCCATGCTGAGTTGACTCACTCATCCCCCACCCTCTCCCCACCCTCAGTCCTCCCACTAGTATCCCATGAGCCATTGCTGCCAAAAATCTATCCTGCCAGCCGGACTAGAGTGGCAGCCGCCGCTTTGACCACTCTTGCCTTGCGACTCTGTGGCTGATGAAATAACCAGTGGTGGCTGAGGAAATAACCAACGGTGCCCTCCACACAACACGATAACCAATGGTGGTTCAGATAGACAATTCTGCACAGTGTTGGTCATTTGCATTGGTTATTTTGGCCAAATAACCAACTGTTGGTTAAAAAAACCTCCCTCCACACAACACAATAACCCATGGTGGTTAAATAACCAACCATCGACTATTTAAACCACCATTGGTTATAGTATTGTCTGAACCCAGTCACAAGGTGCTTGTATCTTTAATTGGACCTGTTTGGTGGAATATGAAAATAAATAAATGAAAAAGCACTAGAGTATGGATAACTCCTGAAGGTGTACAAAAGCCATGTGGACAACAATTTAAAGTGTGGTGGAGTTGAGATTACAGACTATTGCTTTAAGGAACTAGCGAAAAAGCTGTTAGAGGTATTTCAACTTGTCTACCAACTGTAAACCCTATAATATTGTTTTGCTTGGGACTTGCATAAACAATTAGGTAGAGAAAATATTTGAAGAATTGCATATTGGTCCCCCACTCCGTGTATCGGAGCACATTGGCCCTGCTCCCCTCATTTCAGATATTGTATTGGCAAGGTCTGAAAGGGAGTTCTACTCGCATCTGCCTGAACATGAGTAGAACCTTCTGCTGATAAGGGAGGGTTCTTGATCACGTGGAGAGTTCTACTCATACTGAATGATACATATGTCATTCAGTTTAATGATATCTGTAATGATCCAGCTGGCTTCTATATAGAAATGTATACATAGTCCTACAATTAAGATCTGATTTTTATAATAATACTAAAAAAGAAAAAGAAAAGAGGTTTGGTTTATCATTTGCATCATCAAGCTAATTCATGGGGTTAGGTTTTGAGGAGAAATGGGCAATGAGAATTTATTTTGAGCATCCTCCATTTTATGGATTGTAAAGTGGATCATAGATGCTTTCTAGGAAAACTTGTATTGTTTTATCCTCTATTATAGTTTATGTACTTTTCCTGCTATGAAATAATTATGCCAAAACCAGGTAAAAGTAAGGATGGGAGACAACTGATTTTGAGAATTAGCACCTATAAGCTATTGGACAATGTGCTGTAATCAAAATATTCCTGCTGAAATCTTATTATTTTGATTTGTGTTGTGACTCAGATTATAATTATAATTATTTATTACATTTGTAGCCAAAGCTCCCTGGGCAGTTTATATAAGATTATGTAGTATATGTACTTTTATTCTGCGCTTCCAGGTTTTAATTTTAAAAATAGGTACGTTGTGTGTGTGTATCTTTGTACAGTCTAACCCAGGACTGTACCATGACAGATGTAGAGTGGCTGATTTGAAATAAAGTATGGATGAGCAAACCAGGTCATATCTCTCAATCCTAACTCAGCTCCCACTTCCCTGACATCTCACTGACTGTCTTTGTTCTCCTTCTACCTGACTTTCTCCAACTGCCACTAACCCTGCCTACCATTCCATTCCATTCCAGCCTCAGCTATATCAGTTAATCCTCCATTCACTTTTCTGTCTCAATGGTATAGTCAGGCTGTTACATAAAAATCATAAACTTTATTCAGTAATTCTTGCATCTGTCTTGGAATGTTGTGTTTTTGTTATGACAGGAAAAAAATGCAGCATAAAAAAAATCTCATCAAGTTAAAAGGCTGTGGAAAAACTAATATTAAAAAACTCACTTGGCACTTAAAAGCCATTATTGCAGTCACTAAGCCAGCCTGCCTGGGAAAAAGAAATCCACAAGCAGGGTGCCACAACTAAGAAGACCCGCTCTCCAACCACATCTCAGATGGTGTTCAAAGATTAACATGTTATTCAAGGACCTAGACTTATGCCTATAACTCCCAGCATACCTTGGGCAGGAGGGAAGACTTATCAGGCTTTGGCAGCCATTATCTGGTAATGGCTCGCCCTCCTGGGCCTGAAGGGAGAGTGCCTGGGCCAGTTGACTCAGTTGCTAGGCCTCATCGGGAGCAGCAGAGAAGGAGGCTGCAGGTCTGGGCCTGTTGCCAATGGCAACCAAGCTAACCCTCAGCCAGCCAGCCAGCTCCCTCAAGGCCTACCTATGAGCACGGATTGCACAGTGTAGTGTGCACTGGCTTAGCCAAACTTCACTTCTCATGAGCTTCAGCAGCAGAACTCCCATTGGGCAAGTCGAGCACTGCAGCAAAAGGCATGCTGGGAGTTGTAGTTTTTGTTGTCTGTGGGGCAAGGAAAATTATGGCACCAGCTTTAAGGCAGCCTTGGCCATACGTTGAGGGTGAGAGAGGGGGAAGAAACTAAAATTTAATTTGTTTTAAAGTTACCTCAAAGGCCTAGGACTGGTCTACCTTGAAGAGGAAAAAAAGAAATGAATTTAATTTGTTTAAAGGTGAACTCACAGGCCTGCTACTTTAAGATTATTACCTCGCAGACATTTATTTTAGGGGCCCGTAAATCATGCCAATAAAGTATTCTCTGTTCTGGCTGCTTTTCCTTTTTCACAATAATAACTTCAGACCACATGCATACAACAGTTCCCCCCATCCACTGAGATCTGCTTCCCTACTTTATGTTATTCAGATATCTGGGCCATGCCGGGTATATTTTGAAAACATATTTTTAGGTTTGCATCTTTTTTAGTTGGTAGAAAGGGTGTTGTGTGTCCTGATTGTTTTTGAAGTTTAGACGGCTGCTCCGGCCAAAGGATGATGGGAGGTGTAGGCATTTCAGGTAAAACAAAAAATGTGGTTTATCACAAAGCTCAAATTTAAAATATGGTTCTTATTAAAACAATTTTCCATTGATTCTAACAAAACAATTTATCGTATTTCACCGAATGTAAGACGCCATTGATTGTAAGACACACCTTAATTTCAGGGCCACCAACAGGGAAAAAGCTTTGCGTTGATTCTAAGATGCACTTTAATTTCAGCACCCCTTCCCCCCTCCACACTCACCTCCATCGCCATCGCCCGTCCTCGCTGCTGCCACCGCTGCTCCACACCGCTGCCAGTGCTCACCTCGGCCTGGCAAGGCGTCATTCCCAGTAATGAGGTGAGCATTGCCAGCAGCGAGGAGCAGCAGCGGTGGCAGCGAGGATGGGTGACGGCGATGGAGGAGAGGGGAGGGGGAGGGCCCCACAAGTCCCCCCTCCCCCCTTTCCTTGATCACTGCTGCCTCAGCCTGGGAAGGCTTCAGTACTGGGAAGGAGGCTGCGATCTTGCTAGATCTCCTGAGATCGCGGCCTCTTTCCCTGTACTGAAGCCTTCCCAGGCTGAGGCAGCAGCGATCAAAGTAAGGGGGGAGGGGGGACTACTGACCGGCCTTGTGGGGTCCCTCGGGACCTGCTAGGGCAAGTTATGGGGGGCATGCAGAGCCCTTGTGCCTTCTGCAAAACGTGGGAGAAATCTCGCGATTGCAAGATGCCATCGATTCTAAAGCGCACCCCGTTTTTACAGATGTAAACATGGGAGAAAAAGTTCATCTTAGAATCAATGAAATACGGTAGTAACTCAACCAAACTAAAGATGAATAGATTGCAGAGAAATGTATTATTTATCAAATAAATGTTATAAACATTATTCACAGACCCGAGCAACGCTGGGCATATCAGCTAGTCTATCTATAAAGCGGAAAGTATGTGTGTGCGATGTATGTCTGGAAATGTTTACCCACTTCCAGATGAGTTAGAAACTTGAAATTTGGTATGCTGATAGGTCTGGCAGTACAATGTACCAGAAAAACCTAAAAACACATAATTTTGGGGTTTAAGTATTTTTTAAAGAATTTTAAAGAATTTAATAAAAACCAAGGCTTATGCCTACAACTCCCAGCATGCCTTGGGCAGAACTCCCAGCATGCCTTGGGTGGGAGCCCAAGGCATGGTGGCCATTGTGTGTGCATGCGCGGGTTGCTGCTGCATGTCTTTCACAAACCCAACTCCTAAGGTTGGTCTCGAGCAGTCAAACCAATTCCACGTAAAAGGAAACAACCCACATAAATAGGCTGTGTCCATTTGTGGTGACCCTCCTGCCCTCTGCATGGTTGTAAAATCGTAACTAGATACAACAGCATGACTTTGAGAGGCCAAACATGCTCAAAGGCACCCTATCCTGGTTTTCTCAGAATCCCGGTGAAGTGTATGCATTAGGGATGTGCACGGCCGAGATTATCGTATTATATCGTTATCGGATATTCCAATATAATTTTTTTTTGGGTCCGGTCATATCAGGAGGTACCTGGATTTGTTCAGATCGGAAATGCGATAAATATCGGAAGTTCCAATATGATAACAGTGTTTTCCCCATAGGTTTGCATTGTGGGAAAGAAAGCTTTCCCCCAATGCAAGTCTATGGGGAAAACACTGGGCCGGCACTCCCTTACTCCCCCCAGTCGAGCTCCCTCCCCCCACTCGTGCTCCCTACCTGCCTCCGCCACCGCCTCCGTTGTCGCCGCCTACACCGCCCCGTACTATTGCTAAACAGGTGGTCCAGCCTGTTCGTCAGTACAGAGAGGCACCGAGTGACGACATCATCACGCAGTGCCTCTCTGTACTGATGAACAGGCTGCAAAGCCTGTTTAGCAGTACTACAGACCGCCAGCAGGTAAGGAGCATGAGTGGGGGGAGGGAGGGGTCCCCATGGGTCCCCCCTTACCTGCGGCCTTCCGGGCTGCCATCCGCTGTCCTCCATTGCTCTGGACTACTGAGAACTAGGCTTTGTGGCCTAGTTCTCAGTAGAGCAACAACGCGCCGGGTGAGTGTCATCTCTCTATTGAGAACTAGGCTGCAAAGCCTAGTTCTCAGTAGTCTGGAGCAGCAGAGGACAGTGGACGGCAGCCCAGAAGGCCGCAGGTAAGGAGCGCAAGGGGGGAGGGAGGGGTCCCCCCTTACCTGTGGCCTTCTGGGCTGCCGTCTGCTGTCCTCCGCTGCTCTGGACTACTGAGAACTAGGCTTTGTGGCTTAGTTCTCAGTAGAGCTAGGACACTCCGGGTGATGTCATCACCCAGCACATCGTCGCTCTACTGGGAACTAGGCTGCAAAGCCTAGTTCTCAGTAGTTCAGAGCAGCGGACGGCAGTGGGGTAGGCCGCAGGTAAGGAGCGTGAGGGGGGGAGGGAGGGAGGGCCGGCCCTAAACTGGCAGTCCGATAATCCGATATGTCCTATAGTTATCGGACATATGGATTTCGGATCAGATCAGATAGGGCCTCCTGGAATGTTTATCGTTATCATTAATCGGATGTCCAATAACGACCTTATCAGATTGTTATTGGACATCGGAATGATACGATACACATCCCTATTATGCATGGCCCTCACTTTTAGGAGGGTGGAAAGGGAGGCACTCTGTGCATGCCCAGAAAGAGGCCTGATGGCCAGCCCTTGGCATGCCCAGAAAGAGGCCTGATGGCCAGCCCTTCAGTACATGGCCAGCCCTTCAGTACAGGCGCCTGATGGGTGAGAAGAACAGGCCAAGGTAGTCCAAGCAGGATTTAGCAAGAGCTGGGCATGTCCACTGACAGCCACTTATTTCTCCTCCTCTGCAATGCTACTCTTCAAAGCTCTATCGAGGAGCAGCATCAGCAACAAGAGGAGAGAAGTGCCTCTCAGAGGATGTTGACACCTGCAGGCCGCCAAAGGCATGCTGGGAGTAGTAGTACTGACATGTAGAATGGCTGATTTTAAATAAAGTATGGGTTGGCAATCCAGGTCACTATGTGCAAACCAGGTCACTATTTCTCAATCCTAACTCAGCTCTCACTTCTACCTGACTTTCTCCAAATGACACTAATCCCGCCCATCATTCCATTCTAGCCTTAGTTTATGCCTACATCTCCCAGCATGCCATGAGCAATTTAATTTGTTTAAAAGTTAACTCACAGGCCTAGCACCGGCCTACTGCTTTAAAATGATTACCTCGCAGACATAAAACTAGGGGGCCCAAGCAACGCTGGGAATATCCGCTAGTCGCTATCTAAAATGATATCTAGTCCACCTTTAAGGTTGGAACCAGAATCCCCATTGGGATAAATCCTCTGCCAGAGACTGAGGCTAGATCTACACCAAGTAGGATATAGCAGTATGAAACCGGTATATAAAAGGCATGAGCCACACCAAGCAGAATATAGCAGTATACGGTATGTGTCAATGGGCTAGGGTGACCATATGGAAAGGAGGACAGGGCACTTGTATCTTTAACAGTTCTATTGAAAAGGGAATTTCAGCAGGTGTCATTTGTATGCATGTGGCACCTGGTGAAATTACCTCTTCAGCACAACAGTAAAGCTGCAGGAACCATGACCAGATACAAAAGAGGTCAGGGCTCCTGAAGCTTTAACTGTTGTGCTGAAGAGGGATTTCACCAGATGCTGCATGCATACAAATGGCACCTGCTGAAATCCCTTTTTGTATACAACTGTTAAAGATACAGGAGCCCTGTCCTCCTTTTCATATGGCCACCCTACAATGGGCCCCAACAGTTGTCTGTGCACTTCAATATCGCTATAAAGCAGTAGTGTGGCTCCTGCCTTTTATATACTGCTTTCATACTGCTTTCATACGACTATATCCTGCTTGGTGTAGACCTGGCCTGGGAGTGCCAGCTACCATTACTTTCCTCTTCTTCCTTGCTACTGCCCTAAGGGCCCCAACACTGACCTCATCAGGACACCATCTCCCAGTTCATCCTTTTTATCAGAGAGAGCCCCCCCGAAGATATAATACATGTTACGGATTTGTCTGAGAAAGCTGTAGAAAAGATGGATTTGCTCAGGTGTGCTCAAACCATCAGCTAGCATGATTACCTCAGGGGGGCCAAGGCGCCACCACAGTACTTGTTCCTCCGGTGAACAAGACCAGGCAACAGAATCAGTTGCTTTTTCTGGTCCACAGGATTGGAGCTTGTATGTTTTGCTAGGGCCATTGGGAAGGGCCAACCTTACCATTAGGCAGAGTGAGGCAGCCATCTGAGGCAACAAATTTTGGATGTTATGGAAAGGCAACAAATTGCTAGTTATTTAATTTGTTCTTACTGCATTTTTACTGTCAGCGAGGGGGAGAGATGCTTGTAGGATTTTCTGCCTCAGTGCCAAAATAACTTGGCTGGCCCTATGTACTATTTATCTTGACTGGGGGGGGGAGTGGGGGGAGTGAGTGAGTGGGATTCGCTGCTCTGCATCAGGCTGCAAAATTTCTTGGGTTGGCCTTGCTATCAGGGGTGCCATTGTACCCCTGATTGGTGCCATATACATGGAATTAGAAAGAAAGGTTACCACAGACATTTTCCCAGTCAGATTGGTCTCATCTTCTATTGTTGTCAGCAAGTCCCCCATTGTTTCTTGTAATGGACACATTGTGCTACTCTTGGAGAAACTGCAGGTGGAGGTTTGTTTGGGATGACAAAGAAAAGAAGAAAAGAAAATATAAATTACTCTTTTCCAAGGACATCAGGAGATTATCCAATGGCATAATTACTTCAGACATTTTCAGTTGGATTAGCCAAGTCTACATGTGACTCAGTATTTCATTGAAGGACTCATGGCATGACTCAGTATTTCATCGAAGGAGGATGTTCAAAAGAGCAGTTTGGATGTTCAACAAGGAGGCAGTCCTACTTTTCCTAAGGCTTGCCCAGGGCTTTAAGCTATGAGGCAGGTAGGTCGCTAATTGCTTTGCAAGCAGAAGGCATCTTTCCTCCAGTGCCTCACGGGAAGAGGGCAGCTCCCACAGTATGTGTACCTAAGGGAGATATGGCACGGCCCAAAGGTCTGGAGGTTATAAACGTTCAGGAAATTCAGTCCTGACTGTAGAGCATTATTTTATTACAAAACCTCACATTTTGTTTTCCAAGCTGGCTGGGAATCAACCATATATATATCTATATATCTATATCTATATCTATATCTATATCTATATCTATATATATATATCAGGCCTATCAAAAACTAGCTATTGAGCCCTCCTCTTGGAGCTGACGATTAATCCCAAAAGAGGATTGTACCAAGACAACCCATCACCAGACGGCCCCAACAACCTTCGCCTTTCCTGCCAGGTGATACTGTGGTTACTGGAAAAGATTTGGCAATGCATTTGCAGAATTTGGAAGCAGTTCTGCAGAAGCTGCAGGGCAAAGGTGATCAGGCAACTGTGTGTGTGTGAGAGTGAGTGAGTGTGCGTTTAAACCAAGATAAGGTGAAATATTTGGGCCATGTGATTCACTGACAGGGAATCTCTTGCCAGCAGGAAAAAAAGTTCAAGCAATTAGAGAGGTACCCACCCCTAATTGCATTCATTGTTGGAAAGTTCATTCCAGGGCTCTTGCTGCAAGAATGAAACCACTGTATGAATTGCTAGCACCAGGGCAGGCCTGGGCTTGGTCGCTGGCTTATCAGCAGGCATTTCAGTTATCCAAGCAGGACTTTATCAGTGCCTCCCTTTGGTAGGCTGGCAATTTAGGATTTGCCAAACAAGAGGAAATGCATCACCAAAAAAGATGACAGAAGATGACATGGATTTGCATCATATATTTGAATATGCTTATATATATATATATATATATATATATATATATATACATATACACACACACACACACACACACACACAAATGTGGAAATAATTATTACAATTTAATTAGAAATACAGTACATCTCACCGTAGTGTGGAAGACCTGTGACCAAGTGAGCTGAGTGACTTGCTCAGTCTGCTGTCTAGGTGCTGTCGATGGGAAACTTCAAGGCCCAGCTCTTCCTTCTTTATCTTTAAACTAGGCAGGATCTACACTACTGCTTTAAAACGGTTTATAACTGTTGGGGCCCAGGACACACTGAGCCTATCTACACTACTGCTTTAAAATGGTTTAAAATGGTTTAAAACAGTTTTGAAAACTGTTGGGGCCCAGGACACACTCCATATACAGTTTTCAAAACGTTTTCAAAGTGTTTTATCCTGCATGTGTAGATAGGCTCACTTCATGTACAGTTTTCAAACCATTTTCAAGGTGTCATAACAGTCCTCTGGCAGCCCTTCAAGTAGAGGCCTGTCCCCTGTAAAAGAGGGCACATGGCCACCCATCCTTCACTCCTAGAAGGGCTGGCCTGTCACCTGGGATGGCAGGGATGGCCATTAGCTCCAAGTAGCTTCAAGCAGCTGCTAGGGCTCACCAGCATTGATGCCTTGCTCTGGGTCCCCAGTAGGGGGCTGACACTGTGGCAGCAGTAGCAGACACCCATTTAAATTTCCTACAACACCCTGGAATTACATGCTGTCAGGGCCATTGTGGAAAATTAAAACAGCTGGCTACTGCTAGCTCCGCCAAGAGCTTTGGCTATTGGGAGATATAAAAATAAATAAACAAATAAATTAATTAATGGGCCTGTGGCTGGGGGCACACTGATGTAGGATGGGGGCTCACCAGAAAGCACTTTGTCAAGGGCCTCCTCAAAGGTGGAGCCAACTGAAGGGGAGGGCAGTTTTGTCTCACCTGATGCCAGATGGGATGGAAAGGTGTAGAGCTGTGGGGGCTAATAGTAAAGGCGGGACAGGAGCAGCAGCAACAAGAGGCTAGGATAAAGCATCACAGAATACACCTGGGAAAACTATGCCTTTGGAGGCGTGAGTAAGATCTGTATAGGGACTTGTAAGGATTTGCAGCCCAACAAAATCTCAACATTCTTTCTCCATAATTTTTTCCTCCATAGTATTATAGAAGCATCCTTCAGAGATACTACTTTGGGCAATGGGCTGTGTTTGCGTCTTTGGATAGAGGTGAAAAAAACGGAGGTGAGGCAAGGCAAGGCGAAAAGGTTGCAGTAGTCAAGATGGGAAATAACAAGAGAAAGGCCCTGGGCTTTGGCTGAAGGGACTGAAGTGAATGAGCAAAGGTTTGTAAACTTGTACAGGGAGAACCAGTGTGCCTTGGCAACAGGCTGAAAATGGGAGAAAATGAGGGGCAGAAATCAAAGAGAAAGCCAAGCCCTTGCATCTGGTCAACAGGTGGATATAGCGATAGTGGTGATGGATATGGTGCGTAACTGAGGAGGGGAAGGCTTGGGAGGACAGATGGTCTTGGATGTATTTAAGGTGGTGTTGAGACATCTATGTAAAAATAGCAAACAGGTGGAGAGCAGGAGTGGATCCCCCCCCCCGTTATACACATACATGCCGAATGCTATTTGAATTATATTTACAAAGTGTTAAGAGCTTATACTATGTTAGGGATTTCCAATGTATTGAAGTTTAGGTTAGAACGGAGCAGCATAATCTGATCCGTATCAACACCAGTTCTAGGAGTTTTATCTCCACCAGGAGCAGGCCTTTTGTAAAGCAAATGGGTCTTAACTGCCCAGTCAGGACCAGGCCACCACAAAATATTTGGCATTGCAACAAGAAGCAATATATGGATGTTGGGAGAATTTAACGCTCCCTCCACTCTGCTACAGTGAAGACTGCAGCTACACTCAGAGAAGAGAGGGTTCTGAGGGGAGGTGGTGGTGTAGAGGCTAGAGTGTTGGACTGGGAGTCGGGAGATCCGCGTTCTAGTCCCCACTTGGCCATGGAAGCTCACTGGGTGACTCTGGGCCAGTCACAGACTCTCAGCCCAAACTACCTCACAGGGTTGTTGTTGTGAGGATGAAATGGAGAGGATTATGTATGCCACCTTGGGTTTCTTGGAGAAAAAAGGTGGGATGTAAATGTAATAAATAAATAAATAAATGATGGCAGCAGATGATGTCAGGATCCCCACTAATTGAAAAGTGTTGGTGCAGCTCCAGTACACCGCTAGTTGTTTCCCTCCTGTAGCAGCCAGGGCCACTACCACGGCCTTCCCCATGAACTGGTTAGAGGCTGACACAGTCCCCCCCCCCCATATCAATTCTTTACCACTTTAGTAGCAACAGACATTTCTCTGTGTTTTAAAAGGTAGCAACAAGGATTGTTAGCTCCAATTGCATAGATTACGTCTGATTCTCCTGCCCTATTTTGGGTCTTTCCATTCCTTTGTCTTATATATGCACATGCACAGGAGAATATCCTGCTAGTAGAGTGTGCCCAAGTACAATGCACCTCTGCAACCAAATACAAACATATATGTACCATGAACAGCGGTCCTCCTCCCTCTCCACCATCAAGAGCCTTTATGAAAATTCATGAAAAAAAAAACCCAAGAACTCACCCTTCTGGCTACATCCGATATTTATCCCTGTTTTGCTTCTACAGCTTCTTAGAAATGAATGGTTTTTCAGGGCTGTAATAAGGATCATGAAGCCACCCACATGGGAAAGGCCAGGAATGAGAGGAGAGACGCATAGGCCAGGTTCAGCATAATACCTAGGAGCTTCACTTCACAAGGGCTCTTAGAAATGATTTTTCAGCTTCAGGTTACAAGTACTTCCATCCCCATGTGAGTTTCAGTTTCAAATAAACTCAACTCTTATGTCAAATTCCATCCATACTGCCAAGTTTTAGATTGGTTTAAGGTGGAATCATAACTCAGCTCAGCCTCTTTGAAGCTTCACCCTGAGTCATTTGAGACTTGGCGCAAGGTTTGCTGAAAACCCTTTAACGTTCAGCGAAGCCAGGCCGTTCCTTAGGTCTGTAATGAACCCAAGAAGAAGTTGGCTTACTTCATCTACCTCCAGGTTTCCGAAAGAAATGTTCAGCCAATTCTGCTGTTTCGCGGCTTTGGGAAAGGAGCTGAGAGGATGTCAGCCAAATGCGGGATAAGAATCTTGCCTGTTGAGACCTAAGTACTCGTGTAGGCCATGAACTGACTGTTAACATCTGCCACGCAGGGGTACATATATCATTTCAAAGGAGTAGCCAGTTCTGTTTCTCAGATTTGTCTTTTTAAAGAATTACAAAGCATAAAAAGAAGATTCACTTTCCAACACCACTGGTATTAAATTAGGGAGAAAAAAGGAATGCAAAAATGTAAGAGGAGAAAGCCTAGCCTTCAGCACTAAAATAAGATCTAAAGAGATGGTCACAGCATTAAGGCTCTGAAGTGTTGCCCAGTTGGAACCAAAAAAAAAATGAATGTTTACAGGCCAGGTGGGTAAAAACAACAGAGAGCCCTGTGACATTTTAAAAGCGAGTATGTTTATTATGGCATATTATGGCTTTCCGCAACTGTTGCCCTCCAGACATGTTGAACTACATGCTGTGGCATGCTGGGAATTGTAGTCCAATGTATCTGGAAGGTGCCAGGTTTGGAGGAAATTGCTATAAGCTTTTGTGGACTAGACTCCACTTCACCAGAAGCATGTTACCCTTAGTTTATTTATTTGTTTACAATATTTATATGCTGCTCCATATCTACCCAGAGCTTCTTTTAGTCATGATGGCCTGGTGTGGGAGGGGTGGATTTATATTAGGAAAATGGTGTGCATGTTAGGATTATGTATGACCTCTCCCAAATCTGATTTTAATTGAGGAGAGCTTTCTGATCTAAATTTCACACACACACACACACTTTCCCATGGCTGCCTGGATCTCATGTGTTATGTAGCTGCAGTACTTTGAATGGGAGAGTTAAGAATGTTCTTAAACCTCTCCTACTTAAATAAATGGGGTTTACAAGTGCTGAACTAGCTGCATTCTTCCTTCAGATCATTGTATCCATTAGCATTTGCTTTTTCACTGTGTTGCCAAATGAACAAAGGTCACTGTGAGATAGTATGCCCAAGGGATAAAATGACAGAAAAATCAGCCATGGGGATGGAGAGAGATTCAGATTGGGTCCACTGTGCTGTGAGAGGTGGATTAATTCCCCCCCCCCCAACCCCATGCAGTTACAAGTAGGTTTTCCTATTCATTTGATATTTATTTATATCCTTCCTTTATTTATGTATATCCTGCTTTTTTTCCTCTTGCAAGAACTCCAAAGCGGCTTACATAGTCTTCCCCTTCATTTTAGGCTGAGAGTCAGTGACTCCAAACCCAGTGGGCTTCATGGACGAGTGGGGATTAGAAACTGGATCTCCCAAGTCTCAGACCAACACTTTAACCACTACTCCACACTGCCTCTCATATTGGTTCTATATGTTTCCCCTGTTTTTCCACAGTGGGGCAAAAAGCAGGTGTTTCTTTCCCCAGCAATGCAGTCTCCATCTAACACCCCACCCTGCCAGTTATTTATTTACCAAAATGTAAAGAGATGGAAGATCTGATCATTGATTTCTGTTGCCTTATCTAGTTTGAACTTGATGGTGTGTGTGTGCAGATGATTTATGACTGCCACACCTTCTGTTCATACACGACATATAAATGTTAATAATAAATAAATAAGTTGGTTACCCGCGAACACACTTTGTGGAGAAAAATCCAATCTAATGAAAGGTTTGAATGAACTAATGGCTTTTATTGAAACATTCAAACTGTTACATCTGTTTATCTTTACAACATTTCCTTACATACAACGTTCTTGGTGTAAACTCCAGGGCGGCCAATGTAACATCCTTGTACTGGTCCATCTGCGACTTGAATCTTGAGGTTTGCCAATGAGCGCACGTGACTTATGGCAACGTAGAATGGTCCATAGCAGAAGTCAAGCGGAGGGAGATAGATGCCAACTTGTTGATGCTAATGGCAAAGGCCAGACGAATGGGGAACTGGAGACACTCACATTTTGAAGGGCAAGGCTGATACTTGGCAGGAAGATCTGCTTGCCCTTCACCTGTCCAGTGAGGGCTTCCTGATGCAGGCAGTGGATGTACATGGCTAGCATGATGAACCTTGTGCCACTGATAAGACCCTGAGTCACATCCAGGTTCCTTAGCAGGATGACCACAGCACCCTTCTTCAGAGTCAACCCACTACTTGGCAGCAAACCACTTGGGTTGAGTGTGTTTAGGAACTCCAAAGGGTATTTCACATTGAGCCTGGCATCATCATCAGTGACTTCATCTGCTGCTCGTGTAGGTCCTTCCCCCACCTTCCATTCTGTCCAATACCATCTGGTTGATGTAGCCACAGGGCCTGTTCTTGGGATACAGAATGACCGTGCCTGCATTAGCATTAGCTAAAGCTAGTCCCATAGACAGCAGTGACAATGTCCTCATTAACAATGTCTGAGTCTGGAACCTTGATCATATCTTCTCCAGCAGCTGGGAACTCTTCTGCAGTATCATAACAACAGTCAGAAGGTGGGCAGCAAATTCAGATTCACTCTCTGGGGTACACATGTTGTGAGTAAGCCGGAATTTGGTGACACGGTTCTAGGTGTTAGATTTTTAATTCTTTTTTAAAAGCTTTATGGACATAAACAAACTCCCAACTTTGTGAAAACCGTTGTTATTCATGGAATCTGTGTGACAAGAGCTTTCCAATGAAGTGTGTTCCATGAGAATTGGTGAACAGGAAGGCAATCAAAAAGGGATTGCCAACTAACTCCTGACTTTGAATTATATATGTATATAAGATCATAAAATTTACACCTAAAGTCTTTGTACTTTGGTGGGCTGGTGTAAAGCAAGCCACTCAATATAGTTTTGTCATCATTCTAACGAATCAACCAAGAAGCAAGAGGTAGAGCCACACATGTTATAAATCACATCCTCCCTACTAGGCATGTAAACATAGGAAGATGATCAAGATTTGCTCTTGGCTTTGGAAGCGAGCACTGTGCCGCATGATTCTGGCTGTGCTCTGTAGCTGCGCACCTGGCCAACATTCCTTATTTGCTAAGAACTCTTTCTTGTGACAAGCTAGCTCTAGGGACTGGTTCACTAATATATCACTGGCATGTAAAAAATTAGAGAGTCAACTGTATTTAACGTTGACCTTCAACTCTACCTTCCTGGATAGGTCTGTATTAGTAAATGAGCTGGAGCTGTCTCTTCACACACACTAATTGCACCCCAAATGCCTATGACAAAATAACAAATGTCGGTGCTGTTGCTGTTACAGTTATTCTTGTTATTGTGTTGCATGGACATGTGTAGAGATGTTTGGTGTATGGCCGCCAATACAGCATAATCCAGAATGAGGTGCACAGGAGAACCCCTTCACACATGCACTTATTTGACCTTATGCTATTGAGAGTGGATGGCTTGGCAGACACCTCCCCACATGTCAGCTGAATGGGAACAACCCATGTAGTTGGCTCAGTCCATGTGGTTGTGACATTCACACATATTCACCAGTGGTCTGGCGTCATACAGTAGGGAAGCAGCTCCCTTACTACTCTCTCAATGTGTGTGAAGGGGTCCTAAGACCATTGAAATCAGAAGGCTACTTGGATTGTGATCATTGTGTTTAATCTGTCTCAAAACCAAATTGGAAGAAGGAAGGTTGAGGGGTTTGTGGGGAAGTGTGTCTTTGCTGCACCACCACCAGAGGACCCTGATCCTAATTAAGGTTGTTTTTGCCCTTCTCCACCCGGTAAATAAAAGGTTAGTCCCTGAGCCAAGTTGTAAGTTGGCATGGGCCTAAGAGCAAGATCTTAAGGGCTCTCATCCTGAGGCTCTCAGCTATGGGCAAGAAGCCAGGACCGGAGGAGAAGAACAGACTTTAATCAAATTGGCACCATTATGAAAGAGGAACAACTCTCAACAATAGCTGGGACTAGCGAGATAGGAAAACTCAAAAGATTCATAAGATCAGATAAGACGATAATGTGATACTGGGTTGCGCAGCCAGCAAGAAATGCTATGAGATTGGAGAGCAGCTCATCTCTATCTCCAGAGTACCTGATGGAGTTCCTCTCCCGGCATGAACCTACCTGTACACTACGCTCATCATGTAAGACCCTCCTCTGGATGCCTCAGAAGGCAGCAACAATGGAGAGACCTTCTCAATGGTGCCCACCCCCCACCGATCATGGAATGATCTCAGTGAAGCCTGCCTGGTGCCAACACTGTCATCTTTTTGGCACCAAGTTAAGGCCTTCCTCTACTCTCAGCATATGATAAGGTTTTTAATTGGGTCCTAGGATTTCTTATTATTGATTGTTAAAATTGTTTAGGGGTGTGTGGTGTATTTGTTTGTGTGTTGTCTGTTTATATGTTTATAATTTTTTTTATATATTATGTGCAATATTGTATTTTTAAGGTTTTAATCTTTGTAAACCAGCTAGAGAGCTTTGGCTATTGAGCAGTATAGAAATAAAATGAAATGTCTTCCATGTTGACCTAGGCCTAATCCACACCAAGCAGGATATTACACTATGAAAGCACTATGAAAGCACTATATAAAAGGTAGGAGCCACACTACTGCTTTATAGCGGTATTGAAGTGCACTGACAACAGTTGGGGCCCATTGACACATTCTATATACCACTATCATACCGCTTTCATAGTGCAATATCCTGCTTGGTGTAGAGTAGGTCCTAACCACCGAGAAGAACTGGGTTTCTGTAAGTAGGCTGTAACTATTTTCTACTTCTGTGGCAGCATAAGAAACACCTATCGAATAATGGATGGAGCCAACTGTGGATGGAGCCAACGGGCCAGTGAGTGTTTCCCGTGGGACTGGACCACCTTCCTCTGCAGTGTTTCAAAAGGGCTCATTCAGCTGCTTCTTTTTCCACCATCTCCAGAGGAGAGAGTTCTGCTATCTGCTATATGTCATCTAGGCCAGTGAATGTTTCATGCTAACACCTGGGGTTTGACAACCTGTCCTGCTTCCCTCTGAAGCTTCACCATTAATCTAACTAAGGCCCTTTCCGCACCAGCCATGTTTCCTGGGGCTGCCCCTGCCTGCTCGCAGAGAGTTCACATGAAGCACAGAGCATCCCGCAAGCAGGCCGGGACCAGCCCTCCATTTTCGCGGGGGAGTACGGAATGCTATTATCCCGGTTTGTTCCCTGCTCCCGGGACAGCAGCGAGATGGATGGCTGGTGTGGCCGCCTGTGGGATATGTTGCTTTTCCATCAGGTAATATACAGAGCTAAGCAAATATATATATAATCCAGTAGGCACATATAAAACCTAGGCACATATATTTAATCCAATAATTAATCAGTTAAAGCAATTTTAATTTAGGAGGTTGCCAAATGCACAGTATTAAGCAAGAAAGCAGAAGCACATTATCTAAAAGCAGATGTAGGCAATAGAGCAAAATAGTCAGGTGTCTGTGACCTTTGAAGCGTAAAGGCACGGGACATGGGTTTACTGGTGGTTTTGTCATAAGACTATATTTAGTAGATGAAACTTAGCTAATGCAAGTGGAGTGCAAGTGGATTGTGGTCGGAAGTGGCAGGAAACATAAGGATACTAAAAACAACAGGTCAAGCTTCGCTAAGATTGTTTGCAGTTGCATAGGAAACATGTGTGGGTGGGAAAAATGAAGGGGAGGATGAACAAAGGCGGGGATTTGAATATTATAATCAGGCGTACGGGATAGGATGTAACCTGTTAGAGGCCGGCCGGATGACAGGGAATATATGTTGTGTGATTTATGATTTTCGGTGTGTGCCAAGCTTGCATAGCCACACCCCTTTTGCAAAAGGCTGTTCTTGGCAATAAAGAAATTTGCTTCAACTTCCCAGGTTGTGTTGTCCTTTTCTAAAACAGAATGGGCATTTCTAACACGCCCAAACCAGGCGCAGCCGTGCTTACCCGCAAGTAAGCGTGGCTCCACCGATGGCCATGGAGCCACACCGTGCAGCTCCGAGGCCATCAGGAGAGGGGGGGACCCGATTTCGCCATCCCCAAGCACGGGATGGCGTGCGGTTGCGGAGGAGCACTTGTGCACTCTTCTGTGGATCTTTGAAAAAAAAAAATGGCCACCATGACTTTATTATTTATTATTAATGAATTTGTAACAATTAATACTTAATGTTTTATTATGTGCTTGTTATGGGTTTTTTAAAACTTTTCTTTAACATTTATATATATTTCCCCCCATAATGCTTTGTTATGAGCCACTTTGAACATACTGTACGGAAAAGTGGTATATAAATAAAAAGACCAATTGATTGCATTTCCACTGAATTGCCCAGGAATAATCTTGATCTATTATATTAGGGGAAATGGCTTACAAAAATTGAGTGAGTTGGACAAGGTTGTTTACAAAAAATGCATGTACGGGGAGAAATATGCATAAACATGTGTATGATTTTTTGTGTGAACTTAAAACACACAAACACCCTCAAATAGACATGGAAATGGGATGAACTGAATTTAAGATTGGAAAGATGAGAAATGGAAAGAAACTGGAATTGAGAGAGTCGAACATCCCTAGTCAACATTAGGTCCTTACTGCAACGGAGGGCAGCAGGCCTGCTAGGGTGACCATATGAAAAGGAGGACCGGACTCCTGTATTTTACAATTCTATATAAAGGGGAATTTCATGCAGCACCTGGTGAAATTCCCTCTTCATCTCAACAGTTAAAGTTGCAGGAGCCCTGCCCTAGTGACCATATGAAAAAGAGGACAGGGCTCCTGCAGTTTTAACTGTTGTAATGAAGAGAGAATTTCACCAGGTGCTGCATGCATACAAATGACACCTGCTGAAATTCCCCTTTCTACTCAATTGTTAAAGATACAGGAGCCCTCCTTTTCATATGGTCGCCCTATATTTATGGAGTGCAAGGCAGGCTGTGTAACACATACAGCTCTGTCTTCCAAAACCTTGTTGCTACTCTGCACCGGCTGCCTCATTCTGCTTCACCGTAAGGCCGGCCCTGGCCAAGGGAAAGCAAGATGGAGCAAAGCCAGCTAGCTTCTCAGCTACAGCCTTTCTTTACGGCCACATTTTCATACCTTCCCACCATGTGTAAAGACAGTCAATGCAGTACATTTCCACCCTTGAGCGCTGCCTTGATGCCTTATTTTAGCAGATAAGTTGGTATATAAATGTTATTAATAAATACCATTTTGTGTATTCAACGTCTTGCCCAATTTATGTATACCCCAAAGTTTTTGTTTCTTGTTTAATGCCATAGGTCATGTTGGAGTTTGCAAAACTCTTTACTGTAATGAAAGCAGCCACCCTTACTAACAGAGTGTGATTTAACAGCAAAGGGGAAGGGGAAGAAAGTGAATGGAATAAATGAGCCTTTAGATCTTATTTAGGAAAGTGTTCTGGTAGGAATGTCGAACAAGGAGAGGCTGATTGGAGTCAATGAGATTGTGTTTCTCCTTTTGAACACTGAATGTAATTATTCAAACCCCCACCCTCACCCGGCTTGGCTCTCATTGTTATTTCATGGCAGTGTTATCTATCATATATCTTTCATCTATATAACAGGCATTTTTGTCAGGCTCTGGAAAGGAATAAATTCACCTTCTAACGCTCACTAAAGTCACAGGACCGTTCCGGCTGATCAGGTTGTAGCTGAACAAATATGCAGAAGTTCTGCACTGGGTGTATGCAGGACCAGTATACGTACCCAGAAGATTTGGGCAGTTGCTAAGGCCCTTGGTCCCAGGCAGGCTAATTTCTGGGTCTGGAAGCTGCTATTTTAATTTCCCACAGTACTCCTGACATGATGTCCCTCTGGGGAAACTGAAATGGCCTTCCAGTTCTTTCTCCCCCACTGCAGGTAAACCCACTGACATAAGAAGGGGGCCATGGTGTGTGTGTGTGACATGTTGCTGAGAGCCCTCTCAAAATGGCACCAGCCCTTCCTAATGGCAGTGGGTTTACCTGCCAGTGGACTATTTTGCTTATTAAAAAAAGGCTAGGAAGAGGAGACATGATGATAACAGATGTACAAAAATATGCATGGTATGGAGAAAGTGGATGGAGATACATTTTCTCCCTCTCTCGTGATACTAGAACCTGAGGTCATTCCATGTAGTTGATTGATGGGAGATTTGGGACAAATAAAAGGAAGTACATCTTCACACAGCGCATAGTTCAAATATGGAATGGTGGCCACTAGGGGTGTGCACGGACCCCCCCGATCGGATCGGGACCCGGATCGGGACCTCCAATTTTGTCCCGGACCGGTTCGGACAAAATCGGAGGCCCCCCGGACCGGATCGAGTCCGATCCCGACCCAAAAATCGTACATTTTTGGATCGGCCGCCATTTTTTTCCCCATAGACTTGCATTGCAATGCAAGTCTATGAGGAAAAAATGGCGGCGGGTGGGTAAGGGGGGGCCTAACTCCCTCCCCCCCCCGGGGCCGTCCGCTGTGGACGGCCCCGGCAGGTAAACCCCCTCCCCCGCGCTCCCTACCCCCCCTGGGGCCGCCCGCTTCCATCCGCTGGCGCCCGCGGGCGCCAGCGGATAGAAGCGGACGGCTCCGGGGGGGGGTAAGCCCCCTTCCCCGCCACTGCTTACCTTCTCGGCCCGTCCGGCGCCGGCGGCTACTACCAGCGGGCTCCGCGGCCTACTCTCGAGTAGCGCGCCGGGTGATGACATCACCCGGCGCGCCACCCTGGAGCAGGCCGCGGAGCCTGCTGGTAGTAGTAGGCGTCGGCGCCGGACGGGAGCCGCCGGGCCGGGCAGGTAAGGGCCCCCCTCCCCCCTCCCCCCTCCGCACGCCCCCTCCTCCCCTCCACGCACCCCCTCCTTACCTTCCCGGCCCGGCGGCTCCCGTCCGGCGCCGGCGCCTACTACTTCCAGCAGGCTCCGCGGCCTGCTCTAGAGTAGCGCGCCGGGTGATGACATCACCCGGCGCGCCACCCTAGAGCAGGCCGCGGAGCCTGCTGGGAGTAGTAGGCGCCGGCGCCGGACGGGAGCCGCCGGGCCGGGCAGGTAAGGGCCCCCCTCCCCCCTCCCCCCTCCGCGCGCCCCCTCCTCCCCTCCACGCACCCCCTCCTTACCTTTCCGGCCCGGCGGCTCCCGTCCGGCGCCGGCGCCTACTACTTCCAGCAGGCTCCGCGGCCTGCTCTAGAGTAGCGCGCCGGGTGATGACATCACCCGGCGCGCCACCCTAGAGCAGGCCGCGGAGCCTGCTGGGAGTAGTAGGCGCCGGCGCCGGACGGGAGCCACCGGGCCGGGCAGGTAAGGGCCCCCCTCCCCCCTCCCCCCTCCGCGCGCCCCCTCCTCCCCTCCACGCACCCCCTCCTTACCTTCCCGGCCCGGTGGCTCCCGTCCGGCGCCGGCGCCTACTACTTCCAGCAGGCTCCGCGGCCTGCTCTAGAGTAGCGCGCCGGGTGATGACATCACCCGGCGCGCCACCCTAGAGCAGGCCGCGGAGCCTGCTGGGAGTAGTAGGCGCCGGCGCCGGACGGGAGCCGCCGGGCCGGGCAGGTAAGGGCCCCCCTCCCCCCTCCCCCCTCCGCGCGCCCCCTCCTCCCCTCCACGCACCCCCTCCTTACCTTCCCGGCCCGGTGGCTCCCGTCCGGCGCCGGCGCCTACTACTACCAGCAGGCTCCGCGGCCTGCTCTTGAGTAGCGCACCGGGTGATGACATCACCCGGCGCGCCACCCTAGAGCAGGCCGCGGAGCCTGCTAGTAGTAGTAGGCGCCGGCGCCGGACGGGAGCCACCGGGCCGAGAAGGTAAGTGCCCCCCTCCTCCCCCCCCGCTGTCCACTTTCATCGGCGGGCGCCCGCTGGCGCCCACCAATGGAAGCGGCGGTGGGCGCCAGTGGGCGCCCGCCGATCCGCCGATCCGCCGAACCGGTTCGGAGCTTTTTCGGACCGGTTCGGATTGGATCGGCCGATCCAGCTGCGGGATCGGAAATCGGATAATTTATCCGATTTCCCACTGGACCGGACTCGGATCGTGGATCGGGTCCGATCCAGTGCACATCCCTAGTGGCCACTACAAGATGTAGAGATGACCACCAGTTTGGATGGCTTTAAAATGGGATTAGATACATTCATGGGGGATAAGGGTATCAATGGCTACTAGTCCTGATGGCTATATGCTGCCCTTGGTATCAGAGGCCATATGCCTATGTACACCAGTTGCAGGGAAATATGGGCAGGAATAGGCTGACCATATGAAAAGGAGGACAGGGCTCATGTAACTTTAACAGTTGTAGAGAAAAGGGAATTTCAGCCAGTGTCATTTGTATGCAATTAGTTCCTGGTGAAATTCCCTCTTCATCACAACAGTTAAAGTTGCAGGGGCCCTGCCTTCTTTTGTATATGGTCACTCTAGTATAGTGCCTGCACCTTTAACTGTTGTGATGAAGAGGGAATTTCACCAGGAACTAATTGCATACAAATGACACTGGCTGAAATTCCCTTTTCTCTACAACTGTTAAAGTTACATGAGCCCTGTCCTCCTTTTCATACCGTCAGCCTAGGCAGGAAGGTGCTCATGCTTGGGGGGGGGGGGTGTCCCACAGGGAGCTTGTTGACTATTGCATGAATAGAATGCTAGACTACATGGACCCTTGGGATGATCCATTGTGGCTCTTCTTATGTTTTCATGTCTTCCCAAGAACTAGAAAATAATTAAAAGAAAAGCAAAAATGGATACCATTGTTAAATGCACTAATTCATTTAGCTGGCCCATGTTTTGTTTTTTGTTTGCTTTAACAACAGCAGCTCTGGGGTGGGTGGGGATCAGGATTGGGATTGTGGTTAATTCTTCCCACCCCCAATAATCTGGCCAATCATCAGCCCTCTGAAACTCTTATTAACCCCAGGAGTGATGCTTCCATTGGTGCCCATGGAGTTAATAGCAGCTTTGAGTGGGATATTGGGTTGGACCATGACACAGATGGCCCTGTTCGGATGACATGCTAAGGCACAGTGGTTAAGCATTTTGACTAAATGTTATGGCTTAGCGGGTCATGTGAACCATTCCTAACCATGGTGGCTACATAACCACAGTACAAAAATCCGCACAAACCATGCTGCAGAACTGTTAGTGGCCTAACCATGGCTTAGAGTGTTATCTGAACAAGCCCAGTTTGAATCCTGTTTTGAGGGAGCTGGACAGACAAAATGATTATATTCATGCATTTAACAGCATGTCTGTTTTGGCTGCAAATTGCTTGAGAAATGAGGAAGACATTGTCCAGGAGTCCTCAGCTCAAGTGAATTGATTTAAAAAGGTGAGCTGCAGCCTGAGAGATGTATGTGGGAAGAATATACATTCTCCTCATGGTCTCTCAACTCTTTACGTTGCTGCAGTCCAGAAGCTATTTTACTCTGTTTCCTATAAATTGTGTGCCTTGGGTTTCCAACACTGTACTTACCTATTTCTGCTGACCTCAGCCAGCTAAAATGTACCTGCTAGATCTCCCGTTGTCAGTCCAGACTGTAGGTTGTACAGTCTCTTCTCTTCTGTTTCCATGGAAATGGGAACTGGAAGAGGACAAGTATGATAAGGATGTATCTCTTGAAAAGGAGGCAGGCTTCTAAAATGTTTCTTAATTTGCTTAGCAGGAATCATATGAAGAACATCTCCCCCCATACACATTTAGATTGAATGTTTCATCTGAAAACTAGTAGGTTACGAAATATTGATCGACACCATATGCCTAAATTAAACATTTTCTCTCTTTTTTTATTAACAATCCTGAACAAAAATAAATAAATTATGGGGGAAATTACATATATTAGAATATCACAATTCTTTCCATCAGATATACCATTCATTTTTTTTTTAAAAAAAAGGATGGAGGGAGAGTTATGCATAGATTTCAAGAAAAGCAGGCCAAATATCTATGTATCTATCCACTCGTAAGTCACACCTATCTAACACCCATTCAAGTGTTGCTAAGTTCTGAATCCATTACATTATGGGAGGTGAGCATTTGTCCTTCCAACATGGCAATATAAGTCTTTTAGCTGTCATTAGGGCACTGAAAATCCATTTGCGCTGACCACGTGCTGACTTCCAAGGAGCCGGTAGGTAGTTTATGAGGACATGCACATCATTCCATATTAAAGATTGTTTCAGTACAAAGTTTATCCTTATTAAAACCTCTTCCTCAAAGGGGGAAACTCCTGGGCACTGCCAAAACATATGAATTAAAGAAGAATTAGGTGCATCACATCTGCAACAGTTATGTAAGTTAGACAGCCCCTTATTGAAAAGGCATTGTGGAGTCCAATAAACCTGAAACAAGATTTTTTGGCCTAAATTAAACATTACTTCATAGAGTCACAGCGCTGGAGGAGTGGAAGGGACATGAGGGTCTCCTGGCCCAACATCCTGCACTGGGGCTGGGCATGGGTAGCCTGCTGCCCTCGGCCAAATTTCAAAAGCCCTCTGCGAATGACCAGTTCAGACCTCTGTGTTGGATTACAACTCCCCTAATTCCTGGCTGGCTGGGATTTATGTGAATTTTAATCCCAAATTTCTGGAGGGTACTAGGTTGCTTGCCCCTGGGCAAGAGTGATCTAGCCCTCTTCCAGCAGCCCATTGGGCAGGGAAGAAGCTGGAGAGAGGAGGGGAGGCAGAGAGGGAAGAAAGAAGATGTCAGATAGAGTGAGTAATGGAGAAAAAGGTGGCAGAGAGAAAGAGAGAGAGAGAGAGAGAGAGAGAGGGAGGAGGGGTGTCCCTTCCCACATCTTGCTCCATATTCACCTACTGCTGGCTTCAGGTGTGGCCTCAACAAATCACTCCTGAAAGAAAGTGGCACTTGACAGAAAAAATGGCTCCCACTTCTGACCTACACACAGAAGGAAGATGTTCTAATTATCTCCTAGCAATAAAACACAAGTTGCTCATACTACAGAGAGAAAGAAGAATCCGTGCATTAGTAGTCAGGATGCATCAGTTGAAGAGCAATTGGCTGAATTCGGACAACACGATAGTCAATGGTGAGGTAATAAACAACTTTACAGTTGTTCATCTAGGGGGTACTCCCCACACAACATGGTAATAAATAATCAACCGTGGTGTGCATTAGGATCAGCGCTGAGTTGACTATGGCAGCATTCAGACAACATGATAGTCTCCCCCCCCCCCCCAGTTGCTTAATGTGTCATCCAAATTCAGCCATAGTCTAGGTCAAAAATTGAGAGATTCCAGAAGGAAGAGGGTGAAAAAGGAGAGATTTTGGGGGGAGGGAGATATTTGGGGGGGAATGGAGAGATTAGGTGTGTGTGTGTGTGTGTGTATGAAATTGAAGAGATTACAGGTGAGTGTGGGGATGAAAATAGAGAAATTCTGGGGGTGAGGGTGGGGAATGAAGAGATTCAGGGGGGATGGAGAGATTCAATGTATGTGTGGGTGTGAAAATGGAGAGATTCCTGGTGAGGTGGTGAAAATGGGGAGATTGGTGGGGCAAGGAGAGAGGAATCCCCCCATTACAAATGGATAGTTTTGTACCTTGGATAGCGCCTTTAGAGTTCTGACTAGTTCGGACTGAAACCAAGAGCGGATTCACCACCCAACTGACATCGGAGTCACCAACCTCCACTGGCATATATTCTCCTGAGCTATGTCCCTTTAGTTATAGCTTCTGTGGTTTGATCAGGCTCCAGTGTGTGTGTGTGCGCAGTGTTTACTAAGTGTGTTCATAAGCTTGGTAAGGTTCTCAAATCATGTGGTTCTATTCCTTGTTCTAAGGAGGTACTTTCCACACATTAAACCAATGAGCTCCTCAACAGGCAGACTCCAACAGAAACAAACGAGCCGCCCAAAGAATTAGATATCAATTTGCATTGCAAAATGTGGCACAATACTATATTCTTCTTGTGTTGAACACGGTCATCCGAATTACACATAAAAGGATGTCTTCTTCACATGTTTATGTTGAGCAATGGTTTTTAATAAATAAAACTTGACTTGGTTTGACCATACAGTCAATTTAAATTATTTGGAGTTTAGCAAAGCATGTAAAAGACTAGGGATGATGGCTAATTTAAATGGGAAAGGTCCCGCTCAAAGAATCATTAAGTAAAATAGTTCATATAGCAACATGCTATGGAAAAGGGCAGATCTTGCACCTACGTAACTAATTTTTCAACAATGCAGTCCTCCTGTCCTATACAGATCTATCAGTACTGTTGTAATCTTCTGTGCAAAGTACAGACCTAGGTCAGATCTACACCAAGCAGGATATAACACCTTGAAAGCAGTTTGAAAATGGTATATGGAATGTGTCTATGGGCCTCAACAGTTCAGTGCACTTCAATACCATTTTAAAGCAGTAGTGTAGATCCTGCCGAATACATACTTACTCAAGAGTAAGTCCCATTGAACTCAAAAGGACTTACATCTAAGTAGACATGAACAGGACTGCATTGTCAGTCTTATTAATTTCAACTAAACTCTCCAAATAGCACAGAGAGACTTAGTAGTACTTGACTTTGATTAGGTTGCTGATGGCGATTTGTTGGGCCCGCTAAACCTCCAGCCAGACCTACAGCAACAGCTAAAAATACACATTAATTTCCATTCTAGACAGAAATGCCATTCCGGTTATGACAAAGTTCCTTCACTTATTATCCTTTCCTCTATGGGTAGTCCAACAATGTTTTTCCCTACTCTCAACCCAGGGTACCTTGGTCGACTGTGTCGTCAGGTGCTATATGTGATAAAAGGCCAGTCCTAAATTCAGAATGGTCTTATATAGGCCCTGCTGAAGACACCCTCTCGAGAATGCTCCCCCTTCCTCAACTGTCACCAGTGAGGGCTGGTGGCTCTGATTTCAGTGGGGCTGTGATTCCATTGTGGGTTTTAGTCAGAACCAGGTAGAACTTTAAAAGTGTTATCCAAGTTTCTGAACACAACCCCAGATAGCTTCCTTAGAGTTCTGGTTGGTTTTGACTGAAACTCAAATGGATTTACAGCCCTGTTGCAATTGAAGCCACCAGTCTCCACTGACTGTCATCACTAGCAGCAATTTCAGCAGGCTGTATGGAGGGAGAAGAGAATGGGAAGTGAGGTCATTGCAGTAGCTGTGCTACAAGACTTCATTTTCCCCCTTCCTTCCCCCTTCCTTTTTCCTAATGTATCATGTGGACTGTCTTGTTTTACTAACTGTATGTAAGCTGCCCCAGAGGCTTTTTGACTGAGGAGCAGACGTTGTTGTTGTTGTTGTTGTTACATTTATACCCTTTTTTCCTCTTATAAGGAACCCAAGGCGGCTCATGTGGTCCTCATCCTCTCCATGTTATTCTCACAACAACCCAATGAGGTGGGTTGGGTTGAAAGTCAGTGATTGACCCAAAGTCACCCAGTGAGCTTCATGGCTGAGCGCGGACTAGAACCTGGATTTCCTGAGTCCAAATCCAGCACTCTACTACACTGGCTCTTTCCTCTTGGAGATCAGGTGACACAATTACATAGATCATCTAATATATCCATGAAAAACTGCATCCTATTACTGTTGATAAGACTGGATTTCTGATCTATATCAGGGAAACTAAAGATACACGTGACAATAAAATATTGTTCAGCAATATTTATCTTTCTTGTGACACCCTAAAGAGATCATTATCCCTGTTAAGCTCATCTGGAGTCTACCATTGGCTGAAAATACATGTATTTACTGAATCCCCTTTGGAAAACATATTGCACAATATGCACCCACAACATCCTCCTTTACTTTCAGGTGTGATCAGGTGCAGGAAGACAGAGTGGCTGATGTACAACTTCTCATCAATGTGAAAGCCTGAGATGCAACTCCAACCCAACACTTGATGCATCACCTACTTCCCTCTTTGTTAGCATTGTTGACCTGGGCTGGGATCCATAAAGCCACGTGTCAAACCTATCCATGTGCTGGGGCTTAGACCTTTTTCTCCCTCCATGACTGCAGTGCTGTGAAATACCCACTTGAAAAACCAGTTCTGAAACTCAGAGGAGCTCCCAGTGTGGCTTCTGATATGGGCCAAAGGCCTTCTATTTGGAGGAGGGGGAAGCGAGAACCTCCCATGTGCATGTGTAAACTCTTGTACATGCCCGCATCGGCTCTCTTGCTCATATTCATCTCACCTTGCACAAATAACTCACTATTGATGTAATCTTCTATTATACAGCACTTGGTACAATTTCAAGCTACTGATAATCTAATAATGATATCCAGCAGTAAGGCTTTATTCACAAGTCAGACATTACAATGCAACAATACACCATTTATATTTTTGGTGAACTTACAAATGATCATTCAATGGAGCCATTCATTGCTGTCTTTATAACTCTTACAACTTACTGAGGACAGTACATTGCAATGGAATAAGGAGTTATCCCAATGACAGCTGGTAGCAAATCTCCCAAATTTCTTGCAATCTGAAGGAATCACGTAGCAAGCGTGTACCATGCAACCTTTGCTCGGATGGATTGCGTGGTGACCAAAGTTGCTTGGCAAACCCAGGAGTGATTTCTTCTCCTTCCTTTGTCTTCTGTTTCTATTCCGTTTTCTATAGCTCACCTCCATTCTCCCCAAGTAGCTGGATGTCTGTGTGTAATATAAAGCTGAGCTTTTTCTTTCCTCTTGTGTAAGCGTGCATGGCCCTGGTTCGGATTGGGACCACCGCATACCAGGCGGTGAGGAGGTGACAATTGTGTGTAAATTCTGTGGCTGGTGTATGTGTATGCATAGTGTGAATGGCATGCACATATCTGTGTGAAGGAGTGAGGTAGCCACACCCACTTTGGGCTATGGACACACCCACTGCTGGCATGTGGCTCCTGGGAAGTTTTCCATATGGCAATCTGGCCCTCAGGCTGAAAACGTTTCTCTACCTCTGCCTTATAGTCTCTGTGAAAGTTGAAGCTCTTCATGCTCCCCCATCCCACCCTAGTTTCTTCAGATGAAGACATGTAAGTATTTCCCATGCACATCTGACCAATGCAAACTTGAATTTAGACATGAATACAGCCTTCTCCAGCTTTTGTCCAGGCTGCCTAGCAGACTATGGGAGATGTAGTCCACCACATTTAGAAGGCATAAGCTTGGATAAGGCTTCATTAATATCTATCAGAGAAACTATAACTCAGGGTGCCCAAGCTGACAACACCGTGGATGATAACAAGTGGAGAAGATGCAAGAAGGGGCAATTTCTGAGAAATACCATTCAGAGTTGAGGAAGTAGGGAGAATATTACCAAGAGAGTGAATTATATTCCTAAATGATTTTAAATGAAATTAAAAGAAAAAAAATAACTGAAAGCATGAAAAATATGCTATACATATTGGGCAAATAATCCATTTAATTGAATAAGTCCAGGGGTTCTTTTATATATATAAAAAATTCCTATAGACCTTTCAGGTACATGCAGGATATTATGTTACTTAGGCAAGCCTGTTAGATAAGAAAATGTGGTGAACCAGTCATCTTGCTTACCATGGCTTCCTGCCCAAGGGCGCTTTATAGAGATTACATTGCACAAAGACATAATTCCAAGATAGCTCTGTAACAACAGCACCCTTTAGAACAGAGCTTTTGCTAGCATTCCTGTTAATTGTTTACACATGTTGTAAAAAGGGGTGCTTTTCCTTTTCGGCCTAAGTCGTACTAATCCATTTGCTGTGGAAAAATTCTCAGGAAATTGCAGCGTTCGAGAAGAATTGGGTGAGTAATGGACACAGGGACTAGTTTTAATCCACTTACAATGCCATCCTATGGGAAGTAAGTCTCACAGAGTCCAATGGGACTTATTCCCAGGTAGGTTGTGGATAGGGCTTTGGCTAGGGTGAGATTTTGGAAAGCAAAATCCCGGTCCAAAATGGCCGCACCACCAAAGCAGACCCCCCCTCCCCCCCAACATAAAATAAAAAAAATTAAAAAGGCTGCCCACCATGCAGCCAACAAGCAGGCCCCCCCGCCCCCCCACCTGAAACAAACCCCACCCTCAAGGCCCCCCCCCCAAAAAAAAACCCCAGCCCGGACTTACTGGGTCCTCCACTGCTGCCACCGCCGATCTCCTCCACTGCCACGTGACCCCCTGCAGCCCCCTCACCCTTCTTGTCCTGCTCGTGGGCTCCCTGGAGGTGCCTGAGGAACCACAGCAGCAGCAGGAGGAAGAGGAGCCTGCTTTAAAATGCCCGGCAGGAAACAAGTGCTCAGCGTTAGGGAGCATCAACAAATTCCTTGTCGGGTGGCTAAAGCAGTACTAAAGCTGCTTTAGCCACCTGACAAGGAATTTGTTGACTCTCCCTAATGCTGAGCACTTGTTTCCTGCCAAGGCAGGTAAATGGGGAGCAGCACGGGCATTTTAGGGCAGGAGGAGAACAGACCCTTTCCCTGGTTTGCCCCTGCCGCCCCCCTGTCGGCCCGGATCGCCCCAGTTTTCCCTGTTAGGACTGGGAAACCCAGGGTGATCTGGTCACCCTAGCTTTGGCTTAATGGAACTGGCGATAATGAGTTATTGAACATTTTCATACTGGCCACTTTGAAGAAGGGCCAGAGCCAAAACTGGGAGCAGGATGGGTGTGGTTTAAGGCAGGCGGGCGGGGATACCAGATCCTAGAGTCATCCCCACTAAGGTTAAATGTACTGTATTTCTAATTAAATTATAACCATGTCTAAATTGACATCTATACATATAAATTAGCATATACACATTTTATTTATTCATTTCCTCCAAAGAACCCAATGCGGCATACATAATCCCCCTCCTCTCCATTTTAACCTCACAACAGCAACTCTGTGAGGTAGGTTGGGCCGAGAGTCTGTGACAGGCCCAAAGTCACCCAGTGAGCTTCCGTGGCCGAGTGGGTACTAGAACCGACTCCCAGTCCAACACTCTAGCCACTACACCGCACTGGCTCTACATTTTATGCAGATTGGTGCCCTCTTTTTTAGTGATGCATATCCCGTTGGCAATAGCTAGTGCGGTGCCAAATCCTGCTCCCTATTTCTCTCTCTCTCTGCGAAAGCGGCATTGTTTTTTCTGCCTATTTTACAGGAAGGGAGGGGAATTTGGAGAATTTTCTCCTTGAAGAGAAGGCCAGGGTTTCCACATACCTTTTTTAAGTGTAGCCGGTTGCTGAGGGGGTTTCTTCCTATTTTTTAGTTTTTCAAAAAACACCACCCTTCCCTTGGCATTTGGAGGAGCCCAGCAGTTCTTAGTGAATGCCTATTGTAGACCATGTGACTTTAACGTCTCCAATAAGCACTCAGGAAGAACTCCTGGGCTCCTGAAAATGCTGGGTTTTTTAAAATAAAAAATAAAAAGAAAGAGAAAGAAAGAAGGCCTCTCAACAACTAGCTACATTTAAAAAGGTATGTGGAAACCCTGTCCCCTCTGCATGGAGAAAATTCTCCAAAATTCACACACCTCTCAGCCTCTTTTGCTTGAGTTTTCATTTCCCCGCCCCCCCACTAGCAAAAAGCTGAAAATGGAATGGTCAAAATTTTCAGCCCAGCATTAGGTAATACACAAGTGGCCAACTTAACAGAACCGACGAGAAAATGGTTCTACTTCAGTCATGCGGCACACCTGTGGGGTCATATGCTGCTTCATGTTACCTCAAGAAACAACTTGGTGGATTGGGACAGGTCATGTTGTCCCCCACTTTGAAGCAAGAGAACTCCAAGGGTGGTGGGGAGATGGTACTTTTCTATTGACTGAATTTGGTTATTTATAACTAGAACTGCTTTGGCCTTATAGCCCTACACATGAAGTCACATTGGGTTTTTTTTCTTGAAGTATTTTATTTAACAAGCTTTTAGTTCTTTTTAAAACACACACACACAAGCACACACAATGAATTTCATATTACTGTAACATCTTTATTAGGCCAACTAAAAGATCACAAAACATGTGCAAGCTTTTGAGATCTCTTCCTCAGGCAAGGCATTACAAAAACCAGGTTAGCTGTGGGGGTCGGCGAATTGGAAAAGAAGGATGACTGGATGTTGTTTTCGGGATGTCTGCATGTTCAGATTCTTAAGATGAGATGGAGGAGCAGGGGTTGCAGATCTTTAGATTGGTCTCTGCCAGTTGATGTGAGGGTTTCAAGTCTCAGCACCCCTAGGGCCACTAGGTAGAAGAAAGTCAGACAATTGTCGATCCTTCATTTTTGAAAATATAAGATCCAGCTTTTAACTTAAAGCTGTTTCCATCCTAGGCAAACTAAATATGTTCTTAGATCCTCCTCCTCCTCTTCCTTTTAAATGTTGGCTGTCCTGTTCTGCAGATTAATTGCTTTGTAATTGTTGCATTTCATACTTTGATAATTGTTTTTAATTGTATTGTGGTGTGGCTTTTATTGAATTTGTTAGCCCCTCTGTGGAGTTTTACTCAAAAAGATATATATATATATATATATATATATAGATGTAATAAATAAATAAATTTAATTCTAGGGATGAAATCCAAAGAAAATATAGGCACGTTGAAGTTCCATTGAAATCAGATGGCTTAATCCTGTGCAAATTCCATTCAAATGAAGAAAGCTGCTCCTATTGATTTCAGTTAGACTGGCGTAGGAGAACTTCCTGCTGGATTGTGACCAGAGCTTTTAACTGTGCGATTCAGGCCCACTGTTTTCAGTGGGACTTGAACGTGCTCTCCTTTATTTGGATTGGCTCTCTACATCATTCATTGGCAAGGAATGGTGCTTTCATTGAATAACCACCATTTAATACCTCCCTGTGCTATTAAGCAGCCCTTTGTTTTCTTGGAGAATAATAATAGTGTGTTTGGTGTAACAAGGAGCTTTCTTGGTAAATGTTCAATTATTGTATAAGTGCAATTCTATTTATTTGTTCTCAATTTAGCAAAATAGCACACTATTATGTTCCTTTTGGAATTTTGTCTTTCTCAGAGAATTATGTTGCGAACAACAGGTATTCACAACAAGGTTACCCATGCCAATTCTTTCCCTGGGCAATTTTTTTTTTTTGCAAACTTTTGTCTTCCTGGTCAACAATCTCATTTTTTTCAATGTTCCTATCTCCTTTTAAATCTGCACTCTAACAGCACCAAAAAGAATTCTTACAGATCAAAATACTTGCATATTAATCCAAAGGCATGTGGGCTTAAGATGATTTGAGCAATTGAGGTTATGGTATTCATTGATCATTCCACTGTCAACCATTTTCATTTTGAACATGTGTGTATCTTAGGTTCTTCATAGGTTACTACTCTAGCTATTCAAAGGTGTTACCATGCAACGTGATTCTGATCTGATAGCACCAGGTGTTGTGCAAATGCAGAACTAGCCAGGACCTTCAAGAATTTATTCTGTATAAAAATATACAGGCAAATACTTGAAAAGCAAAGAATTCGTCTAGCTATAGAAGAGCCATATATTTAATGGTACTTAGCCCCAAAGGTTCCTAATGAGTTGCTGAGTACCTTGTTGGTAGATCCTCCAAGTATGCATAGAGCTCCGAGTATGCATTACACCCATTCACAAAATGGGTTTGTTGTAGATGCCCACCATGAGATGAATGTGTGAACTGATTCCATTGAAAAGTAGCATCTTGATATGAGTGTGAGTCCTATTTCTGGTGTCATTTCTGTGGCACATGCAAATTATCTCTTGACGTTGCATTTGTTAAGTATGTAAGAATGTGCTAATCAGCCCTTAGAGTAGCATAGCAATGAGGTGAATGATAAACACTGAGTCATGAGTGAGCACACTTAAGTGCTGCTTACTTTGATATGTTATAGTAATCTAGCTAGAAGATAGAGAGGATAGATAGATAGATAGACATATGACCTGTACAGGCATTCAGCTTGCTCATCTGAGAGTGGGGAGAGGGTATTGCTGCACCTCCATCCTTGTCTGCTCATCCCATATCTTCCCCATTTGTGTCACAGCTCAGTAGCAGTGCTAACACTTTACAGGCAGGAAATCCCAGGTTCAATCCTTGGCATCTCCAGATAGGGCTGGAAAACCTCCTACCTGAAACCTTTGGAGGGTGGCCACTTATGCATTGCCAAAAAAGAGGGCACCAATTTGCATAACAGCCACATAGCACATTTATGTGCATAGGTGCACATACAGAAATAACTATAAATTAAATAGAAATACAATACATCTCACCAAAGTGGAGAAGACTGACCAGGTGATCCTCAGTGCCTGCTCAATCTCCTGTCCAGATGGTAAGTGTTGATGGCCCCTGTTCTTTCTCCCTAGGTTCTTTGACTTAAAATCAGGTTTGGACTGGACAGCCCATCACTTGGGAAAATTCCTTCAAACAGAGGACTATCCTCTGCCAACACTCCAAAATACAGGACTGTCCTCTGTACAGCAGACCACCCTAAGACTGTCCTCTGTAAGCAGGCCACCTAGCCACCCTAAGAAGAGCTACCTCCAGTCAATATTGACAGTCCTGATGTAGATGGATGGACCAATGGTCTGACCTATATCTATGGCCTATACCTATGTTCTAGGCTTACATTCATGCTGAGGGAAAACCAGAAAAGGCCCAAAGGAGGTTCTACCCATGTTGAAACTAGAATTTAGGCATTCATATCTATCATGAACACAAATAGAAGTCCTTCTACCCTCAACACGCTAAGGTTGTAGGCAGGGCTTGTGTGTGCACCCACATCCCCTCCCCACTTTTAGCCCTCATGTGAGCAGGCTGGATGACTGCATAGGGCTAGCGCTATGGTGCAATCTAGGGAATGCTAAATGCTTCTACACGCCACGGAGTTGAATGTGAGTTGAATGGGGCCTAAAAGCACTGAACTTTGGCTGGATTGTGCCCATGGCGATTTTGCTTTAACCAAACACCAAACAGTCTTCCTATGGAAACGCAAGAGTGCTCAGAGTGTGATAATTGAGCCGGTTTTGCAGCTTTTCTGCTTCAGCAGCCTTAATGAAGTTAAGCAGGCCTAGTTCTCCGTGTGGATGTGGGACTACTTCTTTGATTGCCACTTTAAGTTCTATGGAAGAAAGTTGGGGTATAAATGAAATAAATATTATGGCAATATTAAGTATTTGGAAATGGCTTACCATTTCCCTTGACTCTCTTCTTTTAGGCCTGGGGTCTCCATCGTGGTGCTCATGGGACCACTGTGCCCACAGACACTTCTCTTGGGGCCCGCTAGGCTCCCTGCCCCTCCTGATTCTTTTTTTATTTCTGGAGAATTTTAAAATTATTATTATTTTAACTGGGAGGCTGGTATGCTGCAAGGTGTGGTGTTGCCTTCCGGTGCCATCTTTATTTTAATTCAAAAGAGTGTTTTTGTATTTTGGAGCTCAGACTCCACCTCTATGGAGCACGTTACTTTTCTTTTAGTTTCACCAGTTTGCTTTCTGGGAAAGGAGTATTTGGTGGTCAGCCATGCCTGCCATGGCAGCCATTTTATGAATAGCAAGTCCCCCTATGGCACCCATTATGTGAGGGCACCCACAACATTCTCAAAATTCCAGATATGACTAGGCTGACCATATGAAAAGGAGGACAGGGCTCATGTAACTTTAACAGTTGTAGAGAAAAGGGAATTTCAGCCAGTGTCATTTATATGAAATTAGTTCCTGGTGAAATTCCCTCTTCATCAGAACAGTTAAAGTTGCAAGGGCCCTGCCTACTTTTGTATATGGTCACTCTAGTAAGTGCCTGCAACTTTAATTGTTGTGATGAAGAGGGAATTTCACCAGGGACTAATTGCATACAAATGACACTGGCTGAAATTCCCTTTTCTCTACAACTGTTAAAGTTACAAGAGCCCTGTCCTCCTTTTCATATGGTCAGCCTATGTGACCACCAAACCCAAAATGTTGGGGTGCTGCTGTTTTACGCCATTATTGTCTCCATCACTGTGGTACTGAGAGAAATGTCATTCCTGTCTCTTTTCTCAACATTAGGGTGACCATATTTGGGAAACCAAAAAAGAGGACACCAAGTGGGGGAGGTGGGAAAGTGGCTTTTTGGGGCTTCCAGAAAGTGTGTCATTCCCCCTCACCACCTTAAAGGCCCTGGTTGGAGCAGTAAATGTGTAATTCCCGCTCTCCCCTGTCCAATCTTGGCCTTTTCTATAATGTCTAGGAATGACACGCTTTCCCCTTTAAGGCCCCAGTTGGAGCAGTGGAGGGGGGAATGACACATCTCTAGAAAGTACATCGCACCCCACTGCCATGCTAAATGGCAGCCTTAAAGGGGAAAGCATGTCATTCCAGGACATTCTAGAAAATTACAGAAAATCTCCCCTGACACCCAGGACAGAAGAAAACCCAGGACAAATCCAGGGAAATCCTGACAGTTGGTCACCCTACGTCAACATCAAATCCTTTGCAGGCAACATGACACCTTGCTTTTGTCAAAATGACTCCAGTTGAGGAGTAAAAAGGATATAACTGAGTGAAGACTACAAAGGAGGGATATCATTGAGGCTTCCTCTAGCAACAGCGTGACGAGCAGCCAGAGGAACCAATGCTCCATGCAAATAGCAGGTATGGGGACCTCCCCATGTGGATTAGGAATGCAGTGGAGGACTGCAGAGGCATGTGGGGAGGTCTTCTCGAGAGCAGCAATGGTGCTTAGGTTGTTGACACCTCCATGGCAGAGGGGGGCGTAGCACAGTTGCAGAATACATGCGCTTTGCATGCAGAAAGTCCCAGGTTCAGTCTCTAGCATCTCCATATAAAAAGTTTCCAGGTAGCAGAGCGGGTGAAGACCTTGGTGAGCCCGTGCCAGTCAGACAGGCAATACAGGCCTAGAAGGACTAATAGACAGACACAGAATAAAGAAGCGCCCTTCACACTCTACTATGCTCACCAGTAAAGGCTGGTGGCTCTAAAGACAGTGGGGTGGTGAATTTGCTGTGGGTTTCAATCAGAACTATAAAGGAGCTATCTAATCTGTCCTAATCATCTCTCTCTCTCTCTCTCTTTCTCTTTCTCTCTCTCTCCACACACACACAGAGCCAGTGGCCATTTCTACACCTAAGGGTGTAGAGGGAGGGAGGGGGAGGATCGCGGACTTACCTGCTTCCACGATCCTCCCCAACATCTAAACGGAAGCACGACTTTCCGGAAACAAACAGGGATGTTGTACCCACCATTTTTTTAAAAAAAGAAGCCAGAGCCAGGATCACAATTGCGCTCCTCCAAAAAGTGAGTTGGAAAAGAAAAGGCCCAACTCTGCTCCCCCCTGAATTCCCTGGACTCCCCCTGGACCGGCTCCTTCCCTCTTGCTGACCCCCACTACTTGCATGGAGGAGGGAAAAAGCCAGGACGGGAGCCCACACCCCCTTGGTCCTAGGGATCGTCCCGGAACTGCAGGGAAAATTGGGATAACTGGGCAACCAGTTATCCTACAAAAATGGAGGGGTCGTCCCTGCCTGCTCCTGGGATCCCGTGCGACATGTGGATGCACAGGGACGACCCACGAATGAGCCCGGGAAAAAAGCATGGTGTAGACATGGCCTTTTTCTCTCTCAGATATTTTTAGAGGTAAAAAGTCCACATTATTGTCCTTAACACGTTAAATAAGCGTAGGGCTTACAGGCCAATGTGACAACAGAAGATATCATTATTCTTGGGAGGTAAGGGAAGGAAAAACCTGAAAGGTGAGAACTGAGAACAAGTATTTTAAAAATGCACATACAAGCAAGACGTGTGTAGCTAGTGTCTTAAATGAAAGGGGAAATTGTTGTTAAAGGTCAGGTATATTTTGGAGCAAATGCAGAACTTCAGAGAACCAATGGTTCATGCGTTCAGTGGCTGGCAGCCATAATTGGAAGGGTGAGCACCAGTGGATGTTGGTGGCTCTGATATCAGTGGGGTGGCGAATCTGTGCCAAGTTTCAGTCAGAACTCTAAAGGAATTCAGTTGGAACTCTAAAGGAGCTTCCCAAAGTGTGGCAGCACTTTGGATAGCTTCCTTAAAGTTCTGGCTGGTTCTGATGAGCCCTGGAGCAGATTCAATGCTACCTCACCCCCCCCCCCCGACATTGGAGTCACCACTGTTCCTATGGAACTATCCTAGTTAAAATTGTGGCATTGCATTCTTTACAAGATACACTTTACAGGCCACCTTCAAAGGTAGTAGCATACACAGTGCGTTGCAGTTATCTAAATGGGAGGTTACCAAAGCAAGGATCTTCATGGTTAGATTATTCCTATCTAAGAGAAATTGCAGCTGGCATATCAGCCTAAAAAGCATCGCAAGCCACTGAGGTTTGAGGGAAAAGCCCAAGTACTGAACTGAAGTGGGCCGCTTCAGAAGTATTTAGACCTCTTCCAATTTGGTCTGAAGCAAAGCAGGATCTCCTGCTTTGGAAAGGTGCTTTCCAGGTGGGACCTTGATCTGGTGCGGCACGGCTCCTCTTGCGCTCTCAGTTCCCACCCACCCATCCTCCCTGGTGAATTTATAGATTGCTGAAACTTCCCCAAGGAGAGGAGGGGGTGCTGTCATTTTGTGACTGACAGCTTTAGCTTCCAGCCATGGAATGACTTTTACAAGTGCACTCCATGAACAATGTTTTTGGGAGGGACATTGAAGAAACACAGCAGAAGTTGGTCCAGTGTTGACTCTCCTAAGGAAGATGGAGAAATCCACAAAAGTTTCAAATCCAGTTCGGATTCTGCAGTGGACCAGCTTTTGCTGAGTTGCAAATTTAATTGTACCCCCCCCCCCAAATAAAAATAAAAAACAAATCAACACCAACAAAAAAGGAACATGCGAATTTGGGGGGAGGATTTGCACACTTTCCACTTTGGGGAAGATTTTCAAAATCCGCATTAACTCATGTGCATCAGCACATTTCCATGTGCACATTAGTGCACATGTGCATTAGTGCAAGTAAAACGAAATTCTCCTGCAAAATGTCCGATTGCGTCAACAAGCGGACGATGGAATAGAATATGCCCGACAATCTGCGAAACACAAAATCCATACATCCTTAGGAGCAGGAACATTGAAAGTGTGGTGGACTTGGTGGTGATGGTTGTGTTCTGTTTGTGCGACCTCCTTATTTCCATCCAGACAAACCATTTCCTAAAATCCAATCCTTTGGATCCTAAGTCTTATTTATTCTTGCTCTTGCTTGTTTGCGACTGTCCTCAGCATTAGTTATTAGGTAAGTCACTTCCCTGTGTTACACATGCACACACATACACTGTGCACAAGAATTACATTAGTGTACATTTTCAAATGTCAATAAAGTGTAATTCACGCCATCAAGGATGAAGCAAGAATGTGGCAAACTCCCAAGGCAGTTTTTGGGAGAAGAGATGCAGACAAAAACTACAAGATCAGTCCCCTGCATTTGCCTATCCAATGTCAAGTTTAAAGGTTCCTAGCACAAAACCTCCTCTATATATGTCTGGTCAGAAGGGGTTAATTTGCTTGCAAATTTTATCCATTTCCACCCAAATAAATAAATAAAAATTAGAGGCAGTTCCCTTTAAAAAAAAACACCCTCCAACTTTAAAGGTTCCTTGCACAAAGCCCCTGCACCTATTTGTCCAAAATTTGGCAGGCTCCATCCACTCAGAGGAGGCTGCTGTCCTGCAAATTTCATCCAATTTGGCCAAGAACTGAAAATGTTATAGGATGCAGACAAATTGGAGGGTGTTCAGAGGTGGGCAGAGAGGATGATCAGGGGTCTGGAAACAAAGCCCTGTGAGGAGAGACTGAGAGAACTGGGCATGTTTAGCCTGGAGAAGAGAAGATTGAGGGGAGGCATGATGGCCCTTTTCAAATACTTGAAAGGTTGTCACACAAAGGAGGGCCAGGATCTCTTCTCAATCATCCCGGAGTGCAGGACACAGAATAATGGGCTCAAGTTACAGGAAGCCAGATTCCGGCTAGACATCAGGAAAAACTTCCTGACTGTTAGAGCAGTATGACAATGGAACCAATTACCTAGGGAGGTTGTGGGCTCTCCCACACTAGAGGCCTTCAAAATGCAACTGGACAGTTTTCTTTCAGGTGTGCTTTAAGGTAGATTCCTGCATTCAGCAGGGGGTTGGACTCGATGGCCTTATAGGCCCCTTCCAACTCTACTATTCTATGATTCTATGATTCTGTGATTATAATCAATGAGGAGACACCTGAAACTTTGGAAAACTGAAGCAAGACTCTCCTTTGAACCTGAAGCAAAGTGGGGCTTGTCTGTAGTAGTCTGCAGTGGTCCAAACTGAAAGAGACCCTATCCAAATCACAAAAATGGATTCTGAAGAATCCTCCATCCCCCACCATGCACATCCCTAGGTACTTGACCTTATACTGCACACAATTTCAATAGAAGTCACATATGGAGTCCCTAATTCCATAGTCTTCCATCCAGGCACTGGCCATATCCAAACCTACTAGCTTCAGCAAAATTATTGCATCACATGCTTCTAGACCAGCAGTGGAGCCCACCTGGAATGTAAACCCAGCCCTCTGGGGTTCCACTTATGGCCTGCCTCCTTCCTCAGGCTCTACCTCCTTCCCCCCAACCACCAATGATTGGGTTCCTGGCTTCTGTGTGTGTTTGTGTGTGTGTGTTTTTCCAGTGGAGGCTGGTGGCTCCGATGTCAGTTGGCAGTGAATCCGCTCCAGGTTTCAGTCAGAACCAGCCAGAATGCTAAAGGAGCTATCCAAGGTGCTTCCCATTCTAAATGGTTTAAATGCCCTTCCTAAGGAGTAATTATTGGCAGGAAGAGCTTTACACTGCAATATAAGGGTGTATTTTGGCTGAATCCGCTTTGCATTTGGCCACACCCCTTTTTGTCTTTAGCTCCGCCCATCACTGGAATGCAACTCTCATGAGTTTCTCTGAAACTGAATTTGAGTGAAAGAGGCTCAACACCTCTGTTCTAGACTCCTCCGTGCCTGGGCCTATATGGTAGGGATCCTTCACAGGTCTCTCTAGTGCAAAGTAGAGCCTTATTCAGAGTTTGTCTGGTGCTTGAAGGTTATTTTTCTTGAGCAGACTTAGTCTAAATACACCCTCCCTGTGCTGCTGTAATCTGTATTAGCTGGCCTCAGATTTTCCACTGGAAGAAGATGAAACATTGTTCTCTCCTGCATTTCACATTTATTAAAAGATTTCATCTTCTCCTGTATAATGTCTGCATCACAAAACAAATCATCAGCTTGCTTTGACCCTGACACCATTTTATAGGCTTAATAATAATAAATCTATGTCCTGAAATAGTTTCAGCAGATTACGGCAATCAATCAACATTCAGGGAGCCTTAAACCATTAATGTCATCAGCAATGATCCAGCACCCCAGGAATCTATCTAAATCAACCATTATTACTGAAAATGTTCCTTAAGAGCCTTAAGATAAAGGTAGCATAAATTGTAGCTCTTTTTTATTTTTATTTTTTTATCAACCATTGTGAATGTCACAGTGATTTTTAAAATCTCTTTTGAACAACCCGTTGCTGAAATAATGCCCTGGCTTATTACGTGGAGCACCTTGTAAGCACTGGGTGGGTGGGGACTTTATAAACTGTGGCTTAGGATATTTGTGCTAAAATCAGGGCCAGTCCAAGTCTGATGGCTGTCATCATACATACATTCAAATATTGCTGACCTCCTTATCCCCTTAAGAATTTATCAGGATTAGTATTTTTTTCTCCCTTGTTTTCATTTTTATGAAATTAAATAAATGAAATAATTATTTCCCCCCTTTTTTCATTTTTCATTTCACTATCTTAACTCTCAAGCTGCTGTGTTCCACATTACTTAATCTGGTCCATTCACCATCACTAAAATAGGTTAGAGAACACCAGTTTCAACCATCAATCAACAAGCAATGCCAAAAGGGACAACTCCCAAAGTATCAGCAGTGCACTGGAGGCTGGTGTTTCCTATGTCAGTGGGGCAGTAAATCTGCTCTGGGTTTCAATCAGAACTAGTCAGAACTCTAAAGGAGCTATCCAAAATGTTGAACCCATTTTGCAGATAGGGTTCAGCACTTTGGATAGTTCCTTTAAAGTTCTGGTTGGTTCTGACTGAAACCCAAAGCAGATTCACTGCCCCACTGTTCTACATCTTCTGATCCCCTTTGAAGTCCCCCCCTGAGTACCCTCCAAATGTGCTCTGGAGAGTTGGGGGACTCTTAGGAGCAGGTTTGGAGGGTATGCTGGGAGCCTTCAGGGGGAGAGAGAAGACACGGAAGTCCTGTTCTGTAAGCAATACCCTTCCACTAGCGGAACAACTAATCTGGATCCAACCCATAGTGAAGAAAGTAAGAACATTAAAAACAGTCCTAATAATATCTCAGGAAGATTTAGGGCACAATCCTATTGTAATGATTGTAAGCCTGCAAATTCAGAGGCTTATATTCATCCTATGCAGGACGGATTGAGTGGCGGAGGTGATCTTCACCTAGCCGTCCTCCAACCCTGCATTTTCGCTAGATGGGCTTTTTTCCCCATCTAGCTGAGGTACTTTGGAGTGGGAGGCAAGAAGGCTGGAGAGCTTCAGTATAACTCGTATCCTGGTCTCTCCAGTCTCCTCCTCTCCCCACCCAACCGAAAGCCCCCATTTTCTCCTCTCTCTGAGGTTGCATTCCCAATCTCTGTGCCAGCTGGGACAAAAAGAAGGGTTAGAGCTCCAATTCCCAAATCTGAGTTTGAAGCACTGTCCCGACCTTGGATATGGGAATCTGAACTATCCTATGGCCCTTCGGACATTATCTAGAGTCCATGGGATTGTTCCTTAAGTAGCATTTTCTCTCTTTTTTAAGCTAATAGAATAGGCTTTGCTTAAAAATTAAGTAACAGAGAGATGTCCCAAGATATTGTGATGCTTAGGACAGAAAATCCACATCCCCCTCCCCCTACTCGCCATGTGGTAAAAATAACAAAATAAAATTATTTGCTGCCACATAATCTACTACCTGGCACTGTTGCTTTTCACTACCTGAAAAGCAGGTTTGCTAGAAAGATGAGCCATGGTGTCACATCTCCTGACATATTGATAAAAGTCACACAGAAGCTCTAACCCACCATTCCTGGAATGTACATCACTTGGAACATACAGTCTTGCCCCCCAAGAGTTATGTTCTGCTTATCTACTTTGTCTTTTATCTTTAGCAGAAGCCAGGGCCCCTTTTCAAGGCAAGACCAGGAACTGTAGCCTTGGGGAACATTTTATAATTTTTATATACTATGCCCGCCATTCTGAGTTAACTAATTTGCATTCTGTACTAAAGGCTGAGTCGTCATGACTGAATAATAAAGTCGTTAATGGGGATTGCTGGCGAGATAAGCTGTAAATGCAACCTTTTATGTCAGTTTTTACTGTTAAAGAAAAAAAAATCACACATACAAAACACCAGTTACTGTAAAAATTAGAGACGTCCGGGAAAGAAGGTGACTAAACTGAAAATTATGTGTACTTACTTCTTATATGGTTAAGGTTATGGGGATGGGATCACCTAAAGTATTACTTTAGTTAGGGGACAAATGTAAGCACTGAGTTTGATGTGGATATGCAGCTCAGCGCAGTAAAACAGCCTTCCCCAACCTAGTATCCTCGAGATCTGCTAGACTACAGATCCCCTCCTCCACATGCACCATGCTGGCTCAGGATGATTGGAGTTGTAGTCAAACACATCTGGAAGGTGCCAAGTTGGGGAAGGCAGTAGTAGCGCAGCAGCCTTGTATTTTATCTTCTATTAATTTCTCTATGTATTCTACAGCCTTGCCACAAACTAACCAGCCCTCCTCCTATGATTCATAAACTACTTAAAATGGGCTGAAGAGACATTAAAAAGTGGAAACATGTTCTAGGCCTGCAGGCTGGCAATCTACAAAGAGAAAGAGAGAGAGAGAGAGAGAGAGAGAGAGAGAGAGAGAGAACTGAGCTGCAGGGAAAGAGGAAATATTTGTTCAAGCTGGAAAGAAAGAGCACAAAAGAAAGGAGGAAGTGAAAAAGAATGCATTAATTAGGTGAGGTGTAGGAAAGAAATTGAAAAGCCAGATGATACATTAAGAGTGAAAGGTCATACAAAACCTACTCTGCAACAGGTTATGGTCCCTGTTTCATTAGCATAAATCACTGGCAGGTTTTAGATTAGAGGAAATCCTTTATTTCGTTAGAAGTGTGCTCAGCTGCCGTACATGAGAGCCCCGCTCACTGACTTCCTTTCTCAGCACTTCCTGTTCCTAGATCCTGAGTCTTTCCGCTTGGTTCCAGTACTGGTGATACAGTCCCAGGAATCTACATGAAAACCCGGCCAACAGCCGAGAATACCCTTGAAGATTTGTAGTTGCCCTAAAGGAATAAGAGGCCAGAAGGAAACTTCCAAGAAGGTCTGGTGATTGCAAGAAAGCCACATAAGAAGCGTTAGAGAAAAAAGAGGGGAAAGAAAGCATGGCCAGCAGCTCTGAATTTAATGTTTCTGTAGGCAAGCTGAATAATGTAAATTATCAACAATTCTACAAGTTGAAATCCTGCTGTCCAAAGATGAACTATGGGAGGCACCACAAAGAGGCCAGCAGAAAACCCCCAGGAATGTGGGGGGGCGGAGGCAAAGGCAACAGTAAGTTCATTAGTGGAAGATAATCAGTTATTCCACATAAGAAATGAGATCACAGCAAAGGGCATGTAGAAAATGCATTGCAAAACCTGCATGAAAGTTCCAAGTTGAATATTAAGCTGTTCCTCCTGAGGAAATTATACAGAGTGAGACTTAGTGAAGGAAAGGAAAAGCGAGGCCGCATAAATCCAATGCTGGATGTGGTGATGCAACTAGGTGGTATTGAGGAAGACACAAAAGACAACAAGTTCTGCATTTTGAGGCAGAGGTGTTGAACCTCTTTTAACCCGTGGGCCAAATCCCATTTTGGAGACGCTCTCAGGGGCTGCATCCTAGTGGTGGGCGGGGGCCAAAGACAAACAAGGTGGACCAAATATTAGCATATTTTAGTTTAAAGCTCTTTCTTCCCATAGCTAAGCCATAGGAGAGGCAGTTCGACCTTTTAGAACATGGAAAAACCGCACGAAAGCCAGAGAACCACCAAACAATAGGTGATTAGGGGAAACGGACATGACATGGTAAAGGGGCTGATACTCTAGAGGGCCAGATTTGGATCCCAGGCGGGGCAGATTTGACCCCGGGGTCTGATGTCTTGCATCCTTGATTTAAGGGAATACTGCAGTAGAGGTCATACGCTGTCTTGTACTCAAGTATGGTGCACTGTACCTGTAAACATAATCCAAGTTTGGGCCTCCTCCCTCTCACCATTCCCTCTCGGCCTAGGAGAAACCCTGCTGCAGCCCTGCATTAAGAGCCCTGCTGGGGAACTGTACAAAACCCTGTTAATAAACCTGTTACTCTAGTAGTTTCCAATGTCTGTATGGAGGCTGCATTCAACAGTCAAGGTTCAGCAGACAACACATCTCTCTCCCCAAGGCTCAACACACAATACACATTGTTTTATTGGCTCCTGTGCTGGTTCAAGAAGACCACTTGGGCAAGATGCTCACAGCTCCCCCATCCCTGAGTCAGCTACCCTTCTCCTACTTGCCACTACTAGCCTCTATCTCTGGGCCCAATCCATCAGACCTTCCAGAGGGAAAAGACAAGGCATGCTGATGTTAGTGCTCTTTCTCCTTGTTCCTCTCCCTGCTTCCTTGCTTGGAGAAGGTAGATGAACAGGCAGCAACAGCATGGAACAGCAGCAGAGCCAAGAAGCTGCAGGAATTGTCAGTTGGTGCTTTACTGGGGTCTGGGCCTTGGCAGGTGCCTGATGATCCTGATGCATGACCCCAGTCCTGATTGGCTCATTTTCTTTCCAGTATTAAGTAGTATAATTGATAATTTAATTGGAGAGGAATGATTAAGGCGTTAGTTACGTGGGCTTGTAATATCATATGCAAACTTGCTCAGGAGCTTGGATTTTCCAGCATCAAAATGGGTACCCAATTTGGTCCTGATATGTTAATTTGGTCCTGATCTGGATCCAACCAAGCTGGATCAACTGCCCTGGTGGAAGTGGATTTCCCTGCCCCCTCCTTGCTACAGCAAACCCTCCAGACTCGTGAAAATGCTACACAGAGGGTCGATTTGCAGAACATAAGGATGGCTAATAGGCCATGGTGGCAGCCCTACAGCAGGCCTTGGGTTCTGAGTGGTTTGTTAACCACCCCAGCCACTCGCTGGAGTTAGACATCATAACAAGCTATGCCCGGTGAGGGTAATTATGTAGCTCAGGCTGACACGCGATTGGCACATGCAGGGTGATTAACAAGGCACTATGATTTATTAACCATATTCATGTCATGTGAACCAGGTCAGAGAGTCAGGAGATGCTGCTGAATAGGGTGAGCTGTGGTGTGGGGGATCCCCCCAATTTGGGTGGTGCCGGTCCTCTCACGGAAGCCAGATTGTGAACCCAACCCCTGGACAGTGGTACCCACCATTTCAGGAAGAATGTGTCTGTATGGGAGAGGCATGTGCTCAACTGGACCCAGTTAGGAAGTGCAATCTCATGCAGGTTGACCCAGAAGTAAGTCCTGTATTCCCACATAAGTGTGGGTGGGATTGCAGCCTTAGTCAGTTTGTTGGGGAGCAAATCTCTCAAATTAAATTCAGTCTTGCTTGGAGCACAACAGGAAAATATAGCAATGGTTTTGTGAGGTCTCCCAAAGCTAGAGACCCATTGGATGAGCGGATTGGGGTGTTGAAGCTATGAGTGGTGAGGATGGATGAAGGAGAGAGAGGGCTTATCTTCCTAATCATGGGTGACATGTCAGCTACCGCTTGCACTGACTGCCACTCCTGGCGCATATGGAAGGCTCCCGTGCGTAGGCAGATGGCATGCATGGAATAACTCACTATATATTGGCCACAATCCAATAAAGAATTAAATGCCGCTAAACCCATTGCAATCAAAGGGCTTAAGTGTGCTTAAGGGGGAAGGGCTGGCGCTCAGAGGTAGAGCACGGGCTTTGCAGACAGACAGTTTGAGGTTCTATCCCTGGCATCTCGAGGAAGGGCTAGGAAAGGCCCATGTTTGAAAGAGCTGCTGCTTGTCAGTGCAGACAGTGTTGGACTAAATAATCACAGTGGGTATAAGGCAGCATTCAATTTTGTGCTTAACTTTGTATCCGATTTGGTGGGAGCTGGTGGCTCCGATGCTTTTGGTCAGTGAATCCGCTCCTGGTTTCAGTCAGAATCAGTCAGAACTCTAAAGGAGCTCTCCAAGCTGTGGAAGCTCCTTTAGAGATTTGACTGGTTCGGACTGAAACCTGGAGCAGATTCACTGTCCCCGTGGCATCGGATTGTGGCTGTTGTCACTGAATATGTCATGGTGGTCATTTGAAAAGCCCTTAGAAGAGCATGATAGAAATCAGTGCACACACCATGTTCTGTGTGTGCTGTCAGCTTGGATGCATCCACTTCTGTGTGCTGCAAAGGAAGCTGGAGCAAGTGATATGCATCACATCCCTAAAGGTCAGGAGAAATGGCTTTTGGGGATACAGTGAAGAAGGGTGCAGTTGTTTCAGCATCAATTCAGCTTGCAGGACCAACACCATATTAATTACTGAGACCCCCCTCCCCCAAATGTGCTGACAGGAGCACGAGGGGTGGAAATGGTGCCTTACATGTGTGGGTTTCATTGGAGCATGGGCCTGGAGTTAAGTGAGAAGTCCTTCACCTTGCGCTGAACTCTGCGTGGTTTCCAGGGTCCACCCACCAATGTGATGTATGCGAGATGGATTTGCGGATTATCTGACTCCTTGATAGCTCCAGGGAAGGCTTGGGTTCTGAGTCTGTGTGCAAACTGTGATAGCTTTGCCATGGCCGGAGTATCACTTGGTGCTTTATCTTATCTGCCCAAATAGATAAGTGCAAATTCATCCGCTGTAGGATTGCTTTACAGTCCAAACAGGAAAAGCTTATTTTGGGGATGAGGAGATGACATTAAGTACGTATCAGTATATGGGTAATATGCAGCCTCTGCACTTTATTCTTTCACTTGTCTCATGACCTCTTTATTTGTTCTCTCCATCATTATCTGGTGTGTGTGTTTTTCTAAAAAAAAATGCTGCTGTTTCTTTTTAACTTCTATCATTTGACTTCTGACCTTTCCCTTAACCTGTGCAACTTTGGAAGCAGGCTAAATTTATTTATTTATTTATTGCATTTCAATACCGCCCAATAGTCAAAGCACTCTGGGCGTTTTACAAAAATTAAAACCATGAAAACCATTCAAAATATAAAACAAACAACAGTATAAACACATAATATAAAATACAGTATAAAAGCACAATCAGGATAAAACTGAGCAGCCATGCAGAAATTAATACAGATTTAAAATTTAAACAGCAACGCTAAAAATTAAGCTGATGAAATAAAAAGGTCTTCACTTGGTGTCTAAAAGAGTATAATGTAGGTGCCAATGAGCGAATCTGACACAGTCACCCATCTTGGGTTTGATCCAGATTTAAGATAAATCAACTCTGCTGTGGAAGCAGACTTCCCAACGCCCTCCTTCCCACGGCAGCTCCTCTAGCCCCCTGAAAATGCTGCACAGAGATTCAGGAGACCCTGCTGAAAGGTGTGAGCTGTGATATGTTGGGCAGAATCCCCCAAAATTGGGTGCAGGGACCTTCTGAAACAAAGGCGTTCCTTTTGAGAAAGGTCCCTTCCTTTCAAGAAAGGCAAGTCCTGGATCCAACCCATGGTCTGGGGCGTGAGGTCGGTTTTTACAAACGATAAGGATGTGTGGGTAAGGGGAGTTGAACACTTCCCCCGTTCCTGGCTTATTTCCTTGTAGCCATTGTGCTCGCCCACCCATCCCAGCATTTTCTTTTTCCAGATGAGTTTTGATAGTAGAATTGAACTCAGCAGGGAGAAAAGTGTCTCTTTGAGGAAGGGGTTTGTAACTTCAGGGAAGTTAGGTTTATGACTTCAAAATCTTTTTGCTTTGGTTTGGGCAGGTTTACTTTTTATTGATTCCTTTCCATTTCTTTTAAAAAAATTTGTATATGTCAATTAAAAATAAAATTAAAGGCCCAGGGAAGAGCTGCACGCATTTAAAAATGCATGTTTTGAGAGAAAATACATTCAGAAACCTGTATTTTGAGAGAAAACATGTTTAGGAATATGTACTTCGAGAGAAAAGGGATTTGATCCATATTTGAGTGTGCATAAATGGGGTGCTGGAAGTGGAGTTCCCTGCTCCCTCCTCCCTACAGCAGCCCCTCCAATCCTCTGAAAACATTGGAGGTTTGGTGGCTCTGAAGTCAGTGGGGTGGTGAATCCACTCCAGGTTTCAGTCAGAACTCTATAGGAGCTGTCCAGGTGAATCGTTGGTCATGCTCACTGGGAATTATGGGAGTTGCAGTCCAACACACCTGCTATGTGGCATTCTTTCCTCTGAAGTCTGTGCCACAAATACAAAGACCCAATTATATGTAAATATTGTAGTGCTTATATTGTACTAATGTATAGGGTAGATGGATGTATATATCAGTACAACGTAAATCCTAATTACTTATAGTGGGACTGGCCATTTCAAACATATTACTCCACTGCTGCGTTAAGTACACTGATTGCTAGTCAGTTTCCAGGTCCAATTCAGATTGTTGGTTGTGATGGTTGTGATCTTTCAAGCCATAAACCGCTTGTGACCAGTCCACCTGAAGGAGTGCCTTCTCCCATATGTTCCTGCCCGATTGCTAAGATTGTCTTCAGAGGTTCTTCTCTGACTGCTGCCTCCAACCATGGGGCAACAGGTGGCTACTAAGGGAAGAGTCTTCTCTATAGTAGCCCTATGTCTGTGGGATGTCCTTCCTAGGGAGATCCACCTGGCATCTTCACTATATGGATTTAGAAGCCAGGTAAGGTCTTTCTCTTCCAGCAGGTATTTAATCTTTAATTTGTTGCTTTGATTGTCAATTTTGCTGCTTGCTCTTTAGAGTGTTTAATATTTTTAATGTTTAATATGTATAACTTTGATATTTTTATTGCTGTATTTTATTTTATTTTATTGTTTTGTTATTGTTATTGCTTGTTTGTTTTGTGATTGTAAACCACCCCAGGGCATTTGCCAGTTGGGCAGTATATAGATCTAACAACCCCCCCCCCCCCCCGCCCACAAATACAGAAAATTATTGGGTCCTTGTATTTGTCGTGTTGATCAGTATGGGAAGACACATATTGTATGAATATCTATCTATGCGTTCCCTTTGTGTCAACAATCTGCGTTGGTAAGCTGAGCTGCACAATTTTTTTAAAATGGCTTCAACAAGATGCCATTTACTTTCTCATCGGCACCAGGGGTCACTTCTTCTCCAGCCTAATTGCAAGACTACCAAAAAAATGATGAGGCCACTCAGTCTTTTTTTTTTTTTAAGTTTCTAGCCCTCATAGTTGCTGAGGAAAACCTGAAACTGTGACTGTGGTGAGGCTCTAAATATAACAGAGGCAGCATATAAGGGGGGGGGGGGGAAGAGCGCCCAGAATTATGATTGTGTTTGGATGAGCTGACCTGAGGTTAGCATTCCTGTTGCTATCCAATCTATTACAGTCTTCCGCCTACAAGCTGACAGCTACTGAAGTCTTGGCTTCGGATTGTTTAGCACTGGTGATTCCTTAATTCTTCTCCCCCGTTCTGTTAATGGGAAGAACAGCAGCTGGAGAGCACATTTGCTCTGGGTCTGGCGTAGGCTGCATTAGGGATCAGGGCTTAAGCACACACCATTTTGACACTGATGCAGAACCCATTTAGATTTCAGCTGTGAACATGTTTAATCTTGTTCAAAACTGAGCCTCTTAGAATCTCTCCGTAAAAGTGGAGAACAGTAAGAAATTAAGCTTGCATGTTATTACCTTTGCTGCCAAAGGTCGCTGGCACCCTAGAAGCGCAGCACGTCCTCCTCTATTTGCATTGATGAGGGAGCGTACATTCCCCAGTGCTGCGGCTAAGCCTGTATAGGTGTGCCTATGGTTGTGTGCATTCTATACCTCCTGATCCCTAACATGGCAATCATTCATACCTAAACGCAGCCATCATTGAGCATGTAAGAGAGAGCAATTTGCTAGCCCTCTCCAGGGAAAATGTCCTTTAGACGTTTCGCACCTGGCCGCTGTGTTCCTAACCCAAACCAGAAGGATTCCTCGGAGACTCACAGTTGAACTGAATCAACTCTGTGCAGTGCCAGCATCTAAATTTGCTCTTGGTTCTGGTAAAATGCTGTGCAAATTTGATTATGTTGGATGACAATCAACCGTTTCGCCACCCAGACAAGGGCAAAGTACGGCTAAATCGACGTCAGCACCTTCAGATGAATGTTGGCTTTGGCAAGCTGAGAAAAGAGTTCCTTCTTGTACGTAACAACTCATATTGATCTAGGCTCAGAAAGGAAAGGGGATCTAAAGTTCACAAAGTCGGGGCCCTAGAAAGAAGAGTCACAAATATACAGGGCGGAGTATATCCCACATTAAACGTACAGCCACATGTACGCCTCTTTCGCAGACAGGCAGGCAGGCAGTCCACAGTCTGCATCGAAAACAGTTAAAATGGAGCCACTTGGCATCGTTTCTTTTAGGTGCACACTTCATTCTTAATTTTGACAATGAATTGGGCAGGCCAATTGATTGTCCCCCCAAACCACTGGAAATCTTACCCACCCCGACCCAGCCAGGCTTCTGCGTAGGGTGGCCATTTATGAATTGTCAAAAAAAGAGGCCAATAGAGGACACCTATTTGCATAACATTTGCAAGTGCTAATGAATATGTATAAAACACAAATTTAGAAATTATTATTATTTCATCTCTTTCTTGCTCGTGGTGGTTTTTCTAGACGGACATGACGGGCTTTGCCAAGTCATGCTGTCTTTTACAGATTCAGGAATTTCCTGACAATGAGCATGTTTTAAGTATGACTGCTTTCTGGATGTTGGTGTGGATGTATTTTTGTAGGCCCAGTTTCTGAAGGTTCTCTGTATAATTTTTTTATGTGATACTGGTGACTGATGTGACTAACGGAATAATTGTGACCTTTTCCTGTTGCCATAGTTCTTTGAGTTCCATGGCCAGTGGTGATAATGATGATGATGATGATGATGATGATGATGATGATTCCTGTGTGCTGGCCTGTTCGGTCTGCTGTCCAGGTGCTAACTTTGGATGGGGCGAATGCCTCCGCGAATACGGAGGAAAAGTAAAGGTTGGTGCAGCTTGCAATTTGGCAGATGAAGGACATGCCCTAATTAAAAATAAGAGAATGGTTTGCCTCCTATAAATCCTCTGTATTCACGTATATATGGAAATAATTATGCATATTGATTCTTGAAGAAGAGGAATTCTCGAAACGGGATTAACAGTCCGGATACCTGTTGTGTGATATGTGATAATTAGCTTAGATACAATTGTTATAACGAGGAGTGTTAACCTTATTGGGATTTATTGATTTGTGACAATTAGCACAGATATTTTTGTTATATTAGGAGTGTTTATGTAATCATCAGCTGTGGTGATTATTGGCTTAATTGACGAATAGTCATATATGTGATAAAAGAATTTACTATTGTCAAATAAATCTCATTAGTCTTTGTAAAAAAGTCATAAATTCAGCGGTTGTGTGCCAACGGCACCTGTTTGCAGGGTCAGGGAGTTGCCATTTTGATTTCCTACAATGCCCCATTGCTCTGGGAAATTAATATGGTGGTTACATTAAAGTCATCTACTGGCTCTGGGCAAGCCCATGGCACCAGGGGGCTGTCTAAATGTGTTCAAAGCCCTGTGGTGGCTGCAAATTGCCACTGCATCAATTATATAATGCAGCTGCAGATTCATAGCCACCGCGGGGCTTTTCCATGAAGCTTCATGGTTAAAAAGTCAGGGACTTAGCCTGATTTTTTTTGTTGGGAGGGAGGTCACCTCAGCTCTTCCACTGTCTGACCTCGCTCCGTGGCATGGGGGGCAGTCCTGGAGGATGGTGACTGGCAATTGGTCGACGGAAGGTAGGAAGAGGATGGGGGGCAGCTGCAGTACCTGGATGACTGCTGGAAACCCCGTGGTCCCTCTAAGCAAACACAACCTCACAGGAGGGAAACTGCTGGGTTTAGGGGGAATGCGGCGCCTATGCAGCACTGTCAAGGCACCGCCCCAGGAGGCTGCACTGACATAGCACAGCAATTTGCCAAGGCAACCGTGAGTGAGCCCTACAAGGTCTATAGAGTTTTCAAGTATAGCTTCCTAGCAAATCAGGACTAAAGCCTTTCTTTAAAAATGAAAATAATGCTGAAACTCTGAAGTTCAGATAACTAGGACCCCCTCTAGATGGATTCCGTTTGACGCCTGTTCCTCCGATTATGCGCATCTTCTTGGAAGCGCTTTATCATAAATGCTTGTATGCAGGAGGCAATTGAGCACTCAACAGGTGACCTTACCGGTTGTTTCAAATGCGCTTTAGAAGTAGTTAATGCAGAGAATCGCTTGTTCACATAGGCAAAATGTGCTTTAACGGCCGGAGCAAAATAAAACTCGCTATTTAACGCGCATTCAATAATGCGCATAATCGGAGAGAAAACGCGCCTCTACGCCCAATTTGCGCTCCGTTCTTGTAGAGGTAAATTTTTTAATGCGCCTTGAAAGAGCTTTAAATGCCTCTTGTAGAGGCAGTCTAGAACATGGAAATGGAACATGTAGAGGGAGGGAATTGGGGCTGCACCTGGTGCCGCTATCCCCAACCATTGTACATTCAGCTGGAAATTTTAACAGAGCCTGTTTACACAAACTCATACAAATGTATGTGCTTTGGCACCATGCACACTGGGACCCTGCCTTTTGCAGCGATTCTGATCACATGGAGAGAGCTTATGCTCATAGAACTTCCATGGGGGGAGGGGGGAGGGAGTAAGCCCTATGCTCACTTTTTCTGTTGAGGGCCATGTTCCCTTTATTGATTATTTATTTATTGCATACTCAAAGTGGTTACAGGAAGAAGAAAAACATAATATCACAATAAAAACACAAGAACATTAATCACAGGTCAATTATCTCTACCTATAAAGCGGAAAGTATGTGTGTGGGTTTGTATGTCTGGAAATGTTTTCCCACTTCCTGATGAAGTAGAAGCTTGACATTTTCAAGGCTGATAGGTCTTCACGTACAAAGTTCAAACAAAAAACTTAAATCGAGTTTTTTTGTGGTTTAGCTAATTTTAAAATAATTTAAAACATGTCTTAGGCTAATGCCTACACCTCCCAGCATGCCTACAACTCCCAGCAGCTGAAGGCATGTTGGGACATGTAGGCGTAACAGAGATCTTGGGATCGCGTGCGGCCATGTGGGTGATCTCGCGAGACCTTTGTAATGGCTACATAGCCCAGCATGCCTTCGCTGGAGTTGCTCATGCCGACGAGAGGAGGGAAGTGCCTCTCAGAGGATGCAGGCAGTGGCATGCCAAAGGCATGGTGGGAGGTGGAGGCATTTCAAAGATCTCAGGGGAATGCGCACAGCCACATGGGTGATCCCCTGCATGGCTCCAATGGCCACCACCAGCTGATAGTTGGTTGCCTGGCTGTGACTGTTGCCTGCTGCCTCCTCAGGAGCCAGGCCGAGGAGAGAAAACGGAGCCGAGGAAACAGATGCTGCCCGCCTGCGAGCGCCCAATCTCCACACTGCAAATATGGACGTCAGAGCAACAGCGGTGGCCCCAGTCCAGTGTAGAGGTGTTAATGGCAGGGCCGATGGCAGTGGTGGTGAACATGGAAATGTTGGACAGGTGAGGGAGAAGGACGTGAGGACTGAAGGGATGGAGATACTCTTCCAGAACCCGAACAATGCCAGATATATCAGCTAATAACCATATAACCTTTTGGGTAATCTGCCAGGGGTCACATATTTGCAGAAGGGGAGGACCAAAATCAATAGTGGGTGGGTCATGTCTTTTCTCTTTCTGCCATCTTTTTTTCTTTCTGCCCCCTTCTCTCTCTCTGTGTCTCTCTTTCCTTCTACCCCTTTCCTTCCCATGCAGCAACTCGCCAGGGACGGGACATATAACTCTTGTCAAAAGTCTGAACTGATTGAATGTAGAGGGCTTTTGAAATTAGGTTGAAAGCCACATGAAAATAAGCCGAGGGCCACACAAAATTAGGCCAGGGCCACATGGAGCCCTGAAGCTGCAGGTTGCCCACTCCTGTTCTAGCAGCCATCTCACAGGGATTCTGATTGCCTGTGTTCAGGAGACATGAGAACAGGTTACTCACTTCACCCAACATGTGATAGACATCCCAGGAAGCTGCATTCAGCTATTTGTAACCACATCTACCTATATCCAGATTAAGAGTCTGGAGACTAGAGGACATATGAGACATTGAAGAAGACTGTAGATTTGAAAGACTTTTGGCACTTAGAATTATTATGTGCCATTTTCATTGGGGATTTGATTTGTTCTTCTTCATCTATACCCAAATGTCTGTATTTGGCTGGAATGTCTTGCTCACAAACTATTCAGCACATAGCTATGTTAAGTAATTTGTTGGTTTTATTTGTTTCCATTTTCAAACGCTTCAGCATGGCTCATTTTAAATGCATGTCAATATATGCATTTTCTCTGTCTTTCCTGATCCCAACCTTGTTACTACAAAAGCACTGAACTCATAGGCATTCAGACACATAGCATATGTTATACAGCTCCTACTTACACTATATGGTGAGGACAGATGTGTACGTACATCCACATTCTTAATTTTTACAGGCATTGTTGTTTGTCACTCTGTGTGTGTGTGCGCGCGCGTGCCTGTGCCTGCCTGTATTTATATGGAGCTACAAAGAAAACATCTCTGAAAACTCTGTTGTAGATGTTATCACAATAAAAAAAGAATAAACACATTCCTCCCAGACTTGTCTCTGTTTAAGTCCTTGTGGATTGGGCCCAGTAAAATCCAGTTACCCCCCCCCCCCCTTTTCCTTTAAAGCAGCCATTCCATTCAAGTCTCTGAAATATTTGGGCCCTTGAAGCCCTTAAGAACTATTTGGATTTTCAGCTTCATAGGTTGCCTAGCACATCACAATGACAAACAATTAACACATTCTAAGGATCTTTCCTGGATGGTTCAAGTAATCCCAGGATTCAAATGTTATTAGACTTCCAAGAGCTTTGGAAAGTTCAAATTTTTTCCTGCATGCATTATCCTTTCCCAGGGTATCAACAGCTGTTTTCATTCTTAATAGCTTTGTCCCAGTTGTGCCTCCATAGCCTTCCTAATGCCCTCTGCAGATCTCTCTGCAATTATAGGTCTTAAATTCCTCATATATGCAGAATACTGTGGGTAGAAGGAATCTGTAGGGGGAGCAGAGGTTGGATTTAAATCAGCGAATTAAAGAGCAAGCCTGAAACCTGGGTTCAAATTTAGGCTGAACCATCAACTCATGCTGGGTGGTCTTTCATAAATCATTTCTTCAGATTCATTTGCCTAATAAGAAACCATGAAGAAGGATGTGTCCAGATGGCATGTTTTACACCATCTGCTATCAATCGTCAAACACGGAGGTGCAGTCTTGCCAATATCATGACCACCCAGTGAGAGAGATGGGGCATCTGGTATGTCATTAAAGACCCACACATTTCTTGCAACTGGCTGGATTGAAAGTCCATCGTTTTTCCTGGCTACCATTGTATTTCTCCATTATTGGATCCTTATTGCTCCTTTTCATCTTCTAGCATTTCTATGATGAATGTACCCCTGAACTCATTAACCAAGACACTGTGATACGGTTATCTGCAATTAACACAGGAAGCTGATGTGGTATGAGTTAGCCCATTTGTTCCTCTAGCCCAATCTGGTACCCTCCAGATGGGTTGTAGCCTAAAACACCTGGAGTCCCCTAGGTTGGGGAGGTCTGATCTAGGCCAATCCCCCCCCCCCCCAAATCCAACAACAAATTGAAATCTCCAAGATCTCAGATTGTGGGACTTCTTTTTCAGCCAACTGCCTAAATTACTTTTAAATGGAGTTGCTGGTTGAACCTGGAAACTTAAAACATGCAAACCATGCACTCTGTGCACTGAACTAGATTAAAGGGGGGGTACATGGATTCAGTGACATGCAATACAAATATTTATTTATTGCATTTCTATACTTCCCAATAGTCAAAAGCTCTCTGGGCAATTAAAATAAAATATATAATATAAAACCTTAAAAAGCTGAAAACAGAATAAAGCTAAGTAAAAACCAGCAGCAGGGTAAAAATCTAAAAACACAACAACACATTTCAAAACAAAATTTCAGGACTAAAAGGCCTGGGAAAGACCCGGTTTGCATCACACGACAGCCCACTGTGGCTTAATTTACCTGTTGTGTCGTGCTGGGCTCTCAGCTTGTTGTGTTGTGTGAACCCAGGTAGCAGTTGTTTGAGGGTTAAAGAACCCTCAAACAACCCATGACTTATTCTAGGGTTATAGAAATGTAATGTAAGAAATAAATAAATGTGGGTTACTTCAGTTGTGAATTCTATTCTCCCCCCCTTCCCCCCGTCATTCCATGCTGTCCACTTGCTTCTCCACTCCTGATATGTTAGAGAGACAACCCTGATTTTTTTTTTAAAAAAAAAACAATACTCTGAACACATGTGATTTTGCATTTGAATCTCACTTAAACCATAGCATCACTATGACTACAACAGTGGCCCCACCGATGAGCCACCATGCCCTATCCTTACAGGCTTTTAAGAAGGCCTTAAAACCTTTTTATTTTACTACAGCTTTCCCATAAATGAATACTGCTTTGCTGCTATTGCCCTTGCTGTTTTTATTGTTAGTTTTTATGGTTTGGGTCCAGGTTACCTGCGGGATCGCCTTCTCCCATACAATCTGCCCCGCACGCTCAGGTCCTCTGGAAAGAATTTACTACAGTTGGCCAAGACTGGGCTGACAACCATTACCCAGAGGACCTTCTCTTCTGCCGCTCCCAGATTGTGGAACGACCTGCCGGGAGAGATCCGCCAACTCACCAGTCTTCAAGAATTTAAAAGAGCTATAAAGACTGATCTGTTCCGGCAGGCCTACCCAGATGAATTTTAAGTGTTTTATTGGTATTTTAACGATGTATTGGTTTTATGCGCTTTTAATCGGTTTTGTGTATTTTATGTTTGATGTTGTACCCTGCCTCGATCCGGAGGGAGAGGCTGGTAATAAATAAATAAATAAATAATAATAATAATTATTATTATTATATTTAACTCTCTATGTTTTTATTGCTTTTAATGTTTATACTGTTTTGTGTATAGCTGTAAGCCGCCTTGGGAGGGCTTCTGCCCTGAAAGGCAAGTAAGAAATGTTTTAAATAAATTAAATAAATTAAATAAATGCCGTGTGCTTCTGCTGCCCTGACATGAAACATATTTACTTGTGAATAAGAACCACTTTGTTGTAGAAAAAGATAATATATTTTAAAAGTGTGTGTGTGTGGTTTTTACAAATAAGAAGGGTTGGCCCCAGTGGGACCTGTCATGCCCTTGCCATCCGACATACTGAGATTGTGATGCCCTGCCTGCACCCATGACACTCACCGGGCTACACAACAGGGCTGTCCACGCCACTTGCACTCAGGGCTTACTTCAAACCCCACCCCCCAACCCGTGCTTATGACGTATTTGAGGGTTTAGGCATATTGCTGCTGCTCCTGTCCCACCTTTACTCTTTTAGGCCCCACGGCTCCACAGCCCAGCACTCTAGCCCCCAAATCTCTCTTCTTTCTATCCACTGCCACCATTTACCTGTACCTTTCTCAGGTACTCCCAATGATCACACCAGTTGATATAATTAAATGTAATTTATTAACAAGATGATTGCTCAGGTAGCAAAAGTTTGATGGTTTCCTTAGTTCAACACCGTATTGGTTACAGGCGCAATGCTTAATGGTTTCAGTCAGTAATTTCTCTTAAAATGTTTTAAATAGAGACGTCAGGGTTCTCCTGCCTAAGTGCTCTGCTCAGAGGTGCTCTGCTCAGACCCTTCTCAGTCAAAATTCCTCCCGCCCACTCTCAGCTCCTATCAGCCAACTACATCTATCACAGACACTCTTTTCTAACTCCTCCTACTCTCACCCAGCCAGCCAATCCAGGCACTCCCCCGCAACCATCCAATCAGCACCCACACATGAACTTCCCCCCTTATACTTACCCGGCTGCAACAGAACTGTGAGTCTATTTAACTTCCTTCCTGGAACTTTTGGCATTTTATAAACAATTACTTACAACCTTTTATATACAAGGATCTCTAAAGCAGCTGAACATCACAGAGACCAGGCCTGCCTGCTGCTAACCCCATCACCTGGGCTAGCTCTTTGCTACTTTTAATTTTTGAAAATCACCCAGAGAACTTTGGCTATGGGGCAGTATATAAATGTAATAAATACATACATAATAACACTGCTTTATAGCATTATTGAAGTGCACGGATAACTGTTGGGCCACATTACACACTCCTTATACTGCATTCGTAGTGTCATTTCCTGCTATTTTATTCCACATTATTCAAACTACTGCAACAAATGTCATTGGCCAGATCTACACCTTGTGTCAAATCATTACGCAAGTGGAATAAAAAGCAGGATATAATACTACGAAAGCGGTACATGGAATGTGGATTGTGCCCCAACAGTTATCAGTGCACTTCAATACCATTCTAAAGCAGTAGTGTAGTTCTAGCCATTGTGTGTCCTACAAGGTATAGATGTGCAAGAAGGATATAGTGTTACCATGATGGGATTGCAATGATTTAACACAAGGTGCGGATCTGGCCCTGATGCTATTTGGGTGGTCATTTGAGGGTCCCCTGGGCAGTGGGTCCCTAGACTTTGGCCCTGAGGGCCAATCCTTGCTGCACCACTCGGTAAAATTGTCAAACTCCTGCTCCTCACAGTTTCTTTCCTTAGTCCTCTTCCTCACATGCTGTTGCCAGCAGCAAACCCCCCCCCCCCGGCACAATGCACAGTTTTTAAGAGAGATTGATAAATGACTCACCAAAGCCATCAAAGTGGACTCACGTGCCTAGGTTCTAAGGGCAGGATCCAACTGTGTCATTCCTTTAGCATAAATGATGTTGCACTAGTGGAAATATGGGGCTGTCTTCATAGTAGCGTGTTGGCACCATCCCGCTTCCAACCCCCTTGGTATCACTGCTGTGGGATGGCTGCAAGTTGCAAGTTATTCACAAGAAGTGAGGCAGTGCGCACTTTCCAGCAGCCATTAGGCTCACCGGGCCCATCCCTTCCCCCCTCCCATGGCTTCTGGCGACCAATGAGAGGTCACCTTCCACCTGGGAACACCCCCCAGTGTAGCGACCTTGCCTAGCCAGGATAAGTCAGAATAAGTTCCCGACTTTTCTGCTGTGGCTCTTCGCTCTTTACTCTAGGCTGGCTCCGAATCAGTGGCTGCATCATATAACCGACACAGTGCAGATTTGGAGCCCCACCCCTCACCCCAGGCAAAGACAACATTAAGACAGGCCCTAGGTTCCGAGCTATGCGGAGGAGAATAATCCAACTAAGTTATGTTTGCACAAGTTTGGTTTTGCAAGTGGTTGTGCGTTGTGGTTGTGCAATCCATTGTGCAACAAGTTGTGCATAACTCTTGTGCAAGCCATTGAACATCCAGTTGCACAACTGGTTGCGTAATTCCTTTGCCCCACTGGCTGTCCAACTCCTTGCACAGCTGGATGCACGAGCATAATGGGCAACCGCTTACGTAACTCCTTCTGCAAGGAGCTCAATTGGCCGGTATGGAGCTGAAGCTCTATACTGCCCAATAGAGCTTCGGCTATTGGGTGGTATAGAAATGCAATAAATAAATAAACCAGTTATGCAAGTGTAATGGGCAACTGTTTGCGTAACGGAAAGCTCCGCTAGTGCTGTTTGAGTTTGCGGAATGACACCGTTGGATCCTGCCCAAGGAGTAGCCTGTGCTTCTACCTAAGACATCCAATGCTTCAAACATGCAACAGGACTTGTCCTCTCGTTACGAGGCCAGAGCACTCGCTGTGTAGAGAATCGAATGCAGCTCTGAAACCCAGAGGGAGGGGAGATTAGCCCCATAAATCATCCTACACATGCTTCAAGGCATGGCACCAAGTCACATGACGATAAAGGAAAAGCTGCGGAAATACAAGCGGCTTAGCTTCCCCTGGAGTGAAGGGATGCCTAATTAACAAACTAATCTGAAGCAGAAAGATAAGTTTTGGGCAGAAAGGCAGGATGGATATAATTTATAAAATGAAAGAATACTTACAGCAGTCTCTCAACTCTATCCTTCCCACAGTTAAACCAGGAAAATGCCATTATCTGTATCGCTTCCTAAATGTGGAGCAATAATGCTAATAATGGCATCATCCAGGTTTAATGGGAGAAAGGGCCAAATGGAAACTGCAGAATTGATTGTTTTATTTTAAGTCTAAGAGAGAACAGGAAACAGGAGAGAACAGTGGAAGTAGCAGTTCAAATCTCTTCAAACAGAAAATTTCCTCAGATTTATCCCCTCTCGGATTTCAGCTGGAATCAGGGATGGAAACAGAGAAGCCAAAGAATGAAGTGCCCCCTGTTACAATTTGCAGAATTGCATAATTTAACTGCCTGCCATAACCTGGTACCCTGAGGATGTGTTGTCTGGGGATGATGGGAATTGTGATCCGATACATCTGCAGGGCACCGGGTTCGGGAAAGGTGTTCTTCCTGTCAGTAACAGACAGATTCTGCCTCTTCAAAGAATAAAAGTGTGTGTGAGAGAGTGTTATTTGAGCATTTATGCACTTATGCACAGATTGGTTTCTGATAATTTGTTTGAGGATTTGATATAAATCAAGAACCTGTACTCAGCTAGGAAGACAAATATTCTTGGAATATTTGTATCTGAAGTATCTGTGGCTCTCTAGAATATGGTTGTCGGCAGGGCCAGCCCAAGATATTTGGCTGTCTGAGGTGAAAAACATGATGGTGCCCTCTTCCATTCAATGTACAAAAGCCTACTGGATGGCTCAATGATTTTTTTTTCAACACTGGCAATTGGACAGCATCTTCCATTGCTCTTCAAGGCCAGTTTAGGGGGCATAGGGCAGGCTGCATGGCATACAACACTCTCCTCCAACACCTTGCTACCGCCTCCCAGTATCTGCTGCCAGAGGCAATGGCCTCACTCTTCCTAATGGTAGGGCCAGCTCTGGTTGACAGTGGATTGGAACCACCTCAAATAGTCCTTTACAATTGATGGTACTTCAGATGTTACAGGCAGCACCAAGCAGGGCTGGCTCTATCATTAGGCAGAGTAAAGCCATCACTTCAGACGGCAGATGCTGGAGGGCAGGACCCCTCCTCAGCACCCCAGCCATTTCATTCTCCTGAGCCCTCTAAACTAGCCTTCTGTCTTCAGGTGTGATGGAGGACCCTGTCCCAGCTTCTCCTAACCTGTTGCCCTCCGGATGTGTTGGATTTCAATTCCCATAATTCCCAGCCAGCATGAACATTGGCGTGGCCAATCTGGAGGACACCAAGTTGGGGGAGGCTACCCTATCCTGTTGCCAGTGTTTAAGTAAGATTCAACTCCCAGTCCAGTTGATTTCTATTGGTGGAACAGAAGGGTGCACCATCTTGACCTTTGTCCCAGGCAGCAAAATGTCTTGTGCCAGCCTTGGCACCAAGAAATTGATATGCAAATGACTTTTGCATCTGCTCTGCTTGATACATCTCGTGTAACATCCAGCAAGAGAACACAGTTACAGGTTGCACATTTCCATGCGTTTTAGCCAACAGAGGGATTGCCTCCTCAAGGCCTCTGATTTGGAAGACCAATTACCCACAAACCTATATATGTGGAAGTGTTGTAAGCACAGCTTGTAAGAGGCCTGGTCTAAAGCATGTAGACATCTGAATGAGCAGCAGAATTTCTGGACCAGGATTTGGATGTGATGGAGCCATAACACGAGCCAATACCTTTATAGGGCCAACGAATGTTCAGCAGTGGCCCCTCAGTTCTTGACTGCCATCCCCAGAGAGGCTCGCTTGGCACCTTCTTTAGTGTCATTCTTGTGCCAGGCAACAATCTTTTTATTTTCTCAGGCTTTTAAATACATGATTTTAAACCCCCTGCTTTATTCTTAGGCTTGTAAACATCAACTGTATGGTATGGTTTGAGCTCATTCTCTCTTTCTCTCTCTCTCTGTGTTTGAATTGATTATTTTAATGCTACTTTAGACTTCTAACATGGTATTATATAGTTTTAATTTGTTTTTCAGCACCACATAAATTTAACAGAAAACAAAGAAAATGTATATAAAATAAAAGGTATTTTCTTTTATTTGCAAATGCCTGCGTTCCTCCCTTCTGGCACCCCTGCCCTGAACTTACTGGAGGTACTTTTGTGGCATCATGTCGAGCAAGCGACATATGAGCAAAGTTCAGAACCCCACCTTCAGCTCACAGATTATTTCCCAATAGGTAATGTTGCTTGGTTTCTCCAGTAGACCTACCTGAAGGTCTAGGCTTCCACATAAAATGGGGACAGGGTGGAGAAGGGTCTGGCTGTAAAGGGTGCACTGCTTAGCACATGTCCTTTGTGCACACAGAGATTGGGTTCGTATGATCACAACAGCCCACTGTGGCTTATTTAAGCCATGGTGGATTGCGGAGCTTGCTGGCTGCCCTTTTGAATATTAAAGCCATGGCAGGCATGGTTTATCGTGTCATGAGAACATGGCTAGGGTGGCTTCTGCGAGGGTTAAACAACCCTCACTTAACCCTCAAACACCCTATGGTTTATGGAAGGGTTGTTAATCCCTTGCATAAACCACCCTCTCCAGGTTTGCACGACATGATAAGCCATGATAAGCAGTGATTCCTGCCTGCCGTGACTTGAATATTAAAAATGGTCCCCAGCACATGACATAACTCACCATGTCTTAACTCAACCACGATCGTGCGAAATGTCCCAGAGTGTGGCAAAAGACTTTTGGTCTTTTGAAGTGCAGGCGCTCATCATGACAGTCCCTACAATCACGTCCCCCAAGGAGAGTCCAAATATTTTGGCATCTATTTTGATCCTCATCAACAAACCAATTTTAGCAGGTTTTTCCCCCCAAGAGCAGTTTTTTTGTAAAGCTAATAGGTCTTAATTGCCCATTCAAGAACACCATCCCCAAATTATTCGCATTACAATAGGGCACAATTGTTGCTGGGAGAATGCACTACACCCCCCCAGCTACTGTCAGGATTGCAGCTTAGCTCAGAGGCATCAGAGGATTCTGGGGCATGTACATGGGGGTGGCAGATGATGTCAGCATCTCTGTTAATAAAAAAAAGTGCAGGTGCTGCATTCCTTTGAGCCCTAGGTCCACTACACCACTGCTGAAGTCATGAGCTGTAGGCTACAGATAAGCACGAAGAGAGGGCCTGAAAATGAAGAACATCGCCCATGAGGAAGTAGAATAAGACATTACTAAGGTGGTCGTAGTGCCTTAAGATGTTGCTTAAAGTCTAAATATAACTCTAGTCACAGAACACATTGCTGAACATTTATGAACTCTTTGATTAAGATTCATACATTGTTCTGAACTTGCTATATTGGTTTGTTCATATCACTGCATTATGGGGATTCCTTCAGTCTCTGTATGCTGGCTTTGCTAAAAGTAACAAAACGTTGGGGTAGGAAAGAGGACATTAAGCAAGCAAGAAAACATCAAACACAGCTGGATCCCATGGCACGAAGACTTTTGGGCTTTGAAGATGGACTCCCTGGTCAACAGACTCCAGGACAGGTTTCCCTGTTACATCATCAAAGCCTTGCCCTAGGACTCACTTCCACCTTAAGGTCGGAGGACGGGCCATCTCCCTTTGCTGAAGGTATCAAGTTAGTTTACAGTGAGCCATGACTGTTTTGTAATTATATCCTGTTGTGTGGCTGGAGTCCTGTGGGCAATTGAATTGCATTGGATGGTAGTCTTGGAGGGTGCATTAAACTAGCGATCAATAGAATTGAGTTGTACTCTTTTCCCTTTTGTGGTCTGGATTCTGTCTTCGAGAACGTGGTCTGTATAACCTTGGTAAACACTCATGCTGACTAATGTCAGTGCTTACATACCAGGCTCGCTTCCTTATCACGAATGAACTACACATGACCATCGGTTGCTAATGCATACCGAATTTGCTAATGCATGGCAGAAATTTCAGGAGCCTTCTGCTATCAACTTATCAGTCGCTTCCCACACTCCCACAGATTTAACTCTTCAGAGGCTGGGAGGTTGCAAGTATCAGAGTAGCTGCCTTAACAGAATTTAGATTTTAAGCACAGAGGAAACTGCCTTATACCTGGTCATATTATCTGTTCACCTAGCTAGCCCAGTATTGCCCCTCTGACTGACAGCAGCTTTCTAGGGCCTGGGCAGAAGTCTTTCAATTGGACATGGCAGGGAATGAACTTGCATAGAAACCATACTTCATGCCACTGAACTATGGTCCCTCCCTAATCCTTGCCTTGAACAGCAAATTGAAGGAGTAAAATAGTGTGCTTGGATTAATGAGTTCTATGAAGATTATTTATTACATTGATATTCTGCCTTTCCCTCAAGAGACTCTAAAGGCATTGAATTTAATTCCTTCCACCTCACAAATGTTTAGCGGAAGCGGCCATCTCCTTTTTCTCACTCCATGATGCAGACTGCTTTCTGCATTGGTGAAGTAGGATACTACCCATCACAGTCAGCTTGGCAACAAGGGAGCTTGTGTTGTGTAGCAGATAGAAGGGGTGAGGGTGAAACGTGGGAAACAAGAGATTCACAACCTTGCTCTCATGAAATTCAACTTCTCTCAGCCTATCCTACCTGACAGGGCTGTGGAGGGGATGAAATTATAACCCCCCAAATGTTCTGACCTAGGAGCATGAGAGTCATATCTGAAAAATGATTACAATAGAGGGGGAAGATGGCAGTGGGAAATGTGAAGGAAGGGTGGATGTGTTCCCTTTAAGCTAAGCTGGGAAATCTATTTTCTCAATGGGCTGCTGCCTTGTCAACTTACTACAGGGCTGCACTTAAGAACACACTGGATTTTTTATCGCCATGTGGAATTCACAAAGATTATTCTATATCTTAAGTCATTATGTTTAAGAAGAAATATTAATACATGTATAATAAAGAAGGAAATGTAATATGTAAAATAGATTAGGAATAGCATTTCAGAAAGGTTTGAAATCAGTTTTGTAATATTGACATTAAGATATTATTTGTCTTTCCTGTGCATTTATATCTATTTATTTCATATATTAATTTTGTAATGAGTATATAAAATAAAATTTAAAAGTGAATATACTGCACTTCTGCTCTCTCACATACTTCTGTGTCCTGACTGACTCCAGCCACAATGGCTGCTGTTACTTTCTCTGCTGCTTAGGATATAATTTCTCTATTTGGTCTCATTTTATGAGTTATTATTGGATTGTTTCATCTTGGTGCTTATTTATTAATGTGAGATGTGTAGGACCATTAGTCTATATGTATGACTATTTACATTCAGTTATGACTTGTAACTGTTAGAGAATGATCTGGCAATGTTGTTTGCGTAAATTCCTCTGATATTGCTGTAAGCCACTGTAAGCATGGTTTTACCATTAAAAAGTGGCATACAAATAAAATGATGCACACACACACTACTTCCACCTCCCCCCGCTTCATTATCGAAAGCTTGGCTAGATGTGCAGGTCTACCTGCAAAGGATATACTTTTATATCTCTTAGACTGTTTCTCACCCAGCCACCCTGCCCCCAAGCCACCAGAAGCTGCTCTTCCTGGAACCGGGCTGTGTCACCCATCTCCCTTAGGAACAGCCCAAAGATGACAATGGAGCTGGTCCAGATGAAAAACAAAATCAGAGTGATGCCAAATAAAGAAGGGACATGAAAGGAACTAGGCTAAGTCAAAAGTGGGCAGATCCAATCTGGTCCACAGCTTGAGGTTCCACACCTATGCCTTAGGTCCCAAGAGAGCTACTGAAGGTATGTTCAAAGTTTTGGGCTTGCCCAGCAGGGTATTTTCTATTAAAATAGTTTTGTTCTGTTAAACTGCAGGGCACACGTAATATCACCACCTGCTTTTGGAAGTCCTTAAAGTTGCAAAAGTGTTTTCCATAAGGAAAAGAGTTAGAGAAATGCAATCCTGAATTGCCCAATAGCCAGAATTCTGGATCTTGGTTTCACTGGATAAGAGTTTGCAAGAGACATCACAAGACAGATCAGTAACCACATGTATTATCCAAAAGCCGTTTGGATGACAGCAGGTGTTCTGCAATGTCATCTAGGTCAGGGGTAAACAGATGTTTTAGACTACAACTCCCATATGCCCAAACTAACATGGCCAATGGTCAGGAATTATGGGGGTTCCAACACATATTCTACCCCTACTATCCATGTAGAAAGAAAGTATACCCATATCATACATTGGAACTAGTCAAACTGCTATGTCAAATGAGCACAGCAACCCAAAGAGGTCCGATGCGATGGGGAAAATTCATGGCAGAGGAAATGCCAAATCCCAAGCCCTACCAGTTGCAGCTGGAGAGAAAACTAAGTGTGCCACCTCCAGGGCTGATATACTTCCTTTCCGGGAGTGTATCAGGAGAACAGGAGGGCTTTGGATTCAGCCAACCTCCCTGGATCCTCCCACGGCATGCCCCCTTCTTGCTGGTACCACTGTCAGAGTGGCAAGGGCTTGGGGGGGTTTCAGTGCCAGCAAGGAGGCATTTTGCATGGTGGATCTCCCTCTCCATTTCCAGATCTCCCTCTCCATGGTGGTGGTAGGACAGAGGAAGACCTGCACCTTGCTATGCTCCCTGGGAAACCCTCTCAGGGGCCATAGGATCACAGTCTTGATGAGTAAATTTCCCCTTGGGATTTTGGGTGGGGCAGGGTGAGGAATTGTATGCCAGAACTGTCTACTTCCTTTTGACTTTTAATTATTCATCAGAAAAACAAACACACCAGAGATTGATCCAATGCCTTCATTGAGAAGTCAATACATAAAGTGCAGTTTCAAAACAACCTTTATTCTGGTTGAAGACCTAGTACAATTTTTTTTTAAGCAACTTAAAAACAGGACACAGCTCCATCAAGTTCAGAAAGCCAACAACATTTTTTAAGGAGGCGCATTTGTTAATATTGCCTTTTAAAGGCAATGTACAACTAATCCATTTAGCCTCTGCCTCCCTAAAAAAAACATTAAAAACAAAGAAATTTTAATGTTTTAAAGAGAGCTTAATTTTTTTTAAGGGAGGGGGAACTAAGAATAAAATAGCAGCAACTTGGGCAGCTAATGCAATCTCATAGGGACAAATGGCAATGTAACTTTCCCCAATTTTGTATCTGGACCGTTTTATTTAGTTCTTTAAAAACCGGAATATTGCAATTTGAAACATGTCCCATGGGAAGCATTGTGCTTGAAACTGCCCATTCTGAAAGCGATCCTGAACAAAAGCCACCTTAGGAATCGCTTTCCCAAACGAATACCATGCATAGCAAAAGACTGTGTTAAGTCTTACCAATGTTCTCCCCACTGAAAAATATCAGAATATCCCCCCCAAAGCATCATAGCTCATTGTTAATTACAAGACAAAGCCACTTTTTTCTATATAACAGCTGACACTGAAACATAAAATTTGGCTTCACACATTAAAACAAATTTTAGAAACATGACCTTTTCCAAGCTCCCTATGCCTTTCAGCAGGTTACTCGAATTTAAAGTCAGATGCACCCATGAAATTCACTCTTCACTAGTGAAGATGTAGTTTGGAAAAGAAGAAGTAGCTTTTTCTACCTTTTTGATTGAAATTAGAGATGTTAAAATATGCTCAGTTTAGTACAATGACTGCTGTACAACAGCCTACCTCCATATTCAAATCTCATTTATAAAAGAAAATCCAACGTATTTGGATTGAATTCACCTCCATGTAAAGAGCACTCCATTTATACAAACTTCCAATCATCAGAATTTGGTTCTATGTGATTCTTACAATGCATCTCCTGTCAAATGGTTTAGAGAGCCCTTAGGGCAGCTAACGGCACATTCAATGACAAGAAAACCCAAACACTAAAATACAATTAAGAACACTGCCCAGATTGTCTCTTCCAGGCTATTTAGATAAATGGGAAGTTTGAAGAAAAGTTTCAACGCATGCTTAGATTCACTGAAAACTGCTGTTAGAACATGGGGCATTCTCTCTCTCTCTCTCTCTCTCTCTCTCTCTCTTTACACACACAGATAGATATATAGAAACCAGAGATCACGAACCTAAGCCTCAAGTTAAGGAACCCATAACTTGTTTTGTCTGTAGTAGCTGTATTCATGATATAAACATGGCAGTTCATATTCCAGAAGCCCTGTTAAGTTATTGTTGTAGCTCCAGAGTTTTGGTTTTATCTCTCTACATCCAGAACCAGAGGGGAAGATACATGCACAGAAGTAGGTTTTTGTAGATATGTACACTGCTGGATAGAAAACCACACATAAAAGGGGGATTGTGCATGGAATTCCCAAAGCTCAACCATTGCATCCAACCCAACTGTAGAGGCTGCAAATGTGGTTCCCAATACAAGATTGGCAATGGTGCACAGCACCAAACAAATGATCAATACTGTCAACAATGAACAGTGCTGGTCAACTGGGGGTGGGAGGACTGAATCCTGGCCCCATCTTTCTCTCTCCAAAGGGACCTACATCCACCTTCCTTTTCCATCTAAAGAAGTGATCAGAACTGACAGGGATAACTGTTTCACAATAAGACAGGTATGGATGCCCACTGATGCACATTCACCTCTATCAAAGTGCATTTTGGTCTTGTTACAATTGTGAAGTATTTGCTATTCAATGACCTGTCAAAATTTGCCCTTCAAGAACCGTACTCAGAGCAACGTGCATGTTTTTTCTACTCTGGAGAGGTCTAGTGAGGAAGAATAAACGAACGGATTAAAACTGGTATATGTTTTTGAGTTGATCTTTGCTCCATGAGATGGAATGAAATTCTCAGTCCACTTCCTCCTGGGTAGACCTGGAGAAGTTCCATTAATTCTAGTAAGACTAGTCCAGTGCAAGAAGATTTCAGCCTGCAGTTGCAACCCTAACTCCTACCGAAGCCTATCTTAAAACTGGCAAAATCCCCACTAGCATGTAAAGAGGGTTTGAACTCAGTCCTGAAGTATGTTGAAATAAACCACATTCTTCAGGAAAGCAAAGTCAACAAGTTATAAACAAACTCCTCACACACCATCAGATATAAAAGATACTGGTAAATAAAAACAGAGGGAATCAAACTAATTTATTCATAATGTTACTGAACGATAAAAAATATATCTACAAGTAGTCCTTAATGCCTCATTTTAAGAAGCATAGATTGCCTAAAGGGTCAAAGCCATAAAGAGCTCCACAGATCTATTTTCTTTTTGCTTATTCACTAAAAAAAGGTCTTCCAGAGTTCCTAAACACTAATCAGTAAAACATAAACTGCAAGCATGATTTTTATTGTGTTGTTCAAGAATTGCAGAATTTGGTGCAATACCAACACTGAGGTTTGATTTTTTTTTATTACTTTTACTCCATTGGTATTTGATTTGTTTGCCCTTTCAGATGACAACCTTTGTTTTTTACTTAATAGATATAAAAGTAACAAAATATTAATTGTGGGAAATAGATGTCACAGAAACAGGACTTCCTAAAATTATTCTTATTCTGATATTCAGAACAATATGAAATAGAGAAGCCATATGCACAAATACTTTAAAAAAACAACAACCAAAAACAGCCTCCAATGTGATATGGAAAATATCTTGATGCAGTGTCTAGAACTGTTGGTAAAAAAAATTCACATGACAAAGTTTGAAGGATTAAATTTGATTTAACTACTCTAGTAGTCAATATTTTCCATCTGTTTATCTGCAGCATTCAAAATAAGATGGAAACTTCTTCCAAATACAAGCACAACCAGGACACAAATCTAAAACTGAATCAAATGTAATGGGATACCATAATCAGAAGATATTTTTCAAACAATATTGCTGGACTCAGTGATACTTTGCAGTGTTCATATGTTTTTATTGAATAAAGCAGCTTTGAAGCTTATTAGGCACTGCCCAACAAAATATTTAGTCAAAAAGGAAATCTTGAATTTTAACCTTGAGCTAGCAGCCCAATACTCTATACAAAGGGGAAAGACCCTGGTAAAATAGTTCATAGTTGTAATTCTGAAGCCAACTTTTACTGACGTCCTGTACATTTTTTAAAATAAAAAAGGGGTGGGGGAAAGAATGAACAAAATGAAAATTACCACAAAAATATGAATTAAGGGAACATTTTGAGATGACCAAAAGAAAAAAAATAGAAAAAAGCTTATCCTCTACTTACACTTGAGACAAATACACCCTATAGAAAATGAAGTATTGCATAGCAGTGTAAGGATTCAGCTTTGGAAAAACAAATAATGAAAAGAATGAGTTTGGTACTGACAGTATCTATCTATGATAGTTAGTCATCCAGAACTATGTACATATTATACTGTATGCCATAAAAGTCCAGTTTTTTCAGTCTTAAATATCTTCTTAAAACAGGATTTTAAATGTCTAAACAAAAACACTTCCTGGCACTTCTGTTACCATGTCCATTCCTCTGATGAACATACTGTCAAAGTCTTTTAAAGTGTCCCTTAAAAATGAAAGTGCTATTCTGCTACATATCATTCACCAGAAAACCAGCAATCCACAACGCTGGGCATCTGCATCCACTGCACACGGCTGCATCACCCAAGTCACGACTGAGAAATTCCGCTGCCATTTACACAGCCCCTGCTGCAACTTTGTGGTGTTCAGAGTTCCAACATTTGAACTCTTAAAGCTTCAAGGGGATGGTCATCAAGCACCATGGTTAAAGGCCTCTATGTCCCGGCAGGGAGACAGGTGTAGCACTTCTCTCTCGTTGTGTTTTCTTTTTTTCCTTTGCTTAGGTTTTTTTTAATTTAAAAAAAAGCACTTTAGATTAGAAATGTGTGTTCACAGCTCTCAACTGCGATCTCTCCCACTGCGGTTGTGAAGAAAGCTTCAGTCCCATCTGAAGACAGATGGCTTTGACACCTTAGCTCCAACTCAAGAGCCTTCTCTACTCAGAGGCCTCAGGATTGTTGAATTATCTTTGCGGGTGTTTCATAAAAAGAGACAAAACCCAAAGTATTAACATCTTCATCGCCTCTGTTGTGCATATACTGGATAGGCTAGTGTGACATTGAGAGAGTCATTGTGCTGCACTAGCGATGTGTGTTGATAATGTAGCACCAGTTCTTTCAGCGAGTTGTACAAATTATATGGCTCTGCAAATCCATACCCAGTAGGTGTTTTGTTGATAACACAGTGCTTCACTTCACCATCCACACTAAAAGGAGGGGAAAAAGAAGTTATTTTGAATGTTTCCAAGCAAGATACATTTTTCTGATTTAACCTGCCTTTTCAATAGGATGATGAAAATATCCTTTGATCCATTGTTACTGTACGGCCTAGAATTACCTCCATGGTTTTATTTGTGTTTAACTAATACTTTTTTGTTACTTCCTAGCACCACCACAAGTAAATTAAGTCCCCTCTTTCTGTGTAACACATCCAGAATTTCTCAGAATATTTCTTATTGATCTCGGGCTGCAATCCTGTCACATTTACATGGCAGTAAGTCCCACTGAACTCGGTGGGTTGCATCCAATTGACATCTCTTCACTGCAAGAGGGCTCTTTAATCCAGTGGAGGATTCTGTCAGTGGAACCGGTGTGTGTGGTGGTGGTGGGGTGTTGGTGCAAAATTTTGCAATTCCCTCTTGCCATTGCAGATCCTTGCATCCCCCAACCCTGCAGAGTAGATGGGGGGTGAATGGGTTTTTTTTTTTCAGAGGGGAGTTACTGAAAAACTAACTCCTCCCCATTCTGCTGGCAGAAGCCTCCCACTGGATCCAAGATTCTTCTATCAGCAGAGGGACACCAATTGGATATTATAGGATTTCGCTGTTCCACTTAAAACCATTTTGTACCACTGAGTCATCCACTTAATAACTTAAACAAAGAAAGCACACAAATTAATGGCTTCACCCAGAAATGAAGTTAGGCCCATGTGCTGCAGAACACCAAGCTGGTTTGCAGAGAACTTCAGCGAGCATTTAAAAACACTATGGCTCAGTTTGGACGACATATTAAGCAACTGAGGGGTAAATAACGTCTTGACCGTGCGTTAGGCAGGAGGAGCTCCACAGATGACACACTGCAGCCGGCGCTGCTTGGAACTGGCAAATGCCCCGGCTGCAAGGAACTTGCGGCAGCCATTTTGGTTGCAGCTTCTCCTCCGTGTGTCCTCCAGCCGTATCCCAGCATGCACCGTGAGTTCTGCTGGCTGCATAGAGCGGCTGGGGTTTTTTGGCTGCTCTAGGCAGCAGAACTCTATTCCGAAACGGAATAGTCCACGGAGAGAGGGGGGCTGAATTCGGCCGACACTTTAAATAACGGGGCTTCGGGCTAAACAGCGTGCAAGCCCGTTGTTTCGCTCCATTGTTTAAAGTGCCTGATTAACGTACTGTCAGTTGTGTGTGCGTTGTGTGTTGCCCTCCAGACGACACAATAAGCAACACAACTGACGACTGTTCCCCCCCTCCTCCGTTGCCTAATGTGTCGTCCGAACTGAGCCTATGTGTACAAAGCTATCTCACACACACAGAGGTGGTATCTCCTTATTCAGCATGGTGGATAAACAGAACAATAAGCTAGATTTGGTAATGGGACAAATAGGTTGGTACCAAACACTACTGCAAAGTTTAATAACTGTGGATAAAAAAGTTTCATTCTAGATTTATAGCTTGACACATTCTGAAGGCTCAAGGCGTGCAAATGCATTCCAACCCATAAAATTACATTAAAACAAGCCCTTGAAAGACAATCCAAACATACATGTGCTTGATCCTGATGTTTGGATAATCATCAGAAGGGAATTCAATCACAGCAGGTATGGGGGGACAGTGGGGGGGGATTAATGACATGTTCTGTCCGCTGCTACAGAAAATAGGGCAAAACCTTTGGATACATACACGACAGAGCAGGCATAGCAACCCGGTTTGCTACTTTCCCGAACAAGGAATGTTCCATCCCGTTTTCCACGTAGTAAATTTTCAGCTTGGCTTCTGTTGATATTTCCCACATTCCATGTTCGCTCATCATGATGAGGCAAATCCTCGTCATCTTCCACCATAGAGTATTGGCTATTTAAACGCAATACATAATAATCAAGAACTAGACTTAATTGATATTTATTTATTACATTTTCAGCCAAATTCAGGACTGAAAAGATAGCTCTCTCAGCATTCCGAAGTAAAGTCTTTTCATGAGGACAGGATTCAAGCTTTGATGAGCAGCAACGAATTCCCTAACCATCATTATCTTATGACTATCTTCCAAATCTGGAAAACCCCAATTACAAACGCAGACTTGTTTGTCTGAGTCTAGAAAGCATAAGAATGGCTGCCCACAACTTTGCCATGTGGCAACTTAATGAGATCAAAAAGATTCTTGTTAACTTCACATTATGGCAACAAACAGCTTTTAAAAAATGTAATATACATTTTCACCCAGACTTCCAATATTGCCCCCACTAACATGACGTTTAACCCGAGGTATTCTAATGAGGTTTCCATAATCACAAGATTGCCTTCCAAACACGTTGGAGCAGGCCCAGAAGCAATCTAGGGTGTTCACGTTATCAGGGAGTAAAACAGCATTGGATGTTTCCTCTTAGGTATTATGTAAAAACATTGTGAATTTTGCTATTTGCCATGTTTTGCTGGTTTAGTGCATCATGCATTTTGGAATACTCTGCAGTTACATGGTACAACATAGGAACACAGGAACCTAGGAAGCTGTCTGATGCTGAGTCATTCCACTGGTCCATCTAGCTCAGTATTGTCTATACTGACTGGCAGCCATGGCTCTCAAGGGTTTCAGGCAGGATTCTTTCCTAGCTCTACCTGGAGATGGTAGGAATTGAACCTGGGACCTTCCGCATGCAAAGCATGCACTCTTCCACAGAGTTACAGCCCCTCTCTTAAACACCCTTCAAAGACCAGCACTCAAAGATTGCTCGAAGGTTGTTGCATTCTGACTCACTTACTTCAAATAATTAAAACAACCTGCCCTAAAACCATTTGGTATTGGGTGGATAAAAAACCCAATTTTATCAATCAATCAACGTTATATCTGGCAGCTGCAAATCTGGGTGCAATAGAAGACTGGGGCCCTTAAAACAGTGGCTGTGACACATGCAGGAGCTGTGAGTGGAGCAATGGGAGGTCTTGAAAGGATAATGTCCACTTCCTTTTACTAAAAAGAACAGAAAGTGCTACAGATCATCTGTTTAGATAAGGTCTCTGTTGATAACAAAAATTCAATCTCCACCTGAATATCAGGGAGAAACGATACAAATTTTACTCAGTTGGCAGTCAGTAAAGTGAATTCAGAAACCTCCGTTTCCACTTATTAGATAGATAGATAGATAGATAGATAGATAGATAGATAGATAGATAGATAGATATGCTTAAATCACCAAGGACCCAACACTTAGGCTCCCACTAACAGAAAAGCTAGTTTTCAGGGTGGAACACAGTATTGCAGTCCCTAAAGTATAGAATGAGAAGCTTTATATTTCATCATTGAAAATCTACTGAACTAGAATTTAATTGAGATAACACAAGTGCTCAAAAAGATTTTGGATACTTACTCTTCTGTATTTTCATTGCCAAGCCACTCATTCAATTTCTTTTGCCGAACACCCTTCTGAGTCAGCCACCTGGAAAATAATTTTGAAGACATGGTTAGTCATGGTAATGTTCATAAAACTTGGACTCTTAGAGGAAGTGCACTTAAAGTCTGGCAACTCATTGCTACTTACATCAAGTACTGATCTCTAGTCTTTCTGAGCTGTATGAGATCTGGTTTAATGCTGTTCATGCGTTTGTCAATTTCCCTGTATTCAGCAGCTTGCTTCTTTAAATCCTCTTCTAGTCTATGCCGACTGTCCACAATTTCACTGATTCGAGATTTGAGCTTTTCATAGTTGTGCATAATTCTGAAGAAAATAATTTGGTATGTTAGATTCTAGTCACAGAGACTGAGGGAATCATTTGTATTTTAAAATATAAAAATTTTAAGCAACACTACCAACCTTTGTATTTCTTTCTCATTTCCTTCCCGTTTGAATTTTTCGATATATTCTTTGCTGTATCTTTCCTGTGTTTGGCACTGTTCTTCGAATATCTTAATGGTTTCATTAAATGCTTCAATAGCAGTTCTTTTCATTTGAATTTCCTGAAGGGAAGAAAAATGGCAACGTCAGTAAAACTCTTAACAGTGATTGGCTATTCTCTATCTGAAGCACATTTGTGGCAGGTTTTTTTTAATACCAGTAAAGTAGCAGAAGTGGATGTCTGTATCTTTCAAATGCATGAAATATCAGCTTTGGCAGTGGAACAAAGAAAGGTGCCATATATCTCAGTAATGCCTACAAAGGCTCTCTTGGGTTTCAGACAACAGTCTTTCCTAGCCCTAACTGGAAATGCTGGGGACTGAACCTGGGAGCTTTTGTATGCAAAGCATGTATTTGACCCCTGAACTACACCTCTTCTTTGGCTGAGCAATGGACTTGTGTTTCTTGAACAGCAGCCACCACTACGTCTCCCCGTGACAAACTGCTTTTGAATTTTTTTTGGACATTCAAAATTAGTCTGTGATATGCTGTAGAAGTCAGATGTTCAAAGAGAAAAAGTAAAAAATCCTATGGGGCATGTCTGACTTATTAGTTCTACCAATTATGGCATTGATGCAGGTTTACCGAAAAGGGAATGAATTGTATGGATATGTGTGTGCAATATAAACAGCGTTTACACTACTTTTAACTGTATGTACACTTCATTCCACTATTAAATTCATCTAGGTAATTGGTTAGATTTCCTACAGTTTTAGTTTGGCTGATTTCCCTCACACTCCTGCTGGTTCACTGCTGAAAGTACCATAAAATGACTTGTTCAGCATTAAATGCAATTCAGTTATTGGTGGGGAATGTATTGCTTAAGTAGAAGCACGCAAGGAATAAAAGCATTACATAGTTGAGACAGTTGCAAACAATGTACTTCTCTCTGATCAGATATAGTAAACCAGAATATCCTCATCAAAAACAGCTTTCTTCATGCAAGGAAGTATGGAGTAGTCATTATCACCATAAACTAACTTTAAGCAGAAACTAGGTGAAGCAAAATCACAAACAGAACTGTGTCAGCAGATACAAAGCAGTTCACATTGCTTACGATCCAGAATCAGGACTTTTAAAATGCATATGCAAATTCACCCTCTAACATGTCTTCATCCACTCCCCATTTGGCTCAAAATCCCATATCTTCTAGCTATACCCTTGAAATCCTCTACAAATGAAGTAAAAGATTCCTCCCAGATATATAGCAGTTCTACCAACATGGTATTTTCAGTCCCTGTCAATCACAGTTGAATATGGATAATGTTAACTTTCCTGCTGTCCTGTATGAAGAGCACATCATCTTTATTTTGAAAGTTAGTAATGAATTATTGTGCTAGCGCACCTGGATGTGACCAGCGAACAGAACACTTGCCAAGCAAATGGGTATTTAGCACATGGAGTGCCTCTGAGAGCTGCACCCATATCACTGGATTACAATGACATTTTAGAAGTGAAAGAGTACTTCCACATCTATTCAGCTATTCAAATCATATACTTTTTGTTCTTTCTAATCATGAACCTAAAGATCATCATATAGCAGTTTGCATTAAAGTTTCTGAAATATCAAGAAGCTGTAAGGTGAAACCCTATGCATATTTAGACAGAACGAAGTCCTGGTTGAGGAATGCTGGGAGTTGTAGGAGTTTTTTCTGTCTAAACATGCATGGGGTGGTGACCTTCACCTCAAAACACTACTGGCATGAGCCTTACTGAAGTAAATGGACTCTGCTGAGGTGGAGCTCTTTATAGATTGGGTTTATGGTTGATACTGAACACTGCTCACCTGAGATGTTCTTGTGTAGTCTTCATAGAGCCTGTCATACTCTCTATTCTTCTCTTGGAACTGGATATTATATTCATGTAATTTCTTTCCAACTGCTTCAATGCTATCCTCTTTAACCACTTGATCCTGGGAGGATAAATACAGGAAATAACATCCAATGAAGACCCATCTTCTTACAGTATTAATCTTTTTAGTTAAACAGAAATTGTATACAACACATGTTTGATTGTGGAATGGGTTTATGCGTTAATCAACTGTAAGTTCTGGCCTCCAAGAAAAAAAAGTTATGCTAAGAGTAGCAATAGGATCCTTCTTTTGTTTTTGCTACTACAGATGAACACAATTCCTCGTGGCATTTGCAGTATTACACAAAGAACTCATAATGATCAGCAAGAAGGTTATTTGGATAATTTCCTGGAGAGGAGCTGTGTTAGTTCTGTAGTAGCAAAAACAAATGCAGCATCCTGTGGCAATGTAGATGAATAAGCTTACTGTGGCATGAGCATCTTCTTGTAGGCCTGAGCCTACTGTTGCATCTGACGAAGTTAAACCAGTAATTTTCTATGGCGATTATCTACAGCACTTACATGATACTTCCACAGTAACAATATTTTAAAGGCCTTTAATTCCTATCATTCACAGAGTGATTTAAGGGCATTTCACCAGAAAAGAATCTTAGAATGTTTTTTGTATTCAAGCAGAAGGACGGGAGGAAGGAGAAGAACAATTTTTTACCTGTTGATACTTGGATACTGGGTAGAGCAACTTAACATCCAGTTTTGGATTATATTGAGCTAAAGACTCATTCCGATAGTGGTTTATTAGTTCAACCACAGAATTGAACGTTAATGGATCCGAAAAGCCATATTTCCCATCTCGGTGAAATATTTTGATTAATTTATTATTTCCTCCCTTCCTGTGAATTAAATTGGGAAAAAAGAGTCACCATCTTTAAGCCAAAAACTTTTCGTAAATATAGTCATGTAATGAATATTTCAATAAATAATCTGATTCAAGTGTTTTTACCTTAGTGTAAGTGTATAGTCCCCATGCATTTTGGTGGAGGCATCTCGTACCAGGAACGTACCATCAGCAGTGTCACGAAGCTTCTCATTGACTTCTTCCCTGTGATGAACCAAAAGCAACATCCAGGTTAGCTTCTCATTTCTAAAAATATTAACCTTTTCGTGGGAAAATAGTTTCTCCTATTTTCTTTTTTATTTTGCACAGTGCAAGCATTTAGAAGCTTCCTATGAACTCTTTATTTATTTATTTTATCCAGTATTTATTCTTATGGAATAGCTCTTTTCCCACTTGTTCAAAGAAGGCTATACCAAGGAAGAATTTGGTTGCAGTCCACTTTCTCCCCTATATAGACAAAGCTTAAACAATGACAGAGGTGTACTGCACATTTTAGACTTCTAACATCAAGCATTTTAAACGTTAAAAAGTATATGTTGGTAATTTGATGTGTTTGCAAAACAATTTCTGCAACTGTAGTGCATTAACAGAGCAATGTTTAAAGTATCTGTATTTTATTCTGTATTTCTAGCTAATTGTAACACTTTTTAAAGCTTCAACCCTGTACAAACTATGCCTTGTTGTCCTTTTGAAACATTTGTAGCACAATATTTTCCTTTTAAATAGACTATATGCTAAGGACACATATATGTAATTGCCAAGATAAAAGGTGTTCTCTTGCCCTTACCTTGAGATATCTCCCCAGTACCATTCAGCATCTTGCAGAGACATGTTGTTATTCATACCGTTATTTGTTACAGTATTAGGCTTTGGAGGCTTAGGAGGCAGTGCTGCAAATGAAAGGGAAAAAAATCTTTAGCCTACCTGTACATAGCAAGCAGCATAAGTTCTAAAAAGATTAATCAAACTATTATAATTATACTATTATATTTAAATCTATTTAGAAGTAGTAAAGGATTGGAGCTTGGATTTTTAATTTTTTATCAACAATGTTTTGAAACTTTTGCATCACCCCTCCATACAACCAGTAAGCAAAACTCATTCCGTAGCAAGCAGAGCTGACGCTAATATATGTTTAGTAAGTGTTTTCCTTGACACAAAATTGCAGCCTCAGTTGCCTCAAAATCTTATGCTCCCAGGGAAGGAGAACTGCTCCTCCCCCATTCAATCCAAAACAAATTGCAATTTGGACTTCAAAAGATATAAACTGAAGTTTCTCTCCACCCTGATCCCCATCCCTGGTATTAACTTCCTTATATCATTTTACGTGATAAAATTACGTTATACTCTTCTCCCCTCTCTCCCCATGCTATTCAATCATCCAAGAGGAATTATTTTTGTTTTCGAGCTCCAGCACTGCTGTGGGGAAGGACAAATCGGCAAATCCACAGCACTGCTGTATGTTTTAGGAATAGAACTGGGTTTCTCGGATTCTTTACATTTCGTATAATGATCTGCCATAAAAAGCACTTTAAGGGACCCATCTGGGACCCAAATATTCCTGGTGTTAATCCTGGCATTCTATAAAATAAAACTGTTCCAAATGGCAAGACTGATTTAAAAAACCACATCCCTTTTGCTCAATGTCAAAGCTGCATACGTACACCAGTGGGTGCCAGAGAAGATACTGCAGCATTCCTAGTTTACTAGCTAAGGGAGGATAATGCTGGAAACAGAATATTCAAAAATAAAAAATCAAACAAGCTTTTTAGTTTAATTGTAAATTCAATCCTGTTTATGTACAATGATGCATGCATAAAATATGTAAATAATGTTTTATTTTCAGAGGTTTAATGCTGGCTACTGCTCTTCCAATCCTGTGCTAAATGATTGCAAGTACAAATGGTCAAATATAACAATTATAACAATGTGCAATAATTTAAAATGACAGCAAGAAAAACATCTTTTGCAGCATTCTGTGTTTGTTATGATACAGAAAATAGGATTATCTTTACTGTATAATGGACAGACCTACAGGTGAGAGAAGAAACTAAAACAGAAATCACATGACAATTACAGTTTCATTAAGCAAGCCAAAATAATTTTGTACAAAACCCCTTCCTGATTCCTTTTTTCATGCACTAAACACAGATTAATTCAAGAATAAAGTAGGTTAACCGTGAATATCTGATTTTGCTCTAACCACAGCACATTCAGAATATGCTAGTCTTGAACAAAATGCTGCAACATTACCTGGTGGGTCCATTTCTATGTAAAACATCAAGTCCGTGCCACAATTTATATCTGCCCTAGGATAGTCTATATCCAGTTCTTCCATGTTCCAGACAGTGTTGTACATTTGTATGAGTTTCAGCAAGAAAGCTCAGTTATAAGGAAACAGTCAGGATCTCTTTGTAATGGTGTCTTGGAATTCATTTTAAAACCTATAAGGGGCTGCACTGTAACCTATTACATCATAATCCCCAGCCAATCATGTCAAAAATAATGTCACTGGACCACTCCTGTTTCATCATTTTTGTTATTCATTCTTAATCTTATAACAATTGTCATTTCAGAAGGAATAGTCACTTATGATCGGCACCTGATTTTATTTATAAGGAAGACTGAACACATTCTCAGTTTACAACGATTTCCCCCCACCCCCTTAATCTTTTCTGTCTGCTGCTTGGTACATTCCACTGCTGGCAGGTTGACAAAAGGCTGATACGCTGCAGCAGCCAGCATTTTCTTTCAATACAGTAGAGTTTTTCATCTGCCGAGAGCTAGATTACTTCTCCGTCACAGTATTCTACTATCTAGTAGGGGCTACTGACTGGAATCCTTTTACATGCATTTTAATCTATTGTGATGCTTTTTGAAGAAAGATATGAGGGAAAGGAAAATCTGCAAGCTTCAATTATATAAAGTGCCCATTTTGCACAATTTTGCGTTCTGAATGTTCCAAACAGCAACAATGTTTTTTTCTAATAAAATGCCATTCAGATATGCATTTTTCACTATGGCTGACAAACACAATGATCTAATAATTCACCAAGTATGAGGGTTTGAAATTCAGCTTTCCTGTTTTAAATTCCAAGTCTTTTTAAGATAAATAACAACCAAAAAATATCTTTGTGTTTCAATGAGTGAAAACTAAACATTTCCTTTTAAATTAAAATGAAATTCTCAAGCATTAAATGCTTGGCAAAATGCATAGGTATATTTCAGTACACATGATTCACACAGCTTCTGACCTGCTCTCACTAGAGGCATTTGTCATTGTGGCAATTCCTAAAGAGCAAGAATTCTTCAGCAGTCTTCCCTGTAGTAGACGTGAGATTCTCAAGTCTCCTCCTAGTGAACTAAAAAAAGCTGCTGCTTCTTTTTTTTAAAAAAAATGGTCATTTTTTGCTCACCCTCCTCAGAAAAAATAAATTCTACTTATTACAGAACTTAGCATGCAGATGAATTCTAAATATTTTACATATTTAGTACTGCAAAAGAAAGTCAGACACGGAAAGTATTTAACTCAGATATGGGATGCATATTGCAGAAAGCCATGAAAAATTTTTATTTTACGTCTTCCAAGCACTACAAATGTGAATAACCTCTTGACCATTTTTATCCTTCCAGACAAGCCGAACACGTAAAGACATGGCTACAGCACCAACAATAGCCCAAATAGGAGCACATCTGTTGCCCTACAACAGCCATTCCAAAACCCATTCTGAAGTAGCTTCTCACCCCTATCCATTTAGGTGGGCAGACTCCAGAGATTCCTTCCATTTGCCTGGCGTAACAGGACACTTCAGGCAATCCCAGACACAAATCCAAACATTGAACTTGAGGGTTTAGCCCACCTGCTATCCAAATAGCTGTGTTGCCAAGGTACATTGCTTAAATTAGGTAATGAAAGGCACAAAGCACACGTAGCTAGCTGCTGTAGTCTGATGAGGCCGTTACTGCAATTTTTATTGACATTTTCTTCAAATAGCTTTCAACAGAAAAATTGGGGTGGGTAGGTGGGAGAAGAACACACTCTCACAAAGGTTTTACTACTGGCTAAATTCTGGAAAGTTGTACTTGCACGATCAGGTTACTGCTGAACCCAAACTAGTCTAGCTTGCTGTGACACCATGTGGAAAACCAGAACAGGCGAGACACTGACGAACAGGTGATTTTCCACTGTTCTCGCATACACTGAATACGTATCAACTTTCACTCGATCACGTTTTTAACTATGAATGCTTTACTTGCTAATCCATTTTAGTATACACATATTATAGAAAATGTATGTATATGCGTATGTGTCTATGTAAGTATTATATGCATATAAGTACAGACACGCACACACAGACATGCATTGCCTACACCAACTCCTTTCCTTTTTTTTTAAAAAAAATGTAATCAAATTAAAAGTCACTTACTTTGCATACTATACATAGCACACCATCACCCTTTAAAGAATTTGCATCTGACAACATGAAAATTCCAGGTTATAGAGGGTCTCTGGCCAGTCCACAGAATTAAAAAATAAAATAAAATAAAACCAAGAACAGACTTTCCTTAGATCCGAAAGCTTTCCTGAAACAACCAGGAAAAAATATCTTCAAAAGTATAGCCTATTCTTCTGGCTCCGTTTATCCAGAAGAAAAAGTTGCAGTGTGCAGAATTTAAAAACTCCAAGTCTTTTTAGCCTTCGGAAAGAATCAACTTCTGTGCTCAGGGAGACTATCTGCTCATTTCTGTTTCATCACTCATTTTAGCAAGCTTTCTTTTTTTATAAAAAAAAGTCCTCTGTAGCTTGCACGTCTCTCTGAGATAAAGATCTCAGTTTCATGATTAACTTGGGCAGGTTCAAATATTTGCTGAGCAAGGGATTTCAGGTGGAGGAGGGGAGCCAGAGTCAAAGTCAGAGTTGTCATCAGCTAACAAGTGGCCAGTGCAGGACTAACCGGTCTCATTTTAGCCAAGTAAATGAGAAGACCATTGTAAGTAGCCTTAAAATAGTCTCTATAGCTGGCTGCTGCATGCAGTATTGAAGTAGATGACTGTCAAGAAAAGCATTATGAGGAGCCAAATACAGGAAGTGGCTGAGCTAGTTCGGAATGGGGGGAGGGATAGAATGAAAGCCTTCCTTGTAAAGTTCTGTGCCTCTGAGAGCCCACAAGCGCAGAAGAGGCTCGTTAGCATTCACTGCACCACCTTCTACACACTTTCCCCGGACCACAACGACAGGTGTTGTTTGAAGATCCATAAAATGAAGCCCTGCATTGCTGAGTCAAATTAAAATCAACTTAAAAGTCCAACTCCTCCCCTGATATCTGCTAGCTTCAGCTTGATACATTGATCACCACAGAGCTTTCAAATGATATACAGCACAATCCTGTGCATGTTTACTCGGAAGCAAACCCCACTGTCTCTAATGGAGCTTATTCTTTGGTACGTGAGCTTAGGATTGCAACCTTAAGCACAAGCATTATTTTGGTCAAATGCAGTAATCAGCACTGTGCAAGGTAAGGATTCTGACATCAAATCAATTTTGTTGCATCCAACGAGGTAGGTGTGCAGATGGTGCGAAAGGGGTAAGAGTTTCCTAGCAATCCTTGTATTCAATTACTAACTCTCTCAAGAATTATATAAATGGGAAGCATAAAGCTGCAAGCCTTCATTGAAAGGAGAAAAGGGGTAGAGATAACCAAATCCTCTTATGTTCTGACAACATACTCGGGGGGGGGGGGGGAAGGGACCTCCCCTAGGGATCAGGCTTCTAGATTTTTTTTTTTAAAAAAATCATCTGTTCCTTTCTTTCGATGCACTGCTCTTGGCTTTCAACTGGGATACTGTTGTGTCTGGCATGAGTGGTGGTCGTAGGAGGTACTGGAGGATGGTGCAGGAAACATGCTGGTCAGCTGCTTTTGCTCTCTAAGGATAATTCTACCCCTTCCTAATGTGACTCTATGCTGCTGGCTTGAGGGTGAAGAGACGACATGGGGAGGGGGGTGAACTGGAGGCAGAACTGCACTAGTCTATTCCTGGAATATTTAAACAGGCAGGAGCCTGTAAACATTTGGAGGAGGGGGCTACATGAGCCCAAAATATCCCTGAGATTGGCTAGGGTTAACAGAACCCCTCCTGGGTAGTACTCAACAACCTGCATGAACTCTGCCTTCAATTCTACTCCTGGGTGTTAAAGCTATGGTGCTTGGGACCCTGCCTTTAGCCAAACTGCTTGTATACCTGCAGATTCAATAAAAGCTGTGCCCTGGCTCCACCCCAGTGCTGCAAGTTTGCTATCTTTCCTCCCTTCTCTCACTACAGCTACAAATGGAACAACTTTTCATATTTGTACGGAAGGTTGTCTGAAAGGAACAAAATTATTTGATTTGGTTTATTAAACTCAGCTGTGTACAAAGAAATTAGAAAGTTTTGATAGTGAACAGGCATCTTACCAGGGTTTTTTGGGGGGTCAACACTCCACCTCACCCCAAGTTTGGTTATAACCATACTTTGATACCTTTTAGTAATCTGGTTGTGCACTAAGTAACTAGTATTCTTTATCCTAAGCACATACTCGCTGACCCGGGTTCAAATAGTAAGTGAGATAAAGTCCTGAATTTGGGCAGAAATAGAGCTTTTTGGAGATGTTACTTTTGCACACATTTCATATCTCTTTGCCTTTGGCTACATACTGGCTTAAAACGGCAGCTCAGGAAATTAGCTTCTAGTTCTTTAACGGGGGGGGGGGGGCAGAAAAGTAATTTGGGATACATTTATATCTTCCACCTGAATGCAGTTTAAGTGTCATAATGAAAATCTGCATTTGATTGCAGAAATTGCTATTAATTACAGATCTTTGTTGGCTCTGGTTTTTGTTACAGCTTTAATGATTCAAGGAAGAGTCCATTCCCACCTACTACCTGCCATGGAATGTAAAGATTTGATCAGGAGTCGATGCCCACACTCATGGCTGCATCTGATATTTAACTTGGCCCCAATTTAGCCCTTCCCCTGCAGGCAGCAATGCACACATACAGCTCTGTATATGTGGGCGGAAGAGCCATTAAGGGAATCCATTCATGTGAGCATAGTTCTGCATGTAGGAAGCAATAGAACATGAAAGAGGCTGGATTGTGCCTTGTGTCTGCAGTTCACTTTATTCTTTCACTTATAACAAACATGTTATCAAAATCAGGATTTCACCACCTCTTGCATGATTTGTTTCCATAATTGGTAGATGGTGCTGAAAGAGACTGAATCCTCAATCTCTAAAGGCAGATGCTGAACGGAGTACATATAACACACCATCCAACTGTAGCGATTGCCTATGTTTAAACCAAGGAAATAACTGAAGTTTCTGTTTCAGAAATAAGTATTGACAAAATTTGGGTGGTATTTTATTTGTTAAAAATTATATATCTTGGTTATTATTAGCTTAGAAGGCGAGCCCTCTGCTGGACAAACATTAGAATGTAGACTGGCTTAAAGTTAAATGTTGTGGGGAGGTGAGAAAAAAAACTATGCTTTTCAAGACAAATCACTCCCCTTGTTAATTTCCTCTAATCACTGGGGCCCTCTGATTAATGTTTATACTGAAATATATAAAGGCACAGCTTAAATGTATTATCAATTAATAGTGTGCTTAAAATTCTCTAATATAATAAATACCATGTTCTTATACAATCGTTATAACATTCTGTCCCGTTTACTGCTCAGCCAAATTCATTTGACATGCAGCAAACATCAGTTATATCCTACCTATTTTAAAATAATATTTGTTTGGAAGTCTCTCAACCCCGCTACAGGTGAAGACGGAGCAAACCTATGCGTGTTAATTTAACATGCATAGCTAATCCTATGCTTGTTAAGTTAGGCCCTCTGCGTTCAATGGAGTTTGTTCCCATGAAAGTATACATAGGATTGCAGCCTAAAAGTATATTTACTTCAATTTTGTTTCTATCAAGTTGATATTAAATAGCCGAAGGGCTTTAAAGAGTGAATAGAACATTTGTGTATAAAAAGAAAGATAAGGTTCATTCATATGTTCTTGTCCCTGATCTGGTATGTAATAAAGTATGACGTTTCCCACTTTCAGACTTTACAAGAGATACCCATTTCAGTGGCAAGCCAAAAAAAACCAGGCTAGGTTGAATTGGATATAAGAAAGTGGTTGTCTGGAACCTCCCTCCTCTTAGGAAGAGTTGTCAAGATGTAAAGAGCAGATTGAGAAAGTATTCAGCATTTGGCAGAATCAGCCCCATTCATGCCTACTTAATATTTCTGCCAATGCCAACCCTATATTGTAGCTCAGACATACAGCTTTTCATGCAGAAGGTCCCACGTTCAGTCCCCGGCATCTCCAGTTAGGCTTGGGAAAGACTCCTGCCAGAAGTCCTGGAGAGCTACTGCCAGTCAGTGTAGATAATGCTGAGCTAGATAAACCAATAGTCTGATTTGGCATAAGGCAGCTTCCTATGTTCCTATATTGTGCATAACTCTGCAACAGGCTGCAAGCATATACCCCGTATTTATAGGGGAGGGGGGGAGTGCACAGAAAAAGCTGTGCAACATGTGTATTAAAAATAAGTTAATGTGCACATCACATTCGACACAACAAGGACTCCAACCCTCACTAAGGCCAATGCGACATTCAGATGCTTATAGAAAACAAAGGGAAAAGCACTAAATACACAGAGCTCTGAATATGTGCCAAAACTGCTACCCAATGTTCAGTTTTCATTTTGGCTCATCATATTTGTGATCTTATCATGTGGTTTGTGATACTTATCATTTAAATAGCACAATTCAAATGTTCAAAGCACTTCAAATTATGGGTATCACCTGACTAATCTGCATAAAGAATGCAATAGTTTGTGGAAAAATACACCCTGGAAGGCAACTTTTTATAAAAGTCATTCCATGCTGCTGATGGGCAAAGGAGTAACATCTTTTCTAAGATGGCATTTGGCACCTGCAGCTTTTAGAAGTACGTATATTAAAAATAGTTAACTTTTTTTAAAAATAGTTTGTCTAATTAAACTAGACCACCTTTCTAGCTGATCAAAAGATTTTTAATCTTGCTGAATAATGTTGCAGTCCTACTTCACATATATTATCTCAGTAATTCCTATAACACCTCTGCAATGTAGACTGTTATCACCATCCCCAATAGTGAATACCATGCGGTTTTCAAAATGCCATTGTTCTTGAATAATCAATCAAGCACCAAAGTCATATCTATGTAACTTAACATCCTTCTTCTATAGAAAGTGTTCTCCTACCACATAAATGAAAAGTCCATACCAAAGTTGATATGTATGTGTCTGCTGATCAGAAAATTAGACAAAAGTACAGGTAGTGAAACGTGGCTTCTTCTTCTTCTTCTTCTGGAGTTCATTAATTTTGAGTTGAATATATTTGGATGTTGGATGTCCTTTCCTATACTGTGTTTGTTTTGCAGGATATCTATTCTCTCTTATGTAGAAAGAACTTCTGCTGTAAAAGTACATATACCCTAAGTGATCTATGGTTTTAAGCATACAAGTAATGATAACAAGCGAAGCAATCTTTGTACAGAATTCCAACCACTCCATTCCAGTAAGATCTCCCACATCACCAGTTGTCTGTTGCTCAATGAACATGCTCAGCTCTCATTAGGATGTTTGGGATTTTCTCCCGCTAAGGGTTTTCTTTCTAAAGATTTTTTGCACTTCTACAAACCTCAGGCTTTCCCCGAGTCTGCTGATAACTTCCATCTTGTGTGTGGGTGGTCCCATTTTGGCTACACAAGGACTGGTGCTCAGAGAATTAATATCACTATTAGTATATATGATTACTAACCCCATCTGACTGATGGGGATGGGGAGAGAATAGTAGCTTGCATATGAACCACCTAGTAAATTCAATGCAGGCATGAGATTTGAATCCACCCGTACTACCATGGACTACTCTGCACCGGCTATATGTGTCCACTAGGGCTTATCGTAGTCCTAATGTCTCAAAGTATGAATGCAATAAGTATTATTGATAAGAATTTATTTTATTTCATAGGAGTGTTATTCATTATAATCTGTGTGTGGGCTAATCTATAAGTATAGAACGACTAGTTTTATAAACTAGCTTTAAGTGCGATTTGGAACTAGGGCAAAGAAGCTTGCTACAGGTGGGTTGGTTAATTCTTGGTAATAAACAGCTCATTACCTCATGTGGAGATGGACCTTCACAAAGGTGCTTCTGAAGTTAGCTGAAAGCCTAGCTGCATTATGGAGAGCCCCCCCCCCCCCCAACACACACCTAAGGTTATGAGTAGGAGCTATGACTGAGACCAAACATCGAGGTGCATAGATATATGTTTAAGATAAAGGAACTAGAGCTATTGCTAGGTAGAATGTAATAAAAAGTAAGGTTTACATGGTTGACCAGACAATTCTTGGGAGAATGGGAAACCTACCAAACATGGTTACTAAGCTCAGCCAACTATGCATGCCGAGTAGGTAACTATAAGATCTTAATGATGTTTGCTTTGTTAGTTGAGAGGAACAGAACTTTAATTTTAACTAAGAAATATGCTAGCCAATATTTCTATTATATTTCTTATCCTAATTGCATTGTATGTAGTAATATGTTTTGTTTGTTTCACCACTGCAAAATTTTGTTATTTTCTAATACTGTTTGAGCAACAAACATATATTTTGTGGTACCACTTTGTGTTATTTAGCTTTAGCAACCACAACCCATACATTAATCCTTGAAACACAGAACACTCAGCTGGGATTTATAAATCTGTTGCTGAGTTGAGTCTGCTGCTGTTTTCTCTCTTGGTCACAGGCACAGTTCAGATAACACGTTTCTCAATGGTGGTTTTAGAACTCCATGGTGGAGTTTTTACACCATCGTTGAGAATCATGTTTTCTGGCAGGAAAACTTCACACAATGGTGGAGGTTTTTTGGAAAACACTCCACGCTGTCCAGAGGAGAGTTCCTGCACAACCATAGTGTTGCATGTTGTGTGGTGGGCTCCATAGAGTTTTCTGTTGCATTGAGTTGACTTTTTCTACTAGCTACAGAGTTCCCTGGCAAGAGTGGAGAAAGGAGCGAGTGCCACTCTAGGAGAGCCGCCAGGATTGTTTCTTTGCAGCATGGCTGATGGGATACCATTGGGAGGACTGGGGGAGAAGAGAGGGCGGAGGAACTGTCAATCAAACATTGTGATGGATTTTACTCAACTCCACAGTAGCCCACAGTCAAACAATGGTGGAGTTAGAACATCTTGTGTGGGGAGTACCCCCTAAAAACTCAACTAGTGTGTTGTCTGAACTGAGACACAGACACAGTTCAAGTAAGAGAAATGAGGTGGTTGGATGGAGCGGGAATGGTACTTCTATCTCACTAATGAGTATGGATGTCGAAATATACATAAGACAATGAATTTAAAGCTACCTCACAAACAGAATAGGTTTTTGTGTGTGTGTGTGTGGGGGGGGAATAGCTAATACAGGCTTTGCCCTTGACTTTCTTAAACTTGATAGATCCACACAGGAGCTTCCCTCACTCCTGTTTTGGTGCAAAGCCAGGCAAACAAGAAGGTACAATCTTTGCATACCAGCGCAGATCCGTTGCTCCTGTGCACAGTCCTAGACTCACAATAGCTATCTTGAGGGCAGTTTTTATTATAAGCCCAGTTTGTGGCAATCACATGCTAGACCCCTAAAAACCTTTAGCCAAGACGTACTTGTTGCTAGAAAATTTGTTTCAACAGACTACTTGGTTTTTCAGCTATATAACAATAAGGGAAGGCAAAAATATTCGGCTTCATCAAACATTCACTTCAAAAGGAATCACTGAAAGGATAAGAAAAATGCCACTGGCGAAAACTCAATCTGAAATCAAATGTGTATAATTTACTTTAACACGCAGCTCCTATGTTGTTAACAAGCAACATAAAATGCAGCGTTTGTTGGCTCCAAAACAAAACTGTAAAATTTATTACAAAATATTTCCAAAGTAAAGATTTTCTTACCTGGTGCAGGTTGTCTCTCATTCCATTCACTTGTAATTAACACTTCCAGGATTTTTATGTGGTATTCAGTACTGTCAGAGCTGTAAAAATATTTACCATGTATTAAAACAATAAAATGTGTGCTGAACAAATTAAATATTCTGTATAGTTATCAGATACATGTGCGTACCTTGCTACTGGGGTCCTGAACAGCAGAAGGCTGAAATTTTCAGCTAGGGATCTTGCATTCAAAAGATTTTTGGCAGAGGTCTGACATAGTCTGGAGAAATGTTTGAGAAGGTATTGGAGTGTGAGCCAATTCTGTTGAGGTATATTAGGTGATCTGATGAGCCTCTTCAGCACTTGAGCAAATTCCTCTGAGTTCTGGACTTCTGCAAATAAATAAATGTCTTGCAATGAGCTTGGTATCATTCAACAATTGTTTTAAAAAGCTACACTTGAAAAGTGTCAATTTTCTCAGGAGACTAATTCCTACAGGAAAACCCAAGCTCCCTTTTCTTCTTTGAAACGGTGAAAACTTTAGAAAGTATGGATGGGAAAAAAGGATCACCTATACAAGAGTCAAAGTGAAACAGAAGTATCATTTGCTAAAACCACAGAATGTTCAGTGTGTGCTGGTAGAAGTCTGTCTTCTGTTTAGTATCACACATGATTGGGTAATTCTGAGATGTAGCAGATAAGCCCCAGAGGTGCTGTTCTAACTTTGAAGGTTATACCAGCAATAATATCCTGTCCCTAGAATTTGCAAGTAAATTTGAAGCCTGCCACTGAAAAGGTTGAGTCCCACTACCTGAATTCACTATTAAGAGAGAGGAGCCTTATCTGTATGTATTTATAGACTGGTATCCTATAATTACCAACAGACTTCAGAATCTTGCCTACTCTAATACTTTTGCCTTGCGAGCACTGATAAAGGTTAACAATTAGCTCTTTCTGCAGACAGAAAAACCTTTTATTTCTTAACCTGTGTTTGTACAAATATTGTACTCACAAAAACTCGGAGTTCTTAACACAAAGATCCATTTTGTATATTGAATTTTTAAAAAGTACCAGTAAGATTTTTAAATATAAGGTGAAAATGTAGGGTGACCACATGGAGTGTGTGTGTGTGCACGGGCACACACACACACACACACACTTTCAATCAGACACACCAAGGAAACAGTACTGGCTGCAGATGATCCCGACTATGGGTATAATGTAAGAAGCTGATCCAACAGGTAGAAGTCTGGTGTTTGTGCAATGTTCAAATAATACAGGCAAGTCTTGTGTAAGGTTCTTCCTTTTGGTATACTAAACTTTCCATATCTTAACCATACTGGAATTAGAATCAAATCCCTTGGCAATGTCAAAAATAAAGATTCTAAGATACCCGGTTCTGTGCTGAAGACAACTTTTGGATACATACCTTGTGCTATAGAAATCATTTCATTGTAAACAGATGCTGGAATGACTGGATTTGGCAAATCGAGAAAGTACCTCTTCAAAGCATCTGATAAAATCTGCAGATCAATGGCATCAAAATCCACTGTAGAAATATCTGAGAGAAAGAGAAAGAGAGGGAGGGAGGGGGAGAGAGAGAGAGACAGAAGAGAGAGAATCCATCATGCTTTGCCGTTGGACAATTCAGTTGTGGTGACTTATATAAAATAATACACAAAACACATTTGGGCTGTTTCTAACCCCTCCACCACATGGCATTGCTCTGGGGTGGCATATTGTCCTTTCACTCTAGGACTGCAGATCTTATTATACTATCCAAGGGCAGAGAGGGAGAGCCAGGTATAGCAGCTGGCCCTCAGGTGAGCCATTGGATCATCTGTTGCCTGGATGGGTGCTTTTCACTCACTCCCCTTAGGGACTGCAGACCATCTAACAAGTTAAGGAGATCTCATGAAATAAATTTCACATCAGCATACACTTAGAAGACTAAATAAACTGTACAAACTCGGCTTTTTAACATAAAAGGTTTGACAACTGTATGCCACTCCTCTTGGACTGAATCCAATTAAGCCCTCCCAGGGCTCATCTACACCTATGAGCCTTCCAGGACCAGGGCAGGGGGTGGATGATCTCGGGCTTTCTGGCTTCCAGGATCCTCCCCCAACATCCAAATACCAGCACAATGTCCCAGAAGGAAAGAGGAACATTCTGGCATGGCGTGTTTATTTATTTTAAGAGAAGACATTTTGCAAATGCGTGATCCAGGTAAGTTTTTTTTAAAAAAATAAATAAACAAAAACTGGGAAACTTGGTGCCCCAACACCCCTGAGAGCCATCCAAAGGATGGCAAAAATGCTGCCCCCTCCAATGGGCATGGAGCCCCCCCTGACAGCTCCGTGCCTGTTTCCTGAGGCCCCGCTACTCATGGTGAGGGGGTAGGACCTGGGAGCTGGCGCCACACCGCCCGCAGTCCTCAAGGCTGTCCCGGGACTGCGGGAAAAACCAGGATAAGTGCCATCCATTTTATCCCAGGGAAGGTGAGTGGTCATCTCCGGTTGACCCCAGGATCCCCTGTGTGCCATCTGGATGCACAGGGATGATCTTGAGCTGACCCTGGGATAAATGGATGGTGTAGACATGGCCCCACTGCAGCCCTCTGTGTGTCCTTCAATCTGCTCTGGAGAATTGGGGAACTCTGGTGGCATGGAAGACTGCAGGGGAAGGAGAGGATGGGAAAGTCCTGTTACATGAGCAGAAGTCAGCTCACATGACATTGGATTTCGCCCAGAAAGCAAAATGACAGCTGATGATACCAGGTGAAATAAAGGACTGCAAAACCTACGTAAGGCACAGCCCAATGAGAACAGATCTCACATACTTTAAATGTTACTTTGAATATATTTCATGTGGCAATATGAGGAGACTATTATAGACCTTCTAAGAATCCAAGGTATTTTTAACTGAGCTATGTTTTACATACTAATATTTTGTGTAAACAGTAGTGCAGTAAAGCACTACAATGAATGCTAAGGCCAGTGTAAAAACAATGAAGTGTATTATTGGCCCTGAAATCAGTGACTTTTAGATCTCTAACATTTCAAGTATATATTGAATACATAAAGGCACATCTGTGCATGTAATCTGTGTATGCAGAGTATAATTATTAAATAGATATGCATTTAAATTTATGAATATATTTGCACTTCCGTATTTCATTTACGAGAAATCTGATCAATAAAAAAATACAACCTCAAAATGCCTTTAGGGTGTTATTTTAAAAAATACATTATTTTAAAATAATGTTACTTTGTTATTTTTGAAATTACATTAATCAGAATTCTATACCAGGAAGACTTAATAATTTATTTTTGCTATGTTATATGTGCCCTCCTGCCTCCCCTTTGTGCTATACTCCTACCAATCACTATTTCGGAGCGCAAGGGGATTCAAACCCTTGGCTGTAAGGATGCCTGAGGGTTGACAGTAGTGGGTTTTTTTGCCAACTGAGCCACTGAGGCTGATCGAGCAGAAGCACCTGTGGACTTAAGGGCAAGCGAATCCCCCACACCCGCCTCACTGGACTCCCACTGCTTGCCCAAGCCTGGCAGGCACGTGGGCAAGACACTACACAATCTGTGAGTTACCAGTGAGTGGTGAGCCACCATTTTACATAAAATCGTGGGTAAGCCTTTTACAGAAATTGCCAATTTGCACAAAATGGTGGCTGTAAATAGTGTGATTTATGCAAAATTGCATGCACAAATGGTCTAAGACCATTTTCACCTTCAATATTGTGTAAATCATGCTATTTACAGCTGCCATTTTGTGCAAAATGGTGATCTCTGCAACAGGTTTACCCATGTTTCTGCTGAGTTGGACAACCTCGAGGGTCCGCAAGCTGGCAATAACACGCTGAGCTCAAGCCCCAAACTTGATTCCTCCGACATCCCTAACTGTGGTATCATTGTGTTTGTGATGATGCAGGCGTCTATGCCGGGGCATACAATGAATTCATTGGCTTCTTCTCTATGTGGGATAGTACAGTCCCTGACTGGTGGACATTGACAGTATTTCAAGGGACCCTGCAGACATGTCTTATTTTTCTGCAGCTTTTGTATTTTACTTGTGTGATTTCCCCCTCTCCCCTCCCGGGCTTGGATCCGGCAGGTGTTTGATCTGGCAGGGAGAGGCCACAGCTCAGCGTGACAGAGCACATGCTTTACATGCAGAAGGTCTCAGGTTGGATTCCCAGCTTCTCCAGGTAGGATGAGCAAAGAATCCTGCCTGAAACCTTTGAGAGCTGCTTCCAGTCAGTGTCAACAATACTGGGCTCCATAGACCAGTGGTCTGACTCAGTATAAAGCAGCTTCCTATGTATCTATGTTCCATTCTATTGATGGAGCAGCAGCAGTATATCTCTGGTCCCAACAAAATATGAGTATATGATTGCTCTGCTCTGTCTGTCTCAGCCTCACTGAACTGTTTTCAACATCTGTTTTGTTCAGTTGAACAAAAATCACTACAAAGGTATTTGAATCTATGAAATTTCAGTTTCACTATGGAAATTAACCAACACAATGCAGTTACACACCTATTGATCAGAATCCAAAGAATCACTCAAATAGTTCTATACACCCAAAGGGGTTTTGGACTTGTGTTTTTGGAACAACGCCCCATGCAGCATAGAAAACCATCTTTGAAAGGAACTTCAAAGGAAGTTTGGGAAAGGGCCCAATGTCTGCTGTTTTAAGGTGTTTTTTTTTTAAATGGACATGACTGGCAATGCCCAAGCCCTTAGGGTACACCTAAAGGAGCTCTTTGGATTTCAGCCTTTATAAATAAGTTGTCATATATAAACAAGGACTTTTTCTTTGAATATTCTCAAACTATGCAGAAGATCCTACACAAGTTATATCTTACAACTTCCCAATACTGTAGCAGAATTAGACTATTAATAAATACTAATAAAATATAAACTATCCTCAATGTTTATGGTTTCATTTTAACATTAATGTACCCCACATATGGAATTCCAACGGAATAAAGAGCATAATAAATATATTAAGCATAGTCACTTAGATTTCAGTGTAATTTGTTTCCATCAGCTTACAGTCCCATCTGCTTATTTGAATGAAAAATAGTTGTACCTACCACACTCAATAATTTGTCTTAATTCACCAGTACTGCTTGACCCTTGTGACCTATACAACGTTGAACATTCCAGACCTTAAAAAGAGAACAGATTGGTTTTGTGGACCCAAACATCTCCTGTGGGTTTTTGCATTTCAGATTTCAGCCAGACACAACTGTATAGTAAGAGCCAGCATGTATTTGTGTGAATCTATCTTCAATCGTTCACATGCAACTGCACCCTCTTACAAAGAATGGCTATGTTTATTTGCCAACTTACTGAATGAGCAACAGTAGACATCTAGCTTATGCTTCTCAGAATCTTGACTTTGTGAAGTCTGCATCAAGGCCAAACCAAATATGAACTGGGAGATTTAATATCAGATTTCCTGATTAGAAAACCACAACACACCCAACAACCTTAAAAGCAGCTTGTGTGTGTGTGTGGGGGGGGGGGGAACTGCTGGGGAGAGGCTGGAGGTTAACCCTTTCTTCATACAATGCTTCATTCATTGAAATCCCTCCCCCAGCTGCTATTAAGCCGGGGGGAGGGGGGAGATACAATACTTCCCTTAATGTTGCTTTTCCGGTTCAATCTGAACACCCCTGCAACTGGGTTTAAGTTTTGACTTTAAAAAATAAGAAACATCTGACCTCAAATCTTGCTATATAAACAGCATCCCCTACAACCTTCATTGCCTTTTCTCTCAGAAACAACTGGTTCTAAAATTTCTGAAAAAGTTTTACCTACACATGTGTTTTATGCTGCCTCTTTTTCTGTACATTGTACCCAGAGACAGAGAAAACCAAGTACCTGTTGGAAGTTCATACCTTCTCTAATGTAAAAGAAGGTACAAGTCCGGTAAGGTTTCATGAACATAGAATTTTGCCATAACAGTACTATCTGTACAATTTGAAACAGTCATGTTAGATACAGGTGCTATTTCCTTTCCATATGAAGCATTTGGTGTTGCTGACATTTAACACTGGCTCCATTAAAAAAAAGCCAGCTGTGACAGCAAGAACAACACTTAGGGATTAGAACCCCCCTCCCCTTGGTTTTTCAACCTTCACCAATAGCCAGTCACATTTTAACTTCAAAGCCAATGTAGGAGCTCGGTACAAGGAAAGGGAGGCTGACAACATGAAACACTCAGATGGAGAAAGGAACCCAAATTTTCTTTATTAGGCAGACATGTTGCTTGCTTGTCTGCTGGCTTTGTTCTATTTGGGCAGGGGTGGGGGGCAGACATGTTACTCTCTTTGTTTTGAACTAAAATATGCAGAGACAGCATGAAAGCCCCCTACAGGCTTCATATGGAACACATATAACAAGTTTGGCGGTTTTGATTAGTGTGAATAGGCGTATCACTGATGAACTAAAGGGTGGGGAGGTACCTAACAAAATAATGGTCTCCAAGCTATTAAGGTTAAAAATTGCAAGATAGCTCTGTAGCCAGCTGTGGGGGTGGCAAACTATACAAGCTTACCAAGTAGCCACTGTTCAAACAGCATGTGTGTACCCATAAGGTAAATCGGAATTAGGTTTGTTTCAAAATTAAGAGATTTCGGTTTTTCTAATGGAACCCCATGAACATCAGATGCAATTCTGATATTATTGGGCAAGTACAGAAGAATTGTACAAGACTACACTTGACCTGATATGGCTCCTGACATTCACAGATATTGTTGGAAATGCAAAATATGACTTTCAAAAGGTGGTAACTTAATCACTAGGCATACAACAAATCAATATTTTAGCCCTATTCATTATCTGCATACCTTTTCTTTCAATGGCTTCCACTAACTTGGCAAGGAGGGGAGGGGCATTTTCAGGTGGTGAAAACTGCTCTGAAAGATCTGGAAGTGAAAATGCTGTAAAAGAAAAAAAAGAATATATCAAATGCATAAAATAAAGAGCTGAGCCACAATTAGAGTTTACGAAAATCATGAGATGCAATACAGCTGGTTAAATTTTAAACACTGAACAAATTCTCTTTATCAGCTGTCAAAGTCTATGCAAACAGTTTGTTCGTCAATCCATACTCACGTATTAGAACCCTACATAATCATCTTGTTTAATATAAATTCAAGTTTGAGTCTCAAATATCAGTGTTTATATTGAAACCAAGCGATAAAAATCTGGGATAGATAATTAGTACAGTCTTGGTGGACATTCTCTTGCTGTAATTACCCTTCCACTTAAAAACAAACAAACTATGCTACTTTAGAAAAAAATACTCTTTAAAATTCAGGTAATTTTATTCACCCTCGGTTATTTTAAATCAATTATCACTACAATCAGAACTTCTCAGACATAAAATAACAATAATATAACTGTTTCACTGCAAGGACCACAAGCCATGTTAAAAAAAATGTATGTTCATCTTTGAGAAATATAAATAAATAAACAGGGTTCTGTGCAACTCCTATATATGATGGTCATGCACAAGTATTACAATGGAAGGGAAGGGTAACCATGTCACACGGGTATATGTGCCTCTATCAACTTCTTGTAAAAAAAGAAAAGAAAAAGGCAACCTGATAGTAAGTGCTATCCCTGCAAGCTTGGGACATTTCTTTGGAAACCCAATGCAGTGTAAAAGAGCAAGTGATGGCTGTGCATAGGTCCTCACCAGTGATAGTCCCTCCTGGGGGAAAGGTGGTCCCATATTTTTTGCACTGACCATCCTGAATACTGCGAACCTGTACCCAAATATGTTGGGGATCTTATGGGATCTAGCAGCCATAAGGTGGTTCTCAAAAAGTGTTTAGTGGTGTGTGAGTGACTAGTATGCAGTTTGTGCTCATGGGCAAACTCATATGCAGTCTGGCAAGTGGAGCATATCCCAGGATTGCTCTATTCAGGGTTTTTGCCATGCCTTTCCCAGTCTTGTTGTTCACGCCCCCTTGTCAGTGTGACTGATGAGGGAGTACTGTGGGGAACAGTGATGCATAGCCTAAGTCCAGATTCTATACAAGCTTCTCATTAAAAACAAACATACATAAAAACACCCTGTAGCTATCTGGGTTAATGTCTAGCACCACCTGAGGGAGCTATATACCTTCATTTGGCTAGCAGTTGGTACAATTATTAAGAAAGCATGTGGTTTCTTTAAAAATAATAACATGACACTTTTTTTTTTAAAGCAACAAAACTTTTTCTTTTTTAGTTTGCACAGAATCCTCTTAAGAGCAGTTCTTTGCCACAGAACAAGAACCTAAATTCACAGAATAAGACTCTGGAAGCACTCTTTGCAGCAATTATTAGAAATAGGGATGTGTATCATATCGTTAAAATGCTACACATATGTGCCAAAGTTGAGATCGATCCTTCCAACCCTTGATTTTATATGAATTTATTAAAGATCGTTTCAGTTCTGACAGATCAGAATGACAGCTCGCCACGTGCGTTCATTCAGACCTGTCAGAACAGAAAGGATCTTTTAAAAAAATCATATAAAAACGAGGGTTGGAGGAATCGATCTCAAATTTCATACACATACTTAGGCATACCCCATAAGACCTGTGACCAAGTTTCAAGCCTCTAACTTTTAAAATACAGAAGTTATAGGCATTTTTTTCTTTAAAAATAGAGCTGCAAAAAATATTGTTTTTTCACTGTAATTATCATGAAGACGATACGGTTCACCTATGATATGATGAAGACAATCATTTTTTTGGTTCGAAATGACGATAACGATAAACGATATTTTTTGGCGTGCACACCCCTAATTAGAAATGTCTCCATTAAAAGAATAAACTGTATGAAAAGGATATTCTTCTTTATCTTAGCATAGTGGACCCAGAAGTAGTCATTCTAAATATACTATTTGCCAGTGAGGAATAATTTTATATTAAATAAGTTATTTTAAAAGTTTTAAGAAATTTTGTTTATTCTAGAAATTTTGAAATATACCCATGCCAGAAAAATCTTGTTTTATTTATAAAGTATATACATTTGAAACATGTGAATCAGTGTTGAGTCAATGTACGTATGACCAATTGCCTCCTTCTCACACATGCATCATACATGACCATGTGCATGTAGTTTACTTACACAGAGTATCTGCAAAGTAAATAGCTGTGTCTGAAGCAACTCTGAGGAGGGCAAAGATGGAACAAAAAAAAATCCACCTCAAGTTATCAATACAATGCCTTGTTTCTCTACTCCCTCTAGTGTTTTCTGTGAGGAAAGCAAAGTGAAGCATTTTCTCTATTCCTCTGAGGTCAGTTTTACTATCTTACGTCAGAGATCATCTAGAAATCTTAAACTGTGGTTAGCCATCTACTATGCAGAATACTATGTCTCCTTTCAAACTAAAGCCATTTCTATGGCACTTCCCCCTAGATTAGGGTGACCAGATAAAATCCAGGTCAGGGCTCATGTAAGTTTAACAGTTGTAGAGAAAAGGGAATTTCAGCCAGAGTCATTTGTATGCAATTAGTTCCTGGTGAAATTCCCTCTTCATCACAACAGTTAAAGGTGCAGGCACTAGACTAGAGTGATCATATGCAAAAGAGGGCAGGGCCCCTGCAGCTTTAACTGTTATAATGAAGAGGGAATTTCACCAGGTACGAATTGCATACAAATGACACAGGCTGAAATTCCCTTTTCTCTACAACTGACCTGGATTTTAACTGGTCACCCTACACTAGATATTCTTTATTTTTTCGGAACTGCAAGAGAAATTTACCTGTAATGTGAATTACTTTCAAAATGATAGTATCTCCAAAAGATAATGTCTTACCACACAACAACAACAACAACAATGGATAGCTCCAAGGCAGTGGCCACTTCTGCCAACTGTGCCACTCACTAGGGTAACAAGGTGACATTTTCTTTGACTACCAGTCATAGGTTTTATATGTCAGTGCACAGATGGACCTACTTTTAACTACGTAACATCTGTGCAGAACCAGTTTGGGGATGGAGCAGTAGCAATGGACTAATACGATGTTTTATAAAAACGTCATATTGTTACTATTTATTTTATTTAAAACATTTCTTGGCCATCTTTCAGGACAGAAGCCCTTGCAAGGTGGCTTACAACAACAAAATAGCGTAGTATTAAACTATTTTTGATGAATGGCTGATCATACCTTGTCCTATCTTCTCTAGTTAGGAAAATACGATGATATGTGTTAGGTAGGTTTGCTACATAAAATATAACTTTGAGAGCTGCAACGTGTCAAGTGCTATCTTATGCGCACTTACTCAGAAGTAATTACATCCTTAATCTGTTAGACAAACTGGTTAAAATTTTGTTGATGGCCTAAAATGGCCTTCCCTAGTTAATTGTACAGTATTTAAGTACAGTATTTAAGTCAGGCATTTATAAAAGCTGCAAACAGCAAACAAGATCTTAGAGCAGGCATTCTTCCTTCTCTCATAAAAAGCAGGGGACACCTCTTCTAAGATGGTATGAGGGAAGAGAAAACATTTTTCATCTAAGATGATGCCTGCCCTTATGATATTTGTATTCATCATCTAAAAACACAGGAAGTATACTTTTCGTTTTCATCAGAACTGTTTTAACTTAGATACAAATTTTACTGATTGATTGACCCACTAAAATCTTACAATTAACTATGTTTTTTTTAATTGGGTGGTAGTCTTGATTATTTTGCTTACTGAAACTATACTTTCACCTTTCTCATACTATTTTAATAGTCATTTGGGGGGGGGGGGAAATGGACCTTTTGCAAAGAGCAAGCTATACTGTTCTGCAAGATTCTTGTATAAAACCCCCATATCATTATACTGCAATTGGTCCTTTAGTATTAAACTTTCTACCTTTGGCACAAAACTGAAAATTGCAGTCATTTAAAGAAAAAAAGACCTCAGGAAAATTTGTCTGCCAAACTAAACATGTTACAACATTCTTAGAACTAAATGTCATTTTACAAGACTTACACAGAAGAAGGCCAGGTTTGTTCGTTATGCTTTTAATTTTTAAAATGCTGACATGCTACAGCAATAGATTGCAATAAAAGTCAGTATTCCAGCTACCAAAGCCAAAATGAGCTTTGAATATGGATTAGATGTAACAGAGCAGAGGACTGCGCGCATATCAGAAGGATTACAACACGAAACAAGCCCCACTTCCAACATGCAATTTTTAACGAACACACACATAATGAAGCATGACAAGCAGCCTGCAACCAGTACCTGACTTTAAAATTATCTTCTGCTTTGAAGTGTGCTGTAAAACAGCACAAAGGTTTGGAGACCCAAGTCCATTCTTAAGAATCTGGGCAACTTTGCAGATTCCTTTGCTACAATCCAGTATCAGTTTTTCACTTAAAGTAATCATTTCGCTTTCCACATAAGTCAAAGTGTACTGTTTGGGTTTTATTTTGAACCCCACTACCTCCAAAATTAAGCAGCTGCTAGAAGTTACTTAAAGAACCTCCTTCACTAGTCATTAAGCATTTATCCCAGGTTAAAGAAGGCTTCTGATGACATGTCAGAAATGCTGGATTTTCCACTGGTTCTATTTTTACCTCGCCACAATGATAACCAATCAGATGAAACAGAAGTTGGGATTCCCTCCAATCCAAATGTTCTTCTCTCTCACTAATAGAGACAGGCCTGAACAGCATTTAGCAACAGCAACGTGTGGGAGCTGACAACATACCTTGCATCCAAGTACTGCCAACATAGCTACAAACTGCAAGACGAAACCAGCACACAGCTGCACCTTTTGGAGGAGTTCTCAGTAAAAAGAGATTTTCAGAGTTATTACCTGGCACAGACCTATGGAAAGTTAAAGCTGGAAGATTGGCCCTGAAGTGCCTGAGCCAAACCTTTCATTACTACTAGGGGAAGCATGAAAGTGGATAGAACAAAAATTATAACCTAGCCTGCCCTTTAAAATGTAATATGATACACTATGAAAAAAAGGGGGGACTGATTTACTAGAAGGTATACAGGAGACTATGGTTTAATATTACAGTTTAAATCCAATCCTGAGTCATTCTGTCTTTTCACCAAGATTTTCAGAGACACTCTTCCACACGACAAGTGTGTTGAGGTCTAAATGTATGGGTAATAATTTTATCTTTTATTCTTCACCTCTCTGGAATATGTTTAGATGTGAAGCAGTATCTAAAATGAAATAAATAAATAAAAAATATCTGCTTTGCAGTTATAGAATTCCATTACAGTTACTTTCATATAGATGTATACAAATTCACTAAACGTGTGAATTTATTTGAAAACTCATACTGTATGAGCACAAATCCAGAAAAAGTTAAGTACGGTTTAAGTCCCAGGGAAATCAATAGTACTTAAGTGCCACAAGCTGCAACCTCTTTGTGACCAGCAGGGCTTCTATCCTCACCAATTATGTCCCGCATAGCAAGCTGCTTTTCAATTGGAGAGAGCTTAGAAAGTGTTTTACTATTATGGATGTAGCTAATAGGTCAAGAATATTAAGCCTACAATTCTAAACATACTTTATTGGGAGTCTCATTTAATTTTGTCAGGCTTACTCCCAAGTAAACCTTTATAGGATTATGTGGCACATGTAGTTAGTACTTAAGAAGTCAAGTTTTCCAACACAGATAAACGAGGCAAATGACTAAAGGAAAAAGCAATGAACATTAGCAAAGTGGCATTTAGTACAACAGGTCAATGTCATGCAATACTACTCATGTCCTCAATGCCATTACAAAAATTCTCAGAAAATTTACCACATTGATGATTTGAAAACCTGAGAGTTGTAGTATTTCTTTCCTAGTTGCTTTCCATGAATATGAAAGAACAAGTATTTTATCTTCACATTAACAGTGTGAGAATTCACTACTATTTTATTCTTTCCCCAAACGTAAGCTGTCTAATTAATTCTGGGAACAAGCCTTTGGCACTACTGCTTGTGCTAACTGGAATGGAAAGATGAAAATGTTGGTCATTTCTGGTAAGATGTTAGTAAATAAGTAGTATTTATAGATGAAACTTTTACTCAAGTTTCAAAATACTTTAAACACTAGATACACCAAAAATGTCCTCTAAAAAACAACAACACGTTATCAAGATGACAACACAAGGAGTAGATCTATTATGAAACAAAATAGATTCAGTGTGTGTGTATGTGGAAATAAACCCAATTTTATAGGGGGAGGGGAAGCATCTTAGGAACGTTAACAAAATGCATCTCCCTAGTATTGAGTTGCTAGTTCTAAACCAACATTTTGCAATAATGAAGCACCTTGCTTCTTTATTATTTTTTAAAATTATTATAACAAGTGCTGCAAATTGTATGTCAGTTCTCAATTTAACATGTAGCAAACCCATGCTATCTTCTATTCGAAGGAAGAGATATTGTCTGTGTGGTAGGGAGGAGTTTTGTACATGATGTTCTATCAGATTAAGTTTTGGTAACTTTATGAATTATGAGCTGTCATCCACTTTTTCATCTGCTATAGAATATACTTCTTGGAAATGGGAGCTATAAATAAAACAACAGATGTTTTTATTGGCTCCAATTGGAACTTTTTTTTCAACATGCCTGAAGTTAAAGTGTCTGTTATATTCTACTCCCCCTATGGGCCACCGTTAAAGTATATCTTATAAAAACATATGGACACTTTTTTCAATCAGCCTTCTTTTAAAAAAGAAAAGGTTCAATGTAAAGCTAATACATGAGGATACAATATGAGTAACATTAGTAATGGAGGCACTGGAATAATTTGGATTGTAAACTCCTCAGGGCAGGGAACACTTTTGTTTTTGCTTATGTTACTGTGTAAGATGCAATGTCTACAATTTCCAGAAGAGGTAGCTGTGTTAGTCTGTTGCAGCCAAAATAGCTAAAAGTCTTGTGGCACTTTAATGACTAACAAATTTATTCTGGCATACGTTTTCATGGACACTTCATTAGATGCATGAAATATCAATCTCAAATTGGCAGATTTAAATACACATGCTGGGGAGTGGGGGAAAGATGTAAACTATGGGTTGTCAGAGGGAATTGAAATGCAAAAAGTACAGAGGGTGATGATTACCATAACAGCTGCCATTCATAGAACACTATTGAGTGATAACACAGACATAATTGCAATGGTGGGCCGATTAACATATCATAATTCAAACCACCGGAAATAAGAGTTGAATGTCTTGAGGAATTGTACTTCAGCAATTTTCTGTTGATACCTGTCTCTGAAATTATTTGTTCAAGAATGGCCACATTAAGGTCATTTACATGGTGTCCTGGGAGGCTGAAATACTCTCCCACTGGTTTCTGAAAACTGCCATTCCTGATATCAGATTTGTGTCCATTTATTCTTTTACACTTTGGCTGAATTCGGACAACACGATAGTCAATGGTGGGTAATAATCAACTTTACAGTTGTTCATCTAGGGGGTACTCCCCACACAACATGGTAATACATAATCAACTGTGGTGTGGATTAGGATCAGCGCTGAGTTGAGTTGACTATGGCAGCATTCGGATGACACGATAGTCAATACAACTGACAATTCCCCCCCTGTCCCCCGTTGCTTATTGTGTCGTCCGAATTCAGCCAGAGACTGGCCAGTTTGTCCTAGGTAAAATGCATCAGGGCATTGCTGGACAATGGTGGCATTTCTCACATTGAAAGATGAGAAGGTATGTGAATCCTTGATGTTGTGGGTGCCATTATTAGGTCCTTTAATAGTGTTGCCAGAGAAGATTTGGGGACAGAGTAGGCATCTGCCGCAGGCTCTCGTTCCTCCCCAGTCTCCCACTTCAAGAATGTATATAGGTCTGCAAATTTGTTAGCACTTCATGCATGCCAGAATCCATTTCTTAGTCTTTAAAATGCCACAAGACTCTTTGTTGTGTATGTGTACAATAGCACTGTAAACAAGAATAGTAGGACAGCTGTAAACAAAATATTAGAATTATTTATTCTTGCTTGATTGGTAAATATATAAATGCACAATATTAGCTACTACAGTAGGGTGCACAACTTGCAGCCTGTAAAGCTGGCAGCATCTCTCTTCCCCACAGCCTAGCTGATCTGCCAGCTTCTTCCCAAAGTCCTTCCCCCCCCCCCCCCCCCAAAGGCAGGCAAAAGGCTGCCAAAAAGGTTGTGTACTACAGGGCACAGGATTATTATCATGTATCTCGCTCGTGGCGGTTTTTCTACATGGACATGATGGCCTTTGCCAAGTCATGCTGTCTTTTATTGATTCAGGAATTTTCTGACGATTGAGAATGTTTTAATTATGTTGATGTGGATGTATTCTGGTAGGTCCAGTTTCTGGAGGTTTTCTGTATAGTTTTTTGATGTGATGCCGGTGACTGATGTGACTAATGGAATAATTGTGACCTTTTCCTGTCGCCATAGTTCTTTGATGATGATGATGATTTTAAATAGTAGCATTAATATATTTTATTAACGTGCTGATCCCTGGAGTACCTACTATTGTTTTCTGCCCCTAACAGGAATGATACTCAAATTTCTCTCCTACACCTAAAATTCACTTTCATGTTTAATTTTCAGAGTAATTATGAAAGGTATTTCTTTCATTCATTTATATCCTGCCTTTGTTCCAAGGAGCTATCACCTGCATGCTTTGCCTCATTTTATCCTCACAACCATACTATACAGAGATAGGTTAAGACAGGGATGCAGAACCTCAGGTCCAGGGGCCAAATCCGGCCTCCTGGGGTCCCCATCAGGACCCCGGCACTTCCTTAGGGGCCCCACCCGTTTTCCTCTAGTTTCACCCCATTTCCCCCAACCACCAATCATTTGGTGGAGTCCTGGCTTTTGTGCATTCCCCTCCCCCATTCTAAAATGTTGAAATGCCTCTCCTAAGGCTTAGTAACTGGCAGTAAGAGCTTTAAGTATTTTCTGGTAATTTGGCCCCTCACCTTTTGCCTTTGACTCTGCCCCCTTTCCCTCCAGCCTTGACTGCCACTAGTACACAGCCCCCAAAGCTTCTCCAAAATGGGATTTCACCTGAACCCCTAAAAAGGCTAACCTATTACTTTTTGTATTGTGTTGGGAAAGAGCAAGTATCCGGTAACAGTGGTAAATATTTGTCATTATGTACGAAAATATTTTTTCAAGGTTTGGAGAGCACTAAGTACGATAAGACTTTAGTAAACTCTTTAGGGATTGTTAGTGCAAAAGTAACAGTTCTCAGAGTACTTTGATGGGATACCACTACAGAAAAATTTCTGAGCAGCAAAATTGATTAGAAAGAAAATAGTATAAGAGTCCAGTTATCTCATGATTGTGCTGATTGCTTTGAGGTTACTCCACACCTCAGGGAATCAGAATATCCCACTGGTGCCTCTTGGATGAATCTCCTACTCAACAGTAGGCCATTATGCTATGTGTGGCATTATGCTTCAGAGTTCTTTTTAAAGACTCTGCTTATTCCGTAATTATAGGGAAGAATTTATGTATTTACTCTAAGATTACTATCTCTCTTTTTTTGACCCCATACAGTTCTGTAAGAGCCCTGAAGTTTTCATTATTTTGTCCAAAAATGAAACGTGTTTTGACTTATCTTGCGACTGCATGGACTGAGTAAAATCTTCATTATGTCCAAAAAGAAAAAAAGAGAGGCAACATTTTGTCTTCTAAATCTGAGGAGCTGGTTTGGAAGAAAGCTATTTCCTCCTTCTGCTTTCTATGGAAAATGTTTAGATATAAATTGCTTGATCATACAAAAAAAGTACCCTCCCACTCAGCAACAAATGTGAAAATTCCACAATTATGTTTCATTGCTTTATTCTGGAAATCAAACTACTATCTTCTCCCTTTCCTTGCATAGATGAGAAAACCATGACACTTCATGTAGAAATGCTGAAATTGGACAGTATAAATGGTATAGAGTCGATAGCCATGTTTGGATGTAATGGCAGCATCCGGTGGCAATTTGTGGGTTAATTAACCCACGAATGGTTTTACTAGACTTATTTTATACTCCTTAACATACTGATCCTGTTCAGATGTAATGGCAATTTGTTGGTTAATTAATTAGCCCATGAATTGTAATGACCAGATCCTGCCATTACATTTGAACATGATCAATATGTTAAGGAGTATACAATGTTTATGTAAGTCCATTTGTGGATAGAGGGATGTGAGCCACTTCCGGTTTCTTGAAACAACCTATAAATGCAGCATTGATAGGTTGTTTCCATAATGTCCAAACGCTTGAGGTTGTTCATGGGTTAAAGAACCCCAAGTTACCCATGACTTGTTCTTTGGTTAACTTAGGGTTGTTTAACCCACAAACAACCCAAGTGCCTGGGTTCAGACATCAAAGAAACAACCTACAATGCTGTTCCATTTACAGCATCACAAAACATGTCACTATACCAGACCTACAAGAATGTTCAGGCATTATAGACAGGAAATATTCAAGTAAGAATGTAATTAAGAAAGAGCTTCCATTACGTACAAAATCCCTACTTGTACAGAGGAACCAAAATCTACTTATTTGAATTTATCTGGTTAACAGGAAATGGTTTTCAAAAGTGATGTTTCCCAGCTAGGTCTTCTAATAAGCCCAGTGTACTGATTCCTAAGGTAACTGAAGGTAACACCACCCACAGGACTTGAAAACATACTTTCTACATGATTTGTATCATATTGAGTTTGTGCATGCAGTTAGAACAAGCTGTACCCCAATTAGCCTTGCCTTTAAATCTTACAGCAATATACAAAAATCAACACCAATTAAAACTACTTAAAACTGAGCTGACGTAGCACTTGCTTTTACCTAGTGCACCTCATTGTTGCTTTGACAGAAAAAGACCAGAAACCCTCTGGGGAATCTTAGGTTTTTAAGGTTGCAATCCATACTATACACGCACTTACCTAGGAGTATGTCCCACAAACTCAATGGGGCTTACTTTTGAGTAGATATGTACAAGATCGCAGTGTTACATTTTCGCCATGTTCTCTACAAGCAGAACTATTTATTTATTTAGGTTTTTGTTGTTGTTGTTGTTGTTCTCTTTTACTGGTTGCCTTGGTAAAATTGTATCTCTCTGCTACAGTATGACTTTTATACAAGAGAAGCTTAATCACTGCCAACTGTGGGAAATGGTTAGTAGTTCTTGTCCAGCACAAGCAGAGGCACTTTTAGTAAAAACGGAACACACTGAATGTGTGTAGCAGATTTCCAAACTGAAGCCTTGTATATACAAACTTGCTTGTATATTTTCTACTTTACAACAAGTGTGGGCAACTTGCAGCCCTCCAGATATTGCTGGGCTATCATCAGCCCAGCCAGCATAGCCAATGGTAAGGGATGATAGGAGTAGCAGTTCAACAGCATCTCGAGGGCCACAAGTTGCCTGCCCTTGCTCTCCAGCTTTCCTCTTAAGGAGCAATCTCAAGGTCTCAGTTGTGACTATTCCAGAAGGGAGTTGGCCCTAATGAGCTTTCAGTTTGCAATGTGTAGGCAGAACCTGCATTAAAAGCAGTATTATGGTTACCCAGCATAATCTGGTTGATCATATTTTTCCAGTTATTGAGTACATACAAATCTATCATACCCATTCCAAACAAATGATAAAATTGACATGATGGCTTAGCGTGTTGTGTGTAGGGGGTTTTCCATAACCATAGTGGTTACATAACGATGGTTTAACCACCCTCATTAATCACATGCTGCAAAAGGGTAAGTGGCCATAACCATGGCTTAGTGTGTTGTCTGTCAGGTCCCCATAGATAACCAAGCACTGCCATAGTTCTGCCATTAAACACATGAATAATCTTGCGTAACTGGTGGCTATATAACTGCCATTTCTGTAAGAAACGTTTTATGCAGAATAATGAGACACCATTTTTACACATTTATACGGTGAGTGTGACATGGCAAGTGAATGGAGGTGAGGTTTCGCAGATCCCAGTCCAGCAGGCCAAGTGGGGGGCATATTGAACACCTGCAACATCCCTAGTGGTGAACAAACATGTTTTGAACCCATGATGCTGTTATCAGCATAGGGACCTTGAGCGCTCCGCGCTTCCAAGCACAAAACCTGCGACTGCTGCATAAAGTGAAAACATCCCCGTACACTTGGCCAATGGCCAAGAGGCACAAAAACCTCTTCCCATGGTTCTCCAAGCAGTTATAGAACAGCGGCTACTCCCACACTCTGCAACAGTACAAGAAGAAGTGACATGCACTCAAGAAGAGTGGTATGGGTGGAGGGGTGGTTAGTGCACATGTGGCAGGAGAACTCGGTGCGGTTAGTGCTAACCACCATGCACTGTGGTTAGCCTAACCATCCTTCTCCAAGTTGCATCTGAACAGGGCCAGTGTTTCTAAAGGAACATCTTTATGTACTTTTTGGACCCTTAGGTCATCTCCATAGACCCTCCTCCAGGTGTTCCAGAAGTTATGTAGATGGGTAACTACAAGAGTGACTTTGTTCTGAGTTGTGGTGCCCTCTTTATGGAATGTCCTCCTCATGGAGGCTCACCTGGTGGCTATACTGTTATCTTTTATGGCTGTTTTGGTATATATATATATATATATATATATATATATATATGTGCTGCTTGTACTGTATTTTTTAATTTTAGTTTTATATAATCTGCCCAAAGAATTTTCATTCTTGGGTGGATTAAAAATATAAATAATAATAATGATAATAATAATACTATTGAGAACAAAAACTTCCAGACTTTCTAGGAGTTAGAACCAGTATGGTGTAGTGGCAAGACTGTTGGACTGGGAGTCTGGAGATCTGAACTCTAGTCCCTACTCGGCCATGGAAGCTCACTGGGTGACTTTGGGCCAGTCACAGACTCTCAGCCCAGCCTACCTCACAGGGTTATTGTTGTAAGGTAAAAATGGAGAGGAGGAGGATGATTATGTACGCTGCCTTGGGTTCCTAGTGGAGGTAAAAAGTTGGGATATAAATGTAATAAATAAATAAATAAATAGCAAATAATTCCAGATTTTCTTATAATATTTGATGCAGAAATAAAAAAAGATACCATCAGTTATTCTTGAGTCCTGAAAGACTGTTATCATGAGCCCAGTACAATAAATTAGAACCACATTTTCCTTCTTTTCCCTGGTAACTTTATGGTTTCCTTACACTATAAACATACTATACTTCAGCATGTGGGCTCCCCACCCCCAACCTCACCACATGCTGTAATCTTGCCAGCAGACAAGCTTTGCTTTTAATAAGTCGATTTGCCAACTTAAACAGCAGTCTCCTAAGGCAAGCAAATAATGAAGCATATGCATGTACTTGCACGTTATGTGGCAGAAGCTTGCTCAGCCCAACTCAAATGGTTCCTGCAGTATGAGCTGTTATGCAAATGTACGTTCAAAACTATTAGGTATTCAAAAAGTATACTTATTACTGTGTTCCATCCATCTCTCGTTTGCTACTCTTCAGAAAGAAACAATTGAGTTACTAGACATAAGTAATTGGCAAGATTGGATGTAGGCTAGATATGGAAGTATTGCTGAGTTGCACAACAGCACAAAAATGTTGGGGTATGTATGTATGGCAGACACATGACATGTTCACAAACAGTTCTGTGGCAATCAAGGACTTCCCTCACATATAGAGGAACTGCAAGAAAGAAAACAAACCGAACAAGGCATCTGCTCTTGAACTAAAAGACCAACAGAAATGGTTTACCACAACGAGAAAATGATTAATCCTGAACATTCTTATAAGGAATAAAGGCTATTTCTTTCTCCCTACCCTGCCAAATCACAGCTTTGGAAATCTGAATGTCCCTTTGCCCTATGTAGTATACATGGTCTGTAATGGCTAGGTACTATTATTATTCATTGGAGCATCCTGCAGAAGACAACCCAGAAACCATTTTATGTACACTTTTCTAAGAGCAAAGGTGTGTATGTATGTATAGAAAAGTAATCCAAGCAATGTTTCTCCAGCTAACAGACCTACTCAAGAAGTGGAAGTAGTAGCAGTTTGGCCTGGCCCAGCAGGACTTGCATCCTAAAGAATGGCATGAGTTGTGTGAACTCAGTCACTGAGAACCACCCTTAGGCTGCAATCCTAGATCCACTAACTTGTGGGGTGGTCATGTTTACTTTACAGATGACTGCTCTCTATTTCATGATGTTTTCTATTTGAAGGGTTGCTGGTCCAAGTCCAGTTTAAAGATAAAGAACCATAAGAAAAGGAGAGCAGGGTCTCAAAGTTGCCCATCAACAGTTACCACCTGGACAGTAGACTAAGCAGGCACACAGGTCACCTGGTCATTGTTTTCCTCACTATGGTGTGCTGTATTGTATTTCTATTTAAAATGGATTTTAAAAGGAATACACTAGAATCTTTCTTCCAACAACCCTACAATCCACACCCAAGGTTGAGTATGGGTTGAGTGTAGGCTATTATTGAATCATGGGCTATCATTGTAATGTGGGTTGTTGTGTGAACCTAGCTGTGTTAACAAACCATGGTTTGTAAACTACAAACAACCCACAAAGAAAATACACGGTTTGTTGTTGAGGTGTGTACTGTAGGTTGTTTGTAGTAATCAAACCATGGTTTATTAACGTGGCTGGGTTCACACAACACAACTCACAATGCTATGCCCTTCATACTTGAGTTGTGTATGTGTTTTACATTCAATATTCATATTCAAGTACAAATTATAAAGTGAAACCAGTAAAATACATGTGGGAAAAATGGGGACAAAATATGAACAAACACTCTAAGATGTGTTTTTCAAGTTTCTAATCAATGCTGTAAGAATTTTATACAGTAGATTTTATACAGTATTTTTATACAGTATTTTTATACAGTATTAACAGAAAAGATGAATGGCATCTAATGAGCAGAGCAATAAGTATTCTTACTTGCATTTCTTGTTAAAGCCTAACAATGATGTATGGCATATACAGTTATGGGGCTCTAAGACTACAGTACTTTCTCAGACAAGATTCCTAATAACAAGGTTAAAGAGCCAATCCCAGATAATCTTTATAGGTCTGGGCCTATTTTCACTCAAGTTAATGAGGGATTAAGCTGATGGCCTTGGTGGGTGGAAGATGACAGTTTGCTCCTTCCTGTGCCACACTAAATAAATATGAAATACTCAAGAACAACAAAAAGCTAAAAACACCCTTCTATTTGTATTGGTATTGTTAAAGTATTTCAGTTATCACTTAGGAAAGAGAGGAATTGTTTACCCTTACAAATTAAAAAAGGCAACATCATGTTCTGTTTAAACATGCATTGAAATAAACACTCAATGACAAATCCTGAACATCAGACAAATAAACTTACTTTTTAAAGTTTGTGTTATTTGGTTCCTTCTTTTACCTAACAACAACAACAACAACAACAACAATAATAATAATAATAATGATACATGTGTGTCTTGGAGGAAACATCTGGAGAAAAAACAAGAAAAAAACAATCTAAAACTGTCTTCCCCTTTTCACGTTGGTAAGGCAATTTGGACCAACGTCTGTTGATGAGCTTCATAGTTATCTGCAAAACCGTTTAGGATCTTTTTGTCTATGCAACAGTCCTCAAGACAGATATCCAAATCTATGCCTGTTTTCATTTGTCTGGGTGGCACAGCATCCAAAGTTACAAAAAATAGGCTAATTCAACTGATTTTGTATAAATGCCTTTTTCATTGTAAGGAGTAGACACAAATGAAAAGAAACCCAAACATGCATGTTCACAGCCTTGGTTCAGAATTGGGGGTGGTGTGGCGTGGAATATGACAACATTTATGTTTATAATAAGCTGACTTCAATAAAACTCAGCTAGAAACATAGGGTAAGAATTGTCTGCCATCGTGCTGGAAAACTTTACACAAATTGCTTCTCTTTTAGGCCAGAAATAACTTCCACAGTGAAGTGAGGCAGGCAGTTTAGTAAACAAAAGTTGTGGACTGGAACTTTTATGAGCTACTTAAAACGGATCTCAAATTTGGTCAAGCACACAAAACATACTAGCCTGTCTCCCACCACCTACCTAATTTCATCAGGTATGGTTGGGGCAAAAAAAGCAGCATCTCTTTCAAATTGTAAAACTTCACTGTCTACTCGCCTAGTGGCAATTCTTGTTCGCCAGAGGCAAACAGACAAGTGGCTATCTACAAACCTGGGAATTGCTGCAATGAATGGCTAAGGAAAAAGCATGCCGTTGCAGTCATTGTCAGGCAGCAATGGTGGAGAGAGGGATTGTCTCAGGCAGCACTGAGAAAGCACACAGTTGTTGATTACACAGCAGCCCCCACTGATGTCGGCAGCACACATTTGGAGTTTCTAGCTAGTTCACCAACAGCATGCATGTTCAAGTTGCTGACTGGGAGCCCCCCTGGAGCTATCGCTATCTCCTCTTTCTGTTAGGCATAAAGTCCCTTCTTCTCTCAAATGGCCCTGCAGTGGTGATCACAGTTCTCATCAACAAATTGCCTTACCAGACAACACTGACCTGTTGAAAAGTATCCCAAGTTGTCAAATCAGTCTTAGGCCCTTTCCACACCATAGGGGTGGAGAGGGCGGGAAGCGGGCAAACCCGGAAGTAGCCGCTTCTGGGTTGGGCCCACCGAAGCCACATCAGGAATGGGACGGCCCGGGCTTCTCCCAGGCCATCGCAAGTCATGGCGGCCATTTTTTTCAAAGATCCATGGAAGAGCGCACGAGCGCTCCTCCGCAACTGTATGTATTTTTTAAAAAAACCTGCATGTGATTGCACTTCCTCCTCCCGCTGTCCTGGGGATGGCGAAATCGGGTTCCCCTCTCTCCTGATCGCCTCGGAGCTTCTCAAGTCACCACACCAGCCACCCATCTCACTGCCCTCCCGAGAATTGGGAACAAACCGGGATAATAGCGTTCCCTGAACCCCCTGGAAAATGGAAGGCTGGCCCCTGGCTGCTTACGGGATGCTCTGTGCGTCATGTGGACTCTCCGCGAGCAGGTAGGGGAGCCCCGGGAAAAATGGCTGGTGCGGAAAGGGCATCAGAAAAGAAGGACTGCAACAGTCTTTACCAACAGTGCACTAACTGAAAGGTGCATTTTCTGTGAACTATGAAGAATGAATAAGTGAAGACAACTACCAGCTTATTACAAACAGGAATCCTAGCTCTGTGGTACAGCCAGTGTGTTGTACGAACACACTGGTTGTATATTCCAATATTAGATAAATCGTTACGAAAACCTAGCAGTGAAGGTTGGGATGGCAAATTATTCAGATTAAAGTGGTTTGTTACTGTTAGCACAAAATTCTGCCCCAAAGAGGAAACTGCAAAAATATAGACCTGGTGGCCGTTAACAGCTCTTGTTATTTACCATTGTGCTATTGAATATGCATTCCTTGACACCTTCCCCTTCTAACAGACAAGACTCTGAACGCCCACAAGTCTTAGAACAGCATTATGCCAGGGAAAGCCCTCAATAATGCTTTTCATAAAAATTCTTATGTAGGCCAATTATTAGCTATGTTATTCTGGATTTGGAACAGCTGACTGGATCTGAATTGGCAAGAACTCCATTTCAATTTACATTCAGAGACTGGTACGTGTTCAAAAGCTTAAAATCAAGCGGACGCCATTTCTGAAGTTTTTCTCAAGGGAAGAAGTAAGCATAAAATATAAAGCAAACCCTTAAATTCTAGCAGTGGGAAGAGAATATTTTCTCTATATTAACTCTCTCAACACCTTTAAAATAAAGATAGCTATTTTTTTTTCTCCCTGAACTAAGCAATCAAACTTTTTAAGCCTTCCTTCACAGATAGTGCTCCATATATATTCTTTTACTCTCTCGATCTTTTGCTCCCTCACTATGCTTTCTGACTGATATAGCCCAATAATCAGATGTTGTCAGCTTTTACTATGACATAAGGATGTCCTTCCATCAGCAGTCTGAAATAAGGAATGTTTTGTTTCAATGAGCATCACTTTGCATTTGCTTAGGTTGAATTTGATCTAATGTTTGTTGCACAGTAATAAAGTCGGGAAGGATCCTTTCAGAGCCCTTTGCAACATACTTGGTTTAAATAAAAGCATGGCAGAATGTCCCAGCTTAAATATTGGTTCAGACATAAACTTGATGAGTGCCCTTAAGCACTATTTCTTAGTCTTCTCTTCTTCTCTGAACTGTAATACAGGTAATAATAATATTGGCCTGTATGCCATTACACCTCTGTATATATGAAAACTGTAGGTATAGTAATGTGTTCCTGTTGTAAGTTTATGGTTAGGTATTCCTATTATATCTCTGTGTTTTATGGTATTTTTGGGGGGAGAAGAAGATGAATGACTGGAAGAATGGAGGATTTACATATGTGTGATGATTGGCTTAGTGTGTACAACGAGAGATGAAGGGTGTGTGCTATATAAACTGTATGCTGTGCTGTATGAGTCAGATAGGGTTTGGATTAGAGAGAGATTGGGTGAGTTAGAGATATAGTGAAGGTCTGTAGTGATTATGCAATGTTTGATTGATAGTTTGATCTGGAGTATTGTGTATATTAATAGAACAGTTAAGTGTTATTTGTTTACTATTCAATGTATTGCTGTAATTAATAAAGTTTTATTTATTTGTTTATACAATTCCTACACCTTCTGCTCTTGTCTACATAAGGGAAGGTAATAAAGGAAACAATTCAAGAGAAAATATAAACACGTGTGTCCTCACAGCTCAAGGACAGAGTAAAGGGTTGGACCTGAGCCTTGAAAGTCCTGGTGATAGTGTGACTGTGTGTGAGGAAGGTGTTTTCTGCAGAGGTGAAAAAGGCCTTAGAGAAGGGCAATTCTCACTGGGAGTAGGCAGGAACTCCACAGCCTCTCCTATAGGATTTTGGTAAGGATTGCTAAGATTAAGTATCACAGAGTGCTATAGGTAAGACCTACTGACTTCAAGAAAGTTTAGTCATAAATAATAGCATATAGGACTGCAGCCTGAGTATTTATAGAATACTTCTCTTTTCCCCCACACCCACCAGAAATGATAAAAAATTAAACACTTTCAAATGTCATCATTTTCAATGATAGGATTAAGACCTGCGTTGATTCCATTCATTAAAAATAATTGACTTTAAAACTGCTTAACTACATGGATCATGCCTTAACAAATAATAGACATGAACAATTTGAGGCTTGTTTTTGCGAATCTGTGCTGCATCAGTTATATGATGCAGCCGCAGATTTGCAGCCACTGCTGGGCTTTTCTGCAATGACGCGCAGAATATATGTTGGGACTTACTCCAACTTTTTCGGTGGTAGCGAGGTCACTCTGGCTCTTCCGCCATCTGACCTCACTCTATGGCCAATCCGGGGGGTGTTCGTGGCAGAAGTCGACTGGCAATTGGTCGCTGGAAACCAGGAAGAGGGGGGGGGGGGTTGGCTCCAGTACTTGGATGATCACCAGAAACTCTGTGCTCCCTCCTTAGCATGGGGATTACCCGACGCCACCCTGGATAAGTGAAACCGTCGGGTTTTGGGGGAAGGCAGCACCAACTCAATGTCGTGAAGACAGCCCCTTGGTTTCACAAAAAATCTTTTTAAGGAACAGTGATTTTAATGACATTTAAGTCTGTAATTGAAGAGTGGTAACAAAAATTATGAAAATGAAGTGAGAATAAAGCAGATCCACAATTCTTGTGGAAAACTCATAAAGCTATGAGGCAAGAAGTGGTGCCCAAATCTGATTACAAATTCCAGCTCTCTAAGGCCATCAGGTAACAAATAAGTATCAGGTAAGTAACAATCTACCAGGCTAAAGCAGGATATTTATATACATGTATATAATGCATTGTATAAATCCAATAAATAAATAAAATTAGAACAGGTCATATTCTAAAACCATGACAGATTATGTGTTAGGACAAGTACGGAGCTGTAAAAATGCCTCAAGTGAAAATGTATCCTTATTGCATGAGGAGGTATGTATAAAGACTGAAATAGAATCTGTGTTCTATCAGCAGTGGAACACTTACCGAATATTTTCTAGTCTTAAATATGAAAAATCTTATTTTCTAAAACCAATCCATTACTTTTTAAAAATATATATATACAGCTGCCCCAAATGGAGTTCTAAATAAAAACAAAGAAACTATCAATTCTGCAGGCCTGTTTTATTTTACAAAATATTTTCAGCAGTATTTGTTGCTTCAACAGTTACTGGTTTGAAATGGTTAACACAACTATGCTCTGATTACAGATTTAGGGGATTCTGAGATCTGGAGAGATAAGTATTTTGATCTTTCAAACTTTCGGTCCTATTGTCTAGTCATTTTCTAAACACTCAAAAGTAACTTCAGAGAGATAAATGACAATCAGGAATGAAACAGGTAGAATTGGAGAAGAATTCAGGTACTAATATTATTCAACATACATAGAAATATCAGTAGCTTCAATAAGGCTGTAAAGCTTTTCAAAGCAGTTTGAATGACACTTTAAAAAAAAACCAAACACCAATTTTTAAAGCAATGTTTTCATAATTCAATGTATTCCTTAAAGAAGCAAAATTCCAGTACACCCAGCATGAAACTACACATTACATTAGTTATGTAGTGTGGAGCTGACCCTTTCTTTATCTTAAGTAAGTGCACAGGGCACCAATCTGGATCGTGACCATGATGCACAGGGAAGGAGGCTGTTCAAGACAAGAGGTATCTTGGGAGATAGCCCTCTGTACAGGCAGTCTCCTGGTATACCTGTCCAGGCTCCACAGTGCCTAGCTCTGAAGGACCCCATCAGAGCCGGGCATTTGGAGGTGACAGCAGTGAGAGGAATGGGGAGCGATGGGGGGCAGAGGTGGTAAAGAAGGCAAGGGTGGTGGTGGCAAAAGCAGGGAGGAGAAGCGGTGGGGGCTTCAATAGCACCACGCCCGAAGGCACCTAGAGATTTGGTGCCAATCCTGCTTGTAAGAAGATCTATAGTGACTTATTAATCAGATTTGCGCAAGTGACTGTGTATAAAACTGAAGATTTATAGACTAATACACAACACTCAGAAGAAGTCCTTAATCTATTCCTGGCCCCTAGCATTGTTCCACATGTTGGCATTGCTAGTTCACAGTTTGAGACCAGGATCCAAGCACTGCTTCTCTGAATATCAGATTCTCTTTCAACAAAAACATAAGCACATGCATTATTATAGCTCCGAGCTGTAGTAATCCTCTTTATGAGCACCCTGAAGCTTTTTACACAAAGGAAGAGAAGCCATTCATTAACTGGGGACACTGACTTCTATGAGCTCCATCACACCTACTTTTTTTCCTGGTATGCACCTGCAATGTTGACTTCCGTTTCTTTAGCATGGCAAGTGCTGGTTCCTTTCATGATCATAGCTATACCGAGGGGACTCTCTTTTCACTTGTTTGCTTTCCTGTTCTTGCACTTGCCCCACCCCACCCCGCCCCTTATCCTTCCCCCTCCACTTCATTGGTTATTGTGGGGTGATGGACATGGGAGCCTCCCCCCCTCGCTCTGGCTTTGTTGTTTAGCATTTTACCGATTCAACGTTTAATTGGCTGGGCGCTGTTTCTGCAGGCAAGGAAGAAAGGACGGTGGGGTTGGAGCAACAAAAGCCCTTTCGACCAGCTCAGTTTGTTTGACACGGTGTGCCAGAGGAGAATCACCCAGCCCTCCTCTTTTGTCAGCAAGCACACGTTCAAAGCACACACCCCCAACAATAACAAAAACACGCAAGTACGGCAATACACGGGGGTAGAAGGGTGCTTTAATCCCACATGGACAAATAAACCAGACTTTCCCTGCTCCAAAATAAGACAGAAAGGGGAGGGTAAGAGGTGAGATGAATGCAGGACAGTGACAACATCATGTGAGTACTACATTGCAAAACCACAAACCAGGCATGACGAGTGCGATAAAACGCTGGTGTGATGGAGCCCTATGTCTCTTGATGCTGATCAGGGCAGGGTCTCTCTGCTCCAGCAACCATTTGAATCAGACTGTTAGCCTCCAAGCACTATCAGACTTCAACTCTCAGAACTAACCTTTGAGACTGTTACAGCAAAGAACAAACTTTGACTATGTATAATATGAAACACATGCAAGATAATGGATTGGGTTACTTAGAAATGTTGGATTTAGAATTCAGCGCAGTTATGACTAAGTTATTGCTTGCTACAGAAAGCAATCATAGTGGGGCAAACTGTGCTGTTCACCTGCTTGCCATTCGTCATGAGACTTTAGTTGATGTTCAGTTAATAGCTAAGCAGCTGTGAAGCTTTTGTACTAACTGCAGTGGTGATTACTTTTGTATTCAGAAACTGCAGGCAGACTTACACTCTGAGAACAGCATTGTGGAATTTGCAGTTGGGAGACTGAGGTTTAGGGGCTGATTTAGGGTCAAACTAGATGTACCTTGGGAAATCCATAGTCCCAATCCTATAGATAACACTGAATTGCATGAGAATCATTTGCAGATAATGGCCAGTAAGTTGAAGGAGGGCCTCTCCCACTTAAACATTCAGCCCGCAATCCTATGTATATTTTTCGAGAAGTAAGTCCCACTGAAATAAGTAGGGCATACTTCTGAGCAGATTTGTATAGGGTTATACTGGAAGTGTGCTTTACTGACTTTTCAATAATCGGTCAAATATTTTTATGTTTTATCTATTGGAGAAACATTTGAGAGATTTGTGCAGCAAATTAAATTAATATGGTGCTGGTTTTAATCTATAAAGCCTTACACGGCTTGGGACCACAATACGTAATGGAATGGCTCTCCCGACATGAACTATCCATACACTACGCTCAACATCTAAGGTCCTCCTCTGGGTGCCTACTCCAAGGGAAGCTCACAGGATGGCAACAAGGGAGAGGGCCTTTTCAGTGGTGGCCCCCCAATTATGGGACGATCTCCCCAACGAGGCTCGCCTGGCGCCAACGTTATCTTTTCAGCGCCAGGTCAAGACTTTTCTCTTCTCCCAGGCATTTAACAGCGTATGTTGAGTTGTTTTTTTTTACCCAGAATAGTTGTTTTAAATGGATATTGTGTTTGTACTGTTTTTATGCTTTTTAAATTTTGTATATTGGTTTTTAATGTTCAATGTTTTTAATCTTTGTAAACCGTCCAGAGTGCTTTGGCTATGGGGTGGTATATAAATGCAAATAATAATAATAATAATAATAAGAGTCACTTTATTTTAGTTTTGTCCATTAATGTAAATCAAACAATATGCTAATGATTTCCAATTAATTTAGGGTATAAGAAAGCTTCCTGGAATCCATATCACTGGCTCCATTCAGAGAACAAAAAGGCTGAGAAAGAGGTGCTCTTGGTGGCTGTCTCACAGCTGTGGTATTCCCTTCCCCTTGGAGGCATGCCAAGAAGAGTAAGCACATTTCAGAAGCACTGTAAGACCTTTGTTTGGTCTGGCATCTGGGGGTCAGGGTTTAGCCAAAAGAGTATTTTTTAATGATTTTCTTTTTCTATATTCTTTTGCATTTATTGTAATCAGTGCATAATCTTTGGGACAGGGCAGGATACGGATAATTAAGATATGTCACCTCATTCCTTCTGTTTTGTAGTAAGAATTAAACAGACTGGATTACAGACATAAAGCAATCTCAGTAACTCCTTCAAGTTTAGAGTGATTTAAATACAAATCCTCAAAATGTATAAGCTGTGACTATTGTTAAATACTTAAATTATAACACAACTGCCCTTTTCATTCCAAGCTATTAAAACAACGTAATTCCTCAGATTTCAGCCTTCAGACTGATTTCATGGTAATTCATCATGGACACAAGATTTTAAGCAAGATACACATGCAAGGGGTTTTATGGCCAGCTGCACTGCAGACATCTGTGTTCTTTCACAAGAAGCTGTGTATCTGTAAACGGCATTAATCAAAGATTTAAGAGGGCATAATGGTACAGAATTATCATTTCTTGGCAGACTTAGTAGCTGCAAACATCCACATGTTGCAGAAAAAAATGTGTTTCTTTATAACACCAAGCTGAAAGGGAACTCCAGTTTGTGCCAGGTAATAACAGATATTACCACCAATTAAACATATACCTTGACATTGATTAAAAGCTTATTGGGGGGGGGGGGGAATTAAGTATAATATACAACATGCCACTTGAAGACAAGCAAAAGGTCCTAAAGTACATAAGCTAAATAGCTTTTAATTTTAGCAGGAGTTACCATTAGCAAGCTGGGTTGGACCCAATGGATACACTGGATACTAAAACATTCATATAACACAATTCACAATATTAAAATCAGGTTTCATTCTATTCAAAATTTCATTCCATTTTATTAATTTCAATCCATCAATTTGGAATCTCACATATTTCCAGTACTATGAACATTTACCAGCAGGTGGAGTCAAACAACAGCTAGAGAAACTTACTAGAATTATTACTATATTGGGGGAAATAGTAGTATCCCCAATGTAGTAGTAATTCCCTTTGAAAAGGAGCAGTAAATCACACACATACACACGCACCCACCCACACCCACACCCCCATCTATCTAATCTCAGAATTTCGAATACAATACCAAATATATTCCAAATAAATGGGAAATTATAACCCCTTTAGTTAATACTACTTCACATAAACGATAAGAAGCTTGTGTTCTTTCTTTCATCTCCACAGCCTATCTATTTTTGCCTGCATTGTCACAACAAAAAACATGGAGAAGTATATGGCTAATCTGATGCAATTAAACATGGAATGCAGTTATTTGAAAAGTTAGCCATTTAGTCAGTATTTCCAAGTAACTGGTTAACTCAGTGGCAAAACAAACTTCCATAACAGGTAAGATATATTTTAACATGGCTTCAATTATTTGCTTATTTCTTAGCTGATTTTCTAGAATACCGTTTCTCCAAGGCAGTTTACAATATAAAATATCCATTATTCAATTCAGTGTAACAGATTCATAAAATAAAAAAATGTTAAACAATTTTTCAAAAAACAGGCCAGTTAGAGTAAAACACAGTCTAAAAACAAATCCAGATGAATAACTTAACCAACTTACAGAAGCAGCAGCAAGTACAATAAAATTGGTGCAAATGCATCAACTAGTCTGGTACACAGTATTGTGATCGCGTCACTCCTACATTGATATTGAAAAATCTGCACTACTTCAGTTGTTTTCTGGATTCAAATCAAGGCATTGGTCATAACCTTTAAAGCAAGTGTGTACCCCCTGCAGCCAGGGAGGGCATGAGCCTCTCCAAGGCCTTTACTATGGCCCCTAAAGGGTGCCCTGACCCTCCCACCACCACTGAATTCCCCCCGCCTCTCCCAGAGATTCTCATAAAGATCACTGCTGCTGCTAGCAGTGATGAAAATGCACCCTACATCAGGATCAATGGTGTCTGTGTGCATTTGCTTCGTGCATGCATGTGTAGAGATGTATAATTTCTGGAAATTTTGAAGCCATGAGGGGGTGGGGATGCAATATTAGCACTTTTTACAGATTGAAAGTCACTTTGTTACTTTAGGAAAATAAAATTTAATGTACAAGTTGGTTTGGCATAAAATTATTACATTTGGTATATTAAAAGTACAGTTTATTCAAACAATTATTAGAAATTGAATTTACTGTTTTAAATTTTTACTTTTTTTTTTTTAGTAACAAATGGAGCTACAGGCTCCTGAACTGTAAGGAATGCCTGAACTGTAAGGGACCCCTTTAGTTTTGCCAGTTTACAAAAAACAAACAGAAGAACATTATTTATTTCTCCTCTTGTCTTCCACAGTGTCAAGCAGACATAAAGCACCCATTCCCATTGAAAGTTTTTAGAAATCATTTGGAGAAGTAAATATATGAACACCTTGTCTTAAACATTTTATTCATCATTCTAAAATAAAACATTCCATAATCCATATTTCTTCATTTCACCCACCCATTTTGGGGGGGGAAAGCTACGGGGGGAAAAGGGGGGGGGACATTTCTCCCCTAATTTTCCAATTTGTTTCCTGGCCCTTCACATCTCTATGCATGCGTGTTTGTATACATGCACATGTGAGCATGTGATTCTTCCCCAAGCCAGCATCACATGTAGCCATTAGGGACAAAAGGGCTGTGCACCCCTTCTTCAAACAGCTTAGGACCTAGCTAGCTGAACCCATCTGATTATTAAGAACTTCAGGAGAGTCCGTTTCAAGACACACCTGCTCACAGAGGCCTACATTGTCAAGCACACATGAAAGCGCTTTCTCTCAAACTGCAGAATGCACTCTCTTTAGAGCAAAGATTGATCTCCGCTCTTTCCGCTTTTCAGAAAGAGTGAAGACACATCTCTTTAATGTGGTCTTTTAAAATGTGCAGGGTGGCTTTAAAGTTTTGGTGTTTTAATGTGGTTTATTTGCTTATGTCTTTATCTAGAATTGTTTTTATTTGTTTTGTTGTACATCGCCCTGATGACATTTGTGGAAAGATAGTCTATAAATATTATAAATAAATGAATGAATGAATGAATGAATGAATAAAGCCTTTCAATTAAAGGTCAGAAAAACAAAGAGGTTTTTAAAAAACAGATGGGACCAGTCATCTGGGGAGGGAATACCCCAGGGTAGGGGACACCAGTGAGAAAGCTCTTTATTGCCCACCAACCTTATAAACCTTAATGATGGCCCAGTAAATAGGGCCTCTAGATATATATTTACATTATAACAGGGGTAGGCAAACTGGTGCCCTCCAGATGTTTAGTTTACAATTTCCAGAACCCCAAGAGAATATGACCTATAGTTGGGGATTATGGATGTTGTAGCCATTACATCTGGAGGGCACCAGGCAGCATAATCCTGCATTAAAGGTGGTAGGTGGAGATACCAATGCATTTCTCTCAACAGTATTGTTTTTAAGAATTTGTGGTTGTACAACTTCAAGATCATCATGAGGACTAATAGGAGATGGAGATGGAAAAGCAAGCCTGTTTCTCACTTTTCCTCACTTCAGTGTGACTTCAGTGTACTGTGAACTACAGGCATCTTCATTCACGCATTGTGGAGAACTCTAGTTCTCAACTCAAGATCCCACCAGGAATCAAGATTTAGCATAGCCGTATTAAATAGTGCATGAACTAAAGAACATAGTGATTGATTACAAAAAATGTGATGTCCTCTGTGGTTAGTTTGCACACAAATCACTTCAAGTTAACTCACACTTTAACTTTCGGCAGACTTAAGATATTCATGTGATAAGGAGAAAACAATAGCAGTTAAGGGAGATGAAATAGTCCTGGTTAATCAAAAGTTTAGCTGTTTCTATTTGTCTCTCAGATCAGTACAGAATTTCCAGTTGTCTGAAAGGTTTCTTTGCTATAGAATGTGTTGAATTGTAGATTTTCTGTACTTTACTTTCAATAACTATTCCTATTATTTGTACACTAGTTTCTCTTGAGGAATATGTAGAAAGGATGATCTCAACCATTCTGCAGAGTGTTTTCCCTTCTGTGCAATCCTCCAACCAACAGCACAAGGCAGAATATAGAAGATGAAATACCATGTGACATAGCTTCATTAATGCTATCAAATGGAGTTAGGTTAAATTGACAAGACTGCCTCTTTTTTAAAAAGTTATTTTAGAAATCCAACATAACATTAATTTGGAGGGCAACCCAAACACAAAATTGCTTGGTTTGTGGGAATAGATACAATGTCTATTAGATGTCTGAGGGACTATACAGAAATACTTATGTATTTAAAGAGAAACAGAAGTGGCCTCTCTCTCAATCATTTTGCCATGCCAGCTCTGTTATATCCTTGCAAATGTCATGTCAAGCAAGATGGGAACACCAGTGCTGAAGAGAAGGAACATACATCCTTCTCCAACCGCCCAGAAGTTGCTGAAATCAGCAGTGTATAAACAGTCCTGTCTATATACAAAACATAATGGTCACAACTTTTAGGGGATGTTTTCAAAGTTCATCCATAAATTATGGTCTGCTTATATTTTATTTAACAAGACTTCATCCTGACTAATGCATTACCAGAGCAGCATGGCTGCCAATTCCTGTTGACTGCATCCCCTATGGCTCTATAATGTCCGAGAAGAGAAACCACATAGATTGGGCAAATAATCTGGTTATTTCAAACATAAACATTACTGGAAGAAGTGATGCTGGTGACTGAAGCAACCACATGATTTCCCCAACTAAACCAAGTGTCAGGTCACTTAGTTAGTTCACATGATCCCTCTTTCTAAATACAGAAAGGTGTCCAACCATGGGAAAGTATCGGCATCACTACTCGCCCTTACTGTCAAAATATGTTTAGGGTGTAATCCTATGTCGATAGTTGACAGCCTCCAAATTTAGGAGGCTGCCGAGTATTCAATGCAGGCTGGCCATGGAGGCAATCTTCACCTCTGCACTCCAGCCCCCTATCATTTCTATTAGATGAGTGATTTCACCCATCTAGCAGTGGCGCTTTGGAGGGGGAGGGAAGGAAGCTGGGAGGGCCATAGGATTCAGTGAAAGGCAGGTGCCCCGATCTCTTCCCCTCCCCACCACAGGGAATGCCCCATTTCCTCCGTCTCTGTGCTCTGTTTACCAAGCATGGAGAAGTAGCTAGGGCTCCAAGACTGTAGCCAGGAAACTGACCAATCCTATGCACCGCCCAGATTCTGTCTAGGAGCCATAGGATTGTATACACCAAATATCACTAGAATCACAGCTGAGCAACTTTTATTTTTACTTATGATTACAAATATGGATTTTAAATTGCTGTAATGTGTCTAAACACTATTATTATTATTAAAAATAAAAAAGTCGTGTGCACTTTAAAAACTAAGGTATAATTTTTATGTCATAATCTTTTGTGGATTATGCCCACCATCAGAAGTGCTATATTAAATTGGCAGGTCCATACAGATAACTGTTTTATAGAGGGCAGGATTGTGAGCAGCAAGGCAAAAGTGTAATGAAATGCAAAAAGGAAAGATTATGATGATTATGTTAAAGCTTAAATATATGTAAAATAGTTACAGTGATCATTCACAGAATAGTGTTGATAATGCAAACATCCTAGCATTAGTAAGCCAGTTACCAATATGTTAATCTTTAAGGGGCCATATGACTCTGTGTCTTTTGCTGCAACAGACTACCATGATTACCCCTCTGGAAATTATTTTTCAAGTTCCACAATTGCTTAAAATGTGCATGCTGTAAGACAGAACATACATTAAACAGTTTTGAATAGCATTAAATATATATGTGAAAACTAGGGGTGTGCAGTGGATCGGATCCGATCCACAATCCGGATCCGATCCGGGCAAAATCAGATACAATTATCCAATTTCGATCCCCTGCAGCTGGATTGTCCGATCTAATCTGATCCAATAGGATCCGATCCGGATCGGAAAAGATTGGAGGATCGGACCTTGGACCTCCCCACCCCCCCAATCACGCTCTTTACCTGCTGCCTCCTTGCTGCTGTCCGCTACATCCGTACTACTGATAAACAGCCTTCGCGGCCTGCCTCTCAGTAGCGTGCTGGGTGATGATGTCACCCAACGCGCTACTGAGAGGCAAGCCGTGAAGCCTGTTTCTCAGTAGAAGGGACCAGAGGACAGCAGTGGACGGCCCCGGCAGGTAAGGAGTGCGAGTGGGGGGAGGGGGAGGGGGGGAGTTAGGTCCGCACTCACCCGCCCCCATGTTTTCCGCATAGACTTGCATTGGGGGAAAGCTTTCCTTCCCCCAATGCAAGTCTATGGTGAAAACACCTAAAATGGCGTCTGATCCGAAAATCGGACGTCCGATTTTTGGATCGGAATCAGCTCCGAACTGAACTGGAAAGCCTCCAATCCAATCCAATCCAATCCAATCCGAGGCATCGGTTCAGATTCCAATCTGATTTTTTGAGTCCATGCACACCCCTAGTGAAAACCTGGGTTAGCTGCTTTGTCAGTGTTATAAATTAGAATTAGCTCAACTTCAAGTTAGCACAGAAAACTAAATTTGAAAAAAAATAATAAGTTAAATTAAATCTTTAGACCTCCAAACGTGGTACATGATTTTCAATCAGATGTGTTGATTCAAAGATACTATATAAGATCACAAAGGCAACAAAACACTGGTTTGATTAAGTTAGTAGAACTAAGTCTCAGGTTACTTAGTTTGATAAACACAAGAGAAAACCCAAGTAAAGCTTGTTTTGTTTATGGGAACACTCACATTTTTTAAAAAAATGTGGAAAAGATACCATTGTTAATATATCAGTAGGAAACCACAACAGAGACTTAATCTGTAAGTCATACAAGTATGTTTTCATTTTTAATTTGACTTCAAATGGTACACTAAGAAACATCTTTTTTTTAAGGCTAAGAAATGCCGCTTTCTTAGGCTCTCCTCCCATACATTCATACAGAGCACTTTGAAATGGTTAAGCCCAGAAAACATAAACTTCACCACAGACAGCAAATCTTACATCAGTCTCCTTATACTCAAAATGCACTCTAATGTGCAGAGCAATCGTTTATTATCCTGGGAAGATTCCTGTTGGTTTGTTGCTCACATACATCTGGACTATATAAGAGATTAACCATTTCATTCTCAGGGGAACATAAAAACCAATTTTACCATTTTTAATAATTTAAGCTCTGACTGCAATCGCTAGTAGTATTTTATGCACCAGATATTTTCCCCACAGCACAAGATCTAAATGCTTTTCTTAAATTGTTTGCTGGAATGCTGGAGGAGAAGGCTACTGACTTCCACAACTGATCTATAAGGGCAGATTAGAAAGTAACAGCAGTTTCTCCATATAGCCATTGGTAGCTATTTTGTCATTACTTCCTGGAACACGATCATATTTGTTAATACCAGTTTCTATGCCCTCTTTTCAGGTTTAAGATTTTTCAAGTTATGCCCCACTTACATTCATGACACTATTGTAGTAACATCCCACACTACTTGAGTACATGTCTAAATATAAAAAGTACATGGACACTGTCTGTCACTTGGGTCCTTTCTAACTAACTGCCATTTTCTAGCCAGGTGATAATCAAGTAGGAAGAATGCACACTACTGGGGGCTGTTTATACATGTTAAAAGTACCATGGTAGCACTGTGTCGGTTATATGACGCAGCAGCCACCTCAAAGCAATCGTGGGCTCTGCATTTTTAGGCTGGGGTGAGGAAAACACACAGCCCTTCCACCATCTAACCTCACTCCGTCGTTGAGGCAGAGGCATTCCCAGGCAGAAGGTGACCCCTGAGTGGTCACCAGAAGCCCGGGCAGAGGGTAGGCCAGTGAGCCGAATGGCTGCCAGAAAGCCCACGCTGTCTTTTGCGTGGTGATTAGCTGCCGTTACCCCACAGCAGTGTGGGACTTTTGCAAAAGCAGCAACAACCTGGCATAGTCAAGGCAGCCCTCTGGTCTCATCCCCAAGGTTCAAGTATTCACACACTTGCTGGAGAAGTGTGAGAAATTGCAGTGAAATTGCGGTGTGTGAGCATGGCTATAGTTTTTGAGTTACAGTGAGATTCATATGCAAGAAAGGACATTGGCTTCAATAATGAAAAGAACCTTTCGTTGTACAGGAAGTCTGTAAAATATAAAAAGTGCCATTATGTTTGCCACTGTAGGAAGGACTACAGGTAACAGCAGGCTGCATATGTCCATTTCCTCTTCTACTTTGGGAGCATTCTACATATTACCCCAATACAGGTCTTTATGTGCAACTTGCAGCCTCAGAGAGGAGTCCATTTGGACATATCCTGTTCCCAGGCAATATGTATATAGATTTGTGTGACAGATGTATATAGATCCACATAAACATAGCCAGTTCTTGCAAATCAGTTCCATTCTCCTCCATCTCTTAACAAATGACAGTGAACATCAACCACTTCACTGTATCATGTATTGAAATGTTATCATTCAGTGCAATTGTAGGATCAGGGTAAAATCTGGAATAAGTAGAACATGAAGACAAATACTGTTACTGAGTAGTTACTTGAACAAATTACACTTATTCGAGTGGTAAGGGATCACGTTAAGTGAAATAATTTAAATAGCAAAATTTGCTAGCTCAACTACTTCTGTTGTAATACACGCATCAGGAAGTTTGAAGAGAGATTGGAAATTACTGAGACCAAGCTCCTGCATGAATATCAGATTATTTTTCTTACCAAAACTATTAACCTGGCTTCAGATACTAGTATAGGAGGATAGAACTTTTCATTGAATAAAGTGTAGAAAAACACTATTAAATGTAATGGACTGTATCCAATGTTGTCCATTCATCAGTGGAATGGAAACCACTGGTGGAATAGATCCCCTCCCCTCTTCAGAGCCCCCAAATGTGTCCCCCATCTACTCTGGGGTGTTGGGGAACCCTCTGGAGTCAATTTGGGGGATGCACAGGTGAAGTACAATGGGGGAGGAGAGGAAGAAGCCCTGTTCTACTAATGGAAGCTGTCTGACATGACATTGGATATAGCGCAATATCATTCTGGGCAGGACATTGTTTTATTCTACTGTGGCAGAGGAACAGAGGATGAGAAAGAGGAGAAAAGGGAATGACCACTTACACAAGTGCATTGCCACTGACTCCAATGGGATAATACTAGAATACATATTAGTAAGTTCCACTTATGTTTTAGGTTTCTTATTATCTTTTAATTGTTTATATACAGTAACACCCATACTTGGCTTCAGATTTTTAATGTTAATTATCCTAGCTCACTGGTTTAGTCATTATCAAATTTTAAATGGAGATCAACACACACTAAATCTGTCTACAAATAGCAAAATTACATTCAAGAAACTTTACATTTTAGAATGAATCCATTTTTAAAAGAATAAATAAATGTGATTGCTTTTTAAATACCAAGATATACAAGTAACATTGGCACATGCACACAGTCTAGTGGTGTTTTTTTCTATTTAGCCACAAGTAATAGCACCAGCGAAATGTGAGGTTACTACTACTACATGGATGTTATTCCAATAGGTATAATGTTTAATAATCATATATATTGCTTAGTTGCTGTAAGATGAGAAGTTTAGTTTCTCAGAAGTTCTCATTACTATGTGTTACAGCTTTTCAGAACTTTCTGCATTAAGGGAACCTGATGAAAGTTCCACAAAATGAAGCTTTTGATACTGAACTACAAACACCTGGAAAAATGAGACACTACTAACCTTGTTGATCATTGTCTGTTCCTATTCTTGCAGGACTTGGTGCCACAGGAAGTGGTCGAACAGGACGAGGCTTTGGAGTTGGGGGAGAAATTTTTTTTCTTCCAATATATTCTACATAAGTTCCTGGGAAGTCCCCTCTTTCTCCAGTAGTTTCGTTATAACCATTCAACCAACCAATTTCCTCAGGTTTTGCTTCTTCCCCATCACTGAATCCAAGGGCAACTAAAGTACCTTTATTCACAGTTAAAATATCTCCCAGGTGCAAGTCAATGTCTTCTTCTCGTTCTTTTTTGTAATCAAACAAAGCTCTGTACTGGTATCCTTCTGCACTCATTTTGGCAAATGTCTTAACATTCAATTATTTTAGTGAATAACAGCAACACAGTGCTACTTGGTTTTATTGTATATACAATTAAAGGAGTTCTAAACAGGCTAAGTAATGTATCAGTTCTGAGGACCTTAACACAAACATGGAAAAAGCACCAGAGTCTGTGGTTATTCTGCTGACGTTGTATTTGTCTTTATATTTAATCAGCAAAACTGCAGAAGAATGCACTCTTTATCTACGTATAGACTCCCAGCTAGTTCCTTTTCAAATTTGCTTGGCACTTATGGGCACAGTTTTTCAAGGTGGGATGAATAGTACTCCTTGCTGAACTTCCTTCAGATGTACTTGTCATAAAATGTTCACTTGTCTTAAAACATTTGCGGTGAAGTTCTGTACACATACTTTACCTATGGAGAAAAAACATTCAGACACAAATTAGTGCAATTACTCCAATCATCATTTAAAGCTCCAACTATGGTAAAACTTAGGTCCTACAGTAGGGGTAGGCAACCTGTGGCCTTCCAGATGTTGATGGGCTACAAATCCCATAATCCCTGACCACTGGCCATACTGGCTCAGGCTGATGAGAGTTGAGTTCAACAATATCTGGAGGGCCACAGGTTGCCAATCCCTGAACTAGGGGGGAGCATATCTCAAAAATAAGTGTGTTGCCAGAGATTAAAATTTATGATTAAAGTCCTAATAAAAATCTAGCTGCAAACAAGAACTCCAGAGGATTAACTAGCTCAGAAAAGAATCTCTTGGACATACAGAGGATATTCCTACACTGATGCTCCTTGTTCCTTAAAATACACAGGAAATTAGTGTCCTCTATTTTCTGTGTCTGCACTGCAAAGTAGGGTTTTTTTAGTATCCCATCTACTCTGGAAATAAGTCACTCTGTGGGAAAGAATGAGCGAAGTCATAACTCGGAAATTAATTAATTATCGATAATTAATGAAAATATTATTATTGTTAATGCCCTATCAACCTCAATATCCATTTAGTGCAATGTCTCCCTCAAATTACCAAATCGACAGGGTATAGGCAACAAGCAGAGAGAAAAGAACAGCTGTAGGCAGGGACAAGAAACGCCAGTGAAAGCATCAGGGGAGAAAATATTTACACCAAATTTCCAACCACAGCTGGAAAAAGCTGGAAAAATGAAAAAAATGCCAAGCACCAATGGCAGAAAGGCCTTTCCCACAACATCACCAGCCATCCTTGCAAAGACTCCTGGGATACAGTTGTGCCATAAAGGCTCCTGGGATACATGCTAGGTGCGGGGTGGAGAACTGAAGGAGGAACACGCCACAGCAAATCCACTATTTCAGTGGGGCAAATCCACTAACTTTCTTCTAACACATACAAGTGTGTATGTGTGCACGCATGTGTGCATGCATGCCCACCTCCCACATGCGTTCACTAATAAAAATGAATTGCTGATATTCTGAATCTGCCCACTTTCAACACTATTCTTAGGGCTCTTATCTTAAATATCTGCTACATGCCTAAGAATTAATGTTGTTTTCCACATTGATTTCTAAGGCTGATGACAAAAGTGGGCAAAGCCAGGTATATTACATGCCTGCAGTGGGGTGGGTGGGGTGGGGTCAGAATAAGCCTTGGCATCCTGCCAAACATGACTTCATGCTTTGGGATGGTTCTTTTGAGGAAAAACATTACTTCAGTAAAGCTTTCCCCCAGGTGAAGGCATATTTCTCCATTTTTCATTTGTTCAGCCACAATATGTACATTTACATTTTTTTCTATGTAAGCTTTCAATTTTGTCTTCCTTATATAACTTAGTTCAGATTTTCCAGTTTTATGTAATTGGCCTAGATGGGTTAGCTGAAGTACATTTAAAGAGTAGTATTGGATGGGATGGAATAAAGGGCAAGTTCTTAAATTATACCTTGAAGGCTAAACTAGAATATTCAAATCCTGATTGGATTATTAAGTAGTAAAAAGAGTAATACACTGCTGAAAAATAGTACAAATATACATACTACTCATTAGCTTACAGGAATCTAGCAGAGAAGGTTTATTATTTCATTTGTTAATCATTCTATTTGATATAAAAATCAAAATTCAAATCATAATTTAATTGTTGCATATTCACTTGTTAGGGAACACCTTCTAAAAATAATAAAATTTATTCAGGGGGTTGTGTAATTCTAGCAGATGAAATGATTAATGGTTAGCCAGTCATTTGCTGCAATTATGATAATAGTTTAGTGTGAAATTCCTGTTGATCTTTGGTAGGCATTCCCACCACGCTCAAATGTCTACTGCATGGGAGTTGCAGTGGGATCATACGGCACCATTTTAAAAAACAACAACAACAAAAACACCCCGTATTCCATGAAAGAAAAATAAATAGAATAATAAATCTGGTGTGAAATCCCAAGGTTTCAAAGTGAAGGAAACCATTGACATCTGTCATTATAAATCAATTATTCTAGGATCAAAAAGAGTCAAGATTCATATAGAGACTCAAGATTCTTATAATTCATTCATGCACCAAATAGCATGAAAGTCATGAGTTAAGGTATTAACCTTAAGTTCTGCACCATGTAAGTAGTAAATATATTCCAAAATATTTGCTTATTTTCCACGCACCAATACTTTCCCTTGTTTTTTCAGCCTCAATTTCTTCCTTTTATAGATTTTTCAGCCTCAATCTTCACTTTGTTTTGAGAAACCAAGTGAGCCATTCCAGAAACTACAAATCAAGAGAAGTTAAGAGAAGTTTCTCACTCACACATGGAAACAAGAAAGAAGCCTGTGGTGATGAGAATATCCTACATCATCCTCAGGTTTCTGGATGTGACAAAGTCCTTTCCAACCAAGCTTCAGGAATGTGTCATCAAGACATACTACGAAAATGTGAAAAAATAGCAAACAAAATATGATCTCAACCAAACATGGATGTTTAGGCTTAAGATATTGGCATCTAAAATAGTGATCATGTCACTGATGAACTCCTTCCTCCCACTTCCAGAGTTTCACTTCCCTATGTATAAAGAACTTCTTACCAAACATTTCTATAAAGACAAGCATATATATTGTTACCAACTGTCTGACCACCTAATAATTTTGGTTTGATGTTTAGTTATGCATAGTTGATGCCTATGTCAGCAAGTCTGAAGAATTCTCTGAAGAGACTTATAGCACAGCAGTGACATAGATGCAGCAGTCACATCAGATAACAAAATTTGGACATATATTTCTACAATATAGCATTCTAAATGACAGATATTTACTGAACTTCAGTATCTTTTTAATGTATCTGGATCTGCATTCAACAGTCATGCACAAAACGTAAAAATGAAGCATAACCTTCCATGTCTCCTGATTAATTAAAATCTATTTTATAATAAGGCCTTTGGTTCAACTGACCTCAAAAACATGGAATTTGACACCATGTGTTCACTCTTTTATGAGCAATGAGATAATGAAATGCCATCTTATGATTCCCCTGCAACTTCAATGCATGGCAGAAATTTTGGGGGAAGCCTATTAAATGACAACTTACATGCCAATCATCCTCCATCAACTTTCCTATGCTGCCAATCATCCTCCATCAACAGTTTTTTTCATACAAAACAACACAACTGCATTTGTCTTTGCTTGCTGACCATAAGCTAAGTCTAGAAGAGCATTCCCATGAGCACACTAGTACCAAAATGTGGTTCTGCATCAACCACCATCTATCAACATAACTAAAAGGTGAAATAAGACAAAGACAAACAGCCGTCTTACAAGTACAGCCCCAACCAAAGCAAATGTTATCTTCTAGAGATTGTTATATCCAAAGAATTAAGATTCAGTATTAGGATATACTATTTTTCTCCATTCTGTGGTATCCACTGGGCCAACATTTTTAGTGACTGAAATAGAAAGAAAAAAGATGCATTGAGAGAAAGATGTCTCTGCATATGCAACTGCATGACCTGACAAAAAGCATAACCAAAATCAGAGGAACTGACAAGGCAAAGATATCAGTGTCTGTACTATGCAACAGTTGAAATGGCTTTTGACTGAAAAAGAAAGCACTTTCTATAAATACAACCATTCAGATGTTTGCATTGTATCACTACTGAAGCTATGGAAATTAACCACCCATTTTGTATTGAATTTAGGCTCTTAGAAAATAGTTCAGGGTGGGGGTCATAATTAAAAGGTCATGCACCTTAACACACACTACCAGGGAACTGAAGGCTTTGTCATTAACTTGGAAGGCTTACTGATGCTTATTTTAGAACTTTAACACCTATGCAAAAGAACACAACAGGAATTGGAAACAAGGGAGAAAAACGCATCGTGGGTATTAATTAAATTGTTCTACAGTCATTTTTGTGTACATTGTTTTCCTCCCTAATTCCTGGAACAAACAAGCAAATGCACTTAAACACACCTTGATTTAGGATTGTGGAACTTCACCAACATTCAACTAAATATACAAACAACATGTACCAGAAAATTAACACTTCCCCAAATGCTTTGAAATATTTATTATCTTTTTAAAAAATAGTTTCAATTCAACAAGTGCACAAGTGTGTGAGAGCTACTCATTTTGTTCTCACTGTCACAAGTATTTTGGCAGACTGCCAAATAAGAGTTCTTCTCTAAACACTGCAAAATCTGCCTAACTTAACTTCTGCCTTTCACCCCACCCCCTAAATGTGGGAGACAGTATACACACAGAAACAGTTCCCTTAACTCCAGGACTAACAGTGTATCACATGGGAAGAGAATGACCAAAGCACCAATATATTGCTTTGTTAAGTGCTGAACTTCCTTAACCCCAGATTACAAATACCAATATATTCCCTGCACACAACAATTCCATTTTGCCTCTTTGCTATCTGTCATTATAGGCTTGTGTTGGAAATCAGGGTCGAGTTCTCTTGCCGAGTTAGTTGTTAACCCTATTCCCCATGACTGCAAATCTGCTGGATCTCCCCAACATAGCCACAATGCCCCCACAATAAACTATATAGAAATATTGCAGCATTTACTTCAGCCAAGAATATCAGCATGCAATGGTTTACAGAACAGTCTCTTGTCTACAGTCAGTTTGAGAGTAGGGAAGAATTTCCCATGACAAACCCAATTGTGTTATTGACCAAGATGTCTTAGTATGAATTTTCTGCTTCTGGAGACATGTTAAATGCTATTAGCTCTGCCTACAAACATCCTCATGAGCTTACACTTAGACAACAAAATCAAATGCCATTTACTTACTGCATTTACTCTTGCATTACTAAAGTGTTACACAAACCAACCACATTTAATCCAAACCCAAAACATTGTGTCTAGCTAGAGTTACATAAACTATTCTGAACTGATTAATTATAAAAGCCTTTACACAAGTTTTCAATGAATAACAAATACTGCATGCAAACAGCATTATTATGATTAAATAAAATGGAACTGGATTTTCCAAGAAGAAAAGTAGAATAACCATAAATTTTTATGGTCCACGTTTAATGTATTTGCAGTTTACAGGTTTGGATCCTCAGGTGAAATGAGTTGATCTACTTGTATCCTTACAGAGTTCAGATACCTTCTGAGCAGGCCTTGTATAATGATATAAGGGGTTGCTTTACATTGTCAGATGATCAGTTTCTCTAGCCCGGTACAGTTTACTCTGACTGACTGTGGCTTTCTGGGGATTCTGGCAAGAGTGTTTCCTGTTGCTCAAGATCCTTTAACTGAAGATACCAGAGATTGAACTGAGACCTCATATGTGCAAACCATGTGCTCTACAATTGAGCTGCAGCCATCAGACACCACATCTCCAAAGTTTAGACTTGGCAGTCAGTTTTCAAAAAAAACCTTAAGAATCCTATTCAAGTCAATAGGACAACTCCAGCATAAAGGTGGCAATCATATGCACTGTCACATGAACTTGGCCATGTATTTAACATGCCTCACGATGACAACAGCAGCATTTATATGGGGAAAAGTCCCACTGAATGTAATAGGATTTACTTCCAAGAAGACATGCCTAGGATTGCACAGTAAAAATCATATATTTATCCTATCCACTCAAGAGCTAATCCAAAACGTCTTGGTTGTTTTTTTTTAACATTATGGGTATTCCAAGTAATTCCTCTCACGCCAGAGGTCCACTATTGAACAGTATAACGTATAATATCCTAGTTACACAAATTATGTGAAATTGCAAGACATTCTACCAATCCCCCCCCCCCCCCCAAATGATTTGCACCTGTTATCTGGATAGCAAGAAATTCCATTGCCTTTTCAACAATTGCTCCCATCCTATGGCCTATTCATGCAACTGTAGTCACATTTTAATCTAACATGGTTTCCATAGACTTCCTGAATCTACTCTGCCTGGGTGATAACTGCAAGAGAAAGGTTCTAAAAAACCATCCAATAGACAAGAAAAAGTTAATTCAGATAGAATGAACACATATTGAAAAGCAGATAGCCAATCAAAATTAAAAGAACCTTAAACAGTTGATAGCTGCAGATGTTCAACATCCTCTCTGGACATCTGGCATCCCAAATCTAACACAGTTACTTAGGAGTAAAACCTCATTCCAAACAGTATACTTGCTTCCAGGTCTATATGTGTTAGATTGGGATGTAAATTTCAAATACTTCTATAGTACAATAGGATATAATTACTGTGAAGAGTATGAATATATTTACTAGCTAGATTGTATTTTGGTGAGTGACTCAAATGTACTTTTAAAAAAATCACAAGGCAATTTTATTGCACTGTTCTAAAGATATGGTCTTGGAAGAAAGAGTTTAAGCCTGAGATTACTTGTTTGTGGCTGTTTCTCAGGAGTTAAACTGCTTCAAAGATGTTCACATACAAACCAAGTTGATCAAGGTAGTTTCTGTCAGAAGCGATCAGAAATACCATAAAACATTAGTCTACAGCTATCTGGACTAACAGGCAATTAGTCTTAGATAAGGCTAAAAACACCCACACCTCTAACATTTATTTTTGCAAACTTAGTTTGCATTGGCTGTTAGGAATGCTCTATTCTACAAACAGCTCTCACAGAATGCGCCACTGACATGCAGTCAAAGGGTCACTTAACGGCCAAAATCACTGTGAGGGAAGCTGCTTGCTTTCCAAAGGTTTCTGGGCCAGAAACTGTATCCCAATCCTGCCTCACAGTTGTCAGAACAATCTGCACATACAACTACTCCAATACTTGGAATCAAAGATTTGGCAACAGAAGAGCACAAGACTTTCTTCTCCCGCTCATGAACTGAAATCTTTCAACCATGCATTTGTTCCTTCAGAACCAGACACCTTCCATTTCCAGAAAAGTCACAATGCACTTAATAAGAGTTATCCTTCCAAAATGCCACCAGTAAGCACCAAAACCAAACATAAAGCAGTGCTCTCTATAGCACAAGACATTTCCTTAACAGATCACAAACTTCTTCACTGAAATTTAGCTTAGGCTACATACAATTCATAAAAAAATCCAATGTCATGAATTCAACACATTGCACCTCAATAGTATATATGGCATTGTACTGAAATCAGTGCATCTCCCTGGGAATTTAAGATAGGGAGGTAAGTCCCTGTTTACATTTTCTTTTGAAGACAGAAATTAAAGTATGTTTTTCAGAAATGTCTGTAGGGTTAGAAGTTTGACAGTGCTGTGCAAATCAAGCACATGAAATAAGAATAAATTACAGGAATTTAACAGAAAAAAAGCTATTAAATACATAATTAAAATTCTTATCAGGAAAATGGTGGGAAGCAATTTTCCAAATTAGTTTCAATGGATTACTCACTTATCAAGGGAATGAGATTTTAGTGCCAATATTTAGCACGGTTTATTTAGCATCCACTAGTCTAGCACCTTGCCACACGCATGCCATTGCATACTGTCTAGACCAAAAAGTGCCATTCACACTTTGATTCGCTTCTTTTCTTTTCTTTAATGCAAACAGAATCCAGCAAGCTACAAACAGACTTCCTCAAAAAGCTCTATGGGGAGCGGGTGGGTGATAGAAGGGAAATGTATTTTTATTCTGAGACATAAGGCCAGCAAACGGATTTCTTCAATTAAGAATTCTCCTACCCCTGTTGCCATTCACTGCAGATTTAACTCAGCCCACCATTATGGCCCTTCAGAAAGAGAAGGGTGGTGGAAGAAATAAAATAATCTGATCTGCACCCTCTCCTTCCCTGCAATATTTCCAGTCCTTAGGAGGCACCTCTGAACAGCCCCGCGTGTCTGGTGTTACGAGTTGCCACAAACGCGACTATTATGATGGCTGCAATCCTGAACACCCTGCCTAGAGAACTCGGTGCGAGTTGCTTCCGAGTCACCCAGCACAGGGCTCAGAGCTGCATGGGTCATTTGATGAACCGGGTCCCCGCGCTTGCAAGAAGTGAACCGCTTTACTGAACTTCCTCCATCCAGTAAGCTAGAAGTGGTAGCGGTAAGAAGGAAAAGAGAAAAGGGGGGGGGGGGGGATGGAAGCGGCTGCCCTTACCGCGCTGAGCTTTGCAGGCACTGCAGCCTCAAGCCTGTCAGGGAGGGAAAGAAGCAGGGGCCCCGCGAGAACCAAGCCCTCCTCCTCGCACGCCCCCTTCCCCACACCCCGAGGCCGCAGGAGGCCTCGCGCCGCCGAACAGGATGTCGCACGGCCAAGCAGCGCCCTGGCCCGTCTGGCGCCGCTTGACTTCCCTTCCCCCGTTCTCTAGGCCACCGAGAAAAAGCGGGCACGGCGCAGCCTCTCACCTTCGGCTGACACACCCGTCTGGGCCTCGGCCGCGCGTCTCTGGAGCGAGGAAAGCCAGCGGGTCCGCAGAGCGAGAACCTCCCTGCTCCTTCTCCAGTGCCGCCGCGGCAGCCGTGCAAGCCAAGCTCCCTTCGCCTCAGCCCCAGCCAGGCAACCCGAGCCCAGCGAGGCTGGCTTCCCTCCCAGCTTCGTCTGTCGCTCCGCCTCCTCGCCCTCACCCCTGCCAACCCGCTCGAGGCCTCGGGGACTCAAGCGCCGCCTACCCGCCTGACTGGGCTGTCACGCTGGCGACGGCTACCGAGCTAGCAGCCGCTGTTGCTGCTGGTGGTGTAAGGGCTGCTGTGGTTGTTACCGCAGCAGCGGCGGTAGCCATCGGCTTTCCCTCAGGCTTGGCGGCTCCTGCCGGCCTCTCTTGCTGCAGCCGCCACCCCGGCTGGCTGGCGCGTTCCGTACCCTTAACTCAGGCTCGGCTGAGGGAGAAGAATCACCCGTTGCCCCAGAGCTGACCTGTCAGAAACGAGGCGGCCGTGGGTGGGTATGGAGGAGGGGTGCGTCGGACAGAAAGACGCCGCAGCACCATTTCTGGAGGGCTTCGTACGAAGTGGGCCTTGGCTTTTCTAGCGTCTTGGTTTCTTCATACTATGTCATATTGCAGCGCAACCCACATATATTTGATTTGGTTGTTAAGCCTTCGATACGGGTTGCCAACTCTTCTTTTTTCTGGCAGGTCCCCTGTGCCTTCAACAGCTGCCCGATATTTGCCCCGTACACACAGCCCCGCACTTTAACCAAGTTTATTTGGCAGTAAGTCATGCATTTTGATGTTCCAGTCTTAGTAACTAAAACTTTTTCTGCCCCTTCATTCTCATGTCTAGAAAGCCCTTCACCTGCAAAGTCTCTACCTGTCAGATAGCTGGACCCCTTCTACAAAAACCCTAGATTTCATTAGTATTTTGTGGACTTGAATGGCATGATGGCTGCATAAAACCACACGAAGCCAAGTCCGAGAAGCCCTGATTTTTTAAAGCCCTGTGGCTCTAGGAAATTACAAAAATAGAAGAGTTCCTTATGAAACTGTAGTGTTCCATTCAAATGTAGAGTGGTGTACTAAATTTTGAAATGTAGGCACTTATCATGATTGTGTAGACACACATACACACACAACAGCACCTCCCCCCCCCCCCCACAGAATAGCAGTATAACTACAATCCCTTACATAATTACCTGGGAGTAACCTCCATTGAATTCAGTGGTGCTTACTTCTGACTACACATGAGTTCAAACACAATCGTTTAGCTTTTAGTTATAAATACAAACACTTATACAAAGAAGTGTTACCATTTTAAAATGCTCATATGTAGTTGAAACCCCAAAGAAAGGGAAAGTGGTATCTAGCATCTGCTTGATGATTGTCATTCTCTGACTTCATCTATGCTAATCTGTCATAATAGTAAAACTTGAAAGCCTTATTATCACCTCATTGGCTGGTTTCAGACGACACATTAAACAACGGGGGGGGGAACAATAATCAGTTGTGTTGCTTATTGTGTTGTGTGGAGGGTTACACACCATGCACACCCAACTGATAGTACGCTATCCCACCCAATTAAGCAACGGAGAGAAACAATGGGCTTGCATGTTGTTTAGCCTGAAGCCCCATTGTTTAATGTGTCGTCCGAAACCAATCTCCCCCCCCGTGGACTATTCCGTTTGGGAATAGAGTTCTGCTGGCCGGAGAAGCTGAACACCCCACCCCCCACCCTCCCACCCCGCCTGCTCTACACAGCCAGCAGAACTCGCTGTGCATACTGGGATATGGCTGGAGGACTGAGGGAGTGGGAGGGAGCAGACGAAGCAACCAAGATGGCCGCCGGAACTTTCAGCTGCACAAGCATCGGAGTTGCAGCATGTCGTGTGTGGAGCACCACCTACGTAACACACAGTTAGTACACTATTTCCCCCTCCGTTGCCTAATGTGTCGTCAGAAACCAGCCATTGTCTTGTCAGAGGAAAGAAGGTCAAGTATTGAGGGAACAACCACAAAATGGCTTCCATAGGTCCTGGCTTGTCACAAAAGACAAGTTAACTTGCCCAAGAAACATTACACACACGGACAAAATACCAATTTCCTAGAAGGAAAACTGATGATACTCAGTACATTCCCCCCACAACGCAAAAAAGACCCGGCCAACATCCCTTAGCCCTCCTCCCCAAAAAGCAACACAGGCTAGAAACCCAGATACACCCCAGACCACTACCACCCTGAAAACACTACCAGGAAATATACACACCCAAAAAATGCAACCCAGAAAAACATACCAAGGCAAACACACAAGCTAGACAACACACATACACATATAAACCCCAGACATCTGCCTCCCCCCCGCAAAAAAACTCCAAGCAACATCACCAAGAAAACGGGGGGGGGGGGGGAAATGAAAACAAAACACACCTCCCCAAAAACCTCCCAACCCAAAACTCTAGGTAATACCACCCACAGCACTCTCTCTCTCTCTCTTTCGCTCACACACACACACACACATATGCACAAAACAGGGAACCCCGCTACATAGATACTCACAAAAAACAGAAAACCCCAGGCAACAGCACCACTCAATAAAATAAAAGCCAGGGAAAACATACATACACAAAACATCTGAGACCCAAAGGCATTCTGAGGGAAAGATAGGAAGAGGGAGGGGCAGCTGGAGGCCTGTGTTTCTCTTTCCAGCAAATTTAGCCACTACCGAAGGTCAACAAAAACAAAAATTAAAAATTTCAGAGGGGTAAGGAGCTTGAGCAGGCATGAAGGGTGGTGCAGGCATGAAGGGTGGTGCCTAGGGACTCCAACAAGCAATGTGTTGCTGATCCCAAGTTTAAAGGATAACCAAGAAAATGTAAACAAAAAGGCACTGTAAGATTAAGTACATTCTTGTGTTTGATTTGCTTTTTGCAGATTGCAGATTTGAATAAGGAATATTATGTGTTGAGATAATTAGACGTCTCCTGAATAAAAGGGAAGATTTAGTTATCATGACATTTAAGTACCATGTCAACTACATAAGATGCATGTAGGCTCTCATAACAGTATGATGCAACAGGACAATGATGTTTTGTATTGTGCAGTTGCTTCCTACAAACTGTCAGTGCAACTGTCCTATTTAAAAAGGTCTGTCCTGAAAAATCTAAAATGTGTGACAGTGCAGTTAAGAGTGCTATCATACTACCAAGTTCAGAATGAGAGATACATGCTCAGACTTGTCAAGAGCATCCAACTGCACTGCGAGCAGCTTAGCTTAGTTTTGAAAAATGCTAAGAGGAGCACAAAGAAGGCAGGATTGTTGGGAGCTGTTCAGTGTAGCCAGATATTAGTTTATGTGAATAAGACATAGCATTAAGTAGGGATATTCAGAAATCAATCAGTGTATAGGCCTCATGGATGGACAAATGTAGCCAGAGTAAAATACAGGCAGAGTAAAATAAAGTTTTAAAACACAGAATGAGCATTTTGACACCGTTGTGAAAGGAAAGTGTGAATCAATAGAAATGTTGAGTGGACACTAATAACCATCATAGTGATCACCCAAGAGAAACATTTAGCATCTACATTTTGTATAGACTAGATGAGGTGATGCCACTGCCATAAAAGTCAGGGAACAAGCATCTGTAATCAAAAGAGGACATTAAACCACAGGCAAGAGTTTGAGGGGCTTGGACAGATGGAAAGGGTAAGAGCTTCTAAATGTGGTGGAAAAAAGAGCAAGATTTAGACCTGGGGCCTTGTTATTAGAATCCAAATACATTTTTGGATGGCAAAAACCATTCATTTTCCAACTTTCATTTTAAGAGTCTACTTGGGGATGGTACTGATTTAATATTTACAACATTTGTAGATGCTACTGGCCCACCATGTCATATTGCTAGCTCTTTGGTTAAAAAAGAAACCGTATTCCATTCAGGTTCTATACTTGATGCTCTACAAAAAAGAATACCAGGAGTCTCACCAAATCTATCTATTGATCTTAGACATTAGGAGTTCCAAAACAACAATATTCCATTTTCTTCCCAAAAGTAGTGGTTTCTCATTAAGGGTTCACTGTGTCAATTTATCAGCATAAAATATGCTCAGAAATTCTAATGAAGTGTAACGTTTCCAAATCTCAGGGATCCTGAGCATCTTTCACAATGATAACGATATCTGGAACTTTATTTGCTGAATCAGTGTAAATATGCGGTAAAATAATTACAAGCATTATTTGTAATTGTGACATCTGTGTTTATATCTCAACCTTGTAAAACTATGACAACATAGTTCCTACTTTTTCTAAAATATGAGTAAGGCTTTTGCTGCCAAAAAAAGTAACAATAAAACATGAACCACATTATCCCATAGATAATTAGTGTCTGTATATGTTTGACAGTCATGGAGACAGAAGTCTACTGTTTAGATAATCTCTGTGGCATAAGGAACACTTTTACAAGCATTGCAGATCATCCATTAAAGAAACTTTAAAGTGTGTTCTAATAGAACCCCTTCTAGAAGTCACATAAGTCAGTCGTTCTACTGCAAGACCAAAGTCAGGACAGGAATATAAGGTTGAAACAGAGGAGTGTAATGAAAGTCCAGGTGGGTCTATATGCCAGATTATTAGTAAAATTATTGTTCTGATTGTTGTGGGGTGAAAATTATCTATAATAGTTGGAAAGGTTGATGTTCCTCTAAGCCCCCTTCACTAGTAATTATAGAAAGATAAACACAGCTGTATAGCTTACGAGTTCTATGAGGCAGATGTCTGGACTCCTCACCCCATGCATTTATTTATTTATTTATTTATACTACTTTTATATCACTTAATCTCCTAAAATCTCTAAGAGAGCAATCATGGCCTCTAGACAGCATCTGTGGTCCCATAGGATGTTGTGGATTTCCTCCTCTGCACCCAGTGACAAAGCTATAAATAAAGGAGGAGGAAATCCAATCATGGATCTCTCCGTGTTCCTTCCAGCCACTTCAGAAAGCTTCTCTTATAGATCACAACTGTGACCTCGACCTCATAACAGTAGTCGGAGAGGGAGAAAAGGGGAAGTGTTGGTCGACGGAGGGGAGATAGGAGAGACAAGAACAGCTAAGCAACCCCAATACTCATGGGTGGGAACTGCCCACCCATGGGGTCTCTGTTTTATCAGAATTCAGCTTCAGTCTATTAGCCCTCATAGGGTCCATAACTGTATCAGGGTGCTTCTATAAGAGCGATTTAAAGCTCTTTCAAGGCGCATTACCAAATTTACCTCTACAAGAGCGGAGCGCAAATCAGGGGTCCAAACGCATTTAATCTCTGATTATTCGCATTTTCGAATGCATGTTGTGACTTTTAATTTACTGCCGGGAGTAAGAGTGCCTTATGTCCGTGTAAACAATTTTGTGAGGAGGCGCATTAACGATCAGATGGTCCTGATGTCATGCATAGAACTGCCCCTTCACTGGGAAAACCTCCCACTTTTTCATTTAGTTTTATTTCCTGCCTTCTCCTGGCAACTTTCTCCTTGTTCTCCGTCTCTCTGGATGGAAGCTCCAGGAACACGAGACCAATATGAACTGAAAATAAAGTTTATTTTAACTTCCCTGATGGAATATTTCGCTCATGGAGACACGGGGCCAGATGGAGTAGTTTCACGAGACGTAAAGGGGGTAGGAAGGATGTGCGCATGTGCGCATAATTAGCTATCAGCTTAGATATATCATCCCCTCACTTCTTGCTGGGTTCCTGACATGAGCTGTGTGTGTTTGTGTGTATGTTTTACAATGGTTGAGCTCACTGGGAAGAGGAGGGGGAAGGACCAAAGCAGCATCCCCCTGTCTGTTTTGGCGTGTGTGTGCGAGGCACATTCCCATTTACTCCTGAGCAGTTCACTTGAAATGGAAATCGGGCGAAGTGGGGGGGAGAGACGCAGCTCTGACTAAAAATAAGTTTTCAAAGGGTGCTGGAGGGGGAAACTTATGGAGCACATTCCCATTTACTCCTGAGCAGTTCTGGGAGTGGGGACAACTTCAGCTGGTGCGAAATTGGAGGGGAGAGAGGTAGCCAGAAAGGTTAACCACATCATTCCCGGCAGGTAACCTAGGTAACCAAAGGCAGGAGATTCTGGTAGGTGGGGAGAATAAAGGGTGCAAAACCTGTTTGGGCAGTTTCCTGGGACAAAGCCATTGCTTTCAGCAACATTTGCATGCATGTCAACAACTTTAAAGAGAGTTTCATATAGCCAGTAATGGGCTTCAAACGCCTCTTCGTATATAGGTATTAGGCGTAAAAGCAATTGTCAGGAGATGCGCATAATCGGGGAACCAGGTGTCAAAGCGAAATCTTGTAGAAGGGGTGTCAGTTCAGAAGGTGCATGGTGTCCCCTGATTCAGAGGTCACAGAGAAATCCCCTAATGACTGCTCCAATGGCTTCATATAGATGTTAATCGGGGGGGGGGGGGGGAATGGGGCCTGTAGCACTCCACAGTCCAACTACCTGGATTAAGCACAGATAATCCACCTCAGGATTTATATTAGACTGGCAAGGCAAGGGCAAAGCTGCCTGTGGCTGTCTGCAAGGAAGGAACACTAAATAAACTACTCATCTCCTAAATTTGTATGGAACTAGACTCTTACTTCCAAGGGTCCCAGGCCCCTGGACACAACAGTTTACTCTACATGTTCATGTTTGAAATATATGATCTATTAATAACAGACATTTTAGCATTTTGTGAAGGGTTCTCTGACTTAAATTTCCTCAAAGCAATCGTTGTATATTTTAAATTCTTGTCTGCTTAATTAAAAATTCCCCTTTTCAAAGAAACCTCTCTCTGTGTGTGTCCTTGGGCTATCCCTGCCAAAACATACTATTGCCAAAGTTGAAATACCCCTTAACAAATGTGTGTCTTGGAAAATACCCGTGTTTGTACCCATGTTCTAGAGAGCACACTCAGTAACACTAAATTTCAGTGTAGAAAATGAGAAATCCAAAGAAACTCAAACGGACAGATTTGTCCATTCCTATTTCCATTCTATTGGGTTGGCAATTTGGGAATTCGAGGATTAATAGTCTCACAGTGCAATTCAATACATGTCTAAGAAGTAAAACCCACTGAGTTCAGTGGGACATGCTTCCAGGTAAGTGAGTATACAGTCTCTGTCACGTTAGAACTGGGTGCGTTGACAGAAAGGCAGCATATAATATATATGGAGGAGAAAATGAGAGCACTCATATTTGGTTACTCTGAAATTGATACATTACTGACATCCAGTATGTTTAAATAAACTGTACTGATAATACCACATCACTCTTCACAAACTCAGAAGTGATAAAATAATGGTTCCTTTGTTTCATTTGTTTCAGCAATTTTAAAATATAGGGGAAAATCACCAGAGTGCACATTTGGCAAAGATACAACCTGTAGACAGGAAACAAATGTATGTGGGCAGCAAATATTTTAGGGAAGAGATATTGCTATGAAATATTATGAAGGACTGATGAAAATGGTTCTATTTATCATAGCTGCCAGAACGGGGTGGCAATAGTGGAAGGTGGGGCTATTTGATAAATACAGAATGACTGAGTGGACATCAGATTAACAAGACTGCTATATCACTTGTATATAGATCATTTTCGAGATATTTATTTTGTTGCATAGCTTGCATTATCTTGAATTTTCGAGGCAATGTTCAGTGGTGTTGACAACTACACATTAAAGATACACCCATGTCTCTCTCTCTCCCCCAACCCCCAAAAGCTGACAATCTAAGCAATTTGATGCTAATGTTTAACAGAATTGGAAAAGGCAATGCGTCAAGCAATATTGTGTAGTATTGTGCCTATTCCAGTGGTTTCTTGTAAAATGGAGTATGGCTGGGGAAGCAAGACACCACTCACTTAGGCCTCATCTACAAGAATTCGCCTTTACGCCTGGTTAGGCGATATGTGCATATTCGCAGAAGCGCATTTACGCCTAATACCTCTGTACGAGAAGCGGCGAAGCGCATTACTGGAAGACCGATACGCGAATTCAACTGTTGACATGTGGAGAATTGCTTGTTCACATAGTCAAAATGCGCTTTAACGGCCGGAGCAAAATAAAACTCGCTATTTAATGCACATTCGATAATGCGCATAATCGGAGAGAAAACGCGCCTCTACGCCCGATTTGCGCTCCGTTCTTGTAGAGGTAAATTTTTTAATGCGCCTTGAAAGAGCTTTAAATGCCTCTTGTAGAGGCAGCCTCTATCTGCTCAGTTACAGTTTTTGTGTAGTCCTTTTTGTGTAGCCATAAACTCAGAACTATGATAAGTTAGGTCCCATGGCAAGTGGCCGTAATGATAAAAGGAGTCCAAGATGGGTGATAGTTGTTGTTTTTTAAAAGAAATTTTAAAGGCACAATTACAAACAATTCCAACAAGGAAAAAAGATAGAAGACAACAGAAGAAAAAGCTTAGAGATGACCTGAAAACTAAAAAAGAACACATATAGGAAGTGGAAGGAAGGCCAGGCTACAAAAGAAGAGTACAGGCAGGTAGCACAGAAGTGTAGCAATGGCATCAGGCAGGCTAAAGCTGAGAATGAGCTAAGGCTAGCGAGGAATGCTAAAAGAAACAAAAAAGGTTTCTTCAGGTATGTGCATAGTAAAATACAGTGGAAAGAAATGGTGGTTCAACTGCTTAATGAGCATGGCAAATTGATAACAGAGGACAAAGAAAAGGCCAAAGTGCTCAGTTCCTACTTTGGCTCAGTCTTCTCCCAAAAGCAGGTCTATGACCCCCCTGGCAAAAGTGAAGTACAAGCTGAAGGGGCAGGATTGTAGTTTGAGACTGATAAACAAATGGTCAAGGAATGCCTAATTTCTTTGAATGAATTCAAATCTCCAGGGCCCAATGAACTAGAGTAATAATGGAGCTAGCAGAAGAACTTTCAGAACCACTATCTTTACGAACTCATAGAAGACGGGTGAACTGCCAGATGACTGGAGGAGGGCTAATATCCCTATCTTGAAAAAGGCCAAAAAGGAGGAAACTGAGAACTACAGACCAGTTAGTCTGACATCAATCCCTGGGAAATGTTTGGAGCAGATTATAAATAAGTCAACCTGTAAGCATCTTGAAAACAATGCAGTGATTACTAGAAGCCAGCATGGATTTGCCAAGGCTAATCTGATCTCATTCCTTGATTGGGTAACCTCCCTTGTGGACTGTGGGAATGCTATGGACATAATATATCTTGACTTCAGCAAAGGTTTTGACAAAGTACCACATGACATTCTGATCAGCAAACTAGCTAAAAGTGGGCTAGATGGAACAACTATTAGGTGGATCCATAATTGGCTACAGAATCGGACTCAAAGAGTGCTTATCAATGGTACCTTCTCAAACTGGAGGAAGATAACAAGCGGGGTACCGCAGGGCTCAGTCCTGGGACCAGTGCTCTTCAACATTTGTATTAATGATTTGGACGAGGAGATGTACGGAATGCTTATCAAATTTGCAGATGACACAAAATTGGGTGGGATCGCTAACACCCTGGAAGAGAGAAACAAACTTCAAAGTGATCTTGATAGGTTGAGTGCTGGGCTGAAAACAACAGAATGAAATTTAATAGGTATAAATGACAAATTCTACACCTAGGAAAAAGAAACCAAATGCACAGTTACAAGACGGGGGATACATGGCTCAGCAATATGACAAGTGAGAAGGATCTTGGAATTGTTGTAGATCACAAGCTGAATATGAGCCAACCCTGTGATGTGGCTGCAAAAAAAGCAAATGATATTTTGGGCTGCATTAATAGAAATATAGCTTCAAAATCGTGTGAGGTACTGGTCCCCCTCTATTCAGCACTGGTTAGGCCTCATCTTGAGTATTGTGTCCTGGGCACCACACTTCAAAAAGAATGCAGACAAGCTGGATGGGGTTCTGAGGAGGGCAACGTGGATGATCATGGGTCTAAAAACAAAGCCCTATGAGGAGAAACTGAAAGAACTGGGCCTGTTTATCCTGGAGAAGAGAAGATTGAGGGGAGACATGATAGCACTCTTTAAATAGGCTGACCAGATAAAATCCAGGTCAGGGCTGATGTAACTTTAACAGTTGTAGAGAAAAGGGAATTTCAGCCAGTGTCATTTGTATGCAATTAGTTCCTGGTGATATCCCCTCTTCATCACAACAGTTAAAGGTGCAGACACTATACTAGAGTGACCATATACAAAAGAAGGCAGGGCCCCTGCAACTTTAACAGTTGTGATGAAGAGGGAATTTCACCAGGAACTAATTGCATACAAATGACACTGGCTGAAATTCCCTTTTCTCTACAACTGTTAAAGTTACATCAGCCCTGACCTGGATTTTATCTGGTCACCCTATCTTTAAATACTTGAAAGGTTGACACACAGAGGAGGGTCAGGATCTCTCCTCAATCATCCCAGAGTACCGGACATGGAATAATGGGCTCAAGTTACAGGAAGCCAGATTCCAGCTGGACATCAGGAAAAACTTCCTGACTGTTAGAGCAGTACGACAATGGAACCAATTATCTAGGGAGGTTGTGGGCTTTCCTACACTAGAGACATTCAAGAGACAGTTGGACAACCATCTGTCAGGTGTGCTTTAAGGTGGATTGCTGCATTCAGCAGGGGGTTGGACTTGATGGCCTTATAGGCCCCTTCCAACTGTACTATTCTATGATTCTATGGGCAGCTGGTTGACCACTGTGTAAACAGAATCCTGGACTAGATGGAAATTTGGTCTGACCCAGCATTCTGGCTCTTCTTGTATTCTTAAAGCAAACAAATTCAAAGTTGTAGACACTGAGGTTGCAATCCTAAACATAGTTTATAAGGATTATGCCCCATTGAATACAATAGGGTTTTCTTACAAGTAAACATTCATAGCATTGCACTGCATAACAAGTATATTTGGCCATTGAATTTAATCCTGAGCAGGATGTATGAAAATGTAAAATATTTCATCATGCAAGCATTTAAAAAAGTGCCAGTTATACTATGTAATGGAACAAGATGGAGAAGTCTTTTATGAAGACAATACACAGAGATCAACAAGCCATAAACATATATTTTATTTTCATGATAATCTAGAAGTAAAATTATCCCCACATTTCAGTTGTTATTATCATAATATCAGTAATGCCCAGAGTAACCAATTGCTTTAATGTTTTTTTAACGTGTACAAAGCGGCACAACTCCCTACCAGTGGCTTTTTATCTGTTAAACCACAAAAACTGTAGTAAAGTAATAAGGAAAAGCATGGAAGTTCAAAGATAAGAAATTATGTCCTTTACCTTTGATATTTTGCCTTTTCACTGACACAGTAAGTATACTCTGTGGTTTTGGAAGTAAAAGTTCACTAGTCTGGAATGCAGGGACTTCTTTTGTTGTTGTTCCTGAGACATGAACAAACAATGGTTTGTACTGTCAATCTCTATTGTTTACTTCTATTTTTTTAAAAAGAGATTGTTTTAAACAACAAGAGAGGGAAAAGGTATCAGAGAACAGGGGAAATAGGAGATGGAGACATCTCCAGTATACATCTCCACTCTCCCACCAATCTTTAAGTCTAACCTATCTCACAGAAGTTAATATGGGGAAGGGGGACTTTGTATGCTACCTTGAGCTTTTTGGAGAAAGAGTAGGATAAAAATGCAATCGGTCAATGAATCCACAGCAGCCACCCACTGTCTTCTAACATGCAATTTGCTCCTTACATAATGGTGCTAATTTATATGTGTAAATTAACCATCATGTCAAACACAGCAGACAGAATTTCTGTATTCATATTCATTTCAGACACATATGACTCTTTCCCATGAAGATAGTTCACTTATTCAATGTGAGTAATCACTTCTTGTACAACTGGAGTTTGGGACATGAGGGGGTTAATGGAGCCAGACGTACTGCTGGAAGGTCCCTTAATAGCCAGTGGCACAGTTGCCAGACACATCTTTTGTTGGGTAAACTAAAGGTAAATGTAGTCCAAGAAGGCTAGGAGATGGTTGGAGAAAATGTTGCATCTTTTTTTCTCCCCCTCCAGCCAGAGGGAAGGGGCAAGCTAGCTGCGAATGGAAAAGAATGGAAACAGTTTTTACAGCAGGCAGGCAGAGAGAGCTCCTCTACATGAAGCAAACCCCCCACATCTTCATTGGGGCTTTCTGCTTTTGGTTTCTTTGAGGGATTACGATGGGCTCCTCTCCTTTACATGGCGGGCATGTAGTTTGAATCAAGGAAAGTCCTTCCTTGGCAAGTTCTGTATGTTTCTGTGAGTTTCCACTTACAGCCACTAGCTGGTGTTGTCATTCTAACACCACGCCGGCATTCCACACAGCCGATAGATCAGAACAACAACCCTTTTTGCATTATCTCTGATCTTTTTGAAAGCAGGATAAAGGGGAAAAGTGTGGGAGACTTCCTGGAGGTTGACAATGCCATGTAAAGGACCTGCTAATTTCCGTAAGTGAGCAATCACGAGTGTGCAATAAATTGCTCATGTAGAAAAGCTCAGAGAGAGAGGAAGGGAAAGATTTTTTAGAATGTTTTTAGAATGTTTTTAGGATGTTTTAGGATGTTTTAATGCAGTTTTAATAATATTTGTCATGTTTTGATTAGTTTTATGTATTTTATCATGTTGTTGTTCCCCGCCTCGATCTAGTCGGAGAGGCGGGTAAGAAATAAATCGTTATTATTATTATTATTATTATTATTATTATTATATCTCTTTGGACTTCTGAGGTGAGACAGTGGATTTGGCAGTCTGTTGGAGTCTTGTGCCTCCGTTTCTGCTTAATCTGCATATCTGTAAATAAATTCAAATAATATGAAACACCAGTAAGCCACCAGTGACCTCCTTCCAAAGGAAACCAAACCAGTGTAACCACCGTGCCCCTGGAATCTCTCACCACTCTGAGACAGTGGGGTGAACATAACACTATGGGCAGTATCCTACATTGCCACTATGCTTTCATTAGTTCTGTTACACTAGTGGAATGGACTGCTAGCACAACAGGAACTAGCGGTTCCTGAAATAAGCCTGGAAACTAATGGAAATATTTATTTCCAGAAGAGGGCTCCTTCCCCCCATTCTGGAAACAAGTGATGCCGCTTGTTTCCAGATTTTTCAGGATCTGCAAGTTCCTGTTGTGCTAGTTTTGCTAGCATGATATTGAAAAATAAAGTGGCAGACATGTGTGTAGGCACTGACTCTTAGAGACACTTTACATGGCCACGTTTCAGAGCCACTGGCTTGGAACTAGACTAGAGGTCATTGGGGCACAAACATGAGGTTGCCAAACTCCATGTTTCTCTTGTAACACAAACATAGGGGCTGAAGAGGCATTTGAGCCCATTGCTTCTTCCCATTCTACCTCCTTTTTAGCTTACTCCTTCACCAGCTGGGGAAGAAGGCTGATGAGGGAGAACTGAACGTAAATACAGTGGAACAAAAATTGGCCTGGAGGAGAGTTAAACACCTCCTCCCACTTATCTATTCTCTCATACAATACCCCCATCTCTCTATTTGCATTACCCCAGCAAATGTGGTTTGGGCATCAAGGCATAGTTCTGTCTTTACAGCAGGGGTAGACAACTTGTGAACCACCAGGTGCTTGGGCCTAAAATTCACATCATCCCTCACTATTGCCTATGATGGTTAGGGCTAGGCTGACCATATGAAAAGGAGGACAGGGCTCATGTAACTTTAACAGTTGTAGAGAAAAGGGAATTTCAGCCAGTGTCATTTGGATGCAGTTAGTTCTGGTGAAATTCCCTCTTCATCACAACAGTTAAAGTTGCAGGGGCCCTGCCTTCTTTTGTATATGGTCACTCTAGTATAGTGCCTGCAACTTTAACTGTTGTGATGAAGAGGGAATTTCACCAGGAACTAATTGCATACAAATGACGCTGGCTGAAATTCCCTTTTCTCTACAACAGTTAAAGTTACATGAGCCCTGTCCTCCTTTTCATATGGTCAGCCTAGTTAGGGCTGATGGGAATTGTAGGTCAAAACAACTGGAGGGCCACAGTCGTGCAGTAATATGGGTCCACAAAACTAGAGGTCACAATGTGGCCACACAGGCATGCATTTCACCCACTGTGCTGCCATTTTCTTTTTCATACTGATGGTTTTTATTTTTCTGGCTCCTCCATTCACTCAGGCAGTGGAAGTGGAATTATGTGAAAGTGAAGGTCCATGGTATGCCATCTGGCCCAATTCCTATGTGAAAATTCCCATTGTATTTGTTCTCAGGGAAGCCTTCAACATTGACGACCTCTTCAAAAATGTTTGTAGGGTGGCTTCTGCCAAGAATGAAGCTGAAAATTGTTAAGTTGGCAAAGAATGTTATTAACTTCTAGTTCAGAAGAATCATAATCCACTGGATTTATATACACTCCCAAGTGAAGTCCACAATTGTTTATACCACATCAGAAAATAGGCTGTTCTTCAGAGATCCTGTGTAGAATAAGGGACACAGACAGTCCATTAATTAATAGTCTTGGTACTGCCATTTTATTACATATTTGTTATTATGAAACTGTTTTGAATTTTCTTTAATATGGATAGAAATGTATTATAGGGCCTTATGTTAAGGGTGTGTCATATGGATTGCATTCTACCATTATAACCAGAAATCAGGGAGGCATTAGGTTCTATGACTTTTACTCAGAAAACGGCTCAACAGATTGATCTAAACCATTACAATGTAGGAGAAGTTGGTTTGAGGATGTTCCAGGTTGATAGAAAGGGTAAGAAGACTTTTTTTTTTTTTTACAGGACTTTAAATTTTAACAAGCGACTTCCAGCAGTTTGACAGGTATTGTTTTCTTCCTCATTGACTTTTCTGGGGTTAAAGTTCATGGGACGATTTTTCCATTTGTACAGCATTTTTCAGGAAACGGTTTGTTTTGTCAGGTCAGGGAGAAGGTCTAGTATGTGCTTTGCCCTAGTAGTACTGTAACATAGGTGTAGTTTTCATTTAAAATTTGGATTCCCCCCCCCCCCCCCACTTGAAGCAATGGAGCTTATAAAGTCTGTCCAGGAGTACATCAGTTCAAATCTTTGTTGGCTAGGAGGGAGGAGATAAGAACTGGAGTGAGTGTAGCTGGTTACCGGGGAGATAGGAGAGAATACAGAGGAGGAAGAAGTTTTATGTCAGTTAAAGTGGGCAGTTGGGAAAGAGTGAGGGAAAGTGGTTTTTTTTTTTGGTTGGGATTCTCTTTTTCCTCTTGTGGGGGTTAAATTCTTTCAGTGTTAGTGGGCTTATCTACACCTGCAACCCTTTGGGGAGTGGGGAGGGACAATCACAGAGTTTTCCACTTCCGGGATCGTCCCTCAGGGGCCACACGCCGACGAGTTGTCACGGAAGTAAAGAGGGACATTCCGGGGCCCCATTTATTTTTTAAAAAAACAGAGACATTTGCGCAATTGTGCAGGTACGATCCTGCGCAATGGAATGTTTTTTTAAAAATAAAATACAACAAACTCGCTGCTGGAAGATGCCAAGTGCCATCCCAAAGATGGCAAAAATGCTCTCCCCCTCACCCCCGATGCCCACGGATTCCCCCTGCACAGCTCCGTGCCCATTTCCTGAGCCCCGCTACTCATGGAGAAGAGGGAGGACCACAGGAGGGAGAGACACACCGCCTGTAGAGCTCATGATGGTCTTGGGACAGCGGGAAAAAAATGGGAAAAAAGCAGCAGAAAAAATCCCAGGAGAATTGAGTGCTCATCCCTGGTTGACCCTGGGATTAGCTATGTGTCATTTGGACATGCAGTGACAACTTCATGACCAATCCGGGATAAATGGCAGGTGTAGACAAGCCCAATGTCACATCGGGGCTGTCATAGGATAAACTGCCACCACTTTTTCTCTCTGAATGTTTCATTTTGAGGTGCACTTAGGGAAATCGAAAAAGATAGCCAAAATAGAAAGCCTGCCTCCTTTTGCTACTCACTGAGCCCCCCCCCCCCACAAGCGGGCGGGGATCACTATAGTTGACTGAAGCACATATTTGCCTGGTAAAGTTTGGCATCCACAAGGCTGTTTATATGTGGATGGGAGTGTTGTTTCTTGCATGACTGATATTCCACAGGGAATTATGAAAATCCTTCCTCCTCTATATACGGATCATAGACATACATAGCAGTTTTTGTCAAAACCTTTCCTCAGACTATGGAAAAGAAACTAAACATACATTTTACATATAGAAGAATCATAAAGAAAATTTCTAAGCAGCCCATGGGTAAAGTAATTGTTAAAAAGATTGAATAGCATTTAAGAGTGCTACCCTCTGTCAATAATTCGATTTAAATTCAATGTATTTCTTTTTGTTTTTTAATTTTGTTTTTTCTTACTGTCTCTCTCTCTCTCTCTCTCTCTCTCTCTCTCTCTCTCTTTGTTAATTTTATTTTGGAATACTAATAAAATCTTAATCAGAAAAAAAGTAATCCTTCCTCCTCCATTTTAGTATTCTCTCCTAGTCCTTGTAATTTGGAACCAACAAGTAAAGATCTTGCGATGATATGTTGTTTCTGCAGGGAGAAACCTGCAAAGTATCCGAACTCAGCGATGGAGGCTGCACAGTTTCTCATTTGTGGTTGTGCTGCTTATGCTGAAAGAGGCTGGCTTAATGGCTAGAAACAACATGGAGGAATGTGGCTGCATTTTCAGGCTCATCCCCCCTCCCCCACAAGACACTAGCTTTGGGGTGTGTTCAACTTGAAATGTTGGGGGAATGCTTCTCTGCACTTTCTATTCTCGGAGGGAATTGAAGGGGGCTGCTTTGGGAGATAGAGGTCTACCTGCTTACTCTGGGACAATGCACTGACATATGGATCCAGTGAGACGATCTCTGAAGTGGTAAAGCTCGAGATCCTCCCCCACACCCTGAGTCCCAGAAAGCCTCAAGGTGTAGATGAGGCCTCAGTGAGCAACCATTCTGGGCTGTGTGTGCACCCACAACTGAAGGAACTACCAGTCAAAGATGGTCTTGGGGCTTCAAAGTTCTGAACTTTCATCTCAGATGCTTGAAGGCTGGGCTGGCTAAGGCTGGGAAGGAAATGTACTCTTCATAAGCTCAGAAGCAACTTTGCTCTATTTCCAGCAGGTCATATGATCCAGTGGCATCTCCTGTTCATTCTTACTGCCGTCACTGGGCTAGAATCAGGTGAAGAAGCAGTTGCAATGGTGACAAGGAGGTGCAACTCCAGGGGCTCTTATCGGTGATCACTGGCTAGCATGTGGGCCCTCAGCAGGTGACCAACCATCCCTCCCGTTGATGCTGGCCCTGGTCATCAGAGAGGGATTGGCCAGCTTTGGGCCAGGCAGCTGAGTACTAATGACTCAATCAATCCCTTTTTTTTCTATGCCACTTTCCTATACAGAATGCTCAAGAGTGGTTCACAACAAAGCATTATGAACCCCCCCCCCAATACATTCCCATACATATTAAAGAAATCTGAACAATTTCACAAGCACATAATAAAACATCAATATCAAAACAATTAATTAACTCATTGTTGATGAACGAATTGGGATTTGAGAGACTGTAGCATTTTTGTAAGGTAATAAAGATAAAAAAAATTAAATCCTGTTACACCATGTAAGTATTGTGTCCGATGCCATAGTCTTTCAAATCCTATCTTGTGGGAGCAGCCCGCTAGAGCGGTTTCAGCATCATTTGGTAGAAACAGACAAATGCACTTGTGGTATATGATTATGAATACATGTCATCCTGCATATTTGGAAGTACCTACTTGGCATCATGCACCCCTCTTTTTGAGAGCAAACTGAAAAAAAGACCCCAGATCTCCGTAAAATTTCATTGTTGCTATAGTCTCTGTATTGCTTGTACCTTCCACACCATTTCATTTGACTCATTCTGCTCTACAGTTTACAACTGCTCAAATCCTATTTCCTGTCCATCAGTTTGTTGTCTTGGTTTTGTTTGTTTCTTTGTTTGTTTGGACTACAGAAGAGGCACCAAAAGGGTTTTCCGTGAAAATCTTATTCATGCAGCTTCAGATTCTGTGAAATGGTGCAGGCTGAATTTCTCTGTCAAAGAGCATTATGGTTGCAGAGTATATGCAACATACTATATATATATATATATATATACATATATTGCATATATATACTACAACATACTGCAACATACTATATATATAGCCAGTAACCAAACAATGTTTTTCTTCCACTGAACATTCTTGATTCATAAAATCAGCTTTGCTACAACATTGCTGGCAAAAGGTTTTGTTTGCGACTTTAATTTTAAAATTAATTTGAATATTAAAATGCACAGTAATCGTATAAACAAACATATATGCACACACACACACACACACACACTCATTGTCCTGGAACATATTATCCCAATGCATAGAGTTAAATCCAGTTAGTTAGTTGAACATAGTGTTGTTCCCATTAAATCAATGGGAGTTACATATGTCTAACTTGTTATTTCAATGGGATGTAAATTCAGTTGTCAGCTAATTTGCATCCAACCCATAACAAACCATATTCAATCTCTATTTTTCAATTAATTATAAAATAACTTAATTATGCCGTGAATGGTATGGCCCAGACATATTTATTTATTTATTTATTTTTGTAATTAGCAGGGTATAGTGGACTGACTCATTGCTTTAGTCCAATAAGATGCCACATGGGGCTGCAATGGGAGGAGACTGGACAGTTCTGTTGTGCAGGTGGAAGTCTGCTTATTAGGGATGTGCATGGGCCCCCCGGATCGGAACCGGGATTGGCAAGTCGGATCGGATCAGAGGCTTTCCGGATCAGATCGGACCCGATTCCGATCTGAAAAGCGGAAGTCCGATTTTTGGATCAGATGCCATTTTAGGTGTTTTTGCCATAGGCTTGCATTGGGGAAAAGAAAGTTTTCCCCCAATGCAAGCCTATGTGGAAAATATGGGGGCGGGTGAGTGGGGGCCTAACTCCCCCCTCCCTGTCCCTCCCCCCCACTCGCACTCCTTACCTGCCGAGGCGCCCGCTTCTGTCCGCTGCATCCGCTGTTCCAATCTACTGAGAAACAGGCTTCGCAGCCTGCCTCTCAGTAGTGCACCAGGTGGCTCTCTACTGAGAGGCAGGCCGTGAAGACTGTTTCTCAGTAGATTGGAACAGCGGATGGCAGCGGACGGAAGTGGGCACCCTGGCAGGTAAATGGGGCCCTCCCACTACCCCCACTCACGCTCCTTACCTGCTGGGGTGCCCGCTGCCGTCCGCTGCCATCCGCTGTTCCACTACTGAGAAACAGGCTTTGTGGCCTATTTCTCAGTAGAGTGCCAGGTGATGATGTCATTACCTGGTGCTCTACTGAGAGGCAGGCTGCGAAGCCTGTTTCTCAGTAGATTGGAACAGCAGACAGAAATGGACGGAAGTGGGTGCCCCGGCAGGTAGGTGGGGCCCTCCTGCTACTCCCACTCGTGCTCCTTACCTGCCGGGGTGCCCGCTTCCGTCCGCTGCCATCACCTGGTGCTCTACTGAGAGGCAGGCCGCGAAACCTGTTTCTCAGTAGATTGGAACAGTGGACGGAAGCGGGCATCCCAGGAGGAAAGTAGGGCCCTCCCCCTCCCCCACACTCACGCCCCTTACCTGCCAGGGCCATCCGCTTCCATCCACTGGTCCCTTCTACTGAGAAACAGGCTTCGCAGCCTGCCTCACAGTAGTGCACTGGGTGACTTCATCACCCAGTGTGCTACTGAGAGTCAGACCGCAAAGCCTGTTTTTCAGTAGAAGGGACCAGCGGACGGCAGTGGATGGCCCCGGCAGGTAAGGAGCACGAGTGGGGGGAGGAGGTCTGATCCTCTGATCTTTTCCAATCTGGATCGGGTCCTTTCAGGTGGGATGGGATTGGACGATCCAGATGCGGGGATCATAATCGGATAATTTTATCTGATTTTGGCCGGATCTGGTTTGGATCATGGATTGGACCCAATCTGGTGCACACCCCTACTGCTTACATAATGCTGGATCTCACCATGGTATTCCACTGGTATTGAATTCCAAAGTAAAAATGTAATGTAGTTGGGCAGAGCAATGTTATACACAACCGAATGTGTACACTTCCTGTTCGAACTTGGGGGGAGCTGAGTTCGAGGTGGTACTCAGCGGACCTCAACAAGGTTGAGTCCCACTGATTCTCCCATCCCTATACAGGGGGACATCTTCCACAACCCACCCACCCCATCATTCCCTCCAGGAGCTTTGTAGAGATGGGGGGAGTCAGGTTCTCAGTCATTAGAATGCACACACACTTGGACTAGAAATGACATAGGAGTCTTCCATCAATGTATCTATGCAGCCCTGGCAAGCCCATTGCCAGACTCAAGGCTTGGGAGGAGAACACTAAAAAAAACAAATGGGGGGGGGAGTTCATTTGTTTTTCAGGCCTTATAAAAAACAAAATTATAAACTATTTAATTATTTGTTTGTAAAAAAAAAATGCAGAGAAAATTTGAGGGGGGGGACAGGCCCTCCATGGCTGTATGCCCTCTGTATCTTAGGGGCATATCTCAAATGCCGACAGCATTGTCGGTCTTCCATCAAATTCTGTAGCCCCTCAGTTAGCAGATCTTACAGTACAGAATTGTGTATTACTAACTCATTCTTATCTTTCTCCCTGTTTGCCTATTCTGACCAATTCTTTCAGATTTCCAGGGACTAATTTTATGACCAAAGACAATATTACTCAGTTTCAACATTTGCAACAATTCTTTAAGTGATTCCTTAGGAAGGAATACATTGTTAATGCCCAGCATCTATGGCACAATGTATCAAGACACAATGTATCAAGACACAATGTCCAAGGTACTGAATCTACAGTGTATGTGGACACCACTGGTATCACATATAGGGTTGCTAAATAAAAACAAAAACAAATGGATACCTGTGCAAGACATGGAGGAAGAACCTAGTATCGGGGCAGATTTCTGGTGTGGTCCAGGGACAAAGCCCAGCATGAAAGCTGATCATTCACATAAAGTGTCAAGTTACATTTAAAAGAGGATTGGGAGAGAAAGGACCAATGTTGCCCATGGCTTATATGGCAGTGGCAAGAAAACTGGCCAAAGCAGTATTCTTGTGGGTTGGTGGGTGGGGTTTGATTGGTTGACAACCCTAGTCTAAATTGAGTCTAAGGCCCTTTCCACACCATAGGGGTGGAGAGGGCAGGAAGCGGGCAAACCCAGAAGTAGCCACTTCCAGGTTTGGCGTGATGAAGCTGCACAACCATGCGATGGCCCGGGCTTCTCCCATGCCATCGCCACTCATGCCCGCCAATTCTTTTTGTTTTTGTAATGAAGAAGAGTGCACGAGTGCTCATGCGCAACAGGTTAGTTCTGTTGTTTTTTTAAAAAACCACACGTGATCGTGCCCCCCTCCCCCCGCCATCCTGCAGATGGTGAAATCAGGTCCCCCCCTCCTGATGGCCTCGGAGCCGTGCGGTGCGGCTCCGTGGCAATTGTGCAGCTGTGCTTACTCGCGAGTAAGTGTGGCTGTGCCCGGGATGGGAGGCCACTGGGAGCAGGGAACAAACCTGGACAATAGAGTTCCCTGAACTCCCAGGAAAATGGAGGGCTGGCCCCTGCCTGCTTGCGGGGTGCTCTGTGCGTCTTGTGGACTCTCTGTGAACAGGTAGGGGCAGCCCCGGGAAAAATGGCTGGTGCGGAAAAGGCCTAAGAACACAGCCACTCAACTGTAGGGCTTATCATTCCTAAAAAAAAAGCTGGTTAAGTGAAAGAATAGTTTGGCACACACACATATATGCCACCCTTTACTCCAGTAGCCCATTCTGGCAATGTGGACAAATGACCATGCTTTGATCCCCGGTTCCTCAAATGGGGCATAGTTTTAAAGAAAGTGATTTCTAAAAGAAGAACTCATTAAGGCAAGACTTGAGCATTAACCTTGAATGCGCATCATTTATTCATTCATTTATTTATTTTCTAAGTATTTTTACCCTGCAGCCTCAAAAGAAGTGAAATGAACATCAAAAATGGCACTTATTGGTAATAAGGAAGGAATCATTCAGCTGTTCAATTCATGGGCAATTCCTAAATTTTCATGAGAAACCTTTCCATATTTGATTATTGAAATTCCCTTTTGGCACCGGTGTACTAAAATGAATCTCATTTTAAGTGAGGCTCACATTTTAGAAATTATCTAAAACACTTGCTTTTGTACGATGGAGGATGAGAACAGTTAATAAGTTATGTTGTTCCGATTCCAAAGTGCAAGAGTGTGAAAAGCAATGACTAATTTGTTATTATTGATAAAGAACGGAATGTGAATCTTCTGTGAGAACAACTTGGCCCTGAGCATGTTTTATCTCAGAAAGACTCAAATGTTTTGGAGTGGCCAACAAATGAGCATTGTGTAAGGTCCTCCTAGACCAAAAAAATAAAAATAAAAAAAATTGGAGGAAGGAACTGGTTGCTACTTTAGACTTGGGTCTTCTTCTCAAGAAATGATTTTCTGTAGCAGAAATAGATTGCTTCAGAGAAGTAGCCTTTAACTTTGTTATCTTTCATGGTGATAATTCCAGAGCCAGGCTAATACCTCTCTCCCCTGCCTGGAGATATAGTATAGGACCGTAGGAACAGGAAGGTCTAAAATATTTCTACTACCAACTGCATATTGCAGGTGGGAGTTGTATGCAAACTGACATTTGCAGTTCAGCACATGTAAGACTCACTAAGGTCAATGGGACTATCCATTAGCAAACTTGCAGTTTTTAAAACAACTATCAGACTTGGTTCAAACATATACTTGCAAATGCATAGATTTCTGCACAGAATAGGCAGATCCCATCACTGGTGGCAATATTATTTTCATTAAGTATGGCATTGTGAACTTCTCGGACAATATCATACATGTGAAGGCCCAGGGCAGATACGAACAGTTGATTTTTCAGAAAGGGGGTGCTTCCAGATGGGGGGCTCCTAGCGCTACCAATCAAAAGGCATTGTGTAGCTATTCCGTCTTTCCCTCCTTAGCAGATCTTCTGTGGTAAGAAAAAAATGGAAGACGTGGAAGGAGAACATAGGAGAGTTACACAAGTGGAAGATGATCTAGATCTCGCCCCGCCCCCTGGGCATAACATTCTGCGAATGAAGTGAGGCAATTGTACAATACAGGGGCCCATTAAGTTCAGGGTCTAAAAATTACCAAGCTGCACTCCTGACAAGGATCCAGTTCCAGGCTGGATCAACAGCACTCTACTGCAACATTGCATTGTGGGTCCTACTTGGGTGGGCATTTCCCTCTTGGGCAGCCTTCTCCTTCACCAGCCAAGTTTATTAATTCATCACCATCCTCTCCCAGAGTAGAAATCAAACAGTGTCTGGAACTCAGACCCTCTTGCACCTACATCAGGGTACCCAAATTCAGCATACATGAAATATAGGGACACAATTTTTAAGAAAGTAGCTACAAACACTTGCATTTGGGCTTTTATTCCTGCTTGTGTTTGGTTTCACAGAAAGGTTTAAACTTTGATGGCCTAAGTTCTCTTTCTGTTCTCATGTCATGTTTTTGCTAAATGAGGAAGATGTGTAAAAAAAGGGGGGATATTATGATACTAGATAGGGAAGCCATATCAATTCCATATTAAATACGGACAAAACAAAGTAGGTGAATGAAACCCTTTATGAAATGAGCTATAGCTGGTGAGAATGGAATCATTCACTCATGAGTGTGGGGTTAGTTGCAGTGTCCTTTTACTTTATTCCAAAATACATATTAGTGGAACAATTTTGCTTATGGCCACCAGTTACCTTTGCTTTGTCTAGTTTATATAAATGTTATCCCAGCTTAGGAGTGCTCCAGGTTTCTGAAGCACCCATAATTTGGCAAGGATTTAGGGTTCCACCAAATAAAAGCCACCATGGAATATAATCTTTCAAATTTTGCAGTAGGTTCTGATTGAACCAAGACTGGGTCACCCATTTGGCCAGAGGAAAAAGTCATTCATAGGCAGAAGATGAGACAGGTCCCGATCCATTCTGTTCAGGCCACAGTAAGGTTTGAGCCTCTCACTGATGTTGTGAACATGTAGGAGAATTTGATGGCCTTGTGCAATGGGGGTGGGCTAAATCCACCCCCTGAAGGTTAAAGCAGCCAAATGATGAGGTCATAAGGCTTGGCTCGCACTAATCATGTAACTGCAGAGCCTACAGGTAAGGATGTCTGAGGAATTTTGATCTTTGAGAATTCTGATGTGAGCTGACCTGATCCATACATCTCAAATCTATGTTCAGACTGGAACATAAGGATCCTTTGGATTTCGCAGTTCTTCAGATTTTGCAGTGCAGTTTTTGGCTGCACTGCAACAAACAAACACCCTATACCAAAATATATTAAAAACTGCATATATTAGGAGAAATGCATACATTTAGATAAAATACATTTATAAAGTCATATTTTGTATGAAATTACTTTCAGAAATATGGATATGTGTGTGTGTGTGTGTGTGTGTGTGTGACATAAAAACAACACCATACATTAATGTGGAAATGAGACAGAGAAGACTTACAAGTGAACAACTGTGAAATTGACATAGACCAGAAATAGAGGTCCCTATATACAGGTTCCTGGGCAGACTTATTTCAATGAAACTGACTTCAAAAGACTAAAGTGGACAGCCAGCACATAGAAATAATAATAATAATAATAATAATAATAATAATAATAATAGAAATCATTTGAAAAATATCCTCATACATACCCAACACATCCTAGCAAACAATAAAGAAAGGTCAATAGTAGCTCTTGACATACTGAAACAAAAACTTGCAGTCCAGATCACCAGGCTAAGAAGATACAAAGAATCAAATGGAAGAAAAGCCCAAAACACTCTCTTTAAAAGAAATGAGAAATTACTATAAAGAATAAGCAAGAAAAAAGAAAACAACATTACATCCCCAACCAAAGAAGAAATAACCACATTCTGGAAAAATATATGGTCAGAACCAGTACAACACAAAGAAATCACAAACTGGATACAATAAGAAAGACAGAGACAACTACCACAGCAAACAGAGTATACAATAACCCTTGAACAATTTAAGGAAACAATACAAAGGACACACAACTGGAAAGCACCTGGTCTGGACCAAATTCAAAATTTTGGTACAAACAATTTATATCAACACACAAATACCTTGCTCAACAGATTAACAGTCATAGAACACATACACCAATTTCCTATATTTCTTACCGAAGGCAAAACTTACATTAAACCAAAAACTCCAGACACCCAAAACCCAGCAAACTACAGACCCATAACATGCCTTCCAACACTCTATAAAATTATGTGCCACACTCACACAGAAAATTGAAGCACATCTCATCCAACATAATATTCTCACAGAAGAACAAAAAGGATGTAAAAAGTACAGCAGAGGATGCAAAGAACAGAATAATAGACAGTGTCATCATGAAGCAAATAGAAAAGCACAAAAAAACCTCCATACCTGCTACATAGACTATAAAAAGGCTTTCGACTCTGTTCCACACAGTTGGCTGAAAAAAGTACTTGAAATATACAAAATACATCCCTCAATCCAAAATATTCTGACAGCAATCATTGAAACATGGAGGACGACAATACACATAACAACAGACAAGGACAAACCTGTGTCTCAATCCACTATCCAACACCCTTAACAACACCACATACGGCATCGACATAAAATACCAAAAACAAGCAAAGCACCTCCTGTACATGGATGACATCAAAATCTATGCTTCAACTTTGACACAGATAAAAGGCCTCCTGCGAATCACTGAGGAACTGACAACAGACATGAAAATGGAATTCGGGATGGGAAAATGCAAGATGCTGCACATAGAAAGAGGAAAATGGAAAGAAGAAGTAACAGCAGAAACACTAAATAATGAAATATTAGATAACATGGAAGAAAATGAAACATACAAATACCTAGGATTCCAAAAAAACACAAAATTTTATCACTCCACAGTAAAAACTCAACTAAGAATGCAATATTAAACCCACTTATCACAAATCCTAAAATCCAAACTCAACTCGAAAAACATTTTCAAAGCTATCAACACCTACGAAATGTCCATACTCACATACCCATTCGGAATCATACGCTGGTCGCACACTGAATTTGAAGAAATAAACAGACTCAGTCGCACCAAACTCTCAAAAAAGTGCATGCTCTATCCCAGCTCATGCATTGAAAGGATAACAGTCAGCAGAAAAGAAGGAGGAAGAGGTCTGTGGACATTAATACAATTCATGCTAAACTAGGCTGACCATATGAAAAGGAGGACAGGGGTCCTGTAACTTTAACAGTTGTAGAGAAAAGGGAATTTCAGCCGGTGTCATTTGTATGCAATTAGTTCCTGGTGGAATTCCCTCTTCATCACACCAGTTAAAGTTGCAGGGGCCCTGCCTTTTTTTGTATATGGTCACTCTAGTATAGTGCCTACAACTTTAACTGTTGTGATGAAGAGGAATTTCACCAGGAACTAATTGCATACAAATGACACTGGCTGAAATTCCCTTTTCTCTACAACTGTTAAAGTTACAGGAGCCCTGTCCTCCTTTTCATATGGTCAACCTATGCTAAACAGATAAAATCACTCAGAGAATTCTTCCACACCAAAAACACCCCCATTCATAAAGCCATAATAACAGAAGACAAAAATTACACCCCACTCAACCTAGCACTACAAAACAAAGACTAAACATGACCACTAACACTCGCAGAGAAAAAGAAAAGAAAAATGGGCACAAAATGCACTCCATGGGAAGCACTACAACATAATACAGAAATCACAAATAAAGAACAATCATATGAATGGCTCAGGAAGGGTGAGCTATTTCCAGAAATAGAAGGATTCCTAATAGCTATACAGGATCAAGTTATAGCAACCAAGAACTACCAAAAATACATCATAAAAGACCACAGTGTAACAACAAACTTATGTAGGAAATGCCATCAATTCCAAAAAACAATAGACCACATAACAGGAGGACGTAAAATTCTGGCAGGAATGGACTATACAGACAGACACAGCATAGCTGCAAAAATAATTCACCAACAACTGGCCATCAAATTCAACCTCATCAAAAAACCTACACCATACTATACATACTCACCTGAAACAATCTTGGAAAATGCAGGTCATAAAATATACTGGGACAGAACAATTCATAACAAGACAATACCTTGCAACTGACCAGACATAATGGTCATAGAGAAAAAAAAGGAAAGCACACGTACCTCATCAACATAGCAATACTGAATGACAAAAATGTTGTAGAAAAGGTAGAGGAAAAGAGAGAAAAATATACACCACTGGCCATGGAAGTCAAAGAACTATGGCAAAAGGAAAAAGTCATCGTTATTCTATTAGTCACATCAATCACTGGCATCACATGAAAAAACTATACAGAAAACCCTCAGAAACTGGGCCTACCAAAATACATCCACACCAACATCCAGAAAGCAGACATAATTAAAACATGCTCAATTGTCAGGAAATTCCTGAATCTGTAAAAGACAGTATGACCTGGCAAAGCCCATCATGTCCGTCTAGAAAAACTGCCACAAGCGAGAAAGAGATATATAATAACAATAATGTAAGTCTGAATTAACACTTGCTTAGAATTGACAAAGTTTGCCATTCCTCATTTACCCTTTAAATTACACCAGCAAGGCAACACTTGCTAATTTTCTCATCATATGTAATCCTCATTAGTATTTCTTACATTTTATCAATTTGTGATAGATCTTTGAATGCACTTCCCTTTGAAGGCTTATGGCTTTGAAACAGAATCAGCATTATTGACCTCACTCAATCTTTTTTAAAAATCACAACCTTTGTGACTGTCTTTCAAAGTGTAGCCCTACAATAACTCCCTATGGTTAAAAAGACTAAGAAATGTACACTTGAAAGAAGATTTGAATCTGTGCTTTATGCTGTTTCCACTTTCTAGACAGCCAATTTGAAGTTCAAAAGAACAAGGACATTCTTCTGTTAATATACAGAGCTTGCCAGTTCTTCCATTTCTCCCGTGTGTGTGTGCGTGCTGGCTCACTGAAGGCCTTTTTACTTCATTACTGTCCTATTCCATTCTTTTACTCCCACCTGGCTCTGAACCTTTCCTTCTAGATTTCAGAAGAGATAAAAAGACAAACATGATCAGGACCTTTCTTCTCATGCACAAGCCCAGGTCATGTGTCACACGCAGCTCTGTCTCCAAGACAGAGACCAGATCCACACTAAGCAGGATATAGCACTATGAAAGAAATATGAAAGCAGTATATAAGAGGCAGGAGCCACACTACTGCTTTATTGCAGCATTGAAGTGCACTGACAACTGTTGGGGCCCATGACACATACCATATGCCACTTTCATACTGCTTTCATAGTGCTATATCCTTGGTGTGGCTCCTGCCTCTTATATGCCGCTTTCATACCGTTTTCATAGTGCTATATCTTGCTTGGTATAGATCTGGCCAGAGTAATGGCAACTCAGGAGAAATGGCTGACAGGTCGCCACCATGGCTGCCCCCAGCATCTGCTGCTGTGGTGGTTGCTTCACTCTGCCTAATTGTGTCCCTATCTCAGAATGATGTTAAAGCAGTCATGCCAGTTGGAAATCCTCTAAAGTGCTAGTTATCTTTTTATTTTGTTCAACTCAGAACTGACAAGTAAATTCTTCACACAGTGCATAGTTAAACTGTGAAATTCACAACCACAAGATGTAGTGATGGCCACCAATTTGGACAGCTTTAAAAAGGCTACTAGTCCTAATGGCTATGTGCTACCTCCAGTATCAGAGGACTTATGCACCAGTTGGTGTAGAACATGGGTGGAAGGGTGCTGTTGCACCATGTCCTGCTTGTGGGTTCCTGGTTGGCCACTGTGTGAACAGAATTCTGGACTAGATGGACCCTTGGTCTGCTCCAGCATGGCTCTTCTTATGTTCTTAAATTATTATTTCTGTTGGGGTATGTTCACCCACCATTAATCCAAGAGCTGGTGTTGACTAATAAAGCCCTTCACAGTTTGCAGCCACAGTATGTGGAGGAGTGCATCTTCCCACATATTCTGACCTGAGTCATGAGACTGTAATCATAGGCTCTGCTCTGCTAGGCTCACCATATGAAAAGGAGGACAGGGCTCCTGTAACTTTAACAGTTGTAGAGAAAAGGGAATTTCAGCCAGTGTCATTTGTATGCAATTAGTTCCTGGTGAAATTCCCTCTTCATCACAACTGTTAAAGTTGCAGGGGCCCTGCCTTCTTTTGTATATGGTCACTCTAGTATAGTGCCTGCAACTTTAACTGTTGTGATGAAGAGGGAATTTCACCAGGAACTAATTGCATACAAACGACACTGGCTGAAATTCCCTTTTCTCTACAACTGTTAAAGTTACAGGAGCCCTGTCCTCCTTTTCATATGGTCAGCCTAGCTCTGCACACTGTCATATGCTGACGGACGGCAGGCGGACGGCCATTTGGGAGTGGGCCTTTTCAAGAGTAGCCCCTCAGCTCTGGAGCACCTTCCCCAGAGAGCTCCACTTGGCGCCTTTGTTATGTTTTCAGCGCTATGCAAAGGCCTTTTTATTCTTCCAGGCTTTTTAATCCTCTATATATTCCCATTGCTGTGTTGCATTTTTAAATAGTTTTATGCTTGTGATATCTGTGAATGTGTTGTGATGTCTGTTATTATAGCTGTTCTGAACTGATTGCTGGGCAGCAGCAGATGCTGGAAGGGGCATGGTGGCAGCGGCAACAACTAGCACCATTTGGAGGGTGGCAGGTGGGAGGGGCCTGATTCTCCACCCTCCTGATCTCCTGTCTGCAGTGGAGTCTGGTGGCTCCAATGTCAGTGGGGCTGTGAATCCGCTCCAGGTTTCAGTCAGAACCAGTTAGAACTCCTTTAGAGGTCTGACTGGTTCTGACTGAAACCTGGAGCGGATTCACGACTCCACTGACATCGGAGCCACCAGCTTCCACTGCCCATCTGAGCCCTGCTAATGAGGTTCCAGAGGGCCTCAGGCACTCAGCCAGTATAAAAAAGTCTTAGAAAGAGCTGATTCAAATATTGGGAAGGGCTTCAGATATCCAAACGTGTGGTTGTTTGTTTTAACCTGGATGTGAATATCATAGAGTACCTTTTCATGGCTTATTTGGGTTACCTTTACTTCATTCTGACATCATTTTGTACACACAAGTGGGGCGCAGAACAGACGTGTATGTGACTTATAGCTTCCGTTAACGGGCGTTTCCAAGGTGTCGATTAAACACGACTTTTAATATTTCTCAGATGTTCGATCGCATTTTGGTTGTGTAAACCTCTACTGCCCTTTCACATTAATGCTAATCGTGGGTGTAGTTTGGCGGGCAGGGCTTGTGGTGTCATGAGTGAATGCCTGCCCTTTCTCTGGCTACCCCTCCCAGTTGTGGACAAGGTGGGAGGGGATTGACCCAATGCTTGTTTTGTCATTTCCTGTCTCCTCCCTCCTACTTCCTTCTTCTTCTTCCCTTGACTGGACTGTTCAGTAATGGATGACCTTAAGTTACCGGTACTTAAAGTAAAGTTTTTTTTTAAAAAAAATCCCCACTGGAATCTTTCTTTCGTTGAGACGCGCGGCTACTCACATGGAGCTGGTTCTACAAGAAGCAAGGGGGTTGGAATAAGGATGTGCGTTGCTCCTTTTGAGTATAATTTGAGGTCCGCTAAGGCTTCCCTCCCCTCCCCCCCCCACTCCCTTGCTGGGATTGTGGCTGGAAAAAGGCAGGGAAACTTATTTATTTATATTTATTATTTATTTATTACACTTGTATACCGCCCCATAGCCGAAGCTCTCTGTACATGCAAGCCAGTTCCTGCCATTGAGCGATGTTACTTGGGAGCAGGTGGGGGGACTTTCTCTCCGGGAACGTTAGCGCCCGAGTGTGCATAGGGCTTCGTATCTTCTCTCCCTTCTTTCATTCATTTTCCTTGAAGTTGTGTGTGTGTGAGTGTGTGTGAGTGTGTGTATCGCAGCGAAAAGAACACTTGTTTTATTATCATAAAGCAATGCAATATCTTTATTCTAGAAATGGTTACATGTGGGCACAAGCCCATTGCAAAGCGTGGGTGGAGTAATCAGAAAGGCACAGTGCAGGTTAGGAACACACGAGAATGGGCAGAATGCATCGAACCATAGGCAAACTGCAACAGTCGCATGGGAAGGAATGTCGGTCCATAGACGCCATGTCACAGCCGCTGCTCACACGTTGTGGGGGAGGTGTCCCTGCCCTGTCATTCTAATGGCACTGCCGGTTGGCATGCCGGACAATATGCTCGAATCTCCTCATTCGATGCTGAAGGACACGCAATGAGCGCTCCGTACAGTGGAGGTACAGCTGCAACCGACCATTCTGTCTCTTGAGTACAGCTACGCAGAATAACAGCAGCCGCACTGCGTGTGGGAGAGGGGACAGGGGAAGAGGGGACAAAGAGACATTGGTGCCAGCCAGGGTTTTTTTTTAAGGCAGCGGCCAGCCATCCCATACTCCTGCCTGCCCAGTCACCCGCCTCTGCGATGCAGACATCTGCTGGGATGGCGAGGTTGCCCTGTAGCCCGCTCAGCAATTGGCATTCCAGAACCATTGCTAGCTGGCATCTCGGGGTCTGGAGACAGACAGAATAATGGGAAGTTTGTATGGAACTGGGACATCAGTGCGAAATGCAACATTGTAACGGAAAGGCAACACCAAAATTTGCCCTTGAAGCAGCACATTTGCAAGATGGTTGCTAGGGTGCAGGAAATAAGGGGCAGCTGCCGCAAGCATGGTGAGGAGGGAGTGTACAGCGGCGGATTCTTGGCAGGAAGAATAGGGGGGCAGATGCTCCGTGGGTGGGTTCTCACCAGGGCCATCCAGTACCTGGAAAAATGATGCTTTTATGTTTTATAATAGGTCCCAAAGCCAATGCTGCCCTGCTAACAACTGTAATTGTAGGCACATCCAATGTTTAGCAATCGTACCCACATGCGGAGTCACGTGTGATCGAGATTGGACAGACAATAGTGAGAAAGTCAGGTGGGTGGGGTTAATGAACAGCAGGAAAGTCCAGGGGAGGTACCATTAGGAGACAGGGCGTTGCTTTCGTCAGTTTTTCCCTGTTCAGCCATACACCCCTGAACCGAATCTGAAGCAAAACTCCGCATATAAACAATTGTAAAGTGCATTTTATGATGCCCGTAATTTGCCTTAATGGCTCTCTTCTACCGCCATTAGACGTAAATACGAATATAGGAAAAAGCGCATATTATCAGAAACAGGTGCCAAAGAGATGTCGTGTAGACCCGCCCCCCAATGGTCAGAACAGCCTCTGACTACTGATTACACGACCAACTAATGTTTGCTTTGTTTCATGATGTGCAAGTCTTTCACTGTTTCTTCAGGGATTTCTCTAATGCTGCCTTATATCTGAGATCCCTGAACGTTGGGCCTCCAGTCTTTGAACATTCTGCCAGTAATCTGCTGCCAGTATGTAATAGAAGGACTGCCGTGCTGCAGACTGGCCAGATCCTCTTGTCCGTGCTTCTCCTGACTTTGACTGACATCCTCATCCTCCTCTGTTGCCCTCTGCTGAAAATTTCTTCATCAGTCCAAAACCTAGCATAAACCTTTTTGACAAATTGGAATTATCTTACTCTGAAAACTGAGAGCAGATGAACCCAACAAACCTGTCCACTTTGGGTTTAGATAGATGAATGGGCAACTGACATCACACTAGACCAAAGATGCCATTAGCCAGGGGAGCAAAAGTACAACATCTTCCTCACTTCTGAAAACTTTTCCATGGAAAACATTTTTTTTTTTAACAAACAGCCAACATTGAAAAAAGTTTGGCTGCTCTCCCTGCCCCCTGCCCGACATATAATACAGGGCCCTTCCAGCATTTCTGCCTTGGGAAAGACAACATGATTGATCCTTTCTTAAATGTGCATGAGTATGGACATGAATACGGCTTGGCAGCTCACTTTTCCTTATTGGCAGCTGAACCACTTCCTAATTTATGCCTTATTATAGTGAGGAGTAATGGCCAGATGCTTATCTTTTGAGTTCAAGCATCACTCAAAATAAATTGATGTGACTGCTTTTTCCAGATTCAAAAATCTTGGCTGCCAAGATGAGTATGTACTGAACCAATTATTAGAATATATGGCCATCCTATCCTGCAGGAAGCATGAATGCAGAATCTAACTAAATATAAAAACACAAGAAGGGCTGTGATGGATCAGACCAAAGGCCTGCCTAGTACAATGTTCTGTTCTCACAGTGGGCAACCAGATGCCTATGGGAAGCCCACAAGCAGGGCTTAAGCCCAATAGCACATGCTTGCTCCGATTCCACAGAGATTCATATTGCAAGGCAAACACCCTCTGATACCGGAGAGAGTATACAGCCATCATGACTAGTAGCTATTCATAACATCTAATAGCCTCCTTGACACTTCTAGTTAACCATATAGGTGATGGTTAACTTTGTGTTACTTTTCCTAACCCGTAGTATACATTCTATCTGAGCTACTCTGGATGTAGTGAGTACATCTCAAGCATTCTGGAGAGATTTGACTATCTAGAATTTCCCTTTCAACATTTTACCAATCTTCTAATTTTAGAGAAGTTTCCTCTTTTGAAGACAAATGTGACTGTGTTGGACTTTTTTGGGACAATTTCCCACTTACATATAAATTATACTCCTTTACTGCTATCTCTTTGGTCCAGTTCACACATACAAGTCAGCTGTTTATTTCTTCTTCCAGGAAAGAAACATCACTGTGAACCAGAGTTTTATGGGTGCAAATTGCAACTGCAAATAGTCATCTTCCCTATTAAAACTATTTTGCCATCATGGGTTTCAAAATAAAAAAGAGGTGCTGGGTGTGAACCCGGCCATTCAGATAGGTCAAAGAAATTGGGCTTTAATAAATTTGGCTGGGTTACTTGAGACGGACTTGTCTTTGACTTCATTTTTATAAATAGCTTTGGACAATGGGAAGATAAATCCAGTGCACATAAATCAAACTATTTCTTGCAACCCTAGTTGCAAGAGATTAGCACCATATGGAACAAGGTTTAGTCATCGCCCAAGAAGCCTCTCAATGAAGTATTTCACACAGGTGGCCACAGCATTAAAGCTAGTATAGAAGTCTGCTGAGCTCAGACTAGTCCAATTTTTATTCTTGACTTCACTGGGAATGGATCTGACTCCTCATCTCAACAAAATCAAAGAATCTTTCACAATTGTCAACTTATTTGCAAAGAAGACATCTTTGAAAACGAATCCCCTCAGAATGTGGGCCAATTGGTCAGCTGCAAACTTGGCACAACCACGGAGCATGTTTGCTGGGCCGTTTACAGGAACATGATGTTCTTTTTCACTTCTAAATGCTGAGGAGAATGAAATCAGGGCTCGGCCCAAGATATAGCTGGATAAATGCTGAAAGAAAGGCACTAACTGCAAAACTAAGGCAGGGACAAATGAACGGAGACGCTTAGCTTAAAATGTGGGGATGAGAAGTGGGGCAGGAAAGAAGCCCCACAGGAAAACACAAACACACACAACATACGGTGTAAATAAAATGTTTTATTTCATTCTAGAACCCAGTTGTTTGGGTTTTTATCTGAATTGGATCAAACAAGGATAATTCTCTGGCAACGATTTATGGAATCTGATCTTTCACTCTCTCCAGAAGGGATATGATGTGTAATTCCTGGAGGGGAAAAGCTTTGCAACAGTAAAACAAATTTTAGAAGGCGAAAATATCCTATGAAGCCCAACCTAATGCAATCCTACTCTACACAAATTAGAGATATGATTATTCTAAAACGGGCAAACCCCAGCATTTTTGCGCTTGAAAGAATTACCTTAAAATACCCAGTTGCCAGAGAGCACAATTCCATCACCATTTGGTTTGTCCGTAACAAGCATGTTGGCTCATAAGGTTACACTTTGTTTGGGAAAGTCGACTAGTCTGGAAAGAATCTAGCAAGCTATAACAAAACGCACTCAAAAGCGTCCTGCCAAAACCTCACATTGAAATAGATAACCCTTTATCCCTCAAAGTGTTGTCAATGCCCAATCTTCCTCCAGTTCCTAATCTAATCAAGGCAACATTGTATGATCAATCAATTGGCTATGGGGAGCCCTGGTGATTTGTGTGGGTGACATTTGCACCCAGATGGCAGGGTTATTTTTTGTTTGTAATATCCAAAGAGAAACCCACACAGAAGACAAAGGCCATGTCTACACCAGCCAGTTATCCCGGGGTCGTCTCTAGGTCATCCCTGTGCATCCAAATGACACACAGGGGATCCCAGAGCCAACCAGGGATGACCTAGAGACGACCCCGGGATAAGTGCAACTGCAGATAACCTGTATTTTCCACGGTTCTGGGACAACCTCGAGGACCGTGCCGGTGTGGTGAGGGCTCCTGGGTCCTTAAACGGGCACAGAGCTGCATGGAGTGGCTCTGTGCCCATGGGGGTGGGGGGCAGCAATTTCGCCATTCCTGGGATGGCGGGGGTAGGTGGGTTGGGTGCATTGTTTTTTTACCTTCTTTTGCCCCGGATCAGGGCCACACGACCAGCTCCTCTTAAAAAAAATGGTGCCCGCAACATCCCTCTTCCCTTCTGGGACATCGCATGGACATATAGAAGCTGGGGGAGGATTGCGGAAGCAGGTAAGTCCGTGATACTCCCCTCTCCCTCCTGCTACACCCTTAGGTGTAGATGAGCCCAAACACAAGTTCCACTTGTGTATATATATTCATTGTAATAGGAGTAAGCAGGGCAAAGCTTGAGGCATTTTGCTGCCTGAAGAAGATCCCAAAAGGAGCCCCATCGCCACTGCCAATGCTGACTCTGGGTTTTTGAGGGCCCTCAGGCAATGAGCTCCTCCCTCAGTGAGTCTACCTTCATGCCGCCATTGTCACCAGCTGCTATAGCTCCTCCTCCGCCTTCTTGCCATCACTGCTACCACTTGCTTGCTTGACAGGGAGGAAGTAGGCCATAGCATTTGCTCCTCTGCCTTCTCACCACCCCCATTGTCTGGGCCAAAGTGAGAGGCAAGTGAACAAGCAGGTTGGAATGGTGAAGAGGAGGAGCAAATCCAGGGGGATCTTGCTGGGGCCAACCTTAATCATTCATTCATTCATTTGATTGGTACTCTACCTTTCTACCTAGAAAAATGGCACTCAAGGCCTTCATCTCTCTCTCTCTCTCTCGGTGCATGGCAAGACTAGCAATAAGAGTACGGGCTTTTGAACTCCTATGAAAAGCCATAAAATCCCACCTAGATCTGTTCTACGGGCAAAATGTGCATAATAGTGGAGTGAGGCTCTCAACAATTTATTTCACAAAAGATTTATATTGAAAAGCCAGACTGTGACCTGAAGCAAATACTCTAGAATTATAGCACAAAGCTTAACTTTAAGTGTAGGAGTTATATCTATAGAACATAATAGATGGGCTGCAGTGAGTAAATAATGCATTGCAAAACGTATGGTTGTAACCAAGCATATCCATGTCTCCTGCCACCCAAGAAGTTGAAACCTCAACGTAAATACGCTTTCGTAAGTGGGCTGCTATTTTAACTAATTTGATAAATTCCTTAAGCTAGGATATAATGAAACGGGATGGCAGTGCTTTAAAACATATACATTCTTAGCCTAACGTGTGCATTTTTTAAAGCGTGCTTTAAAATTCACATTCTATTCATCTTTAAAAGAGAAAAATCACATCAACTGCTGAACCTGGAACTCTCAGCTGCTCCTTGTAAACCTGCATTTATAACTTTCAGACCAAAATATAACAGTGAAAGTTCTCATTCTCAGCTGCTTGCTTCTCGCTAGCTCTTGGTGACCTTTCTGACCTGATCCCATGGAAACCCTAGCTGGAATAGCTTAGAAAAAAAAGAGGAAAGGTTTAGTAAGAATATTTTAAAGCTTAGCATTTAAACACTTATTTTAACTAATCCAAAGTCTACTTAAAAAAAAAAAAAAGACAGAAGATGAATTTAAATTAATCTGAGAAAACTGAAATCCTCACATAGATGCAAGTTGCTGAATTGCACACTGGTTCTGGAGGAGAAGGCTATCAATGGCTACTAGTTGTGATGGCTATGTGGTACCTCCAGTATCAGAGGCAGTACGCCTATATGCACCAGTTGCTGGGAAACATGTGTTGAAGGGTGCTGTTGCACCATGTCCTGCTTATGGGTCCCTGGTCAACAGCTGGTTGGTCACTGTGTGAACAGAGTGCTGGATTAGATGGACCCTTGGTCCGATCCAGCATGGCTCTTCTTATGTTCTTATGTTCCCTAGCATTATATGTTCAGTTGCAGGAGAGTCAATACTCTCATATCTTCTGCCTGATCTGTTCTCCCTTGATGATAGGTGTTTACCAGGAGATAAACTCAGTATACTTATTTATGTATTTATTAAATTTATATCCTATTTATGTTTAGCCAGAAAAAAAGTCCTACAAATCCCAGCATGCTCTAGTCAGCCCCAGTGGCTAGGGCATGCCGGGAGCTGCAGGGTTTTATTGTTTGGTCAAAACAAGCATAGGATTACATCCTTAAAGGCTGAAATGCCTGTATGAGCATCTGTCTCTTGGCAGAAGGGCAAGAAAGATGGAACTAGCCTCCCCTCCCCTGGCAGGACATTACTGGGGCAGCCACTGAGAAGCCCTCTCTTGTGTTCTCAGCAAATTTGCCTCTGATGGTGGCAGGACAGAGAAGGGCCTCTGCTAAAGATCTTAAAACTCAAACAGGCTAATATGGCAGAATGCCATTCTTCAAACAGTCTGGTCACAAGTTGTGTAGGGTTTTATAACATGCATTTTGAAGTGTGCCCAGAAATGGAATATAATAAATCTCAAACTGGAGGTTAGAAGATAGAAGTAAAGCTAGGGTGACCATATGAAAAGGAGGACAGGGCTCCTGTATCTTTTAAAAGTTGTATAGAAAAGAGAATTTCAGCAGGTGTCATTTGTATACATACAGCATCTGGTAAAAATTCCCTCTTCATCGCAACAGTTAAAGCTGCAGGAGCCCTGCCCTGAGTGGCCAGATATAAAAGAGGGCAGGGCTCCTGCAGTTTTAAGTGTTGTGATGAAGAGGGAATTTCACCAGGTGTTGCATGCATACAAATGAGACCTGCTGAAATTCCGTTTTCTATTCAACTGTTAAAGATACAGGAGCCCTGTCCACCTTTTCATATGATCACCCTAATACTAATCTGAAAGGGTGAAAACTTTGCAGGACTTGAACGTCTATCCATATTTTACATGTTAACTATGTGGAAAACTAACTACAGAAAGTTCAGTTTCTTTATAGGCCATCTGTACTTTTCTTTTCCAATGTTCCAGTGTTCCTCTTTTGAATTTGGTTAAGAGGGCAGGGCTCTTGCAGCTTTAACTATTGTGATGAAGAGGGAATTTCACCAGGTGCTGCATGTATACAAATGACACCTGCTGAAATTCCCTTTTCTATGCAACTGTTAAAAGACACAGGAGCCCTGTCCTCCTTTCAATATGACCACCCTAATTATTATATGCCTTATAAAACCACCAAGTTTGTTAAACAGGCTTTGCAGGAATGGAAGTTATCAATTGCTTTAGAAAATTAAGCTTGCTAATATAACATGTTAATATATATTGCTTAGATTTTTTGTGAAATATTGTTTCAATTTTAACTAGTGTTTGTTATAGTTCTCTTCCTTAACAATGTTTACATTGCAGTCTTTTTATTTTTATTTTTTATAAGAAGAATATTCTATTATGTCTTTGTATGCATTTGGACTGATTGGTCAATAAGCAATAAATTGATTGATTGATAATACCAAAAATACCAGCCTATTTTAGCTTAAAGCTCTTATGTCAGTAACTAAGCCTTAGAAGACACATTTCAACCCTTTGGAATGGGAAAAACTGCACAAAAGACAAGAAACCATCAAACAATCTGCAGTCAAGAAAAGGGGGTGAGGCGCGGGGAAGGGGTTATCATCATTTGGGGAATCCTGGAAGGCTGTATTGGGACCCTAGGAGAGCCATATTTGGCTCCGGGCCTGAAGTTGTGCATTCCTGTTTTAGAATAAATGTGTTTCTAGAAATAGATATACCTTACTGTGCATGTCAACCTTGGGCTTAATTCTCAGCCTGTGAAACCCCATAAATCAGTTGTTCCAATCCAACGCCTCTTAAATCTGCCATATATACATTTGAAGATGACAGTAATCAGCATTTTACTTTGAAATTTTTGTGATGCAATACATTTTATATGGAATTCAGCCCCTTCCCATGTAAATCCGTGCAAGTGTTTGCTACTGTTTACTACAAATGGCTCTTAAACTTTATCTGATTTGTGTATCACTCTTCTGGTTTGCTTGGTTCTTTGTATACCTCCGTGGCTTCCAAGTTAAGATAACTTCTTCCAACAGTCATACAGTTGACCTGAATGCATGGAGCCAAGAGAAAGAGGAAGAGTTGCTACTTTGGGATGTGCATAATCAACATAGTGGTACAGGAATGTATAAATAATTGAGCTTTAATGTAGTGTTCAGTACTTTTTCCTCTGGAAATGCCCACTGGATTTGCCTTCTATTATTTTTGGTGTGGCCTCATAGATCTCACATGGTGGGCAGCAGACTACAGTTTAAGAATTACTACACTAGACGAGGCTGCAGATATTGTCTCCTTAAGAATATGCACTGCTACAAATGTGTTAATGGAGCGTAACTCCAATGTCATTTCCTACAGTCGTCGTATTAACACTATGTCAGATAAAGTTACAGGAGGAGTAATGTTTCAACCTTATTTAATCCAAGGGAAAGCAGTTCTTGGAATAGTCCTCCTGGGATGACTAACATCTGATGAAGAAATTCCCCTTCACCTAATTGACTCTACTTGATGTTTATATTTATATTTTAAAATGCTATGTCAGTAATGAGGACTTAGTGTGTCCAAGCACATCATACTGAATGTTTTGTGCCTATAATACTTAAATTTTGATGTGTGGAATGTTTCAGCTTTTGAACCAAATAGCATCATTTACATTGAAGCCTAGAGGAGTATAAAGGCAATCTCTTAAGGCCCTGATGGTCAGCTGGAGTCCGTTAGAAGTAGGGATGGGTGAAGCTATCAATTTCAGGTTCTCTCAGTTTCCCATTGTTCCAACCTTTTCCCATTTTGTCCTGAACTTTGAGGATTTTCCCAATCTTAAATTTGGTTCATCCTGAATTTTGAGAAATGTTTGCATGAAAATTTGTACATAGTTTTGCGCACATTTCTCCTAATACTCTAATTTTTGCACACATTTTTGCCTAACACACATTTTTGCAAGCAATTTGTGCAATATTATGCATTCCTAATGTTATTAACTTAACGTTATATATGCATTTGATTTCACTTTCCCCTGATGCACACATTTTTGTACATATGTTTTGTACAGATGTACACATGTCCATTGCCAAATTCAGAGAAATGAGAATTTTGAAGACTTGGTTTTGGTTTGCGTATTGGTTCAAAAGTGCAAAATAAAATGAGAACAGAATTAATTCCTTCCCCATCCCTAAGCAAATGTTATGGTTAGGCTGACCATATGAAAAGGAGGACAGGGCTCATATAACTTTAACGGTTGTAGAGAAAAGGGAATTTCAGCTGGTGTCATTTGTATGCAATTAGTTCCTGGTGAAATTCCCTCTTCATCACAACAGTTAAAGTTGCAAGCACTATGCTAGAGTGACCATATACAAAAGAAGGCAGGGCCCCTGCAACTTTAATGGTTGTGATGAAGAGGGAATTCCACCAGGAACTAATTGCATACAAATGACACTGGCTGAAATTCCCTTTTCTCTACAACTGTTAAAGTTACATGAGCCCTGTCCTCCTTTTCATATGGTAAGCCTAGTTATGGTCAAACAGAAAAGTATTGCCAATGATCACCAAGATAATTAATTACATGTGAAATAAATAGTAGTGAACTGAAACAGATGTGCCTTTTGTGAAAGCTTTTGCAACCAGGAAGAAGTGTCCCCTCTTAGACTTTGGGGGAGGGGGAGATGGCTATGAACACATCAAAAAATGTTAATCCACTGATTAGGGTGACCATATTTGAGAAACCAAAAAAGAAACCGAGCCCCCCCCCCCCGGAAAGCGCGCTATTCAGGGCCTCCAGAAAGCACGTCATTCCCCTCACCACACTATTGGCTGCTGTCATTAGCGTGGCAATTGCGAATGACATGCTTTTCAGAGGCTCCAGAAAGTGCGCTTTCATCTCCTCCACTCCAATTGGGGCCTTAAGGGCCCCGATTGGAGAGGAGGAAGGGAAAGCGTGTCATTCCTGCCTCCCTACTGCTCCTACAGGGGCCTCCAGAAAGCACGTTATCCCCCCTGCCACACTAATGGTGATCTTAAAGGGGAAAGTGTGTAATTCCAGAACACTATAGAAAATTGCAGAAAATCCCCTCTGACACCCAAGATAAAACAAAAACCAGGACAAATCCGGGAAAATCCTGACAGTTGGTCACCCTACCACTGATTCAAAGTGCTCTCTTCTGCGGCTTAATAACATGGACATATAGCCAAATCTGATTGGCTATGTGGCATCACCCTGAAGCCTATTCAGAGTGAAAACTATACTTAGGCCATATCTACACCAGGCCGGATATAGCGGTATGAAAGCGGTATATAAAATGCAGGAGCCAAACTACTGCTTTATAGAGATATTGAAGTGCACTGACAACTGCCCATTGACACATAGCATATACAGCTTTCATACTGCTATATCCTGCTTGGTGTAGATCTGGCCTTTGTTTATAATAACAGTAACAATACCTGAATGGGTACACACTCATGCAATGCTTTTACACCAGCGCAAAACCCCTATATATATGGTTCATGCAATCCATCCCCGCTGAAAAAGAGATCAAGGGATCATATGTTGGCCTTGTGTCACATCTATTATTATTATTATTATTATTATTATTATTATTATTATTAGAATGGAGACTTGTTCCTTCATGTCACTGTATGTAGTTTGCTGTCACGGAAGCCATGTATGCTTTCACCTCTGAGTTTCTCTTGCAACACCAGAAAACAACAAGGTTTAAATTCAATATTAACTGAGTGGAATTTTAATATAAGAGAATTTTCTGAGATATTTTCTAAGAATATTATTTTTCAAACTGTTGGAGAATTTGCCTCCCCTCATTGAGAATAGTTGGCAAAATGATCCCCCGATTCCCCACAATTAGGGTGGAGATTTGGGGAGGCCAATTATGTTTGGCTCTAAAAACAATTTAATTATGAAGTCTAGAGCTGGGACAGCACTGATTTATAGTGTGCATCATATCCCTGTAATGTATAACATTAAAATAGTAATCTCAATATCCAGTCAACATGAAAGGCAAAATCAATATCACTTTGCAATAAACATTTCTATAAAATGTTGCTTTGTTTACTATTTGTAAGAATATCTGCTGGTTTTTCTCCTTTCATAACAACAGAATCATGGTCATTCAATGAAACTGGTCAGCAGGAGATTCTGATAGCTGCTAACTTAGGCGGGATCTACACTACTGTTTTATAGCAGTATTGAAGTGCACTGACAACTGTTGGAGCCCATGACACATCTACACCAAGCAGGATATAACACTATGAAAGTGGTATGAAAGCAGTATATGGCATGTGTCATGGGCCTCAATAGTTGTCAGTGCACTTCAATACCGATATAAAGCAGAAGTGTAGATCCTACCTCCATATACCACTTTCATAGTGCTATATCCTGCTTGGTGTAGATTTGACCTTAGATGATTTAAAAAAGGATTAGAGAAAATCATGGAGGATAAGGCTGCAGTCCTATGGTCCCTATGGGGGGAGGGATCCCAGGGGCCATAGGATTTTTTGGATTCCCCAACCCCCTCTGAGGATAGAGAGGTCCACCCTCAGAGGGCAAGATCCCACTTGGGATACCTGCTTCCATGACCATCGAAACCTCCAAAGTCCTTAACTCTCCCATGCTGAAGGGGGTGGTGCAGTCCTTGGGCATGTTGGAAGTGCCTGAGGATCTACAGGACCTACAGCCTTCCCATGCTCCTGGCACACTGCCAGAAAGGCCCCTTCTTTAGAGTGTGGCATTATGGGAAAAGGTGGCTCAGAAGATCCTGGGAGCACCAACTGGTAGGTCAGTACAGGAGGGAGAAGGTGAGGTGGCTGATATGCCTCAGATAATCTATTGTCTTTGGCTAGCCCTGCTTATTGCTTCTTTGTGTTTGTGTTTGTTTCCAACCCTCTTTCCTGAACATGGTGGAAGACCAAAAGTAGTATTCCAAATGAAAACCTATCAGTGTCTTGCATATTTTATCATTAGCTTTTTAGCCTGAGTGATCCCCCCCCGCCCCACAAATTTGCAGGCATTGAATCAGGAGGGAGAATTTCAGCAATTGTTCATGGGGTGAGTTCTTTGAAAGGGTCTGGGGATGCTTACTAGTTAGCAGTAGAAGTTGTTTATTTTTATACATTGCCTCATGAGCTCTTCTCCGTCTTACCTTTCTACCAACAGAATGCAGGTTTTCCTTTCCCTAATCCATAAGGTTTTCCCAAAATTCTTAATTAACTGACTTAAGGCGTAAACCCATGCATGTTTGGATATTGAAAAGGCCATTGAAATGCATGGCTGGCTGGGGCATGCTGGGAGTTTTAGGCCTTTTCTCTGTCTAAATATGCATAGGATCATGCCCTTGTTTTTTAATAGGATAATTCTACTTCAAGGATCCTTGATAGCCTTGTTCTTGGAAGACTAAGAACAACATTGATCTGTTCCATGGCATTCACCCAACAAAGTCAACTTCTAGGAACCTTGAGGTCTCAATGGCCTTTAGACATGGACAGGGTTTTGATATACTGCTGAGCATCTCGTTCTTAAATGGGACAGCATGACATATTATCCATCTCTACATGCAAATTCTTTGAAATACAGATGCATCCAAACGGGTTGAATTTTTCCTCCAAGTTATAAAGGATTTACATTCATCTGAAATTAATTTAGCAATGAATAGTATCAGGGCACATAATATGAACCAATAGTCTCTTCTTTTCAGACAGTGGTTATAATACTAGCCAATATCTTTATAGCAGGCATGTGGAAAATCTGCTTTTTCCAGAAGCTCCTTTGAACATTGGGAGGTGGACAAATTATCTGGAACACAGATGATGACAGAAGATCTAGCAGTTTAAGAAAAAGTGAAAATTAAACTCCTCTGGGAGAAAATAATGAGCAGCAACATGAAATGTTACTAAAAGCAATTTTGAAGGCACGAATGGAACATGAGGTGAAGCAGGGTCAGGAAAAAACAGAGAGAAAAGAAAATGTACTAAAAGCACATTTGAAACTATGTTTTTTGACTGGTAAAAGAGTGGTGCACACACACATTTGTTATTCCCAAATTTATTCTTTTTAAAAAAATAAAAACAGGCTGTGGATTAAACCAAAAAAACTGTTCCAAGTGGAATTCAGGGGGCAGCCTTCACAGTGCCAAATTGGTTATGCTCCGCAGCCAAACCCTTTCATATTGCCTCTGCAGGGTGGCAATGGGCAATCTTGATGGAGGGTGGCAGCATGGGCTTTCTGGCAGCCATTCAGCTCATTGGCCCCTCCCCTGGCTTATGGCGACCAATTCGAGGTTGCCTTCATTCCTGGCCCCAGTGCAGCACTGGAGCGAGGACAGATGGATGAAGAGCTGTGTTGCCTCACTCCTGCAGGAAAAGTCGGGGTAAGTCCCCAACCTTTTCCTGCGCATCTTCACCTACTTGCCCCATGGTGGCTCCGAATCGGCAGTTACATCATATAACCAATGCAGCACTGATTTGAAGACACTGCAGGGCAAATATGACATTTAGACATTTAGGGGGAAAGAGCACATAAAGCCAAGCAACATACCAGGATTGCCAAAATATCAGAATTAAACCTATATAAGAAAATTATTGGGTGTAGTAATAATAAGCCATAACAAAAATAGAAAGAATATTCAGAGTTAAACAACAAATTTAGCACTCAATTTCCTGGCTGCTGGCATGAATACGGAAATACTCAAGGTAACATGTTTTTCATTAGCAAATAAAATTCTTCCTGATCCTAATCTTAGCCAGATATTGTTCACATGTCCAGCTGATACTTAGAGGATCTAGAGTTGGGGGAATGGCCTGATCTGATCTCTGGGGCATCTCAGCTGCCTTAATGGAGTGTTTGTTTTCCTCCACTTATGCTCTGCGTGTAGATTCTAAGTAAAGCAAATATGAATGCAAATGGACTTTGACATCTCCAATGCTCCTTCATCCAAAGGAAATGAAACACAGAAGCCCCTGGAACTTATCACCACTCAGCTAAGTGGGAGCATAGATTTCTCCCTGCAGAAGGGTGTCTCACAAGGATAAGCAAAGATGAGCTACAAAAAGCCAACTCACTTGATGACTTTGATATGATGGTTATATGGTGAAGCTACCATGCATGCATCTTTATTGCTGGTTTTTTGGCATGTGACTTCCAGTCTGATGAAATATTTCCTCGGCCTTCTGTTGGGATTCATAGATTCGTCCAGCAAACACAGTGCTAGCAATGCTCTACATTCCTATGTTAGAGCACTGAAGGGGAAGCTATGAGAGGAATGTATAATAGTGTCAGAATCAGCAAATGGCATCTTTGGGCCATTGCCAGGTGCCCAGCTTCCTAGCAGGGCTGATCTCTGATGTCTGCCCTGGTCCTCCCTTTCAAAAAGCATCTGAAAGCCATTATTTTAATTTCCCACAATTCCCTACAGTGATGCTACATTGGAGACATTGTGGGGAATTCAAATGGTGGCTCCACCAGATTGCTGCTGCCACTACCCACTACTCCCAGGTAAGCCAGATGGAGGGGTTCCAATAGAAGGCACTTTGATCAAGTCCCCTTCAAGCCTGGAACCAGCCTTCCATTTAAGGTTATAGCTGGATGTGCTGCCATATTTGCCCGTGGCTCAGGAAGCAGTTCCATTATTTCTCATTCTTCTTCAAGGGACATCCCAAAGTATCAACAGTTGGCTTACTCACACAACTCACCTTGAAGCACTTTAGTTCAATTCATCTGGACAAGCATAGTATTCACACATACCAGAATAAAATTGCAGCAGGTAACAGTTATGAGGAACTTCTAAAAGCTTTGAGCCTTGAATAGGGATGCATTTGTACTGATTTCGTGTAATATGGCAGTATAAATCCTTTCTCATTTAAGTTTATAATTATTATCCCCAGGCCTTAACTAGGACTGTATTGAATTGACAAGGTCCATTTCTCAGCTGTTTGACCCATTTCAAAATTAGTTATTTTGCGCTAGCTATATTTGTGGGGTAAGGTGAATTTCTTTTGAGGGGGAAGAGAATTGGAGGGGCTGCCATTTTGTTTTTTCTGATAATACTTTCTGAGCTGTTTTTTGAATTTTGGAAAAGACGGCCTCCTTTACAATTCATTATCATGGTGCAGGGCACCATGATAATGAATAGCAGTTGAATATCTACTGAAAACCACAATTTTTTACAGAGTGAGCAGGTTGTTCCTCCAGCAGAAGATTTTATTCGAGAGGTGCAATGTTAAATACCACTCCACAGAAAGGACTGTGACTGAAGGTGCATTGTTAAAAATATATAAAGTCAGTGTCCCATTCCATGCCACCCTATTTTTAAATCTGTACTGCTAGGATTTTTTTTTTTTTAAAAAAAGTTTGGATTCTTTCCTTCTTACAAAAAGTCTTACAACTGCCCTCTGAAAAGTTTACAAGGCATCCCATGCCATTTTTGAGGAGAGAAGAATTAATTCAAAGGGGGAAGTAATCCCAGCCTTAAATGACATCTTCTTGAGATGGTTAGAAACAAGATTTGCCATTGCAACTCCTTCAGAACTGTTCTGTTTTACTGCATTTTTCAGCAGTAGTGATTTATGGAAAAATGTTTCATGCTAGCTTTGCTAATTTCAAGCTGTTTTTCAGCACTCAGATTTAGTTAATATGCTCAATTATTTTAGGGATCAGTTAGTTTAATGTTGCCTGCTCTCAGTGGGCTGGTTTACACAATCAAAATTAAAATTGCAGCACATGCCGGGCACGTGTGGGGGGCGGCACAGTTTCCATAATCACTACCCAAGCAACTTGTTGTGTCATCTGAGCCTGGCTGGCATGGCTTTTTGGAGGGGGAAACAATAACCCTACAAGAGCCCATGGGTCATTTGGAATTATGGAAATTGCATCGGGCATGCACCCAGCACACACCACGATTTATATCAGCCACAGTGGCTGATTTTGATCATGGGAACTAGCTCAGTGACTCAGGAGTGAGCTACACTGAAAGACAAGCTGAGTGTTTGGTTATTTTAAATTACATCAGTCAGGGTGCACAGTCTTTTCAGCCCTGAGGAATATATTGGGTGTTCACTGTTTTGGCAGGGACCACATACATGTGCACCATGCACCATGCACACCACCACTCACACACTTGAACACACCACTCACATACACACACATCCCAGCAGCAATAGATCTTTGTTTTGCAGCAACAGCCTCATTCCTACACTATTCCCACCAAGTCCTAGTAGGCAGGAACTTTCAGGCACTCCAGGGATGCTCTAGGAATGAGGCTTCTATGGCAGGAAGCATAGAGTCTATTCCTAGAGCACTTTCATGCCCCTCTCCTTTTTTGGCAGCACAAGATGCTGCGGTGGGGGGGGGGGGGCTGCCAGACAGGACTAGGGGGCATCTGTGGCTCATGTGCTGCACTGTTTGAATCCCTGTTCTAGGTTTTCATTGTAGCTTTTCAGTGTTTGAGACAATTTTTGCAACTAACGAACAGTTCCAAGTTAAGCTATGAAGCATTTCAGAGTATTTCTGCTATTTCCCACAATGAGAACTGTCTTCCATCATCTATACTCCTGTCCTTCTGTCAGGCTCCTTCTTTTTAGTATGGTTCCATCCCTAATAAGTTCCGCCTTTAGTCTGCCGTACACATTTGCCAATACATCAGTTCTCTGCCTGTGGAGCACATACATAAATACACCACAAATCATCAGGTGTTCCATTCGGGCTCCATGAGGTCTGAATAGATGCTATAAATACTTTCTTAAGTATTAATACCCCTTATTATAACTCACAGAAATATGGGCACTCTTTACTGAAGAATGGAAATAATCTACCATTTGAATTCCAAAGTGAAGTGGACTTAAGCGAACTACATTCTAGAACAAAACAAGCATACTGTGACCTTTTCAGTTAACAGTTATACATTTTAAAGAGAAATACACTCGTCAGCCACCAACCAGAAGCTGCCTGTTATGACCCATCAATTACTATTCAGCAGAGCCGGAGATGTCCATTGTGTAAGCACAGTCACTGGATGCCAGGAAAATAGCTACCTTTTTTGAGTGTCATATTTTGGGGACTGAAACGACTTGTACAGGATTTTTAATAGAGTTTTCTATTTTTATGTTAGCCCCTATTCTGGGAACTTATCTCCTAGATGCAGATGACAGCATCAGTCTGAAGTGAGCCTCTAGCTACACCACCCAAAAAAGAAAAAAGGAAGGTGCTTGATTTGTTTATAGAGAAAGAATCAGAGCAGTGATTCAAAGCAAATTAGAAATGCTGCAGAGACATTTACAAACTGGCCCATTACTAGGATATATTGAGCATTGCTGAAACATATCAGAATGCAGCCCGTCTGTAGGTTCTTTCCAATTTGAAAGTTGCTGTAAGAATGCAAGAGCTGGAACCAAGTCACTCACTCAAGGAATGTTTTAGTAACCAAGGTGAAACAGATCTCCATCAGACAAGCGTTTTATTGCATGCTCACTACTGGGCACTCACGGATTTTCGCGGGTCCCTCTCATAATGTCATTTGCCTCCCGGGCGTCTCTTGCCCCTTCTAGTCTTGTTCGCACAACAACAACAACAAAACACCCCAGTAAGTCCGACTTAATTTTTAAAGACGTAACTTGCCGCTATCTCCTACTGTGTGCAGGAGAAGCAGCGGGATCAAAATGGCCCACTGAGTGGGCCACGTGACCATTGTTTACTTCCTCTTTCAAAAGAGGAAGTAATGAGTGACAAACGCATGGGCAGAGAAGCAACGGTAGGCAACAACAATAAGCACAGGACATATCTATCTTACAGAAGGATATCTACACTAGGGACTAGATCTACACCAAGCAGGATATAGCGGTATGAAAATGAAATATAAAAGGCAGGAGCCACACTACTGCTTTATAGTGGGTCCCAATACCAATGGGTATTGGGACCCATTGACACATACCATATACCACTTTCATACCGCTTTCATTGTGCAAAATCCTGCTTGGTGTAGATCTGGCTTATATTTAAAGTGGTTTAATAGCCTTTCCCTTGCCCATGGGAACCCACAGAATTGTAGTTCTCTGTTGGAGTGGTGGTCCAGCAAACTCTTAATGCAGTCTTTCCTAACTTGGTGTCATGAGGCAGTCTGAAGAATCTTCCTCTGAGGAGGAAGAAGTGGCAGAGACTGCAGCTTTACCCATTCCCCAGGACTTACCGGAGGAGGAGGAACAGCAGGGAGATTCCTCTGAAGAGCCCCAGGAAAGCCACCCTCTCCCACCCCCTGTTTCTAATGAGGAAGACTCGGGGCCTGAAGGAGTTTGTCCAGTAACTCCCCAGCAAAGGCGGCAGCTCAAATGGGCGGAGAAAGCTAAGCCCACAAGGCGAAGCATGAGACTGAGAAAACAGAGCACAGCTGATGCAAGCCTTAAGTAAGATAATGAAGGAATTGCACGCAGCTGTGAACAGGCTCAAGCAACTATAAAGGAGAAAGAAGTCAGAAGCTAAGATCCGTTGAGAACAACCGTTGTCTTTGGCTCTTGACACCCAGCATACTCCTGAATCGGAACCTGTGGACTGAACAACCGGCTTGACTATTTTGGCTCTGGACTTTGGACTGCTCTAATACTTGGTTTGACCCTCGGCTTGACATTTGGATGGACTGAACTTTTGGCGTGACCTTGGCTATTGGTAATTGGATTTTGGAATTGCAAATAAACCCTTTAAACCATTAAAGGCCTGGCATTTTTCCCAGACATTCTTAGATAAGGGAGTTGGCAGGCTTCCTATACTAAGAGTCGTAAATATGACACTTGGTGCTTTACAGATTGTTTGGACTTCAACTTAGATCAGTTGGCCATTAGGGCCAACAGTCAGGAATACCTGGAATTGTAGTCCAAAACCTTTGGAGGGTACCAGGTTTGGGAAGGCTGTTTAATTCAGGATCCTCCTTGATTCCTAGGATTCTTTGAAGATAGTCATGGCAATTTAAAAAAAATATGTTTGTAGCATGCCCATGCCCACAGCATGTCAAAGCAACCCTGAAAGTACTGTAAAAAAGAACTATTTCTTATATCAAAACAGCCTTCCCCAACCCGGTGTCCTCCAGATGTTTTGGAGTTCAACTCCCATATGCACTAGCCAGCATGGCTAATGGTCAGCAATTTGGGGGATTATATAGGGTGACCAGATAAAATCCAGGTCAGGCCTCATGTAACTTTAACAGTTGTAGAGCAAAGGGAATTTCAGCCAGTGTCATTTGTATGCAATTAGTTCCTGATGAAATTCCCTCTTCATCACAACAGTTAAAGTTGCAGGGGCCCTGCCTTCTCTTGTATATGGTCACTCTAGTAAAATGCCTGCAACTTTAACTGTTGTGATGAAGAGGGAATTTCACCAGGAACTAATTGCATACAAATGACACTGGCTGAAATTCCCTTTTCTCTACAACTGTTAAAGTTACATGAGCCCTGACCTGGATTTTATCTGGTCAGCCTATCGGATTATAGTCCAAAACATCTGGAGGGACCAGGCTGGGGAAGGCTTTATTAGCATTTATAGACATGAATGTGTAAAAAGAATGTAGACTACCTTATTGGAAAGAATGGTAGATACACATCCCAACCCACCCACCTGACAAATGGAAGTCAGCATCTGCCTTTAAATCACAACAAGGAAGATCCCACAATTCTTATTGATTCAACCTGACTGTTTTGAAATCAGATCGAGATGCATGGATGTTTTGCACAGGGATCATGGCGGACTTCCTAGCATTCCCATCTCATGATGAACAACTCAAAATACAGTATACAAATTTAATAAATAGGGTTGCACTGGTTAAATGTGACTTGAAATCAAGTCCAAAAGTAGGCCAAGTGAGTCAGCCCTGATGTATTCTGCAATCAGTCATGTACGTGTGACTACAGGACATCGCGTTTGGTGTGTGTGTGTGTGTCAAATTGTCCACTGGGAAATGCTGAATTTGTTGTTTGACTGCAATAGGAAACATTTGAAATTGTAACATTCGCCTTCTGTCAACCAATCCAAGATTTCTGTAGCATTACGACAAAATTTGTTCTCCCTGCTTTAATAGACTTTAATAGGCTTCTGAGAACCCGGTGCCCTGCTGAGATAATTGCAACAGAGACCATGTCCACCTCCCCGTCCTCCTGTTTGTACGTTTTCTTCTAGATGGCCTCTGAGCCCATCTAGAGTAGACTGAGCTGAAGCTGGAGAGAACATAGGAAACATTTCATCATGGCGTTTCCCCTCCCCATCCTGCCTCACTCCACCCCACCCCACCCATTGGAACACCCCCTTCCAGAGCTTTCTATGATCCTCCAAAGGCCTTTGCAACTGGATCCCTTCTCCCTATGGAGAGGATGGGAGTCCCACAGTTTTTTCTGCAGGGGGAGGGATCAAATTCAGGAGTCTCCCTTCAGAGGTTGTAAGAGAGTCTGCAGCCTCTCAGGTGGGACTCTGAAGGACCTATAGTCGAAAGGATGCTCTCCTGGGCCCACAGGATTGCTCCCCCAGATCATTCTTAGGAACACTTCCCATTCTGGTTTTACAAAATGAGCTTTTAAAACATTCTGCTAACTTAGCCAGCCAGTTGGTTAGTCGTTGTTTTCTTTTTTCCTTTATTACATTTTCCTTTGTTCCACCGTGGAACACAGAGTGCTGTTCCAAGGTGGTCTCCCATCCAGACACTTGACTAGAACAAGGCTGGGCGACATGGGTAGAGTGACCCTATGAAAAGGAGGACAGGGCTCCTGAATCTTTAGTAATTGTATTGAAAAGGGAATTTCAACAGGTGTCATTTGTATGCATGCAGCATCTGGTGAGAGTCCCTCTTCATCACAACACTTAAAGCTACAGGAGTCCTACCCTCTTGTGTATTTGGTCACTCTAATATAGCTCCTGCAACTTTAACTGTGGTGATGAAGGGGGAATTTCACCAGGTGCTGCATGTATATAAATGACACCTGCTGAAATTCCCTTTTCAATACAACTATTAAAGATATAGGAGCCCTGTTCTCCTTTCCATAAGGTCATCCTAGTCATGGGCCCTTCCTGATGTCACTGGATTGCAACTCCCATCAGTCCTAGCCAGCATAGGCAATGGTGAAGGATGATGGGAGTTGCAGTCCAACAACATCTGCATTCCACAAGTGCCCCAACCCTGGACTGCAACCAGAGCTGTTTAGCATAAGCAAGGTGGCTGCATCCTTGCCATCAGTCAAGGCAGAGGAGGCTAGTGGCTCCGATATAAGCGGGGCAGTGCATCTGCTCCAGGTTTCAGTCAGAACTCCAAAGGAGCTTTGAAGCAGTTGGCAAGGCTGGTAGGTAGAACCAGGCCATTGGCACCCCTGCCTCCTTGTAGACAGGTGCCAAGTATGAGCTACAATATATATTCAGACCTGATTGGTCCCAACTGAAACACAGAGCGGATTCACCGCCCCACTCTCATCAGAGCCACCAGCCGCCACTGAGTCAGACCATAGTCTTTTGTGTGGCTTGTTCCTTCCAATGTAACATTGGCTGAATTCGGACAACACTTTAGGCAACGGAGGGGAAAATAGTGTACTGACCATGTGTTATTTTGGCGGCGGCACATCGGCACCCGCCACACGACATGTTGCCCCTTCCCCCATCACACTGCTAAAAATCCAGGCATCCTTCTGGACTGCTCTCCTCTCTCCCACCTCCCTCAGTCCTCCGGGTGTATCCCAGTATGCACCGCAGGTTCTGCCAGCTATATCGGAGCAGCTGGGGTTTTTTCGGCTGCTCCGGCCAGCGAACTCTATGACCAAACAGAATAGTACACGGAGAGAGGGGGGTTCCCTCCACACGACACTTTAAGCAACGGAATTCAGGATAAACAACGTGCAAGCCCGCTATTTTTCTCTGTTGTTTAGGGACCCAAAATAGCATACTGTCGATTGTGTGTGCATTGTGTGTTGCCCTCCACACGACACAACAAACAACACAACTGATGATTGTTTTTCCCCCCCTCCCCTCCGTCGATCATCATGTCTTCCGAACCAGGCCATTCTCTCTCCTTCCAGAACAGGGAGCAGGGCAAGCTGTTTAAAAGATGAGCTGTTCCCTTCCTTTCTTCCTCCCTTTATCCTCTGAGAATCAGCTTGGCTGCTGATCCTGTTGCAGCACCTGTCTCTCATCCCCTTTATTACAGCTCTGGGCTGGGATTGTTGGAGCCTAATAAGTCCCAGCTGACTCTAAGCGCTGTCAATTAACCGTTGTCTGGAGAGCCCCATATCCAGGGGCTTCCCCTCTCTGTCAACGCTATTAGCTATTCCTGAACATGGCTGAAATACATGACTATTGCACAAACGCCACAGCCAAGTGACAGCAAACCAACACATGATTCTTTAAACTGTGGGTGGGGGGAGGGGAGGCAACCTTGGAGAGTCCAGGGCCAATTTCTGCTCTTCCTTGAATGCCAAATGTGTCTCGTTTTTCCTTGCTGCTGCTACACGCCAGCAAAAGTCAGTGCCGGTTCAATGGCAGGGCAGCGGCCAAGGCTGCAAGAAAGGATTGAGCCCTATGGGCCTAATGTAGCCTTTTGAGCCTCATGTAGCTCACCCCTGACAGAAGCACTCATGACATCCAAATATACATATGGCTGTTTGTGATAACTAAATGTTTGTGTTGTGGCATTTGTCCATATTCTTAATGAGTTTAGCACCTAAAATATTATATTCTAATAGTACAATCCTCTGCACACCTACTCAGAAATAAGTCAATGGGACTTGTTCCCAGGTAGGTGTGAATAGGATTGCAGATGAATTATCTTATAATTCACACTTAGAGCAATTGTGCAGAAGGAGACTGAGGTGGGCCTTTCAAGCTACATTGGACAGGGCTCCCTGATGACCATTCCTGAATGATACCTGTGTTTGTATGCACCTGTTTGACACACCCATGCTCTATATTTGAAAAGCATAGAAATAATGCAAAATAAGTACATATCAATCAATAAATAGACACACTTTAAACATGTTACATGTACTGCTACAACCGATTTCCAATCTCACCGCTGGATCGTTCGATCCAATCCGATCTGATCCGGAAAGGTCCCGATCCAGATCGGATGGATCGGAGGATCGGCGGACGCCCACTGGCGCCCGCCGCCACTTCCATTGGCAGGTGCCAGTGGGCACCCGCCGATGGAAGCAAACAGCGGGGGAGGCTTCCCTGGTGGGGCTGTCTGCTTCCATCGGCGGGCGCCGTTGGAAGTGGACAACGGGGGCAGGGGGCAGCGGCTGGAAGCGGACGTCCCCGGAAGGTAAGCAGGGGGAGGGGGGAGGGGGAGGGCGGCCCGTGGCGCGCTTACCTTCCGTGGCTGTCCACCCCCGTCCGCCGCTGGCCGCTACTGCGAGCAGGCTTCGCGGCCTGCTCCTAGGTAGCGCGGCAGGTGATGACATCACCTGGCGCGCTACTCAGGAGCAGACCGCGAAGCCTGCTCACAGTAGCGGCCAGCGGTGGACGGGAGCGGACGGCCACGGAAGGTAAGTAGGGGGAGGGGGGGTAAGGAGCGTGGGGGAGAGGGATTACCTGCTGGGGCTGTCCACAGTATCAGAGGCAGTAAGCTTATATACACCAGTTGCTGGGAACATGGGTGGGAGGGTACTGTTGCACTCCTGTCTTGCTTGTGGGATCCTGGTCATTAGCTGGTTGGTCACTGTGTGAACCAAGTGATGGACTAGATGGACCCTTGGTCTGATCGAGCATGGCTCTTCAGAAACTGCAGTTTGTGCAAATACAGCATTCTTCCATATGATTGTATACTTGGCTAGTGACTTTCTTAAGATGGTTTTGTGTGTACTGGGCTGCAGACATGGCAAGCTGGTAGTTCCAGTGACAGAAATAGCCGCTGATTCACATGAAAACTATTACTTAGTTGGGTAAGACATATGCATGATATTTCAGAGGAATGTTGTAGTGCAAACTGGCTCTAAGCACAATTATATACACGCTTACTCAGAAGTATACCCCACTGGGCTTACTTTCAGTATTCAATGGGGCTTATTCCCAAATAGGTATGCCTAGGATTGTGGCCTAAATGGTTTATATGAAGATGAAAAATGAGTACCAATTTTCATGCACACGAAAAAGTGCATGAAAATGCATAAGAAAGAACATGTGCAGACGGATGCGGAAATGGGATGGAATGGGCTTGAAAGAATGTGAACATTATAGAAAGTGAAACAGACCAGAACATAGGAAGCTACCTTTTCCTGAGTCAAACCCTTGGACCATCTAGCCTGGTATTGTTGACACTGACTGACAGTGCCTCGCCAGCTTTGGGGCAGGAATTCTGCCAGTCCTACATGGGGAGTTTCTTTCCATCCCTACTTGCTGGGTGGCAACAAAGAAAAAAGGGAGGCCTTGCCTTCTTAGAAGCAATTGACCAGCTTCTGACTGGGGTGCTGGACCAAAGGCCCTTTGGTCTGATCCAACAGGATCCCTCTTATGTTTATAAGTGGTTCCCCTCTATTTGGCACTGGTTAGGCCTCATCTCGAGTATTGCGTCCAGTTCTGGGCACCACACTTCAAGAAGGATCCAGACAAGCTGGAGGGGGTTCAGAGGAGGGCAACAAGGTTGATCAGGGGTCTGGAATCAAAGCCCTATGAAGAGAGACTGAAAGAACTGGGCATGTTTAGCCTGGAGAAGAGAAGACTGAGGGGAGACATGATAGCACTCTTCAAGGACTTGAAAGGTTGTCACACAGAGGAGGGCCAGGATCTCTTCTCGATCATCCCAGAGTGCAGGATACAGAATAATGGGCTCAAGTTACAGGAAGCCGGATTCCAGCTGGACATCAGGAAAAAACTCCTGACCGTTAGAGCAGTACGACAATGGAACCAATTACCTAGGAAGGTCGTGGGCTCTACCACACTAGAGGCCTTCAAGGTGCGGCTGGACAGTCATCTTTCAGGTATGCTTTAAGGGTTCCTGCATTGAGCAGGGGGTTTGACTCGATGGCCTTATAGGCCCCTTCCAAGTCTACTGTTCTATGATTCTATGATTTCCCATTGTCTCCTAGATATAGCACACTAGCTTGCATGTAGTACACATAATGAGTTATGAAATAACTGTCTATTTTGGTCTCCCTGATCTAGACAGTGGTTAAAGTGACAGGGAAATGGATTGATTCCTATTGAAATGCAGCTGTGATTATTGTTAGAGGCAGACTAGATTGCCTGTCTTTAAAAATAGGCTGCTAGCCTATATGTAGCCCAGATATTTCAGTGCAGAATCATTCCAAAGACATAAGCAATTGGAGTGCAATGCTTGCATGGGATTACTGGCTGGCTTCTTGCAAAATTGGTTTGGTTTAGGCAACAGAAGTTGAGCAATTTATGCTCCATATTTAGAGATAAACCTTCTTTGAGTCTGAGCAAGTAGCACCACAAGAAAGTCTAGCAATACCACCATATCTAGTTTCTAGCACTCCAGCATATTTCATTGAGGCCATAGGATGGTTAACAAAGCATGAAGAAAATTTATTATTATTGTTATTATCTCTTTCTCGCTCGTGGCAGTTTTTCTAGACGGACATGACGGGCTTTGCCAAGTCATGCTGTCTTTTATTGATTCAGGAATTTCCTGATGATTGAGCATGTTTTAATTATGACTGCTTTCTGGATGTTGGTGTAGATGTATTCTGGTAGGCCCAGTTTCTGAGATTTTCTCTCTCTATTTTTTTGATGTGATGCCAGTGACTGATGAGACTAATGGAATAATTGTGACCTTTTCTGTTGCCATAGTTCTTTGATTTCCATGGCCAGTGGTGTATATTTGTCTCTCTTTTCTTCTTCCTTTTCAACAACATTTTTATCATCTGGTATTGCTATGTCGAAGAGGTATGTGTTTTTTTTCTTTTTTGTCTATGAACGTTATGTCTGGTTGGTTGCAACGTATTGTCTTGTCTGTATGAATTGTTCTGTCCCAGTACATTTTATGATCTGCATTTTCCAGGGTTGTTTCGGGTGAATATGTATAGTATGGTGTAGGTTGTTTGATAAGATTGAATTTGATGGCCAGCTGTTGGTGAATTATTTTTGCAGCTGTATTGTGTCTCTCCATATAGTCCATTCCTGCCAGAATTTGACATCTTCCTGTTATATGGTCTGTAGTTTCTTGGAACTGATGGCATTTCCTGCATAGGTCTGTTGTTACACTGTTATCTTTTACTATGTATTTTTGGTAGTTCTTGTTTGCTATAACTTGATCCTGTATAGCTATAAGGAAATTATTATTATTATTATTATTATTATTATTATTATTATTATTATATAAAAAGCTAAGGCAATGTGTGACACATGGGAGGTTCCGAGCTATGAGAAGAACTTTGTACGATGGAGGTTCCGAGTTATGACAGGCTGGAGGTTCCGAGCGATGAGAAGGAAGTTCTGCTGACGTGTCCCAATCTACAAGCATTTCCCTTTTTTTCTCGGGTTGCTTTTAGAATCACTAGCTTTCTGTTGTGTGAATGGTGGGTTCTTAATAAATGGGAACTTTAACATGTTTTACTATGGCTTGATTGTGGCCTCCATAAACTATCTCAACCACCCTCATGAACTTGCTCATGTGAACAAAAAGGTGATCGTGGATTTTGTGGTCAGGACATCATGGTCCTGACAATTCCTGCTTCCTGTTTCCATGGCCACCAGTTGACATATTACAACTATCCACATGAGCACACATGTGCGGATGGTTGGGACTGTTCACATATACAAAGCGCTGTGTGAGTCAGCCCATCAGTGCAATCCTATACTTCTTAGTATACCTGTATAGGATTGCACTATTAGATTATTTTAGACAGAATGGAGAAAACTAGAAAATTCATAGACAGTGGCCTATTGACATATTGACAAATTTAATCCTGCCACCAATGTTGCAGAACACCTTCTCAGGACCGGCATCAAGGGTAGGCACGGTTGGGCATTTGCCAAGGACCCACACCCCAGCAGGTGCCCTTGGCAAGAGCCCCCTGGAGTTGCTCCTCTTTTTCACTATTGCAGCTTGCATGTTACTATCCTTTCACACTGGCCCAGATAACAGTGGTGGTGAGAAGGAGGAACTGTAGATGCCATTTTCTCCCTGCTCACTGGTTCTCTGCCTGCCACTTTCTCCCTGCTCACTGGCTCTCTGCCTGCCAATCATACAAGTGGTGTCAATGATGAGACAGATGATGAGGAGCAATAGCAGCTGGTGTCAATGTTGGTGAGAAGGTAGATTCACTGAGGAAAGGGGCCCATGGAGGGTGTCTTGCCCAAGGGGTCTCCAAGAGCTGGAGCTGGCACAGCTGCTGCTTCCATCCCATGACTTAGAACCCAAATGATGCAGGTTTCTTTCTAAATCATGTGGGAGATTTCACAAGTATAGGAGGCCCTTGCTTCAGAAGTTAGGCTAAGCAGTGCGACTTTGGGGACAGGGCTAAAGGTGTGACCCAACTGTATCTTTCCCCACGATTTTCCAGTTCATGTGAGAGCACCTGAATAGGGTTAATGACTTCCCATTTTGCAACGTTTCTCCTCGAACTTAACGCTGACAAAAGCAAACTGATTGCTACCAAGCACTTAAAGAGACATTTGTCCTATTTAACTCTCCCCCACCTCAAGACTGTGCAAGATTATCTATCACATCTAGCAGTACTATATGACCGCAGCCCCTTTGAGAAGTTTTTTTTAAGGCTGCATGAAAATTTGTATGCATTTCTTCTATTACATGCATTTTTGTATGTGAGTTTGTCTAACATACACATCTTTGCGAGCAATTTTCCCAGGATAGCACATTTCTGGATATCATTTCCCCTAATATATGCATTTTTGTACCCTTTTAAAAACTCCATTACAACATTAGGGGAAGTGCAATTTTTGAAAGGTACCTGAGTTTTGGTTTGTATGTTGGTTCAAAAGTGCAAATTTGGGAAGTTTGCATTGAAATATGAACCAAACAAATTTCTCCCCCATGAGCATGGGCTCAAGTGGAGGCCCATGTGCCACTGCTCAACTTACATTTGGAAGATTTGCAGTGGGATAACTAACCTTGCTTGGGGCACTGTCAGAGCTCTCAAGATTCATTGTGAACAATCTACAATGTGTCCTGAAAATAACAGCTGTCTATTATGCATTCCATTGGGATGGTGTATACTCTGCACTTAAAAAAACAAAATACAAAACTCTGTTCAATGGAACTCAAATTCTACTCCAACAATGTTGAATTCTGCAACATATAAATAAATAAATTATTATTATTATTATTATTATTATTATTATTGAGAAATGTGTTTATATTTCCTTAGCCTGCATGATTCATTTTGCTTCAAATAGTCATGGAAAGTTATGCAAGGCACTGAATCCACACCTCCTTGCCACTGGAAACCTTATAGCTCTCCCTTCTCTTGGCTTTGGATAGATGAATGTGCATTTCTCAACCCTATTTTTTGCATCCATCAGGACCTGGATGCATGAGAATTTCATTTTTGCCCGCAAAACATGCAAGTAGTAATGTCATGGGTGCCTGACTGTGTCAGGGAATCTGACGGTCTCTCCTGCATCTGCCCCCCTGGACCCAGTTGGGCACCCATGGCACACTCATGGCCATTGTCTCAATGAGTGCCCGGCAGCCGTCCATGCTTGTCCAGAACCTCCATTGTACATGATGATGGAGGCACTGGAAATTATGTAATTTCCCCCATTGCATAAATGATGGCTGTAAGGGCCCCATTTACGCAAGAATAAAGGCGTGAATAGAGCGCAAACAATTTCTAGAGCCTCCATTATTGTACACAGCGGAGCCTATGGATAAGGGTGGATGGGCTCACAACATCAGCGTACGCTTGCCAAGCCACCAAAGAAGCTCGCATGGCTCTTTGAGCAGGGATGAACGGCGGCGGTTGGAGGGCAAGCATCTGACAAATTCGACCCGGGTGAGTTCGCCCATCCCTGCACTCTGTTCAAAGTCCTGAACACGAGAGTGCGCATGTGCCCACTGAAAATGTTTGCAAATTGCCAGACATGTGCTTGTGTCCAATTTGCGATACTTCCCAGTTTGATTTTTGTGCAAATTTCTCCTGCAGACAGAATCATCCCCACTGTAATCTATGGAGGAACTTTGGGCAAGTTTGGGAAAATTTGTGCAAATTCTCATTCGATCACTGCTCAATTGGCACAATTTCCCCATTCGTACAGAGCAAACACCTATCACAAATGCAAAAAGGAACCGGGCACAAAATGAGCGGTGAGACAATGTTTAGAGAATCCTAGCAGTCTCGAACATTGCTCATTCACCCATTCCTACCTGGAACCTGCTTTAAACACACCCACCACACCACATGAGATTCTCAGGCTGCCAAATTCTCTACCCATTGTGCACCCAAAAATCACAGAATATAATACTTCCTTTAGTACAGACTTCCCCAACCTAGTGTCTTCTAGATGTGTTGTACTTCAACTCTCATCATCCCCCATACTGGCTGAGGATGTTGGGAGTTGTAATCCAAACACATCTAGAAGGGGCCAGGCTGGGTAAGACCGCTTCAATGGTAGATCAAATGAGTCATCAGTACTGATTAAACAAGCATTGAATTAATCAAACTATCCCATCCTGTAAAATCACATCCACAGTAATGGGTCCTGATTTAGAAGAGAGAGAGAAAAAATATCTTGTTTGCTTTCTAGGAACATGCTTAATAGTCTCCCACTTGTTTACTCAGAAATAAGCCCCACCAAAGTTCAGTGAGGCTTGTATTGGGTAAGTAGGCTTTGGAGGGTAGCATTCCTTTCCCAAAAAAGAAAGCTTTTGTCCCTGCCCAGAGATTAAATCTTACTGGCATATAGATCAATGTTTCAGTGCTCCCTGCTGCTTTTGGCTACTGAGCAATTGTATAGGATGGTGCAAATATAGGCCCTACCTCCTCTTCATGGCTCTCATGGCATGAGTGTAGGGTTCCTCATCATTTTAATGCACCACACAATAAATGTCGAGGTTATAAATTTTGATATGCTTCCCAGCCAAATGGAAGCCTTCAGTGGAGACAGACTGGCTGGAGCTAAAAGCTGTTAGCTTTGATTTACCTCCCTTCTATTATTCAATTCTATTGAGGATTTTGAACAGGGAGCACAAGGCATGTTGATTGGCTGCAGTTTATAGATTGAGTGATATTTAACTCCTGTCAATACTCTGCAACCTTATAATGGTATTAGTGGAAATGAAGTAATGGTGGTTTGGTAAGAGGCAGAGAATGGAGCAAGGTGTTTGCAAATAAATCCATTGACAGGGGAGTTTTCTTCCTTAGCCATTCAGCATGCATGGTTTTTCTCCCCAAATCCTGGCAGAACTGTTACCAATGGGGAGGTACATGTGAAACGTTCTCCATGTCAATTCTATTATGCAGTATTTATGCTTTGCCTGATGTAATATTTGGATCACGCAATATAGATCTGGGCATGCTATGCATTCAGGAGGCGGCTTTCCCCATGTTAAGAGTTCAAACTTCTTATGTCACCCAGAAGCACAGCCTCTAGGGTGACCAGATTTTGGAAAGCAAAATCCCGGTCCCAAATGGCCACCCCACCCCACCAAAGCAGATCCCCCCCAAACATAAAATAAAAAAATTAAAAAGGCCCCCCGCCATGCAGCCAACAAGCAGACACCCCTGCCACCCAAAACACCCCCCCACCAAGCCCCCCCCCCAAAACACCCATCCCGGACCTACTGGGTCCTCCGCTGCCACCGCCGATCTCTGCCACCGTCGCATGACTCCCTGCAGCCCCCTCACCCTTATTGCCCTGCTCCTGGGCTCCCAGCAGGAGAAAGAAGAAGAGCCTGCTTTAAAATGCCCACACTGCTCCCCGGCCCCGGCAGGAAACAAGTGCTCAGCGTTAGGGAGTGTCAACAAATTCCTTGTCTGGTGGCAAAAGCAGCTTTACTAAAGCTGCTTTAGCCACCCAACAAGGAATTTGTTGACGCTCCCTAACGCTGAGCACTTGTTTCCTACCAAGGCCGGTAAATGGGGAGCAGGCTGCGAAGCCTGTTTCTCAGTAGATTCGAGCACTGGAGGGAAGCCGACGCCCCGGCAGGTGGTGGCGGCGGGGTCCCCCCACCCAAAACCCCACCACCAAGCCACCCATCCCCACCAAAACTCAGCCCGGATTTACCGGGTCTACCGCCATTCGCTGCCGTGTGACCCCCCGCAGCCCCGGTTGGCTCCTGCTGTCCCCCGGTTGGCCCGGATCGCCCCAGGTTTCCCGGTTAGGACCGGGAAACCCAGGCGATCTGGTCACCCTGCTTTAGATAGTATATTTGTCACAGATGGGAAGACAAAGACAAACAGAACTGAGGATATTGAGGGGGGGGAAGGGAGCAACTATTTTCCATTAGAATCAGAGAAGCCCATACGGTTCTGTGGTACGAAGCATGAACAAATGATAGGCACAAGGTAAGAACCAGTGAGGAATAGAGAGAGAGTGTCAGACTAAAAACAGATGACATGGGTTCAAATTCCCACTCAGCCACTAAGTTGACAGGACGATTTGGGGCCAGTTGCTCTTTCTCGGCCTATCCTACCGCATAGGGCTAATGCAATATGAGAGCATTATTTATTTATTTATTTATTTTATTACATTTGTATACCGCCCCATAGCCGAAGCTCTCTGGGCGGTTTACATCAGATTAAAACAATTAAAACAATATACAAAAATTAAAACAGCAAAAACATACAATATACACATAATATAACACATCCATTTAAAACCACTGTAATAACTTTAAAAAGCTATAAACAAATGAATCAAACAAAATTTTCACCCAGCTGTACTGGCGAAATTCAGGAGGTACAGCCATTTGTAGTATGGGGAAGACCATGATGCACCTACCTATTTAAATAATATACTTTTTGGTGAAAATACTAATTAAATACATATTTCAAAAAGATTTTTTTTTAAATGTGAGATGAATGATTGCCAAAATTTTATGTTTATAACATAGCATACAGTTATGCACGTATTAGGAAAAATGTGCACAAAATGCATACATATTTTCATCCATATCTTTTTTTTTTTTACAATTCTCAAAGTTCAGGATGAACTGAATTTAAGACTGGAAAAATGAAAAATGGAGAGAACCCCAAACTGACATATTTGGCCATCCCTACTAAATATTGCATGATCCAGCCAAACATAAAATGATGTTTTCACTAAAATATGCATTTCTGTGTGCACCTTTCCCTAATTTATGAATTTTTGCACATTATTATTATTATTATTATTATCATCATCATTGGAGAATTCTGTTGCAAAATTGAGAAAAGTCTGAATTTTGAAGGATAACAATTTCAGTTCGTGTATTGGTTCGAAAATGCAAATCTGGTACATATCATATTGCAATGTGAACCAAACAGATTTCTCCTCCATCCCTAATATTTTTTTTCTTGGACTCCTCTCTTGGAACAGAAGTCATTTCTGGTAGTCCTTTACCACACTGCTTCAGGTCTTCCTGATGGAGGTCCTGCTTATTCTCAAATTCACCCTGCACCCAAAGATAGAGAAACACAGAGAAAACTAAGTGAGGTACAGATGGGTGGGAGGCCAGCATGGGGGAGGAGCCATAGTGCTACCTCCTCCTTCAGGGGGTCATTTTGGCCCCTCCAGAATTTGGCACACAAGGAGGCTGTCCTGTTGCCCCCACCTCACAAAGAATTGGCCTTGGGTGAGGGGAGCTGTTTTGTATTCCAGTTTGCTTCCAAGCATTCAAGAGCTAATTCATGATGAGAGTCATTGCAGTCATCTTTCTTTCTTATAATTTTTTTTCTTAGCCTTCGTACATCAGCAAAACTCCACTGAATTCTTTTTGGCTTTACCACCAAAAGCATGTTTAGGACTTCAGCCTTATAGTTAGTAAATATTTCCTAGTTAAAAGGAGGAGGAGGGGAAAGGTCTTCCGATTTCCTTAACATCTGTGAGCAACATGTGCCATTTGAATGTTGGATAACTTGATTAATATACTGCTAATATAATCTATTATCCTTTAAGCTGCAAGTGATTTAAAGACTGTTACTATCGGCACTTCCTAAATAGATAATAACAGTGAATATTTTTATGGTTTGTTGCAGGACTGGCGTGTAACTTTTCAGAACAAAAATCAGTCATCATTGCTAATGGCCAAACTTTCTGCTAGGTCGTTTGCAGCAGGATGCTACTTATGGACAAACTTCAAAGAAGCTTTTATAAAACTGAGGTGCCAGATAATTCATAGTCCTAAAATACAGTAATTCAGCCAAGGGGGGGGGGGGGAGACCAGTCTATATCAATGAAAGTTCCCATTTTGAAATTCATGTATTTGTTGGTGTAACAATTGGATTTTTTTATTTTTTCATTAAAATAAAAATTTTATTAAAATTTATTAAAATATTTTATTGTCATAGAATCATAGAATAGTAAAATTGGAAGGGGCCTATAGGGCCAGCAAGTCCAACTCTCTGCTCAATGCAGGAAGCCACCTTAAGGCATACCTGAAAGATGGCTGTCCAACTGCCTCTTGAATGCCTCTAGTGTGGGACAGCTCACTACCTCCTCAGGTAATTGGTTCCATTGTCGTTGTGCTTTAACGGTCAGCCAGAATCTGGTTTCTTGTAACTTGAGTCCATTATCCTGTGTCCTGCACTCTGAAATGATCGAGAACAGATCCCGGCCCTCCTCTGTATGACAATCTTTGAAATACTTGGAGAGTGCTATCATGTCTTCCCTCAGTCTGTCATGTTCTTTCAGCCATTGTTCTTCTTTTCACCTCAGAAAATCTGCTTTTAATTCAATCTGTTTGATTGCAGTATTTGTATCACAGTTGTTACTAACGGGGCATATGACGTACTGTGATCTTGGCTGCACCTCTCAGTTTTCCCAGAATATCCCTGACTGCTTTTGTCATGGTTTTTCTGGCTCTCTCACTTCCATTCTGAAGGATGCTTGTGGTGTGCCCCCCTTTTGTGAGATCGTTGCTGTTCGCCGGGAGTTCTGGGCTCAGCGAACAACCAGTTAGCTCTGAGGGGCGTGTGCATGGGTATCAGAGGTGTGCGGAAGTGGACATGTCCTCCATTTCTGCCCCATGTTTTGGATGGTTGTCGATGTGTTTTACCACCGAGTGAGTGTATTTTTTTTTAATGCAAACGTATCTATGTGCAGAAGTGCAGATTTGATGGATCTGTGTTGTGTGCATCTGCACTCGTGCGCATCCCTCACAAGTCAATTGAAAAACCCTCTTTCCCTTAGCCATCTGCCTAGTCCTGCCCACTTCAATTGGTACACATGCAGAAGCGCCGCAATGGGGCACACGTGCTCCCACAATGGCACTCCTGTAATTGCGGTAAAGATCAGTTGCGTGTGCCCCATGAGCAGCGATCGCGGAAGTGGGGAACATTCAGGAGCATCCCTCTTCCATCACGAATGGGCTGCAGGTGAAGATTAGGCCTCAGTTTTAGGAGACAATAAGTATTGACTTTATAATATTTGTTTGTACTGAATTCAGATTTCATTTTAAACTATATTTTTTAAAAGAGACACTAACATAGAAATGAAAAAAAAAACCCTCAGCCTTGGCACAGAGGTGAAGCAGGGCCTCCCCAAAGCCCCCCGAGTCGAATTGGGGTTGAATCAGGGGCTCCGAAACGGCCCTTGAGGTGAATTGGGTGTGTGTGCACACCCCTATTTAAAAATCCACTTTGTATGCCTTTAGCTCCAGGCCTAAGTGCTTGTCATGCTGTGTGGTGGGACTAGGTCAAGACAGAATTAAGATATTTATAAACCTCATGCCATGAGCAATCAGAAAAGTTAAACTGAGTTAGCACATACTTGGCTTTTTCACTGAGCACTTTCATTTATAGAAAGTTTTATGGGTACAGATATGCATTATACAAGCGAGTAAACCTTGTAATAAGAGCCTTATTGCTAAGTCTGAGCTACCTCAGCTTTGAAAACAGATGGTCAAGCCATGAAATGGACCGCCCTCTTTCGGCTTCTTTCATTGCTCCCTGCTTCTAGTTCTGCTAACTTCCAGGTTTGCCTTCCTGGTTGGGAAGGATGCCAGCACATAACTGCTGAGTGATTCTGCATTGCTACGTCTTCCCTGACTTTCTAGTCCATTTCGGAATGTGCCAAACATGTTGACATTCTGCATGACATTGTGGGACAGTTGTAAAAGTACAGAATCACAGCCTCTGCATCAACCATTCAGAGCGAGGGCACAGGGAGGGCGTTGTTCATGACATGATTCCTGATTGGCTGTGAACAAAAAGGGGGTGGAATTAAAACAGCAGATGTCTCTGGTGGTAGTTGGTATTGGTTTAGCTTAGGAAAAAGGTGACCCAAGGGAGACATGCTAGAGGTATACAAAATTGTGCATGGTGTGGAGAAAGTGGATAGGGAGACATTTTTCTCCCTCTCTCATAATACTAGAATCTGGGGTCATCCCATGAAACTGATTAATGGGAGATTCTGGAGAGTTAAAAGGAAGGTTTTCTTCACACAGTGCATAGTTAAACTATGGAATTCACTTCCATTTGGATGGCTTTAAAAGGGGTTGGACAAATTCATGGAGAAGGCTACCAATAGCTACTAGTCCTGACAGCTATATGCTGCCTCCAGTATCAGAGGCAGTATGCCTGTGTACTTCATGTGCTGGGAACATGGACAGGAGGGTGGCATTGCACTCATGTTCTACTTGTGGGTTTCTCGGGGCAGCTGACTGACCACTATGTGAACAGAATGCTGGACTAGATGGACCCTTGGTCTGATCCAGCATGGCTCTTCTTATGTTATGTTCGTAGAGCACATGCTTTGCATGCAGAAGGTCCCAGGTTCAATCCCTGGCATCTCTAGTTTAAAAAAATGAAATCAGGCAGCAAGTGATCTCTGTTTGAAACACTGTCAGTCAGGGTGGACAATATTGAATTATATGAATGAAGGGTCAGATCTAGTGTAAGATTCAATGTTCTTAACCATTTTGGGGGAAAGTGCTAATTGTTAGAATTTCAAGCCGTTCCACCAAGAAGTGAGACAACAGAGAATCGATGTGCAACCCACGAAGTCTTTATTCAGTAAAACAAACAAACAAGCAAAAAAAAAAAAAAATCCCTTCACACCAGTAGTGACTGTGGCCCTTTCCACACCAGGCGTTTTGCCTGGGATCGCCCCTGGGTGCTCCCTGTAAGTCCAAATGATGCACAGGAAGTCCTGGGGGCGGGGGGGGGGGCAGTTGGCCATGTGATTTTCCAGGGATCGGGCAACCTTGGAAAATCCCAATTTTTCTGCGGTCTTGGGAAGTTTCCGGGACTGTGGAAGATATGACCGGCCGTTCCCGAAGCTGCTGCGCTTACGTGTGAGTAAGCATGGCAGCAAACTGGGCATGGAGCTGCACCGCAGAACACCATGCCCATCAGGGAAGGGGGGAGTCAAGACCACCATTGCCAGGATGGCGGGGGGGAGGGCCTCTCGATCGTACGCGAGTTTTTTTTTTAAAAAAATTAACCTTTAGTGCAGGAGTGCTCGTGCGCCCTTCTTGGGGCCCTGGCACTTCCAAAATGGCGGGCGTGATGAGCATTTCGCGCCCGGGAGGAAGCAGAACTTCCGCTTCCCCCATGAGGACTCCAGACGTTGATCCCGAAAGCAGCTACTTCCGGGATCACCCACCCTGAGCCCTCTACACCCCTATAATATAGAAAGGGCCTGTGAAGGCCAAACAAAGCAAGGCAATTGCCTATCAACTAAATGGATGATTTCCCACTGTGCCCAACAGGCTTTTACTGGACTCCTCCTTCAGGGAGAGTCCTCTTGACCCAACTGCTGATGTCTGCCTCCCACCTCCTCTGAACTCCATTGGCTTAATCCTGTGGTGGACTCTGGAATTTGTGAAGTCCAGTGTTCCCTCTCCCTCCAACAAAGAGTGAGTTCCCAAGGTGGAGGGGAGACGATCTCCGAGCCTGGGCCTCCTGGGGTACATCTTGATGAGGGGAAAGACCTGGGGTGGAGCCGCAGTGGTGGCAGGTCATTTATATGACACAGTTGCCATTGTGAAGCCATCCGGGGAAGGGAGAGGGCTATCCAGCAAGCCTCTGTCTCCCTGGACCCCCGAACCTGCCCAGGAAAACAAAAAGACTTTAAAAAAGAAACTGAGCAGGGAGAGGGGGGAGGGGGCGGTCCTCCTCCTCGCCTCCCTATAACTGTAAAGCTTCACAGTCAAACAGAAACTTTTTTAAAAAAGATGGAGCAAGGTGGAGAAGGTTCCCTGCTCCTCCTGTGTAAACCCCACATTCGCTCCTTTGCGTGGGGACCATGCAAAGAAATGCTAATGCGGAGTTCTCAGGGCTGGCGGCACCAATGTGCAGCTGTCAAGACAACCCCCTGTTCAATAAGCTTCTGGGAAGATTCCTCCCTGATTCCTGCAGAGTCTTGGGGACTTTCCTTCCCCACTCCCTGTCTTGACTGAGCTTCTTCTAGTTCTGCCTCCGAGTCTGACTCAGCATCTGAAATCAAACCAGGGAGCCCAGGCTCCATTATGACACTATTTTACATAAAGGAAGTGTTTCTTTTGAGGAACCTTTTGAGCTCCCTTGTGCTAAATTATGGGGAAAGCTGAGGCTGCAGCTTAACTTAATATACATACATGTAAATGACTGATAGATAAGGAACAACAGTCCTATTCAGGCATTCTCATGTGTAAGCTCTACACGCAAGGAGGATGAGTGGGGGTGAGCATGTTAGTCCTGCCCCCTCCCTCGCCATTCTTGTCACTCTCCATGCTACAGAGTGACACTGCAGAGGAAAAACTCTTCTACCTGCGGTGGCCGTCTCTAAAATTTTAGAATCCTGATTTTCTAGCAGTTCGATTAACAAATGATAACGAGCAGGCCTCGCACAATCACCCCCTGGCTGTGTAACAGGCTGACTTGCACAGCTCTTCCATCAGCACAAAAAAAAAACCCTCCCACAAAAGAAAATTAGTTCAGGCTTCCTTCCAGCTGATGTAAGTGTTGCCTGCTATTGTGGATGTCCTTTGAATGTTCTTACATATACAAGTTGTAAATTGATAATCACAAAGTCCATTCTCCTTAAATATCGTTTGGTATATTTCTGTGAATATAGATGGACACATATTACTGGCTCCCTTAGTTATATTTGACAACCTACTCTAAGCCCGCACTATTAAGTTGCAGCCAATAGCCCAAATTCCATTTTCACCTACTGTTAAGTTAGCATGTCTAAATGCATGCTCAGGAAAGAATCTAGAACGTGTTGAATAAAGCAACTAATCCCCTTGCGGAGTGCCTATGAAAGCGTGTAAATAGTTCAGCTGTGTGGTACTGGATCCAAAATCCTATCGCACATGAGGCTGAAGGGCCAGCGTATTTGGATCTGAAAGCATCTTTGTTCTGACTAAGTTTATCCCTTGGGAATATGTATGAGTACTAGATGATGTATATGCAATTATTTTTCATAATTTATAAGATGTTTTAATTTGTGAAAATTGGAGCTTTTATTTTTTCTGTTCGATGTCTTGTATGGTTAGGAATCATGTTTTATAAATACGTGTCTTGAAGATAACATTAAAATATAGTATTTTTGATAGATTATAGATATAATAGTTATAGATATATATCTTTAATTTTTATACTAAAAATATTAGTATATTTATGCTATGTTTTCCTGATGAAGGATCATTGGGTCCAAAACGTGTTGGATTATAATAGACAGTTTCTCTCATTTACTCCATCGTTTTTCTACTTTTGGTGACGTAGGATACCCAGTGATTGATATGAAGAATCTGGATCCAGGGCCAGATCTACACCAAGCAGTATATAGTGGTATGGAAGTGGTATGCAAGCGGTATATAAAAGGCAGAAGCCACACCGAGCAAGATATAGCGGTATATGGTATGTGTCTATGGGCCCCAACAGTCGTCAGAGCACCTCAATACTGCTATAAAGCAGTAGTGTAGCTATTGCCTTTTATATGTCACTTTCATACCACTTTCATACCGTTATATCCTGCTTGGTGTAGATCTGACCCAGGTTATTAGCCACCCACATGTGCAATTACTTTCAGATACTCGGTCGTGTAAGTAGAACTTTCCATAGCAAGCTGCTGATACAAGCAACTCCCAACCCAGTTTGGGTGGGTGTTCATCTGGACAGCTCAGGTCCTTCCAAACAAGAGGTTGCATTGGCATGGGAGGGCTGCCTCTATGAAGCAGGGCCTCAGATTATAATTCTACTTACAAAAGAACATTTGCTTTGGATTATTCCTGGAGTCTCAGCAGATTCAGTGGATTGTCCATGCCATATGTCTGCACTAAGTGGTTGAAGATTCTATCACAGAAGTACTTTCATATTTATAGCTGTCAGAATTATCACAGTGACCCATGTTGGGTACACTGATACCAAAGTAACACTGGAACTGTTCATGTACCTCCCTAGAGCAATTTACTCCATCTGCCTTGTTCAGATCAAGAAACAGGTGAATTGCAATTCTGTATGGCATTAAGTGTGAAAATATCCTTATTTTCAAATCCCCTTATAAATTTATACAGGGAAGTGAATGAGCTGATATGGTGGAAAGTTGACACATGAGGTATAAAACATGTCAAACAATCATTCTTCTTAGATCAGGGCTGGGCACTTTGATTGGCACTGAAGACAGTGTCAGATTTTTTTGTCATCACATACTCTGATTTTGTTCTTTAACTATGAAGCATAGTAACTTGTGTTTTTTGAAAACTTAAATTCTCAAAGGTCTACACTGGCTGCATTTGGCCAATGCGATGCCAGTTCCAGAGATGATCAGAAAAATCATTATTTTATTTTGTACTTTAAAAAATGACATTGAAACTAAGAGTGACTCCTTTGAAAAGGATGGTGTGTCATGTGTAACCTACTCATAACATTTCTCGTAAAATGAGACTTGTCTTGTAAAACAAGAATATGAAAGACCATTTGTGAAATGAACAAGAGAAGGTTATGGAAGATTTTAAGTATTTGAGAGATCTGCCTGCCTTTCTTTAAGGGTTTTAAAAAAAACAAAAGCTAAATTAAAAGATTGCACCAAATACAAAACTGGAGAAAGCTGCACCCAAGGACATAGCCCGTGGCAACATCTACTTTGGCTGGTTTGACTTGATTTTCCACTCTTGGTTAAGAAAGCAGTAATAATATATTTCAACAAATTGAACCTAAAGAAAGGTGGAAACTTTCAAGACCAGGGGGAATGAGCCCAGCTGTGGTATTTCAGAGACACTTTTTGGAATGCTAATAGAACCATTTTAGATGTTTTTAGCTTTGGCAAGTTGACTGAACTCTCTAGACTGAGCTATCCAGTGGTCCATGTCAGACACTTCTGTTGCAATGCTGAGGATTACGGCATTTCCTTTTCATTCTGCTTTCACACACGTGGCAAACCAGTCAGAAGGCTCAGAGAGCATTGGCACAAGCCACAAAATCTCCCAAGCTCTAGAAGTATTCTAGAAGAATTCTCTAGTTACCATTCATTGCCCCATAGCAATAAGACTTCATTTTCAGATCAAAGAGGGAGAGCAGTTACCTCAACAGGATCCCTTAGGTATGGAGAACTCTTCTGGTTCTGGTCCAGAAATGAAATAGATCACTTTTCTGGACATCTGCTTCTAGATGTCTAGAGGAGGATCCTCCACACATAGGCTCTATCAGATAAGCAGACTAGATGGTAGGGTGGCAAATGCAAGGACTGTCCTCCTTGCTGGAAGCAGTGTATAAGTCCAGGCTCACATATTGGTTCTGGCATGGCTGGCTCTGACACTGTGGATTCAGAAGCACATGCTAACAACTCGCTCAATCCTACCTAGAGTAGCAATATATTTCCTTGAGGCAAAAGTCTTGGAATGCAACCTTCCCATTGCTGATGATCATTTATTTTAGATTGACATTGTATTTTGATGAAAATGAGAAGTGATGAAGTTGGCCTGTAAAGTGTGGGCAGATGTATCTCCTCAGTGCCCTAGCTCAGTTAGCCTGAAGCACTTTCTGAGGTCTGCCTGCTAGCTACAGAGTGAAGGTGGAAGGCTACTTATGCCAGCTTCTAATCTGTATCTTGGTAGAACTAGAAGTTCCTGGGAAGTGAGCCAAGGGTCCCTTCAATTGCTTGACTGGCATGAACGCAACCTTTTGGGAAAACAGATAGCCTTGGGAACACAGTGGCCTTCTGCCCGGGCCATGTGCGGCATGACTAGACTATCAATAATGTCCCATAGTTCATCTGCTGCAGGGCAGGCTGACCCCACTGCAGGATATTCTCCAGCTATCCTTATGAGGAGATTAATTTTAAGCGTGAGGTGACCCTGCTGTAAATAGAATCCACACCATAATAATAATAATAATAATAATAATAATAACAACAACAACAACAATAAATGTGTGAGGGGGGAATGAAAGGAGTTTCCATTTTCTTTGTACATGTATATTGCTAGAGAGTACTTCTGCGCTCTCCTTATTATGGCTTTGCTTAGTTGAGACTTGCCAAGGCGTATTATACATGTGATGTGCTTGTTAAAGGGCCATTAACCAGCTGCCTTTAGCCCTCCCTCAACCAGCCTAGTACCAGCCGTTCCGTCAAATTACCTAACCTGTTTCCATCCCAGCAGGCCATTATAAGACCTGTAACTTTAAGAATGCGTGCCAAGCTTGCTTTCCCCCCCTCCTCCCTTCCCATTCCTGTCATATCCTTTTGGTTAGAAGCCACAGGGCAGGGACTGTCATGTTACTGATCTTTGTAAGCCACATGGGGAGCCTTTTTTGGCAAAAGAGCAGGGTAAAATTCTTTAAATAAATGTGGTGTAATGGTAAGAGTGTTGGACTAGGAGTAAGGAGATCTGAGTTCTAGTCCCCTCTCGGCCATGAAAGCTCACTGGGTGACTTTGGACCAGGCACAGACTCTCAGCCCAACCCACCTCACAGGGTTGCTGTTGTGAGGATAAAATGGAGAGGAGGAGGATTAGATATGCCGCCTTAGGTACTTTAAGGAGGAAAAATGTGGGACATAAATGTAATAAATGAATAAAGATAGATAGATAGATAGATAGATGGCTTTACAGATCTGTTAGTCTGTGGAAGCCCAAGAGATAACAACAACAACAACAACAACAACAACAACAACAACAGTCTACTTTGAACCTGAGAAGTGGGTTCTTTTGATCTGAACATTACTTTTTAGGTAGCATTATATTAGTAAAAATACAAATAGTAAGCCTATTTATCTCCAAAATCAATTTTTTTTTAGAATGTTCTCCCCAACTAAAAGATCTCTATTCTTACCCAGTTCCAAAATAATTGCTGTTCTACCACTTTGCTGTTTGTTAAATTCTCGGACCATTTTCTCTGAAGAAGTGAGGGTGGGGAGGAAAGAGATCCACTTTCATTCTGAAAAGAGAAAACACATATTTCCCCCTAACGGCCCAAGAGGGAGGGCCTGACAACCAAGACTAATTAGGAAGCAGACTTAGTCAGGGAGGAGGTCAGATCATGGAAGAGGTCATGGGTCCCATGAGGAAACTCCTCTGAATGTAAGGGGTCTAATGACAGTAGAGGCATCTGGAAATGTAGTGTGGGTTACATCTTTGGAATTTTTAGCCCTTGTATCTGAATTCTGTCTCAGGTTTTTATTTAAGTCCTCCGTGTTAAGTTGCCCACCTGTGCTCTAACAGATCAGTAACTTAAGACATATACTTTGAGGTTCAATCATATTTGTGAGTTGTACATTTCTGACCTTATCCTCAGAACTGCTAAATAAGTGCTTTGCCCCCATATATTATTATTATTATTGTTGTTGTTGTTGTTGGTTTATTTGATATGTACCCTGTCTTTCTATCAAAACATTGCATTTGAGGCAGCTTACACAATTAAAATTGTTTTAAGAAAACATAAAGTAATTAGGCATGTGCACTGGATCGGATCCGATCCACGATCCGAATCCGATCCAGGGGGAAATCAGATAAATTAACTGATTTCCGATCTCACCGCTGGATCAGCTGATCCAATCCAATCCGATCCGGAAAGGTTCCGAACCGGTTCGGATGGATCGGCGGATCGGCGGGCGGCCACTGGCACCCGCTGCTGCTTCCATTGGCGGGCACCAGTTGGCGCCCGCTGATGAAAGCGGACAGCGGGGGGGGGGCTTCCCTAGCGGGGCTATCCGCTTCCATCGGCGGGCGCCAGCGAGCGCCCACCGATGGAAGCAGACAACGGGGGCAGGGGGCAGCGGACGGGAGCAGACGGCCAGGAAAGGTAAGCAGGGGGCAGGGGAAGGGGGGCGTGGCGCGCTTACATTTCCTGGCCATCCGCCCCCGTCCGCCGCTGGCTGCTACTGCGAGCAGGCTTCACGGCCTGCTCCTAGGTAGCGTGCCAGGTGATGACATCACCTGCCGCGCTACTCTGGAGCAGGCCGCGAAGCCCGCTCGCAGTAGTAGCCGGTGGAGGATGGGAGCGGACGGCCAGGAAAGGTAAGCAGGGGGCAGGGGGAGGGGGGCAAGGGGAGGGGGGTGGGGCGGGGTGCACGCCGCGCGCTTACCTGTCCTGGCCGTCCACTCCCATCCACCACCGGCTGCTACTGTGAGTAGGCTTCACGGCCTGCTCCTAGGTAGCGCGCCAGGTGATAACATCACCTGGCGCGCTACTCTGGAGCAGGCTGCGAAGCCTGCTCACAGTAGTAGCCGGCGGCAGACGGGAGCGGACGGCTAGGAAAGGTAAGCAGGGGGCAGGGGGGAGGGGGTTTGCCCCCCCGGGGCTGTCCGCTTCCGTCCTGTGGGCACCAGCGGATGGAAGCGGATGGGCCCGGGGGGGGGTAAGGAGCATGGGGAGGGGGCTTAACCCCCTGGGGCCGTCTGCTTCCATCCGCTGGCACCCGCGGGCACCAGCAGATGTAAGCGGATGGCCCCGGGGGGGGTAAGGAGCGCGGGGGAGGGGGCTTACCTGCCGGGGCCATCCACAGCGGACGGCCCCGGGGAGGGAGGGAGTTAGGCCCCCCCTCACCCACCCTCCGCCATTTTTTCCTCATAGACTTGCATTGCAATGCAAGTCTATGGGGCGGGAAAATGGCGGCTGATCCAAAAAGTTCTGATTTTTGGATTGGGATCAGACTCGATCCGGTCCGGGGGGCCTCCGATTTTGTCCGATCCATGACAAAATTGGAGGTCCCGATCCAGGTCCCGATCCGATCCGGGGGGTCCATGCACACCCCTAAAAGTAATACATTAAATTACAATACAAACGTAAGAATTACAGGGAAAAAATCAAATAAAAAAGAAAGAATTAAACATAGTGCACCCATCCCAACGACCCGATTCACAGGCCAAAGATTTTCTTGATAAACTGGACTTTCCCTGCCGGCAGAAGGACAACAGAGAAGAAGTGAACCTAGCTTCCCTTGCAATGGAGTTCCACCACCATCTGGGAATGGCCACCTAAGAGGTCCTCTCTTGTCTTGGGTCTCCACCAAACACACTTCTAAAGATAGAGATCTCAAAAGAAGACCCTGTATTCTTTATGATTTTAAAATCACAATGTAATGTTTTGCCAACTGCCAATCAATCTAAAAACCAAAATTTCTCATGATAGCCACAAGATTCTGCCATGTGGGACGATCCTGCCCTACAATCTCGCAGTAGTAGCGGGGAGTACCTGAGCCATCGCAAGACCTTTCCCTCCAAAGGAAGGGGGTGGGCAGCATTCTGTCTCCTGATTGCACAATTTTTCCCTAGTCTTGGCAGGCTTTGCCACCATGCAGGGTGACCAACTGTCAGGATTTCCTGGATTTGTCCGGGTTTTTGTTGTATCCTGGGTGTCGGGGGATTTTCTGTAATTTTCTAAAATGTCTGGGAATGACACACTTTCCCCTTTAAGGCTGCCATTACCATGGCAGGGAGAATGACCTGCTTTCCAGAGGTACATCAATCCCCCTCCACTGCTCCAATCAGGCCCTTAAAGGGGAATAAGTGTCATTTCCAGACATTATAGGCCCAAATTGGAGAAGTGGGTGGTGGGTGAGAATGACACCCTGTCCCCTTCTCTGCTCCAACTGGGGCATTTAAGGCCCCAATTGGCACAGAGGAAGGGAAAGTGTGTTTTCCGGTGCCTCCGGAAAGCGCATCATTCCCCCATACCACACAAATGGCTGCCATTAGTGTGGTGCAGGGGAATGGCACACTTTCCAGAGGCCCTGGAAAGCACACTTTCCTGCCACCCCCTCTGGGTGTCCTCTTATTTGGTTTCTCAAATATTGTTACCTTACTTTTGCAGCTTCCTTTTCCTTTAAAAAAAACTCAAGGAACAGTTTGGGGGTGGGGTTATGGCAAGCAGATTCTGGTGAGAGAAACCGACAGCTGAGATAATCTACTGGTGTCTTGCTCTGTGTTACCCCTGCTGTCCAGACTACAGTAGCTCAGCATGAGTGTTGTTTCTATCTGATGACAAGACAATCCAGTGGCATGTGGAGGGTGATTATTTCTTTATTGCATTTATATCCTGCCTTTCTTCCTCCAAGGAACCCAAGGGACATAATAATTCTCCTCTTCTTCCATTTTACCCTCACAACAACAACTCTGTGAGGTAGGCTGGGCTGAGAGTCCACAACTGGCCCAAAGTCACTGGGTGAGTTTGATGGCTGAATGTGGACTAGAACCCAGATCTCCTGACTCACTGTCCAGTAGAGATGTGCACACCCAAAAATATTGTATTCTATCGTTATCAGAGTTTCAGACCAAAAAAATATCATCTCCGATATTATCGTAGGTTAATCGTATTGTCTTCACGATAATTATCGGAAATCCGATATTTAATTTGCAGCCCCATTGTGCCCTATAGAGCTGAATTTTTAAAGGGAAAAATGCCTATAACTTCTGTATATTCAAAGTTACAGGCTTGAAACATGGTCGCAATGCTTATGGGGTATTCCTAAGTATGTGTATGAAATTTGAGATTGATCCCTCCAACCCTTGATTTTATATGAATTTTTTAAAGATCCTGCAACTTTTTGACAGGTCTGAATGAACGCACGTGGCGAGCTGTCATACTGACCTGTCAGAACTTAAATGATCTTTAATAAATTCATTAAAAATCAAGGGTTGGAGGGATCTGTCTCAAATTTCATACACATACTTAGGCATACCCCATAAGCACTGTGACCAAGTTTCAAGCCTCTAACTTTTAAAATACAGAAGTTATAGGTTTATTTATATGGCAGTCCGATAATCCAATATAATCGGGCTGAAAATTATCGGATCGGATATTTATCGGAGGTTTTTCTATCGGATCGTTATCGTTAAACGCATGCACGATAAAGAGCATATTGTATCGTTATCGGACATTTTAATGATATGATACGCATTCCTACTGTCCAGCATTCTAACCACTACTCCACACTGCCACCCTCATTGCTTACGGTTCATGCTCGGACATCAGCAACAAGAGAGAGGGCCTTCTCTGTGGTGGCTCCCCAATTGTGGAACGATCTCCCCGACGAGGCCCGCCTGGCGCCAACATTGTTATCTTTTCAGCGCCAGGTCAAGACTTTCCTCTTCTCTCAGGCATTTGGCAATATATGAGGAGCCTGGGTTTGTTTTGTTTTGTTTTTGTAGTTTTTTGAAGTGTTGAAGTGGTTTTTAAATGTACAGATTGTGTGTATGTTGTATGTTTTTGCTGTTTTAATTTTTGTATATTGTTTTTAATTGTTTTAATCCTATGTAAACCGCCCAGAGAGCTTCGGCTATGGGGCGGTATACAAATGTAATAAATAAATAAATAAATAAATGAAAAAGTACAGACATGTTTTTCAATTGGCTTTTTCTGGAATCCTTTCAAAAACAATTTCTCTCATTCTGCTGTTTTGAACTCTGAGCTTGTTTTCCACTACTGATTTAATTTAATTTAATTTTTATGGACCTTTTTTAATGCTGTTGCTTATTCATTTTCCCCATTATGTTGTTAACTGCCTTGGGAAGTGTGGAATTAAAATCTCAAAAATAAATGAATAACTAAATCTGGGTGCATGTGAAGATGTGTGCTGTTTTGGGTTGCAGACCATACAATGACCTGGAGGTCATAACTATTTGTATATCCTAGTTGTATGTAGTTGGAATTATTTCCATAGCTTCATAAATATGGTGGGATTACAAACTACCATATGGCACTAAGGCTGTGTAATCCTATGGGCAGTTACCGAGGTGTAAGTCCCAGTGAACTTTGCAGACAAACATAAGATTGCACTGTAAATCTACAATATTAGGGTGACCAGATCCAAAAGAGGGCAGGGCTTCTGCAGCTTTAACTGTTGTGATGAAGAGAGGATTTCACCAGGCGCTGCATGCATACAAATGACACCTGCTGAAATTCCCTTTTCTATACAACTGTTAAAGATGCAGGAGCCTGGTCCTCCTTTTCATATGGTCACCCTATATTCTTCTTCTAAATTATGCTCTCATCTAAAAAGACAGACTTTCGGAAACACTGATATAAGGATTGGTGGGGGTAACTCACAATGCATGTTCCTCAGTTGCTTCTGTCAAGTGATAACTTGCACATATGAATGAGTCTTTACAGATCAAGCGGCACAGACAGAATATCCATCTCTTCTCCTACCAGTCACTTGAAATGCAGTATTGTTCAGTGGAGGCAGGTGACACCATTAACTGTGAGTCATCACGTTTTGAGCCATGCGCACCCATGTGAGAATCAACCCTTGGAAGCAATGAGATCTTGATCTGGACTTACGGTCTTTTTCCATAACTATTTTTGTCATTCGTTGCTCAAGCATTTCTCTGCAGTCATGAGGATTCGATCTCTGCTTTTGAAAGCTGGGATTCATGAGTCAGGACGGTCATTCTAAAGATGCCTCCTGCACCACAAGAAAGCTTGCAAGGGAAGCATGACTTTGCACTTAAAATTGATAGTGGGAATCCTTGAAACACATGATTGATGTCAGTGCTATAGCTCAGCAGTAGAGCACGTGCTTGCACACAAAAGCTCCCCGGTTCAATCCCTGGCAACTCCAGGTAAGGCAGGAAAAAAATCCTGCCAGAGACCTTGGAGAGCTGCTGCCAGTCAGTGAGCTCCATCACACCAGTGATTCAGTGCACTGTTGCCATGCCTGGTGTGCGGATTTGCAGCACGGTACTAACATGATGCCATGCCTGTCTTGCAGACACCCTGCCTCTTCCCCAGCCTTTTCCGTTTTTTCCTAGAACGCCAAAAGTCTGGATTATTTTCCCTAAGCGTGTTTAATGCACCCTTAAGCCTGCCTACCCCTGGTCAGCTCCAGAAATTCTCTGACTCTCTAGCACACAGTGATGACATCACTACCACACATCAGGACTAGAGGCTGCGACCATGCCATGTTTCCCATGCCACAGATAGCCTCCCCAATACCACATTTCCATTATTTCCTAGAAGAAATATGATGGGAAGTTGGGGCTCCATTTGTAGCCTGAAGGGTACATCGGAGTTTCATGTCCTGAACACTTCAAAACACACAATCAGTAAAGACTGTGGGAGTCCTATGAATTGAACTAGTATGTTTGTACTGCAAACCTTAGGTGATGAATGCAAATATTGGGCAGCTCAGTCAGGAGGAGGCATTCTTTCAGAGTCCCTGGGCGCAAGCTGTTTAATGCTTTAGAGGTAAAAATCAGCACCTTGGATTGGGCTCAGAAACAAAATGGAAGCAAATGCTGCTGTTTCAAGGCTGGTGCTAAATGTATTATCTTTAAAATAACCTAGCTGCTACATTTTGCACCAGCTGAACACTCTTCAAGGGCAGCTCCACACAGAGTATGTTGTAGTAATCTGAATGTGAGGTGATAGCGACAGGCTCGGCTTAATGCATCTTGCCACCACAAACGCGGTGGTGGGGCTGCCGCACCCCACAGCTGCCACTGCTGCTACCAAACCTGTTTGCCCACCGGCTCACTCACTCACTCCTGCGTGCTTGGCCACTCCTGCCGTGGAGCTCCTGCAAAAGGTTGGCCGAACTATCAGGAGAGGCTGGCTGAACTCTTGCAAGAGCTCTGCAGCTACAAACCCTGCGGCCATAGTAAAGAGAAGAGGCGGCGTACTCGGCAGGTTGCTCTATCTCCATCTCCAGAGCACCCACCGGAAGAGCTGGGCAGACAGCGGCAATGGGCCCTCCTGGTAGAGGGTGGGAGGAGAGCAATTTGCCGCTCTTCCTGCTCTGCCGCCTGATGCAGCTGCATGAGTCCACATAATGGTAGGGCCATGATCACTATGGCCAGGTCCACCTTCCATAGGAAGTGTACCAGGTGAAGCTGGGCAACAGCACTCCTAGTGAATGGCGAGCTCCCTGAGCCCTACCCAGCCTGCCCTCTTTTGGCTGAGCTGGCCCAGCGAGCACTCAGCATTGCATGCACCTGAGGCCTCCGGAAAATGCATAATTCCCACAGCACGCCATTAGCGTGCTGGGGGAATTGCGCACTTTCCAAAGGCCTCAGATGTGCACTTTCCCTCCCTCCCCCTCATTGCATCTAGGCCTGAAAGGGCCTCTTAATGCTTGCAATAAGCAGCTGTTTCAGCCCCAATGGGTGGGGGGGGGGGAGGAGAGACGCAGCCCTTCTCCTCCTCCCACCCACACCCATCGTGGCCTGCAAGGTCCTCTTAACACAAGCATTAATAGGCCCTTTCAGGCACTGATTTGTGTAGGGGAAGTGGGAAGGGCAGGGTGGGAAGGAGAACTAACACAATTTCCCCAAGGTTGGGGGAAATGCACATTTCCCCCCACGCCCAACATGACCACTGACACAAGGGACCATGGGGCAAACATCCACTGAGCCTCTGGAGAGCTCTCAGGCCTCTGCGGATTTTTGACCCATCCTTTGGCACTCCTCTCCATCTCCACCAGCTGACCATCCAGGAGCAGTCCTGGAACTGGGTATATCCCCAAACTGTGTACCTGATCCTTCAAAGGGAGCGATGCCCCGTCCAGAAAGAGACTGTATTCCAACTCCCTACCTACTGACCAACAGGACCTTTCTCCATTTGTTTGGATTGAGCTTGAATTTGTTAACCCAGAACCAGTTCCTCAGCGTGCCCAGACACTGGTTCAGGACTTCCACAGTCTCCTTGGCATCAGTTGAAAAGGAGTGATATTGCTGGGTATCATCCTGAAATGCTGGATGACCTATCTCAGCGGCTTCATGTAAATAACATAATTGCATCTGGATAACAGACTTGGCAGGCACATAGGTCATCCGGTCTTTCCCACTATGGTGAGCTACGATGTATTGTATTTCCTTTTAAAGTATAGTAATTATTTTGACATTTGCATCTATGCACATCTTAGCATATGCAATGTTTATGGAAATCGGGCTTCTTTGGGGTCCTCTTTTTCAGGGTGCCCTCAGTGCAGCTTGATCTTGGCCCTTCTTGAATCTTGACCCTCACATCTAGATTCAATTTGATCTGCCTTCCTGGCCCCACACTTTCCTTTCACCCCCCCCTTCTGCCCTTCATTCTTATGCTGCCTGCTACAGCTCAATGTTTTCTCTCCCCTTCCACATGGATGACTCTTTCAGGGCTTGTCCACCAGGCCAGCTGCACCATTGTGCTGAGTAGGCATTCTGGCACACTCCGGTGCTTCCTCTTGAGGACTGCCAGGAGATCTTCCGTGGAGCGTCATGTGAGCGCATCACTGTGCAACAGGAGGGCACAGTCAGCAGCACCCAGAAAAAAGCAGCACATGCTGGAGAACAATCCGCTCAGTCAGAAGCAGGGCCTAAAGAGCCAGGTGCTGGCGAGAATGTGGGCACAAAGAAAAACAAAAGGCTGGGTTTTGTTTAGTGGTTTGGTTCCCAGGGAACAGGACATGCAGTGCTGAAATGTAGTGGTATGAACATCAGGGCATCTGCCCCACTGTTATTTCAGCAGTCTGTATATATGGCAAAGAGCTCTGTGATGCCATTATCCGTTTATATGAGAAAGAGCTCTATGACGCACAAAAGCTGGCCTTCTCTTTCACTAACAGAGGTGTGTGTGTTTTCTCCTCAATTAACAAACTTAACGTAGCATGATTTCCTGTATTATCTGGATCCTCAGGACAGCAATACTGCTAAACTACAACAAGGATGGTGAGATTTTAAAGAAAAGTAGAAGCAGCTGGTAGCATCTTCTCTGGATAATGGGATGGACCATGTTGTGGTCTCTACCAGAATGTTATTTCTTAAAAATGAAAGGTGGCTACCAGGCCCAGCCTATTGGCCATGGGATCTTTTCAACCGCTCAGACAGCTTCGGCTATTGGGCAGTATAGAAATGCAATCAATCAATCAATCAATCAATCAATAAATGGCTAGGACATTTGTTGGAGTGCATAGCCTACCTTACAAGGGGTAGCCTCAAAGACTTGCTGGGCTTCTTCTAAGGGGGCAGCTGTAGTTCTCAGCCTTCATGGTCTGTCATTGTCCCGCTCTTGTCCTTTGCACATTTGGAGAACTGGTGTCAAAGGGCAATAATAAAAGAGAATGAAGGAACAAACCAAATCCATCCGCCACGCACACAAAACGGGATGTACACACACAAACGAAAACACCGGTAATTGCTGTTCTGTTGCTTGAGTGAATTTAACCAAACATGTGGCAGATTAATGGTTTGAAACTGGCACGCCTACTCCCAAGCAAGCTTCTTTGTAAGTGGGCATGTAGGCGCGCCACTTGATGAATGGAGGATGAAGCCCTTTGCAAGGTCTGCCCAGGCACTAGTAGTTAATTGCACCCTTTTTAATGAGGCACTAACTTTCCCTGGATGAAATCCAGAAAGGGATGAGGCAAGAGAAAAAGGGATCATACATCCTTTTGCAGCACTGGGGAGAGGTGGTGATGTCTAACAGAGCTAATTAAGCGTGGCATGGAAAAAAGAGCCCCCTTCAGCCCAGCGACTATATCACTGTATCTCAAGGCTCTGCTCGACTACTAGACGTTTCCCTGGTCCCATTATCAGGGTCGAAAATTGCCGGTTGTGCCCGGGAGTATGCATGAACTTGATTTCGCAAAGACATTTATTCCTGCACTGCAGGATAGATCTACCCGTGCAAACATTTAGCTGGTTGGGCAGCTATTTTTGGCAGTACATTAGTCATTCCAAAGGGGTGCAAAATACCTATTATACATTGAAAATAACTTGAAAATGATTAAGTGATTATTCTATGCTTGGAAGCAGCCGCTGTTGCATTCTGGGAGAATGAAGGAGGCATTGTCTCATATACTGTGTCAAAGCCTCCAGCCTTCAATGCGCTGCATTATTTTCTAGCACGCTTGGAAGAAATATTTGGCTTTGAATGCTACAGGTTTGGATTATCGCCATGCTTTGTACTCAACTCGCCCTTTAGCTCCCACCTCCTAATAATGTCTCACCATTGTTTGAAATACTTTCTGGGCCAGAGGGGGTAGTCAGTTTGATGGAGGGTAACATTAACCCTCCGAACACCAACAGAACGGCTCCTTATCAGGAGAGATAGGCGGTAGTTAATCTCCTGACTCACTTTGCATGGGCAGGTTGAAATTCTAGCTCCACCAAGGATCAAATGTGATCTGATGGTGGAAGTTCCATGCATTTCGATTTAAAGTACTCCAATCGTATACGTGTGTGTGTGTGTGTGTGTGTGTGTGTGTGTCTGGCTTTCACAGCACAAGGTTGACTCAGTCAGTGAGAAATGCAGAACGCTTTCCCTAGCTGCTTTGCTCCCATCCAGGGCAAGGGGCTACAGGGAGGTACTTGATGGGCAACCAGAGGGTTCCGACTCATCATCACCCAGGGCTCCCTTTGCTGTTAATATCAGAGACTCACTTCCTCTTTTGATGCAACTGTGACAGTTGGATGTTCACATGCATGGAATTGCTGCTGCCACACTCACATTGATTCTAAGAGATGGGAAGGGAAGGCTTTGAGGTCAAACAAGCTTCAAAAAATGACCGCTGCATGTATGTATTCCCATTTTATGGCTAAATTTGAGTGTGTAGCTACAGTATTTAATTACATGATGAGTTCTGCAATTGAGCTGTTTCACCAGGTTTTTGAGAGCTCTTGGGCAAGACGCCTTCAATGCTCCCCTCCCTCAGCGAGTCCACCTTCTCATTGCCATTGCCATCAGCTTCCCTTGTTCCTCCTCCTCCTCCTCTTTCTCAGCATTGCTACCACTTGCTGGTTTGACTGGCAGAGAGCCAGAGATCAAGCAGGCCGTGGCATCTACTGCTCCTCCTTCTCATCACCACCATTGTCTGCCAGAATGTGAGACAGGTGAATGAGCAGGTTGCAATGGTGAAGACGAAGAGCAAGTCCTGGGGCTCTTGTCAGTGAGACCCTACTGGGGTATGGGCCCTCAGTAGGTGCATGACCATGCCTAACTTTGATGCCAGCTCTGTCTTTAACCAAAGGCACCTGTACTATACCCACCCCAGCCAGCTAGCCTTTAATCCCTTTGTTTAAGATGAATGGAAGTAAACCAGGGAAGCAAAATAGGGATCAGCTAATGCCTCCAAGAATGTTGGTGTTTGAAATAGTGATGGAGCAACTAACCTCAGTTCATTTTGGAATTGGGTTCAGCAAACTGAACCATTTCCCCCAAAAATCTGGACGTAAGGACATCAGAAGAGCCATGTTGAATTAAGCCAAGAGTCCATCTAGTCCAGCATTCAGTTCTCACAGCAGTCAACCAGCTGCCCATGGGGAACCCACAAGCAGGACGAGTGCAACAGTAGCCTCCCACCCACATTGCCCAGCAACAGGGGTATGTAGGCATATTGCCTCTGATACCGGAGGTAGCATGTAGCCACTAGGACTAGGGGGTCAAACCTTGGCACCATTGGAGGTTTTTCTTTCTTTATCTCGTGTGTGTGTGTGTGTGTGTGTGTGTGTGTGTGTGTGTGTGTTTAGGAAGAGGAAGCAGCTAGGTGGGAAGGTTTAATCCCCTCCCCCAACTATGCATGATGGACTCAGTCCAGATTAGGCCTGGATTTACATAAGAAAAAACCCATAGAATCAGCTACACTCTGCACATTTATTGTAGCATGTGGTTGAGCCCCCAGTTTGAAGGAAGAGATGTTGTTTTCAGGAGATGATCTAAGGAAAGATATACTGAATACCATACACAACGATCATCTTGGAATTAAGCTATGTAAAAAAATGAGCCAAGAAACTATACCATAACACTGGAGACTTGGTACAGTCCTGTAAAAGATGGCAAACTTTCAGACCCCGCCCTGCCCCGCCGAAAGAACCTATATTGTCTCATGAAGTTCCAAAGAGTCCTTGGCAAAGGTTGGGAAATTGGACATTGGAATGTAAAGGGTGATCTTCAAGATGATTTCTATTAAAAGTATCTGGAAGTATGGTTGCTTGAGGACATCACAAGAAAGTCAATAATCAAATACTGCAAATCTACATTTGCAAGATATGGTACATTAGAAGGGATTGTGCAAGACAATGCACCTGAGTTTTGGTCCAAAGACTTCAGAATGTTTGGGAAAAGTGGGACTTTGTTCACATTACATCAACTCCATAATTTTCTCAGTTGAATGGAATGGGAGGAAGAGACATTCCAAATGTAAAGAGGATCCTGGAGAAATCTAATTAGGTCAATACAGACATATATTGTAGCCTACTAAATTACTGAACTACACATATGGAAAAGAGAGAAGACCACCTGCACAACTTTTAATGGGGAGATATTTGCAGGCTGGACTGCCTATCTCAGCACCATTGTGCTGAGACACCCTCAGTTGACAAACGGGAACATAACGGCACACTTGAAACATGACAAAGGTGCAAAATTCTTTAGCTCCTTTGCCGGTGGAAGATTCAGGTACCATATTATTATTATTATTATTATTAATAATAATAATAATAATAATAATAATGTCCATCTAGAAAAACCACCATGAGTGAGAGATAACATCATTATCATCATAATTTTGTTTCTATATCACCACATAGATAAAGCTCTCTGGCTGGATTACAACAACTGAAAAAATACAAAATATATCATAATAAAAATAGTCTAAAAAATTTAACATAGAAAAATCAAAACAATGTAAACAAATAAACAATTTCCAACCTTATCGACCAGTTCCAAAACAGCAGACATAGATGCCTCATAATATATCATTAAATGCCTGGGAGTAGAGGATGGTCTTTAAAAGATTAGTCTTCTTCCACTGAGAAGGCCCCTGTTGCTACCTTCTGAGCTTCCCTTGGAGGTAGCACTTGAAGACAAGTACTTGGATAACATCCCCCAAGATGTTTGTTCAGACTGATTAAGCAGCAATTTACAGGAGAAACAAAAGAAATCTCCAGCACACTAAAAGTTGTGAACCAATGATGGATGGAGCAACTGAGAGAGTGCAGAAATGTACCAGCATCAGATACAGGCAAGTCACAGGCCAGAGACTGTTGCATCACAATATGCCTGTGAAACTTCAGGGAAGATTCGACATGCTGAGATGCCTGACTCTATCAAGAATTGGAGTGATAAGGAAACCTATCAGATTCAGATAACGATAAAAGTGCTTTGTAAGTATGTACAGGAGGGGAAGCTGTCCTAGGGAACACTAGCAGAGAATCAAAACTTTGGGCTGTGGCCATTTTGATATCAATTATTGCAAGAGTTGCAGAGTGTTAAGTGAAATTGGGTAATTCTACAACAATCCTGGCTCATCACTTTCAAAGTCTTCAGCTGAAAATATTAGACTGGATATTTGTGTTTACATTGTTACTTGAGACACTCAAAGTTACTTTATTGCAAATATTGCTGGAATATATATGCACATGGCTTCCTGGGGGATGTCTATACAGCACCGCTTTGTAGTGGATTCCCTCAAAACCTTGCAGCATCACTGCTGCGAGGCATAAGCGATAAATTTAGGAGGGAGTGCAGGCTATCTGGCCAGAAAAGCCACAGCGGAGGTGCCCATTCAGCCTGTCAAGCCTGCCTGCTGCCCTGCATTCCCACACTTACCCTGCCATTGGATCCGCCCCCCCCCAAAATGCCCACTAGCTTAATCCTGAACCAAGGCCACCACTGACAGATGGAGAAACAATGTGGTGACCTTGGAGCAACTAAAAAAATCATAGTGAAACGACACTGCAAAAAAGCGCAGTTTCGAGGGTAAAAGCCCAATGTAGCTGTGAGTTGGCAGCTGCGTCATATAGACAATGCAGCACCACTGCACAGCTATGATGGGTTAAATAGGACGTATAGACACCCCCCACCAATTTCCCCTTAACAATATAGGGCCATTTTCAGCCTCCTCCCTGACAGCTCAAGTAGAAACACGTGAGGGGAAGAGCAGAGATGAGCCCATTGGCTCTGCCCCCTCTGTTACACACTCATCTTGGCCCTCCATGTGTTAAAGGGGTAACACCTCCATTTTGCAGCTTGCACTCCTCCGATGGAGTCTCTGCACAATTTAGAACCATGGAAGATCATGATTTCAAATTGTGCAGGTAGCCTACATAGGTAGAGCCCCCAACATCTGGAGGGATGTGCGACTAGTGATGGGACATGCAGGAGGCATGGGCCCAACACAATCATCTGGTTGGCCTCCTTGCATGATGGTAGAAAATGACCGATGAGAAAAGCTCTGAAGCAGGCTTAGATCAACGTAAAAGAAAAATAATCCACAGTGTCTGCTCAACAGGCCCATAGGTATGATATCAGCATAGGCAGCAAACATACTACTTGACTGGGAGGAGGGAGAGATGGGAGAAAAAGGAAGTTTGTGCTTGCCTTTACTTAGTAAAAATGCTGTCTCAGCAGTAAAAAGCCTTGATTTACAGCTTGTTGACTTCCTTGTTTTTTTAAAAAAACCTATAAAGAAAGACTTACCAAATTAAACCAGCAGTCCATAGCCTCTTTACAACAGCAGTCAATTCTGATTAAGTAAGTGAATAACAGGGCAGAACACTAATGAAGCAATCCTGTCTCTTGTCAAATCCTTTCCAGTTTACACCCAGTCAATCTTTAGAGGCAACATCACAGCCTTTCCCATCTTCGTTTAGGCCACTTGATCCTCTGAGATTTCCTGAGTTCAACCAACCCTTTAATGAACGTACAACTTAAGAACATATGAAGAGCCATGCTGGATCAGATCAAGGGTCCATCTAGTCCAACACTTTGTTCACACAGTGGCCAACCAGTTGTTGACCAGGAACCCACAAGCAGGACTCGAGTGCAATAGCACCCTCCCACCCATGTTCCCCAGCAACTGCCTCTGATACTGAAGATTGCACTTAGCCATCAGAACTAGTACCCATTGATCGACTTCTCCTCCTCCTCCAGGAATTTATTTAACCCCCTTTTAAAGCCATCCAAATTGGTGGCCATCACTACATCTTGTGGTAGTGAATTCCATAGTTTAACTATGCGCCGTGTGAAGAAGTTTTAAATCCTGTCTCATCTTCATAAAAGTTCAAGAAGATAATTACCTGAATACATAGTGCAGCTCTTACTTGGCACCTGTCTACAAGGCGGCAGGAGGACCAATGGCCCAGTTCAACCTACCAGCCTTGCCAACTATTGCAAAGTACCTTGGACAGCTCCTTTAGAGTTCTGACTGGTTCCAACTGAAACCCAGAGTGGATTTACTGCCCCACTGACATTGGGGCCACCAGCCTCTACTGTACTTAATACAGTACAGCCCAGAAGTGGGCGAACAGCAGCAATAATTCCTTAATGTGCTCCCCCAATAACTTTGGTAGAAACTACTTCAAGTTTAAGTCAGTGAACTGCATTTCTAAATTTTTTGAAAGCTGCTAAACAAGTAGATCAGAGACATGGTGTGTGTGTGTGCATGTGTGTGTGTGTGTGTGTGTGTTTAAACCCATAAAAAGGGCTTACCAAATGTGAGAAGCAGCCCATATCCTCCATATCATTGCCATGCAATGCAATGTATTCAAAGAGCCTTTTTATTTTCTGCATTCATATTTTGAGGTTAAAGAGAGAACATTTTGACAACCTCACAGAGCCTGAATGCATCCTGGCTCTGATCCTTCATGTGCCTTCCCCCTTTCCCCGCCCGGCCCCGGTTGCTGCCTGCCAGTCCTCCCCAAGAAAGTCTAAATTGGCTGTTCCTTCTCCAGACTGTGTGAAATCCAGGGCAACAGCAAAAATTCAAAGCCTTGAAAGTTGGTCTATTTTTCGAGTTCCAAAAATGAAATGACTTCTAAAGCTGATGTGTTTTGAAGTGGAATCTTACCCTACTAAATATTTCAACACTTGACATTTTGAATGCAAGAAATGGAAAAGATCATAATCGCAGGATGGAAGCCCACGTAGTAGAATGGTATTTCAGATGGGGCTGCATTTTTAAAAAAGGTTCTTGTCACGCATTCATCCATGAAGAACAGAAATGGGCAACATGTGGCCCTCCAGACATTTTGGCCTACAACTCCCACATCCTTCACCTCTGTTATGCTGGCTAGGGCTGATGGAGTTGTAGCCCAAAACATTTGGAGGGCCACAAGTTGCCCATCCTTGATGTAGAAAGGGGGGGAGGAGGGAATCACACCCATGGGCCCTGCCCAACATCCATGTGATCCTGCTCCACCTTCCACTGTTCCACCTGCTCATTCTACATGGATGAATTAATGAACAGTCAAGTTGGTCTGTATCAGGGATGCTGAGTGCCATTTTCCTTGCTAGAAAGGTGCAATACAATTCTGTGGCTGGCAATGGGAGGAGGGGCCACCTGTCTCCCACGGCACCTGCGGGAAGAACAGCCCCAGTGGGGATGGTCGCCAGCCACTACGGTTAGATCACAAATGAGTAGGACATTGTTTGTGTGGGATCTGAGGCTAAGGAATCCATTTGAGAACATTAAAAATACATAATGTTTAAAACATAAGTGGGTTGATTTCTATTTGTATAATTATTTTAAAAATTAGTGTGTTGCAGTTCTACTCTCTCTTCCCATTTCCTGGGGTTTCATTGCAGTGCTGGTGGAGGAGGCATTAGCCTTAATCCTAGAGAATAGAGTCCCAATCACTTGGATACGAGTACACATATCATATCATATCATATCATATTGCAATACTATTGCCCTTAGACAGCATCTGGGGTGGGGCATAGGATAGTTTGGATTCCTGGATCCAAGGACCCAGGAGACCAAGCTCTCTGCCCCTGCCCCTCCCAGCTGATGCAAAGAGAACCACACCAGCTGCTTCCCTGAGCTCACAAAAGCAACCTCAGAGAGGATGGAAAGAGAGCATTTCTGTGGGTGGGGAGGGGAGGGGAGGAACTGGGGAAGCGAGGATATGAGCTATTCCTAGCCCTCCACAGTTTCCTTTTCTCCCCCTCCACAGAGCTAGATGGGCAAAATGCCCTTCTAACAAAAATGCAGAGCAGGAGAAACACAGATGCAATGATTACCTCCACACTCCTCCTGCTCTTTCTGCATAGAATGCCCATCAGCATCTGGATAGGATTCCACCCTTAATTATATTATTTAATTAATTTGAAGACATATACTCTGTCTTTCAATCAAATGATTTTATCTTTTCCTTTTGTAGTCCTAAAATGGGCTTCTACCTAGTATTACACACACACACACCTCATTTCGACATAATGCTAAATTCATGCTCACCAGCTCCTCTCTTGCCTCTCCTGATCTAGTCCGCCTTTCCATGGGTAGGTGTTTCTTCTTCTTCTTCTTCTTCTTCTTCTTCTTCTTCTTCTTCTAACTAACTTCACTTTATTGCTATGTCTGAATATTTGAACAAACTGTGGATCATCTTGACTATTGTTCAAGGAAACAAACCAACATTAAACTGTGATTTATAAAGTTGGCTTCTTTCCCTAAACCATAATTAAGAAGAACCACAGCTTTTGTCTCAAATGTAATGATAAACTGTGCTTAATTGAAAATGGAATCAAAAGCTTCTGATCTCTTTATGGTGGCCACTCTAGATCAGGAGAGGGGAGAGAGAAGCACATGAGCTAGGGACTCATTACCATCATGCTGAATGATGGTGTAGCATTCTGTCTGACCCAGGCTACAAATGTGCCTACACACCCAGAAAAGCTGCATTTCCTTAACCTAACGTTCTGTGATCCAGCCTTCTTCTGCCTTAGGGTTAACATTTTATATTTTCTCTCTTGCACTTTGCAAAAAAGCAAAAGCTAACAATAACAACAACAACAACAACAACAACAACAACAATGCCCCTAAATGTTTCCTCTTCCCCTTATCTCATATTTAGCAAAGTGCTGTTTGAATGACTGGTTAGCCATCCTCTAGGATGGTCTCATTCTACACGGATGAATCCATATTGATTGGTAGGCGATGCACTGTCATCATCAGGTTCCTATTCATTAAGACAATTTGGTGCAGAAAGCTTTCAGAGGAAATGAATGGACAAAGAACATGGCAAGCAAGCTGTACAGAGAAGGAGTGAAAGCCATGAGCTCATTTCTGTACTACTTAGGCCAAACCTACTCAGTGACATTTGAAAATGCTGCTTTTAAAGGCTCTTCTGCCCTCTTCGTATCATTTAGCAGTACTATAGTGGTTGTCAAGACAAAAGCATTTCCCTCCCCCTACTCGCAACCTGTGCTGCAAAAGCAGTCTCACAATTTCAGGTTTCAGAGGCAGAGAGTCACAAGGTCCAGTGAAGTCTGGTGGTCAGTGGGGCAGTGAATCCACTCTGGGTTTCAGTCAGAACCAGTCAAAACGCTAAAGGAATTATCTGAGGCGCTGAACCCATAGCATGCAGCTCCTTGGATACCTCCTTTAGCATCCTGACTAGTTCTGTCTGAAACCCAGAGTGGATTCACAGCCTCCACTGTCAAGGTCCAAAGGTTCTCAGCATTGCAGGTTAACCTGGGTGGAGGGGTGGAGAAACAACCCAGTGGATTTTAATATAATTTCAGAGAATTTATTTTCTTTCATTTTTGGAAACAAAGGCTTTATCTTTAAACCTCCTACATCTTATTCTGTGTAGCAATGAACATGCATAGGTGGGAGAGCAGAGGGGGGGTGGAATAGCATCAAGGCGGCAACCTACGCATGTTGGCTTCAATGATGTGCACAGGTCAGGAATGGAGGCCTGCTGTTGTAATGCCACTATTTCTTTCCTTCCCGGTCATATTCAGCTCAACACTAGACAATGGCTCAGTTCCGACGACACATTAGGCAATGGAGGAAGGGGGGAACAATCGTTAGTTGTGTTGCTTATTGTGTCATCTGGAGGGCAGCACACAACGCACACACAACTGACAGTATGTTAATCAGGCACTTTAAACAATGGAGCGAAACAACGGGCTTGCACGTTGTTTAGCCTGAAGCCCCATTGTTTAAAGTGTCGTCCGAATTCATCCCCCCCGTGGACTATTATGTTTCGGAATAGAGTTCTGCTGCCTTGAGCAGCCAAAAAAACCCAGCCACTCTATGCAGCCGGCAGAACTCACGGTGCATGCTGGGATACGGCTGGGGGACACACGGAGGAGAAGCTGCAACCAAAATGGCTGCCGCAAGTTCCTTGCAGCTGGGGCGTTTGCCGGTTCCGAGCAGCGTTGGCTGCAGCATGTTGTCTGTGAAGCTCCTCCTGCCTAACGCACGGTCAGTATGTTATTTACCCCTCCATTGCTTAATGTGTCATCTGAACTGAGCCAATGTCTTTTAAAACCCATATTTACTTAGGACTAGAGACACCAGAGACCCGAATTCAACCAGGCCTCAGGAACATGCTTTGTAATGCAATCAGTGATACAGAGAGACAACTGGAGACCATGGACTTAATGGTCTTAAGGTAGGGTGACCAGATAAAATCCAGGTCAGTGCTCATGTAACTTTAACAGTTGTAGAGAAAAGGGAATTTCAGCCAGTGTCATTTGTATGCAATTAGTTCCTGGTGATATTCCCTCTTCATCACAACAGTTAAAGTTGCAGGGGCCCTGCCTTCTTTTGTATATGGTCACTCTAGTATAGTGCATACACCTTTAACTGTTGTGATGAAGAGGGAATATCACCAGGAACTAATTGCATAGAAATGACACTGGCTGAAATTCCCTTTTCTCTACAACTGTTAAAGTTACATGAGCCCTCATCTGGATGTTATCTGGTCAGCCTACCAAATCCCCCAAATCCCAGCATATTTTCACTTAAAGCTCTTCCTATCAGTAAGTAAATATTAGGAGAGGCATCACAGCCTCTTAGAATGGTTAAGAAATTGCACAAAAGCCGGGAAACTACCAAAGAATCCGTGGTTGGTGGAAAACAAGAATGGGGCATGGCCTTCTGGAGACCTCTGCAGGGCCAAATTTGGATGAAGTTCTGCACCCCTGGTCCAGTGACAGCTTTGCAGGAGTCTCCTCGTTGCAGGCTGCACTTGGTTCAGTTTGTGTTGTAATGCCATCCTCAAGCAGATCCTCATTTCCCACGGAAAAGAAGTACATAACATTCTCATTAGTGTGCAAAACAAAAATAGCCATTCCTTCTACTAAAAGGAACATTTCAATACCCTTAAAGCTCTCATTAGGCTGAATTGACTAGCAGTAGGATGGGGAGCAAGAAAGAGTGAATTCGATGCAGGGATAAGAACATGTGCGGCACACTCTCTGGCAAAGTGGCCATTCCAGGCAGTGGGTAGCCAGTGCTGCTCAGCTGGAGTGAACATTCTGTTTCTAGGGGCAAACACCCCATTGGTCTGTATGAATGATGGAAGAGTGGATTCTGCGTTTAATAGTAAACCCGAAGGCAAAGGAACATGGCAAATGCATATGGTGCCCATATGAAAAGGAGGACAGGGCTCCTGTAACTTTAACAGTTGTAGAGAAAAGGGAATTTCAGCCAGTGGCATTTGTATGCAATTAGTTCCTGGTGAAACTCCCTCTTCATCATAGCAGTTAAAGTTGCAGAGGCCCTGGCTTCTTTTGTATATGGTCACTCTAGTATAGTGTCTGCAACTTTAACTGTTGTGATGAAGAGGGAATATCACCAGGAACTAATTGCATACAAATGATACTGGCTGAAATTCTCTTTGCTCTACAACTGTTAAAGTTACAGGAGCCCTGTCCTCCTTTTCATATGGTCAGCCTACTTTAACAGTTGTATATTTGTATGCCTGCAGCACCTGGTGAAATCCCCTCTTCATCGATCTCAACAGTTAAAGCTGCAGGAGGGCAGGGCTCCTGAAGCTTTAACTGTTGTGATGAAGAGAGGATTTCACCAGGTGCTGCATGCATACAAATGACACCTGCTGAAATTCACTTTTCTATACAACTGTTAAAGATACAGGAGCCCTGTCCTCCTTTTCACATGGCCACCGTACAAGTGCATTATTTTGGCTATTGCTACTACAACTACTGATGGATGGTATCCAATCAGGGCCAGCACCAGACTCTACTGGGCCCTCAGCATAGATCTTCTAATAGGCCCCTGCTGCCCCTGCCCCCATCACTGGTCCCTCCCCTTGCAGCCCCCCGTGTGCCCTCACATTTTGTTGTGGAGAATTGGGGAAGCCCCAGGAGCAGATTTGGTGGGCACGGGGGGGCTGCAGGGGGAGGAGAAAGTCTGACCGCGCAAGTGGAAGTCCATTCATGTTGACATTGGATATTGCCCTATCATACTAAGCATCTGGCGATGTGGACTGTAGTTCACAATACCATGTGCTATAATAAACATGTTTGTTTTCAAGGTGCCACAAGACTCTTATTGTTCTGGCTCTCAACTAATATGGTTACAGCCCTGAAAATAATAATATGAGCTGTGGAGGGCATTGTAAGCATGTATTAAGGAACTCACAGTTGTGAGTCCCTTGTTAAGGTCAGGCAGTAAAAACACACATTCCACCATGTTAAAGGGGTAATCGAGGGGGGGGGGGTGTTTTTCTAACATTCATAAAATTGAAACTGTTTCACCAATCTTCCTGAAATTTACATGTGCCAGAAGAAATGTTGGTTTTACATAAATTGAAAATTTCAAGAAGATTGGTGAAAGATTTGAGGGTAGGTGGGCAGTTTAAAATAGAAAAGGAAAACAAACCTGTCTCACTGATTGTGTATCCTGAATTTGTATTGGTGAGATTTGTGCTCAGGATATATATATATATATATATATAGCCTCATTAATTAATCCAGTGGTGGGGTCTTCTTCCTCCTTCACTGTAGTTGGTGGAATGCTTTTCCTTTTTTAAAATTCCCTTCGATTGATTATTAATGAATATTTATTCATCCCACTGGAGTCAATGCAGAGGCCTTCTTCCCTCATAGTGCGATACACGCTTAGTAGTGTCTAGGGTGACCAGATAAAATCCAGGTCAGGGCTCACGTAACTTTAACAGTTGTAGAGAAAAGGGTATTTCAGCCAGTGTCATTAGTATGCAATTAGTTCCTGGTGATATTCCCTCTTCATCACAACAGTTAAAGTTGCAGGGGGCCTGCCTTCTTTTGTATATGGTCACTCTAGTATACTGCCTACACCTTTAACTGTTGTGATGAAGAGGGAATTTCACCAGGAACTAATTGCATACAAATGACACTGGCTGAAATACCCTCTTCCCCTCCTTCCTGCTACAGCTAGATTAGAATGTTGAAAAGGGGGGGGGGATGGCTGCTGTCTCTAGCACAGATACAAGATTTATTCATTGTCACTTAATTTGGTTTAGACAGTTTATTTAAAGTGATGCAGCTCTTTTGTAGTTCCTTGATTGATCACATATCTTAATGCTGGAAAACAACATACTTTAGAACAGATGTGGGCAGAAAATAGATCTATCCTGATGTTTTGGACATCAACTCACAGTATTCCTGATCACTGCCTATGCTGATAGGGCTTTTACAAGTTGAATTCCAAAACATCTGGAGATCTACATTCTGCCTGCCCTTGTTCTAGAACAGCATTCCCCAACCTGGTGCCAATCAGATGTGATGGGCTGCAACTCTCAAAATGAGATACTCTAAAAATGAGAAGTAGGTGGTCCTAAGTTATTCATCATCATTTTCCACAACCCCACAGTCACCTCTGCATATCATATTGTATATCCAGATGTTTGAGATAACAAGTCCCAGTATTCCTGACCATGGGACATACTGATTTGCAATGATGTGAGTTGTAGTCCAACACCTTTAAAGGGCACCAGGTTGGGGAAGGGCTGCTCTAAACAAAATAGAAGAAGTAAGTGGCCCTGCGTTGTTCGTAATCAGTTTTCCACGGCCCCACAGTCACCTCTGCATATCATATTCTCCATCCTGTCCTCATGGTTTATCTGTTTTGGGAGAATGAGAATTTCACTTGCACTTTCTGCCTCCTTAGGGAGGATGTGGCGTTAAGGCTTGTGAGCCTTAACTCCCAATTTCCCTGCTTTTTGGTGCTTGGTTGGAAACTGTAAAGCCTTAACGTTGTTTTTGTAAACCATAGGTCTTTCATTTAATGGATTTGTTTATATTTGAATCTATCGGCCATGTTTCTGTCTGAAGCCCCCACCCCCACATTGCTTCCATTAAAATAATTTCAGCCCTAACCATAAAATGGATCAACAAAACCATTACAAAATTTGAAGACCCAGCAACAGCATGACCAGTACAAGCAGAGTTTAAAATCAATAGATCCAAAGGCCTGAGAAAATAAAAAGGATTTCACATGGCACTGAAAAGACAGCAGACTCAGCATAGGGCAAAATTCTCTGTGGAGGGAGTTCCAGAATCAATTGCCACCAATTACCACCTCTGATGGCAGGAGAGATTCCATAAAAAAAATTCCCAGAGTGCTTTCAAGCAGGGCTGGCAAGGGTGGGCATGTTTGGGCATCTGCCAAGAGCCCACATCCCATCAGCAGCCCAGTGGACTTGCTTCTCTCCTTCACCATTGCAATTAGGGATGGACAGTTGCAATGCATGTTCATCACCCATGTTCGTCAATGCTTCTTCGCGGCCCAATGTTTAGTAAAGAGGGTCCTTATGGCTGCTATTTATGCAACTTTGGAAATATGCAATTTCCAAAGCAGCCATTGTTGTGCACCAGAGAGGCTGCAGCTGAGGGCAGTCGCCGAGCTGCAGCATGCTCGAAGAGCCAGCCGGCGAACACACCATGGCTCAACAAGCTGGGTCTAGGGGTGAGCAGGCACGGAGAAGTCCAAAAAGATGACAATGTTGGCGCCAGGCAGGCCTCATAAGAGAGATCATTCCATAAAGGTGGGGGCCACCACCAAGATGGCCATCTCCCTTGTTGCCACCCTCTGAGCCTCCCTCGGAGGAGGCACCCAGAAGTGCCTCCACTACTCATTGCGTAGTGTACAAGTTGGTTCATGCCGGGAAAGGCATTGCATCAGGTACTGTGGTCCTGAGCCGTGTAAGGCTTTATAGGTCAAAACTAGCACCTTGGAATAGGCTCGGAAACATACAGTCATCCAGTGCAAGCAGGCCGGAATTGGTGTTATATGGTCAGATTGTCTTGTCATTGGTAGAAGGCACTCCATGCCACTGAGGCTAGTTCAGCCTCAAGTGACAAAGATGGCTCTAGGAGGGCCCCCAAGCTACAAACCTGCTCCTTCCGGGGGAGTGCAACCCCATCCAGAACAGGTTGGACAACCTCCATCCGGTCAGGAAAATCACCCACTAACAGCTTCTCAGGCTGTTTCTACACTGGCTTTGTTTTGTGGGAATGCCCCTGGGTGGTCCCTGTGAATCCAAATCATGCACAGGGACTCCCAGGGGCAGGGGGAATGGGCACTATTTTCCCCTGGGGAAACCCAATTCTTCCCATGGTCCCGGGAATGTCCCGAGACCACAGGAGGTGTGAGTGCCCGTCCCAGCTGCTCCTGCTTACTCGCAAGTAAGCGGACCCCAGAAATGGGCACAGAGCTGCGTGGTGTGGGTCTGTAGGAAGCCAATTTTGTGTGGTAGAAAGCCAATTTTGTGTGGTAGGGAGCCAATTTTTTTTTAAAAAAAATACTCATTTTTCGTTGGAGCACAAGTGTGTTCTCAGATCGACGTGTGACAGCCCGGGAGGAAGCCGGGTCGTCACACTTTCTATGTGGATAAGAGTGATGATCCTGGAAGCAGGTACTTCCGGGATTGTACCCCCCTCCCTCTACACCCGTATGGTGTAGAAAGGCCCCTAGTCCTAATCCAGCCATTGTCACAACCAGGCACTGATTTAGCAGCCAGGGATTGATTTAGCTCACCCGAAGGCGATGAAAAGGAGAAATACTGCTACATATCATCAGCATACTGATATCTGCGCACCCTGGATGCCCACACTCAGTGGTTTTATGTAGATGTTGAACAAAAGACAACAGTGGTGGTGAGGAGGTGCAGTAAAATACCAATGCCTTCTTACTCACTGGTTCTCTGCCTCTCAGGCATGCACGTGGTAGCAATGATGAAAAAGAAGAGGAAGAGCAATAGCAAGAGACTAAGTCAGAAAGCCTAAGCAAGAGCAGTCCATATGAGTGAAATAGAAGAAATGGTTTCCCCTTCTGAAGTAGTGCAAAAAGCTGTATCAGCGACTGGGCCTGCATAACCTCTTTGAGCATGGCAGGGTGTGTGTGTGTGTAAGTCCAGGCCTATATAGACCAGTGAACAGAGAAATTTTGTAGTTAATATGAGCGCTGTTTTTCCTAAAATCTACGTTTTCTATCTTGGGCTTTCATCTCAGTGAGTTCTAATAATAAATACTGGAGCTTTTCAAAATCTAGTGCAGTATGGATGACTGAAAACAATGTGGAGTGCGGGCGGAGTCTGTGATTTCCCCCTCGGGCCTACGGCAGCACAAACATTTGTTTTCCCTTTAATTCAAGAGCGAGAGCATGTTCAGAATTAGTTCCTCAGCTCTACTAGCAATAATTTATGTAATATAAGGCCAAACATTATTTCTCCCTCCTTTCTTTTACATATTTATGAACCTTTGAGAAGTTACTTTTCCTCCCCCACAAGAGAAATTGGTGACCTTAGTTACAGCAATGCAGTCAGAAAGGCTAGATTTGCTTCTGCTAATTAAGAGGAGGGTAAAAAATATTACATAGCATGTGACTAATGGCATACTAATTAAGCAGCAAGAAGTGAAAAGTGCAAACATGATTTTGAGGCAGGAGTCACACATATTAGCCATTTCCATATGGTGGGATTGTGCTATTTGCTTTGTGAATGATGAATCGGCATTCTTTATTTATTTGAAATATTTTTATGTGACTCCTTAGCCAAAAAGGCTTCCAAAACAGCATAGATATCGTCCATTAAACAAGAGAGTCCCTGCCTTTGTGTTTATGACTGAAAAAGGCACAATGAACAAGGAAAAAGGAATGGAGAAGGAAGAGTGGGGAAATTAATTCTTTCAGCAAGGTTGGTGGAACAGCTCTGCTTCCATCTCCCATCTCTCTCAGTACAGCCTGCTGGAATGGCCGCTGGTGGTGACAGTTGAGGGAGGAGGAGCCTTCATGGCGGAGGTCTTCAGTAGGCCTGGAGGGATGGTTCTTCTCTCCCTCTCATCTCCGTCAGTACAACCTCCTGGAATGGCTGGTGATGAAAGAAAAGAGCATGCGTACAAAGGAGTAGCAGGGAACACAACTAGACTAGTGTCCCATCAGGCAGCCCTTGGTATGTGAACCTCTTCTGAGGGAACACAGTGTCACCTGACGGTTTCCCCTTCAGTATACATATGGTTCACAGTCAATACAGAATTATCTCATTCAGAATCAGATCAAGGCTCCATCTTGCCCAGTCTTTGGAGCAGCCCTTCTAGATATCCAGAAGAGGTAGTTCTCTTGGTTCCTTTCCATAGTTGTTGTTGCTGCTTTAAAAAAACAATGCTTTTACAATGTCTTTTATTGTTGGTTTAATTTTATTTGCATTTATTATGTATGGTACCCTGAAAGCTTTGACCATAGGCAGCCCTGTAGCCAGCCTTCCTTCTTAGGTGAGGCAGCCACATTTCTAGCTGGGGCATTTTGGAGGAGGGGGAGGTGCATAACGCCAGCCACCACCACCCCTCACTCACTGGTGGTGAGGATGTGGGGGTCAGGCCAGGGGAAGCGACATTTCCCTCATCCCTTCCTTCTCCATGCAGAAAGTGTGGTAACTTTCATAATGGGCTATGGAAAGGCCAAGTTAACAGAAAACTTAGTATGAACACCAAGAATTAAATGACTGGCATATTTTTAGTTTCATGAGAAAAAAGGATGTTAAGGATACAGTGAACAAGGGGATACCAGAATTTGTAAAACAAACAAAATAGTTTATGCTATGACTAAGAAGTTAAAAAGAAGTGTGGAGTGTGTTTTCTCATGACAACACCAGTACAAGAAACAGGTTTCGAAACAGAGTAAGAGGACATTACAATGTAACCAAGGTCAAGCATTCAGTACTCAAGAAAAACAAGTAAAAATAGCCACTATGGTTCTGAGTATAGTGAGTGCTAGTGATGGGGCGAAAATCCACCCAGGCCCACGAAGGCAGTGGTCACCCCATGCATGGCTCTCCCGGAACCCGATGGTTATGCCAGGCAGACTTTTGCCCCATCACTGTCAAAGGACAATGGGGGTAACTCAGGTCTGCCATAACCTGCGTGTGCCCTTTGTCCTTTCCCCCCCGCTACATTAATGGCGGCCACCATTAATGCAATGGGGGGGAAATACGCAATTTCCCCAAGGCTGGGGAAATTGCGGATTTTCTCCCTCCCACTCTTCATCCACCAGGGCCTTTAAGGTCATGACTGGTGTGCAGGGGAGGGAAGCAAACTTCTTCATTCCCTAGTGTGTGCTTTGAAAGAATAAAGGGTAACTTCAAGTACATGATTTTTCAGATCACTTTAAATTATCTCTATTTCTCTGTTTAGCAATAAACACCCAGTCCTGCTCTCCTCAACATAATAAATGCAGAATAAATAAACTCTTCTTGCTGCAGGCAAACGAAAATGCTTCTTTATTGCTGACTGGTTAGGGAACACAAGTGAAACTGAAACTGAAAAGCAGAAGAAAGGAAATTCTAGCTCTAGCCCATAATACAACATTCTGATATTTAACTCTTCAAGGGTCTTGTTATTATACAGGGTTCCCCCCCTCCCAGGATCAATTAAATAATTATAGGGTGACCATGATCATGAAAAATCCACCTCAGTCAGGGGAAACCTTGAGTGAGCAGACTTTTGGGGGCTCTTTCAGATGAGATGTTAATTGTGCACCTCCCCTGCCTTATTCACTGAATTTTTCACAGGATCCTATTCTTAAATTGTTCCTATTCTTAAAACAAGCTGTCATTCTTTCATTGGAGCCTGTCATGGTTTGTCATGTCACAATTTTTTTAAAAAATGTCTAAAACAAAAGTCTAGGGGGACGAAGCCCCCATTTGCCCCACCCTGGTTACGTGGCTTATTATAGGGCGATTCCTCAATTGAATGAATGGCTGCCTGACTGAATAAGTAAATAACTGTGGCTACGAAGGATCGAATTCAGGATTTTACGACAACACCTGTGTTCTATCACATAACTCTGACCGGGTCTCAAAGATGGCTCTGCCTTCCACTCTACAGACCACCCTGCAGCTAGATGTTCTAGCCCTACTCACCATATCTCCAGCAGAGTTGTGGCCTTCTAGAAGTTATTTAGGCTGTCTGGCTGAGCTATTTCAACAATCTTATCAAGAGTTGTGGCTTTATTTTGTTTTATTGTCCCACAGCTTTAGTGAAAGATCCACCATTTCAGAAGTCCTTCTGTCTTACCCCATTCTTCATCCTCTGCCTTTATCAGGGTGTGTGTGTGGTCACTGTTCATGTCCAGCAATTTTCGCTGAGACCAGTTTCCATCATTTTGCTAATTTTTTCCCTGATTGAGTACACACCTAAACCCTCTTCAGGCGCTCAGGCGAATACATGAGGGCTTAAAGGGGTGGGTAGAGTTTTGGAGGCATACATGTTGCCCATGCCCCCTACACCCTCGGTTGCCCTGGCTGCACCCAGCTCAGTTCAGACCTTGCTGTGTGGAATCAGCAAAGTCTGAAAGGGAGTTCTAAGCTTTTGTGGACACTATCTACTTCATCAGATGCATGAAGTGTTAACCTCAAATTAGGAGAATTATAGGCATAAGCTTGGTTGGAGGAATTGTGAACATTGAGGTCAGAGAGAAATAAAATGTAGAAAGTACTACTACTACTACTACTACTATTGATTTCTTACCCGCCTCTACCTCTGATTACCTTAATAGTTGCTATTGGGTGATAACACGTATTGGTGACACACCTTTAGGCCAACTATCCCACTTAAGTAACCCACTCATAATCAGCTCTGTAAGAAGGTAGATTAGGTAACTAAGGATCCTCCCATATGGCTCATTACCACAAGGAACACAAGATAGAAACTCTTCCCCAAAGTGAACATAATAAGATTAACCATTGGCAAGATGTGACTCAATCCACCTCAGTGCTCAGAAACACCAGAGAGAATTCATCAGTGGTGTAGAACAGACAAGCCATACTCATATATTAAATGGCGCAAGCAGGCAGAGGATTTTTATATGATAAAACGTAATCACACCAGCATACTACACAGGGACTATGCTGTTCCCCTGACTCATCACTGCTAGTCTGAAAAGCAGATCATGCACAGTCATCAGGGCCAGACCTACCATTAAGCTGAGGAAGTTGCCTCAGGCGGCAGATGCTGGGAGGTATCAGAAAGGTGTTGGAGGAGAGAGTTATGTCCCACACGGCCCGTCCTGTTTCCCCAAGCTAACCAAGGATTTCAGGTGCAATGGAGTTCACAGTCCCATTACCAGGGTTGAACAAAGATCCAATTGCCATCCAGCTGTTTTTTGCACTTGGAATGGGAGGAGGCATCATCTTTTCCTTCACCTCGGGCAGCAAAGTGTCTTGGGCCAGCTCTGACTAGCATGATCAGTGTACAGTTGATAGAGAACTGAAGGCAGCCTGTAATTCAGAAGAGCAGAGTGTCTTAGCTGACCGTACCAGTCCCCTTGGCCACCCTCTTCTACCGATGTAAGGTTTCGTTGCTGGTCTCCTTTGGGAAGAGAAGATGATGGTGCATAGACTCCTTTCCTTTATATCCTCTGGATCCATTTCAAGGCCTGAGACAAGTGTGAGTCCTGACACTGATGCACCCCAAAAGGTGGCATGAACCTTCTATACTACCTGGTACCTTAGTACAGAAGATGCAATGAACAATATGGTGTTTCTTCATTCTGCGAGACACCCTTTGGAGATTCCTTGGGCAAGCAAAAGAAAGCATGGGGAACTGATGGATATGGGTTGGATGAGGGGAGAGGAGAGGAGAGGAGAAAGGAAATCAACTTGTCGACTTGGTGACCAATTTAGCATCTGCCGTGCCAATGTGGCCTGGATCCTGCTTGATCTCCTTAATACAGCAAAATCTTCAATTATCTCTCTTAACACCTAACATGTGCTCTCTCCCTCTCTCCCCCTCTCATAAGACATAGGTGCAGTCTTGCCCTCTTAATCCCCTGATTTCAGCCTGCTTGCTGAGCTTCTGTGAATGACTCACAGATGTGGCGTCTCATGGTACCGCTATCTTCGTCATGCAATCATAACAATCACTCTCCCGCCATGAGTAAGGTCTGGAAATAGCATAATCCCCACCCATTTGACTGTCAATAAAATCCACACATGCTTTTAATCTGCAGTATACGTTGTCATCAGGAAATTAAACGGCATATTAATTCTAATCTCCACTGCAATTGAAAAGTCCATCGCAGAGGACTCGTAATGTCCTCTGAGGCTTCTATTGAGGGCTGAAACGTGGCATTCGGCCCCCAATCAGAGAATGTGGGTGGATGGGTGCTCCCTTGTTGGGAGGAGACATTTTCTATTTGAGTTCAATAGGCACAATAGGCACAATATCTGGGGTGATGGGACACACTTGTTGTCAAGCTGCCTTCTCTAACCTTGTCCTCTCCAAATGTGTTGGCAGTGGTGTAGCAGAGCCAGGGCTCACAGGGACTCAGTGCCAGGACCTTTTTATCAGCGGGAGTAATGATGTCATCTGCCACCAATCCTCCCATTACATGGCAAGTAAGACCCAATAGCTTTAGAAAATACCTGCTCCTGGTGGAGAAGAAAAATGCTAGAACTGGTTTGTTGATCTGGAACAACACAGTTTCCTGCATGTTTGGCCTTTCCTTGGGGGCTTGGCTATAGAGACTGTCAAGATGAGCATCTGCACTTCAGAATTTACCACTACACCGCTGTGTGTTGAACTGCAGCTCTCACCATCCCCAGCCAGCATGCTGGTTGGGGATGATGTGAGTTGTAGCTCACACATCTGGAGGGAACCAGGTTGGGAAAGCTGTGTAAATAGCCTCCTTTTTACTTTTGAGATTTATTTATCTGCCTTTCAAATCTGCCTGGCGACAAGCTGTGCATGATAGGAAACCTTGCATAGCAACAGAGGTTTGTTTAATACAAGATTGTGCCTTAAATATTCATGAAGCTAAAAAAAATTAAGGTAGTGCCATAAGGACAGAAGTCAGACATTTCTTGTTTGGTATAAACAATTTTTCTCAGCACTCATGCATTATATAAGAAGGTTCTGCATATAAATAGTAGTAATTGTAGTAATCATCATCCTCATTAGCATTTACATTTTGAGTTTTCAAAGTTTCTCCTCATCAATGTGATGTTTCATATGCAATGCCGAACCAGAATTGGTTCTGTGATGTCTGAACCAACAGCATCCAACAAAATAGGATTTGGAGCCATGGGTTGAAGCTGATTTACAAATCACAGCTTGGGCGAACTGTGGCTTGGCATTACATCTGAACAGCCCAGCCATGATTTGGGATAGTGCTCTGTCTGATCTTCACATTTGGGATAGCATCTGGGGATTCTCAGGGAAGAAGGAAACCACACAATCCATGATCTGCCTGTATGTCTAGAATGCAAATTATGATTTGGAGTTGAAACGGTGGTTAGCAGAAACCATAGTTTGGTGTTATGTGTGAAGTCCTCTTCAGTCATTCTCCAAAAAGTAGTAAGAACGAAGGGAGCCTGGAATGCGCACTCTGCCCCCTCCACTCCTGATCTCCCCATATTGATGGGGGAAGATCTGCAAGAGTAGCAGAAGCGCATGCAGCTGAACGTGCTTATGCTGAACCATGCAATCAGGAATTCTGGCTTAGCAGGGTTCCTGACCACATGGGGCTCTGTAGCTGAAGATCATTACAGTTTACTTTGCAGACTTCCCCCATCAACACAGGGAGGTCAGGAGTAGAGAGAGTGGGACTAGAACGTGCGTCCCGACTCCCTCCATGTTTATAATTAAATGTGTGAAGAGGGCTTGAATCAGCCCAGTATCTGTTTAATCCTTTGAGCAGTCCTATCTAATAGATCCATATTAGCTCTCTTCTGCAATTTAGGGATATTGAGACTGAAAGGTAGTATGTTTTCCTCAAGCCACCAAGTGGCTCCATGAATGAGGAGATTCGAGGTGAGAACTTCTCAGCTCCACCTCTACACACGCCATGTAAATAAGACCACAGCAGTTACTAGCCTGTGGGGGGAAAAGACTAGACTGGCATAAGAGTGGTTGAGAGCTCTGCCTGTCCTCACATTATTTCTGTGCTGGACATGGAAGAGCAATTTTCGGTCCTCTGGCTGCCCACTTGGCTTCTATGCTAGTTGCAGAGGAGGGATGGAGTGCTCCATGCCTCCTCCAACAGTCCATTCACTTGCCTGTACGGAATTCTCTGCACTCGCCTGCACGTAGTTCCTTGTCACCTGTGTCTACCAGGTGAGCGCGTAAATTCAAGGTTGTTGCTCTACACGTCATCAGTTCTTTTTAGTGATATTTAATAGAAGTATAAAACAACCTATCAACTGCATGCTACTCCATTTGACGTTCTTTCCAGCAGCACTGCTATCAAGAGAAGCATCAAAACTAAGCACAAGAAAGAAAACATCAAGCTGTTCGAGATATAGGAAGAGTTTATTTTACAGCAAGTCAGAGGCCTCATCCCAGAAATGCCCTTTAGGTTTACCCAAGGGCTTCCTCACATCTTAAAACAAAACGTCCTGGAAGCAATTATGCATTGTGTGAAAAGTATGTCCTTTACTTGCCTTTAAACTTGATGCCCTTCAGTTCCAAGGAAAAGAAATGTTCATATGTATATTCCATCAACTGCAGAAGCAAAAGCATCATCACATTGCAAAGGCATTATTTTCTTTAATCCAAAGCACATGTTATATTTATTCAGGATTTTGCCTGTTGCCATTTTCTATTTGCCATTGAACTTTCTAACTCAAAATCTCATTTTTGCTGGTTAAGCATTCCGCTGCTTGCTGAAATTATAGTTATTGAATGAAAAAAGAAAAAAAATGGCTTAAGCAGGACTCCGTCAAAGGAGAAAATATAAACCATAAGATACACTGGAATTAAAAAAAAAAGGACAAGTAGAAGACAATACAGACATGTCAAAAATGTATTTATTTGTTATTAACATTTATATACCACCTTACCTCCTAAAAAGCCATCAAGCTAGAAATAAAAAGAGATGTACACAATCAGGGGAAGGGAATCCTCACTGCAAATACTGCTGGTGTGCAGCTTGGACCCAGACCTGGATGCATACACACTGCATGCACATCCCAAGAGGTCCTGCATGTGCATCAGTATTCACCACACTGCATGTTGTTAGTGGGGATGCATTTCCCCATCTGTTTTCTGACACTAACCAACCACCACAGGTGGATTTGTATACCTTGCCAGTATCAGAGAGGATCAGTTTCATATGGATATAGGAAGGTTACTCTTTGGATTTTCTATCTCAAGCACTTAAATGTCTCGGGCAGGCTCACAGCCCTAAAAGTATGTAGAATACTGAGGCTTTCTCCTGGGATGAGTACTCGACCTTAGGGATGGATGGATCTGTCAATATCAGTTTCTCTCAATTTCTCATTTCCCCAGCCTTAGGTTTATTTCATTTTGAACTTTGAGAATTTCTCCAGTCTGAAATTCGGTTCATTCCAAACGTTGAGAACTTTTTTTTAAAGTGTGATGAAAATTCATAATGGTTTTTGTGCACATTTCTCCTAATACATGCATTTTGTATGCATTTTTGCCTGATATACACGTTTTTCCAGGTCGTTTTCCTAATATAATGCATACTTCATATGCATCATAATATATATGAGAGCCAGTGTGGTGAAGTGGTTAGAGTCTTGGACTGGAAGTCAGGAGATCTGGGTTCTAGTCCCCACTTGACCATGAAAGCTCACTGGGTGTCTTTGGGCCAGTCACAGACTCTTAGCCCAACCTACCTGACAGGGTTGTTATTGTGAGGATAAAATGGAGAGGAGGGGGTTATGTACACCGCCTTGGGTTCACTAAGGAGGATATAAATGTAATAACTAAATACTTAAACATTATGTTCTCAAATGCACATATTTTTGTATTATATCATTTTTGATTGGAGAATTCCATTGTAAAATTCAGAAAAGTGTGACTCACAAATGTTAACTGAGAGCCTATCTACACTACTGCTTTAAAACGGTTTATAACACTTTTAAACCGGTTATTAACCGGTTTAAAACTGTTATAAACTGTTTTAAAGCAGTAGTGCAGATAGGCTCTAACTTTGAGGAGGCAGTCCAATACATGTTTAGACATAAAAAAAGTTCTGCAACACCCAGGATTCCTCAGCCAGCTGGCTGGGGAATGCCTGGAGTTGTAGAACATTTTTCTATCCACACATGCATAGGATTGTGGCCTAAGTTTACATAGTGGTTAGAATGTGCAAAACTAGGTAAGTTCTCAGTAAAATGTGAACTGCATGAATCCTCCACCCCATCCCTAGTACTGGTGAATGGTAGCAAGTCTCCAAATGAGTTCAAGATTTTCTTGTCCAAATGGAATATGGGAATTGGCAGTTCCTTAGAGCTACATTATAAAATTTTCTTGGCTGGGATATAGTTGCAGAACTTTGGGGACACTGGCTGGGTGCCATTCTGGTGAGGTTACTGCAATGTGAACGTGCATGAGATTTCATATGAACAGTGGTGTTGCCTAATTGAAGAAAGATGTTGACATAGTTCGTCTCAAATCAACCGTATTGCTATAAAGTCACTTTTTAAAATAGAATTTAGATTCCGTACAGCCTGAAGAAATGCTTTCTTGGCATGTATAGCTGTAATTTTCATCTGGTGCCTCATTTGGAGCCTTTCCGCTGGGCGTTGCTATTGTTTCTTGCTTGGTTTCAAGGGAAATAAGTAAAGCTCCTTCTGATTGGTATGGCTTTTTTTTGTACCGGATTGGCTAGATATTTAAATCCAGCTGGCCCAGAATGATGACTGATGCAGGCAAGTTATAAAGTTATGTCCCAAATGCACAGCCCAAACCTAGAAGCCTTCAATCAGTCAGAATTCCAGGAATAATGTCCCAATCTGTATTGGCTTGCTCTAGATACTCATCCATTTGAAGTGAGCCAAAGGAGGTCAATGTATTTCACTTCTTTGAGTTTCAAAATTAATGTGCTTTGGCTCATAAAACCAAGACTGATGTAATATTTACTCAGATTCAAAATGACTTTAAAAATCCACAATGAACTAGTTAAAAGAAAGATAAGATGTGCAGAGTTTCTCAATATGAGCTATATCAGAATGTTTCACATAATGTTTGCTCTCAAAAAGCTCCTGTTCACTTTATCAGGAGAAACATCAGAACTGTTTAGTCATGTACACCAAACTATGAAAATAAGAACAATAATCTTATAAAATAGCAATCTTTTTTCCAAGGCTATTGGGGTCTTGTTAATCCTACATATATTAAATCAGATCAAATTGAACTTTTAGGAAATGTTCATTCAAGGTAGCTTACTAATTGTACGTCAGATGCGTTGTCCAGTAGTTGGGGGGGGGAGGATCTGCTAGAATGTATTCTCTTAGCAGATTGCTTGGTTTTAGAATAGATCATGGAGCCTCCCTAATATTGGCTGAAGGGAACAGCTGAGAATAGCGTTGTAGGGCAAACCTTGACGTTACCTCTCACCTTGTTCTTTTCCTATCTCTAATCTCTTTCCGGCTACATACAAGGTGTTCCTGCTGGCCAGCTAATATTCCTCGGTCCAGGAACAATGTTGCAGTAATGATGTAGCATTCTTATTCTGTGCTCTATTGTATTGTTCCATGACAAGCTATTATGTGTGTGTGTTCTACTGTGTGGAATCATGCTGTGTCCACGTGCACAGCATTGCTAAAGATCTATATAAGCCATGTTAAGAGACAATAAATCATGCTTGCTTGCATGCTTCCTGCCAAGAACATCTCGGTGTGTGTCTCCTCATTCCTTCATCTGGCGCCCGAACAGGGACCTCTGCACTCACTCACTACGCTCGGCCCGAGCTTCAGGTGCACCTCTCATCCTTCGGGATCCCGGTGAGTATGGGCATCTCGCTGTTAGCAGTACAGCGTAGACACGCAGACGAATTAGCATTCTTGCTAAAGAGAACTGGGCAAGCTGTTCCCTGGGTACCAGTGCCCATGGTACCCAGAGCATGGATCTTTAGCTTTGAGCGATTGGGAACGTATAGGGCGTCTGCTTCATACAGAGCCCCGTCATGCAGTCGACCTCTATGGGTCCCAAACCGCTTTGTCTACGCAGCCTCCTCCCGCTTATCACACACCTACCCTCCTACCCCCTGCTTCACTAACTCACCCTTCAGCTCACAATGCCCCTCCTCCTGTTGCTTCCGCTTCTGCAGTTTCTGATTCTGTACCCCTGTCTGGGTTCCAACGCATGGTGCAGAAGTATAAGCAGGATCCTACTTTGACTGCAGAAGAGTCAGGAGTCCTGTTACTTACACTCAAAATAATCAGGGCCAAGTAGTCAACAACTGGGAGCCACTGCCATACACAGTCTCATGAGAAATTCGTAAAGCTATTCAAGATACAGGTGATGTGCCAACTCAGAGTGTTTTGCCGCAAGCTACATTGCATGCCGCTAGTCTATGTGCAGTAACTGTCTTTAAAAAAGTTCCAGCTGCTAGTGAACCGCATAAGAGCTTTGCTAAAATTCAACAAAGCGCTGCTAAACCCTATGCCAACTTCATTAACCGTCTGCAAGCTGCTATCACACAGCAAGTAGATAAGCCAAAAGCTGCCCCAGACAAAAAGAAAGCTTATCCACTTCCCACTCCTCCAATAAGCTCTCCGCTTGTCACTCAAACTCTGCCGCCACCCAACCCATTCCTGTCTCTCAACCCTCAGCAGCCACAATCAGTGGTGCTGGGCGTGACTTAATAGTTACCACTGTATTTTGCTGTCCTTTGGAAGTACTTCTTGATCCCTACTCAGGTGACCGGCCCATTGCCTGATGGTCTGTTTGGTTTAATCCTTCCTCGATCATCTGCCAGCAAAAAAGTTTTTTTTCATTGTTCCAGGTATAGTCAATTCTGATTACACACGTGTTTTAAAACTGTAAGTCTAATCATTCTTCCTTTAATGTTATTCTGTTGTAACCTCCTTATTTCATTCCTCAAGCCTCTGCAGCCGTCCGTGGTGATGCGAGTTATAGATCTACTGTCTTAACCCTTATATCCTATATAGAATAACCAATTGGTCGAAAGCGACCACTCTGCACTTTCATTGTCAATAACTTAGTGTTACAGGTCTTGTTGATAACCCTTCAACCTGTGCAGCAGCTGTGAGGCGTTAGTAGTGCACAATCTGTGCAACAAGGCTCAGAGTGGCTTGCTGTTCTACAATTCTGTGTGGGTGGGACCTTCCTCAGTGCTAAAGCTACGAGAATTGGGAAGGCTCCCTAGGTCAAAACCGTTCTTGCCCTGACATCTTGTTTCCGTCGTCAGTTCAGTGATCCCTGACAAGCTGAGTAGTGATTTACTTTCAAGATGATTGTTAAACTACTGTCTAAAGGCTTTCCGTGGTGTTCCAGTGCAGTGTAGCCGCTCCTGCCCTTTGGAGACTAAGGTTAACTCTAAATGTCTAACCCTGTGTGAGTTTTGTTCGCATTAAGCCGTTTTAACTGAAAGCTGTCTGGTCCATCTTCAGCTTCAAGTGTGTGTTTGCAGAAATGAAACTGATATGCTTTGAATTCCGTGTGATTTACAAAAAGTCGCACAGTTGTTAGAGTCATAAGCTGCTGAGTCAAGGTTTTTCTCAAGCTGCAGTTTCCCTCAAATTCGAAAAAGGACTTACAGTAGCTTCTCTTCAAGATCGAGAACTGTTTAAATTTCTTCAAAAGAGTCAGTAAATTTCCCTGACATTGGATTTACAAAACCTTGCCTGCCTTTCCGTAAAAGATTTATGGCCTCCATGAAGAATTCCCCTCCCCCTTCCACCGTCCAAAGCCTCGCCAAAAGAAGCCGCTTCACAGAGAAAGGGGGGGGGGGGGAAGATAAAAACATTTGCCTTCTGTTTGTAACTTTTTTTCTCTCATCCTTGCTAAAGACACTGTTCATTTGATTTGAGACTTTGAATCTGTTCTAGGCGTTTCAATTGGAGCCCTGTGCTGGCCTAAGAAATCTTGTTCTAAACTTTGCTAAACTGTTGAATTTTGCTGTTACTGCCCTGCCATTTTCTAAGATTATTGTGTTCTGCATTATGTACCAAATGTTTTGCTCTGATTCTGCCTTTTTGTGTTTCTTACCATGTACAAAATATTTTGAAATGTCATTGCTGATTTTAGAGTTTAAGTCAAATGCTGATCTGTTTAGAAAGTTTTTCTCCTTTCTCAAGAGCTTTGGGGAAAGGTATGAGTTTTCCAAGTTGAGAGGCATTTTAGGGAGGGAAAGATGTCGAGTATGAGAAGAAACTGTCTCTGTTCTCTGCTTATCTCTAACTGTAGGCCGAAGCCTTGAATTCTGTGAGAACAAAAGTTGTTTAGAAAAAAAAGGTGGGGGCTCTCTTGCAAACTGTCCCTCACATTTGTGTCGTCATCAAGAAGAGGTTGAAGTGTGCCACCCTGTCAGCACAGAAGTTTAGAATTACAGGCCTGAAGCCCGGTCTGTCAAAGTAGCTTAAAATTAGCCATCCTCCATCCTCCAAAAAGTAATTCCTTTGCTAGGAATTATCTCGTCTACTGCTTTTGTTTGCTATGCTTGCCAAGAAACTTGTGTTTGAGACTCTATCTGATTTAGAAATGCTTGATGCACTCTGTACATGTTCTGTTGCTATTTGAACTTGAAACTTCTAAGAGCTGTGCCATGAAAAGTGCCCTGTGGCTTTTCATAGATTTGGACTTGAGATTACTGTTCTAGATTCGTGTTCTATAGCCTGCTGTTTCCCTGCATAGAGCCAAAGTCCGCAATTTGTTAGAGCAAGTGAGTGCAACACTTGTTCTCGATATCTGAATCTCACCCAAAGCTTAATGACTTTGTCCCAACTGCGCTGCCTTTAGTATAGCAACTCCTCACTCGCCTACCGCCTTGCTTTTTGTGCCAAAAGACGACAAGTCTATTTATATCTGTAAATAGTTAATATTAACTGCTACTCTGCCACGCAATATTTACCCACTGGTACAGGCCTATGCCAAGATGTGCTCGCTGTTCACTTGCCCATCACAAAAGTCGAACATGTTCACTTAATGACTACTTCAGATAGTTACCAATTTGCTTTCTCCAATCATGTGGGTCCCCTGTCATTTAACATGCCAAAAGATCCACGAATCACTTTAACTTTGACTATTCAGTTACAAGCACAGTCAGTCGCCGTTGCAGCTCCCTTACAGGGAGCCCCCACAGTATTTACTGATGGCTCCCCCAAAAGGGGTGTTCTTACCTATGTAGATGCCATTACTAAAACCTGGTGATTTTTATACACTCCCATTCAAGTCTCTGCGCAGAGAGCTGAAATTGCTGCAGTAATACTTGCTTTCCAGCATTTTGCACAGCAACCATTTAACCTCATTGTAGATACCATGTATGTATATAATCTTATCTTTCATTTGGCTGATTCTCTGTTGACTGCTCAAATTGATCACAATCTAATGGCGTTGTTCTTAACTCTGCAAAATGCTCTATCACAACGCATCATCCCTCTTTTTGTAGCACATATCCGCAGTCATACCCCTTTGCCCAGACCATTGAGTCTTGGCAATGCTCAAGCAGACGCTGCTTTGCGACATCCAGCTGCAAATTCATTATTCTCAGACCCTTTCCAGAGCCATTCCTTTTTCCACCAATCTGCAAAATCCTTAGCGCGTCAATTTTCTCTCCCACTGACGCAAGCACAAGCAATTGTTCAAAATTGTTCACATTGTTCCCTCCATCATTCCTCTCTGTCTATGGGGGTAAACTTTCTTTATTGTTGAGGCAACCTAAAATAGGTTTTAGCCCAATCTCACAATCAGCATCCTACAATACACATATTACAGAATAAAATGGAGTAAAATGGAGTAAAATACACAGAGGAGAAAAAGCTAACTGTCTATGGCAAATGGACGTTACCCACTTTCCCCCCTTCAAACCTTATTCTCTTCTATCCTTCCCCATTCACCAGACTGCTCCGCGACAGCAATTGCCTCCAAAAGTCCCAGTACCAATAATAACGTGGGGAGCAATTAAAAAGACAATTCATACAGCTCAAAGACGTCTCCAACAACAAGAGCTGCCTGAGACTCCTGAAAATTTAGTTGCTGCTGTATTTGCTGTAATTACTGCTAATTCTGTGATGATATTATGTCTAATTTCTGGTGGATCTGCCATTTTATTATGGATCTGCCATTTCCTCATACAGCCCTAGGCCCCCGTACAGCCTACAGCCCCCAGCAGACAGTGGTTGGGAGGCTGAACTTACTGGGGCCCAGGAGCAGAGGGCATCTGTGTTAAAGGCGCTGCTATTGTCCACTCCTTGGCACAATTGGCCTCCTTCCCAGCGCGATCTCGCCCAGCGTCCCTGGGATCTTTCTCAGGATCCCCATAATCTTGCCCGGCATCCCTACGATCCTCAGGAAGGAGGCCACAGGGATGCTGGGTGAGATCATGCCAGGAAAGAGGCCTATTATGCCAAGGAGCAGGCAATGACGCCACCGATGACATGGATGCCCTCTGCTCCTGGGCTCTGGTAAGTCTAGCCCTCCCAGGCACTGTATGCTGGGGGTTGCAGGCTGTATGGGGGCCTAGGGCGGTGCAAGGAAATGGCAGATCTGTCATAAAATAGTGGATCTGCCAGAAAATGCCCTCCGTGATTTGAACTTTGAATCCAAGGCTCAAAGCTTGCACAGTCCTAGTATCCTGTGAGATCTAAGAGTCCCCTGACTCAGGCTGCGGTGGATGTAAAGCATGGTGGCAGCCTACTTTGGTAACTGTCCCTGCGTACACTTCCAGGAGCTAGGGCAACTCCTTTCCTCACTTCAAACAAAGTATTGCCCCTCTTCTCACTGTGTTACTTACAATTTTAAGCCAAAGTCACACCTTGTTATGGACCTAGAGTTAGCCATTAGCGGACAGGACTATGTGTGTGTGGGGGTCTTCAGATAACCCCCATTACCGCTTGGCCTAGGTCCACCATCATCTCACCATCCATGTGTTCAGCACGTATGAGAATGAGCTCTACACATATGCTGACCTATGCTCATGGAGCTTCTTCACACGACGGGAAGACCTTGGGTCAATCAAATTCCCACATTGCATGGAGGAACTGTACATGCATACAATCTCTTTTCATGTGTGCTGAATGCCTAAAGGCCAGGGGGCATAGCAACCCCCTCAACCAATGTTTCAATGCATCAGGGGGATCATCTATACATCCTTAGGTTACACACAAATGTACGAACAACACACAACACTGATAAATGTGAGTACCCCCCCTTCCACAAGAACCAGTCCACCTACCCTTCTGAAACTTTGCAGGTTTCATTCTTAGGGACCATCTTTAGGCTGCCTGTAATTGCGGAGTGGAGGGAGATAATAAAGAGACGAGACACAGAAAATGGGTTTAAACAAGGGCCAAATTTTATTTAAAGATCTGCAAAGGGAGTCCTATGGGGCATCCAGTATAGGCCTATCCACAGGCTCCTAATTTCCCCAAACGGGCGAGCCATTCTTGGCCTGTGAGTAGGTGCTGTTACTTTGCCTCTCCACGGGCTGCCCCTATTGGGGTAGGGAGACCTTCCAGTGTCGCCTCCCCCCAGACCGCATGGCTCTGGGTAGGTGAGAAGAGTTGATCTCAAAGGTAACCCTTATCTCCCAAGCCAGGCCGCGGGGCTCAAAGCTGGGAGCCTCAGGTGTTACCAATCACTGCAACAGTGCCTGTGAATGCTAGGCTGACCAGATAAAATCCAGGTCAGGGCTCATGTAACTTTAACAGTTGTAGAGAAAAGGGAATTTCAGCCAGTGTCATTTGTATGCAGTTAGTTCCTGGTGATATTCCCTCTTCATCACAACAGTTAAAGGTGCAGGAACTATACTAGAGTGATCATATACAAAAGAAGGCAGGGCCCCTGCAACTTTAATAATAAAGAAACACAAATCATTACCCTTTCAGCCAACACACTCACAGGAGAACTTTATTCAAAACCCTTAACACCCTTTCCCCTCTGCTATAAGTGAAAAGTGGTGCATCTTTTACCCTTCCTTCAGGCTTATTCAAGTGGTGGCACTTGTCCTGAGAGGGGTGTGCTCATCTAGGCCTGGTGTTTGAGGCCGTGGCGGCACAGTCACCCTAGTGAATGCTCACCAATATTCATTGCCCTCTGGATGCCCCTTCCTGTCCTCCAGATTCAAATGCGACCAAGTTATGCGATCAGCCAAATTGCCTATTTCACTGCACCCTGACCTGTCTTACAGTGTGGAGTAGGCGAAAAAACCCATGAACAATTCAGATCATGAGTAAAAAAATCCTACTTGGCCCCAATAAGCAACCAGCGAACCCACACTGCCTACAAGGAGGGAGGGAGGGAGGGAGCCGAGTGAAGAAAGAGGAGGTTGGGGAGGGTGGCTTGCTCCTTTATAGCCTTCCACTCCTCCCCTCCTGATGGTACCATATCCCGCTCGTCAATTGGGAGCGGGCAAGTCTCCTCATCTTCCCCACCTCGCAAAAGCCTCCCCACACCTAAGCCATGGGCTGGGCGTGGCAGGATGGCACTTTTCAAGAAAATGGTCCACAAACAACATTGTGGGATAAGCATGTCCTCTTTAAGATAGCCACAATTTATCAAGGCTGCTTGTGTGTTTCTGATATTTGGCTGGTATAATCTCCTAATGGGTTACTATATCTGTAAATATCAAGCAATTCTGACAAAGAAAAAAAAAGCAATAGATTTTTATTTTATCTCCCATAATAGTCACTGGGAGGCACAGAGCCTCAGATTTCTGACCCAAATTGAAACAGACATCCTCAGTCCAAGCCAAACCAGGACATTTTCCAAAGTGTTGAATTGGAGTCTGAGTTGAATCTTGGGGTCAGTACACACCTATAGTAGTGAGCCCCTCAGTTTTGAAATAATGGAGTGAGTTAAAATTAATAGTTTTGTAAAAAATTCAAACTTGATTCTAATAATACTCATATTTTGGAAGCCCTTGAAAACTTGCCATTGTTAATTACAGAATACTAAAGTGTTCCAACTCTCTCCTGCATTTCCTGTATGTCATGCTTTCAGTCCTGTATCATCTTTGCTCCTTTCTTTTGTTTTGTCTCCCCCCTCCCATTAATGTTAGAATTGTATGAAGTCAAGAGGGGAATAGCCAAAACAATAGACCTTTTGTACTGAAAAAAGAGCATGAGAAAATGTGTGTAAATCAGGCTTCAAGACTTTTATGGACTTGTTCTAGCTTGTCCTCATCTAACAGTCCAACAGCTCTACTAGCCCTTGAAGAAAAAAAAAGTGTGGAGAATCCAAAACAGGTCCAAAATTAACTTATTCACTTCTAACTTATAATTTTGCCTCTAGAAATTGTTATATTTGGAATCATGATTTTTTTCATAAATAGAGATTAGATTGAATAATTGTGCCACAATTATTGGGTAATTAGGTATTTTTGATAAAATGCTTCCTCTCATTCTTGAACTGTGGGCTTTGGACTAGGGATTTGGTGATCATGGGATAAACTGGTAACGAGCATGTCAGGATTCCAAGGTCAAAACCTTCAGAACTTGTATAACTATCCTCTGGGAAGGCAAAGGATAACTGGTGATCTGTGAATTTATGGCTGAATTCAAAAGTAACAGCAAACCATGGTTTGTTGCTACAAGGAAGTGCCTCGGGGTTGTGTGCCATCTCCTCCCCCTCACTTCTCCTTTGCGGAAGATTTTATTTGTAGTTTCTAACAAACCACAGTTCTCAATTTTTCAAAATACAGGAAACTATTTTTTGTGCAAACTAGTAAGTTAACAAACCAGGATACCTGTCATGAGGCAGTCTGAAGAATCTTCCTCTGAGGAGGAAGAAGTGGCAGAGACTGCAGCTTTACCCATTCCCCAGGACTTACCGGAGGAGGAGGAACAGCAGGGAGATTCCTCTGAAGAGCCCCAGGAAAGCCACCCTCTCCCACCCCCTGTTTCTAATAAGGAAGACTCGGGGCCTGAAGGAGTTTGTCCAGTAACTCCCCAGCAAAGGCGGCAGCTCAAACGGGCGGAGAAAGCTAAGCCCACAAGGCGAAGCATGAGACTGAGAAAACAGAGCACAGCTGATGCAAGCCTTAAGTAAGATAACGAAGGAATTGCACACAGCTGTGAACAGGCTCAAGCAACTATAAAGGAGAAAGAAGTCAGAAGCTAAGATCCATTGAGAACAACTGTCGTCTTCGGCTTTTGACACCCGGCATACTCCTGAATCGGAACCTGTGGACTGAACAACCGGCTTGACTATTTTGGCTCTGGACTTTGGATTGCTCTAATACTTGGTTTGACCCTCGGCTTGACATTCGGACGGACTGAACTTTTGGCGTGACCTTGGCTATTGGTAATTGGATTTTGGAATTGCAAATAAACCCTTTAAACCGTTAAAGGCCTGGCATTTTTCCCAGACATTCTTAGATAAGGGAGTTGGCAGGCTTCCTATACTAAGAGTCGTAAATACGACAATACCACATCAGGAACAGCCATTTCCTTTTTATCAGTCCTGAATCTACTGCCTAAAGCTTATTTGTACCACCCCATGTTATAGTATTATAAGAAAAGAGACCCAATGTTATAGTATTGCAAGAAAAGAGATAAATCAATTTCCTTGTCCCATGCTGGTAAAGGGTTATAAATTTCTCCCTCCGTTCTAGTAGCATATGTGTGGTTGTTGTTTTTTTAACTACTAAAAGTCCCTTAATGCTTTAGCTTTTCCAAGCTACATAATAAGAGCGCAGACAGGTGAACTATGTGTTGCCTGTGCATGTACAAATGACAGCTATCACTGCCTATTTCATGGTACTTTATCAAATATTTGACATACATAGTCATTAATAAACAGGCGATCTTTTGTGTCTTTGCTTGAACAATACACTGAGGTTTACTGGAATATATCGTCCAGTGACTGGGAAAAATAAACAGCATTGCTTTTGTTTTGACACTTGCATCTGAGATAAGAAGCTAGTTTCTCTGATGTCAGTCATTTTCCTCATACATTCAATCAACAGTTGCTATTGTTATTCTTATCTACACTATTCATTGTGGATATTTTAAAAACCTCAGTGAAGTGAAGGAGGTAACTTTGTCCTGTTTTATAGTCAGAAAGATGGGCACTCATCCTGACCATCCACTGAGCTGAGGATGAACTGGGATTTGAATCTGGGCTCCCAGGTACAAGATAATATTATAGGAGAAAATGCAGGAGCAGCTGAGATGGTCAGCCTATCTACACTACTGCTTTAAAACAGTTTAAAATGGTTCAAAACAGTTTATAACAGTTTTGGGAAGTTGGGGCCCAGGGCACACTCCATATCAAGTTTTTTAAAAGTCTTCAAAGTGTTTTATCCTGCGTGTGTAGATAGGCTCAATAAAGCTATAGGGTGAAATCCAACATCTCCCACTTATGTAATGGGACTTTACCCACCTTTCCTCCCCAGTTGCCTGTTCATTAATGGTTATGTACAATGAATTTCAAGCCCAATTCAAGTGCTGGTTTTGACTTTTAAAGCCTTAAATGGGTTAGGACCAAGTTACTTGAAGGTCCATTTTTACCCATATCAGGCTGCCTGCATTTTAAAATCAGAAAGAGAGGCCCTCCTCATTTGCCCCCCCACCCGATGAGAACAATTAGGTGGGTGATCACACGTAAGAGGGTTTTCTTTGCAGTGGCTTTTAAGAAAGCCTTGAAAACATATCATTTTTCAGTGGCCTTCTTGTAATATGAGTACTATTGTTGCTGCTATTGCCATTGTTTTAGCTGGTTTTCCAGATTTTATTGTTTTTAATTGCTATTTTATTGTGGTTATGTTTTTATTGCTTTTAGTATTTTAACTGTTGCTATATATTTTATTGTCGCAAGCCACCTTGCGAGGACTTCTGCTCTGAAAGAAGGTGAAGGAATGTTTTAAATAAATAAATGTCAAATATGTGATAAAGGACCATGAAATAGCCCCTCCCCCAACCCTCTAGAGTGGATTTTGAGGGCATGCATGGGGTTGCAGAGCAGGGAATTACCCCCTGCCCATTCTGCTGATGGAAGCTATTCTGTTGGGATGGGGGTTAATTCAAGAGTGGGCAACATGTGCCCCACCTATTTTTAATACAATTATTATTAAATTAGTTCAGACCTCTGTCAAGAGTGATGTGTCCCTTCCCTGACAACTCACTGCATGGGAGCAAAGAGGGGGGAAGAGAATGGCAGAAAGAGAGAGAGAAAGGGTAGGCAGAAAGAGAATTGTGGTGACCCTAACATTGTGGTCTCTTTGGCCCTGCCCACCACTGGCATGCAGTCCCCTATGTTCCCTATGAGGGAATATGGCCTTGATAAAAAAAAAGTTGGCCACTCCTGGGTTAATTGGACACCATCCAATCCCCCATCCCATCCCATCTCCATGAATATACATAAAAAACACTAACCTACCTTAGAGTGCTTTTGTAAGGACTACAAAAATAATATATAATAAGTTCTTTGAACATTCTAAAAGCAATATATTATTAGTGATGAGTAAACATACTCCAACTGAATGTATAATGTTTGAATTCCACCATGTAATCTCAAAGTTGCTCCAGGTTCCTAATTCCTCTGTCCGATCTTAGAGTTCATTTATTTTGAGATCTCATTGGGTATATACAATGAGTTGTTGTGCATGCGCGCCAACAAAGTGCATCTTGGGAGCTGTAATATGCTTTGCATCATGATGTTATGCATCATGACATTATGTTCCCCTCTCTAATTGGCTGTTGACATATGCCCTACTGTTTACCCTACAGTCAGGCTGTACCATAGGATGCAGCATGAGCAGCTGCAATGTGAGCAGTTATAGTGCGAGCAATGTGAGCAGAAGCTGCAGTAAAGGCACCTACATCTGCCAAAGCCCAGATGTCCTCTTTAACTACCAGCTGCCCCAGGCTACACCACTCCCTTCTCAACCTCCTGTCACAAGAGAAAAATAGCCTTGGTTGAGTAGCTGAATATAGAAAGGAAAACAAGCCATGACCGAAAAAGAAATATTGAACAAGGAGTGGATACTAATGTGATTGCTTTGCTGGAGGATTTCACATCTGAACATTTACCGATTGGTTTGGAAAACAGTAACTACAGCATTAAGTAACATCATTCCATGAGCATTAAAATGGTTTCAACAGGTCAATTCCTTTCTTCTCCTTGCCCTCCATTTTCCTTTCCCTTCTCCCAACTAAAATTTCATGTCTAACTGCTCTCAATCTTACACTTAATTGAGTGACTACTGGTTTTTATAGACTTCCAAGTTTTTCTCTTCAAGGACATAAGTGAGAGCTGCCCATAAAAAAATAATGGATAAAAATGTCACTGGAATTGGGCAACAGCATGCCTGAAGAAACTAAAGGTTGCAGCGAAGACTGGAGTTCTTGTCTTTATTACATGAAGAAAAAGACAAATACAAATGAACACAGGCTAGAGCCTATCTTCAGGGATATTCTCATCCATGGTGGTCATTGTGGCAAAGAAAACCTACCTCTCTGCTACCTTTGCTTCTGCTCATTGTCAGCCAGTGCAGCTCTTTCAGGTGGTTAGAGGCCTCTTTCAGTAGGCCAAGAGACCAACTGTTAGAACCTTGGAGTCCACTGACTGTGTTATAGTCAGACATGGATGGAACCAGAATGGTGTTTGATCAGATTGTTACAGAAATCTCTCAGTTTGTGCAGCCTGAGGTTTTTGGCAAGCTTGGAGGTTTGAGGCCTACCACTTGTCCTCAGAATCCTTGTCCCTCCTGGCTATTAGAAGCAACTAAATTTTAAATATTGCTATGGATCTTGGAAGTGGTAATTCTCTCCTTGATGGCAGGTGTGGTTTCTGTCAACTAAAAGAGGTGGTGGCTTGACCCCTTTGAAAGAAAACCAATCTAGATCAAGCCGATTTGAATACTTACCAACTGGTGTTGAACTTGCCATTCTTGGGCAGGTGCCGGATCAGGTAGTGATGTTTCAACTCCAGAAACATTTGGATAATACTGGTTTGATTTTTTTTTTATCCATTCCAGTCTGGCTTCTGGCTGGGCTATGGGACTGAAACTGTCTTGGTCATCCTGGTGGATAGCCTTCACCAGGAGATGGACAGAAAATCATTTATTTATATAAGATTTGGACCTCTCCACAACTTTTGATACCATTGACCATGGGGTCCTTCTAGACCTCCTTGCTAGGATTGGTTCTTAGAGGCACTGTGCGATGGTATCTCCAGTACTTTCTGGAGGGGCAGTTCCAGCCCTTGGTACCAGGGGACTACAGTTCCAGCCCATGGGTAGTGGCCTTTGGGATGCTTAGCCATCATAGGACCCCAAAAATTGTCTTGGGAATGGAACACTGGATAAAAGGTTACAAAAAAACACCACCACCACCCCCCCCATGCCATAGTTCTGGTCTAGCTTCTCTTCCAGGGCAAAAAAAAAAGTTTCTTTTGCTTGTTGTTATTTTATATTATTTTTATGCTTGTTGTTCTATGAATGTTTGCTGTTTTATTACTGTTATCAGTTTTTATTATCGTGAATTGTATAGTTGTAAGCTGCCTTTCAAATAAATAAATGTGTGAATAATGCCGCGTCTCGTTCCATCCTCAGAGGGAACACTTTCCAGTCTGCACATTCAGCTGCAATTCATGAAGACTTTGAGTGGCAGACTGTCTGGGAGTTAGCCTTACAAAGGAGTATGCAAGCAAGGTAACCTCCTGCTTGTGGGCTGGTATTTTGGATGTCTGCTTTGTAGACTAAGATTTCTATGGTCTGCTTTCACCATTACTCCAGTCCTATGGTCTGCTTTCACCATTACTCCAGTCGTCAGGCTCAAAGAGCCACCAATGGTGGGCTTGCTAGCTCAGTGGATTAGAAAAAAAGGAGTCTCTCTCTCCAAATCAGGCTCCTTGCTGAAGGAAATGGTGATGTTCCAAGGCCTACCTGAAAGGATGACATTCCTTGTCTTGCTATGTTTTTAAACTGAACATGGAATGTAGAATTGGTGGTGCCGGGAAAGAACGGTTTGGATTGTTGTGATACTATTAATTTGGTGTTCATGTTTGTTCATGAACAACATTCCTCAGGTAACCCCCACCTCAAATCACAACATAATCAGATTTAATATTGGATAATGGCTTGCACAAACTATATTCTGGCAGACACTGCAGAGTTTAACCAGGCTTGCTTTATTATACCACAACGAATAATATTTGGAGGGGATAAAACTGTTAACATTTCACGGAAAGAAGAGACAGTGATGTTCATAAACGTGATCCAAAAGGAACGGTAGAATCAACATAGCAGAAAGAGAGAGGAGCAGAGAGGTTGTTCCAGATGGCAGGAGCAGCGGCAGAGCAGGGCAGGGCTGTCACTGTGACAGTGAGAAGATTGTGTTATTAAGGGACCTGGAGGAAGTTGGTACTAAAATGAGCAGAAGGAAGTAGGATGAGGAGAGAGAGAGAGAGGGAGAGAGGGAGGGTGCAGGGAAAATTGTGCCATGAGAGACAGGCTGGAAAAAATCCAGGAAAGCTACAAAAAAGAGATAGAGAATGCTTTGGCTGTATTCATGGGATGCAGTGTGTGTGTGTGTGTGTGTGTGTGTGTGTGAGAGAGAGAGAGAGAGAGAGAGAGAGGAGGGGGCAAAGACACAAAGCTGCTAATTCAGGATGAAACCAAACCTTTAAATGGGAAGCCAGAGTATTCTCAAAGAAGCATTAACTTCCAGGTTTGACAGAGAACTGTTGTAGGAAATTGAGTCAACATGAACTAGAAGATGTTTTTATAAGCAGCAAAGGAAAAGTGTGTCAAATTACATATGGCATGTGGTACAGATCAGCGCAGAAAGGGAACAGTCAGGACAAGACATGGGTATTGACATCAGCAGGGGAAAGGGGGAGGTGTGCATTCTGGGAAAACTTTTGCAGTTCCTTCGACACCTGTTTCCTTGACCAGCTGCCTGGGGAAACATATTTCAGGATTTTTGTTAAAAAAAATTGCCCATAATATGAGGAAGGAAATCTATATACATTCCCAGGGGAAATCACTAACTGGCAAAGTATCTGTCAACAGCATATTTTGCACCATACCAGACTTGGGGGGAAATATCATTACTTTGCGCTCCTAGAAAAAAAACTTGCATTTTTTTTTTAAAAAAAGGTACAGAGATTATCCTCTTCCTCAAATGGAATTAGCTGTGATTTTTTTTGGACAGCAGTAAAAAGAACTTCAGAGAAATGAAAGAGTTATAGTGAAAGCATTATCTTTTATTTCTCCCTATATACATTGTTAGTAGTTCATTTGTTTATTCTTCAGCGAGACAAAGAAAGAATTATGTTTGGCTTAACGTAAAAAGCACAGAAAGTGAAACAGCACTGTAGTTTTGATGTACTGGGCTCAATTTCCTAAATAAAATCTCTGTTGGGTAACCTCTGCCTAATGTAATCATTAGCATAGTCTGGCACATGAATCAGAGTGTCCTCAGGTGGTCTTGGTCTGAGAGTTAGAATGAGAGGTGTATAAATACAATTTGCATTGTTTTCTGTGCAGTACAAGGACATAATGAATTCTTTGATCACCAAAATATGAACAATTGAGGGACTAGTGCATTCCTTTCCCATGTAGGTAGCTGAGTCTCTACTCTGCTTTTACCTGGTTTTAACAAGCAATAAAAGATGGGGTAGGTTCAAATAGAAATTTCCAAATAACTTCTCAATCCATGTCATTGTTATAACACCAGAGTGTATCAATGATCTGGACCCTCTGAGCTCAAGACACCTAAGCCTGGGCCAACAGCTGTGGCACCCAAGCTTTGTTCTAGCACTGGGCCAACACTCCCATCTCCAAGAACTCCACAAGCCATGGAAGCGATGTTTCAATGCCAGCAATGAGCCTGGCATGAGCTATTGAAAAGATGCAGTGGAGGTTCTAAACTCCAGACTGGAGGCCTGTTCCTTTAAGACCATCCAGTTTGTAGAAAGGAGTGGAGTCTGAGGAGGAGCTTCTGGACTACATTGCAAAAGGCTTCAGTCTTTGTCAGAGCAAGTTGCTTACTAGGAACTCTCCTAGATACTGCAACATCCAGCCTGTCTTGCTGCCTTGATCCCTGTGGGCTCCTGCTTCAGACCAGAGCATGACATGACATTCCAGTGGCCGAATCTCAGTAAACTATGGAGCAATGATGTAGCCCATAATCAGTATGATTTGGATTTCTTTTGTTCAGGATAGGGTGGCCCATGTATCCTACTTTATAGGTTATAAACATGTCTGCAGAACTTCTTAAAACACATCCTGCTGTAATTCACCAGTGACTCAGCAGGAGACACTTTGTTATAATAATTTCTGCAGGTGTTTCTCTAACCCCTGAAGAAGGCCTGAAAATAAAAAGAGGCTGCAACACATTGGGGTTTTCACAAATAAAATCTTTATTCCAGCATCGTGAGACATTTCTCACCTTTTAGGTCAATTTTGGATTAGGGTGACCATATGAAAAGAAGGACAGGGCTCCTGCAGCTTTAACTGTTGTATTGAAAGGGGAATTTCAGCAGGTGCAAGCAGCACCTGGTGAAATTCCCTCTTCACAACAGTTAAAGCTGCAGGAGCCCTGCCCTCTTTTGTATCTGGTCACTCTAGTCCACCTCCTGCAACTTTAACTGTTGTGATGAAGAGGGAATTTCACCAGGGGCTGCATGCATACAAATAACACCTGCTGAAATTCCCCTTTCAATACAACTGTTAAAGATACGGGAGACCTGTCCTCCTTTTCATATGGTCACCCTACTTTGGATGCTTGCCCACTGTTGCGCCCCCAATTTTACAGAGGATCATCCTCTATTTGATGGGCTTTGCAGTCCAATTCCAGTTTAAAGATAAAGAACTGGAAGAAGGGAGAGCAGCAGGGGCATGAACTGGCCTCAAAACAGTTGGCACCTGGACAGCAGACTGAGCAAAGCACCCAAGTCACCTGGTCACCATCTACCCCACTATGGAGAGAAGTATTGTATTTCTGTTTAAATTATAGTAAATTATTTGTAAATTTACATGCATTTAAATCAGAAAATTCAGGTTTTCAGCAATTTGTGTCCTCCTCTGTCCTCGTTTTTTGATAATGCGTGTCCTCTTTTTTTGGCAGTGTCTGAGTGGCCACCCTACCCAGGAACCACAGTTCCCAAACTTTGTTATACTGAACATTTAAAACTGAAAAGAACAAATGTTAACTGTCTTAAATTTGGAGGGACAGTGGTTGCATTACAGGGACCAGTGGCACCCAGTCCCTTGCCTTTCATGCTGTCCCCATTAGCTACCAATTTTAGGAGGCTATGGGGGTGTGATTTGACTAAAATTGGAGATAGGAGGAGTCCAGTACTTTGGGGGTTATAGATTTATCCCCATAATTTGAACACTGGGGAGGGGGAGGGGACCACTTCATGGATTATTCATACAGCCATGTGGGCCTACAGAAATTGAGGGGAGATCAAAGGAACCACTTCTTCACACAGCACATAATTCAACTATGGAATTTACTACCACAAGAAGTAGTGATGGCAACAAATTTGGGTGGCTTTAAAAGGGGGTTAGACAAATTAATGGAGGTTAGGGCTATCAATGGCTACTAGACATGATGGCTATATGCTACCTCTGGGATCAGAGGCAGTGTGCCTCTGTATGCTAATTGCTGGGGAATACAAGTGGGAGGGCGCTTTTGCCCTCATGTCCTATGTGTGGATTTCCCACAGGCAGCTCATTGGCCACCATGTGAACAGAATCCTGGATTAGATGGTTGCTTTGGCCCAATCTACACCAAGCAGGATATAGCACCATGAAAGCGGTATGAAAGCGGTATATAAGAGGCAGGAGCCACACTACTGCTTTATAGCGGTATTGAAGTGCATTGACAACTATTGAGGCCCATAGACACATACCATATACCTCTTTCATTCCGCTATGCTTGGTGTGGCTCCTGCCTTTTATATACCATTTTCATAGTGCTATATCTTGCTTGGTGTAGATCTGGCCTTTGTCTGGTCCCACATGGCTCTTCTTATGTTCTTAATGTTCAGTTGCTGCTTGAACAGCTTGTGCACATGGCTGTCAGTGCATGGCAAGCTGGTTGCATGTACCCACTGCAATGTACCCAGATTTGGCTTTCAGCATGCTTTGTCAAGTGTTCCAGTGTTCAACTGTTCTCTTTGGCTTAAGGGCAAAAGATTAAAAGAAATGGGAGGGTGCATTGCCGCATGAGCGTACAATTTGCTTTGAGACGACACTGCAAAACGAGCAGTTGAGAGTGGGGTGGGGAGTTGGTGTTCCCACTGCTCTTTAGTCGGCACAATGCAATCTATGCAACAATTGCTGGTTTGATTTCTATTTCAGAACAGATGGATCCTGTGAAGAGGTCAGGGTGACAATTAAGCAGTTTGCTGCACACCTCTCTGCGGAGTCTCATCTCACATTTTTAAAAACATGAAAAACACTCTTGAGTGACACTAGGTACACATTCCTGCCACGGGGCCTCTATTTATTGTCGTTTTTACACATGATGGACTCCTCTCCGTGCTGAGCCAATTAATGAAGTGTGAGAAGGACAAAAAGGCACGTGACAATGCAAGACAGACATCTCTGTGCTTTAGACTTTACAAGATTAGGCAGCCTTCATTTTTCTTACTTTGAAATTTTCTGCTAAATTGATTTTTGAAGTGTTGCTTGGAATGCACACATCTGTCATTTAGATCTCTTGCTGGCTGTGCCATGCAATCCCAATTAATAATCTGGAGGTCTAATAAGTTAAATGTTGGCAATGTAACAAGACATATTAAAGGGAACTTTCTAACAAAAAGAAATCTTGCTGTGTGTCAGAGGATATGTCTCTTAACAGTATTTTTAAAAAAGTAGTGCATTTTGTATATTTATATTGGACATGCAATATGTGACGAAGTAAGTTAGCTTTATAATTGCAAAGGCTACATGGAAAACAATACAACAATGAATAATAAATGTGTAGGTAACCAAGCTAAGTCCTATGCTTCAGTGCACCAAAAATCATGCTTAAAGGTGCAACCCTGTGCAGGTTTAGACAGAAAAAAAGCCTACAACTCCCAGCATGCCCCAGCCAGCAGGCATGCTGGGAATTGTAGGCCTTTCTCCTGTCTAAATCTGCACAGGATTGCACCTTAACTGTCCTTCAACTAGCACTAAGCAACAACACTTTGTGTAGCTGACTCGACTGCTGTCTGAGAATTATCGTACCCATTGTCACTGTTAGGCTGGTGCTTCCAAGCCATCTTTTAGACAGAAACGGTGTGGCATGCAAGGGCACAGAGAGAGACCATAGCCCATTAAGGTCTGATCGCTTTCTTTTGGAGCTAACCATTGCCTCCCAAATTGCAATGCTGTAAAAATTACAGTGCTGCAGGCAAAACCAATATTTTGAATATGGGTGACCATATATATAGGAAAATTTCAGCAGGTGTCCTTTGCATGCATGCAGCACCTGGTGAAATTCCCTCTTCATCACAAATGTTAACGCTGAAGCCCTCTTGACCAGATACACACTGTTCTGCACTTTGGAATCAAAAGAGTTCACACATTCATTGCAAGGGCCCACGCCCACCCCACCGGCCACACACATTAAAATAATAAAATAAAACAAGATCCCTTGAAATGAAGCTTCCAGAAGATAAGAAAATCATGTAAGATTAATATAAAGCCCCAAGAGATCTCAGAGCTTGCTTTATTGCACATTAATCAGCAGCAATAATTTAAATTGTGGTTAATATCCAATATAATTTGTTTCATGTATATCCTCTAGAACTCTGTGCTATTGTGCAACTCCTGTCTCTTTAAATTCATGGAGTTGGAGAAAACCACCCTTAATGTCTTCCTGATAATAAGCAAGATTTATAACTGGTTGGGAGGTAGTGGAAAGGGAGACCTGATGGAGAAAGGGAGAGTGTTTCTTTCTTTCCCGACTGGAAAAACCAATTAAGACTTAAAGCGACGCAGACTCAACCTCAATACTGCCTGCTGGACTTAGCAATCTAGAGGAATAGCTCTCCCTAACAACTTCCTCCTCTCCTCCCACACTTCAGCCTGGATTCACCCTTATGGTATCTGAGTTCATTGGGCAAGAAAACCAGTGTCAATATGACAAGTGCCCTTCTCCCTTTGGTTATAGCTACAGAAATATAAAATGTGTGCAACACTGAAAACACACAAAGGTATATTGCTCTGAAGCAATGGAATTATACTTTTTATATGAAAGAGTCAAACTTTGGACTAGGGATGTCCAGATTTTGTTAAACCCATTCCATCTGTGTTTCAAGGATCGTCAGGGGTCTTCCATACCATCATCTGCTTATTGATGGATTTGAATATTTTTAGCAATGTACGGGAATTTCATTCCAGTTGCAGGAGTGTCAATGCGTATTAGCGCAAGTGAAAATTTGCACAAATCCTCCCTTTGAAAAACCAGTCTGCAAGTCTGCGAGATCCAGACAACTCAGAAGAAGCCAATCTGCTAAGGATTCATATTGTTGCCTGAAGTGAAGAACAGGATGGTGCCTCTTTCCATTCCATGTATGTAAGTTGACTACTCTGGGAGATGAATCTGTCTCCAACACTGATGATGAGACAGTGCTCTCCACTCCACCTGAAGGCAGCAGGCCACATGAGACACAGGTTTTTCTTCCAGTACCTTGCTGCTGCCTCCCAGCATCTGCTGCCTATGACAACTGCCTCATTCTGCCTAATGGTAGGGCTGGTCCTGATATCCCCCAATGTCACATCTGTCAAGTAGCCCAGCTGTCCACACATACAGCAGGAACATCTGCAGGACACATGGAAGCTTTTGTATGTTCAGCTGTATGCACATAGGTCCCCCTCTGCAGACATTCATGTGCGGGTGCCAGGGGAAGGGGCTACTACTCAGCCCATGTGAAGACAAGGGAGGGGGTAGATATTGTGACCTCACTTCCCCCAGACATTAGTCCAATATGTGAGGGAAACTCTGAACAGGGCTTGCATTGAAAGGGTTTATGAATGCAGCTGATGATAAAGTGCTTCTGTAGGGTTAGTGGAAAAAACACCAATGGGGAGGCGCAAGCAGCACAAAGAAGATGCACTTGGAAGCATGTTCCACCTATAGTGATGGGAGATTGGATCTGTAGCTAGCAAGGGTTTGCATCCTTAGCTAATTGTTCCCCCAGGTGCAAGGAATGTGCCTTTTTGCTCTTTGAAGATCACAACTCTTCCATAAAAATACCAGCACCATCCCATAAAGAAATACTTCTACAGCAAGGAAATGTGCATAACTGAGGTTAGCAGAATTACGACAGCAATGTCAGTTTTTAGAATCTATGAAATCTGAGATGACCGTAGTAAATCAGGTTCAGAACATTTGTGGTAACATTTTGACTTTGAATCATGAATCTAGGCAGCTAGAAACTGAGTTAAATATTTATATCTTCATAGTGCTGTAAGAGGAGTTGTGCCATACACACATTCCTAGATATAAAAGATGAATTGCGATGTTACTCCCATAGACATGTCCTGGTGGACAGAGGGAAGGGAACCAAAAAGCATATTTGGCCAGGATTCAACACCCAGTGCAGAAAAAGACAGAAAAGGAGAAGAATAAAGTAGTACTCCAAGCTGGCTGTTCTAGATCACACTAGGGAATTGTAGCTGACAGCTACTGGAATCAATCCACCCCCTGATGAGTACCATCTGCTCATGGGCTTCTTGTAAGAGACAGGTGGCATGCAAGGAATGGGAATGGTGATTACATTTGCCAGCAGGCCACTTAGAGGTGACAATTTATTTATTCATTCTGATGGAATTAAACTCATGGGATTTTACAAATAAAGATATAAACTGCACAAAATCAAAAACAATCCCAACAATAAAACAAAACTGCAGTAAAAATAGGTCCATCAGAAAACATGTCAGCAGCAACCCGGATCCTGCTTGCTCCACCTACTCAAAACAAACTCATGACCAGGACTATAGATGTCTAGACAAAATAGGAACTCACAGGGGAGAATCTAAAATGGGCCAGAAATGGGAAGAAGCAGACATCTGACAAGACTGGCTCTGTCAAACCTGGCCCAGTACCCCACGCACCTGAGGAGGCAGAGACACTAGGGCAATAACAACCCTATGTAGGCATTTACCAATGGGGGGCCACACCCCAGCCCCAACTTCTCTGTGCCCACCAGCTCCATGCCCAATCTGCCTTCATTGAGCAGGAAGGTCTGAAGGAGGATTCTAAGCATGTCCACATGACTGCTCTTAGAATCTTCCATGTGGTCAGGAAGCCTGACCATTTCGTCTTCAGGCATTCCTGCTCAAAGTGAGAAAGTTGGGAGTGAAGAACCTCTTTCAGCTCAAGGGTAGAATTCCATTTCGTAGAAGCTTTCAGGGGTTTCATTCCAGTGGGTGGAGCCAATGGCAAAAGGGGTGTGGCCAGAATGCCAAAACAAATACCAGGGTATTTGAGCTTAAACCTCTTACTGCCAGGAACTAACTGAGCCTTAGCAGAGGTATTTCAATCTTCTGGAATGGCAGAAAAAAATGAAACCAAAGCTAGGAAACCACCAATCAGTGGTTGTGGGAAAGCGGTGAGGTCAGGGGTAGGAGGCATGGCATCTGGGAAAGCCTGATGAGACAGATTTGGCCCACAATCTGAGGTTCCCCATGGCTGCTTTATGCCCACCTGCATTCTTTGAATGTCTGCATAGGGCTCACCTTGACACTTTTCAAATTTAAGGTTCCAGAAGATAAAAGAAGAATTTATGTATGTTATGCTCCTGTTCCCTAAAGAACTTGTATAGCTGGCTCCACTAGGGATGGGTGAATCTGTCAATTTCACTTTCTCCTGCTTTCAATTTTCTTAACTCTCAAGTTCTTTCCCAAATATGAACTTTTTTTGGTGAATTTTTGTGAATTCTCATCGAAAACGAACTGAAAGGAAATTCTCACCTATCTGTGCCAGCTAAATGCAATAGGTGAAGCTGTTTCCAGCATGGAGAGGATGTCCTTGCCTGCCATTTAGCTGTTAAAGATGAGGCATCTGTCAGAAATAGAGGCATAACCCAAATTCAACCCTTACATGGTTGAATACGCAGAGATTCAAACCCAGATGTCTAAGAGCTAAGATCTCAAACCCTGGCCCTGCATGGATGACTCTGCTCGTTTTCATTTCTCTCACGTTCGTCTTTAAAAAATAAATAAATTTCAACTTCCCTTTCTCTTGAATATGGAGAGGCTTGCAAAGTTTGGTAAATTCTTATCAAGGCTGAACTGAACTGAAATTCATCCCTAAGCCCAACAGAGGCTACAGTGTAGACAGGCAGAGACAGGTGGGGGTGTGGAGCACCTTGATGTACAGATCATAGGATGTTATGGGTGCCCACAGAATGCAAATCAAACCTCCATTTGGCAGTCCTCCAAGGAAACATCTATGATTAACCCATCTCTTCTCTCTCTCTCTCTCTCTCTCTCTCCCTCCCTCCCTCCTTTGTCTTTCTTTCTTTTTTTCTTTCTGCCATTGCTAATTCCACCCTCACCACCCCCATCCCAACATCAGCACAGAGTGGACTCAATGTTCTTATGCGGTGTGTTGATTTTACACTTCTTTGATCTTTCCTCTGTCTCCATCCTCCTTGATTTCTTTCCTTCCATGACCCATCTTCCCTATTGCTTTCACTCTTGTGCAGACTTGAGAGAACTGAGGGCTTTTCCAGCGATGGAATGGAGGGTCGGTTCTTTTCATTCCTCCCAGGCTCCCACGGATGAAGCTTATCTCTGGTTTCAGCGAGAGGAGACTGCCAAGAACATTATGCCAGGCAGTAAAAGGAATCACATCTTTGGCAGACGGAGAACAAAATAAACATCCGTATTCTGTGGATAATACCACACAATTGGCTCTCCCCGTGTTTTACTGCCTACACCCTCCCAATTGGGGGGGGGAAGGTCAGACAAGTGCTTTGGAGCAGAATCATAGCTAGAAAATTGCTGTGGTGTGCATGACAGCCTTTAACAAACATATTTTGGGGGAGCAAAAAAAGGGCAAAGTGCTTTCAGGGGGAAAAACTTTCTCACATACATGTGGTGATAGGAAAACTGGGCTCTGGAGTTAGATGGGACAGGTCACTTTTCAAGGGGACTCTTGATCACCTTGACTAATCAAGGAACTTGAACTTCGTCAGATGGATTCTTATTCTGACAAACGGCCTTGCCGACACCCAATTTAAGTGTGGTCTGCACAGTGTATGTGTGTCAGGATTGCACCTATGTCCCTTGTCCGTCACCACTACTAACACAGCATTCCTAATGTCTATCCATTCAAGGGTCAGCAAGTATACACTTCATGCACCAGCTTTGTACGCACAATCTGGACCCTGCACATGGAGCTTCTTGGTATTCAGCTCTTTGTGACCTCAGATGTCTGAAGGCCGGGTGTGCCAATTGGCTGGGCCCAGTGGACCTGTTTACAACCTCCCCCAGCCCCCTTGCCATACACAGACTGTGCCTTATTTCCACTGCTCAGTCTCCGGGACTAATGCCTAATGCATGTCCTTGTGTATCCAAGTGAGGGATTTGATAGTGAAGTCAGAGTTCAGCATCCTGACAATCAGTGACTCCTTTAAAATAAAATAGAAGTCAAAAGCCCTTAAGGCTGACATGATAAGCTTGAAGGCGCACATGGCCAATGCCTGATGAAATCTTTGAAGTTGGGGCCAGACGGTGTATGTGCTAGTGGTCAAGGAGTGCCGTTCATTTTTCTTCTCCCTCTTCTTGACAAGAAGGAGCACAATAAAGCATGCAAAGCATGCAGCTATGTCTGATTAATTCATACATGTTGCAGATCTCAGCTTGTCCTGGAGCAAAATTTCACCTTCTGTGCACAGCCTAAGCCATCATGGATGGCTCATCCCTGAGCCTCAGCAAATGTCCGACTGGTGGGCTTGCCAACTTTTAGTTTCAATTATGTGATGCCCTCCTCCTCCTCCTCCTCCTCCTCCTCCTCCTCCTCCTCCTCAGTGCAGTAAGAATTGAACCTTGGAGGCCTGGGGAGGAAGTGGGAGAGAACACAAGCAATGTAGCGTGTTGGGGAAGAAATCAGGGTGGAAGTTTGGGTTGAATCTGGCTGAATTTTCTGGGTCTGCTTCAAAGGATATTAGACAACTCCATGGAGGGATGAGGCAATCAATGGCTACTCCTCATGATGGCTATATATTACCTCAGGCAGTGGAGTCTGGTGGCTCTGATGTCAGCGGAGCAGTGAAACCACTCCAGGTTTCAGTCAGAACCAGTCAGAACTCGTAACTTTGCACCTTGGACAGCTCTTTTAGTGTTCTGTCTGGTTCTGACTGAAACCTGGAGCGGATTCACTGCCCCACTGGTATCAGAGCCACAAGACTCCATTGTCTCTGGTACTGGAGGCAGTGCACCCCTGTATAGCAGTCACTGGGGAACTCAAGCGGGAGAGTGTCGCTGCGCTCATGTCCTGCTTGTGGGCTTCCTATGGCCATCTGTTGGGCCATTGTGGGAAACAGGATGCTGGATTAGATAATCCTTTAGTCTGATCCAGTAAGGCTCTTATGTACTTGGGAGACCAAAGCTTAGCAGACTTTCAGAAACCCGAAACTGAGCATGATTGTGTGTCATGTTTCCAAGGGCTTCTTTACATCAAGGGGAAATCATGTTGCTTACCTGGAGTGTTTGTGCTTCCTGCTTTTTGGTGCAATTGCTATGGGCTGCATTACATGGGCAGAAAGGGGCAACCACATGCTTGAAATTGAATACTTCCCCTCCGTTCACTTTAACTGAGACACCACCATCTAGTGGTGAAGGGTCCTGCTTTTCTTAGGATGTTACCATTTAAAAGTGGTACTTTTCATGATGGAATTTGCAATAGATACCACAGAGATGTCCTGATCATTCACAATGTCATGTAATTGAGCCACAAACATCTGTGAGTGGCAGTCACAAGCGTGCTATAAATCGCTCATTTAGTGAAGCCCCAAGCCCTATAGGATGAGAAGGAGAGTGGAGTTCAGGTATGAATAAGTAGCTGAGCTCAAAAAGTGAACTGAGCACTGCTTGTTTGTCAACATCCTGGAGCAAATATTGAGAGAGAGGTTTGTTTGTGAACGGAACAATGAGAAAATTCAGAGGCAGTGGCTGGCAGAAATCAGCTTGCGCTGGGACCAAGCTGTACAATTGGCAAGAGCTGTGGAAGCAGCAGTGAGGAACTTAGAGGCTTTACACCTAGATTCTAATAAAACCCAGATGGAGTCCATGAAGAAATTGCAAATGCCACAGCAACAGGCCCTGGAAAGGTGCTTCTGTTGTGGAGGAGTTCATCCAGCCCCGATCTGCAATCATAAAATGTCCCAGTGCCATAAATGCCTTGAAATTGGGCACATGGCCCAAAAATGTAGACAATGCACAACAAGGCACAAAACAATAACCCCTTTGTGCCCAAGGAAAAAGGAGAGCAGATGGCTCTTGCTAACTTGGTGAGGAGGAAGGTGCAGAGGAGGCAGATCACACTGCGTAATGGGAGTGGGGAGGGCGTAGAACATCAGAGTATCAGGGACAGTATCAGAGGCAGTAAGTCTATGTACATCAGTTGCTGGAGAACATGGGTGGGAGGATGCTATTGCACCCCTGTCCTGCTTGTGAGTTCCCGGTCGACAACTGGTTGGCCACTGTGTGAACAGAGTGCTAGACAAGATGGACCCTTGATCTGATTCAGCATGGCTCTTCTTATGTTCTTAATATGGATTAGATCCTTGTTCCCCTAATAATGGCCTTTGACCCCCTTTCCCTCCCATAAAACTATTTTTCTGAAGCCACCCCTGTCTTCCTGAGAACTACAGAAAATCTTTTGAAGGAGATTCGTTGAGTACATTTATAGATCACACCCAGTCCCAGGTTTTGGAGGGCCCTTGGTCCAGACATCTTCAACGGACCCAGGTGTGTGTGTGTGTGTAAATGGATGGATGGGTGTGCACATGTGTGTGTGTTTGAGTGTGTGAATGTATGTAAATGTGTGTAAGAGTGGACATGTGCTGTTTTTATGTTTTATGGTTTTAAATTTTGTATATTGACATTTTAATGTTCAATCTTTTAAAATTTTGTAAACTGCCCAGAGAGCTTCTGCTATGGGGCGATATATAAATGTAAATGCAAATAATAATAATAATAATAATAATAATAATAATAATAATACAGAACCCAAAAATAAACAAAGAACAATCGTACGAATGGCTCAGGAAGGGTGAGCTATTTCCAGAAACAGAAGGATTCCTAATAGCTATACAGGATTAAGTTATAGCCACCAAGAACTACCAAAAATACATCATAAAAGATAACAGTGTAACAACAGACCTATGCAGCAAATGCCATCAGTTCCAAGAAACAATAGACCACAGAACAGGAGGATGTCATATTCTGGCAGGAATGGACTATATGGACAGACACAATACAACTGCAAAAATAATTCATCAACTATTGGCCATCAAATTCAACTTTATCAAATAACCTACACCATACTATATGTACTCACCTGAAACAATCCTGGAAAATGCAGATCATAAAATATACTGGGACAAAACAATTCATACAGACAAGACATACCCTGCAACCGACTAGACATAGTCACATCAGTCACCGGCATCACATCAAAAAAATATACAGAAACCCTCCAGAAACTGGGCCTACCAGAATACATCCACACCAACATCCAGAAAGCAGTCATACTTAAAACATGCTCAATCGTCAGGAAATTCCTGAATCAATAAAAGACAGCATGACTTGGCAAAGCCCGTCATATCCGTCTAGAAAAACCACCACGAGCGAGAAAGAGATGATGATGATGATGATGATGATGATGATGATTCTGGCTTCGACGTTTACTGTTGCTCCTCCTCTTCCTCCTCCTCCTTGCTACCACCAGCTTGCTTGACATGCAGAGAAGCAGTGGACAAGTAGGCAGCAGTGTCTGATGCTCCTCCTTCTCACAACCACCATTGTTTGGACCAGAACAAGAGGCAGGTGAACGAGCATATTCTAGTGGTGAAGCGGAGAAGCAATTCCAGGGGACTCTTGTCAGTGCTGGGGTGTGGGCCCTTGGCAGGTGCCCAGCCATGCCTACTCTTGATGCCAGCGCTGATCAGACCTAAGATTTGCTTCTGTAGGGTAACCATATGAAAAGGAGGATGGGGCTCCTTTGTCTTTAACAGTAGTACAGAAAAGGGAATTTCAGCAGGTGCCATTTGTATATATGAAGAACCTGGTGAAATTCCCTTTTCATCACAACAGTTAAAGATACAGGAGCCCTATCCTCCTTTCCATATGGTTACCCTAGCTTCTGACTCAAATGCACTTGCCCAAACAAACCTGCCCGCTTTCCTCTTCCCCAAAGAGTTGTTTAATTTACGAATTGTGAGTTATCCCTTTCAAATAAATTGCAGGAGCATCCTTGTGGTAACTACAGCTTTTAATAATAATAATAATATAGTAGCAAAAATATTTTTCAAGCAATTAAAACAAAACTACACTGAAATGCTTAGCTCACCTCACCTTCATAACATTAAAATTACAAGTTCCTCCTTCCTGATGAAGTGATCCTTTGATTAAAATGGCAGCATGCAACTTGTAAAAAGGAAAAAGAAAGAAAGATAACACTGCTGATAACAAGGTGGATCAGACTCTGAGGTTTGTGCAATTTAATATCTCAAGAGTTTATCATACTCCCAGGCTATTCTGAACATTTCGACATTTCCGTCTACGAAAACAAAAGGAGCTTAGAAATGAGAGTGCTCCTTGCCTTGGATAATTGTTAGCTAATTATACATGTGTCAGTGACATGCTGCATTTTTATTAGGTAAACGTCCTTCTGACATCTGTAACAATTGGTACTTGAGGAAAACATTTATTCTAGGTGTCAGCAGCTCTTGAGTTTGAAGGAATCTTACTTGCCTGAAGCCTAATGAAATATAAGGGGAAAGCACAATGGGGTATCTCACTCTTGATATGCCGTCTTTACTCCATACAACCTTCCCAACCTGACGTCCTCCAGATGTGTTGGACTAGAATCAATAGCCATGATGGGTAGGAATGATGGGAGTTGTAGTTTAACACATCTGGAGGGGACCAGGTTAGGAGAAGGCTGCTCTAAGCCTTCCACAAACAATGAGCCTGGCCTGCTACCATCTCTTGAAGTCTGGCTCTTTCACCTCACAGTCTGAACCAATAATAAAAGAGAACTAGCTTGACTTATGCAGGCCATCTGCCACTAGTACTTTAATGCTCAGTGTCATAGTTTTCTGGCTTTTCCATTGGATAGGGAGATCATATTTGGGAAACCAAAAAAGAGGACACCCAGTGGGGGCGAGAAAGCATGCTTTCCAGGGCCTCCAAAAAGTGCATCATTCCCCCTACCACACTATTGGCAGCTGCCATTAGTGTGGCGGTTGTGAGTGACATGCTTTTCAGAGGCCCCAGAAAGCACACTTTCCAGGGGAACGTGTGTCATTCTTGCCTAGGCTGACCAGATAAAATCCAGGTCCGGGCTCCTGTAACTTTAACAGTTGTAGAGAAAAGGGAATTTCAGCCAGTGTCATTTGTATGCAATTAGTTCCTGGTGAAATTCCCTCTTCAGTACAACAGTTAAAGGTGCAGGCACTATACTAGAGTGACCATATACAAAAGAAGGCAGGGGCCCTGCAACTTTAACAGTTGTGATGAAGAGGGAATTTCACCAGGAACTAATTGTATACAAATAACACTGGCTGAAATTCCCATTTCTCTACAACTGTTAAAGTTACATGAGCCCTGACGTGGATTTTATCTGGTCACCCTATTCTTGCCCCCCCCCCACTGCTCTCATAGGGGCCTCCAGAAAGTGTGTTATTCCTCCCCCCCCCCATGACACCCAGGATAGAACAAAAAGGACAAATTTGGGGGAAACCTGACAGTTGGTCACCCTCCCATTCGACTCCCCCCTCCCAACTACTCCCCCTGCTCATTCCCAGCTGCTGCCCCCACTGCTCGCCTGCCTGCTGACCCATGGGACCTCCCTGAGGCATCTGCATGAACCATTTCAACAATGATATGTTTCAATGCCCCTGCTCCCCCGCTCCCTCACAGCCATTCCTCCCTTGCACACTCCCAGCTGCTGTCCCTCCCCTCCCTGCTTGTCTGCCCATCGACCCATGGGACTTACCTGAGGCCTCATGCATGCGGACAAGCCTCCCGGCCTCCTCTCTGGCTCCCTTCCTCCCAGCCTTTCCCACATCCGCTCCCAGCTTGTGAGTACATTGATTCAGCAAATTACATTCACACTATTCTTGGATGAGATCAGCCTCTTGAGAGAACTGCTGCCAAGCCCATTGTTACATCTAAGACATGCCAGGCAGTGATGGTTCCAAATTTTTGAGGGCCCTTGGGCAAGACACCCTCAATAGGCCTGCTCCCTCAGAGAGTCTACCTTCTCACTGCTCTTGTCACCAGCTGCTCCTTCTCTTCCTTTTAATCATCGCCGTCGCTTGCTTGACAAACGGAGTGTGCAAGTAGGCTGTGGCATCTACTGTTCTCCTTCTCACCACTGCCATTGCCTGGGCCAGGGTAAGAAGCAGGCAGGTTGCAATGGTTAATAGGAGGAGCGATTCCAGTGGACCTCTGCTAGGGTGTAGGCGCTAGGTAAGTGCCCAGCCATACCTGCCTTGATGCTGGCCTTGGGGCCAAGCGTTCTAGAGCAGTTATGAGGAATCTTTGACCCATGGGCCTAACCCAGAAGAATGAGGATCCCCAATCCAGACCATGGGTCTGCCTGTTCCTTTATGGAATGTCCCCTTTCTGAAGCCATGCCCCTTCCATATCTTTGATCTCTGTAGGGCTTGTGTGTTGCATCAGCAATCTCCAATGGAACATGGAAGTGCCTTGGAGAAAGGCAAAGGGCACATGGAGCTCAAAGCATTGATTTCAAGGGCTCCATCCCTTTCTCACTGAAAAAGGGGAGAGATGTATGGAGCTGGGCTCCCAGATGTTGATGGAGAGGTGTGTGGGTAGGGATGCACAGGATGTACGGGTTTTGTAAAACCCATTCCATCTGCATTTTGTGGATTGTCAGGTGATTTTTGTTCTGTCATCTCATCATTGGCAAAATCAGATTTTTTCCTATTTGCTGAAATTCTACAAATTTGCACTTGTGCAAATTCGCCTTTGTGAAAATGTGAACTTGTGAAAATGCGCAAATCCCCCCCCCCCCAAAAAATGTGGAAATCATTCCAAAACGGGCATTTTTCTGTTTTAGCCTATGGAGGAAATGCACAGTTTCTGTCAGTTTTTTTAAAAAAACAATTTTTTTTACATATCTTTCTGGGGCAGAAGCTATACTACTGCTTTATACTAGTTTATAACGGTATTGACAACTGTTGGAGCCCATGAAACATTCCATGTACCATTTTTAAACTGCTTTCAAAGTGTTATATCCTGCTTGGTGTAGATCTGGCCTACAACTAAATTTGTGTAAAACATTGGGATGTAAAAACACCAGTTCGCAAGTCTGTGGAATCCGGGTGACTCAGGAAAAGCTGGCCTGCTCCAGAATCCAAGGCTCAGATTCAATGGCTACTAGTCCTGATGGCTAAGTGCCATTTGGATGGCTTTAAAAGGGGGGTTGGATAAATTCCTTGAGGAGAAGGCTATCAAGGACTACTAGTGCAGATGGCTCTGTGCTACCTCCAGTATCAGAGGCAGTAAGCCTATATGCACCAGTTGCTGGGGAACATGGGTAGGAGGGTGCTGTTGCATCATGTCCTGCTTTGTTGGTCCCTGGCCGACAGCTGGTTGGCCACTGTGTGAACAGAGTGCTGGACTAGATGGACCCTCAGTCTGATCCAACACTGTTCCTCTTATATTCTTATAGAAATTTGAACTTATTTGATTCTGTCACAGATGTCTCCGATATCCGTGTGTGTGTGTGTGTGTGTGTGTATGAATATGTAAATGTGTGTAAGTGTGGGAATGTGGCCCTTGGGGCAAAATAGGATCCCTACCCCTTCTCTAGAGCTTGTACTAAGAAGCTCCAGAGCTTAAAACTGGGAGGCTGAGACTTAATGAACTACCCAGAGCAGGGGTCCCTAAACCTTTTCGTAGGCTGACCAGATAAAATCCAGGTCAGGGCTCATGTAACTTTAAGAGTTGTAGAGAAAAGGGAATTTCAGCCAGTGTCATTTGTATGCAATTAGCTCCTGGTGAAATTCCCTCTTCATCACAACTGTTAAAGTTGCAGGGGCCCTGCCTTCTTTTGTATCTGGTCACTCTAGTATAGTGCCTGCAACTTCAACAGTTTCGCCAGGAACTAATTGCACACAAATGACACCAGCTGAAATTCTCTTTTCTCTACAACTGTTAAAGTTACATGAGCCCTGTCCTCCTTTTCATTTGGTCAGCCTAATTTAGGCCTCACCTCAAGTAACAAGAGCCAGGTGTTCTGTCCTATTGAGGTAAAAAAGGGGACAACTGATGACACAGGTTTGCATAAAATTTGCATAGGCTAATTGATATGAATATATGAAATGTAGACGTAACTGTCATAATTTAATAGAAATGGAATACATCTCCCCATATTGGTGAAGATGGTGGCCTTGCAACCCGTGTGCCTCCTCAGTGCTGTCTAACTGCTAAATGTTGATGGGTAACTTCAAGGCTCCCATTCTCCCAAAGAAGGTTGATTATGTACTGGACAGCTCTTCAAAGAGAGGATGCCTTCAAATCGAGAACTGTATTCTAATAGCCCTTCAATAGAGGACTGTTCTTCTAAAGTAGGGCACAAGGCTACCTTGCCCTGAGCTCAAGGACCTTGGGTTGAAGACAATCGCTCCATGCTTGGATTTGAGTACAGTTGCTTTGGCCCCATCCTGCCTCTAATATGACGATGCAAGGCTGATGGCCAATTTCCACATCTTCTGAAAGTGGCTAGATAGAGCCAGAGTGAATTCCTCTTTAACTTGACCCCTTGCTCAGGAACTTAGCCTACTGTGTAATCCCATGAACTCAGAAGTCTGTTCTGTGTTGAGTCTGCACAAGATTGCAACCCTAAAGTTGATGAGTTTGCTGAAGCCTGTGAATATGCTTATCTTCTAGCTGACTTTTTGGATCATTGGCAATTTTATGGAGCCTATGCTTGTTTTCCCTACAGGTGCCCTCGATTGCCCCTGCACGGAGGGCAGGATGTACTGGCACAGTTTATGTAGATTTCCTCCAACAGCCGTTTGGTTTTCTTTGCCTGTGCTTGCCTCCGGATCTTCACTTGGTTTCTTAGTCTCTGCATGTTTTAATACCTTTTAACCTTCACTTTTGGAGATCTATCAATTTTTCCTGTACAATCATGAAATCTTTTTTTTTTTAAAGTCTGTTCTATTTTTTGTCTAATAACTGCTTGAAGTCTCGACTGAGATTTAATGCAGTATCTTCTAGCTTCTTTACCCTGGACTGGGGAGGGAAATCCTACAAAAAAATTCTTGATTCTTTGTTTCTCTTAAATAAAATAAAATAAAATTATAGTCATTTCCAAAAAGAGGCCAGACAGAAAGTTCTTCTACAGTGTTGTATATATCACTATCCTATTTTTAATAAGTCTTCTGAAACTAGCGCTGGAGTGCTGAAAAGATTCTTTCTGCTCTACCAAAATCCTGAGAGTGAAGAGCTCCAAGGCATGGCTAGGCCCGAGGCATCCAGTGCCCCCTTGGTTGTGCTAGGCCCCTGTCTCCCTGTCTTCAAGGTCTCCAGTGTGGTTAGGGAGCAAGGCCAGCACTACCAGATTAACCAGAAGGAGGCAGAGCAAGGCTGGGGTGAGCGGAGGATGAGGAACAATGCCATCTGACCTGCACACCCTAAGCGAGGATGCTGCCCTCAATGTACTGAAGTAAAATTCAGTTGCCAGTCTAGATGGATTCTCAACATAGAATGAGGTGGGGGGAGAGAGGTATCTGAACTTCACTTTAGGCAGCAAAATGTCTTAGGATGGCCATGAGGTGATGACTACTTCAGGCTGTGTGAGGCCCTCACCTGACATACTCTGAGGCGTCTGGTTTTGCAAGGTATTGAGACATCAGGGCCAGTCCTGCCATTAGGCAAAGGGAGGCATTTGCCTCAGGCATCAGAGGCTGGGAAGCAGCTGCAGGGTGTTGGAGGAAAGACCTGTGTGTCATGCAGCCTGTTCTGTGCCCCTTAAATTAGCCTGCTGCCTTCAGGTGCAGTGGGACATGTTGTACCATTGTCAGTGTTGAAGACTTAGGCCTAATCCACACCAAGCAGGATCTAGCACTATGAAAGCGGTATGAAAGCAGTATATAAAAGGCAGGAGCCACACTACTGCTTTATAGCGGTATTGAAGTGCACTGACAACTGTTGGGGCCCATTGATACAGAGCTCATCACACCAGAGATTTATCGCACACTCACTATGCCTGGTATGCGGTTTTGCAGCACAGTATTCACATGATGTCGTCCCTGTCCTGCACTCATTTCGCTTCTTCCCTTCCATTTTTCGTTTCATTTTGGAACAGACAACGTCTGCTTTTTTCTCTTCTGTGTGAAATAAATGCGCTCCTCCCTCCCGTGTATTGCTGTCCTTGAGCTCTATCAGACCATCCCATTCTTTGTTAGGGGCAGGTGTGTCTAAGGGGGGTCTTGCTGACAAAAGAGGAGGATGGTGGTACTCCGCTCAACTGTGAAGGGGGAGGGAGAGAGATCCCATTTAACTCTATGGTCTTACTCTTGAGTAGCCATGACCAGGGGTATATTTTCACTTTAAAATAAATGCACAGGGACAGGGGTGGTGGTGATTTATAGCGCAACAATACTTTGTTGAAATGAGGATAGGTTGACTTTCCCTAACTCCTTAATCCCTTAAATACACCATTGCACTATTGCATCATTACACTATCTCAGCCTACCAGAATTGCATTCCATTGAATTTGCGCAGAAGTAAAAAAAATAAAACATGGAAAAAATAAGAATTAGGGCGGGGAAGGAAGGAACCCATATGCAAGGGATTGACTTTCCCTAATCCCTTAATCCCTTAAATACACAAATGCAAACTGGTGGAATATCGCACTGGTGGTCTTTCAGGGAAATGCTTTAAGGGGGGAATTTTTAAAATCCTAAAAAATTATGGGATGAACCGATCTGATTCAAACTTGGCAGGGCTAAAGCCCTCTTTAAGACCTATCACCATGCTAAATTTCATCTCTTTAGCTTTGAAAATTAAACAGATGTAAGCATTTTTGTAAATTCTAATAGGAGCTCCAATGAGCAAGAGGGGAAGGCTGCCACGTCTATCACAATGTTTATGAATGACAAGAACCAATGAACTGGAGGGGAAAGGAGAAGGGGTGGGGTCGGGCAGGCGCAATAGCGGCAGGAGAGCAAAAAGAGAGTTCACCAGTACAGGTACAATCGTGAAAGGGAGGAGCACTTGCAGCGCTTCTGAAATGGAGGTAAAAACATGGAGGCAAACCGGGGGGGGGGGGAATAGGTGTGATGGAGCCCACATACTATATACCACTTTCATGCCGCTTTCATAGTGTTATATCCTGCTTGGCGTGGATTAGGCCAGATTCATCATCCAGTCCAGCCAGCTTTCACACATGGGAGGGGAAACGCCGCAATCTTGTTCTTTGCTTCTGGCAGCAAAAATTTTTGCTACAGCCTTTCAAAACATCAGAACAAAATAGATGATATTAGGGATGTGAGAATCAGCAAAACTTGGGCTCACCAAAGTCCTCCAAATTTCATTTAGAATGCAGCTTGTTCTGACTGGAGACCATATCAGATTGTAAATATTTTCTTTTCTTTCTGCATGAAAATCTGTGTGTATTTGTCCAAACATATGTGTGCATGTTTTGGAAATGTATGCATGCATTCTTCCCATTGACTAAAGCATATTTGTGCACATTTTTATAAAGTACACCTTTTTCATGACGTTTTTCAATGCTAAATGCATCTGTGTTTGGTAGGAGAATCACATTGCAACGTCAGAAATGTACGGATGTCAACCAGATTGTGTCTGAGTCTGTGTTTGATATAGAAAAATCTGATCAAAACCGAATGGAAATAAATTTCTCACACATCCGTAGATGTCAGACACCTCTAGAAAGATAGCACAAGAGGATGATCTTTCTTAGCTTAGGTAGCTACATTTGTGTTCATGCTTCTTAACCTCTCCTGTGTTCCCTTCTATGTGAACATTTGTTTAGTTAGGCCATATCTACACCTGAGGGTGTAGAGGGAGGGAGTGGGGAGGATCACGGACTTACCTGCTTCCACGATCCTCCCCCAGCATCTAGATGGCAGTGCAACATCCTGGGAGGAAAGGGACGTTGCGGCAGCCATTTTTTTTAAGGAAGAGGAGCCCTGTAGCACGGTGAATAAGGTAAGGGAACCCCCCACTAAACTTTGTGCCCACCCACCCCCTGCCATCCTGGGGATGGCAGAATTGCTGCCTGCCCACCCCCATGGGCACGGACCAGGACAATGGAAAAACTGGGATATCCCCGGTTTCCATTCTCCTGGGGTTATACCAGGGTTGTCCCTAGGTCATCCCCAGTTGACCCCAGTTGGGATCCCCTGTGCATCATCTGGACGCACAGGGTCGACCTAGGGATGACCCCAGGATAAATCCCTGGTGTAGACATGGCCTTAGAGTTATTTGCTCATATGAGTAAAGATATTTGTGGCAAAGCAGTGACATTTATCTGACAGCCTCATCCAAGGAGTGGCAGAGCAGACAAGATTGCGTTATGGCGCAAACTCCATCTCCTACGTAAGGTGTTATTTTATAAGGAATCAGGTCTTTTAAAACCCTTTTCAGTTTGGATTACTGAAGAGCTTTGTAGATGGCTTCCATGTCACTCTGTAAGTGTAGCCTTCCTGGTATATCCATGTTTTTTGTCCCAGAGGAGACACTGTAGGAGTTGCAGTTGCTGAAGTTGCAGTGAAGGGGTTGTATCCAACCCTGACTATTTGCCAGCATAATGGAAACCACTGGTAGGACAGTTTCCCCCCTCTCCCTGCAGTATCCACCACACCTCCCTAATCCTCCAAAGCAGATTTGGAAAGCATCATGGAGTCCAGTAGGGAGGACAGTAAGGGAAAGTCCTATTAAATGAGCAGAAGCCCACTTGCATGATGTTGATTTAAGCCGACAAGTCTGTCTGGAGCAACAGGAAACGTGGACTTCAGAGAGGGTTGTTGCGGCTCAAGGCTAAGGGCAGGGACGGCTGGAGCATGGGCAGAGAACTAAGCAAGACTTGGAGCACATCGTTGGCAACACGTAAGCTGTGGCTTGGGCATGAATTTGTTTATGTTCCCAGCAGAGCCACTGTCAGGAGAGTGCTGTGCAGGCGGAAGCAGGCTGGGTGAGAAACCCTACCCTCTGATGGACAAGACTGCACTAACAATGAAGGCTGGGCGAAGGCAGCACCCTGCTTCCCAGGCAGCCCCTTCTTCATAAGTGTTGATGCCTTTCCCCTCTTCCATTCCAATCAGGGCCTTTAAGGTGCACACCCTAATGAAATGGCCTGTGCATGCCTATGGCTGATGCATTGGGGCCCAAAGACCCTCTCCATCACTGCACTTGGTGGTGGAGTATCACCAACAACGTGCCTTGTGCCACACCCATGCACATCACCATGTGATGTTTCACTAACTGAATCTAGAGATGAACAGACAGGTGAGATCAGCCTTTGGATAACAGGTTGCATGTACATACCACTTTTTATTTATTTTTATTTATTTATTGCATTTATATCCCACCTTTTTTCCTCCAAGGAACCCAAGGCGGCATACATAACCCTCCTCCTCTCCATTTTTAACCTCACAACAACCTGTGAGGTAGGTTGGGCTGAGAGTCTGTGCCTGGCCCAAAGTCACCCACTGAGCTCCCATGGCTGAGTGGGGACTAGAACTCGGATCTCTCAACTTCCTGTCCAACACTCTAGCCACTACACCACACTGGCTCCCATTTTAGTCATTGCTCCCAAGTTAATTAAAGAAACAGAGCGTTGGAGGCTGCAACAAAAGCAAAGCTCTTTTTTCTAAATCTAGTATGGCTTCCTTCCTCTTCCAACTGAGTGTCCAGCACACACCTCTCTCTCTCTCTTTTTCTCTCTTTTTCAATTTATATGTTGCACACTTCATTTCCATGGGTTCTGCTGCTAGCATGTTATTGAGGGCAAATTTCTCCTGCTGCTTATCTTTTTACTGAGACATCTGGCAGGCTTAGCCGTCAACCAATGAGAACAGGCCATGCAATATCTTTATATGTATCTCATCCATCACCCAGCAGTTCGGAACTGAAACCTGATGTAAGAAAACACGACTCTCGAACAGACATTACACACACACACACCCGCCTCCAAATATAAGACCTCTCAAATGAACACATTGTCAGTCCATGACTTAGAGGGATAATTCGTTGGACTTTGATCAAAAATCAGGAATGGCAGAGTGGGGGATTGTGGTGAGGAAATGTAGCAAAGAAGTAGACCAATGCAAAACTTTTACTGTGTAATAGCATACCTGCTCAAGTGAGCCTTCGAGGTGAAACTTGAGACTGCTTGGCCTAGGACTAGCACCATTGACCTTCGCCACCCCATCCTGCTGCCATATAATTCACGCTCTTTTATCTTTGTTTCATTTTATTTATTTTTTAATGGCTCCCAGTAGATTTCCTCACAGCTGAAATCTGCTTTATTTTTCTGCCTTAAAAAACAAAACAAAAAAACTACTCTTCATGCTTCCTTGAAGGCAAATTATTATCCTTTATTTTGTATTCTAAATGACTGGAATCTGATTTCTCTAGGGACACTTGAGGAACTCAATTGTTGTGAATTCTGATAGGAACTGACCTGATTTCACCTTCAAGAGTAATGTGAGGATCAGAACTTGCTTATCCGTTGGCTTTTGCACTGCTGGGATGTTCCAATGCAGTGCTCAGCTCAAGCAGTGTGTCAAAATGCATTTAAGAATGCATATTTTGAGAGAGAGATACATTTAGAAATGTATGTTTTGAGGGGGAAATGCATTTAGAGAGCAATCCCATGCTTCCCGGGAGGTGCCTGAGCAGTGCTGACTCCGGGTGTTTGAGGGCACCTGGGCAAGACACCCTCAATGGTCCCCCTCCCTCAGTGAGCCTATCTTCTCACCCCCATTGTTACCAGCCGCTATTGGTCCTCATCCTCTTTCTCATCACTGCTACCACTTGCTGGCTTGGCAGGCAAAGAGCCAATGAAAAAGTAGGCAGTGCTTTCTACAGCTCCTCCTTCTCATCACCTCCATTGATTGGGCCAGAGTAAGAGGTAGGCGAATAAGCAGGTTGCAAAATGATGAAGAAGAGGAGCACATCCAGAGAGCTCTTGTCTGTGGGCCCCTGCTGGAGTGTGGGCCGTCAGCAGGTGTCTGACCATATCCTTGATGCTGGCCTTGGCCGGAGGGGCTGGAGGATGCTTTGTACCTCAAACTCTACAGGTGGAAAGGGATGTTCACAGGCAGAGCCCTCTCCAGTGTGGTGATGGAAACTAGAAAAGGGTGCTCTGGGGGTATGTCAGGGAAGGGGGTGCAGGATCCTAAGCCTCCTTGTTCCCCCAACCCCCCACCAGCGCTCCCCCCAGCAAAAAAAAAACTATGCTAGTATGGGAGCTGGTATAGTTAATTCCTCAACAGATGGGAAAAGTTTAAAAAAATGCTGGCAAAGCACCAAAAAACCACACACACACGTTCACCCTAGCTGCAGTGAGCCAGCAGGACTCTGGCTCTGTTGCAGATTGTCCCCCATCCAAGTACTTCGTTTATTATTATGTAGATTTTTAAACAACCTTCAGATTAATGCAGGAATGGGTCTGAACTCACTTATGAGTGAATACATGCAAAAGTGGCCTGAAATGGCCTGGGAATGGGCCTAGAAATTAACCGATTTGACCATCCCTAGCTTTCTCTCAGCATTTGATGGTTTTTTAAACTCTCTCTTTCTCTCTGTTGTTCCTTACCAATCTTTACTTCAGGCCTCTCATTCAGCCAAAACTACTTTCTTTCATTAATTCTCTTTATCTATCTAAACAACAACGCTAGTTGATCTAGCCTCTGCTTTTGATACAGTTGATTATTATCTTCTTTTCTTTCTTCATTTCCCTTGGCTTTCGTAGTTCAGTTTTGTCTTGGTTGTCTACCTATTTTTCTACATGACCGTTTTTCATGATCAATTAGAAGATATATTATTTTCTTTTTTCTGCAGTTGAGCACATTTTTTATTATTATTTATCTATATTGCTTAGGTTATTTGAAGGCCAATTGGATGTTACCTTAGTTGCACAGTTATCAACCACATCTTTCTTTTCTTTTTTTAATGAATATGGCCCTTCCAAATTCCTGATATGTGTGGCTGATAACTTTCTCCTACAGAAAGTAGAGGAAGAAACTAGGATTGGCTATTCTTGACTAGATACTGACCAATAGGGATGACTTAGTGGATAAAGTGGCAGTTTTGGGAACTCTGGGGGAAAGTGACCACGTCATACTTGAGTTTTGGGTTTTAAAGGAAGCAAAAGCTGAGTGTAGCCATACGTGTACTCTGGATTTTAGGAAAGCTGATTTTAGTAAACCCAGAACCATGATAAGTAATATCCCATGGCAAGTGGCCCTAATGAGAAAAGGAGTCCAAGATGGGTGGGAGTTTTAAAAAAAGAAAATGTTAAAGGCACAATTATACAAACAATCCCAATAAGGAAAAAAGATAGAAGACAACAGAAGAAACCAATGTGGCTCCACAAAAAGCTTAGAGATGGCCTGAAAACAAAAAAAGGATACATGGAGGAAGTGGAAGGAAGGCCAGGCTACAAAAGAAGAGTACAGACAGATTGCACAGAAGTGCAGGAATGGCATCAAGAAGGCTAAAGCTGAGAATGAGCTGAAGCTAGCGAGGAATGCTAAAAGCAACACAAAAACTTTCTTCGGGTATGTGTATAGTAAAAGACGGGAAAGAAATGGTGGCTCAACTGCTTAATGAAGATGGCAAATTGATAACAGATGACAAAGAAAAGACTGAAGTGCTCAATTCCTACTTTGGCTCAGTCTTCTTCCAAAAGCAGGGCTATGACCAGCCTGGCAAAAGTGAAGCACAAGCTGAAGGGGAAGGATTGTAGTTTGAGATCAATAAACAAATTATCAAAGAACACCTAATTTCTTTGAACAAGTTCAAATCACCAAGGCTTGATGAACTGCATCCTAGAGTAATAAAGGAGCTAGCAGAAGAATTCTCAGAACACTGTCTATTATCTTGCAAAATTATGGAAGACGGGTGAAGTGCCGGACCACTGGAGGAGGGCTAATGTTGCCCCTATTTTCAAAAAGTGCAAAAAGGAGGAACCTGGGAAGTACAGACCAGCTAGTCTAACATCAATCCCTAGGAAAATTTTGCAGCAGATTATAAAGAAATCACCTTGAACACAATGCAGTGATTACTAGAAGCCAGCATGGATTTGTCAAGAACAAATCCTACCAGACTAATCTGATCTCATTCTTTGATCGGGTAACCTACCTTGTGGACTGTGGGAATGCTGTGGACATAATATATCTTGACTTCAGCAAAACTTTTGACAAAGAACGACATGACATTCTGATCAGCAAACTAGCTAAAAGTGGGCTAGATGGAACAACTATTAGGTGGATCCACAGTTGGCTACAGAATCAGACTCAAAGAGTGCTTATCAATTGTACCTTCATAAACTGGAGGGAGGTAACGAGCAGGGTACCGCAAGGCTCAATCTTGGGCCCAGTGCTCTTCAACATTTTTATTAATGATTTGGACGAGGAGGTGCAGGGAATGCTTATCAAATTTGCGGATGACACAAAATTGGGTGGGATCACTAATACCCTGGAAGACAGAAACAAACTTCAAAGTAATCTTCTTCTTTTTTTGCCCAGATATCATCATTGGCTAAGTCCTGTCATTTTCAATTGTCAAATATTGCTACAAATTTGGCATTTCCTTTCCATTAATTCTGCCCTTACTTTGATTAGCCATCTTATTTTGTTTGGTTGAATGAATGCAATGCTCTTTGAGTCAGTCTTGGTTGCTTAACTAACATAACATCTAGTTTCATCCTTATTCCTGTCTTTGTTACATTAATTATCACAACTATGCTGAAGACATTTGGTTCAGCTTTTCTGCTTCCCATTTTTCATATTATCCATTTGTTGTTCTTTCTTGTTGACTCAGTGTTATTTCTTCATGATTGCCTGCTTATTCTTTGAAGCTAGTCAAAAACAGTATTTTTATTTCATTTTCCCCTACTGACTCATCTTTCTTGGCCCATTCCTTCCATTACTCTCCCAATTGCTGGTGTTACCATTTCTCTTTATCCTCAAACTAGGCATTTTGGTGTTATTCTGTCCTTTCTTTTTTCTCAGACGTCATCAATGGCTAAGTCCTGTCATTTTCAGTTGTCCAAATTTGGTATTTCCTTCCTGTTAGTCCTGCCCTTACTTTGATTCATCAGCTTGTTTTGTCCTTCGTTGAATGATTGCAATGTTTTCTGAGTCAATCTTACCAATTCCTACCCTAAACCTTTTGTTTCTGGTTTGCATTTTGCTCCTTCCTCATATTTTTTCTGTGTGCAAAGATAATGACCTTTCTCCACTTAAGACTTTTTTTCTTCACATTACATTTTTCTTTTTTTGCATTCAGTTTTATATTCTGTATCTTACCTTCACATGTATTCATTTTCTGTCTCATGCTTATCTGTTGTTTCTGATTTCTTTATGCTCTCATTCTTGAACTTTGCATTCTTGTGCTTCTCTGATGCTCGTTAAAAGACAAACCTCTTCCTCTGTTTTGTGTCTTGTTGGCTTTTTCTCCTGTTGCTCCTTTTACAAGCTGTTTGCTTAATTGTAATATTTTTTAAAAAAAACACGTTTTGTGACTCATTTATTTCAGCTTGCTTATGTCCATTGTTTTGTGCCCTCTCTTCTAATTTTTAACTTTTTAGTTTTTTGGTTTTATCCCACTGGGTAGAATCTTTTTAAAATAATAATAATAATAATAATAATAATAATATAGTACCTAGTTTTTAGGAGCTTCACATATTGTAATTGCACTAGATACCATGTGTCTGCATCAGTTCTTCAAGTCTGTTTTAGGTCTGCCTCAAATGCAAGGATAATTTTTAGAAATTGGACTGAATGGGAATACCCTCCAAGAGCTCAGAAAATTCAAGATTAATGTTTCCTGGCAGAGATAAAGATGTCCATAACATTCTCTAATATAATAAAGTAAAATGATTAAAATGCCATTTGGGGTAAGCTCTTGTTTGTTTGTTTGTTTGTTTGTTTGTTAATGGAGAGGCTACATAACAAATGGTTATAAACTTGTGTTCCGATCTGGGCTTTTATGTCTTTGCATGACTTCCTTTTAATTGATCAACTCTTTAGTTGTCCAGGGAGTAAATAACCTGTATCATGCAAATCAGTTTGATAAATGTAGTAATTTATGAGTTCATGATTGCAAACAGAAGTTACACAATGGTATACATGATTGATATAAGATCCCTCCTTTAGATTCATGTTGGAATATCACACCTCAGTCATACTAGATGAACTTTCTTGTTCCCTGAGGTCCTATTCCACATTGGCTACCACATTACAGATAACTTTCTCCCCGTCCTGTAGGCATTCTACTTGAGGCAGTGAGATCTAGAGATAGGCAGTGAGGTGTGGTAAATAAATGAATCTCCCCATCTCTGTTTCAAAGAACAATGCATTCCCACCAATGCTCCTTCACCCATCAAATGTTCACCTGCTGTCTCATTTGCTCCCAGCTTGCAGCACTAACTTCAGGTTTGTGTGCAAGAGGAGTCAAGGGGTTGTCATTACAATGGAACATTCTTCATAATCAGGAGGATCTCCCACATATATTCTCTCTCTTCTTGAATTGATTTGTTTAGTTCCATTTAACTTTATAGGCAACTTTCCTATCCACTGGTGCTCAAAGTAGGCTATAACAGGAAATTAAAACACCACAACATCTTAATTTAAAACATCTTCACTCTGAAGCCAGCAGCCTAGAACAAGAACAATGAAAAAGATAACAGCATCAGATTAAAGACCTTGGGTAAAATCCAACATAAATTCTACTTAGATTTGACGCATTGAAATGAATGGGACTTACATAAATTATAAATAACTGAAGTCCTATTTATTTTAATGGGTCTACTCTAAGTAGGACTTGTGCTGGATTTTATCCCTTATGTGAACACTAGGCAGAACAAAGGTCTAGGTGTCAAAAGGCCCCAGAGATATGCATCAAACAAGCTTTTTTCCAGAGGGAGTTTCATAATCCAGGCACCTGCTCTAAAAATAAGGAGTTTCAATAAAGGGCATATACTGCAAGTATTTTGGACCCAGGTTTTTAAAGGTTGAATTCAGCACTTGAGTTGGCCTGGAAATGAACTGGCATACAATGGAGCATGCATACTTCCATGTAACAAAAAGGTATTTCTGGACCAGATGAAATGTGCAGACTGCTTTCAAGGGCAACCTCAAGGAGTGTGCATTATAGTAGTCATGCCTTCCAAATGTTTTGGACTACAACTTCCATCAGACCAAATCTACATGGCAATTGGGAAAGGATCATGGGACTTGAAATCCAGAGCCTCTGAAGCCCTTGTGTTTAGCTTCAGCATGGCTCTGTATCATGTGACTTCAGGCTATACCAGGGCTGAGGAACCTCAGGCCCGAGGGACAAATCCAGTTCTCCTGGGGTCCCAATCCAGCCATCCAAGTTTTCCAAGATGGCCGTACACCATTCCCCTAGCCCCATTGCCTTTCCACCCCAATCACCGATCGTTTGGTGATTTCCTGGGGTTTGCATGTTGTTGTTTCTCTCCTTTTAATAGATTTGTTACTGGAGCTTTAGGCGAAAGAATGCTACCATTTAAAACATTTTTGCTAACCCCTTTTGCCATTGGCCCTTTTGCCTCCTTAGCCAGATCGGCCTTTTGCCTCCTTAGCCAGATCTACACCAAGGAGGATATAGTGGCATGAAAGGGGTATATAAGAGGCAGGAGCTACACCAAGTAAGATCTAGCACTATGAAAATGGCATGAAAGCGGTATATGGTATGTGTCAATGGGTCCCAACAGTTGTCAGTGCACTTCAATACTTCTATAAAGCAGCAGTGTGGCTCCTGCCTTTTATGTGCTACTTTCATACCGGTTTCAAACCGCTATATCCTGCTTGGTGTAGATCTGGCTCTTGTTATTCTGCGTCGTCTAGGCTGACCATATGAAAAGGAGGACAGGGCTCATATAACTTTAACAGTTGTAAAGAAAAGGGAATTTCAGCCAGTGTCATTTGTATGCAATTAGTTCCTGGTGAAATTCCCTCTTTATCACAACAGTTAAAGGTGCAGGCACTATATTAGAGTGACCATATACAAAAGAAGGCAGGGCCCCTGCAACTTTAACAGTTGTGATGAAGAGGGAATTTCAGCCAGTGTCATTTGTATGCAATTAGTTCCTGGTGAAATTCCCTCTTTATCACAACAGTTAAAGGTGCAGGCACTATATTAGAGTGACCATATACAAAAGAAGGCAGGGCCCCTGCAACTTTAACAGTTGTGATGAAGAGGGAATTTCACCAGGAACTAATTGCATACAAATGACACTGGCTGAAATTCCCTTTGCTCCACAACTGTTAAAGTTACATGAGCCCTGTCCTCCTTTTCAGACGGTCAGCCTAGCGTCGTCCACCATTGGAATCAAGCCCACAAAGGGCTTCTCTAGAGTTGAATTTGGCCCTCTGGCTGACACATATCTTTCACCCTTGGGTGCTCCCCTTGGACCTGAAGGGCCTTCTGTGTGGCATAACATCCAACCACTGTATCTCCCAAGCTAGAAAGCTGCAATAATCGAGCCAGCCAACCCCCACTCCTCACAATGCTTCCGCATTTAGTTCTTCCGGCAGCAGATTTGCTACACATGCCCCTGCCCTTTCACTGTTATCAATTCAGACTGTGAGGAGAAAGAGACAGACTTCCATAGCTAGACTGTGGACTTGGCAGAGAGCGTGTCAGCCAAGAGTGAGACAGCCCAACAGCTTTACTGGAGTGTGTGATGAGAGGAATGAATTAAAAAGGAAAGCAGTGGGGAGGTTGGTTTGCTTATCAGAGCAATCCGGTTGCTCTGCCTCCAAATATGCACTTGATTTATTATGTTTACCTATCAGATAGTGAGTTGAAGCTATTAAAATTATTTTGCCAAGAAAAATTCCGGCGTATTCCCCCTCCCTCCCCCCCCTCCCAACAAGCCTTGAGTGCATGTGCAAACATGAACGAACACCACTCTGAGCTCAACTTCTGATAATCTTTCTCTGTCTGCTTTTTATGAGTCTGAAATGAATAAATGTCCTGGCTTAAATTGCATCCTGTACTAGAGACCTGGGCATGCAACTTAATTCACTCGCTCCCGGCAGCTTTAAATTACGTGACCATCGCTTGTATACCAGGAACCGTGGCATGTGGCTCACGGATAGGCAGCAGCAAGGCTAAACAGATCACATTATTGCAAGGATAAACTGTCCTTGAACACTTTCTCCAATGATTTAGAAAAGGAAAGAGCCTCTCTCTCTCTCTCTCTCTCTCTCTCTCTCTCTCTCTTCCATCCTAATGTAGTTTACAGTCCCTGGCTCTGGTTTCTTTTGCAAATTTCATTTCTGAAGGCAAAACAAATTCTGGATGTAATTGTCCATGATTCACAATGTTTTGGCAGTAGTTCATGATCCTATTCCATTCTGCTCACATTTTGGGAATTGGATAATGTCTAGAAATGCTTTTCATTTAATGATGGCCCTGCTGCTGGTATCCTGCTTCTATTCCTCAATTCTGAGAGCAAACAAATTGAGGAGGTGCCACTTTCTCACCTTGACATATAGCTTGATAAGAACAGGCACTCTCTTTCTGAAGGTCACACAGAAAACATAGATTGGCCATAAGAAAAGTTAGAAAGAGAAACTGCAAAAGAGACGGAAGAAAAGAGGAATGGGCCAGGAAAGAACAGCTCAGGCCAGAAGGGCAATTGATGCAGTGCAAACCTGAATTCAGTTGATATATTTCCCTTCCATCTCAGCAACAGAATCAAGCATCACCATCATGCTTTTTTCCTGTTCCCTCCCAATCCTTTTCCTTCTGACTTGAGTCTTTTTAACTTGTGAGCCCCAGGGTAGGGACTGTCTGTTGTTTCTTGTAAACCGTTCCGGGAGCCTTTTAACTGAAGAGTGGGATAGAAATGTTTTAAATATATAAATAACAACAAAGAAAAACAAAAACAAATTCCAAAATCCATATTAGTGTAATACCTTGATTAGGCAAAACGAGAGGTCACACAAAATGTGCAAGCTTTTGAGATCTCCAGATCTCTTCATCAGGCAAGATATTACAAAAAGGAGGTTAGGGATTTAAGGCATCTGCCTGTCAGAGCCGACTTTCTGACACATGCTGGCAACACCACACAGAATGCTAAATGCAGAAGCATCTTTATTGCAGATCAGGTCACACAGTCCAACTTTCCAGAGCCTGCAGCAAAACTTACAGTAGGCATAGACCCCAATAAGAAGTAGCCTAGGCAGAGACTACCAGCACTTTGCTTGGTTCAAGAGAAAGTTCCAAGGTTAGAATCCACACAGTCACAGCCTTATATTCATTAAGCAAAAATCCTTTACCTTACTAGGCTTCCTCCCCCTACAGTATTTCCGGGTTTATGATGGGCTTCTTTAGATGCCGAACACATTAATTGGAATTGAAAACTTCCTTTCTCAGCAATGATATATATGTTGAATGAAACAGTGCCATTTAGTGGCTATATTATAGCGCTATACTGACATTACACACTGCCATATTGCACCATTAACTTTTATTACAGCTTATCTCTAATCTTTTTGAAAGGTGGATAAAGGGGGAAAGCATGGGAGACATCCTGGAGGTTGACAATGTCATATAAAGGACCTGCAAATTTCAGTGAACTACCAATCATGAGCATACTCATGTAGAGAAGCTCATAGTCAGAGTTCAAGTTCAGCAATAGATTTCAAGACAGGATCTCAATGGTACAGGATTCAAGGCAGACAAGACAAGTGCAGGATTCCAGAAAAGTCCAGGCAAGAAAGTATTTCAGGCAGTTAAGACGATGTTCCCAGCAAAGGCTAAGGCTAATAATAATAATAATAATAATAATTTCTATACTGCCCAATAGCCAAAGCTCTCTGGGTGGTTTACAAAAGATTACAACATTAAACATTAAAAATTGATATACAAAATTAAAACCATAAAAACAAACAACATACAAAAATATCCATTTAAAAACAACTTTGAACTCTCAGCCAAAGATAGATCTGGGGTCAATTAAAACTCAACATATGCTATTAAATGCCTGGGAGAAGAGAAAAGTCTTGACCTGGCACAGAAAAGGTAACAAGGTTGGCGCCAGGTGGGCCTCTTCAGGGAGATCATTCCATAATGAAGGTATGCTGACCATATGAAAAAGAGGACAGGGCTCATGTAACTTTAACAGTTGTAGAGAAAAGCGAATTTCAGCCAGTGTCATTTGTATGCAATTAGTTCCTGGTGAATTTCCCTCTTCATCACAACAGTTAAAGGTGCAGGCACTATACTAGAGTGACCATATACAAAAGAAGGCAGGGCCTCTGCAACTTTAACTGTTGAGATGAAGAGGGAATTTCACCAAGAACTAATTGCATACAAATGACACTGGCTGAAATTCCCTTTTCTCTACAACTGTTAAAGTTACATGAGCCCTGCCCTCCTTTTCATATGGTCAGCCTAATGAAGGCCCTCCCCCTTGTTGCCATCCTCCAAGCTTCCCTCAGAGTAGGCACCTGGAGGAGAACTTAGATGTTGAGCACAATGTATGGGTAGGTTCATGTCAGGAGAGGCGTTCCATCAGGTATTGTGATCCCAAGCCATGTAAGGCTCTTTAGGTTAAAGCCAGCACCTAGACTCGGGCTCAGAAACATACAGGTAGCCAATGCAAGTGGGCCAGAGTCGGTCTTATATCTTCAAACCTCCTGGTCCCTCTTATCAATCTGGGCACTGCATTTTGCACAAGCTGCAGCTTCTGAACCATCTTCAAAGGCAGTCCCACGTAGAGGGCATTGCAGTAATCTAACTTGGAGGTTACCAGAGCATAGACAAAATTGAGATTGATTCAACAAAAATGGTTGTTTCATGTATATTAGACACTACAGAACTAACTAAAAAGATGCTCCCTAGCTCTGCCAGATGTTGGCGATATAATGAGGACAATGCCTGACTGAGGCATATGATGTAGGCATCTCCTGTAGTAGTTTCCATTCGATTGGAAGTCATTGCCCACATAAACTTTGTTCTTGAAAAATCTGCGACCATAGCAGATGTACATGTACTTTTAAATTACATTCCTGCGATGTGGGGATTAACAGATGGACAGCAAAAGTGGATACTGAGAGCTTCTACTGTTGCAAAGAGACTTATACTTTAAGCTTGGAAGGAAAAACATCCACCACTTACCACTCAACAGACTGAAGAACTTACTGCTCTTGCTACATTTGAGCATATCTCCTACAACCATCAAAGTTGTATGGATGCTTATTTAGATATATGGAATCCTTAAATTAACATATATATTTGAAATGGGAATGTTAATCCTTTTTAATCCCTCCTTGGTTTCTTTTTCTTTTCCCTATGTTAATGACAATATGTTAATGATTACTGTATATTGATATGAATCCCTCAGTTTTTGTTTGTCTGTTGTTACTGTTGTATTACATTTTTTAAAAATTATCACATCTGGCTCCTGGCTCCCTTAACCCTATAGTTTCTGGCAAATGTAATGACAGATCCTTTTTTTGTGGTCCAGATCTCCATCCCACCATAAACAGACACACATGTTAGCACTGAGCTCTGAGTCATCTTGCTACTGCTTAGGGTCCAACTGTTGGGGGACTTATTCCAGATGTGTTCTGTCCTATGTATTTGGCATCCTGATAGAAGTCTGATGTGCTCATTTGCTTTAACTTGCCTAGAACAATAAACTAATTGAGCCTCCCGTTTATCACAGGTGTTCTTCACACCTTGATACCAACAACTTAAGGGTACATCCCCATTTTTTTTTATTTCCATCAGACCACTTGGGACTTTGTTTTCTAATCTGTGCTTTGAAAGCTTAATGTAGCTGTAGCTTGTTCTTAGCTTGTGTTCCTGATTCCTCAAAAATCTCCTTAAATATTTTTTTAAATTCCCCAAGTGTCTGCTGTGTGTGGATACTAATAGCCAAAGAAAGAGCTGCTTGAAATTTAGAACATATTTAAATATATGGGTTAAAAGAATCTGTTCAGTGTGTGTGTGCGTGCGTGCGTGCGTGTGTTTCGCCGCTTTTCCCTTCCAGCCTAGGTTAATTATTGTATCTACTTTTGATTTCGTTGCAGAATTGAGATTTGAGATCTACGCAAAGAGCTTTTCCTTTCCTGCTTTTCTGCTACATAACCTATAGGTGGCACTGTGGTATAGTGGAATATCACAGTTACACAAGAAGAAAAATATATTTTCTTTCGCTTTCAGAAATGATACCCCATTTTGCCCTGCTCAAAAACCAAACAAAAAAACAGGGAAGTGATCTTTAAAAACAAAAGCAAAGCTGGAGGATCATGACATCACTTAAGAAAACCTTTAAACAACAATGAGTAAGGAATCATGAGTACAAAATAAACACCTCATGTAGAAAAGCCTTGGGTTGCATTACACATTGAAAACAGTTTGTCTGTAACATTCATTGCAAGCAGAAACTATACTTTAGTGCATCAACTTCCAAATGTGTCTTGACTGGTGCCATTCAACATGGGCATGTCATGAATGTGTTGCTGTACATATGCTGAAATTCCAGGTGGAAAAAGTTATACATTGCTATGTGCAGGTGGGTCTTTTGACCTGGCCCATAGCTGAGTATAATCTCTGATGAAATGAACAAACAAACAAAAATATAAATATTCTGCTACCAACATAACCCAAAAACTAAATTCTTCAATCCATTATGTGATTATATATTTTTGCACAAATTGTTTTTATTAGTTAGGAACATAGGTATCAGATCAGGTATATCAGGCTATGCCAGTGTGGTGTAGTGTTCAGAGTGTCGGACTAGGACTCAGGGGATCTGGGCTCTAGTCCAGTGACTACTCCCAGCCTAGCCTTACCCACAGGGTTGTTGTGAGGATAAAATGGAGAGGAGGAGGAGGAGGAGGAGGAGGAGGATTATGTATACCACCTTGGGATCCTTGCAGGAAAAAAGGTGGGATAAATAAATAAATAAATAAATAAAGAGTCCATCTAGCCCACAATGTCTACTATTGGCTCTCCAGGGTACCAGGCAGAGGTCTTCCTTTATACCTGTTATCTTTGATTTAACACACCAGAGATTAAATCTGACACCTTCTACATGCAAAGCATATATATATGGCTATGGCTCTCTCAGGATCAACTCTATATAAAAGTCCATACTTACATGGTGCAAGCAAATATTCACAGCACATTCACATCTCTCTCTCTCTCTCTCTCTCACACACACACACACACACACCCCGATGCACACCTGCTTCATTTTTCATTTCATCGCACAAGAGGTATCAACAACAAAACTCTGGCTTTTGCCCCAGGACATTGGAGCTTCAGTGACTGCTACACAAACTAATATGCTGAGAACTCGAGGAGTGATTATGAAAATGCTCTCATAGCATGCCAGATCACCATATGAATCTTTCAAGTCTTATTCAGCAAGCACTCCGAGACAGCTCAGCCCATGTTGCCACAGTGTTTTATCAAAGTACCATCGGTTCTCTTTAACCCACCCCCTCTTCTGCTGCCACCACTTTCTTTCAGGCATTGGCTAGGCCACAACTAGAACAAGAAGCTAAGCAGCTGTCTTTCTTGGCAAGAGAAGCTAGTTTTCCCCCCTCTCCAAGTGGCAAAATTAGCTGGTGGTGTACGTAAGCATGAGAGCCACCCATTATTCAACTGGGAAAGGGTTACACTTTTGCAAGCACTTGAGGAACCCATTATTATACTTCCCCTCCTCCAAAGCCCAGGAATTTTCCTTTCGAACCAGGGAAGCAAAAGATGGAGGCAGCAGGAGCAGGCAGTCCTAGGACCCCCTGTGAAACATCTTCCCCCGCTGGCGATGGGGAAATTCTCAGAATCCCTGGTGGCATAACAATTCCCAGAATCAATAAGTCCAAGAATCCCCAGAGGGGAAATTATACACTCTGTGTCATTTCTGCTAGGGAAAAGGCCCTTGGCAGCAATGGCTGCTCCTAGGCCTTGGTGGGAAAAGATGCTCCACCGTGTTCCTGGTAGTGGCTGCTGCCGCAACTGCCACCATTGTCTTGAGATATTGGAAAGAGGAGACAGCAGTGGCAGTGGAGCCCACAGCATTGAGGAGAAGAGAGTCTTCTTCACCCTGCTCACCTCAGTCCTGGTCGTAACTTGAGCATTAGCAACATAGGAACACAGGAAGTTGCCTTATACTGAATCAGACCAGAGGTCTGTCTAGCCCAGTATTGTTGACACTGACTGGCAGCGGCTCTCCATGGTTTCAGTTGGGATTCCTTTCCTTGCCCGACCTCAAGAAGCCGGAGATCGAACCTGGTACCATCTTCATTCAAAGCAGGCTCCTCCCATTCAAACAGCTTGTGCCATGCCTTGAGCAGGGGTGGACAAATCTGTCAGTTTTGCTTTCTCCTGCATTTGATTTTTTTTTAAAATTTCAACCTCTTCCCTTCACGAATAAGAAAAAACATGTACGAATCTTGGGAAATTCTTCTAAAAAAAACAAATTGAAACAAATTTCTCGGCTGAACTGGGAAATTTCAATAGATGCAGCTACTTCTAGCATGGATATAACCATGTTGTACCTCGCTGCCATATAGCTGTTAAAGTTGAAGAGTCTGTAAGATTAAAAAAGAAAAAAAGGAAAGAAAAGGTGGTAGTAACTTGGGCTGTGCAAGCTTTGAGCCTCAGATTTTCTAGCGGCTCTGCCATTTTATGATGGATCTGCTATTTCCTCTCACAGCTCTACGCTCCTGTACAGCCTACAACCCCCAGCATGCAGTGCCTAGGAGGGCTGGACGTACTGGCACGATCGGCCTCCTTCCTGGTGCAATCTCACCCAGAATCCCCTCGATCTCATGTCCTCATGATCTCGCATGGCATCCCTGCGATCTCACATGGACTCTGGGAGAGATTACGGGGACAGTGGGCAAGATCGCACTAGGAAGGAGGCCGATTGCGCCAGGAAATAAGCCAATCACACTGGGAAGGACGCCAATCGCACTGAGAAAGAGGCTTATTGTGTCGAGGAGCGGGCAATGGCAGCACTGATGACAGGGATGCTCTCTGTTCCTGGGCCCTGGTAAGTCCAGTCCTCCCAGGCACTGCATGCTAAGGGCTGAAGGCTGTACAGGGGGCTAGGGCTGTGCGAGGAAATGGCAGATCCATCATAAAATGGCTGATCTGCCATAAAATGGCCTCCATGATTCGAACTTCAGATCCGAGGCTCAAAGCTTGCACAGCCCTGGTAGTATCCCTAATTCAGCACCACAGACATGGGTGAATAATACACAGAGGCTGAGGCTCAGACTTTGAAGAGTAAAGTCCTCAAAAGCCCTGGATGGACAAATCTGTCAGTTTCCATTTCTCCCACATTCACTCCTGTCTGTCTGTCTGTCTGTCTGTCTGTCTGTCTGTCTGTCTATCTATCTATCTATCTATCTATCCATCTATTGTTCTTACTGTCCCCATCAGCCACAGGTCTTTGCATTTAAAGCAAACTGTACAAAGAATAAAAGCAAGATTATTATTGACTGAAGTTACCCAAGTTGCAGGATAAAAATTTACATCAAGCACAAATACCAAGAGTAATACAAAGTCCTTTTCACATACAAATAAACCAACGAACATGCAAATAAACTTTTGATCAGTCAAAGGAAATGTGTGAAATTAAGACTCTGATAAAATAATAGATGTTATTGCAAAAGCACCTGCTAAAAATTCCACAGTTTTTGTTGTCACCAGCTTATTTTGTTCTGTGAGAACAAAAGACACATAGCAATAACTGACTGCTCTGAATAGATAACATTAGTGGAGCAATCCCCTCTTTCCTCGAATCTTTGTAAAAAGTGCAAAAGCAATAATACATGAGCTAAATATCCAACACTGCCAACTCCACATGAGCATAGACAGTATTCCAGTTGGCCCTCAAGTACAACTGATGGCAGAATATTAAATCTTGCATAAATTGAAGCTCATCTGGATTATTATCAGAAACCAACTAAAAGGACATTTTCACCCATCTGTAGGTTAGTGTAGCAATAAGGTGGGTGCCCACATGGGAGAGGGCCTTCTCTGCAGTGGCCCCAAACCTCTGGAACAAACTCCCATCGGAGATCTGCCATGCACCATCCTTGCAGTCTTTTAAGAAGGCCTTAAAAACATTTTATTTTACCGCGGCCTTCCCATGATTATTCCTGCCATTGTTGTTCCTACTTTTTTATTGTTGGTTTTATTGTTTTATTAGCTATTTTATTGTGATCATGTTTTTATTGCTTTTAATATTATAACTGTTTTATTGTTGTAAGCCTCCTTGTGAGGACTTCTAGTCTGAAAGGTGGCCAAGAAATGTTTTAAATAAATAAGTAAATGAATAAATTAGTGTAGGCTGACCAGATAAAATCCAGGTCAGGGCTCATGTAACTTTAACAGTTGTAGAGAAAAGGGAATTTCAGCCAGTGTCATTTGTATGCAATTAGTTCCTGGTGATATTCCCTCTTCATCACAACAGTGAAAGGCGCATGCACTATTCTAGAGTGACCATATACAAAAGAAGGCAGGACCCCTGCAACTTTAATTGTTGTGATGAAGAGGGAATTTCACCAGGAACTAATTGCATACAAATGACCCTGGCTGAAATTCCCTTTTCTCTACAACTGTTAAAGTTACATGAGCCCTGACCTGGATTTTATCTGGTCACCCTAAATTAGTGCTAAAGTTTAAAGTGCTGAAACTGAGGCATAGTGCCCTCTTTAAATGCATTCGCCACCATCCCAAGTGTAATGCTAAAGTTTAAAATGCTGGAACAGGGGTGGGGGAATGAAATGGAAGCAGCAGGACTGGAAGGAACAGAACCCCCAAGAAGGATCCTAATCGAAAAACATACTCTCACTTGCGAATTAGTCAGGCTTGTGTGCTTTTAGTGTGTGTAAATGGAAGACTATTTTTTAACCTAGTTCTTTTCCCTGTCAAAAAAACATTCCACAGTCTCACAGGCTTCACTAGCTGCACTGCAGTTTATCCAAGTTTTACAAAACCACAATTTGGGGGGTATAACAGAGGGGGAATTATACTCTGTAAAGTTGTGAACATCCCCCACCCAGCTAGACATCCCTAGACATTGCTGTTTTGATTATAGCTTATCTCCAGCAGTGAGCTTCTCTTAAATAAGACAGTAATTGCTTGCTTCGAAGACATGTCATTATAATACAAACACAAGAGACGCACATCATTTAAATGAAGAAAAGATGAGCTGTGAAAATGACTTCAAAGTGTTCTTAGAATTCTCTCCATTTTTTTAAAAAAGAAGCCCATTGAAAATAAAGCATTCATCCAAATTAAGTTTGATGCTCCAAATTCTTCTGATGTGATTATCATGGTAGCAACAACAAAAAATCTTTGCCAAGCTGCAACTACCATGTGCCCCAGTTATTGAATCCATTGCATCTTCCTTTATTAATGTAAACCTAGGGCACGCCTTCCCCCGCCCCCAGACCATTTGATCATCTGGAGACAGCCGTTTGCATTGTTTAACCTTTCTGTAATATTAATAGTAATAATAATAATAACAATAACAAGGACACGCAGAAACTCATAAACATAATGAATAGTCAACTCACGACATACATTAACAATGATAGCAACCTAGAAGTCATCTATGCAGCAGCCACAGCAGTCCTCACCTGTAACAAACAAGAACTCCCCACAAACAACAACATCTGCAGAAGATTAGAAACCAAACCAAAATGGCAAATCAGAATTGAAAACAAAATTGAAAAGCTACGAAAGGATATAGGAAGAATGATGCAATACATAAATGGAAATCACTCAGAAAGCATCCTCATTAACCATAATAACCTGGGTTTGCAACCAAGGCCCTTTCTACACCTACGGGTGTACAGGGAGGGAGGGGGGACAATCCCGGATGTACCTGCTTCCGGGATCGTCCTCCTCTTTCCAAATTAGGAAGCGTGACATCCCAGCTTCCTCCTGGGCCGTTGCACCATTGCTCCATTGCGTCCGACATATTTTTTTTCAAACATGAGGAGAGAGTGCCCTTGTGCTCCATCACAAAATGTTTTTTTTTTAAAAAAACAACCCTGAAATTGAGTCCCCAACCCCCTCCCTGCCACCCCAGCGGTGGTGAAATTGCTGCCATCCCTCTCCTCTGATGGGCACAGAGCCACACAGCATGGCTCTGTGGCCATTTCTGGTGCCCGCTTATTCGTGAGTAAGAAGGCACCAGGCAGGATGGGCGCCCATACCTCCCACGGTCTCGGGATGTTCCCGGGACTGCAGGAAGAATCAGGTTTTCCTTGGGAAAACCCATGCCTGTCCCCTCCACACCCCTGGGAGTCCCTGCACGTCATTTGGATGCACAGAGACCACCCAGGGGCAATCCCACGAAACAAGGCCTGTGTAGAAACAGCCCAAGTTCAAATGTGTGTTGAGATAGTCATGTGAACAATTGATTCTACTATGATGACATTTATTTAATATGAACGCTCTACTGGGCGCTTTGCAGAACACAGAACTAAGGATGGAAAGTTTTGCCTGCTCTATTCCTTAATGGTTGCATAAACTGAGTCTCTTTGGCCTGTGTCCCCCTTTCTGAATTCAAATCTGAAAATTATTCTGAAATTGGATCCTTTCAGTTCCTTTGATTCATTTGCATCTTTCCCCCTATACATTATCGTTTCTCACATGCTCATTAAGAATAACCCACTGCAGCAGCTATGATGTCTTGGGTGTTTTTGAGGATTAATTTTGTGTGGTGATGCACATGCGCACTGCTGCATTTTTGTACAACACCACACTAAGAGCGCAATCGTATGCATATTTAGACAGAAAAAAGCCCTACATCGCCCAGGATTCCTCCAGTCAGCCATGGTGGCTTGGCATACTTGGAATTGTAAGACTGTTTTCTATCTATGCAGGCATAGGATGGCACCTTAAAAGAATCTTGTTATGTCCAACCACCTCAAGAGTACCTCTGTGCAATGTTTTAGCAAGAGCATAAGAGCACATAAGGACTTCTGTAAAGCATTGCACAAAAATAATCTTGATGGAAATCATACATATGATCACATCAAAATTGCTTCTTTTTAGTGTTTTAGCAATGCACAAGAGTACTAGACATGCACTTCTTTAACATATTGCAAAAAAAATAATCTTGATGGAATCATACATCAAAATGGCTTCTTTGCAGTGTTTTAGCAATGCACAATGAGTAATGTAGAGGAGGGGGAAATGACATGAATAAAGGAAAGGCATTGAAAACTGCACACATAGTGCTTTGCACAACGTTTAGAAACAACAAACCTGAAGAATGGAGAATTGCTAATCCATTGGTTCTGCTTTAGAAACAAGACCAGGTAATTTGCAACTCCAAAATCTGGGAAGAAATTCAAATGAGAAGCATGACTACATCAAACTGGCTTTGCCCACCCTAATGTGGTTATAAAAGTTATGCCGGCAGCTAGGAATGGATGAATAAGCCTATTTACAGTTCATGTCACTTTTGCAATACATTCAATCACAAGTCAGTTCCGTCCCATTTTCTGCAATTCAAACACACACGCACACACACACTCTAAAATTAACATTTGAACTGTATACATTTCCCTGAAAATATGCATTTTGTATACATATTCCATCCAAATATACTCTTTTGGTACACATCTTCCCTAAAATACATATTTTTATATACAGTCCCCCTAAAATAGGCACTTATGACATGTTATTTGAGCCAAGAATCGTGTCACAAAATTTGGGAAAGTGTGCAATCCAAAGACTAACTTTGTTTCGATCCGCAAATTACTCCAGGAAGTGCCCATTCGGTCACTTTGCTTAAAAATGCAGATCAAGCAAAATTCTCCAGAGCTTGTGTGTTCTAGTGGTTAGAGTGCTGGACGGGGACTTCAGAAATTCAGGTTCTACATTTATTATTTATTTAAAATATTTCTTGGCCACCTTTCAGGGCAGAAACCCTCTCAAGGCAGCTTATAGAATAAAATCCATAGAAGCAGTAAAAATATTAAAAGTGATCAAATATGAACACAATAGAATAGCAAGAAAAACAACAATAAAAGCCACCAATAAAAATAGGAAAAACAACAGCAGCAGCAGCAGCAACAATGGTAAACGTATCGAGAGAGGGTCAAGTAAAACAATATGTTCTCAAGGCTTTCTGAAAAGCCTGCAATGACGGAGCATGGCAGACCTCCGACAGCAACTTGTTCCAAGGTGTGAGGCCACTGCGGAGAAGGGTTCTAATTCCTGTTTGGCCATTAAGCTCACTGGGTAACTTTGGACTAGTCACTTACTCTCAGTCTAACCTACCTCACAGGGTTGTTGTGAGCTTAAAATGGAGAAGAGGAGGATGCGAACCATGCAAGCCACCTTGGGTTCCTTGCAAGAGGAAAAATGGCAGGATATAAATATAATAAATAAATAAATAAAATGAATCAACATTATTTTCAGCAGCTCTACCAGGGCTAGAGGTAGGAACTAGAGCCATGCAATATTTTTCCCAAGACATTTTCCCAAGAACATTCCTGAGATTCTTCTTCTCACCTCTTTAGAAAAAGAAGGCAATTTTGCAACATTTTCTCTGAATTTTTAAACTTTCTTTATGATGGCTGCCATTCCTCCCCCCCCCCCCAAACACACACAATCCTATGGAATGATGCCAAGTCTGGGGAATTGTAGAGGATGCAAAATGGCGGCCATGCTGCCAACACATTTGCTGCTTTGCCACTTGCAATAGCAGCATAACAACAAGAGCATCACGAAAAATCCTTAGGAGGGTGGGGAAAGGAAAGAACTGTACTATTGCCACTGTTAACTGTGAGCCCCACCCGACTCCAGTCCACCCCAAGAAACTGCTAGAAAATTTCTCCTCCTCCGGGAGAAATTTGGTGAAATGTCCTCCCCCCCTTCCTCTGAATTTCTCTGCCTTCAAATAGGATGGAGAATTTTGGGAGACCACTTTCACATTTCTCTACTAGTGTGCAGCTGCCCCATATGTATGTTAAACAGCACAGCATAGAGGATAAAATTGCTGTCTGGTGGTCTCCCTGTTCCATCGGTGGGCCTTGGTGGGCTTCCTGGTGGCAGCAGACAGCATGGAATGTAGGAGAAGTCTGACCAATAATTAGCAACTGGACTAGCTGCCATTTTAATTTCCTGCAATACACCAGAATGATGCTACATTAGGGGCTTTGTTATGAATTAAATTGGCAGCCAGACCCAGCTGCCTGCACTGGCTGGAGTCTTGGTAAGGGTTATCTTCAATGCCAGGGGGTAGTATAGACATCAGAAGTTGGCCCTGTCAGGGCTATTTAACTCCAGAAATTGCTTCTGTATTCCAGTGCTTTATGCACTCAAGGTGCCTTTGAGTCATCATGCTATAAGAATATCTGCACTCAACTTCATTCCAATTATCTCCATTAATCAGCAGAGATACCATTCCAGGTTTAGGTGGTGGGGAATTGAGTTTCGTAGCACAGTACAAAGGTTGGCTCTTGGATATATTCCAGTTCAAATGGGAAAATGAGAACAATTTGTTTTAGGAACGTTTGTTGTAAAAAAATTTTTTATAAAGATATTGATGTGCCACCTCCACTTTATAGTCTGCAGGGAGACAATAAAATGTTTAAGAATTTAAAAACCAATTAAGAGAGCAATCCATGCCCCCTAGACAGAGTCAGGGGGGGGGGCATAGGATAGTTTGGATTCCTTGACCCAAGGTCAAAGTCAGCACCAACCTCGGACCCAGGAGTCTGAACTCCTCTCCCCCTCCCAGCTAGTGCAGAGAGAACCACACTGGCTGCCTCTCTGAGGTCACAAAGGTAATCTTGGAAGGAAAGGAAAGGAAAGGGTGTGTGTCAGTGGGCTTATGCCATATCTCCAGGACTCCACAGCCTCCTTCCCTCCCCCTCCCCCTCCCTGATGCCTCAGCTAGATGGGGGAAAGGCCCATCTAGCAGAAATACAGAGAGGGAGGATTGCAGAGGCAAAGACTGTGTCCGCCGTGTTTCCTGCTCTGCTATGGATGGCAGTAAGACTCCGAGTTGGAGGCTTACGGCCATCCCCAAAGGTTTACACCCTAATCCATTTTTAAAAGAGAAATCAACAACAAAGAAAAACAGTCAAAGCAGCCAGTGTCTTTTCATCTTCTTTTAAACTAGGGTGACCAGATAAAATCCAGGTCAGGGCTCATGCAACTTTAACAGTTGTAGAGAAAAGGGAATTTCAGCCAGTGTCATTTGTATGCAATTAGTTCCTGGTTAAATTCCCTCTTCATCACAACAGTTAAAGGTGCAGGCACTATACTAGAATGACCAGATACAAAAGAAGGCAGGGCCCCTGCAACTTTAACTGTTGTGATGAAGAGGGAATTTCACCAGGAACTAATTGCATACAAATGACACTGGCTGAAATTCCCTTTTCTCTACAACTGTTAAAGTTACAGGAGCCCTGACCTGGATTTTATCTGGTCAGCCTATTTTAAACTGAAGTCCCTGCAAGTGATTTTTTAAAAAAGGCCATGAAAAATCTGGGTGAAGAGAATGGTTTGAATACGATTCCTGCAAGTCTCTGTCAGGGCAGGCCCCATGGCTTTTACACCATGACATATTACATTTCTTTCATAACCATAACAACATATATGACAAATGAATTGCAATTGATGGTACACATCAAAATACCAGTGGAATGAATATCTGCAACGCTATACACAATTTATAACAAATATATCAATGTCATAATAACCTTATCAGTCATAATCATATCAGTCTATGGAACCCTGGTATATTCCTGTTTCATCTATACATAGCAGGAGGTTACACCAGCCATTTATTTCAGGATTGTATCACAGTCATCACTATTGGGGCACATGACATTCACCTGCTTCCAAGGTGATCTCGGCTCCACCTATCATTTGTCCCGGAATATCCCGGACTACTTTTGTTGCGTGTTTTTTCCAGCTCTCCCACTTCCATTCTGAAGAATGTGTGTGGGTTGCCCCCCCCTTTGCGATGCTGTTGCTGTTTGTTGTGCATTGTGGGCTCAGCAAACAGCCAATCAGCTTCGGGGGGGGGGAATTTCCATAGGTATCAGAGGTGTGCGAGAGTGGACCTATCCGCCATTTTCACCACAAGTTTTCAATGGGTATCCGCGTGTTTCACCGCCAAGTGTGCTTGTTTTTCTTAAAAATACAAACATAGCTCTGCGCAGGAGCGCATATTCGACAGAGGTCATATCCCCCATATGTTGCTGTGCATCTGCACTCCTGCGCATGCCTCACCAATCATTAAAAAAAATCTCTGCCCCATAGCCATCTGCATAGCACCGCCCACTTCTGCTGATCCACATGCAGAAGCGGTGTACTGGGGCACATGTGCTCCTGCAATTGCGGTACACATCAGTGGTGTGTGACTCATGAGTGTTGATCACGGAACTGGGGAACATTCAGAAACATCCCATTGCGAAACGGCTGCAGGTGTAGATTAACCCATAGTCACCCTTAACAATTCCTATAGACAATTCTTAAAGTACATAACACACTCTAATAACAAACTCTGAGAACTGATATAGTTGAAAGAGTGTTTCACTTCTTGAATAAATGATTTTTTCAATGGCACACATGTCAATTAGGGATGTGCACGGATGAAAAAATCGGATTGGAATCGGAATCGGATTTTTTTTTTTTTTTTATCGAATTGGAAAAAATTGGAGGTCTGCTGGATCGGAATGGATCTGATTCTGATCCGAAAATTGGACATCCAATTTTGTATCGGACGCCATTTTGAATGCATTACTCCATAGCCTAGTATTGTGTTACAAAAACGCCTATAACTTTTTTATTTTTAAAGATAGAAGGATGAAACTTGGGCACTTTGTAGATGGGTTGGGGGTAATTATCTGTGAGAAATTTCAGAAAGATTGGTACAGGCATTTTGTGGCAATTAATTTTTTAATAACTTTTTCATTTTTAAACTTTTAGATTAAAAGTTACAACAACACAGAGTTTTGACAGATAAAAAAGGGAGGGGGAGGCAGGGGAAGGGGTGCAATTGACAGCTCAAGCCTCTATGGAAAAACTTTTGCAACTTTTAATCTAAAAAATCTGTAGTCACCAAATGCCTGGACCTATCTTTCTGAAATTTCTGGCAGTTAACTACCCCTAACCCATCTACAAAGTGAGCAACTTTCAGACTTCTAACTTTTAAAATAAAAAGAGTTATAGGCGTTTCTTTCCTCATTGTTTCAAAAATACCTTGCCACTACATGCCTGGACTTATCTTTCTGAAATTTCACACACATATCAACCAAAGTGGTACCTGTAATGTGCCCAAGTTTCCTGTTTGTATCTTTAAAAATAAAAAAGTTGAAGGCATAAATGTATTTACCCCACTGCTACACATTTTTCTAAAATTAATTGCCACACAAGGTAAGCACCTATATTTCTGAAATTTCACACACATGGGTCCCAACATACCACCTTCAATGTGGCAAAGTTTCATATGTGGAACTTTAAAAATGAAAAAATTATAGGCATTCCTGGTTCATTATTAAAAAATTAATTGCCACAAAATGCCTGCACCAATCTTTCTGAAAGTTCTCACAGATAACTACCTCTAACCCATCTACAAAGTGCCCAAGTTTCATCCTTCTATCTTTAAAAATGAAAAAGTTATAGGCATTTTTGAAACACAATACTAGGCTATGGGGAAAAGCATCAGATGGCTGATCGGATCAGATCAGATCATTTTTATCCAATTTTTAGGTGGATCGGATCCGGATCGTGGATCGGATTGGATCCACTGCACATCCCTAATGTCAATGGCATTGACATGACTGCTATAAATGGCATGCAGGCTTTGGAAATATTCTCTCTTATTGGTCTAGTCCAGTTCTGTTAGGTCTCTTGTATCTGGTGTGTTTGTTCTGAGCTGTTATTGGGGACTTAGTCTTTTCTGTTTTGCATATTACCTTTCTTCACCAGTTGGAAAGAATGGCCCCTGAACCTCTGTTGTTTGATATGGGGACAATCATAACACTGTAAATTATATGGATTTCTGCTCTCCACAGCATTGTTGCCCTCTTGTCACTGGTCCTGAGCACTTCTAGGAGAGCCTCTTGCAGGATGGACACTCCAAGCTAGAATAAGTACTCATAGCAAGAGTTCTGTTGTGTGATAGCACACTTTCTGTAATGGTTAATCCAGGCCTGGCAAATCTGAGCAGCTGTGTTTTCTAGAAATTATTATTCTTTTGCCTTACAAGAACAGCTGTCTATGTGTGAGATGCATGGAGACAAAGAAGAATGAAAGAATTTGATCTGAGCTGTCTGTACATTCTCACATATCCAACTTAAACAACATTTCAACTGTAATTGTGTGACCCATTCCAGTAATGAAACATTCATGCCAGACTGTGGAATTGCAAAATACACACCCTGCAGAAAAATGTGGTTAATATCCAGGACTGATAAGGCAGATGCTGGTGAATGTTGCTGATGAATTATCTTAACAGAAAGGAGAAGGCAGCCAACTATTCAGGTGGCTGATTTATCTTACGTTTAACACAGCCTCTGTAAAGGATCTCAGTCTCCCACGTCAGGTTTGTCTACATATTTCCCTTTTTACTTAAAAATGTATTAGATGAGGGTATGAGTCAAAGAGTTTGATCTAAAGCAATGGATGTTATAGGAATTGCACCAGCAAATGGGTAGAAGAAACCCATGGTGTTGATATAATGAGCTAAGTCTCCCTCCCTTTACCTCCAGTGAATATTCAAAGGGAAGCAATAGCTGGCATATTACTGCAAGGTCTGGTGCAGCTGCAATAGCATTGAACTTGCACCGAGAATCACTGCTCAGACAAGGAAACTGCTAGCTGGTCATCATTTCTGGATCTAATCTAATTCACAGGGTTGTTGCAAGGGAAAAAAGGAGATGATCCCACTCCATGTACACTAAACTGGGCTCTGGGAGGATACAAATATGATCAATAAATTTAATAAAAGTCAACAAAGACTAACCAAGCCACTTGGTGCTTGAGCCATCATGCTAGAGAGCAAGGCCAGCCCAAGGCATTTTGCTAGCCTAGGTGAGGAACAAGATGATGTACCCTACCATATCATCTGAAAAAGCTCAGTGGTGTGGCAGATGAATCAGTCTTCAACACTGATTGTGAGGCAGCAGCCTCCACTACATCTGGAGGCAGAAGGTTAATTTAGGAGACACAGAGCAGGTCACATGGAACACGAGTCTCTCCAGAAATACCTTGATGCCACCTCCCAGAACCTGCCGCCTGAAGTAAATGCTTCATGGTGCCTAATGGTAGGGGCAGCCCTGTTAGACAGGAAACATAGTACCCCATGATAATTAATTAATCATTTTGGAATGTTAGATGACTTTAAGAAAAACATATTTTGATTTCAGTTGGAGATTTTTGGATTTGGATCCTTTAACATATGATCTATTTGACATCTTAGGCCTCACACCAGGTGCCTTTGCCAAATGAAATATGGGGAAGCAGGTATTACGAGCAGGGCCTTTTTGGCATTAGCTCCCATTGTATGAAATGTCCTTCCTAAAGAGGTTTACCTGGTCCCAACATGTGGTCAAAACACGGGTGTTCCAGAAGGCATTTACTTTATTGGTTTTCTTAGATGTCAGGTTTTTGTTTTTAAATACTGTTACCTCCATGATTAATGTTGCCATGTTGATTGTGTAGGTGTTGTAGAATTTGGCCCTTTCCACACCAGGCTGTTTGCCTGGGATGACCCCAGGCTGATCCCTGTGTTCCGATGGTGTGTATTAGGTACTTCCAGGATCGCCCTCCCTCCCTCCCTCCCTCCCTCCTTTATGTTGGAGTTTTGTTTTTGTTTTGGGTTTTTTTAAGTATTGTGTTCCATTTTATCATATAAACTGCTTTTGGTTGACTTCATGAAGGAAAGTGGGATCTGAGTTCCATAAATAAAAAACCGACTATGAAACTGAGATGGCGTGTTGTACGGGGAGGCACACTCCTCTGCCTCTCAAATGTAAAGTCCTACAGGCTCCTGCACACTCCCTCTCCTTCTCCCTCTCCATTCAAGAGTAGGGCCTGGGCCAGCAGCCCTGTTGTGACAATGCTCCTGATTGGCTCTAGCAAATTTTGCATGTTCATGCAAGCTCTGGGCACTCCATATAGATGCAAGGAAATGAATCTGCATAAACTAGGGATGTTGGAGAAATCCATTTTGGAGGGGGTGGAGTTCAATGAGCTTTTCTAGTTTCGCCCCCTCCAGATTTAGTTTAAGTTCCTGCTGTGGCACTTGACTTGATCTGCAACAGATTTGAAGATTTTCTGAGAATTTTGCACATTTTTTTCAAAGTTTAGCGATCGGCACAAATTTCTGAGCAAGTTGCACAAATTAAAGCCAAATTTGCACAAATTGATGTAAAATTTGCACAAATTTTGCAAATTAAAGATGAAGTTGCTTAATTCATGCAACTTTTACCATGATTTGTACAAATTGCTCTGAACTTTGTAGAACCATCCCCAAAAATGCAGAAAAAAGTTCCCGGAGTTCAAGGAATAGCTTGTAGCTCAACTCGCAGATGCAAAGTGGGTCACACACACCGTAGAACTCGATTGAGCTGAAGAAGAACTGGATTTCCCCACAACAGATATCCTTAGCATAAACATTCTCAAGCATGATATGCAATCAAGCCGTATTGTTCTTCTCCTCATGGTGATGGGCTTGCAGCATAGGGACCCATTCCTCCAGACTTCTGAGCTTGGGTAAGGCATCTCACCAATGCTTGGGACCTAAAACCAGGCCTTCCTCATCAAAATCCAATATTCACTATGGGTAGGCTGACCATATGAAAAGGAGGACAGGGCTCATGTAACTTTAACACTTGTAGAGAAAAGGGAATTTCAGCCAGTGTCATTTGTTTGCAATTAGTTCCTGGTGAAATTCCCTCTTCATCACAACAGTTAAAATTGCAGGGGTCCTGCCTTCTTTTGTATATGGTCACTCTAGTAAGTGCCTGCAACTTTAATTGTTTTTGCGCTGTCCTGACCCTCTTCTCAAAGAAACTTAGATGTTGCTTTTCATCAAGTTGCCTCCATTGCAATAGCACATGTAGCACTAACAACGTAACTGCAGTTAAAGATTTAGCAGGCAATCAAGATCGATCGGCCAACAACATATCATTTTGTTTTATTTCATTTCATTTCATTTATTACATAATTATACTGTCCAACAGCCAAGGTTCTCTAAGCAGTTTACAATTAAAACCATAATACACAAAAATCAAGATTTAAAACTTTAAAACTTTTAAAATGTCATATAAAACCAGAAAAAGTTATAGTCCAGGAAAAGTGTGTCTAAAAATATATGTTTTCAGGAGGCGTTTGAAGGATGTTACATTTTACATGAAACAGGGAAGCAGCCTACGAACTATTGCATAAAAGAACTCTCCAAGAAATGACTTTTGGTACGAGAAAAGAAAATGCACCATGTCCTCCTCTTACTTAACAATATGCTCTGCGTGGCATTATTAAAGCACTTAGAGGAACCCTTGTGTCTCATTCACTGCCTGCATTTTAGTTAAACAAGTGCAGACATTGATGGGCTTTAGCATTCACTCACTTAGGATTTGTTTTTAGCAAATTGCATCCTGAAGAGAGCACTAATCATACCGACATGTTCTCCAGAGAGGAAACCCATTTAGAAGCATACATGGGAATGCCTGGTGACTTGCTGGTTTAATTTTGCATTGGTGTGCTGCTGAGATCACTGGGCATTAAGCTGATTGGAGGAGATTTGCTGTCTGTGCTGCTCCAAGGTTTTGCTGAGTGGCTTGATGGACAGGGTGGATTAACGGCAGGGATTTAGAGGGGCCAGGAAGATGCTACTTTCCTGTCCTGCTGTGCCTACGCAGGAGAATGTCCAAAGTGTTCTGAAAGGTAAGAGAAAGAGATCTGACAGTCAACATGATGATGGTCCCTGGGAAGATATTCTTGGTAACACAATGTTCCTTCTCTTCTCAGCTACATAAGTTCTTAAAGAATTTTCAAAGGATGAATGAAGGAACTGCATTCGGGACTGTCCCTATACATTGCTTTCCACCGTTTCCTAGAGCCCATCTACATAGTACCTTGGAACGTTTTAAATAGTATTTTAAAACGTTCCAAATAGGTGCGTTCCAAAACATCTTAGGCCACATTAAGGAGTATTCACGTTACAGGAGAAAAAATCTTCAGTCTTCAAAGCGGTGTGTGCGGTCTCACACCCTTCTGTCCGTCTCTTTCTGTTTCGTTTTTACAATGAGTTTAGGGCAAGGCATTGTGGGCACTGTAGTTCACTCGCTCACTTTCTCCTTAGTTCCCCTTTCATTCCCTAGCTTTCAATGAGTATAGGGCTAAGCATTGTGGGTATTGTAGTTCACTCACCCACTTCCTCCTCAGCCCCTCTTTTTTCCCCACCAATCAACGGCTAAGCATTTGGGCGCTGGTAAATGAAGCACTGCCCTCACAAATCACAAATGGTAAGGAAGGCCACATTATTTTACTTTAAATGATTTATTAAAAGTAAAAACCATTATATATAGCTGGAGTGAGTTTTAAAAAACTTTGGGTATACAACATTCAAGGGAGTGTGTCATGTGGCCCAAAGAGTTTTTGTAACCCTTATAAAACGTTACAAAGCTAGTGTAGATGGAAAAGCATCCCTCATAACACAGCTAAATTGAGATCCTATATTAACTTACCTATCAATGATTAAGCCCCATTAAATGTAATGGGACTTACTTCTGAGTAGACCCATTTCAGAGTTGTCTCATTCACATCGAAATGGGGTTGTTGTTGTTTTTGATTTGTCAATTTGTTGCTGAAATGGTGAGATAAATAACAATGTCTTGCAAAATCCCAAAGTTGCTTTATTCAAAAGTAAACCCAAAGAGCTAAAAGGCATCCTATGCCACATTGGGAGAGGAGAGGGAAGTGAGAAGAAAGGAATCAGATATTAATGGTGCGATCCTATGCATCTTTAATCACAAGTAAGCCCATTGAGTTCAATGGAACTTACTCTCAAATAAATGTGTGGAGAATCAATGAAACAACGTTTTGAGGGAAGCCATTTCATTAAATTATTTTTTCTTGAATGTCACATATTTTTCTTGAATTACTCTTTCTTGCCAGTTCTAGTTCTCTCTAGTGAAAGGGTCGGTATGAATTTCTAGTTAAGAGAGTTTGAAATAGAAACACACACCCCAATCCAAAAATCTTCATCCTATTTCAAGTTGGGCACAGACCCCATTGAGTCTGGCTTGAAATAGGGTTCAACCCCACCCCTGCTGAAAGCCAGCCCTCCCTCTCAGTTCCCTTTCCCCTTCCCAGTAAGAATCCTCCCCTCTCCAATAAACATAAAATTATCTTAGAGAGGTGGGGGTTAACCAGTGGCCAGCAGGGCTCACTTGAGATAGAATTGATGCTTCCAATCTCTCCGTAACCTTTGTGTGCTTTCAAATATCCTCAAGCAAACAAATATTTTTCAAGGTGAACCAAGAGGATGAATTTGCCCATCATTGACTCTCCCCCACTGAAATCAATAGAACTTCAAAGGCATCTATGTTGGTGCAATTGTACCCATTACTGCTTCCTAAGTCATTGCTTAGAACAGAGCCAGTCCTATCATTAGGCAGAGTGAGGCAGCCTCTTCAAGTGGCAAATGCTGGTGGGCAGGGGGCCCCAACAAGGTGTTGGAAGATGGAGCTTTGTTGGCCACGTGGCCTACCGCAAGCCCCCTAAGCTGACCTACTGGCCTCAGGTGCAGTGGGGCATGCTGTCCTGTCATCAATGTTGAAGTAAGACACAATTGCCTATCCAGTCAAGTTGTGTACAATCTTGCCTTTTACCTCAGGCATCAAAATGTCTTGGGATTTCGAGCTATGCTGCTTTCTCAAAAAGGGCATAATCAACAATTTATGTAATGGCACTAAGCATCTATACAAAGTGCTTGATAATTCAAGCCAACTGCTGGACTGTATATTCCCCCCCCCTTCCCCTTCCTCTTTGGCACTCCCATAGAAACACATCCAACTGCAGGCTTCATTAGTTTCTTTTAGCCCTGGGAAAAAAAGTTTTAAAAAAATCTGGAAAGGAAAAACAAGAATGCGGGAATTCTTACATTGCGTGCATATGCGTTTTAATAGTGTGTGCCATTTCCATCACTAACTGGGTAAGTTAAATCATTTTTGGATACAAACTGCTGCATTTGCTTCCAAAATGCCATAAACTTCAAGACTTTAAAGTAAAAAAATCTCCACTGCCTGTCATTGCATGGATCCTTGCCAGTTAAAACCAATTTCTAGAAGGATTTGAATTTCATTTTATGTTTTGCTACTTGGGCCATGCTGTCTAAGAACTTTGCATCGGAAGCATCCATTTTCTTTCTTAAAAACATGGGAGTTCTTGCATGGTAGATTTGACTAAAAGCACACTTGCATGCACTGATGCTTGAGGGTAACACCTCACAAGCAATTACACCTATTTTGTTCTCACTGGAGCCCAGTCCATACAAGGTGCTTTCTTAGGCTGACCATATGAAAAGGAGGACAGGGCTCATGTAACTTTAACAGTTGTAGAGAAAAGGGAATTTCAGCCAGTGTCATTTGTATGCAATTAGTTCCTGGTGAAATTCCTTCTTCATCACAACTGTTAAAGTTGCAGGGGCCCTGCCTTCTTTTGTATATGGTCACTCTAATATAGTGCCTGCACCTTTAACTGTTGTGATGAAGAGGGAATTTTACCAGGAACTAATTGAATACCAATGACACTGGCTGAAATTCCCTTTTCTCTGCAACTGTTAAAGTTACATGAGCCCTGTCCTCCTTTTCATATGGTCAGCCTATGCTTTCTTCTATGTATGAACATCCCAGCCACTCCGGCATTCATGTAGAGTATATAGGCAATTGTAGATATTCACGATTTCCTGAAATGACTTCAGATATTGTCAAGTGCCAAACTGCCCAGCATGTTTGCAGCCAAACAAAGAAGTAGATTCTTAGTAACCAGCCTTCATTATGTGAATCAGACAGATCAACAGCGTTTCAGGTACAGACTTCCTCAACCTCCAGCAACTTAGAGCTAAGATCTCTAACTAGCTTTGCACAATACTACATAGACTACCTGAAGATCCCTTTGATGGATGCAACGTTGCTGCACAAGTTACAATGAAACCAACAGCGGTACAGAAGCTGAATGGCTTTTCTAGTCCTGCCTTCAGGGAGGGTCTTCCCCTAAGGACCTTGTTTGATGGGCCAACCTTGTAGAATGCCTCACTTCCTGAAGTTGTTTCTCCCTCTTGATTCTGGCATTTGTCACTCCCATCTCCTCCCTCCCTTGTATCCCCACAGATGGAGATACAAGTTCTGTTGGGCTTTGAACCATTGATTAATTGGCATCTGGACAGATTCCTCTCTTCCCCTGTCTCCCTGCTCTATCAACTGAAACCTTAGTAACTCTCATACCACTTTTCCCTCTTCCTCATTGGACTCTGAGACAGTTCCCACACTCTCTTGAGATGCTTTTGCAGAGGTGCTGGGCCCAATATTTTGCTAATCTTATATAAACCTTTTTGTGTTAAGGCAGAGAGAGGCCACTGTCTCAGGCAGAGGATGCTGGGAGATGAGGAGCAGCAGTGAGGTGTTGGAAGCCAGAGATGTATGTGCCACACAACCTGCCTTGCATCCTCTAAACCAGGGGTGCAGAACCTCTTTCAGCCTGCAGGATGAATTTCATTCTTGAGAAATTCTTGGAGATCACATTTTAGTGGTGGGCAGGGCCAAAAGCAGTGGGGCTCAAAAAACAACAATCCTCCATATAGCAACATATTGCTACTTAAACCTCTTACACTCAATAACATAACCTTAACAGAAGCATTTCAACCTTTTAGAATGGGGTGAGGACTAGGCTGACCATATGAAAAGGAGGACAGGGCTCATGTAACTTTAACAGTTGTAGAGAAAAGGGAATTTCAGCCAGTGTCATTTGTATGCAATTAGTTCCTGGTGAAATTCCCTCTTCATCACAACAGTTAAAGTTGCAGGGGCCCTGCCTTCTTTTGTATATGGTCACTCTAGTATACTGCATGCACCTTTAACTGTTGTGATGAAGAGGGAATATTACCAGTGGTCTTCCACTACACCCTTCCTTTCCCCCTTCTCATGTATGCTTCTTAGGGTGACCATATGAAAAGGAGGATAGGACATCTGTATCTTTAACAGTTGTACTGGAAAGGGAATTTCAGCAGATGTCATTTGTATGCATACAGCACCTGGGGAGATTCCCCCTTCATCACAACAGTTAAAGCTGCAGGAGCTATTCTAGAGTGACCAGATACAAAAGAGGGCAGGGCTCCTGCAACTTTAACTGTTGTTATGAAGAGGGAATTTCACCAGGAACTAATTGCATACAAATGACACTGGCTGAAATTCCCTTTTCTCTACAACTGTTAAAGTTACATGAGCCCTGACCTCCTTTTCATATGGTCAGCCTAGTGAGGACTGTACAATAGGCTGACCAGATAAAATCCAGGTCAGGGCTCATGTAACTTTAACAGTTGTAGAGAAAAGGGAATTTCAGCCAGTGTCATTTGTATGCAATTAGTTCCTGGTGATATTCCCTCTTCATCACAACTGTAAAAGGTGCATGCACTATACTAGAGTGACCATATACAAAAGAAGGCAGGGCCCCTGCACCTTTAACGTGATGAAGAGGGACTTTCACCAGGAACTAATTGCATACAAACGACACTGGCTGAAATTCCCTTTCCACTACAACTGTTAAAGTTACATGAGCGCTGACCTGGATTTTATCTGGTCACCCTACTGTACAAAAGCCAAAAAAAAACAAACAACTTTTGGTTGGGGGAAATCCAGCAGAGCCTTAAATGTAGAGGAGAAAGGTGTCCCATTGCCGGGCCAGTTTCAGAAGAGAAATGGGCCTGGTGGCAGCATGTTATCCTTTCCTCAGGCAGAAAAATGTCTTCAGCTGGCCCCAATAAAGATTACACCCAAGCAAGAACTTTTTGCCTCAACATTTCACTTCACACAGAATTTGGTGGTAACTCAGGCTAGTTCTACACTACTGCTTGTTAGCATATTGATGCACACTGATAACTTTTGGGGTACATTGCACATTCCATATACATCTTACATTATCCCTTTCCGCACCAGCCATTTTTCGATGGGCTGCCCCTGCCTGCTCACAGAGAGTCCGCATGACTCACAGAGCATCCCGCAAGCAGGCAGGGGCCAGCCCTCCATTTTCCCAGGAGTTCAGGGAACACTATTATCTCAGTTCGTTCCCTGCTCCTGAGAGGGCAGCGAGATGGGCGGCTGATGTGGCCACCCATCCTGGGCACAGCCACGCTTACCTGCAAGTAAGCGCGGCTGCACTAATGGCCATGGAGCCGCACCGCATGGCTCTGAGGCCATCAGGAGGGGGGGGGGGACAGCGAAATCGCCATCCCCAGGATGGCAGGGGGGAGGGGGCCATGATCGCATGCAGGGTTTTTTAGAAAATTAATTAACCTTTTGCGCACAAGTGCTCGTGCGCTCTTCCATGGCTCTTTTTTAAAAAACAAAATGGCCGGCGTGACTTGCAGCAGCCCAGGAGAAGCCCGGGCCGCCACACTGTGGTGCAGCCTCATTGCGCCGAAGCCGGAAGTGGCTACTTCCAGGTTTCCCCACTTCCTTCCATTTCTGGCCCTATGGGGCAGAAAGGGCCACTGTCTTATTTCCCTCTTTTTATTCCGCATTATTAAAATACTGCAACAAATGTAATTGTGTGTCCTTCGAGGTATAAAAGTGCAAGAAGTATATAGTGTTACCATGATGAGATAGTAATAATTTGAAACAAGGTGTAGATCTGGCCCAGATCTCACAGTTATTCCTATTATTTTCACTGCTGGGGAAAAGGCTCCTTGACTTACCTCTACTTACAAAGGTATTTATGATCTCTGCTGTGACTAGTTTTATTGTATTTCTTATTATATTGATAAACTCTTTTTATAGATCTTGTAGGATGCACTGAAGGCTTTTTAAGAGGAAAGGTGGTGTAGAAATTAAGGAGGAATGAATCTGTCCATTTTCCTTTCTTCGGTATTTGTTTTAATTCTTAAGCTTTTTTCATCTTGAATATGAATCAGTTGGTGAATGTTGGGAAATTCCAATAAAAAACGATCTGAAATGAAATTCTCACACATTTTCACTGTTCAAATTCAGCAGGTACAGGGAAAGAACCATGTTCTACCTGCCTGCCAGATAGCTGGTAAAGACGAGAATCCTGTCAGAAAAAAGAGGCGGCCATCTTAATTGAGTACCACAAATACAGCCGAATGCACAGGGATTGAAAGCCAGACTTTTAAGACTAAGTACTCAAAAACCTGGGCCTGGTTGGATGCATCTGTCCATTTTGATTTCTCCCATATTTGAATATTTTAACTCCCATGAACTTTCTATCCTGAATATGAAGAAATTTTTGAATTGGTAATTACAAAAAGGACAAACTGAAATGAAATTTTCACTCATCCCTTGCAGAAATTACTTAAATAAATAAGCATGTGCAAGGCAGTTGCTTATCAGCTTAATGGTCACTTTCCCGTCGTGTCCAGCAGACTTTAACTGGATTCCTCCTTCAGGGAGGGTCTTCAAGCTGTAACCTCTGGTGAGTGGCAAGCCTAACGGACTGCCTTCCACCTCCTCTCAACTCTGCCCACTTGACCCTGCAGCAGACTCTGGGATCTATCAATTCTAATGCTCCCTCCCTGTCCGACAAAGACTGAGTTCCCAAGGAGTGGGGAATGATCTCTGAGCCTGATCCTCCTGTTCAATAAGCTCCTGGGAAGATTCCTCCTTGGCTCCTGGAGAGTCATGGGCTGCCTCTACAAGAGGCATTTAAAGCTCTTTCAAGGCGCATTAAAAATTTACCTCTACAAGAACGGAGCGCAAATCGGGCATAGAGGCGCGTTTTCTCTCCGATTATGCGCATTATCGAATGCGCGTTAAATAGCGAGTTTTATTTTGCTCCAGCCGTTAAAGCACATTTTGACTATGTGAACAAGCGATTCTCCGCATGTCAACAGTTTAAATCACGTTTCGGTTGTCCAGTAATGCGCTTCGCCGGCTCTCGTACAGAGGTATTAGGCGTAAATGCGCTTCTGCGAATATGTGCATAATCGCCTAACCAGGCGTAAAGGCGAATTCTTGTAGATGAGGCCTTGGAGAATTTCCTCCCCTGCTTCCTGTCTTGACTAGTCTACTTCTTCTTCAGGCTTTGAGTCTAATTTGGGATCCACATCAGGGAGACCATGCCTGATCCTGATAGGTTTATGCCTTCTTAAGGAGGCTTGACACATACTTTGGTAATAGAAACATCTGGAAACGTTAATCTGGAATCTTCCTGACTTTTTGACACTGGACTATTTTGAGACAGCTTCCTCAAATCAAATGTAACTCTGGCTGAAGGATCAGTCCAAAAAATGCTCAAGATTTATCATGGGATCTTATTTCCCCTCCCATGTATCAGTGCTGTTGTTTTTAAGACTCCTGCTGCAAGAAGGGCATCCAGACAAATAATATAGTTCCTATGACCAAACGAGGAGGAAGCACAACCCACCACATCCTTTATGGCCTTGTGCTCAGCAGGAGCTTTCCAGTAGATGTGTGTGATTAAACAATTAAGCATTATTGGAAACTAAATACACTGTTAATAAATCAAGTCTTTTTATCTCCACTTAGCACCAGATTTTGTGAGTGGTAATGAGCTAAAAGGACCTGAAGCAAAGAATGGATGATTGCACATGTTATGTAAACAGGTTTATTTTGGAAGCTTGTAGGCTTGCATGCTGCACTTAAACTACATTTGTTCTGGTTCCATAATGACCATTTGATCCCATTTGATAATGAGTGAGAGACAATGCAGGCTGTGCTGTTTGAGTCGGCCTGTTTCCATAGGAATGAGTTGGGACAATGTATGCTAGGGGTGTGCACGGACCCCCCGGATCGGATCGGGACCCGGATCGGGACCTCCAATTTTGTCCCGGACCGGTTCGGACAAAATCGGAGGCCCCCCGGACCGGATCGAGTCCGATCCCTACCCAAAAATCGTACATTTTTGGATCGGCCGCCATTTTTTTCCCCATAGACTTGCATTGCAATGCAAGTCTATGAGGAAAAAATGGTGGCGGGTGGGTAAGGGGGGGCCTAACTCCCTCCCCCCCCCCGGGGCCGTCCGCTGTGGACGGCCCCGGCAGGTAAACCCCCTCCCCCGCGCTCCCTACCCCCCCTGGGGCCGCCCGCTTCCATCCGCTGGCGCCCGCGGGCGCCAGCGGATAGAAGCGGACGGCTCCGGGGGGGGGGGTAAGCCCCCTTCCCCGCCACTGCTTACCTTCTCGGCCCGTCCGGCGCCGGCGGCTACTACCAGCGGGCTCCGCGGCCTACTCTCGAGTAGCGCGCCGGGTGATGACATCACCCGGCGCGCCATCCTAGAGCAGGCCGCGGAGCCTGCTGGGAGTAGTAGGCGCCGGCGCCGGACGGGAGCCGCCGGGCCGGGCAGGTAAGGGCCCCCCTCCCCCCTCCCCCCTCCGCGCGCCCCCTCCTCCCCTCCACGCACCCCCTCCTTACCTTTCCGGCCCGGCGGCTCCCGTCCGGCGCCGGCGCCTACTACTTCCAGCAGGCTCCGCGGCCTGCTCTCGAGTAGCGCGCCGGGTGATGACATCACCCGGCGCGCCATCCTAGAGCAGGCCGCGGAGCCTGCTGGGAGTAGTAGGCGCCGGCGCCGGACGGGAGCCGCCGGGCCGGGCAGGTAAGGGCCCCCCTCCCCCCTCCGCGCGCCCCCTCCTCCCCTCCACGCACCCCCTCCTTACCTTTCCGGCCCGGCGGCTCCCGTCCGGCGCCGGTGCCTACTACTTCCAGCAGGCTCCGCGGCCTGCTCTCGAGTAGCGCGCCGGGTGATGACATCACCCGGCGCGCCATCCTAGAGCAGGCCGCGGAGCCTGCTGGGAGTAGTAGGCGCCGGCGCCGGACGGGAGCCGCCGGGCCGGGCAGGTAAGGGCCCCCCTCCCCCTTCCGCGCGCCCCCTCCTCCCCTCCACGCACCCCCTCCTTACCTTTCCGGCCCGGCGGCTCCCGTCCGGCGCCGGCGCCTACTACTTCCAGCAGGCTCCGCGGCCTGCTCTAGAGTAGCGCGCCGGGTGATGACATCACCCGGCGCGCCATCCTAGAGCAGGCCGCGGAGCCTGCTGGGAGTAGTAGGCGCCGGCGCCGGACGGGAGCCGCCGGGCCGGAAAGGTAAGGGCCCCCCTCCCCCCTCCGCGCGCCCCCTCCTCCCCTCCACGCACCCCCTCCTTACCTTTCCGGCCCGGCGGCTCCCGTCCGGCGCCGGCGCCTACTACTTCCAGCAGGCTCCGCGGCCTGCTCTAGAGTAGCGCGCCGGGTGATGACATCACCCGGCGCGCCACCCTAGAGCAGGCCGCGGAGCCTGCTGGGAGTAGTAGGCGCCGGCGCCGGACGGGAGCCACCGGGCCGGAAAGGTAAGGGCCCCCCTCCCCCCTCCGCGCGCCCCCTCCTCCCCTCCACGCACCCCCTCCTTACCTTTCCGGCCCGGCGGCTCCCGTCCGGCGCCGGCGCCTACTACTTCCAGCAGGCTCCGCGGCCTGCTCTAGAGTAGCGCGCCGGGTGATGACATCACCCGGCGCGCCACCCTAGAGCAGGCCGCGGAGCCTGCTAGTAGTAGTAGGCGCCGGCGCCGGACGGGAGCCACCGGGCCGAGAAGGTAAGTGCCCCCCTCCTCCCCCCCCCGCTGTCCACTTTCATCGGCGGGCGCCCGCTGGCGCCCGCCAATGGAAGCGGCGGTGGGCGCCAGTGGGCGCCCGCCGATCCGCCGATCCGCCGAACCGGTTCGGAGCTTTTTCGGACCGGTTCGGATTGGATCGGCCGATCCAGCTGCGGGATCGGAAATCGGATAATTTATCCGATTTCCCACTGGACCGGACTCGGATCGTGGATCGGGTCCGATCCAGTGCACATCCCTAATGTATGCTTTTAACAGCCTGTAACAAGCTCTGTCAGGAGTAAACACAGTGATTAAACTACCCCCCCCCCACACACACACACACAAAGTTGCATGTCCTTAATTAGATTCATGGCACAAACAGCTTCATTTATTTATTTAATTAATTAAAAAGTCAAAACTCAAAATGATTTGGCGTCAGGGTCCAAAATGCACAACAGAAAAGATTTCACAGAACTGGAAAGAGAGACTAACACAATCAAAGAGTTGGGGTACCTTCCCTATCCAGAAAGGGTCAAGTGTTTGGGGCTTTTTAGCTGAAAAGAAAGATGACTAAGTGGCCATGAATGATAGAGGTGTATAAAATTAGGACTCTTGTGGCGAGAGTTATTGTTTTGTTGTTGCCTTTCTGGAACTGAGGATCACCCAGTGCAGATGGCTGGTTGTAGGCTGAGGAATGGCTCCTTTAAACAACATCGAACAGACTGTTAGAATTCACTACCCCAAGATGTACTGATCAGCACTAGCTTAGTGCCAAACTTGGCATCACCAAAATGTGCCGTTTGTGCCAAAAGCAGCAGCTGCACATTTGGCTCCCACCTTCCACTCAATGACGTCCAACAGAACTTCTCTGTGGTCTGAGCTCCTGATGTTCCACATTCTCCATTCTCTGCCAGGAGCACTCAATGGTGTGAAATGGGCCCAGGGAAATGTAGAGTGTAGGGCTGGATGGACTCACCTACAACCAGCTTGGGCGGATGCTTGCCCAACTGCTGCCATCCACCCAGGGGCAGTGCCAGGGGGCACGGGAGGCAAGTGCCCCCCCAAACAAGAGCTTGCCACCCCATTTGCCACCCCAGTTGCTGGCAGAGCTGGTTTTACCAGGAGGTTTCACCCAGGCAAAGCACAGCAAGGGTTAAAAGTTAGCCTTGCCCGAAGCCAGGCGTCTGCATTGTGGCCTTTGTTCTCCTAGGTTTCAGAGAAAAAGAGAGATGAAGCCACATGGGCCAGCTTGTGGCTGCCTTCTCGAAGGCCAACCTCAGCTGTTTTAGAGGGGAGAGAGGTGGCCTGTCCTCTTCAGCCCCTTAGCCCTTTCCCCTCACTCAGCAGCAGGGACAGGAAGCCAGGCAAGCCCAGATGCCAGTTGATTTCTGCTGATAATCATCTACACTTTCCAGGTACTGGTAATAGTATTTTTTTATATTCCATCATTACTTGTTAGGGCTGTTACTTGTATACAGACTTTTTATGTTGTTACTAAATCCCTATAAGATCCCAGGTTGAAATTAGGAGTGGGGGAAGAATTTGTGGGAAGGGGATGTTTAAAGCTTTCCAGCCACTGCTGCTCTCACTCCCCACTTGCCCCAAATCCTGCTTTTTGCCCTAACTGGGGAAAATACAGAGTGGACTAGTTTCTCTCTTACCCCCACCCCCTCCTTTTGTATTTGGTGGGTTGGTTGGGAGTAGCTGCTAGGGAATGACCTTAAAAGCAACCATGCACAACCTGGCACTGTCTAGATGGTTTGGACCACAACTCCCAGTATTCCTGACTATTGATCATGTTGTCTGGGGCTGATGGGAGTTTAAGTTCAAAACTTCTGGAGAGCACCAGGTTGGGGAAGACTTTTTTAGAGGAAGAATAGCTGGCAGTGTAAATACCCTTTACCAAGATTCCATCCTCTCTTCCCAATTGCAATTGTCCACTTATTTTCATTTAAAATATTTTTAGAAGGTAGAACTTTGGGGAAAACTTTTACACATTTACATTTTATATTGTAATCTATAATGCAATTTGTGGTTTTAATTGTTGTGAACTGACCACAGAGTTTCATTGTAATGATTGGTTTGTGCCACTTTTTAGGATTTATTACACAATCCTATGCATGTTTACTCAGAAGTAAGTTACTGCCAATGGGTATTAGGAGCCCTTCTGGGCAAGAAAAGGGTTAATGGCTGTTTTCCCTCCCCTCTTTGCTTTCAGTTCCCCCAACAGTTGCTGGGTTCAACTGTTTGTAAATATGGCCTAGAATCCATTTTGTTTTGCTGTATTTCAGTCATATTGTGAAAATGTGGTTTTAAAAAACCCGTTCTTTCCTTTTTGTGGTGCAAGTTAACATATATTCCTGGCTAAATTCCTTCTGTTTTATGGGACATACTCTTTTCTTCTTCTTTTGAAACTGTGATTATGTAACCCAAACTCACTCACTTACAGACATTGATTCTTATTTTCCTGCTGTCTCAGTTTGCCTATGTGTGAAATGGGTTTCGTAGTCTCCCATCTCCCTTTAATTTAAATCTTAGAAGAGTGGGCTTGGCTATAAATACCTTTCTCTGTGTTGTGACATACGCTGAATAAATTGTTTTTGAAGACATTTTTTAAAAAGAGCCTCATCTCTGCTGGTTCTGAGAATTTAGTATGCTGCAATTATGTAACCAAACATACACTTGCTGCTCTAGCACCAACTGTAGAGCAGCAAGAACACCCTCAGAAGAATTAATCTGCTTATTCCATGGATCTCTTCCTTTTTTTCTCAGGACAGAAAGCCAGGAAAAATGAAAGGGGGAGGAAAGAAATGGGCCTCATCTACAAGAATTCGCCTTTACGCCTGGTTAGGCGATTATGCGCATATTCACAGAAGCGCATTTACGCCTAATACCTCTGTACGAGAGGCGGCGAAATGCGATTTAAACTGTTGACATGCGGAGAATCGCTTGTTCACATAGTCAAAATGCGCTTTAATGGGCGGAGCAAAATAAAACTCGCTATTTAGCGCGCATTCGATAATGCGCATAATTGGAGAGAAAAACGCACCTCTACGCCCGATTTGCGCTCCGTTCTTGTAGAGGTAAATTTTTAAATGCGCCTTGAAAGAGCTTTAAATGCCTCTTGTAGAGGCAGCCTTAATCTGTACCTTCTCCACATCTTACTTTTTTTCCCTCTGAAAATTAGGACAGGAATGGGGTGGGAAGAATTTACTCACAGTGCAAGCCTATGAATGTTTACTCACCATATTCAATGCCTTTAATTTCTTTTATTCCATATTACAGTGCAATGGGTTGCAATAAAAAAACAAACCACCCAGCTTCATCAAGAGCTTCAACTTCAAAAGCTTTATCTTTTGGATCTTTGGACTAGTACTTCACATGCATTGGGTTTCCCAGGGGTACAGGGCCCAGGTGTATCAGTTTGCTCTTTCCTTACACATAGGCCCTTTCCATACCATAGGGGTGTAGAGGGCAGGGAGCGAGCGATCCCTGAAGTAGCCACTTCTGGGATCGTCGCTCTCAAGCTACATGTAACGGGAGCGACGGCCCAGGCTGCTCCCAGGCCGTTGGAAGTCACGCCCTGCATTTTGTTTTTGTTTTTTAATAGAGAAGAGCGTTCCTGCACTCCAGCGCAAAAGTAAGTATATAAAAAAATAAATGCCACATGTAATCACGCCCTCTCCCCCCGCCATCCTGGGGATGGCGATTTTGGTTTTGCCCCCTCTCCTGATGGCCTTGGAGCTGAGCAGTGCAGCTCCATGGCCATTGGTGCTGCTGCTCTTACTCGTGCATAAGTGCGGCAGCACCGGGGCAGCTGGCCACATCTTCCACGGTCCCGGGAACATCCTGGGACCACAGAAAAATTTGGGATTTTTCTGGTTCTGGGGAACCAGGAAAAATCCCTGCCTGCCCCCCCCCCCCCCCGCTGTGGTACTCCCTGTGCGTCATGCAGATTCACAGGGAGCAGCCGGGGTCCATCCCAGGCATTTTGCCTGGTGTGGAAAGGGCATAAGAGTCTACCTTTCTGGTTCTGGTTCAAAAGAAAGTGTTCTGTCTGTTTAATTAGGGTGACCATATGAAAAGGAGGACAGGGCTCCTGTATCTTTTAACAGTTGTATAGAAAAGGGAATTTCAGCAGGTGTCATTTGTATGCATGCAGCACCTGGTGAAATCCCCTCTTCATCACAACAGTTAAAGCTGTAGGAACCTTAGATGATGACATACAAAAGAGGGCTGGGCTCCTGCAGCTTTAACTGTTGTGATGAAGAGGGAATTTCACCAGGTGCTGCATGCATACAAATGACACCTGCTGAAATTCTCTTTTCTATACAACTACAGGGGCCTTGTCCTCATTTCCCTATGGTTCATATACTTTGCCCCTTCTGTGCCCCCCCCCCCCCAATTTTTTTCTCTGGTGCTGCCACTGCATCCACCCCAGCTCAACATACTACTCAAATTTCCTCATGGCTCAGCAAGCACCTGACAAGGCTGCAAGCCTATCCGCCCTGGTAAGGAGCCTCCATTGTTATGCATAATAAAGGCTCTGGAAATTTACCGTAAAGGTCTGATGGAAGCAAGACTAAATGCATGAATGGAGCATTCAGGCCTTTAATCTTGCGTAAATAGGACAAAAGCAGACAGCTGCCAGGCACTCGGTGGGCTGCACAGGTGCTCAAAGCCTGTCAAGCTGGGTCTGGGTTGGGGCACATGCAAAGGAGTCTGCCAGACTCCTGAACCCAGCTGGGCACCTGTGACATCCTTAGTAGAGTGTCATGGTGTCAGAGACCATGGTTACATTCCACTAGACATTACATAAAGGGAGATTAGATACACAGATCTTTTCTGCAACCAACACACATTCATTAAGTTTGGCGTTAAATCTAGTTTGGCTTTAAGAAAGATTAAACTGATTCACAGAGGATATATCAATGGCAATTAGCCATGGCAGCTAAATGAAGGCCACATTGTCAGAGGCAGTATAACTCTGAATACCAACATGCTGGTGACAAATAACAGGGGAAAGACAACATCTTGCTGCTGTACTAGTGAACAGCCAGAAAACTGGAGTAGTTAGATCATTGCAATGATCCAGCAAGGCAATTACTATTTTCTAGTTCTTATGATTCTTACATCCCACCCCAAGCAACACTGGTATGATCAAATCCAGACACAAGGGAGACTCCTGTGTAATATGGAATTCAGCTGTTTAGACACTACAATATACGACATATTATAGACTATATAGACTTTTCTTTTGTCCACTCAACTTTATTGAGTGATTCCAAGTGCTTCCATTATGAGAAGAGGAAAATGTCTCTCCAGCAAGTCTCAGCATAGCGTTCATAATTTTAATACATCTCAGTCATGTCCCTTCTTGGTCATTCCACCCCCGAACTAAAAGCTCCAAATGCTTTAGCCTGTCATGCCCCCCTTGGAGGAATCTTCTTCAAAAGAAGATCTGGAACCTCATGTCCCTGGAAGACGTGCCACTGTAGACCTCTCTTTTGGAAACCACTTGCTAGACTGCTGATATTGTGCTTTGACCATTGTCTGTATCTTGATCACTTGTGCCTGAGACTGATCCTATAACAGACTGAAACTTTTGTGCTTGATCATTTGCCTACTTGACTATTGGATTTGTCCCTGTTTTGGCCTAGCATAGAGGCTAACCCAGTTAAAGATGGACCCAGACTTTCAATACAGGTAGTCCAATGCTTTTTGACCCACATATGGAAACACAGGTTCATGCCCTGTCCTGTAAACCATCAGATAATTGAAGACCCCAAAACATAAGAACGGCCTTGCTGCCTTGTTTTCCATTCCCACAGTGGCCAACCACATGCCCCAATGGGAAGCCTACAAGCAGGATTTAAGCGTGATAGCACCCTTCCACTGGTGTTCACCAACAATTGATATTAAAAAACACACTCAATACTTGGAGGGAATATACTCAATTACTGGAGGCAATATATAGCCATCAGACGTAGTAGACAGTTGATAGCCTTATCCTCTAATCCTCTTTTAAAGCTATCCAACTTAGTGGTCATTACTACATCTTCTGGTAGCAAGTGCCATAATTTAACTATGTGCTCTGTGAAGAAGTGTTTTATTTTATCTGCCCTGAATCTCCAACCATTGAGCTTCATTGGAGGACCCAGGATCTAGTATTATGACAGAATGAAAAAGTAAAATAACTCCCTATCCACTTTTTCGATCACAAGCACCATTCGGAAGATGCCACCAATTCTGTCATTGAGTTGAAGCCATTCTGCAGCTAACAGGCAAGAAGCACAGCTGTCTCTCTGATAAGTCCTTGGTGAAGCATATTGTGTTGTTCTGCCATTCCTCAACTCTTCCACCTCCAGATTCTTCTGGCATCCATTCAGTAGCTACCTGCAAAAGACAAACCCTGTGATGTGCTTGAGAAAAAACATCACCTCTAAGACGACAGGGATTCTAGAGGCCTTCCTCTACAGCAGGGTCAGATGTATGGAGAACAGACTCATAGCAATCCATAAACACTTCCCTTGAAGTTGAACCTCCAAGATAAGCAAATAGCACATCAGATCAGGGCCAGAGAACACGTTTTACATGAGTGGCTCTTTAACTAAAGTGACAGCCGCCTTCCTCAAGGTTAAAAAGATAAATGATCCAATTTACTTTTGCTTGTTGGTTTGAATTATAGTACAAGTTCATTTTTCCAAACGTCTTGGGGCACATCAAAAACATATTTGGATAAATGAAAGGTCAGATCAAGGGGAGTGCTATTATGTAGAGTTCCATTGACAGGTCATTCCTAGGAGGCTGCACCGTGGATTTTAATAACCAGCTTTCCTATAAAGCGGATTGGGTGACAGGGGAATATTTTCTTCATTTGCGATGAACATTTGTATTGGATGTATTGTATTCCCAACCTGGCACTCTCCAGATACTTTGGTCTTCAATTCCCAGTATTCCCGACAATTCACCATGCTGGCTGGGGCTGATGGAAATTGAAGTCCAAAGCACTGGGAAGACAGTAGGGCCAGTATTTAATGGTATCGTTCCGCAAACTCAAATAGCACTAGTGGAGCTCTGCTGAACCTTTCTGTTGTGCAAGGAGTTGCACATTGCATTTGCACAAGCATTGTGAAGCCAGTTGTGCAATGGGTTGCACAAGCAGCCCATTGTACAACAGGTTGCACAAGCACAATGCACAACTGAGCTTTCCCAAAAACACTTGCACAAATGTAACTAATTGGATTCTTCTCTTGTGCCTCGTTTAGAACCGAGTGTCATTTGCCCCAGTGGATGACACAGTTGGATACTGCCCTAGGTTGAGAAAGCCTATGTGAAAGCATGATTGGGCACCTTGAGCCTAGAGAGTGACTTTGAGAAGCATGGGCAGGATCTACACTGCTGCTTTAAAACAGTTTATAACAGTAGTGACAACTGTTCACACCCAGGACACATTCCATATACCATTTTCAAAGTATTATATCCTACTTGGTATAGATGTGACCATGCTCTCCTTTTGACCAGTTGCATATCCCAACACTTACTATTGAGAAAGAGGACCGTAGCTTTGCGATGCTGCTCCGAACTCCTATGCTGTTGTTATTTAGTTATGCAGTTGACATGATGCTTTGCCAAGTAACATAAGTGAAACAGCCAGGTCCCTGCCCCATGAACCCTGCAATACACATTTTGACAGTGAAGGAGAGAGGGAGAGGAGGGCAAGGTGATCTAGGGTTTGACTTGCAGATCTTCTATAAGTCACATTTGTTGCGCGCTCGCGCTCTCTCTAAGCACTCGGTTTTTGAAAACTCAAATTCATATTTTCATCTTTAATTTTTCCAAATTTTTCTTTCATATCCTTTTGACAAAAGCCCTCTGACATGCTGCTAAAAGTGATTTTAAACCACCTTTATTTTTTTCAATGGGAAAATAAATTAAGCTCATCCAAATCCATACCTTTCGATATCTGTACCCACTCAGTTGACAGTTGCTGGAACAAAATCTATTTTGCTAGTTACCCACCATTAAAGGCCAGAATTACTGTGCTTTACTTCTTCAGTGTTGACCCTGTGACTTCCTTCCTTGTTCAAGTCACGCCCAGCTTAATATAAATATTTAACTTTAAGGAAGCCCTCATGTCCAACGGCTAGGAGTTGCACAATAAATAGATAAAACCGTTTGGACGTGAGGGACTAAATGAGTGAATGAAAGGGACTGAATGATGTGATATAGCATATTGGAAAGGGTGAGAGCTCTGGCCTCAGAGGGCCCTGATTCAGATCTTAGCCCTGATTCAGATCTCTCCTAAGCTTACTGGGAAGATTTAAGTAAGACAGTGTTCCTTCAGCCTTGAGTTCCATCCCCCAAATTCGCAATATGTGTGCCTTGCTCAGTCTGCTGTCCAGGTGCTGTTGATGGACAACTTGAAGGCCCAGATCTTTTGATAGTTCTTTATCATTAAACCAGACTTGGGCCTTTCAGGTAAAAGACAAGCCCCCTGGCTTCAAGTAGAAGACTGTCCTCTGTAAAAGAGGGCACATGGCCACCCTGAAAAGGTTGGGGGACCTGCTGAATGGTTCTTTTGGTTGGAGGCACCTTCCTTGAGTGTGCCTCCGCTCACGGAAGGCAGATCCTGGATCCAATCCACAGTACATAGGAAGGCACAGACACAGCTCTGTCTAAATGGGAAAAGAAGCTAGGAGAGGAAAAAGTGGGCACAATGCAATCCCCCCATGTGGAGCAGCATTAGGGTGACCATATGAAAAGGAGGACAGGGCTCCTGTACCTTTAACAGTTGTATAGAAAAGGGAATTTCAGCGGTTGTCATTTGTATGCATGCAGCACCTGGTGAAATTCCCTCTTCATCACAACAGTTAAAGCTGCAGGAGCCCTGCCCTCTTTTGTATCTGGTCACTCTAGAATAGCTCCTGCAGCTTTAACTGTTGTGATGAAGGGGGAATCTCCCCAGGTGTTGCATTCATACAAATGACATCTGCTGAAATTCCCTTTCCAGTACAACTGTTAAAGATACAGATGTCCTATCCTCCTTTTCATATGGTCACCCTAAGCAGCATACATGAGAAGGGGGAAAGGAAGGGTGTAGTGGAAGACTAGATGGCCTCCCTATTTCATTTTGATTTTGAAGATACTGGGATTTGACTGACAGACTTCAGGTTGTGTTAATAAATTGGTGTCAGCCAGTGACTAACCTTGGCTCTTTGTTGTAAGTCGCCTTAGATGATGATGGGCACAAAAGTACTTGCTTCTCACAGTTGGTGAATGGTTCAATGAAGAAACTTGGGAAGTGTTAAAACTTAACTTTGTAATCCCATTCAGAGAAGGGAAAATCATCTGATGACTTCTTACAGGGATGTGTTTGGCGACAAACATGTTATTTTCTGTAAGAAAGTGGTCTAAAAATATGCCTGGCAGATCCTGGATTTATGGCAAATGTTTCAATATCCAGTTGCAACTGGTGCTTAAAAAGTGTGGTTTCTTATCTGACCTGGTCTTGTGGTGTTACAGTTTTACTGTTTATGCCTGAATTTTAGTTATTTTTTTACCATCTTGTTCCCACTGCTAGATAGCTACCTCAGCACGCGAGCCGAGGCAAAACCCTACTGCTCACCAAAGGCTGCAAAATGGGACAACAGAATCAATACTTGCCTGCCAGTTAGACATCATTGCAGAAAGGCAGCACAGTATTGGAAGAGGCGAACTCATGCCCTGGAGTGAAAATCTGCAATCACGTTCAGTCCCAAATGCGGGATGTCTGAGCTCTTGAGAGCATTTGCTGGTACACTGAATTAAATTTAGAGCTCTTCAAATCCGTCTGTGGATTTGTACAGTTCACTTTTGACCTGGATTTGGAATGGGATTTGGATTCCTATCTTGCATTAACACCTGTGTCTCATACATTTCATGCTGGCGAGCTATGAGCCGGAGAATAAGCAGGCAAGAGAGCTGAGGGGTGGACGGGGGAACGGACGGAGAGACGGGACTGAAGCTGTGTCAAAGTAACTGTAAAATTGACATGCTCCCCATCACCGCAGCATAAGGCTATAACGTTTGAGAAGCCACTAATAGAAATGGGCAGTCTTGACCTTTGGTAATTTAGTGTCCCTGCACCACACTGGATGCCAAAACTCTGTGTCTGCCCATCTCTGCTTCCTTCTAATTCCTCTTATGGATATAGAAGCCTGATGGGGTTTCCCTTGCTGATCATGGAGCCAAAGCAGACACAACTTTAAATGTGTGTTTAGCCCCTGCTATTGCACTACTGGTACAACAACTAGGGATGAATGGATAGTGTAAAACCCTTTTAGCCTGTGTTTCACAGATTATCGGGCACTTTTAGTTCCATTGCCTGCTCATTGATGGAATTGGATTTTATTTAGGATTTGTGTCAATTTGCACTTGCATAAACTTGCACCTGAAAAAAATGCACAATTCACCCATTTTGGTGTCAGAATTCATGCAAATTCACACTTGCAGAAATGCACATATCCCTGCAATATGCACATTTTCACCCTTTAGCCTATGAGGGAAATGCACATTTCCAGCCAGAGGGGTTTATTTTGTATATGTTTCTATTACTAAGTGGTGCAAAATTCTGGAAAGTTAAAATAAAATGGTCTGTGAGTCTGCAGAAACTGCCTGACTGAGGAAAAGCCAGTCTGCTGCAAAATCCATGGGTTGGATAATGGTCTTTTAAGATGCCGCAAAGCTTGTGTTGCTGTCATAAACAGGTGCTGTTCACTCAACTGGCAATGAAAATCAGAGGTAACAGAAACATGAACGAAGGCAAAGCATTTCTTAGCATGGAAGGTTCTTAAAACTTCTCAGCAGTTGTTCCTTGCCAGCTAAATTGCTCTGCATCACTGCCTCACTCCCAACTCCAACCAACCTCTTGCTGTTGGGACTCTGAGTAAAAGTTCTCAAGGGACAGGTGGGCATATGTGCAAGCAACAACAAAAATGCTTAATCTGGGACCAGAGCAGAACCTTTTAAAAATGGCATCTTACTGACCAAATAACTACAAACAAGGTATTAGAACACACGGGGGGGGGGGGGGAGTTACAGGGCTCATGAAATAGGTACCACTGGAGAGTATAAAGCTTTTCCCTGCACCACGGCTGTTTTGGGGCAATGCATTTCACATCTGCATGACGAGATTGCCAATTTATGGGTTGGATCCCACACTGGTCATCCACTAGCAGAACAGAACCACTGGCGGAGTAGATTTCCCCTCCCCACTTGCAATCCTCCTTGCTGTAACCATCCAGAGGTTTGGCAGACTCTCTGGAGAAGATTTGGCATGCACAGGGGCTGTGGTGTGTGTGTGTGTGTGTGTGTGTGTGTGTGTGTGTGGAGAGGACAGGGAAGTCCTATTGTCCAAACAGAAGTCCCATTGCACCAGCAGATGTCTGCTGGAATGAAATTGGATCCGACCCTATGACACTTCTGGAATTGAACTGCAGATATGTTGAAGAGTGGGTATGATCCATTTGAAAAGCTGAATGTCAGCTTCTATGTGTAGAATGGAGGGGATGCTATTTCATCCTCTACCTCCTGTGCAAATTGTTTTGGGCAGGCCCTGGGAAGAGGAACCCATTAGAAGGCTTCTGGAGAAGATCATGGGCAGGTTCATGTGGGGGAAGATGCCCCCTCAAGTATCCAAGTGTCAAGCAATATTCAGTAGAGTCGTGGAGCCAGGGTAAAAACTCCATGACCTTTTGATTAGCAGGGACAATCATATCATCCACCACTCCCCTCAGGCTTCCCTGTTTTCTCATAGCTTAGCTGCAGTCCTCACCATAGCTGGTGTTAAAATGGATTTTCCAAGCAATAATATATAGTTGTGAGCCATATCTGTTGTATTTGAGAGTGGCTTGGTCATGAATGGGCAATTAAGACTCATTAGCTTTACAAAAGACCTAATTGTGGTGGAGATGAAAAACCACTAGAACTATTTTGTTGATATGGCTCAGAACAGCTGATTGCACTTTTGGACTCTGGGGGTGTGGCTATGGAGACTGTCACTTCAGAGTTTGCCACAACACCATAGGCCATATGGTACTTTAAAGGGAAGGGTCAGTGCTCAGAAATGGATTGGAGGTCCCTAGAGCTCTTGAAGCACTGGTGAGAATTGTCTCTAATGCCCAGACCCTTTTAGTAGCCTCACAGCTGTGTCTTGAAGAAACTGCCATTTCTGGCCAGTCTTCAAGGGCAGCCCCATGTACGAACCATTACAGTAGTCTAACCTGGAGACTGCCAGAGTATGGATAACTACAGTAAAAAACCAAAAAATTAAAGGAGATCCTCAAGTCTGACATGTGCCCATGCCAGCTTCATATAACGTGCAGTATTCTCATTTAATCTCTGCCATCCTTTATCTCTTTTCTTCCTATAGCAAGGGCCTGACTTTTCCAAATTCCTTTTGCATTTGAGCCCCCCACCTTTTTAAAAACAAAGAAATAATGTATTTGCTCATTTGGTTTGCAGACCATTTTGGCTTTTGCTGATTCCCCCAGCAATGTGCCTGCCTGCCAAGCTGATTCTACCTCCCACAGAGCACAAATGCCTGACGGAAGTGTGGGCTGGGGAAAGAGAATCAGAAGGCATCTTTCTCCTAATTCATTTATATAGAACAGCAGCTTTCGCTGCATGCTACAGCTTGGGAGGACATTGATTGTTGTGACTGCATTGTGCTATACACTTCTAATTCATTAATTAATGCTGTTACATAACAGGTCCCATCTGCCTACCGATTCCAGGGTCAAACTGTACCGAACTCACACGGAGACTTAAGGAGGTCTGAACTGACAGAAGGCTGCTTTACAAGGTGAGCATATTTGCATGATCTTCAAGAGCTTTCCTACAGTAAATCAGAAATAAAGAAATAAAGAGTGCTTATTAATATTCTCCAAGGTTTAGAGCCAAATCATGTCCAAAGTCCACAATCAAAATCAGTGACTGTGCATGTTAAGAGAAAGATAAATAAAATTAGAGTAACAGAGAGGGAGGAGGGACATTCACTAGAGAGCCATAAGTGCTTCATAAATCAATACTTTTTTTATGACTTGCATGGAATTTGGATTTTGAGTTTATTGCGATTGCAGAACTACCCCGAATGACTGCCCAATTCAATTCCAGTGCAGGTACTTCTTAACTCATAAAACATTTGTTTCATGCCTATTCTCCAGCTTTTTGTTTTATTGCTTGGTTTATAGAAAAAATATATAACTGCAATCAATCAAGGCTCTTCTTGCATGCTTGTTAAATCCAAAAGGTACATACCAGAAAGTAAGATATTTTCTGGACTTGAGGTCAAGTGTATTTTTATTTCATTTGTTTCTAAAACAAAAACAAAAAAACAGTTGCCCTTGCTTCTAGCAAGCTCTGGATTTAGCTTGGCTATCCTATTACTCTGCTTCCACAATCTCCAGAGGTGTGGAAATTTGTATAAATTGTGAGAACCTGTTCAATAAACCTTCCATCCTTTGGATATTCTGAGTCTTTCTGGTTGGGGAGCACAGCATCCCTCTGCAAGTCCTGCTATGTGTAACAATCTGAAAAGCTTCCCTAGTTCGTCAGTGTTTTTGAATGATTAAGTAAAATAAAAAAAGAGCAAAAAAGGAAAAGAAAGGCATTTTCATGGCTGCTTAGGAGGGTTTTTATTCATTAAAATGTCACACCATCTAGACTTCTCTGTGATCATGCTAGCATTTCTCTCAGGCAACATCTTAGGCATAGTAATGAAAAACAATTCTGCTTAAAAAACAACACACATCCTGAGCTCTATCACTAGACGGCCTTTAATCTCCTTTTTTCCTAGATACGAAACTGTTTCCTCTGCCATTTCCCCCTTCTCTCCCTTAAAGATTTTGTGGCTTTTGTTTTTTTTGGGGGGGGGGCATGCTACTGAATCATAGAATGAGTATGAAGAAGGAGGGAAAGCAAATGGGAAATCATCTGTATCATTTTCAGTATTTTGTACTGGCACAATATTTTTTTTCTAGGCTTCATAGTTTTCCAGCAGCACTATTGTTCATTAATTCAAATATCTCCCAGTTTCTTCCTAACTATTGGATAACATGCCTCAGTTGGGTCTGGGCATCAAGCTATGAAGTCAACAGAATGGTTTGGTGTGGGTTTTACTTGGCTATACTACTGCAAATAGCTGGGGTGGGGAGCTCATGCTTAACTCCTCCCCCAAATAGCTTGCACACAGCTCTGCATGTAACCTTGTACACAGAAAATGAGTGTGTCAGGGAGAAAACAAGGGCCGTTTCTACACCAGCCATTTTTTGCGGCACCGTCCCTGGGTTGTCCCTGTGCATGCAAATGACACACAGGGACTCCCGGGGGTGGGGGGGACGGGGACGGGTTTTCCCCGGGATAAGAGATCCCAGGGAAAACCCGATTCTTCCTGTGGTCACAGGAACATCCCAAGACAGCGGGAGGTGTGGGCGCCCATCCCGCCTGGTGCCCACTTACTCTCGAGTAATTGGGCACCAGAAATGGGCACGGAGCTGCGCCACACAGTTCTTTGCCCATCAAGGGTGGGGAAGCAGGTCTGCCATCCCCAGGATGGCGTGGGTGGGTGGGCCAATTTCGGCGGTTATTTTATTTTTTAAAAAAACCCTTACCATTTCGTTGGCACACAAGTGCGCTCTTCTCGGATCCTTCGGGGGGGGGGGGGGAAATGGCAGATGCAACTGTGCGATGGCCTGGGAGGAAGCCAGGTTGTCACACTTCTTAATATGGAAAGAAGGGGACAATCCCGGAAGCAGGTACGTCCAGGATTCTCCCCCCTCCCTCCCTCTATACCCGTAGGTGTAGAAAAACCCAAGGTTAACAATCCTCTCCCAAGCTGACCCCTCTGTGCCAGGATCAGTCAAAATATGCATACACCTGCAGGTTGAAATGGTACACTCCAGGAAGAGCTGTACCATGCAATTGTATTATTGACCATGTACCTCTGCTTTGGGATTTTCTCTAATCGATTTTATATCCAACATCTTTATTTTTATTAATTTACTATTAAAGAACTTTATACCCCTTTACTACAAAACTCAAAGGAGTTTGAACGTGTGTGTGTGTGTGTATATATATATATATATATATATATATATATATAATGAAGCACATTAAAAACACATACTGAAGACACTCTCGCCTGGAGAAGCCCACTTATAGGACACATGTGAAAGGACTTTCTTTTGTGCTGCTCCCAAGTACTGGGACATACTCCCACTGGGGTTTCATCCAATCCCCACTCTCTCTTTGTTCATGAATGGGAGCAAGACAGACCTTTTTAACTTGGCTTTTAAGGTTGTTCTTAATGTTTTATTATTATTTATTAATTTAACTACTCATATAACTTGATTAATTAAAAGAGATTTCTAAGCAATGTACAGAGGACAAGATTACTTTTCTGGGAATGCCTGCTGGGAAAGCTATGTTTTTAGCAATCTCTGAAAACCTGGAAGGTCACCTGCCCAATTTTAGTGGTAGGGAGTTCCAGAGAGTGGGCAGGTGACACTAAAAGCCCTATTTCAAACCATGATGGATCAAACCTCCAACTTCTTGGGTTCCTCCAGGAAGGCATGCTACCTCCAGTATCCAAGGCAGTAAGCTTGTGTGCACCAGTTGCTCGGGAACATGGGTGGGAGGGTGCTGTTGCACCATGTCCTGCTTTGTTGGTCCCTGGTCAACAGCTAGTTGGCCACTGTGTGAACAGAGTGCTGGACTAGATGAACCCTCGGTCTGATCCAGCAGGGCTCTTCTTATGTTGTTATAGTTTTTATTTTAGAAATGCAATATATAAATACAATAAATAAATAAATAAACAAACCACTAGGGAACATTGAAATTAAAAGCATGGTGAAACAGGATGGTTTTACAGCCTTTTGAAAAGATGACAATGTTGATGCCTTCTGACTCTTGTAAAGGGAGGTTTCCATGTGTTGGACTACTGCTCAAAAAGCCTGACCCTCATCACTGTCCATACCTGTTATAGGGATGGCATGGACAGTAAGGCCAACCCCAAAGCTATGAATGGTCTCTGTTAAGGGTTTCATATAAATGTTGAAAAGCATCAGTGATATCATTGTGGAACAGCCCATCACAATACCCAGGTAGCTGACATAGCCTCTCCAATGATCACTCTCTAAGAATTATCAGATAAAAGGGAATGAGCCCATTGGAGTGATTCTCCTGAGAGTCCAGCCAGATGCCTTTGATTCAGATGTGCCCCATTCATTGGGGAGCCGGGGGGGGCAAAAATGAGCCCCAGACGTCTCAAAGTTGCCCACTCCTGGAATACTATTGACCACTGAGTCAAAAGATATCAACAGATCCAGAAGAATCAACAAGGGGGTATACCCCTAAACTAGGGTGACCAGATAAAATCCAGGTGAGGGCTCATGTAACTTCATGGTCACTCTAGTATAGTGCATGCACCTTTAACTGTTGTGATGAAGAGGGAATTTCACCAAGAACTAATTACATACAAATGACACTGGCTGTAATTCCCTTTTCTCTACAACTCTTAAAGTTACATGAGCCCTGACCTGGATTTTATCTGGTCAGCCTACCCTAAACAATCTCCAGTTGAAGATCATCCCCCAGAGCTACTAATGCTGTCTTGATCTCAGAACTGGGATCAAAGGCAGACTGAAAACAGTCGAGGAATACCTGGAGTTGTTCAACTACATCTCATTCCAAGACCATGGCCAAAAACGAATACTGGTTGAATATTGGATCGATATAATAATCCTATTATACAAGCATTATTTAGAAGTATTCAGCCCAATCTGTGAGTGGAACAGGGCTGGGCCTAGTAACTCCCCCCCCCCCCAATGTTGCACATCTCATGTAGCTTCTCCCCTGAGGTCTGCACATACAGCTCAAACATCTGCAGGTAGTGGGGCTTTGCACATACAGCTGTATGCCTAGGGGCTTCCACACAAGCAGGGAATTTTTCCATGCAATAAGACCCCCCCCCAAAAAAAAATAGAGTTCCCATTCATGTGAAAAGAACCCTATTCATATGGTAATTTTCAGGATTCCACTCTTGTAAGACCGAAGAACTGAAAATATTGGGGAGAGAGGTTGGCTTCCTTTCTTTTTTCCTTTTTTATCTGGCATCCCAATGAGGTGCATTAATATGAAAGTAGAAAATTCTTATTGTAATGAAGCCCCATCAAGGTCTATCTTTTAATTCTGGTTTAAAACCAATGATAGCTGTCAACCGTGAAGCAGTAGTGTCAACGAACGTTCATCGTTGCAAATCAAGGCACCTTTTTGGCTTTTGGAGTGTTGTTAAATTATTTTTTTCTTCCCCATGACTATTTTTTTCTTAATGCCAGTCTCAGACCATACAAAATAATAAAGGAAAGAATGCCTTTGAGCAGAAGACAGGAAGAATTTCCCTCACTGCTTTGTAACCATGGTGTACCTCCACATCTCCCTGATTTTTTTAAAAAAAGCATGGCTTTGTAGGTCAAGGGCTGTAGCTCATACGCAGGCATGAGCCTTGTGACTTTAGTGTTTTAGAAATCAATTGACTTGTGGCATGAAGACAGAGCCTAGGTACCAACACTGGCCTAGGTACCACCTCTGCTTCAATGCTGCAATTGTTATGGCTCTGCTGTGTCAGCAATGTTCCCACACCCAGTCTTGCATGGGCCTGCTAGGAATGGGGTTAGCAACTATCTAAACAGACACACACACTATATTAATTCAACACAGTCAAGTGATAAAGCTTTATCTTAGTGGGGATCAGGAACACACACGCACGCACGCACGCACACACACACACACACTTAAGAAACATTTGAGGGGGTTGCAGGGGCAAGCTCTGCTGTGAGGGTTGCTGCTGTGAGGGTTGCAAGGGCTAGGCCTGCCACAACTGCACTCAGGGGCCACACCACCTGCTGTCTGCATATACGACAAACATGAGAAAGGATCCTACATCTGTACCAACATACACATGTAGGGAACATCCATGTGAGAGGAAATCCTGATTGGCATGTTAGTAGAGCTCCTCCTTGTGCACAAAGAATATGCAGACTGCAGGGAGCATTGCCGCGGAGCATGTTTGCAGTTGTATGGGGCTAGCTCATGGTTCCATGACCCCTTCATGCGCTTATTAAACATATGGGGGAATTGTCCAATCTATTTTTAGGAAAGCTTGACCACTTGATTCTGATGGAATGCATAGAAGGGTTGGTCGGAACCTCCTTTTGGACTCTGGTAATGCAGGCTGCATTGGAGGGTGTTGCACATTGGAATGCTCACCCCCATGGCTAAAATAGCCCCATGTGCATAGAAAAATTAGCACCTTCGTTGGAAGGGGGATTCTCCCCAGCACAATCAGATTGCATGTACCAAGTTATTTTTGTATGCATAGGAGTATTCAAACATATAGTGTGTACACACACACACACACACACACACACACACACAGCACAGTTTGGAAGTCCCAGAAAAACAATATTATATTAAAGAACTCAAAGAAACAGGACCATGGCAACAAACCTGCACCAGTAGTAGTGACTGAATGTGTCTTCTGCTCCACCCTTCTACAGAGTTCTGCAAACTACTAAAGCTACTCCATTTTAAATGATACAGGCTAAAGTCACACAATCATGGTGAGAAAGATGATGAAGGACGTCTGGACTGCATTTCAGATTTTCTGCAGGGAGTTATGGAAAAATACTTTGAGCTTCATTGTTTTGAGGCTCATGCAAGAGTGAAATTGTCATGTGTTCCTTCAATGCTAGGGGAGTCCTGAAAGACCAGTTCTTTGACGTCAGAGAGCCCAGAGATAATTATATTGCTCTGCAAAGATACCAACGTGCATGTGCGGAATTTGGCTCGTCTCCTGAAGATGCAGTGGTTGATAGCAGTTATTTACATAATTCTTGTGAAAGATGTTAACAGGTGTCTTTTGAGGACTTCATTGGGAATAAGGGTGCTTCCAGATAAGGCTTTTATTGTGCAACTGCATTGCCTTATTCACAGAATTGTACAGGGGGTCTGGACAATGCCTAGAATGTGTATACCTCCTGTGTTTTTCCACTGCTTCTTCCATCTTCTTACTAATAAAATCCACTGAGAAAAAAATGACAGAATAGTGCACAATGCCTTTTGACTGTTCCCATTGGGGGCCTTCCATGTGGAATACGGATGAAGTCGTTTCAGTTTGTTTTTGATCAGGATTTACCCAGTTCACACCTCCTGGACTGAACACAGACCTGAACACAATCTACAACCTTTCTCAGTTTGCAGTGCAGACTAAAAACATGTGTTTGATGGCATGCATAAAAAGATGAACTTTTGAAAAATGTATACCGACACACTTTAATTAATGGGGGAGGATACATACATTTCAGAGGTGTGCACAACTGATGTGTACGCTTTGGGGGAAATCCACAAAAATATGCATACATGTTCATGTTGGGTGTGTGTGTGTGGGGGGGGGAAACAAAGATCACAACCTGTTAGAGACATGAGACAAAATGAACTTCCAGGTGGAAGTTGGAGAACTGCTGAACTTGAATTTTACATTTACATGCAGCTCTAGTCTAGAAGCACCTTCAGTCTTTCCAGAAAAACAACTGCTACAAGTACAGCAACAACATGCATCCCCAGTCTATACAATTCAAGTCCAATACAGGCAAAATGACTGTGCAGGGCAGAACAAATCCATGCAGCCAATGCTATCTGCATGCCGCTCCCTCCTGAATTGGGAGCATGAAAACATTGCCAAACAGTTCCACTCCGGTTCAGACTAGAACTTGGAGATGACTTTGCAGCTGATCAGAAGATTTCTCTGTCTAATCCAGTATTGTCTGTAATGACTGGTAGCAGTTCTTCAGGGTCTCAGGCAGAGGGCTATGCTACCATTTGCTACCCAGATCAGACAGGAATTGCACCTGAGACCCTCTGCATGCAAAGCAGGTGCTCTAGCACTGAGCTGCAGATTGCCTAGGTGAAAGTCCATCTTTTTAATTGGTGCGATCATCTTGGATCTCTGGACTGTTGCCATTATATAATTGCTTGCTACTAGGGACGTACGGATTTTGTGAAATCTATTATGTCTGCATTTGGTCAGGTGAAAAATGTGCAAATTTCCCTCCCCCCAACTGTGTGTTTTCATGCTCATTTTTAAATTTCACATATTTTTCTACAGCTAAAATTTCATAGAATTCTGGAAAGTAAAATAATTGGTCCATAAGCCTGTGGAATCCGTGCAATCGTTCCTCTGTGTAATCCATACGTTGGATATTTATGATTCTTTTGTTGCAATTTTATTGCAGTTTCTGACATTCCTGCTTGCTTCTGTAGCCCACTTCAGTTTCCAAAGAATGTTACAGTTCTTGGCTAGGATTCAAAGAGCCACCAAGCTATTTCAAGGAGCAGCGGGGTTAGACTGCCATGACCAACAGCCCCTCTAACCACATTGCGATGTGTTTTTGACACCGAGGGGGATCATCAAAACCTGTTTTGGATGTGTGCATGGGTTGGGGGAGAGAGATGGTTTTAAAACAAGTGGGCTCATGCAATCTTTTTGTGTGAACTGACCAGCTGTTTCAGCGGATCCCCACCCTGATCTCCTGCAGGCAGCAAAGGTTCTTGAGGATACAAGTGGGGAGGCGAATCACATCCTGTGTCCCACATACTTTGGCTGGGGGAGGGGGCATACAGATTTTTCTTTTCTGGGTTGTGAGGAGCAGTATGTAGAGGGGAGGGACCACAGAGCTGGCCCAGCTCCAGATTTTGGGGGACCCTGGGCAGACTTCCCTCACTGACTTCCCCAGTGCTGTCTATTCATCCCCCAGTTCCCCCTCCCCAGCACTTGGGTCTCCCAGCAGCAGCAGCAGCAGCAGCAGCAGCAAGAGTCCTGAAATGTGCCTCTCACACTCACTTGCAGGCTTACCCAGCCCCAGTAGCCTGGTAGTGTGATGGGGACACTCAGTTCCTGCCCCATTGCACTACCGAGGTTGGATAAGCCTGTAAGCGAGTGTGAGAGGGAAGGGTGTCCCCCTACTCATCAGGAAGGGGGCTGACATGGCATTGGCAATGCAAGGGGCCAGATCATCGGCTCCTGGCCCATTACAGTGTTCTTACTGCCAGTACACACAAGGGTGAGACAGGCGGCTGTAGCAGTACAGCCAGGGCCCCAAGCAGTGGTGGGCATGGGGGTGGGCAGGCAAGGACCTTGATAGGGTTTTGATGAGATCTGTGACTCTGTGGCCCCCAACAAAGGCCCTCGTATGATGCTGGGTGCTTTGCAAGCAGAAGATCCCAGGTTCAATCCTGGCGTTCAGTTGTCCATCCTTGTTAAAGAGTTAAGGCTACTGTCCTTCCCCCCTATAAAATACTCTGTAATATGGCCAAGTACTCTTTCAAATTGTTTCTTTTTGTTTCATAAAAATGGGGCTTTGCAAAAGTATGCCCATACTCTAAAACCAACCCAGATATCTGTGGTGCTCTCACAAAAAATTATCACACAGCTCTTACTTGTTTAAACAAGTGAGATTTCAGCTCAAAATCCTCACTTTATCTCACCTGGGCTTAATTATGGTAGCATTTTGATGATGGATTCCATGGATATTCACATGAATTTTACGTAGTGGAAACAGATTCACCAAACATTTGCTTCAAATGTCGTCGTTTGTTCTTGGGAAATAACGCCATGTGTAAACTATGAGGCATGCCAGCAACCTAATAGTGCACATGAGATAAGGGTCGAGCTCTTATGTGTATTTTTCAGGAGAAATTAGCATTTTCCACACCTTTAACGTGAATGCATTTGGTAGTCCAGAACCCCCAACTATTGATATGTATGAAGGAAATGTATGGCTAGCAAATTCATTTTAACATTAGTACCCAGTTATACTTTCATATATAACCAAATTGCCTCATATTTAGATCTGGCAGTTTTACAGTACAAAATTGTCTTTCCCCTGCCCCCACTCTAAAGTTATGTGAAATTACATCAGTGAAAGAATCAAAATACGATGGGGCACTGAAATTGCGGGTGACAATAGAAACATTCGGCCAACTTAAGTGGGAGGAGGGGTTAGGGCAGTGCACGGCCAGAAATATCAGAATCGGAATCAGATCGGAATTTCCGATATTAAAAATATCGGATCCAATCATATCGGGGGGTACCCGTATTTGACTGGATCCGATAGCCAATAAATATCAGAAGTTCCGATCCGATTACGGACCGTCATTTCTGGTGTTTTCCCCATAGGCTTGCATTGGGGGAAAGAAAGCTTTCCCCCAATGCAAGTCTATGGGGAAAACACTGGGCCAGCACTCCCTCCCTCCCCCCACTCACGCTCCTTACCTGCTGCTGCCGCCGCCGCCGCCGCCGCCACCACCTCTGCCACCATTGCCCTCTGCCACCATTGCCACCGCCTCCGCTGCCATCCAGAGCTGCCGCCCACTGGCTCCATAGTACTGCAAAACAGGCTTTCCTGCCTGTTTCTCAGTACAGCGACATGCCGAGTGATGACATAATCACTCGGCGTGTCGCTGTACGGAGGAACAGGCTGGAAAGCCTGTTCAGTAGTACTATGGACCAAGCGGGCAGCAGCGGGGAAGGCCACAGGTAAGGGGGACCCTTTGGGACCACTCCCTCCCTTCCCCCACACTCGTACTCCTGAAGGGAGAGCGTTTGGGGCTAGCTGCCTCAGTTGCTAGGCCCCATCGGGAGCAGGAGAGGAGGAGGCAGCAGCACTGGGCCTATTGTCAGCGGCAACTAAACGAACCATCAGTCAGCAAGCCAGCTCCCCCATGGCCTACCTATGGGCACTGATTGCACAGTGTAGTGTGGACTGGCTCAGCCAGACTTCATTTCCCATGAGCTTCTGCAATAGGACTACCATTGGGCAAGTCAGGCACCACAGCAAAAGGCATGCGGGGAGTTGTAGTTTTTGTTTTCTGTGGGGACAAGGAAAATTAGGCCTAGGACTGGCCTACCTTGGAGGGTTGTCATGAGGGCGAGAGAGGAAAAAAATATTAATTCACAGGCCTAGCCAGCCTGCTACTTTAAGATGATTACCTCACAGACATATATTTTCGAGGGTCTGAGCAATGCTGGGTAGAAACTTGAAATCTGGTACGCTGATAGGTCTGGCTGTACAATGTATCAAAAATATCTAAAAACATGAAATTTTGGCTTTTAAGTATTTTTATTTCATATAAAAGGCCCAAGTCACCAGTTTCCTTCACCATCCTTGCTCCCTGTCAAAACTTGTTAAATGTAGATATTATATAGTAAATGATGCCAATAAAGTATTCTGTCTTCTGGCTGCTTTCCTTTTTTCATAATAATAACTTCAGAGCACATGCATACAACAGTTCCTCACGTCCACTGAGATTTGCTTCCCTACTATATGTTATAGTAGGGAAGATATCTGGGCAATGTCGGGTCTATTTTGAAAACATATTTTTAGATTTGGATCTTTTTTAGCTGGTAGAAAGGGTGTTGTGTGTCCTGATTGTTTTTGAAGTTTAGACGGCTGCTCCAGCCAAGGCATGATGGGAGGTGTAGGCATTTGAGGTAAAACAAAAAATGTGGTTTATCGTGAAGCTCTAATTTAAAATACAGTTATTATTAACACAATTTTCAATTTTTTCTAACAAAACAATTTACGAACTCAACCAAACGAAAAACAACCAGCCAACCTAAAGATGAATAAGTTGCTGAGAAATTTATTATTTATCAAATAAATGTCATAAATATTATTCATGGACCTGAATAACACTGGGCATATCAGCTAGTTCTCAATAAAGCTTTAATCACAGCAAGTAGGCCTCTGTCTTCTGTGGGCTAAGAAAACACTATTAAAACAACTCCCACCTGCTGCAATAGGAGTCTATCTTCACTACAGGAACCTTCACAATCACCTCTGGTCAGGGCCACCCCAAGACATTTTGCTGCCTGAGGCAAAGAACAAGATGGCACCATCTCCTATTACATGTAGAAAAGCTAACTAGACTCTTCCTGAAGGCAGCAGGTTAGCTTAGGGGTCCCAGGGCAGGCTGTTTGGCACTCAGCTTTCTCTCCAGCACCTTTTTGCTGCCTCCCAGCTTCTGCCACTTGAGGTGGCTGCCTCACTCTGTCTAATGGTAGAGCCAGCCCTTCCTCTGGTGCTCAGACAGAGCAGAATGAGATTTCACCATGGCAAAGTGGTTCTCCTGCTGCTAGCAGTGAGTGCGAATAATGCAGATCTCTTCATCCCCTTGGTGAAGTTGAAGACCTGATGAAGCCAAACCATGCATTTAGGATTAGGTTACTCAGGCCTAACAGTCCAAATCCTATACATGTTTACTTAGGCATAAGTTAGGGTGACCAACTGTCAGGATTTCCCTGGATTTGTCCTGGTTTTTGTTCTATTCTGGATGTCAGGGGGGATTTTCTGTGATTTTCTATATTGTCCTGGAAAGATACACTTTCCCCTTTAAGGCCGCTATTAGCATTTTGGGAGGGAATGATGTGCTTTCTGGAGGCGCATCATTTCCCTTCCACTGCTCCAATCAGGACCTTAAATGGGAAAATGTGTCATTCCCGGAGATTATAGAAAAGGCCCTGATTGGAGTAGTGGGGGGGGGGGGCAGAAATGACACACTTTCCCCTCCTCCACTCCAATTGGGGCCTTTAAGGTGGCGGGGTGGGGGATGACGCTTTTTCCAGAGGCCCTGAAAAGTCACTTTCCTGCCCTGCCCACAGGTTGTCCTCTTTTTTGGTTTCCCAAATATGGTCACCCTACATAAGTCCTACTGAGACCAATTGGGCTTACTCCCATGTAAATGGGAATAGGATTGCAGTCTTGGTCTCTTAAACAGAAATTATGGTAAACTCAGTATATTGCTGCTGCTTCTTTTACTCATTTTTAATTTTGCCTGTAAGCCACTGTGAGTGCTATGTTTTGATAGAAAAGCAGGGTACAAATCAAATAAATAAAACTGGTTTCTAGGCTATACCACTTCAGTCTGCAGTTGTAGGCTTGACAAAAGTGAATGGGCCTGCATATCAATATATTATATATAAAATTTGATGAAGATAGAAAACTAGATGTTAGAGAAGAAGGTTTTAGACTAACCCACAGTAGCCCTTGACATGTCAGGTTTTTCTATGGGATAGCTACCCACCCCACCTCCACAATCTGAAGTGGTATGATCTACAAACAGATTCATCACCCACCATTCTGTTTGTGAGAATTAGAACTTAGAGCCAAGCTAGATTTGACATGGGAGACTGTGTTCAATATTTCCTGCACTAAAAAAAAATAAAATCACATAAAACTAATTAGCAGTTGCACATGCCTGCTTTGAAATTTGGGGGAGAGATGCTGGGGGATAAGGTGTTTTACCATTTCCTTAGGGTGACCAGATAAAATCCAGGTCAGGGCTCATGTAACTTTAACAGTTGTAGAGCAAAGGGAATTTCAGCCAGTGTCATTTGTATGCAATTAGTTCCTGGTGAAATTCCCTCTTCATCACAACTGTTAAAGTTGCAGGAGTCCTGCCTTCTTTTGTATATGGTCACTCTAGTATAGTGCATGTACTTTTAACTGTTGTGATGAAGAGGGAATATCACCAGGAACTAATTGCATACAAATGACACTGGCTGAAATTCCCTTTTCTCTACAACTGTTAAAGTTACATGAACCCTGACCTGGATTTTATCTGGTCAGCCTACTTTCCTCCTCTGCCATTTCCATGACCTCCCCTAAAACTGCTCTTTGAACCATTGGGAAAAAGGTGCAAGCAGATTTCCACAATCCAAGACTGGTCCTCTTTTGTTGTACAAAGCCATGGGCTGAGTTCACACAACACATTAACCCACTATGGGTTATCACGTTGTCTCAACACAGCGCATTTTTCATAGGTGGCTAGTTAATCATGGAGTGGTGTATTTTTCTTGAACAAACCACCGTGAGAACCCATGGCTGGTTGTTGAGTTGTTCATGGTGGTTAACAAGCCACGCTGCATGGTTAACGAACAACCATTTGGAAAACACACTGTGTTCAGATAACTCACCCTGTGGAAAAAGCACTGCATTCAGACAACACAATAACCCATGGCTCAACGACAACCAACACTGGGTGGGTTAGCATGTTGTGTAGAATTCATTGAGTTGTATGGAAAATAGGAAGGGTGTGCAATCCTGGAAATAATTGACATGGTAGCAAACCAGCAGACCCTGGGCATGGTTTAGGTTGGGTGACCATATGAAAAGGAGGACAGGGCTCATGTAACTTTAACAGTTGTAGAGAAAAGGGAATTTCAGCCAGTGTCATTTGTATGCAATTAGTTCCTGGTGAAATTCCCTCTTCATCACAACAGTTAATGGTGCATGCACTATACTAGAGTGACCATATACAAAAGAAGGCAGGGCCCCTGCAACTTTAACAGTTGTGATGAAGCGGGAATTTCCCCAGGAACTAATTGCATACAAATGGCACTGGCTGAAATTCCCTTTTCTCTACAACTGTTAAAGTTACATGAGCCCTGACCTGGATTTTATCTGGTCAGCCTAGGTTTAGGTTCTGAAGAATTTACGATCCAAGAAGTGCCACTGAATTCAATGGAGCTGAAGCAAACAGGAATACTCCATAGGGCTAAAAGGACCTTAAAGTTCGCAAAGAAACAACTGTGATTTCTTCTTCTTCTTCTTCTTCTTCTTCTTCTTCTTCTTCTTCTTCTTCTTCTTCTTCTGACAAAAATACTGCTTTCAGTATATAAGAATTCTGAATTAGTTTCTGAAAAGAAAAAAACATGATCCAGGCAATATTATAGACTGAATACAAGAAAGAGCCCTTTATTCACAAGACTCATTTGGCCTATAATACCTATTAGGACAGGGCTTGGCAGCTGCTAAAAAGAGCTCCAGGAATCTCATGGTTTCCTTAAATGCATCTAGGCGGATAAAAGGCCCCTGCTCATTAAAGAAACCTGATTGGTTTCATGTACCTTGAACTGCTTTTGCACAGCAAAATGCAATCATAACAACCTAGGGAGGAGATGTTTTTTTTTTCTGAGAGCACCAGAGCACCTGCAAGGGCTGCTGAAATCAATAGGATTTTCAAACCACTTCTTGGATGTGGAAATCTTATATTTTGTTCCTTAAAAAAAACAAAAAAAAAACCACACCATGCACAAAACAAAGGTGCCTGTTGTCCCTTCACAGCTAATTAGTGGCAGTCGGAGAAGCCAAAGGATTTCTCTTGGCCCCGCTGGCATTCAGTTTGCAGGAATGAAAGAGACAAGGATAAATAAATGTTCCCTGATCAGAGTACAGAAAGTAGATTAACTTGTGGGTTTGTCTAGCTCAAACTAGGTCATCTGCTCACATGTTCTACTTTGACACAAGCGGCCCTTTGTGGTGACACGCACAAACACACACACTGTGATTCTTTGTCATCTGTGAACAGCGTGTCTGTTCAGTTCAGCTAGAATGGCCTTCCCCAACCCGGCCCCCCTCAGATATGTCATGCTGCAAGTCCCATCATTCCCAGCCGGCTGGGAATGATGTGACTTATTTATTTGTTTATTACATTTTTATACTGCCCAATAGCCGAGGCTCTCCAGGCAGTGCATAATTAAAACTAGGGATGTGCACTGGATCGGACCCGATCCACGATCCGAGTCCGGTCCAGTGGGAAATCGGATAAATTATCCGATTTCCGATCCCGCAGCTGGATCGGCCGATCCAATCCGAACCGGTCCGAAAAAGCTCCGAACCGGTTCGGCGGATCGGCGGATCGGCGGGCGCCCACTGGCGCCCACCGCCGCTTCCATTGGCGGGCGCCAGCGGGCGCCCGCCGATGAAAGTGGACAGCGGGGGGGGAGGAGGGGGGCACTTACCTTCTTGGCCCGGTGGCTCCCGTCCGGCGCCGGCGCCTACTACTACTAGCAGGCTCCGCGGCCTGCTCTAGGGTGGCGCGCCGGGTGATGTCATCACCCGGCGCGCTACTCTAGAGCAGGCCGCGGAGCCTGCTGGTAGTAGTAGGCGCCGGCGCCGGACGGGAGCCACCGGGCCGGGAAGGTAAGGAGGGGGTGCGTGGAGGGGAGGAGGGGGCGCGCGGAGGGGGGAGGGGGGAGGGGGGCCCTTACCTTTCCGGCCCGGCGGCTCCTGTCCGGCGCCGGCGCCTACTATTCCCAGCAGGCTCCGCGGCCTGCTCTAGGGTGGCGCGCCGGGTGATGTCATCACCCGGCGCGCTACTCTAGAGCAGGCCGCGGAGCCTGCTGGTAGTAGTAGGCGCCGGCGCCGGACGGGAGCCGCCGGGCCGGAAAGGTAAGGAGGGGGTGCGTGGAGGGGAGGAGGGGGCACGCGGAGGGGGGAGGGGGGCCCTTACCTTTCCGGCCCGGCGGCTCCCGTCCGGCGCCGGCGCCTACTATTCCCAGCAGGCTCCGCGGCCTGCTCTAGGATGGCGCGCCGGGTGATGTCATCACCCGGCGCGCTACTCTAGAGCAGGCCGCGGAGCCTGCTGGAAGTAGTAGGCGCCGGCGCCGGACGGGAGCCGCCGGGCCGGAAAGGTAAGGAGGGGGTGCGTGGAGGGGAGGAGGGGGCGCGCGGAGGGGGGAGGGGGGCCCTTACCTTTCCGGCCCGGCGGCTCCCGTCCGGCGCCGGCGCCTACTATTCCCAGCAGGCTCCGCGGCCTGCTCTAGGATGGCGCGCCGGGTGATGTCATCACCCGGCGCGCTACTCTAGAGCAGGCCGCGGAGCCTGCTGGAAGTAGTAGGCGCCGGCGCCGGACGGGAGCCGCCGGGCCGGAAAGGTAAGGAGGGGGTGCGTGGAGGGGAGGAGGGGGCGCGCGGAGGGGGGAGGGGGGCCCTTACCTTTCCGGCCCGGCGGCTCCCGTCCGGCGCCGGCGCCTACTATTCCCAGCAGGCTCCGCGGCCTGCTCTAGGATGGCGCGCCGGGTGATGTCATCACCCGGCGCACTACTCTAGAGCAGGCCGCGGAGCCTGCTGGAAGTAGTAGGCGCCGGCGCCGGACGGGAGCCGCCGGGCCGGAAAGGTAAGGAGGGGGTGCGTGGAGGGGAGGAGGGGGCGCGCGGAGGGGGGAGGGGGGAGGAGGGGGCGCGCGGAGGGGGGAGGGGGGAGGGGGGCCCTTACCTGCCCGGCCCGGCGGCTCCCGTCCGGCGCCGGCGCCTACTACTACCAGCAGGCTCCGCGGCCTGCTCCAGGGTGGCGCGCCGGGTGATGTCATCACCCGGCGCGCTACTCGAGAGTAGGCCGCGGAGCCCGCTGGTAGTAGCCGCCGGCGCCGGACGTGCCGAGAAGGTAAGTGGCGGGGAAGGGGGCTTACCCCCCCCCCGGAGCCGTCCGCTTCTATCCGCTGGCGCCCGCGGGCGCCAGCGGATGGAAGCAGGCGGCCCCAGGGGGGGTAGGGAGCGCGGGGGAGGGGGTTTACCTGCCGGGGCCGTCCACAGCGGACGGCCCCGGGGGGGGGGAGGGAGTTAGGCCCCCCCTTACCCACCCGCCGCCATTTTTTCCTCATAGACTTGCATTGCAATGCAAGTCTATGGGGAAAAAAATGGCGGCCGATCCAAAAATTTCCGATTTTTGGATCGGGATCGGACTCGATCCGGTCCGGGGGGCCTCCGATTTTGTCCGAACCGGTCCGGGACAAAATTGGAGGTCCCGATCCGGGTCCCGATCCGATCCGGGGGGTCCGTGCACACCCCTAATTAAAACCATAAAAATACAATAAATATACAATAAATGTAAAACGTTAAAAGCTTAAGAATGCAATATAAAATGAGATAAATTACAGTCTAAGGACAGCCTGTGCGAAGAGGTATGTTTTTAGGAGGCATTTAAAAGAGTTTATGTTTTCCACCTCCCGAATCGCATGAGGGAGGGTTTTTCAGAGTGTGGGTGCCGCTACAGAGAAGGTTCTATGCAGAGGTTCTTCATGGTGACATTCGGTTCATTTCGGAATGGCCAGCAGGACCTCCTCTGAAGATCATAACTGTTGTCTGGGTGTATATAAGGGAAGGCAGTCTGCTAGGTATGTTGGTCCCAAGTTGTTTAGAGCTTTGTAGAATAACAGCATAACTTTGTATGTGGCTCTGTAGCTAACAGGCAGCCAGTGCAGTTCTTTTAACATAGGTTTTATATGAACAGAGTTAGGCGTCCCTGTGAGCTCCCTAGCTGCTGCGTTCTGCACTAGCTGCAGCTTCCAAAACACACAGATGAGTAGCCTCACTTGTGGTCCGACACATCTGAAGGGCACCGGGTTGGGGAAGCAAGGCTGAGCTAGAGTGACTGGACTCCTCCGCCGGCCACTTTCTCTCTCTGGATAGCTACTGCAACCCAAGCTCTGGCAGCGAATGAAAGGGAAAGCTCACAATTAGTTTTAAACTACCTGAGCTTTTATAAAGAGAAGTTACTTGCCAGGGAAATCCAGGGCTGGAAAGCTGGCGAAGATTTCAGACACAGTGAGGGATCCGTTCCTTGAGGCTTCATCAGCCAGATGCACAAACCAGCGAAAGCGGAGATCTTAGTTTAAGATAATATTATTGCCCCAGTCTCGAATTCTAAAATAAGAGTTTACATTAAAAAACAGAGTACTATTTCCCCAACTAAAGTTATGTTAATTTTCAAATTTAAGTAGGTAAAATTATTAATCTGTGATGCCGGGGGCGGGGGGGGGGGGGCTCTGGTGTATGGCAAAGTAATGCCCTGTGTTTGGCAAAAACATTTTTTAATTTTTTTTTAGGAAATCTACTTAAGCTGTAATACTGTACACACTTGGGAGAAAGCCCCATTGAACTCAGTGGAACTTATTTCTGAGTCAACATGCATAGCATTGCACTGCTATAGGTTTACAGTTTTACACAAGAGAATGTAAGGCTTTAGTGTTCACAAACACAAATAGCAGCAACAACAGCAACAACAACGAATGCATACCGGTACTGATTTTCTATTGGGCTTTGGGGAAGGGAAAGCACCTTTAATGTGTGCTATGACAGAGGGCTCCATCGCACCTATTTTTCCCCTGGTTTGCCTCCGCGTTTTTTTACCTCCGTTTCATAAGTGCTTCAAGCTAATAGCTCCTTTCACGTTGGTTTGTGGTATTGCGCTGCACCGTAAAACCTCCCATTTGTTTGTTTGCTCTTCCACTCCACCCCGCCCCTTTTCCTTCCACCTCCAGTTCATTGGTTGTGGTACTTTGATAGGCGTGGGCTCCTTTCCCCCCTTCCTCTGGCTCTGTTGTCTACCGATTTACTGATTTAACATTTCATCGTCTGGGCTCCATTTCTGCAGGCAATGAGGGTGGGGTTGGAACAGTAAAAAGTCCATTCAATCGAATAAGCACAAATCCCTTCATTTGACACAGAGTGCTGGAGGAGGAGAACCGCCTCACCTTCCCCTTTCATCAGCAAGACTCCATTCAAAGCACACACTCAACAAAGGAAAAAGCGAGAGGACAGCACTACACAGAGGCTTAAGGGCATATCAAATCCACTTTGGGAAGATAATCCAGACTTTCCCTGTACCAAACTAATACACAAAACAGAGGAAAAGAGGTGAGATGGGTGTAGGACAGAGACATCATGTGAGTCCCGTGCTGCAAAACCAGATACCAGACGTCGCGAGAGTGTGTTAAACTGCTGGTGTGATGGAGGTCATAGACAGCAGCTGTGCCTGTGATAAAAATAAAAGAATCCAGGAAAGCAGGCTTGCCAAGGGGGAGGGGCAAAGGGGGAAATTTGCCCCTGGGCCCCCGCAAAGGGGGGCGTGACAAGCATTGTGTGTGTGTGTGTGTGTGAGAGAGAGAGAGAGAGAGGGGGGGGGGCAAAAATTCCATTGCCTCGGAGGCCCAGATTTCCCAGGGGCCCAGATTCCAGGTGACCGTGCAAGGAAGTAATCTCTCTTCCTCTATAGATACTTTCCAGAGCTACTTCTGCCATTTATGCAACCCTCCTTTCATGGATTTGCACAATACAGCTGCCCTCCCATAGATCTTTCTCCACCCCATATTCTTTGACCAGCTGCACATGTTGTCTGGCACTGGAAGCTCCTCTTTTATACAGAAAACAAAATGCAACTCTTGGGAACAAAGAGGCTGCAACAAAGTTGACATATAATGCAAACCATCCACATTTAATCTCTGTACGGTCCAGTGCATTCAGATCTCGGTGTTGTATAATGTTCACAATGTACTAATACTGGGCTCATTCTCCGAGTCTGGGTTCTTGTGTAGCCAAAATGGTACCCTTCATGTACAAGAGGGAGAAACCAGTGGGCTCAGGGAAACCCCAAAGTTTGAAGAAGAACAAAAGGTCTTTAGAAAAATCCCTTCAGGGGCAGGAATGTCCAACCAAAACAGCCCAATGGGGATCTTTCATGGCTATAGAATGCTAATGGACTCTCGGGACAGAGTTATATAGAAAATTAGGGGGACAGGGAAACTGAATGGCATATCCTGAGAAAGGGCATGGGTGTCTGCATTGAACCCTGAATGGGAGCATGCCACACTGCAACATTTTGCTCTTGTTCCACATTCCTCTGGGGTGTATAAGAAATTTATTTCATTTCAGGATAGCTTTTCCCCCCCATACTAGAACTGCTTGTTCATCTGTTGTTTCCTTCATTGAAATCACATTTGTTTCATGTTTCGTTAACTGACTAATGTTTCATTTTGGCCCATGCATTCGTCTTTGCTGTTCCGCCACCCTACACTTTTTTCTTTTGAAAAACATTGATTTCCTGTGCCTCACTACACCCGAATGCCCCGATGCAGCATTATTCTGAGGCATTTGGTGGGGAAACTTGGGAGTGTCCCCACCAATGTCCTGGAACAACAGTACATCAGGGCATTTTGGGGGAGAAATGACAGCTGCCTAAAGTGGGCCCCAACATCTGCTCCACCCCTGAAAGGAAAGCAAAACAAAACCATTTTGCTGCTGCTGCTGCTGCTGCTGTTGCTGCTACTACTACTTCTTTGAAGGATATTCTCTTGTAGTGCCAGCTACAAATTTGGAAGTTCTGTCACTGAGTGTTCCCACCTTCTTCTGACTGCGGCTGCCACTGCTCATTCACTTTGCCTCCCCCTTTGGACAAAAACTGCCCAGCTGCAGCTGCCCAGAGGGGGGTGGGCATGGCAGACTGCGGCTGCTTCTCCTTGCCCATGTCAATGCTCAGCTCACTTGCTTGGAAAGGGAAGACCAGCAGGAAACCACAGCAAACAGGAGTAGGAGCTGGGCCAGGAAGTTCCAGAGGTAGGCTGTGAGCCCCCAATGGAATGTGGGCCTTGACACTTGCCCAACAATGCCAACCCCTAATGCCTGCCCAGCGTGCAGATAATCTTGCCATAGTGTTTTAATGTATTATTATTATTATTATTATTATTGTAACCATAACAAATGCTCTTGAAGTGCATTCCTTTATATCAGTTTTATTTTACTTTTGGAAATATATCAGGCCTTTGGAACTTGCTGTGGATCTTGGCCTCCTCACTCCCTCTCCACTTCAACCTCTTTCCTTGCCTCCATCCCTACCCCCGTTCCAAAACCTGAAATGGTGTCCTTGGCTTGACTGTAATCCCAAACAAATTAGAAGCATGTATGAAACCTGAGACATACGTCTGAGTAAATACAGCTAGAGTCAGTCTGCAAAGTGTTATGATTCCATTTACACCATGTTTGTGGGCATTACAAAAAATAATAGAGGCATCCGCCGACAAAATGCGAGGAATGAAAATGTCGTTAAAAGAAACCAAGGGAGGGAGATTACCTCTTTGTACGAATGAAAACGTGGTCATTTCTGGCATCTGACCTGCACATCTATAGCGCTTACTGTAGCCAGAAATGCTTTTTATAGTGTTAATCCTTCTTAAATTGTAACTTGGGAGGTATAGTACCTTTAAGCACGGGGGGGGGGGGGGGACATGAAAAGAACATATTTGTGAATCAACGCTATGCTTGCTGAAGACAAGAAATCAGTAAATCTCATCCCAAGAAGATTTAGTAGTTCGCTTATTTATTTTTGACTAAACTATTGGAGTTTTATTTGTGTACCCTCGCATATCCGTGCTTCTCCTGCCTCAGCTTGTTAGCCGCTTTGGCAGTTTTTGCCAGGAACCAAAGGAAAGGAAATATTTCTTAACCACTGCACTTGTACTCATTCCAATAAAGAAAAAATAAATGTTTCCTAAGTGCTGGCAGTACATCCCACGAAGCCAGCAGATGATCCCTTTAACCCAGTGAATTATAGAATTCTTTTTTTAAAATGAGTTGAGGAATAGTGATGGTGGGGGGAATATGGGTGGAGTCTGGAAGGCAGTGGGGAGCCAGCATTAAAACAGTAAATTCATTTTAAGGAAGAGGGCTTTAGAGAGAAGAGCATGGTTTCCATTTTTCATCATCAGCATAGTTTTGAATTCAAATATGGGGGGAAAGGAGTCAAGGATTTTTATAATACATAATTTCTGGACAGTTTCTTCACCTCTGCCACAATTCCACAACTCATACTTTTGATTTTCTTGAACTCTGTCTTCGTCCTTTGCTGGTGACAGAAGACACATGAATGCTGTTAGTGGTTTCTCTGCTATTACAAAGCGGTTTGAGTTGTTGGTCTTGATTCTAATCTGCCACCTTTGGACATGCATTGCTGCACATTCTGGAAAACCCATGATATAGAAGTAATTATGGATTTAAAATAGGGTGCTCTCTCTCTCTCTCTCTCTCTCCCTATTAGTTGGAATGAGTTAGAATGTGGCTTGCAAATTGCAGGTAATGGCTCTCTCATTTCAATCGTGCTGAATTTTGTAGCTTTTGTTAAAGCAATCTACAATTCTATGTATTTTAGAGGAGCCTTCAACTATATTCGAAGATGAGGCATTTCAAGCAGAGTACACTCTGTGCTTTGTATAAAACAGCATGAATGACTGTGTGCTTTTTCAATTTCAGCTGACCTTTGATACTTCAGCCAGATGGGAATCTTGACGAGTATCTAATTGGATATGTACTTTCCACATCCTTGGCCATTCGGCCAATTGGCAGAGAATTCAGGAGTTTTTATTAATAAAAAAATCCCAGCATTGACTATCTTTCTAATCTGGCTAGAGCAAAAGAAACAAAAGGTGGAGGAGTTTGGAGAATGGATTGAGAGGATGGGAAGTAGTGAAAGAGAAATGGAGTGAAAAGAACTGCAAATAAGGAAGAGCAGAAAAGATTTCAGGTTCAAGAAGAATGTTTCCTGGGCACTGACGGAATACTCATCTATGGCCCTTTCCACACCAGGCAAAACACCTGGGATGGACCCCGGCTGCTCCCTGTGAGTCTACATGATGCACAGGGAGTACCGGGGGTGGGGGGCGGGCACGGGATTTTTCCTGGTTAACCTGAAAAATCCCGAATATTTCCATGGTCCCTGGAAGTTCCTGGGACCGCGGAATATGTGGCCACCCACCCCGGTGCTGCCGCGCTTACGTGTGAGTAAGTGCGGCAGCACAGATGGCCACGGAGCCACGCCGTGCGGCCACGCCGGTGATGTGAATTGATGACGACGAACTTGGAAGTGGCTACTACCGGGTTCGCTGCCCCTCCGGCCCTCTGCAGCCCGTGGTGTAGAAAGGGCCTATGTTATATTAAAATATGTTTTTTAAAAATATATATGTGACATGAGTCTTTAAATCCATTTGGGTTAGATTTAATATAGAATTTAAATGGTTCTAAGAAGGAAAATGGGAAGCAGCACACTTTCAGTCTAGTGCAAGTTCTCAACCTAATGTTCAATTATGGAATGATCTCCCCGATGAGCCCACCTGGTGCCAACACTGTTATCTTTTTGGCGCCAGGTCAAACTTTTCTTTTCTCCCAGGCATTTTAACTGCTTAAGTTGAGCTTTTAACTGACTTTTTTGGCCAGGCTTAAAAGTTTAAAATGTCTTAAGTATCAGCTATTTTATGGTTTATGGTTTAAAATTTTGTATATTGACTTTTTAATGTTCAATCTTTTAATTTTTGTAAACTGCCCAGAGAGCTTCGGCTATGGGGTGGTATATAAATAATAATAATAATAATAATAATAATAATAATAATAATAATAGCAAAAGGGCCTGGCATTGCTGTACTCAGGCTGAAATGTACTTTGAATTTCGGCCTCATCCTTGGCACCCATTTTGAATGTTAAGGCTCAACTTTTGAATAGTTGTGGAAAAAGTGGATCACCCATAATACTAGAACCAGGACTTAATCTACACCAAGCAGGATATTGTGCTATGAAAGTGTTATGAAAGCGGTATATGGTACGTGTCAATGGCCCCCAACAGTTGTCAGTGCACTTCAATACCGCTATAAAGCAGTAGCGTGGCTCCTACCTTTCATATACCAGTTTCATACTGCTTTCATAGTGCAATATCTTGCTTGGTGTAGATTAGGGTGACCAGATAAAATCCAGGTCAGGGCTCATGTAACTTTAACAGTTGTAGAGAAAAGGGAATTTCAGCCAGTGCCATTTGTATGCAATTAGTTCCTGGTGAAATTCCCTCTTCATCACAACTGTTAAAGTTGCAGGGGCCCTGCCTTCTTTTGTATATGGTCGCTCTAGTATAGTGCCTGAAACTTTAACTGTTGTGATGAAGAGGGGTTATCACAAGGAACTAATTGCATAGAAATGACACTGGCTGAAATTCCCTTTTCTCTACAACTGTTAAAGTTACATGAGCCCTGACCTGGATTTTATCTGGTCAGCCTAGTGTAGATTAGGCCCAGGACTCATCCCAAGAAATTTGGGATAGATAAACAGACTTCTTCATACACCACATAATTAAACTATGGAATGCCACAAGGTGTATTGATGGCCGCCAAGTTGGATGGCATTAGTTAGGGTTTAATCAAGTTAAAAACATAAGAAGAGTCAAGCTGGATCAGATCAATCTCCCACCAGTCAGCTTCCTGGGATGACACCAGGCTCTAGTATTACAAGAGAGGGAGAAAAATATCTCTTGATCCAAGTTTACGGAGGATGAGACTATCAAAGGCTCCTAGTCACAATGGCTATATATTACCTCAAGCATTGGAAGCAGTATGCCTCTGTGTATCAGTTGCTGAGAACCAGCTTTAGGCTTCTGGTGGTCATTTGGTTGATCAGTGTAGGAACACAATGCTGCACTAGACAGGCCTTTGACCCCCTCTAGATGGATTCCGTTTGACGCCTGATCCTCTGATTATGCGCATCCTCTCGGAAGCGCTTTATCGTAAATGCTTGTATGCAGGAGGTAATTGAGCACTCAACGGGTGACCTTACTGGTTGTTTCAAATGCGCTTTACAAGTAATTAATGCAGAGAATCGCTTATTCACATAGTCAAAATGCGCTTTAATGGCCGGAGCAAAATAAAACTCGTTATTTAACGCGCATTCGATAATGTGCATAATCAGAGAGAAAACACGCCTCTACGCCCGATTTGTGCTCCGTTCTTGTAGAGGTACATTTTTTAATGCACCTTGAAAGAACTTTAAATGTCTCTTGTAAAGGCGGCCTTTGTTCTGATCCAGCAGGGCTCTTTTATATTTTGATGTTCTTAATTCAGGAAAATCCCTGAGAATGTGCAGAGTGATGTTCCTGTACGATTGAGAAACCACAGAGTGAGGGCGGGCAGATTTGTGCTGTCAAATTTGAAGTGGTTTTCAGTGGGAAAATGGTACAGATGGAAAGTGTTAACTCCCCTCCCCCAATGTTCCATGGTCTCCCCCGCACCCCGCCAGCTGCATTTTGTAAACAAAGATGCGTGGCCAGTCTAAGCACATTTTTGAACTGCATGCTTAAAGTTACATCTAGCTTGAACAGTCACAAATACTGAACAACGTATTCTAATCATGATCTTCTGCTACCATAAATAAATAAATAAATAATCAGTCAGTCAGTCTGAATTGCTTTCCATTTCCGATGCTTATTCACACTGATTAGGCTGGAGCTTGTTAGGAGCGCATCGTGCCAAGGAAGAAATTAAAGTAGTAAATGGCTATGTATTCAAAGAAGCATACATTTATGCGGTGAGTTGATGTACAGTACACTCAGAATCCAAGTACAGTAAACGGTCAACGGCAAATAATACTTGGAAATCCTCTTGGGATGATTTCTGTGTATGAAGGGAAAGACCAGAATTCATTTCCAATGCAAACAGCGACATGTTCTGAGCCTCTGGAATCAAAGTGTTTAGAGTAACCACAACTAACAGTGGCCCATGAGTGCTGAACAAGGAGTCCTTGCCAAGCCAGGCTTTTATCCATATGTTATAGTCACCGCACCGGCTTCTTTTTCAGCATAATTCAATCCTACATATACTGTGGTAATTGAAAGCATGTGACCGATCTATTAAACATTTTGATATTCTCAACCTCTGACTGAATTGTGATGTATATCACGTGCCTGGGCTCCTTCCAAACCAAACAAGCCCGGGGGTTTATTTCTTTTTTCTTATTTTTTTCTAAAAAAGGAAAGAAAAAGAAAGAATAAAAAAGGAGGCAATATTGTAATCAAGAAAGGATTTATTTCTTGGTAGATAACGGCCCATCTATGTGTCTCGTTGAATTATTTTATTATTGTCGTTGTTCCGCTCTACCTGGTTGTTTCCCATAATTTTAAAGTGTTTGTACCAAAACAGGAACAGTAAGTCATTTGCCTTGATTTATCTTTAAAAGTTAAAAAGAAAGAAAGCAGGACCATGACTTCACATTCGGGACATGTGTTGGGGCCTGCAAGCAACGGTGTGGCAGGTTATTTTTCCAACCTTGTGCAAACCTTTGCTTCTTCTTCACCGGCCCGATCTACACCAAGCAGGACAAAACAGATTGAGAATGGCTTGAAAACTGTATTTGGAGTGTGTCCTGGGCCCCAACAGTTGTCAATACTGTTATAAACCATTTAAAAGCAGTAGTGTAGACCTTGCCACCGTCTTTCTTGTTGCTTTCTCACTTTGACAATATACTTTCCCCTCCCAAGGAGAAAGGCCCTCTGCCCTTCTTCCTCCCTTCCCCTAATTCCCTTGCCATACTGTCTTCTTTTGCCTCCTGCCTCCTAGCTGGGATGGCTATTTATGCATTGTCAAAAAGGAGAAAATGAATCACTGAGGGAAAAGGATGCAGACTTGCACAAAATGTGGATAGGCTAATCTATATCTATACAGGGATATTTAGAGATAATTGCAATCATGTCTGTAGAAATGCAATGCAATCTTACTATAGTGGGGAGGATTGTGTCCAGGTAAGCTGTAGGCCTGCTCAGTCTGTTGTCCATTTGCAAACTGTGGATGAGCAACTCCAAGGCCCCTGCTCTTCTCTTCTATTTGAGAGGTTGTCCAGATCTGAACTGGACAGCCTCTCAAATAGAGGATACCTTCAACTCCAGGGCCGTTGAAATGAATGGGACTTATTTCAATGGTTCAACTAAGTACATAAGAACCTAAGAAGAACCATGCTGGATCAGACCATGGGTTCATCTAGTCCAGCACTCTTCACACAGAGGGCAACCAGCTGTTGACCAGGGACCCACAAACAGGACATGGTGCAACACTGGGCTAAGATTGGATGCAACCCATGGCCACCAGTGATGCAGTGCTAAATTCTGAAGTATAGGTACTTATCATGACAGTCCCCATAGCTACGCCCCCAAGGAGAGTCCAAAATTGCAGGCAGCCATATTCATCCATATCAACTAACCAGTTCTAGAAGTTTTCATCTTCAACAGGAGCAGGTCACAGTTACAAATGGGTCTGAATTACCCATTCAAGACCAGGCCAACTTCAAATAGTTCAAGGAGTGATGTATCATTGCTGGGAAAATTAATTCCCCACGCTCACCCCAGCTACTGTGAGGATTGCAGCTAAGCTCAGAGGGAGTGGGGAATTCTAAGGAGGTTGGTGGCAAGTGAGGTCAGCATCCCTGCTAATCAGGCGCTGCACCCTATGGACCCTGGCTCCACTACACCACTGATGGCCATCCTGAGCCCACCCTATTTTTCCAGCCCTCCATCCTTAACCCTTTTCTGTCTTTTCTGCCCTGTCTTCTCTAAGAACGAAGCATCCAAATCTTCTGGGTGTGGTTCCTGTTTGTTTTTTCTTGCCCTGCCTGACATTGACGTTTCCCTTCCAGACTTCTCAATAGGTCTGTACTGACTTATGGCTAAACTAGATATGACATTAATTGCACAAATTAAAAATTAATGTTTTGTTACCTAAACAGCAGCCACAGGGAAGGGTGTGAGGTCTCGGCCCATGGAGGTTCTATTTCTCTCACCGTCTGGACGAAAATTCTTCTCCACAGCTCCTATTTGCATTTCAAGGGAAGCTTGAACTTTGGATTGGTCCCAATGGAGGCTTCCATTGTAATGCAAACAGAGGAGAATGTTATCAGGACTGTGGAAGGCAGAAAAAAAGTTAAACTTCCCATTTCCATCCCTGGGGACCAGCTTCTCCTGCTGCTGCCATTTACATAACAATAGCATGCATGTTACTTGCACTCACACAGTTAATGTCATGTTCAGTCAGCCAATCACCAACAATGACACCACAGAATTCCCAGACCCACCTCTAGGTATTTTGGTGCCCTGAGCGAGATGTTGTCTGGGTGCCCCAACAGAAATGCCCACATCTTCTCTCCCTCCTGTTCCAGAAGCTCCACCTCCCCTCCTCCAAGCTCCAAGTTCCTTTTCTTCTCCAGCCAATGCCATCCTCCTCTTCTTCTTTACTCTCTCCCCCACCTGCCCCCCTATGCCTTGCTTTGAGAGGTCCTTCCTTAAAGTGAGGCATTCAGGGTGAGATGGCCCTAAAGATTGCCTGTGCTGTGGCAGCACAGGTGATCTGCAGGGAAGTCCTTGGCAGGGCAGAGTCCACCTGCCCTATGCCTAGCTCTGAGGAGATCTCAGAGCTAGGTATTGGATGGACAGTGCTTCAAAGAGCTGTGCCAGGCACTGGTGGGGGTAGAGGGGAGATCCTCAAAAATCGGATGAAGGGATCTTCCATGAACAAAGCCCTTCTTTTCACAGAAGATGCCTTCCTCTTGAAGGAGGTAACTCCTGGATTCAAGGAGAGAGAGAGAAAGAGAGAGAGAGAGAGAGAGAGAGAGAGAGAGAGGCTTCAATGCACAGTCTGCAATTATTCAAGATAGTGCAACATGACAACATAACCTTGAATCTCCTTATCCACACATACATGCAGGTGGGTTGTCATGAATATTCATTGGGCAACCAGTCAACTTCCCTACTTGTTGCAATTGTGAACTCATTGCAATCCTCCCTTAAATTAATTTCCATAGGACTATACGCCAACAGGCCAAGCTTCTTTTGCTCACTGTGGCACTGTATACTTTTTAATAGTACCATTCCCTCACAGGGCTAGTTCATGCAGTAACCCACCCACCAACAAGGTCCCATGGAAAGGGGGACAGGCCACGTCTGAGTTTTGAGGCCCTTCCCACCCTACAACAATGCAATGCATGATCTGAGGCATATGCCAGGGGTGTTGAACCTCTTTCAGTCCGTGGACTGACTTCCATTTTGAAAAAGCTCACACGAGCCGCATTCTGGTGCTGGGCAGGACCAAATGCAAAAGTGATGGACCCAAGCCGCCAAAACAACCAGCATATTTTAGCTAAAAGCTCTCACTGCCAGTAACTAAGCCCTAGGAGAGGCAGATCAACCCTTTAGAATGGGGGGAAACTGCAGAGATGCTGGGAACACATCAAACAAATGGGGGCTGCAGGGAAAGGGAATGGAGTCAGGGAAAGGGGGCGTGGTCATCTAAAGAACTTTGGAGGCCAGACTATAGCCCTAGGAAGCCAGGCTTAGCCCTCATAAGGTTCTGCATTTTAGGCAAATGCTTTTCCAGTGTAATGCTCCCCTCAGTCTTCTCAAGGCTAAGCATGCCCAGTTCTTTCAGTCTCTCTTCATAAGGCTTTGGCCCTTTCCAAACCAGGCAAAATGCCTGGGATGGCCCCCACTGCTCCCTGTGAGTCCAAATGATGCACAGGGAGTCCGGGGGGGGGGGGGGGTCAGCACGGGATTTTCCAAGGAAAACCCAAACCACAAAAATCCTGATTCTTCTGTGGTCCCAGGAAGTTTCCGGGACCACGAAGAATGTGCCCGCACATCCCAGGCACAGCCGTGCTTATTCGCAAGTAAGCATGGCTGCAAACTGGACATGGAGCTGCACTGCATGGCTCCGTGCCCAGCAAGGGATGGAGTGGCACCCGTTTCACGACCCCTGGGAGGGCAGTGAGGGGGGACCCACACCCACGCTTGCTGTTTTTTATTTTAAACCCTACCTTTTTTGGAGGAGCACTCGTGCGCTCTTTATGGATCCAGAGGGGAAAAAATGGCCGCTGGGACTTGCGATGGCCCAGGACAAACACTTCCAGGTGAGTATTGGGCACGTTTAAAATTTAAAATTTCCTTTTTAAAAAACTCCCACCCATCTTGGACTCCTTTTCTCATTAGGGTCACTTGCCATGGGACCTTTCTTATCATAGTTCTGAGTTTATTAAAATTGGCTTTCCTGAAATCCAGAGTATGCATATGGCTACACTCAGCTTTTGCTTCCTTTAAAATCAAGAACTCAAGTATGACGTGGTCACTTTCCCCCAGAGTTCCGTAACTGCCACCTTATCCACTAAGTCATCCCTATTGGTCAGTATCAAGTCAAAGATAGCTGATCCGCTAGTTCCTTCCTCCACTTTCTGTAGGAGAAAGTTATCAGCCACACATGTCAGGAATTTCTTGGAAGGGCCACTTTTGGCAGAATTTGTCTCCCAACAGATATCGGGGTAATTGAAGTCCCCCATTACCACTACATCGCACTTCCTTGAAACACTGGCAATTTGCTTTTCAAAAGTTTCATCCTCATCTTCTCCTTGGTTGGGTGGTTGGTAGAAGACTCTGACTATCATGCTCCTTTTATTCCTTGCCCCATTTATTTTAATCCAGATGCTCTCAATGGGGCTCCCAGGCTCATCCTCCTGTATTTCTGTGCAGGGATAAGTATTTTAAACGTATAGTGCAACTTCACCTCCCTTTCTATTTCTTCTGTTCTTTTTGAACAAATTATACCCTTCAATTGCTGTACTCCACTCACGGGAGTCATCCCACCAAGTTTCAGTTATACCTATCAAGTCATATTTGCCTTCATATAATAAGAGTTAGAGTTTGTTCTATTTGTTTCCCATACTCTGGGCATTAGTATATAGACATTGAAGGTCATGTGCTGTATAGTCTTGCTTCTTTCCTACATTATTGTGAAGGGTACATATAGATGTACACATACATCTCACTTAACACATGTAATCTAAATGCACACTGTAAGTGTACGTCTACATAGGAACATACAACCTGTGGTGGATCAGACCAAAGGCCTGCATATGCATAGCAGCCAACCAGATGCCTTTTGGAAGCCCATAAGCAAGACATGTGAGAAATCCCATTGTTGCTCCTCAGCAACTGGTGCACATGAATGCTCATGCACACACAAGGCTGAGACTCACACACCTTGCTATGTATAGAGTCTATATACCAGGGATCTCTGTGATCTGGCCCACAGTCCTTGCCTTCTACTGCAGAACAGGGGTAGAGAAAAAGGATGCGTTGCAATGGATGTTGTTTACATTGCCTTCATTTCCTGTACAGATGAATCACATGAGTCGGAATCCTGCCCAAACTTTGGAGAACAATGGTTTCATGCCCATGCAACATCTGCTTGCAAAGGAGTGACAGACGTGTCTTTCAGGTATATACAGAGCTTAAAATCTTTGCTGTAAATTAGTTATTGCACCAGTTGGAAAAAATCCACAAGAATTAATTTACAATTAGTGTTTCCTGCAGGGACCAGAGCTCCTGTCAGTTTGGTGCACAGTTTTTCCTGCAGGCAACAGGCTGCCCCTGCAGAGGAGAGGTGAGTGCAACCTTTCACCAAGCAAAATGAATACAAGCACTCCCAAGCAGGTCTGGCCAAGTAACACACTCATATCTGCCAGAACCATTATCTGTCTATGAAGCCATTCCCGCTCACCACAAAGCCAATATGCATAAAAATAATTAAGACGCCCGAATGTTGCAAGCAGATTGGGCAGAGCAGAACCTGAATCCATGGAATGTATTTATTGCATGTTCAAAGCCATAGAAGTGTCTTTGGAAAATTGCGGAAGATGACAACAAGTGCATTAAGGTTTCTAGAGCCTAGAGATGGTGAGAAACAGTGATTGGATCAAAGCTCCATGGAACTGATCCAGTAATTCAAGAAGAAATGGTATAGTAAGATGGCTTTCCAGCCATCTCACTGGTTTTCCAGCACATTTACTTGGGTGTAGGTCACAATGAACTCAATGGAACTTACTTTAGATTGACCATGCTTTGGATTAGTGCTCCAAGTCTCCTAATGACTGCTTCCAATGGCTTCATAAAGGTTGAATAGAACTAGGGACAAGATAGTACCTTGTGGTACTCCCTGGCCAGTGGGTCCAAAAATAATCACCCAGTACTACTTGCTATAACCAGCCCCACAACTAAGAGCAGAACCATTGCAAAACAGTGCCCCCTACCCCCAACTCACAGAGACAGTCCAATAGGATACCATGGTGAAGTGTATGAAATCCTGCTGAGAGATCAAGCAAGAGATTAAGGTTATCCATCAGGGCAAACAAAGCCAATTCAGTACTAAAACCAGGTCGGAACCTCGACTGAAATGGGTTTAGAAAATCAGTTTCCTCCAAGGGTTCCTGTCACTATTATCTCAATTGCCTTCCCCAAGAAGAGGGTATTAGCAACTAGGTGATAGTTGTCCAGAGAGAGTTATTTCACTTGGGCACAGGGCTGTGCAGAGGGGGCAGTGGGGCCAGTTGGCCTGGGGCCCATGATTTTGAGGGGGCACTCCGACAAGGAGGTCCCCCAAGCTTACTCTACTGCTTCCGTAGCGTAAGTGGCCCATTGAGAAGCAAGGAACCCACCTTGCGGAAACGGCGCAGAAGCCGTCCGTCATGAATACCATGGTCAGACTACAAGCTCCAGAGGGCCATGCCACATGCAGGGCGGGGATCTACGTGCCTAAGTTGCGATGGTTGTCCTTACTGCATCTCTTTTCTCACAATGAAAAAACAAGACAGTGATGCAGCAAAGAAGAAGTGTGCCAGAATGCAACAAGAAGGTCTCAAAAAGACAAAACCAATTACTGACTTCCTCCAAGCTGGACCATCTACACATCATGAGATTGACCATGATGCTGAACTTGATGATGATAACCAGGCTTAGACCAGCAAGACCAGCTACAGAAGGTGATACTCCAGAAACTGCTGATAAACTGATAGAGCAAACAGTGGAACTGGAACCAAAACTGCTGGCTGATAATAATGAAAAAGTGTCTGCAGCTGGAACAAAGCCCGACACATCACAAAAAATCGACACTGGACTGATTGATAAGATTTTTCTGTTGTTATTGATGAATTTGCCCAAAGAAAAGCATGTGAAGCATTTCTGAATGTGAAGAAGTGATGTCTTACATCTTGAATAAAAGTGCTTCCCATTACCCTTTTTTAAATAAATCGTTCTACTTCATATATGTATTTAGCACTGAATCAGTGGCACTGATTCATATATGTATTTAGCACACACTTCCCATCTGGCCTGGGCATATTATCAGCTCTGCACAGCCCTGCTTGGACATGCTCAGAATCTGCACATGTTCATTTCAATAAACTGATGCCAGTGTGTGTGTGTGTGTGTGTGTGTGTGTGTGTGTGTGTGTTGTAAGTGGATGAGGTGTGGAATTTGGCCTTCCTTGGACTGTAGGACAAATCTATTGTTTCGCATTTTTTAGAAGCATCATGAAAGAGTATTCAATTTAATTTAAGCCATGAACTAAGCCTGTCTAACCCTAACAGCTGTCCAATACCATGACAAGGTCACTATTAGATTATCATATTTGCAGCACTATCAAAATATAAAGGCCATTTTGCAGAGCTGAAAGAGGAATAGAGGCGGGTAAGAAATAAATTGTTATTATTATTATTATTATTATTATTATTATTATAGTAAGACCCCAACAGAAGCCATTTTACTAGCTAGTTGGTCTGCGAACAATTCCAAGAATGTGCAGTCCATTTTTGTGAATTGTCTGGAGATTCCCACTGTTTCCATCATCTGTTCTTGAGGGTGTGCAGACAAAGTGAATAGGGTAGCCCAGTTAGGGAGTTATTAAACCCAAATATTCATACTGTATCTGAATACTCTGGAGACACAGATATCAACGGACCATGATGATCTATTAGGGCAGAATCCTACGCATATTTAGATGGGGGGGGGGGTCTTACAACACCCAGCATGCCCCAGCCAACTTTTTTCTGTCTAAACATGCATAGGATTGCACCATTTCTAACTTAGTTAAGCTGTGGGAAAACAGGAAGTCTCCTCTGGCTATTGATACAGTTTCTCCAAAGCATATTCCCTCACCAATTTGTTATGAAAGACCTGCCTTCAGTCAGTAGAGTGGGCACTTATTATTCACCCCCTCACACAAAGACGAAATGCATCCTCAAAAAAAGAAAATGAAAGAGTATACTGATTTGCATAACATTTTACATATGTGAATTTACACGTCAATGCCATCTTAGAAATTATTAAATTATAATAATGTAAATAGAAATACAGTACATCTCACCATAGTGTGGAAAACTGTGATCCAGTGACCTGTGTGCCTACCTGTTCAGTTTGTTGTTGATGGGCAACAGTCCTTATGATTCTTAAATGTTTTTTATTTTCTTTTATTATTATTTTTCCATTCAATAAACAAAACTTAATTTAAAAAACCTTTATAGTACAAGTGATTATTATACTGTATAAACATCCACTTTCAGTTTTGTAGTGGCAAAGTTACATTAGATATAAAGAATTGTGCAAGGTCTATATTTGAATCGTAAGGCATTATGTCTCTCCAAAATAGTTATTTAGTTTTAAACTGGAATTGGACAGGACAGCCCTTCAAACCAAGGACTCTTTCAAATAGAGGGCAGACAACTGTCCTCTGTAAAAGAGGACACATGGCTACCATACGTCACAGGCTGCCTCTACAAGAGGCATTTAAAGCTCCTTCAAGGCGCATTTAAAAAATTACCTCTACAAGAACGAAGCGTAAATCGGGCGTAGAGGCATGTTTTCTCTCCGATTATGCGCATTATCGAATGCGCGTTAAATAGCGAGTTTTATTTTGCTCCGGCTGTTAAAGCGCATTTTGACTATGTGAACAAGCGATTCGCCACATGTCAACAGTTTAAATCGCATTTCGGTCATCCAGTAATGCGCTTCGCCGCCTCTCGTACAGAGGTATTAGGCGTAAATGCGCTTCTGCGAATTTGTGCATAATCGCCTAAAGGCGAATTCTTGTAGATGAGGCCACAGATAAAATGGGAGGTTAGAAAACTGTAATGCAGGTAGAACATAAAATCAGCAAGGAAATGTGCAAGTTTCAGATCTGAATGTACAAAGCCACCAGGTTTCTTTTCTTGCATGGTTTGTGGACATGACTTATTTTTATTCTTCTTATTACATGATATGGTAAATGGTGGTGGTTGTTTTTCTTGATACTTTTCAAAACTTGTGTCTTTCTCCCAGCATTTAATGCTGAAACTTTGTGGCGTTGTTGTATATCACTGGGTATCCCCTGTCCCAAGCAATTGTTGGCACAGCAAGTGTTTGCTGTGAAAGTGATCTCGTTAACTGTCTAAACGAAAACACTTGTCCCAACAGTCTTGCCACATGATGAAACCTTATATAAAGATCAGCACGACTGCTGGCTTCCACTACGAAATGTTTTGGTGGAGTCAGGAATTGGTTCATCACACCCATTCGACTGCCAACATGGATTCCAAAAGCCAGTTTGGACATGCATGGAGACACCTAATAGGGCTTGACACCTGTAGCATAGCTGGGGTCAGTGCCATCAACAACACACCACCATCTCCTGTCCTCGTCACGACATCGGCCATTCTGGTGTGGAAAACAGGGCCTCGTAGCAGGGATGTCACAGACTGGAGGGCCCTTCTGCAAATCATTATACCCACATCTGGAACTGAATTTCCAGCCCAGATTCTGGTTGGGATAGAAACAGCCTCCATCTTTAAGATCCAGGATCTGCCTTCTGTGAGAGAAAGGGCCTTTCCAGAAGAAGGAAGGGTTTTGCTTGCAGAAGCTTCCTCTGCCTGTTTTTATTTTATTTAGTAGTCATTTATTTTATGACATTTATACCACCCAATAGCAGAAGTTCTGGGGAATCTGCACACACACCACAACTCACCCCATCCGGCAGGGTGTCCTGACCCTTTGCATAGCATTTTCAGGGAGTTGGAAGGGCAACCATGGGAAAGGGGTTGGACTCGATGGCATTATAGGCCCCTTCCAACTCTACTATTCTATGATTCTAAGGTAAATACACTTCCACCAGCACAGTTGATCCGGTTTCACTCTGGATCCATTCTTGACTCAAACTACACTTTACAGAAAATGTGTAACCACATATAACTTGAGGTGTTGTTGTTGCTGTTACATAGCAGCTTTCATTCTGCAGCAAATAGCAACTTTAGAAAGAAAAGGATCTCAGTATGGGCAAAAAAACTAAAAAAATAAAAACACCCTCTGTCACTCTAGTCTCAAATCTCAGTCACAGGACCAGATGCAGCTAATTTTTTAAAAAAGCAATTAAACATAATATGCCATTTGACCTTTAGCAGTGAGAGTTGCCAACTCTCAAAATAATTTTTTAAAATCTGAGATTTGGGGCTTGTGGGGAGATGTCTTTTGAATCAGGAGCTGGAGTCCAGAGAGGGTCTGGAGTAGAACCAGAGAGCAGAACTCAGCAACCTACTTAGAATATTGTGTACAGTTTTGGTCACCATAACTTAAAAAAAAAAAAGAAGATATTGTAGAGATGGAAAAAGTGCAGAAAAGGGCAACTAAAATGATCAAAGGATTGGAGGCAGCTGGACAGCCATCTGTCAGGTATGCTTCAAGGTGGATTCCTGCATTGAGCAAGGGGTTGGACTCGATGGCCTTATAGGCCCCTTCCAACTCTACTATTCTATAATTCTATGCGCATCTCCCCTATGAGGGAAGGATACAACAGCTGGGATAGTTCAGCTTGGGAAAAAAGGAAGGTAAGAGGTGTACCAAATTACGCATGGTGTGGAAAATGTGCATAGGGAGACATTTTCTCCCTCTCTCATAATACTAGAACTCGGGGTCATCCCATGAAGCTGATTGGTGGCAGATTCAGAACAGATAAAAGGAAGTACTTCTTCACATAGCACACAGTTAAACTATGAATTTCACTACCACAAGATGTAGTGATAGTCACGAACTTGGATGGCTTTAAAAAAGAGTTGGATAAATTCCTGGAGGAGAATCCTATCAATGGCTACTAGTCCTGATGGCTATGAGCTACCACCAGTATCCAAGGCAGTAACCCTATATACATGAGTTGATGGGGAACATAGGTGGTATGTAGCTGTTGCACCTATGTCCTGCTTGAGGGTTCCCTGGTCGAAAGCTGGTTAGCCATTGTGTGAACAGAGAGCAGACTAGATGGACCCTTGGTCTGATCCAGCATAGCTCTCCTTATGTTCTTATGTGTTTGCAGGCTCAGAAGAAAAATCCACTGGCTTTGATGGAAATTGGTTCAAATGCTGTCTTTTCAACTAGAGTGCATTAAAAAACACACACAGAGACACTGCTGAGGTGGAGAATTTGGCTTTGCCTCTTGCTTTTCTGGCAACAGGCCCCCAAAAGAAAAAGAAACACCCATGCCAGGCTTTTGTATATGAGAGAGAGAGAGAGAGAGAGAGAGAGAGAGAGAGAGAGAAAGTAAAGAGTTGGCAGATCTTGCTTGTGATGAAAGCTCGCACTCAAGCAATGCCTTCACATCCAGGAACTTCCAAAAATTACACAGTTGCCACTGCCATGCATTTTAAAATGTATCAACAAACTCATTTTTCATCCTCTTAAAGCTCCCAACGACAAACTATTGCAAGATCTTTTTTAAAAAAATCTTCATTTTCAGTTTCATCACAGTAATACTTTAGAAAGGGCATACTGTTTTATCACAGAATATGCAGGAGGTTAGAAATGGATGAAATCATCCTCCATGCCAAGACCACCAGAGCTGAATCTGTGCTCGCTCCAGTTCAGAAAGAGGCTTTTTGCCTTTCAAAGTACACTTTGGTTTAACCAGAACACAGTCAAAAGCCAACGCCTGTGGAAATTGGCGTAATGCACCCCGCAGTTTTCTGTTAGCCTTAACATCCATAAGGAAAGGGTGATTTTTAGGGATGTGCACTGACCCCCCGGATTGGATCGGATAGTGGATCGGTATCGGACCTGGGGGATCGGATCAGATCGGATCGGAGGATGGTCAGATCGGATCGGACCGGATGTCCGATCCGGATCGGACGCCATTTTGAATGCTTTTTCCCATAGCCAAGTATTGTTTTACAAAAATGCCTATAACTTTTTCATTTTTAAAGATAGAAGGATGAAACTTGGGCACATTGTAGACTGGTTAGGGATAGTTATCTGTGAGAAATTTCAGAAAGATTGGTGCATACGTTTTGTGGCAATTAATTTTTTAATACATACCCAGGAATGCCTATAACATTGTCATTTTTAAAGTTACACACATGAAACGTTGCCACATTGTAGGTGGTACCTTGGGACCTATGTGTGTGAAATTTCAGAAACGTAGGTGCTTGTCTTGTGTGGCAATTAATTTTTAGAAAAATGGGTAGTAGTGGGGTAAATACAGTTACGCCTCCCACTTTTTTATTTTTAAAGATACAAACAGGAAACTTGGGCACATTACAGGTACCACTTGGCTTGATATGTGAGTGAAATTTCAGAAACATTGGAGCTTGCCTTGTGTGGCAATTAATTTTTGAAACAATGAGGAAAGAAACACCTATAACTTTGTCATTTTTAAAGGTACACACATGAAACTTTGCCACATTGTAGGTGGTACCTTGGGACCTATGTGTGTGAAATTTCAGAAACATAGGTGCTTGCCTTGTGTGGCAATTAATTTTAGAAAAATGGGTAGTAGTGGGGTAAATACAGTTACGCCTCCCACTTTTTTATTTTTGAAGATACAAACAGGAAACTTGGGCACATTACAGGTACCACTTGGCTTGATATGTGTGTGAAATTTCAGAAACATTGGTGCTTGCCTGGTGTGGCAATTAATTTTTGAAACAATGAGGGATTCATTGGACAGCACTTGCCCATAGGGATTCATTGGACAGTACTTGCCCATAGGGAATCATTGGAAAACACTTGCCCATAGGAAATCATTGCATTGCACTTTCCCGTTGAGAAATACAGTTATGCCTCCCACTTTTTATTTTTGAAGATACAAACAGGAAACTTGGGCACATTGTAGACTGGTTAGGGATAGTTATCTGTGAGAAATTTCAGAAAGATTGGTGTATGCGTTTTGTGGCAATTAATTTTTTAATAAATACCCAGGAATGCCTATAACTTTGTCATTTTTAAAGTTACATACATGAAACTTTGCCACATTGTAGGTGGTACCTTGGGACCTATGTGTGTGAAATTTCAAAAACATAGGTGCTTGCCTTGTATGGCAATTAATTTTAGAAAAATGGGTAGTAGTGGGGTAAATACAGTTATGCCTCCCATTTTTTTATTTTTAAAGATACAAACAGGAAACATGGGCACATTACAGGGAACACTTCGCTTGATATGTGTGTAAAATTTCAGAAAGCTGGGTCCAGGCATGTGGTGGCAAGGTGTCTGCACACACCACTTTGAAGACTGTAGAAAATTTCTCCTGTAACGATCCTAGCGATTGAGAGAGAGTGATCCTAGGCTCAGCCGTTCTGCTTGAGTAAAAAGTGAAAGTATCAAAGCAGACACGAGCCAAGTGCTTTAATGTAGTTACTTTGTTTCTCCTTTTGTAATGGATACTAGCTCAGTTGCAGCCATGCATGCAAGGATCAAAGAGATCGAGAGAGAGTGTTTCCTTTTTCTTCGCGGGAGGCGGGAGTGGGAGACGGGGGAAACCAAGCCTCTGTGGAAAAACTTTTGAAACTTTTAATCTAAAAATTCCATAGCCATCAAATGCCTGGACCTATAATTCTGAAATTTCTGACACATATCTACCCCTAACCCATCTACAAAGTGAGCAACTTTCAGACTTCTAACTTTTAAAATAAAAAAGTTATAGGCGTTTCTTTCCTCATTGTTTCAAAAATTAATTGCCACCACATGCCTGAACTCAGCTTTCTGAAATTTTACACACATATCAAGCGAAGTGTTCCCTGTAATGTGCCCATGTTTCCTGTTTGTATCTTTAAAAATAAAAAAATGGGAGGCGTAACTGTATTTACCCCACTACTACCCATTTTTCTAAAATTAATTGCCACACAAGGCAAGTACCTATGTTTCTGAAATTTCACACAAATAGGTCCCAAGGTACCACCTACAATGTGGCAAAGTTTCATGTGTGTAACTTTAAAAATGACAAAGTTATAGGCATTCCTGGGTATTTATTAAAAAATTAATTGCCACAAAACGCATGCACCAATCTTTCTGAAATTTCTCACAGATAACTATCCCTAACCAGTCTACAATGTGCCCAAGTTTCCTGTTTGTATCTTCAAAAATAAAAAAGTGGGAGGCATAACTGTATTTCTCAATGGGAAAGTGCAATGCAATGATTCCCTATGGGCAAGTGCTTTCCAATGATTCCCTATGGGCAAGTACTGTCCAATGATTCCCTATGGGCAAGTACTGTCCAATGAATCCCTATGGGCAAGTGCTGTCCAATGAATCCCTCATTGTTTCAAAAATTAATTGCCACACCAGGCAAGAACCAATGTTTCTGAAATTTCACACACATATCAAGCCAAGTGGTACCTGTAATGTGCCCAAGTTTCCTGTTTGTATCTTCAAAAATAAAAAAGTGGGAGGCGTAACTGTATTTACCCCACTACTACCCATATTTCTAAAATTAATTGCCACACAAGGCAAGCACCTATGTTTCTGAAATTTCACACACATAGGTCCCAAGGTACCACCTACAATGTGGCAAAGTTTCATGTGTGTAACTTTAAAAATGACAAAGTTATAGGTGTTTCTTTCCTCATTGTTTCAAAAATTAATTGCCACACAAGGCAAGCTCCAATGTTTCTGAAATTTCACTCACATATCAAGCCAAGTGGTACCTGTAATGTACCCAAGTTTCCTGTTTGTATATTTAAAAATAAAAAAAGGGAGGCGTAACTGTATTTACCCCACTACTACCCATTTTTCTAAAAATTAATTGCCACACAAGACAAGCACCTACGTTTCTGAAATTTCACACACATAGGTCCCAAGATACCACCTACAATGTGGCAACGTTTCATGTGTGTAACTTTAAAAATGACAATGTTATAGGCATTCCTGGGTATTTATTAAAAAATTAATTGCCACAAAACGCATACACCAATCTTTCTGAAATTTCTCACAGATAACTATCCCTAACCAGTCTACAATGTGCCCAAGTTTCATCCTTCTATCTTTAAAAATGAAAAAGTTATAGGCATTCTTGTAAAACAATACTTGGCTATGGGGAAAAGCATTCAAAATGGCGTCCGATCCGGATTGGACCGCGGCGGATCAGATCGGATCGGAGGTGGATCGGATTGGATCGGATTTTCCCAATTTTGGGGCGGATCCGATTCGGATCGTGGATCGGATCCGATCCGATGCACACCCCTAGTGATTTTCTCCAATTTAATAGAGCTTTGCATTTGGACAAGTATTAGTGGCTGCATGAACTGTCCAAGAAAGGAATATTAGATGCATTATTGTTCACTGGAGCTAGGGAAACATGCCCACGGTTCTCTGCTGAGACCAAACTGTTTTCTTTCATTTTCTCTCTTAAAACAATGGTTCTGTAGTACAGACTTCTCTCAACCTGATCCAGATGACTTGGACTACAACTCCTATCATTTCCAGCAAGCATGAGCAACATTGAACCATGATATTCTGCTATTCTTGTGCCTGTTGCATAACTTCTGCTTTCACACTTTCTTTACTGTTGGATTTCAAAGATTGAAACGTTATAAAATCTGGAGTGAATCAGAAAAACTAAGTATGGATCAGTTGCTTACATTTTCATGGATAGATGAGAATTTCATTTCAGTTTGGTTTTGATAATTTTTTAAAATAAAAATTGGCAAATCTCTGCTTATTTGGGATGAAATGAATTTGAGATTAGGGATGTACGGATTGTGCAAAATCTGTCCTGACTGTGTTTTGTGGATTGTCAGGTGCCTTTCATTCTGGCATCCACTCATCAATGGAAATTGATTTATTTTTCGTGTCTGAAGTTGTGCAAATTTGCACTTGCAAAAGTGCTCAAATCTATCTCAAATGCACAAATCCTCCCAATGCATATATCCATGCTTTAGCCTATGCAGGAAATGTTCAATTTTTCATTTTTATTTGCATATTTTTCTATTACTAAATTCTTGCAAAATTCAGGAAAGTTAGAAAAATGGTCCGCGAGTCTGCAGAATCTGCCTGACTGGGAAAAGCCAATCCTCTGCAGAATCCACAGCTTGGATTTATAAAAATCTAAACCCCATTTGATTCCATCGGGGATTTCTCCAACATCTCTACTTCAGATTAAAAGAAATTGTAGGAGAAACCAAAACTGATAGATTCATCCATCTGGACAGAGGGCTTTGAGTGTTTAGTTCTTAAAAGTCTGGGCTTCAATCCCTGTGTATTCAACCATGTTACTGCTTCCTTTGGGGTTGTCACATTTTTCCCTAACATGCTCTTCATCTTTAACAGTTACCTGGCAGGCAGGTGATGTGGCTGCAAAAAAAGCAAATGCTATTTTGAGCTGCATTAATAGAAGTATTGCTTCTAAATCATGTGAGGTACTGGTTCCCCTGTATTTGGCACTGGTTAGGTCTCACCATGAGTATTGTGTCCAGTTGTGGTCACCACACTTCAAGAAGGATGCGGACAGGCTGGAGGGGGTTCACAGGAGGGCAGTGAGGATGATCAGGGGTCTGGAAACAAAGCCCTATGAGGAGAGGCTGAAAGAACTGGACATGTTTAGCCTGGAGAAGAGAAGACTGAGGGGAGACATAATAGCACTCTTCAAGTACTTGAAAGGTTGTCACACCAGGTTAGGGCCAGGATCTCTTCTCGACCATCCCAGAGTGCAGGACACGGAATAAAAAGCTCAAGTCACAGGAAGCCAGCTTCCAGCTGGACATTAGTAAAAAACTTCCTGACTGTTAGAGCAGTATGAGAATGAAACCAATTACTTAGGGAGGTCATGGGCTCTCCCACACTAGAGGCATTCAAGAGGCAACTGGACAACCATCTGTCAGGGATGCTTTGAGCAGGGGGGTGGATTTGATGGCCTTATAGGCCCCTTCCAACTCTAATATTCTGTGATTCTATTATCATGATCCTCTCCATGCTGGGAAGATTTGGCTGGGGCAGATGGGGTAGAAGTTCATTTCAGTTGATAATAAATCACCAAAATTTGCAAAGTTCTTCATATTTGAGAGAGAAAGAACTTGAGAGGTAAAAGAAAAATTCAAATGCCGGAGAAAATGAAACTTACCGATTTGTCTATCCTTATATAACATTTCATATAATACTTAAACAGCAGATACTGCTGCACAGCCCTTCTCCATGTGAGTGGGGATTTGGGGCATTGCAGTCAACACATCTGGAGGGCACCAGGTTGGGGAAGGCTACCCAAGAGGTTTGCCCCCCCCCCCCATTACTTGCTACTCCAGGAGATAGCATAGCATTTTAGATTTCCAAAGATGCAAATCGCCACCACTGGCCATTTTCAAAAACATATCAGTTACATGCTCATGCTGGGGCAAAGGAAGGCTCCACAGCCAAGAATCATCTAAAAACAATATGATTTTGCTTCTGTGGCTTCCAGCTTCCACACATCCATCTAAAATTACTTTCTGGAGCTTTCACAGAGCTTTGTGTGAGGGAAGGAGACACTCTGGATTGTTCTACTCCTGCTCTGCAGCTGCAACTCTGAAAGGATGGTCGGCTTCATCAACAATGGGGTGGGCTTGCATCCAAGTGCCTCCCCACAGCATGTCAAGATAATGGCTTGGGATGGGTTCGTGTGGGAATCAGCAAGAGATTGGATTTATGCTTAGGCAGAAATACAACTCAAACAGAAACCAATATATATGCCACTGCAGGAGAGGAATGGCAACCAGATATGGGAATGATTGGTGGATATCATCTGGGGAGTGCATAGCCCATATCACTCCAGGATCCAAATTACTCTCAAGGAACATAGTCAGAGGTGAACTGTTACAAAAGGCAGAGAGACTCATATGTGATTGCTAGAACTGTCCTGGTTATAGCGGGAGGCAAATATCTGGTCTCTTTTTTAGGACAAGCTGTGTACCAACTGCAAGGATAGGCAGCATATTTCACTCTTTAGATCAACAAAGGAATCCTGCCAAGCCATAGCTGAAATGTTTGTATAACTTTTTGGTGACTACCACTTAAAAGGAAGAAAATCAACAATGGGTCTCATTCTAAAAAAAAAAAAAAAAAAAAGGTCAACATCTTCCCTAACTTGACATGTTCGTAATGTACCGCCAGCAATCATTTCGTACTTGGATGTTACTGCTACGTTCTGTGAGCCCCAAGTGCATGCAGACAAGTTGAGACTAGCATCTCCATGTTGTATAATCCTGGCATTTCATCACATTCACTTGGGTTCTTCTGCAAGCACATTTCTTTTTTTTTCCAATTAAGCCTACGAATGCAATGGGATAGTTTTAAGAATGTGCTAGGTTCTATTGTTCTCACAGTGAAATATGACACATGTAAATAAATAGAAGCACCCCTGAGAGGTTTGAATAGATTTTCTTTTCAAGGAGGAAAAGCAGCAATTAGTCCATTGGATTGGCTATAATTAAGTTCACATCACTGTCATTTAAAAGAGAAAGAAAAAGTTCCAATGGGTAATTATTAAATCAGACTTTTTTCTCTTTGCAGGATATAATGCAATAGGCACCTAAACTTCAAATCATATAGCAGAGAAAGTTTTAACACTGGAAAGGGAAAGATTTTCTTTATTTATTTTTGGTCATTTATAAATTTGATAACAATTTTCCTACACAGAACATACATAACACAACCTATAAGAATGAATAAAGACAGAAAAAAGCCATTAGATTATGTTTAATTATTAACTTTTAAAAAAACAATTTGTGGCGTATAAACTGATCCATGGTGTAGTAGATGCATCGTATGAAAAAAGTGTGTTATCCCCATCTCATAATGCTGGAACCCAATGAAGCTGAGTGGTGGGAGATTGAGGGCAGGTAAAAGGAAATACTTCTTTACACAGTCCCTAGCTGATTTCACCACCACAAGATGTAGTGATGGCCATCAATTTAGCTTTAAAAGGGGATTAGACAAATTCCTGGAGGATAAAGTTATCATTGGTTACTAGTCATGATGGTGGTATATCCTCTTTGGTTTCAGAGGCAGTATGCCTCTCAAAACAGGTTGCTGGGGAACACACACTGGGCTTTCCATTGGAGCATCTTGTTGGCCACTGTAAAAAAAGAATGGAAAGCCCATAAGCAAGACATGAGGCCAATAGCAACCAGACCACAAATAGCCTTTTGTTCTGATTCGGCATAGCTTTTCTTCTGATTTTAACAATATTTTTGGATTCAGGTGTTGCTACACCCCTGAAATAAGCCATTTCATCTGCCAGCTGCCATGTACTGCAGTTCCTTATAGGAGAATAATGTGAGGCCCTCTTATGGATTGGTAATGGGTTAAACAAGCGGGACTAGAGTCCATTTTAGTGAATGGTGAGCTCCCCGGGAGTTCCCAGCCAGCCCACTTCCGGACGAACTGTCCCCGTAAGTGCTCAGCATTACACGCATCTAAGGCCTTCAGAGAGTGTGCAATTCCCACAGCATGCCATTAGCATGCTGGGAGAATTGTGCACTTTCTGGAGGCTTCAGACCTGCACTTTCCCTTCCTCCCTGTGCTAATCGGGGCGTGATCAGGTCTCTTAATGCTTGCGGTAAGAAGCCTTTTTGGCCCGAATGTAGGGTGACCAGATAAAATCCAGGTCAGGGCTCCTGTAACTTTAACAGTTGTAGAGAAAAGGGAATTTCAGCCAGTGTCCTTTGTATGCAATTAGTTCCTGGTGAAATTCCCTCTTCATCACAACAGTTTAAGTTGCAGGGGCCCTGCCTTTTTTTGTATATGGTCACTCTAGTATAGTGCATGCACCTTTAACTGTTGTGATGAAGAGAGAATTTCACCAGGAACTAATTGCATACAAATGACACTGGCTGAAATTCCCTTTTCTCTACAACTGTTAAAGTTACATGAGCCCTGACCTGGATTTTATCTGGTCACCCTACTGAATGGGTGAGGGAGTGGGGAGAGGCACGTGAAATCATACTTTCCAGGCCTCCAAAAAGTGCACAGATTCCCGCAGCCACAGTAATGATGCTTCCCCATCACACACACATATGGTGCCTGAAAGGGCCTCTTAACACTAAACCCTTCCACTCTAATGATGGTCACCATTAAAGTAAAAGGGGAAAATCCTTCTATTCCTCCCCCCACACCCATCGGGTCCTGAAAGGGCCTCTTAAAGCAAGCATTAAGAGGCCCTTTCAAGCCCAGATGGATGGGGGGGCAGGAAAGCCTTTAGACCTTTAAGACCCCCATCAGTGGTGGTGGGAAGACTAACACAATTTCCTCAAGGCTGTGGAAATTGTGCATTTCCCATGCACACGACTGTGCCTGCACCCCCATTGTCACCAAAGTAATGCATGAAGTGGACTAGGGGTGAGCAAAAATCCACCAGACACATTTGCCAGGGCCTGAGAGGGCTGAGTGCAGGGCATCTGGCGAGCTTGTAGGCCCTGGAGGATTTTCAACCCCTCCCTAGTCCACTTCATGCATTACTTGGATGAAGGGGCAAAGCAGGCAGAAAAGGCTTGCAGAGCTGTGCTTCTGGGACTGTCCCCTCATAACATGTGACTGACCCCATGTTTGGGCCAGGGGAACCTTTGTGCATAGGCCTCTATCTGCAAAAGCTTGACTGGATCCTGAAACCCTTTGAGATGACAGGGCCATGGAAAGCTGGGCTGGGGCTGTAATGATCCACACATAATTGGAGGTCCAGCCCCACAGCCCTCTTCTACCTGCTTTGCCTCTTCACATGATTAACATGTGAAGCGGGTTTAGGAATAAATAAACAATTCTCATAATGGGGAAAAGTAAGAAGTCTAGACAGCACCAGAGGATTCACCAAGGATCTGTATTGGTTCTGGTGTTACTTAGGCCCTTTCTACACCTAAGGGTGTAGAGGGAGGGCCTGGGGGCAATCCTGGACTTACTTGCTTCTGGGACCATCACCCAGTTTCTACACAGGGAGTGCGATGTCCTGGAAGCAAACTGGGCATTGCGCTCATCGCACTCGCCATTTTTTTCCATGATGGAGCTGGGAGCGCACTTGCACTCCAATGCAAAGATAGGGGTTTTTTTTAAAAAAAAAAAAAGCCCACCCCTGCTCCCCCCACCCCCAATGCCCCTAGACTCCCCCTGGCCTGGCTACTTCCCTCTTGCAGATCCCTGCTACTCATGGGAAAGAGGGAAGAAGCCAGGACGGGCACCCACACCTTGGGATCCTTGGGATCGTCCCGGGACCGCTGGAAGATTCGAGTTTGCCCAGGGTTTCTTTATCCCTGGGAAAACCCGTCCCCATCCCCCCTGCCCCCAGGAGTCCCTGTGTGTCATTTGGATGCACAGGGAACACCCAGGGACAACCCCGGGGGAAAAGGGTGGTGTAGAAATTAGGGATGTGCACAGTAAAAAAATGGATCGGAATCGGAATTGATGCTTCGGATCAGATGGGATCGGATTGGAGGCTTTCCGGATTGGATCAGATCCAATTCCGATCTGAAAATCGGACGTCCAATTTTTGGATTCGGTGCCATTTTAGGTGTTTTCACCATAGACTTGCATTGGGGGAAAGAAAGCTTTCCCCCAATGCAAGCCTATGCGGAAAACATGGGGGCAGGTGAGTGAGGACCTAACTCCCCCTCCCTGTCCCTCCCCCCCACTCGTGCTTCTTACCTGCCCTGGCCGTCTGCTGCCGTCCACTGGTCCCTTCTACTGAGAAACAGGCTTTGCAGCCTGCCTCTCAGTAGGGCACCAGGTGATGACGTCACCCGGCGCTCTACTGAGTGGCAGGCCGTGAAGCCTGCTTCTCAGTAGAAGGGACCAGCGGACGGAAGCGGGCGGAAACAGACGGCCCCGGCAGGTAAGTGGGGACCTCCCTCTCCCCCCCCACTCGCACTCCTTACCTGCCGGCATCCCGCGCTGCCGTCCGCTGCTTCCGTACTACTGATAAGCAGGCCTTGCGGCCTGTTTATTAGTAGTACAGAAGCAGTGGACAGCAGCACAGGACGCCAGCAGGTAATGGGGGACCTCCACCTCCCTCCCCCCTCGTGCTCCTTACCTGCTGCCTCCTCACTGCCATCCACGCCAAGTTTCAAAGTAGTACAGAAGCAGTGGGTGGCAGCAGGTAAGGAGCACAAGTGGGGGGAGGAGGCCCAATCCTACAATTTTTTCCAATCCAGATCAGGTCCTTTCGGATCAGATGATAATCGGGATCGGAATCGGATAATTTTATCTGATTTCACCCGGATCGGGCCCGGATCGTGAATTGGACCCAATCCGCTGAACATGCCTAGTAGAAATGGCCTTAGACTTTTGATAAGTGATATGTAGTTGGGACAGGAAGGGAAGGAGGGCTGCAAGTGTGCAGATGATACCAAATGGTACAGGATGGGGAAATTCCACATGGACTCTTAGTGAACTCGAAAATAAACAAAGTGGGTGAATGGGCATCAAAATGGCAACTGCCATCAAAGTGCTGGTATTAACATTCAAAGCCCTAAATGGCTTGGGGCCAGGTTATCTGAAGGAACACCTCCTCCCATATGTACCTGCCCAGACCCTAAGATCATCTCATTGCCAGTCACCAAGCCTTAGGAAAAGCCTTTCAGCCTTTTATCATGGAACAAACCCTGCAGAAAAGCCGGGGCGAACCACCATGAAATGACTGGTGCTCAGGGAAAAGGGATGGGAGCAGGGGAAGAGGGAATGGCCATCTGGGGAACCTCTGAAATTCCGCACCTCTGGCGTAAAGTGATGCACACTGGGGCAAAGAACCCAAATTTCACATGCTATACACAACTGGGTCAGAACTGACAGTGGCTAACCAGGAAAGAGATCTCAGGGTTGTGCCGGAAAGCTTAATAAAAACATCGGCTCAGTGTGTGGCAGCTGTGCAAATGCCAAATCCCGTGCTAGGGATGATTAAGGAAAGGGACCAAAATTAAAAGTGCTGTCCCACAATGCAGCATTGCAAGTCTCTTCTGCTACATGTTATTTCTTCAGGCTTTTGTGGTGAAAGCAGAAAAGCATTTTGCTAGAGTTTGTGAAGAGTGACTGAAAATGCCTAATCCTTAGGAGTGACGAGTTGCCTTTAGGAGTAAGTCTTCAACTTTTGAGGACACAACCACTCCTTCTGTGAGAGCTGCTACCCAGAAAGATCCTTCATAGGGCTGCCTCTGTGCACAATTCATCCAGCTTAAGTGCATGTCCAGGCACGCCACGAGTGTCTGGCTACTTCCACTGTACAAACTTTGCTCAGGCAAGCAGAGGTTGGTACAGGGTAGAAATGCATCGGCTTGCCTTAGAACATGCTTGCCATGCTTAATCAGGGCCACAATAGCTGATTTCTCATGAAAGAGCAGTTCATTTAAACTTGTAGGGACATGCACAGGAGTTATCCTATTTTGGCTGCAGGCACCATTTTGGTCTTGGATATTCAAAGGGCTGAAAGGGTTATACACTGTATTTTTTACCATTGATGTTACATACAGGTTTTATTATACAAGCCAAAGACCATGACAAAAGGAGTACCACATCAAAATATATATATAAAAAGCTGGGAAATAAAAAATAAAACACACCCACACAGAATATATATATATATATATATATATATATATACACACACACACACACACACATACACACACACACACATTGTGTATCCTAGATCCCAGGTTCCACCAACATACCAACAAAGTTTGCTTGATTTTCTTGGCTGATCATACAAACATCGATATTCTATAGGTAATTGCCACATCCAGGTCTGACAGCAAACAACACGCTGTTTCTATATCAGAAGCAAACTCAAGTGATCCCAGGATGCCAGAGATAAATTTAACTCTAATGCCACTGAACAGGGGACATTTCAAGCAGTAATGCATCAAATACTCAAGGTAATAAGACCATTTTGGATATACCCACTGCTCCCAGGGTACCTCTCTATAGGTGCAGGCACTATACTAGAGTGACATATACAAAAGAAGGCAGGGCCCCTGCACCTTTAACTGTTGTGATGAAGAGGGAATTTCACCAGGAACTAATTGCATACAAATGACACTGGCTGAAATTCCCTTTTCTCTACAACTGTTAAAGTTACAGGAGCCCTGTCCTCCTTTTCATATGGTCAGCCTATCTATAGTGTCCTTCTACCACAGCTGAATGCGTCACATAGAAACTCAGTAAATGTTTGCTTTGCACTGAGAGAATTGAATCATCCAAATACTTTGTTTGATCATGGGGCCCTCTAAGCCGAGGGAGCCATTTTATGATATTTAAAGTTTGAACTTCTACCACTGACATTAGCCATCTTGAACTTCAATGTCATACCAGGATGCTAGATAAAATTCAAGGAGGTTCCCAGTAGGGATGTGCACTGGATCGGACCCGATCCACGATCCGAGTCCGGTCCAGTGGGAAATCGGATAAATTATCCGATTTCCGATCCCGCAGCTGGATCGGCCGATCCAATCCGAACCGGTCCGAAAAAGCTCCGAACCGGTTCGGCGGATCGGCGGATCGGCGGGCGCCCACTGGCGCCCACCGCCGCTTCCATTGGCGGGCGCCAGCGGGCGCCCGCCGATGAAAGTGGACAGCGGGGGGGGGAGGAGGGGGGCACTTACCTTCTCGGCCCGGTGGCTCCCGTCCGGCGCCGGCGCCTACTACTACTAGCAGGCTCCGCGGCCTGCTCTAGGGTGGCGCGCCGGGTGATGTCATCACCCGGCGCGCTACTCTAGAGCAGGCCGCGGAGCCTGCTGGTAGTAGTAGGCGCCGGCGCCGGACGGGAGCCACCGGGCCGGGAAGGTAAGGAGGGGGTGCGTGGAGGGGAGGAGGGGGCGCGCGGAGGGGGGAGGGGGGCCCTTACCTTTCCGGCCCGGCGGCTCCCGTCCGGCGCCGGCGCCTACTATTCCCAGCAGGCTCCGCGGCCTGCTCTAGGATGGCGCGCCGGGTGATGTCATCACCCGGCGCGCTACTCTAGAGCAGGCCGCGGAGCCTGCTGGAAGTAGTAGGCGCCGGCGCCGGACGGGAGCCGCCGGGCCGGAAAGGTAAGGAGGGGGTGCGTGGAGGGGAGGAGGGGGCGCGCGGAGGGGGGAGGGGGGCCCTTACCTTTCCGGCCCGGCGGCTCCCGTCCGGCGCCGGCGCCTACTACTCCCAGCAGGCTCCGCGGCCTGCTCTAGGATGGCGCGCCGGGTGATGTCATCACCCGGCGCGCTACTCTAGAGCAGGCCGCGGAGCCTGCTGGAAGTAGTAGGCGCCGGCGCCGGACGGGAGCCGCCGGGCCGGAAAGGTAAGGAGGGGGTGCGTGGAGGGGAGGAGGGGGCGCGCGGAGGGGGGAGGGGGGAGGGGGGCCCTTACCTGCCCGGCCCGGCGGCTCCCGTCCGGCGCCGGCGCCTACTACTACCAGCAGGCTCCGCGGCCTGCTCCAGGGTGGCGCGCCGGGTGATGTCATCACCCGGCGCGCTACTCGAGAGTAGGCCGCGGAGCCCGCTGGTAGTAGCCGCCGGCGCCGGACGTGCCGAGAAGGTAAGTGGCGGGGAAGGGGGCTTACCCCCCCCCCCGGAGCCGTCCGCTTCTATCCGCTGGCGCCCGCGGGCGCCAGCGGATGGAAGCAGGCGGCCCCAGGGGGGGTAGGGAGCGCGGGGGAGGGGGTTTACCTGCCGGGGCCGTCCACAGCGGACGGCCCCGGGGGGGGGAGGGAGTTAGGCCCCCCCTTACCCACCCGCCGCCATTTTTTCCTCATAGACTTGCATTGCAATGCAAGTCTATGGGGAAAAAAATGGCGGCCGATCCAAAAATGTACGATTTTTGGGTCGGGATCGGACTCGATCCGGTCCGGGGGGCCTCCGATTTTGTCCGAACCGGTCCGGGACAAAATTGGAGGTCCCGATCCGGGTCCCGATCCGATCCGGGGGGTCCGTGCACACCCCTAGTTCCCAGCATATCAGGACACGAAAAAGCCGCATTCAAAATGTGGTGCTTTTATTCATTTACAGTAACTAGAATAATGTGATGCCTTTGGTGGTCATTTCTCAGTCCCAGTTGTACTGTTAATCATTCCAACCCTTTGTCTTATTTGGATTTTACACTACCATAGTCTGTGCTAATGAGAAAAATCCCCTTCCTCAACCTACAGATTTCACTGAAGTTATTTTATACATGGTGATAACTGTGTCTGGCATTTCACAGACTATAAAATGAACAGTCTTGTTCCCTTTGCTAATAATTCAGAGTTGCTAGGCATTATGAAATAAAAATTAAAAAATGGATATTTCAAGACCTTTTGTGAAACTGAAAGATCTCATGTCTTCAAGTTTGGGGAAGGGGAATCATAATGGGAAAACAGGGGATGAGGATGGGTTAAGCGCCTTGTACCCCATTACTATTCCTCAGAAAGTTGCCCCCTTTTGAAGCAGTTTACCTGTTACTTGTAGGCCAAAACATCAGGAGGACCACAAGTTGTCCGCCTCTCTGTGACAATAATGGACACTGATGTAATTGTTGGTTATACTCCTAAGCCAAAGCATACCACATTATGGTGCTTATCACACACACGGTTTTAAGCACACCCACCTCGACTTTGCTCCACTTTTTCAGTGCTGGACTCGCATGACATCATCCTCCTCGGGCTGTTCTCTCGCCCTGAAGTTGCCGTTTTTAGTTTCTGTTTCAATTTATCCCTGAACGGGCAAAGTTCGAAACAGGCAAAGTTCAACAGGCCAAGCTGAGCTATCGCAGCAATACTGACCACGTGTGATTCAAAACGCTACACTCGCATAGGAAATGGAGGGGGAACCTGCAGAAGCAAACCGGTGGGGGGGGGGGGATAGTAAGTAAGTGTGATAAAGGCCTATGATAGGCTAATATGTCGAGTGCAGAAGTGTAGAATCTGCGGCCTTCCTATGTTCGTAGCCTAGAACTGTCAACACTAATTGGCAGCAATGAACCCCAAGGTTTCAGACAGATTTTTTTCCAGCCTACCTGGCTATGCTGACTGGCAATTATGGAAGCTGAGGACCCAGCATAGGGTGACCAGATAAAATCCAGGTCAGGGCTCCTGTAACTTTAACAGTTGTAGAGAAAAGGGAATTTCAGCCAGTGTCATTTGTATGCAATTAGTTCCTGGTGAAATTTCCTCTTCATCACAACAGTTAAAGGTGCAGGCACTATACTAGTGTGACCATATACAAAAGAAGGCAGGGCCCCTGCACCTTTAACTGTTGTGATGAAGAGGGAATTTCACCAGGAACTAATTGCATACAAATGACACTGGCTGAAAGTCCCTTTTCTCTACAACTGTTAAAGTTACAGGAGCCCTGACCTGGATTTTATCTGGTCAGCCTAACCCAGCACATTTGGAGGATATCAGATTAGGGAAGGCTGATTTAGAATGTGTCTTTTTGAGAAAAAGTGAGCGAAGAAGTGTATATTTTGAGAGAAAATATGTTTGCAATATTATGTTTAAAAATACATAATGGTCACTCTAGGAAAGAGGCATCAAAATGTACTTAAATGCAAATTTTCAAGCAGTTTAAAAAACAAACAAACCAATGCAGATGAATGTGGAAATGGGACAGGATAGACTTAGGAGGGAATACATGCAGAAGTGACATGACCTGGTTTCTCCTAGGAGTTGGGAGGCAGAGGAGCAAGAAAATAAACAATGGACTAGTCAGCAGCTCCTTCTTCCCTGTGTGTTTAACTGTGATCCTTTCTAGCTTTATCTTCCTTTTGCTGGGGCAATATTCTTAGCAGCAGCGCTGGCTGCTCTCATGTAGTAACATGTATCTTGGCTCTGTGGTTACAGACTGTGGTGGCCACATTCCATACAGGAGGACTGTATCACTTCAGATTACAGGAGAGGAAACATATTTTTTATGTTCTCACTACCCACCACAGTGTAAAAATTCCCTGCATATAGTAGAAAGAGGTCTCTGCTAAACTTTTCTCCCTAATAGCTTAAGGGCTTTCCCACATACACACACAGGGAATGGTTGTTTTTAATATAGTGGAGCACCTTTTGAAAAAAAATACAAGACCTCACCCTGCAGACTAAAGTGTCATGATCTCAAATTCAGCCATATTAGCCTTCCATTTCATTCTGCACAACTTGTAGAATAGCACTCTGATAGTGAAGAAACTCTGTTACGTTACCAAAATCTTTTCTCCCTTCCCTGTTCTGAGTGTGATCCAATTAAATGCATATGCCTCTTCCTAGCAAGCCCGGCCCTGCCATTAGGCAGTAAATCTATCCCCTCAGGTGGCAAGTACTGGTAAGCGGCAAGATGTTGGAAGAGAGACCTGTGTGCTATGCAGCCTGCTCTGCACCCCTTAAGTTAGTTTTCTGCCTTCAGGTGCAGTGGAGGATGCTGTCCCATCATCAGCACTGAAGACAGTCAACTTTTGTACATGGAATAGGAGGGGATGCCATGTTGTTCTTCATTTCAGGCAACAAAATGTTTTGGGCAGCGCTGCTTCCTCAACAAACACCACTCAATATTTCCATAGGAACAAAGGTTTATTAGTTCCTCGGAAGGCTACAACGTGCCAGTTCTGCATGCCAGCCCCTCTGAACGTGAGCTGTAAGGCTTACCACTGTACACTCCAGCTACAAGAACTCCCCTCTGTCTGTTCTCTTAAATGGCTCCAGGTGGGTTTATGCTGCCCCACATAGTCTTCTCCCCAAAACCTCATCCCAAGGAAGATATTTCATTATATGGGAAGTATAACTTTCAGCTTTCTACTGACTATATATATCAAGACCAATGTAAACCATGAATAAGAATTAGGGGCAAAACACTGGGCTTATGTACAGAACTCTGCTTGTAGTGTGTGCTTCATTAGCTTCAAGAGAGATATTTGCAGCTTCCGAATGTTATCCTGGAATGGAGTTATATCCTCAATAAACTCTGAAGTCTTCAGGCTTCTGAGAAAGGAATATTGCTACTATCCATCTGTTCTCATCTCTTTTCTCATATGAGCAATTCCAGTATTTATTGTGTACAATCTGCAGAACCCAAATGCACCTCCGGTTCTCCTCGTGACTTCAGAGTCTGCTCTGATTCTCTCCTGACATGAGAATTCAAACAGAATGAAAGTTAGTATGCACACATTCCATTCACTGCCTTATATTGAGTGAGACCATTGGTGCATCTAACTCAGTATTGTCTACTGAGGTTTTGCCATCTGAAGGATTTTTAAATAGAATTTTAGGATTGCTTTTATCCTGCTGGGTTTTTTAAAATGATTTTCCTGACATTTATTGTATTTGTATTCTATTTGGCTTTTGAAAACTGCTCTGATAATTGTATGTAAAGGGTGGCATAAATATCTGATTGATTGATTGATTGATTGACAGATTGAAAAACAAGCCATCTTCTGGCCATCCAGGGTGTCTGCACATGAGTGAGCAGCAATTAATCAGGGTTTATTTTAGCCCAAACCAGGGACATTTCTACTTCTTTCCTTTCACTTCGAGGGAAGTCTCAGGATGCCCCATGACAGTAGTTATTCCCATTGACCAACAATAATATCTATTGTCACTCAATGGAGGCTGGTGGCTCTGATGTTAGTGGCGGCGGTGAATCCGCTCCGGGTTTCAGACAGAACCGGTCAGAAATCAAAAGAACTATCCAAAGTACTGCATACCTTGGATAGATGCTTTAGAGTTCTGACTAAAACCTGGAGTGGATTCACCACCCCACTGAAACCGGAGACACCAGCCTCCCCTATTGTCACTCAGCTTGATCCAGAACTCTTTGATCAGAGTGTGCTTGCATGTGTGTGTGTGTATGTGTTCATGTGTATTTGCTGTTAAAACGCGACACCACTCCCTCCTACCACTGGGTCACCATTCATTTCAAAGGAATATTTGTACAAACTGGCTGCCTACTCTGAAATGAATGCAGAAACCCTTTCACATCGAAGAGCACCAGGTGACAACAAGGCTCCCTTACCCAGAATCATTTGCTGGATGGGGTGGTTGCGTTTTCATTGTTTAAATTACAATCTACTTGGGGTACGTCTAGATGGGCTCTTTTCCCTGCAGTAGCTTCGGAGTGGCGGCAGGTGGATTACATGATGCTGCCACCACTCCGAAGCTACTGCGGGGAAAAGATCCAAAGCTCCGCTCTAAAAAAGTAGGGCATTTGCCCCAACTTTTTTAGAGCGGAGTGGGCTGGGCAGGGAAGGGGGTGGACAAGCGAGCCATAAGCTCGCTGCACCTCCTCCTCAGTCCCCCCCCCCCATTTAAAAAAAATGTTTTTTTAAACCACCCTAGAAGAGGGGAGCCAATGCTCCCAGCCGCCCCTCCAGCTGCTGCTGGGGAGGTGTGGGCACGGCAGCGGCAGCAGTGGCAGGAAAAGCTGCCTTGATGCTCCTTCCGGTGTAGATGGCCTGAAGGAGCATCAATACGGGCCCCGCCGCCTGCCGCCGCTGCTGCTGTGCCGCGATGGCAGCGCCGTCCAGATGAGGCCCTTGGCACTACATAAAATCTCTTGCTAACATTAACGAACCAACTGTTCATGTTAAACATGAAGGCGGTAATTCCTACCACCATGCAGTTGCTTTCAAAGTCAATGTGTGTGTGTGTGTGGGGGGGGGGATCCTGCACATTGTAGCTGCAGGGCCTGAGAGCCAGATGTGTCCTATCAGCCTTCCCCCAACCTGGTGCCCTCCAGTTGTGTTGTACTACAACTCCCTTAACCTCCTAGCCACTATAGCTGAGGAAGGCTGAGCTATATAACAGAGCAGAAGGGAGAGGGAAACCCGGCTGCTCTGATCCTTAACGGAGGATCTCAGTGCCTTTGCAGCCTCCTGCCAGAGCTACAGAACATGTGCTTCCCCTCTGCTTTCCCTTGCAAAGTTAGCCCTGAATATTTGCGTGGGAGCAGGTCAAAAGTGTCAGATTACACGCTTTCCGCCCTGTCTTCCCTTTCGCAGAAGCTGTGCTGCTGAGCGCAACAAAAGGAACATTTAAGGCTGGGCAGTCATATGCTACGCTGATACCCTTTCCGCAGCTGATTAATGTGGCTCTCCGTGCTCTCTGACACCCGAAGGTGCCTGGGCAACAGGTGACTTGTATTACATTCTTTTGAATTTTCAACGTGATGTGCCCCCATCTGCAGCTTAACCATGGCACAGTAATCTTTCCTTCAGATACTCGAAATGCATTTCATTCACAGAGCCCTGATAGGATTAGAGGAGGCATTAGAGTAATTAAGGTCAGCAGGACTGCCATTTACTAAATCCCTAAGCCCAACTCTTAACTCCAATATTATTTGGGAATATTGCAGGTCAAAGGGTCAACTGCTATAGTATATTGCTTTCTGTCTGGCCGTAACATATGGGTACAGTTTTTAGGCAGGCGGTTCCAAATTTACAATAAACCAGGTGCTTTGTGAGAGCCCTGCATGCACTGCAAATGAAATGCCAAACTAATAACTGTGGGTAGAGCTCCTCAGCTAGAGCACCTGCATGTGATGACTTACCTGGCAAAACATCTGAGGGAAATTGCTTCCAAGCTATCAAGGTGTGGATCTAGGCACAATTATTTTCAAATGAGCTCGAGGTCAGACTTTTGAGTGCATCTCATCCAAAAATAAATAAATAAATAAAATCAAAACTTGATTGCAGCAATGAACTAAAAATCAAATTTCCAAAAGGTTTACACCATCGGTGAATACGCAAAGGACTGAATTGTGACCCCCCACCCCTTAGCTGTTGTTTAGAAGTGTGCAGGCTCAAAACATGTTGCTGCTGAAGCAATAAGATCAATAGCAAGCTTGATAGAGTTTTAAAAATTCTTAAGGTATCACTGAAAGTCATAAGACAGGAGATCAAGTGGAATTCTCAGAAGAGGGAATTACACAGGTGTGGGGACACCATTGAAAAGGCCTTGTCCCTGGTACCCACCAACCTGATCAACCTTAGTGAATCTCATTTAGGGACGTCGCAAGATTACAGGAGAAGAAACATATTTTTAATGCTCTCACTACCACCACAGTGTAAAATTTCCCTGCATGTAGCAGAAAGAGAATCTGCTAAACTTTTTTCCCTAATAGCTTAAGGTTTTTTTCCCCCTGCACATGCAGGGAATTGTTATTTTTAATATAATGGAGCACCTTTAAAAAAAAATGCAAGACCTCACCCTGCAGTCTAAACTGTCATGATCTCAAATGTATGTATGTATGTATGTATGTATTGCATTTCTATACTGCCCAATAGCTGACTTCAGCCATGTTAGCTTTCCATCATGTTCTGCTCAACTTGTAGAACAGCACTCTGACAGTGAAGAAACTCTGTTACGTTACCAAAATCTTTTCTCCCTTCCCCTGTTCTGAGTGTGATCCAATTAAATGCATATGTCTCTTCCTAGCAAGGCCGGCCCTACTATTTGGCAGAGAAAATCTATCCCCTCAGGTAGGGTGATCATATGAAAAGGAGGACAGGGCTCCTGTAACTTTAACAGTTGCAGAGAAAGGGGAATTTCAGCTGGCATCATTTGTATGCAATTCGTACCTGGTGAAATTCCCTCTTCATTACAACAGTTAAAGCTGCAGGGGCCCTGCCCTCTTTTGTATCTGGTCACTCTAGTATAGTGCCTGCAACTTTAATTATTGTGATGAAGAGGGAATTTCACCAGGTACTAATTGCATACAAATGATGCCGGCTCACATCCCCTTTTCTCTGCAACTGTTAAAGTTACAGGAGCCCAGTCCTCCTTTTCATATGGTGAGCCTACCCCCAGGTGGCAGATGCTGGTTGGCGGCGGCAAGATGTTGGAAGTGAGACTTGTGTGCCATGCGGCCTGCTCTGCACCTCCTAAGTTAGTTTTCTGCCTCCAGGGCCAGATCTACACCAAGGGTTCATCTACATCTCAGGGCCTAGCAGGAGGGGTGGAGGATTGTGGACTTATCTGCTTCCGTGATCCTCCCCAGCTTCTATATAGCTGTGTGATGTCCTGGAAGGGAAGAGGGACATCGCGGGCACCATTATTATTTTTTGTTGAAGAGGGGCCGGTCGTGCGGTGAAAAAGTAAGTAACCTCCTCACCAAACTCCATGCCCACTCCCACCCCCATGGTCACAGAGCCACCCCACGCAGCTCCGGGCCCGTTTGAGGACCCTTGAAGCCCACGCCATACCAGCCATGGTCCTCGGGGTTGTCCCGGGACCGTGGAAAAAACAAGACATCCCTGGTTTCAGTTATCCCGGGGAAAGTCTCTGATCATCCCCAGTTGACCCCGGGATCCCCTGTATGTCATTTGGGCGCACAGGGATGACCTAGAGATGACCCCAGGATAACTGCATGGTGTAGACATGGCCCAAGCAGGATATGGCACTTTGAAAATGTTTTGAAAACTGTATATGGAGTGTGTCCTGGCCCCAACAGTTGTCACTACTGTTATAAAACGTTTTAAAGCAGTAGTGTAGATTCTGCCCAGGTATAGTGAAGGATTCTGTCGCATCATCGGTGTTGATGATAGATTAATCTGCCAGTCCAGTCGGCTTTTGTATATGGAATGGGAGGGGATGCCATCTGGTTCTTTGCTTCAAACAGCAAAACATGTTGGGTGGGCCTGATCAGCACACTGTTTGGCACTGCTATCCACAACAAATGTGTTGGTTCAACCAGTTGAATGCCTGTAACAGGCTTCTGCTTGCTTCACAGGACTCAATGAAATTGCAATACGTAGCCACATGCAAAGAGAACACCATTTGTAGATAATGGTATGACTTGTCATTAATCTCCTTTGTCTGTGTTGGATATTGGTTTCCTACAGGGTCAGACTTCATATATTCAGATTTCTAAGCCACCCTAGCCTTTAGGCTCAATCACGTTGCAATGTAAAAATATAAAACATGCTAAAAATACAGAAAACATGTAATTAAATATATATGAAAACATACAATTAAAATAACCTCACACTAAAATAATCCCATCTTATTTCTCAGTAGTAAATGCTTGTATTCAGGGTTAGGGACAGTAAAAAAAAATGGGGGTATTTACTGTGGGCTATTAAAACCTCTGTAATGGACTGGGGAATTTTTTCATCTTATCTGCATGCCTGTGCCCATGGCCTCCTCAATTGCTTGAAGCCACAGTTTCAAAACACAGGCTAAAAGTACTATTTTTGCCTTCAGGTGTGCTCAGTTAGCGTCTGAAATAGCTTTGCATGAGGAGATGAGCCCTCGTCTGTCATTCTCCCTTCCTGCATGAGGGGGAGAGGGAAGGCCTGTGCACAGGGTCCAGGTTGTTGCTGTTCCTTGGCCAAGTCACCCTTGATGGTCCCCCTCCCTCAGTGAATTCTACCTTCTCGCCCCCATTGTCACCAGCTGCTATTGCTCCTCTTCCTCTTTCTCATCATCGCTACCATTTGCTTGCTTGACAGGCAGAGAGCCAGTAAGCAATCAGGCTGTGGCATTTACTGCTCCTCCTTCTCACCACTACCTTTGTCCGGGCCAGAGCAAGAGGCAGGTGACAACAAGCAAGTTGCAATGGTGAACAAGGGGATCAAGTCCAGGGGACTCTTGTCAGTGGGCCTCTCCTGCGGTATGGGCCCTTGGCCATGCCTACCCTCAACACTGGCTAGGGGGGCATGTTCACTGGTCCTGCCCTTGTTGAGGTATGCCCTGCTGGCTTCACCCGTTATGCATTGGTAGGGAAGGTCAGACCATGGGGGTCCTGCCCTTGTCTGCACACATAGGCTCCTGGTCGGTACACATAGGCTCCTTGTGCAATTTACAACACTGCATGATTAGTGTTCTAAGAGCCAAACTACATATTACATTAATTACAGTGTGTAGCTCAGGGTTATTTTTGTACTCTAGTATATGTATGATGCAAGGCCCTCAGATTGGGACCACTATATACCTTCCCAGCCCCACCAGTTTTTTTCCTGACCTCCCTCCCCACTGCATGCATGAGAGTTAACAGAAGGGGGAAGTGGTTTTGTTTTTAGCCCCTGACCCCCTGCAGGTACAATTCAGAGAACCTTAATAGGCTCAATTTTTACTGATTCACACAACATCTTGCACTTATTTGTTTCAGGCTTTGGCAAGACTGTTATTTATTGATTTATTTTAGAATATTTACATACCCCTTCCTGTATTAGAAATCCTGAAGTGGTTTACAGCAAATTATAAAACAGTGCATCATTATAACAACACAACAACATTTAGACTAATGAATGGTGGGGAAAAGCCAAGGTAAACAACTATGTCTTTAATGGTTGTCAAAAGCACATGATTTTAGTAGTGCAGAGGGGAGAACATTCCAGAGGGAGGGGGCCACCATGGAGAAGGCCCATTGCTGTCAGATTAGACAGACAGTAAGGCCTCCCCTGAAGATTGTACTGGTCTGACAACTTTACATAGGGGGGGGGGGATCTTTCAGGTAATGTGAGCCTAAGTTGTATACACTGTGGTATAAAGTTGGGCTGAAATCCCACACTCACTTTCCTAACACTTCCTCCCCCCCTCCCACACACACAAAGGTGAGGAGGAATACTGGTGAATTTCAGGGAGCTAACTTACTCCAGCTCTCACTGGTAAAGCAAATGTTTCATATGGTGAAATGGCCAGGTACAATCTCCAGCATTTTCAGTTAAAAAGGATCAAATATCAGGCGATGGCAAAGCCATCTGCCTGAGACTAGTGCACAAAGCCTTAAACAACTTAGGACCAGGATACCTGAAAGAGCACCTTCTCCATTATCAACCTGACTGGTCGCTGAGGTCCTCAGAGGGCATGCTCCTGGTGGTTCCACATGGACCTATGGCCTGACTGGAGTCCACCCAGAGAAAAGTCTTCACTGTGGTGGCCCCCTTTCTATGGAACTCTCTACCTCTGGAAGTTAGGCAGGCACCAACATTGTGATTTTCAGTGCCCTCTGAAAATATCTTTATTTCAGGAAGCATTCCTTGAATTACTTGCCATGGTTTTTACCAGTATTCTATTGTTTAAAATAACCTATATTTAATGTGGTGCTTTTTTCTTTATCATTTTATCTTTTACTGTTCACCACTCCAGAAACTGTCTAGATATAGAGAAGTATATAAATGTTGTAAATATATAAATAGAAAGCTGCTGCCAGTCAAAATAGACAATACAGGGCTAGGAATGTACGAGAATTTCAGTTAGTTCACAAAACATCAGAACTCACCTAGTTCAAAACCCTGAACGTGAACAGGAATGCATTTTTCTTGACAAAAGCTCACATATTTCTGAATATACATATAGAAAAATGAATAATTTTACAATGTGCACTTTAAAATGCACAATTTTAAGAAAATGCAGATTTTGTCAAATTTTATGTATAATTTTTAGTTATATATGACTTTCTAAAAATTATACACACACACATATTCCATGTACATGCATGAAAACTGATATATCAAAATTTATGTAGCCACTTTTTTCTTTTTCTTTTTGTTGAAATTTTACAATGAAAATTAATTGTAAACCCCACCCCCCAGATTTTCACACTTTTGTCAATGAAAGGAAAGTGCCCATATTTGAAAAATGCACACAGAAATGTGCATTTCTCCTGCTTCAGATGCACATTTTCCTCTTCAAACAAAAAGAACAAAGCGCAAATAAAAATGTGAGCAAGGCGAACCAAGCTTCGAAGTGGGGTTCAGAGAATCTCAGTGAGTTCAGGCATCCCTTTTTCTCCCATCCCTATAACTGGGCTAGATGGACAAATATTCTTCCCTGGTATAAGGCAGCTTTCTATTTTCCTGTTTAGCTGATCGACAAAAAGTAGAACAGGGAAAACATTGCACAATGTGATATTTTAGTACTGTTTAAGTAAATAAAAAGAGAGAGGGGTCTACATGATTTTTCTTGTTGCTGGCTGCTTCCCAGCTAGACTCAAGATTAGCTGGGAATCCCATTTTAAGGAACGACCATCTGTCACCTCCATGGCCGGACAAAAACTGCTGTGTAGCAGGAAAATGATTATCATCATCTGACTCCCACACAAATAATCACCTCTTTACTCACGACTTGTCAGTGGATTACAATTGTCAGTAATAATTTCTGAGTTTTCTGGATATCAGTCCTCAAAAACAAGAAGCAGTTATTTGTACTGATAAAGAGTTTTTTATTTTATTGCTATAGGTGCAATTCTTATAGTAGTTTTAGGTTTAATGTAATATGTAATGCAGTAAAATTAAAGAGTATTAAATAGACAACAATGTTGCCTTCTACCGTATAAGTTGAGAATGTACTTTTTTTTATTATTACTACATTAATATCCTACCTTTTCCCCTCTTGCAAGGAAACTAACATATTCCTCCTCCTCTCATTTTCTCCTCACAACAACCCTGTGAGGTAGATTGAGCTGAGAGTCAGTGACTGACCCAAACTCACTCAGTGGCTCAATTCGGACGACACATTAAGCAAAGGTGGGTTAATTAAACTACCGTCAGTTGAGTTGGTTATCGTGTCGTCTGGAGGGAGACACACAACGCACACACAACCCACAGTACGCTAATCGGGAGAATTAAACAACGGAGCGAAACAACGAGCTTGTACGTTGTTTAGGGATTAGTCAATTGAGTAATATGTCGCCTGGAGGGGAGCGTACGTTAAACCCCTGCGTTGAGTACGTTAGCACGGAAGACCAGAGAGGCGAGCGGCAAGAGCAGCAGAACACGGGCAGCTGCTCAGCCACGCCCACAACAGATCCCTGGGCTCGCCGCCATAGCAACCAAGTACACTCGCCTCCCCCACCAGGCAGCCAGCATGGAGCGCAACAAGGGGCCAGCTCCTGCAAGCACGCACGCCGGTTGCCCAGTCAGCTACCCAAACGGAAAGGGAAGTGCGCCAGAAGGGGGGGAAGCTACGGAAGAAGCAACACCCCCAGGCGCCCAGGAACAAGGGGCAGCCCCCCCACTCCAACAGGGACCCCACAACCCACCTGAAGCAGACCCCCACTGCACCGCCACCTCGACCGTCGCCTCACCCAGAAGCACGAGGGCCGGGGAGCCGGCGACCGCCAAGCCCCCCCTCATCCACCCAACACGGCCGGACAGCGAGCACTGGCCACGCACATCCCCAAGACGCATGAAACGCCAAGGCAAAGGGCGCCCGTGGGCGCTAGCCAGCCACCTACGGATGTCGTGGGAAACAGCCGGAGGTATGCACAACAATCCCAATGACACGAAGCAGCCTCGGCCAGCAATGACATGCCTACACACAGGGCACATTCACAGTAAGCACAATGGCCCACCAGCACCAACCATCACACAAGCACATGGGACGGGGAATGCCAGCCCAGGGCACAGACGACCGTCACCACCGAAACGCACACCTGCCGCCAACGTGGAGCCAGAGGGAGAGGGGGCCCGGGGCAACCCGCCCGAGGACACCGGCTCACAAACCCCAGGAGAGGGAAGCAGGCAGGACCCCCCGGAAAGATGCAGAGTGCAGCACTGGTTCCAGGCAGAGATCGGGCACTTCATAGAGCTCTGGGGCAGCCCGGAAGCCAGGAGGATCATGGCCACAGCTAGGCACGATCAGCTCTACCCCTGGCTCGCCAAGCAGATGCAGGAACGGGGACACAACCGCTACGGCAAGCAGTGCAAGGACAAGCTCCACGGACTCAAGAGGAAGTTCAAGGAGATCGTCACCCACAATAAAAGAACCGACGTCCAGCCACACACCATGCCCTTCTACGATGAACTGACACGCCTGCTGGTGGAGCGCCATGGCAGGCAGCGGGGTCACCACCAACGAGCCGCCGCACACATGACAACGAGCCTGACTGGCCCAAGGGGCACGCCGGGAGGAGGACCCCGCCACACGGGAACCACAGCCGCCGGCACGGAGGGACGTCCCATGCCCAACACCCACTGGCAAGAAGGTGGTGAGGGCATCAGCCGAAGCATGGCCACCCGTGCCGCCCAGAACAGCCAGCACCTTAAGGAGCACCTCCCCCTCGCCAGCCTCCTCTAGCAGCAACAGCCCCACGGCCTTCCTACGGCTCATCTGTGAGGACATGCAGGTAGAGGATCCCGCACCCGACCCACTGGTGCCAGAGACGCAGCAGGAGGACGAAGGGCCAGGGCCGTCGCGCCCGAGGGTGACCCCCGCGAAGGGACATGTGGCCGCCACCGCAGGGCGAGCAGCACGGGCAGAGGCCGCACCCTGTATGCGGCTGGGGTCATCGAGACGCAGCACCACAGTGCATGGATTCGCCTGCAGCATCTTGGATGCCGTGACGGAGACGGGGCCAGTGTCACAGGAGGAGCAGATCAAAATGGTGCAGCTCGTGGAACAACAGGTGGGCAACGTGATGGGGCCAGAACTGTCACCGTCCCAGGAAGAGCTGTGGGACATCTACACGCAGACCACCGATGACACCTTCATCGACTTGGAGGCAATGGAGGAGGACGTGCCTCTGGAAGCTGAGCTTGAGGTCGGGGAGGCCATGCTCGAGGAGGAGATCGAGGGGCCCCCACAGCCGGAGGATGTGGCGATGGAGGGAGCGGCCCCCCTGGAGGAGAAGCCACCACCACTGCCCACAGGCGAGGATGGTGTGGCCCCGGCCACAGAAGCCCATCCCCTGACCAACGCACAGAGGTGTGTCTGGATGCACAACAGGTGCAAGGCAGACCAGCTGCAGGTAGCGAGGGACGTGGTCACGGCCACGGAGACAACAGGGGAACGCATCCACAAGATGTTCACACGCATGGTGGGCAAGGAGGCCAGGCGCACCAAGGAGCGCATCCTCACCGTTTGGGCCATGCGCACGGCCACCCAAGCCATGGAAGATTGCACCCAAGCCATATGGGAGACGGGGAGAGACGTGCGTCAAGATCTAGAGAACCATGTCAATGGGATGACCAAGGCCATGGCAGTCACCGATGCCATCATCGACCGAGGTATGCGGGAGCGCACAGCAGCCATCGACCGCCAAACCGAGGTGCTCAGGGAGCTCGCCCAGTCATTTCGGGGAGCGTACCATGGGCCCCCACAGCCCACCCCCTACATGGTGCCATACGGATACATGCCACTGCCGCCGCCGCAGTACCAGCCTCCGCCAGCGACCACAGCATATCGGGCCCCATGTGCTGCACCGGCAGCAGCAGGTGCCTCAGGGATGGCAGGGGGGGTGGCTGGAGGGCAGGAGCGGCGGCGTGTAGGCAGGCAGGCGAAGAGAGCCTGCGACATCCCACCAGAATCCGACGAAGAGGGAGAGGAGGAAGGGGAGGACGAGGACGAGGACAAGGGGGTGGAGAGACCCTCCCAGGACAACATGTCCTAAGCCACGGTCATCCTAAGGACCCCCTGGCCCATCCGCCGAGGGACCATGGGGGATACAGTTGATGACCCGCCCCCAGCCCTAGACTGGATAAGGCCCCTTTAGATCCCATCCCTCTGGCCGGTGCCTCCCTCGGCCCGTTCTGGCCACTCAAGGCCATGTCGCATCAGCGCCACTTTGCAACATTGTAGCACACCCTGGATGCCTCTTGTTCCCGGCCCCATCTCCCCTCACTGCAGCCAACTCCCGTCGAGATGGCATCACCCTACAGGTCCGTGGGGCTCTGTGCAAGCTGCATTGTCCGACGCCGCAGGGCCCTGCGGCGTGGAGGTTGGTTACGGGGCAGTCGGGCAGGGTGCAGGGGAGTTGCGCTGGCCTCTGTGTCACTGATGGCTGTCTCCCCTCCCCTCCCCCTTCTGTTCCCAACTCCCAGGGAAACTGCGCTCCCTCCGCCATGCCATCCGTAGAAGGCGGAGGGCCCATATGGCACGGTGTCTTCACGCTCTGGAGCTGGCCCTGGGAGAAGTCATACGTCGCATTCGACATCTGGAACGAAGCGTCCGCCGTTGCCACCGTCCGACCAACGGCCAGCCGTAGGCCCTTCCGCCGGCATGGAGGCCTTCGCCCATCCCTCCTCTGTCGTAGCTTAGCCTTGTCCTGCTGTGCTGATTCCCCATCATGCACCCCACTCTGGCCACTTCCTTTCACTCCCCTCTCTTGCAGATGCGCTTCAGCCATAACAAATCCTCCTGCCCTCCCATTCCCACACTACTGTAGTTGGCAGCCCCATGCTGCCAGCCTTGCCGCACCTCCCTCCGCCCTCCTGCTCCATCACGCCCACTGCTCCTCCCGTCCTGCCCGCCTCCCCTCTGGCCACCCCGGCACTGGCGACTATGGAGCAGAGGGGGCTCGCCACGGCCTGCTTGCAGGGGGCGATCCAGGCGGCCACACAGAACCATGGTGACGGCGACGAGGAGGACTTGTTACGTGCCTGGCTGAGGCGCCTGAGTGGGGCCTTGCCTGCTGAGCCAGTGTTTGGAACGGAGGCCCTCCGCTTGCCCCTTGGCACAGCAGAGGCCGTGCCTTGTCTCCGGGCTGCCATCCTGCCGGTGATTCACCACTGTGAGGCGGCCACAATGATGGCGGAGACGCTGGCTGGTGGCACGGCCAAGGAAGCCCTGCACCGTGCGCCCCCCCTGTCGACGTCGGCCGAGCTTCTTGCCAAGCGCGAGACTGTCCGCCACTGGGTGCTCCCATGGATGGATGCCATGTGGGAGGGGATGCAGGACTTGGAGGACTGGGACGACAAGCATTTTCGGGGGAGCTTCCGCATGTCCTGCACGACTTTTGAGGTGCTGGTGGCTGAGGTGACCCCAGTCCTGCAGCGGGAGTGTACCAACATGTGCCCGTGCATTCCTGTCTCTCGCCGTCTTGCCTTGATGCTGTACAAGCTGGCGTTCAACGTGGGCTACCTGCCGCTGTCAACCATCTTCGGGGTGGGCGTGTCCACCGCCTGCGAGATCTTCCGTGACACGGTGAGCGCGCTGAATGAGCTGTATCTGGCCGACGTCATCTGGGTCGGGGACGAGAGGGTGAACATGCGCGGCTTCCATGCGCTGGGCTTCCTGCGGGCGGTGGGGGCGATGGACTCGACCCACGTGCACATCCTGGCCCCCCTCCCATGGCGAGGAGTACTACAACTGCAAGCATTTCTACAGCATGGTTCTCCAGGCAGTGGTGAATGCCAAGGGCCGCTTCATGGACGTCTATGCAGGCGTGTCCAGGTGGAGCCATGACACGGCCATCTTCTGGAACTCTCCCCTGGCTGCCAAGCTGACATCGGGCCACTTCCTGACTTCCGGGGCCACTTCCGTGTGCGGCCGTGCGGTGGGTCTGCTCCTCCTGGCCGACCAGGCCTTCGCCCTCCAGCCGTGGCTGATGGCCCCGTACCGCTACCCCCGCACCAACGTCCAGCGTAAATACAACTACTATCATTGCTGTGCCCACCTGCCCGTGGAGCGTGCCTTTGGGCGTCTGAAGGAGCAATGGCGTTCCCTGTTTAGCTTGCTGGACTTGCAGGCCGACATCATCCCGGACGTCATGGTGCGCTGCTGCATCCTGCACAACATCTGCGAGTCCCATGGGGACGTGTTACTCGCCGAGCACCCCTACCTCTCCCAGGCGGGCGAGGACGCCGACGCCATCGCTGTGGATGGGCGGGATGTTGCGCTGTTGTCGGGCCCCGAGAATCCCGTTGGGGAGTGCCACGCCCATTTGGAGGCATCACGGGTGCGTGAGAACATCAGTGCCTGGATCTGGCTCCACTACCCCCACCCCCTGTGAGCGTCACCTGTGGGGTTCCATCTGTGGACTGGCATCTCTCCCTGGCGTGCCGCCCCTCTCCGCCTCTTCCCCTCCGCCCATTCCGTGGCAGGCTCCCTGGGGGTGTTCGCTCAGCTGTCCCCTCTTCACCACTGTGCCTTCCAGTCGCCTTCTCCCTTCCCGGGAGCGCCTGGCCTTTCCGTAGGCTCTGCCCTTGCTTCACAGTGGCCATGTGCCTTATTGCCCATTTCTGAACTCCCTGCTGAATAAAGTTTTCCAAACTGCCCCACTCTTGCCTTCTTTCCTGTGTGTGCGGGTGGATGCTCTGGGAGGGAGGGAGTTGTGGCAGGGGGCTGGGGGACGTGGTCGCCCTCGCGGCTGCCAAGTCTCCCATGTAGGGTGGGCGGGGGTCGCTCCCTGGGGCTGGTTGCCTGGGGTCTGCCTGTAGCGGCCGTGAGTGCATTTTGGCTGTGCCTTGCCTGCCTCTTCGTCATGCTCGGCCGTCCTCAGCTGTGGAAGGGTCTGTATGGGGCGCTGTGGGGGCCGGTTGAGTGGTGGCCGTGCTATATGCGCGTGTGTGGGCCTGCCGGCCGGTCCTTTCCCATCCCCATCAGGGCCATGGGTGTGCTGGGGCATGAGTGCCAATGGTTGGGGTGCAGTGCTGGGGGCAGGGGGCAGCCGCTGTATTGGTGTGGCCGTTCCTCCTGGCTACCTCTTTGCCCGAGGCTGCTGTGTTCCGCCCATTGCCTGAGGCGGCCAATGGGGTTTGGGAGGCGTGTCCTCCAGCAGCTTCAATGGCGGCACCCATGGTTTTCGGCCGCAGTGTGTGCTTGGATACCTGCGGGAGGACTAGCAGAGGTAGGTGGGTGGAGAACATGGCGCCTGGGCTGTCAGTCAAAGCCGCATACGTTATTAGCAGCCGGGGCGTTTGCCGGTGCTGAGCAGCGCCGGCTGCAGCGTGTCATCTGTGAAGCTCCTCCTGCCTAACACACGGTCAGTACGTTATTTCCCCTCCATTGCCTAATATGTCATCCAAACTGAGCCAGTGAGTTTCATCGCTGAATGGGGGCTAGAACCCATATCTCCTGAGTCCCAATCCAACACTCTAACCACTACATCATACTGGCTCTCAAATTCTCAAAGTGGAAGCTCGATGACATTTATATATCCTCTCCCACCCAGACACTGCTCACACCTAGACCTCCTTGAATTTAGTAGGGAGGGGGTGCATTGTGTGCCCCCAGGCCATGCCCTGCGACCCTTGGAAATCTCTGCATGTTTCTGAAGAGGCTTCCAACACTTTTGCTACTTCCTTGCTTTGATTTAGAGATGAGCCATTATAATCATCATTGCATATAAATGTGTGGCCTAATCTTGCCATTGTTTGTATACTTCCTGTTTTTAGTGCCTTGGTTTGCCCTGGATAAGAATATTTGTTCCCAGCCACAGGCCAGTTCTATGAGCGTCCATCCATTTGATGAATGACTTCCCTTGTTTCATAACTCCCCCTGTGCTCATATCATTTCGCTGATCTTTACTCAAGCGCAGGAACATTCATGAAAGACTTTTTAACAAGTTCCCAGCACATATAAAGAGACCCTCGCTCCCTCTTCCCATGGGCAACGATTACACCATTTCATGGACTTTTACATTAATAGAACTTCAGAGGCTGGATACTGCCATCTTTCAGACATTTCCCCCTTCTAGCTGTCAAACTGCCCAACCCCATTCTCCCTGGACAATAGGGTGGCCAGATGCAAATGACGGAGGGGCCAGTTTTGAGCAGAGCTGGCATCAAAGGTAGGGATGGTTGGGCACCTGCCAAAGGGCCACACCCTAACAGAGGCCCACTGACAAGAGCTCCCTGGACTTGCTCCTCCTCTTCATTATTGCAACCTGCTTGTTCACCTGCATCTTCCTCTGGCCTAGGCCATGGTGGTGGTGAGAAGGAGCAGCAGCAGATACCACCGCCACCTTGCTCACTGGCTCTCTGCCTGCCAAGCAAGCAATCGGTAGCAATGCTAAGAGGAGGAGCAATAGAAGCTGGTGGTCATGGCGGCGAGAAGCTAGACTTACTGAGAGAGGGGAGCCACCTTGCCTGAAGGCCCTCATAAATACAGGCCTGGCACTGGTTCAGCAAGTTCAGCTGGTGCAGAAAGTAGAAGCTCATATCATAAAGTGCACCCATCAATTCTGCAGCGCTACTGCAGTGCCCTGGTCCCTTGGTTCTCCTCAAGGCATTCGTTCAAGATGCCGACTTTGATCTTTAAAGGCTGGCATGATTGAGACTCAACATACCTAGAAGGCTCTGTATTCTCCTATGTTTCCCTGCGATCTCTTAGACTAAAGGCCAAGCTAGATATGACGTTGACAGTGCAATCTGATCTACATTCTCTCAAAATGAGGGACATACTCCCTAGTAAATGTGTGTAGGATTGCAACCCAAATGCTTTGTGTTTAACGTGCTTGTTTCTTAAAATGCAAATATGAGCCTCTGTGTATGTAAGAGGAGCTTATAATTATTAGGATCACTGTAGGGAGAAATGGTACCAATGGGGAATTTCTTCCCAATGTAAATAGCGGCTTCAGAGGAGGGGTTTTCATCAGGACTGTAAGAGGGGAGGAAAGAGTTAAACTACCCCTTCCTCACCTGCTACTATTCTGATAATGATCATATGTGCCCCCCACCCCACCCCTGTGGCTGCTATTTGCATTTTTTTTAAAACATGATGTTGAATAGCTTACATGAATTAAGTTAGAATATGGAGTTAATTAGGATGACCATATTTTGGAAACAAAAAAGGAGGACAACATGTCCGCCTCCAGGGAGCGTGTCCAACACCAAGGGGGTGTGCCCACATGAACATAGCCTTGGTCACATGTCTGTACAGCACACAATTACGACAAATCTGTTCTACATAACATCTTAATGTTAAAATCACTGAAATAACAAGTGAGACATCCAGAATCTGAAATTAACTTCACTCACTCCTACTTTTATAGCCTTTGCTGGACTTTGTTGCTATACTCTGTGTGATACGTTCTCCCCTTCCCTCAAATATATTTTCTGATTGTATCCTCACTCCACTGCAAGCTGCTGCTGAACAGGTTTTGCTGCCGGCTGGCTGGTTGGCTTTTTAATTTTTATTGTTTTTAAAGTTCAATTTTGTTTTGAAACTTGCTAAAAAATCAACAGATGAACAGATCTGCTTCAAAATTGGTATGGCTGAAGCCCTACGTAAGAGCTATCATGATACTTCTTATCTCATCTCCTTATCTCTAAAAATGATGGTTTTAAAAATATATATATTTTAAAACTGCATTTTTTAAAAAAAAAATCCTAAAAATCAATGAACAGATCTGCTTCAAACTTGGCATGGTTGAAGCCCTATGTAAAAGCTATCATTATGCCAAGTTTCATCTCCTTATCTTTAAAAATTATGGGGTTTAAAAAAAATGTTTTAAAACCTCATATTTTTTAAAAAATCCAAAATATCAACAGATGAACAGATCTGCTTTGAACTTGGCATGTCTTGGTTTTTCCTGACAGTACCCAATGGAGCACTGTGCCCCTGACAATTCCTCTCTGCAAGCAAGACCCACCTTTTGCACAATAGAGATTGCTTCCAGGAGCAATGGGAGACAAGCAGAAATGCTCATTTCTGGAATGGGGTAGATCAGAGCTCACATTAGGGAGTTCTGCCTGCCTGTCCCAATCCAGAAAAGAGTGTTTCCACCCTATAGGAAGTGTTAAATCTCCCTTGTGCAACAGCCCTGATCACAGTTTGACATCTAATTGTCCTCTCCAGATCTAGTCTGAGACTTAACTCACCATATCACTACCATCTTCAAATTTTGCCACTTTAGGTTCATTCCCATGGCCATACCATGTTTAAAAGAGCAGAATTCCATTACTAATTCTCAAGACATCCCTAACTGCTGTTTACCTCTCTCTAGTTCTGAGGATAGGCCATTGCCATCTGTTTTCTGTCTCTCACCAGTTTACCAGTTGCTGATCTACAAATGAATATTCCCAAAGAAACTCCTAATGCAGAATATTAGCAGTTTTCCAAGATCTATGAAGACAGCTCTACAGTAATAGCAATCCTCTCAGCCAGGAGAGATAAGAAACATCTGTTATTAGCGGCCTATACGAAGACTTGGCTATGGGCAGATTCAAATTATTTACCCTGTTGGCTCTGGGACCTGCAGAAAAGACTAGATGAGGTTAGTCAAACAAAAACTGGATGCTAAACAGCTACTTTAGACTAGTCCAATGGCTTGCATACCGGCAGTGGGATTTGTAAAGTTTTTTTTTCTTTAAACAGCAGATTTCCCCCTTGAAATAGCAGATCCCCAACTGCTTCTGCACTCAGCTTACTTTCAAATATCTTTTGCCATGTAGCATGGCAAGAAGAGGAATGGAAAGGCTGTTTAAGAAACACAGCTCCAAAGCACATTTGGGCACACAGAATTTTTGTTGAGTGCTTCTTTGGATCCCTAACTTGTTGGTTTACTGAATCTAGGAATGGGCCAAAGAGCAGTATTCAAGAGAGCTAGGATTCTCCAGATGTCATCTCATTTCTCATTTTCGACCCAGTTCCTCATCCTGTTTGTGATTGCTGCTCATTCTACGCAAACAGGTACACTGCACAAATTGAGCAGCGACCAAACATGAAATTTACACAAATGTCTCCCAAGTCTGCGCAAGTTTCCTAATTTGGGGAACTCTCTTCTAGAGATTAAAGCGGGGTTTCACTCTGCAGGGAAAAGTCATCCAAATTAGAAAATTTGCACAAAATCGAACTGAGGAAAGTTGTGCAAACTAAACCTGAGCACACCGGCCAATTTGTGAACATTTTGGGCAGACATGTGCTCACATTCGAACAGGGCAAGTTCGCTCGCGTATTTTGCAAGCAAAAGCAAAATTCTTAAAAACCCTAAGGTTTTTTTTTCCAGTGGTATCATTTTACCTCAGATTCTGTGGAACATTCCATTAAATCTTAGGACCTACACATTTAACAGACGTCTCTGAAGACAAAGTGAAGGAGTACTATTTCGCTTGGATTTTTTCCCCCAGGTACTTACTTGGGATTGAAGTTCGATTTGCATATCTTTGAGATGAATCAATTAATCTTGCTGACAAATTGTCACAGATGTTTGCAATCCAAAAACAGAACACAAGGACAGTACCGTGTTGTTTTCATATAACTTTATCAGTGGATATTGTCATTGTATCAGGTAATGTTTTATGGGCAGCAAAGGTTAGATTTAACCTTTCCCAACAGTCATATCATGATATTCATTCAGAAACTGTTCCACCAGCAACAGCAGTGCATGGTTGAGATTTGGCCCTGGTTAAACTGGGCAGTTTGTAATATCTTCTGATATTACACCAAACCCAACCATTATGCATGAAGAATTTATTGCGAGGGGCGGGGGTGATGGAATCTTCTGGGAAATGGATCCAGAGCTCACAGGGTCATTGCAGGACTCACAGGGTCATTGCAGGACTTTTTGATTAGCAGGGGAAAATGACTTAGGCCCTTTCTATACCTAAGGGTGTAGAAGGAGGGGTGTGATCCTGGACGTACCTGCTTCTGGGATCGTCCCCCACCTTCTCAACAGGAAGTGTGATGTCCTAGGAAGAAAGGGACGTCACACCTGCCATTTTGTTTGATTTAAAGAGACAGAGGAGCCGGGAGCATGGTGGAGAAGGTAAGAAACCCCCACACCCTCATCCCATCCCCCACATCCTGGGGATGGTGAAATTGCTTTCCCACCATGGGCACGGAGCCACCCTTGTGGCTCTGTGCCCATTTTAGGACGCGGAATGGCGGAAAAAATGGGATATCCCCGGTTTCTGCTATCCTGGTATTTTCCTGGGGTTATCCCTAGGTTGTCCCTTGTCGCCCCTGGGATCCCCTGTGCATCATTTAGATGCACTGGGATGACCCCAGGGGAAAAGGCCGGTGTAGACATGGCCTTAATCTGCCCCTCTACTCAGGCTTCCATATTTTCTCTAAGCTTAGTTGCAATCCTCATAGCAGCTGGAAGAAAATAGTTTTTCCCAGCACCATATATTGTGGTGAGCTGTCCAGTATTTGTAGGTATCTTGGGCCAGAACTATACCAACACTTTGAAAGTGGTTGGAAAACGGTATATGGGATGTGTCATGGCCCCCAACAGTTGTCAATGCCATTATAAACCATTCTAAAGCGGTACTGTACATTCTGCCTTAGTCTTGGATATCCAAGTAAGATCCATTAAGACCTACAAACGGTCTTAATATAGCTCAGTGATAGAACATCTGCTTTGCATACAGAAGGTCCCAGGTTCAATCCCCAGCATCTTGTATGTAAATTCCTGCTTGATTCCTGCTTGAAACTCTGGAGAGCTGCTGCCAGTCAGTGTCAACAATACTGGACTAAATGGACCAATGACTTGACTCAGCTGCCTATAGGTTTGGACTCTTGGGGGAGTATGGCTATGGGAACCATCCCGATGAGTGCCTGCACCTCCAAATTTACCGCTACACCCTGGGTTTGGTGGAGTATTCCAAACTCTTTAAAGCTGTGATGTCTTGATGCCTTTTCTGGAATCAACAACACATAAAGATGTGAAAGAAAAATGCAATTAGCAGTTGGTATGGCTCATGTGACATATCAAGGTGATATAAACAATGATTAGTATTTTCTTTTCCTCATTTTTGGCCTTGGTACTCTCTCTGAATCACCATTTCACATTAGATATATTGGGGAAAAGGAGGCTAAGAGGAGACATGATAGAGGTGTACAAAATTATTCATGGTGCAGAGAAAGTGGATAGGGATCTCCCCCATGATACTAGAACTTCATGGGTCATTCCGTGAAGCTGATTGGTGCGAGATTCAGGACAGATAAAAGGAAGGACTTCTTCACAAGTGCATCATTAAACTATGGAATTCACTACCACAAGATAGCCACCAATTTGGATGGCTTTAAAAGGGGGTTGGATAAATTCCTGGAAGAGAAGGCCATCAGCAGCTACTAGCTATGTGATACCTCCAGGATCAGAGGCAGTAAGCCTGTATACACCAGTTGCTGGGGTAGGAGAGTGCTGTTGCACCTGTGTCCTGCTTGTGGGTTCCTGGTCAACAGCTAGTTGGCTACTGTGTAAACAGAGTGCTGGACTAGGTGGACCCTTGGTCTGATCCAGCATGGCTTTTCTTAGACCAAGCCAATGGAAATAAAGAGACTCTCTGGGACACCTTTATCTATCTCTTCACTTTGTGCTGATCCAGCCATCCAAAATAATTTCAAATCTTTCATAATTCATCAGATGAAGACATTTTAAACCCGAATATTCACTAAGGACTTGCCTGAAAGTAATTCTTGAGTGTTAAATCATTTGATAGAGGTGGGGTAGATAATCCTTCTAATTCCACAAAAGATGCTTTTTTCCATTTGCTGTACATCACTGGACTTCGTATTGTTGAAGCAGCATCATGCACCTGGCATGAAAAGATAGATTTGCCCGATAGTTTAGAGAGGGAATTCTTTACAAATTTTATCCCAGTGAGACTTGCAAAAGTACCTAGAACAGCTCATTTATAATGCCCATGTGTTTAAGTCAGTGGAAGTTTAGTCTGATTGGAAATAGAATAGCCCAGTTAAGAAGTTACCATAAGATAACACATTTTAACCATTTTTTTCTATATATTTTGAACAATCTGCTTGGTTTTTTTGTCTGCTGTGTTTAGCTGAGGGTAAAGATATTTCGGTAATCAGCATGTATGATAGTCCCCAAGCTGAGTGACAACCTTGCACTTTCCTTTGCTAGTTTCCAATCAAGATGTCCAATGTTTAATATCAGGTGGGAGAAGGCCAGATAATAACCCTCTTTGCCTCCAAAGGGCCCGTCGGTTTTCTTTAGCTGTTGCTGTACAAAAATAGTATGCAGTACAACTTTTCTTAATGGAAAGGGGAGTTATGAGAAAGTCTCTTTGTGCTCCAAAGTAGGAAGAGGTTATATTCAAAAGAAAGAAGTTATATTCATGGTTCTGTCAAAGCTGAGCTGTAGGTAACAGTCAACCGGGAGCCAGAAGTATAGATAGGATCTCAAGAGACCATGAACAAGGCCAGGGACTCAGAGCTGAGGGAAGGGCAGGAAAACATCATAGCTCAGAAGAACTTGTTCCTCAAGCAAGGACCCAGCCCAAACTAGAAGCCTTTTATAGTCCTTCCTGTCCAGGAAGGCTCAATGGCATCCTAACAAAACCACTGCAGAGAAGCAAGGAAGAAGGAAAGTAATGCCATACAAACGCAAGAGTAGTGGCTCCAGAAGCAGCAGTTTTTACTGGGCTACTGGATGGCAAACCACCTACCTCACCTTGAAGCCCACTGACAGTAATTGAACAAGGAAAAGGTGACATTTGGACTATTTTCTTGACAAACCATCATTTTGCCTAAGTGGCAGAAACCTAAATAACAAGAGACAAGTTGCTATAAATAAAGTCGTTCCAATAAAGTGAATTTGTCATAAAGTGATTTTTAAAATGTGCATTTATGGAAAGAAGATGCAACCTCCCTTAGGCCGGGGTGGGGACAGTCTGTCTTACTTGATCTGTTTGTAAATGAATGTCTACTTCCCCTGAAGCCACTTCCTGTTGGTTCCTGTTAAAATGCCTCAGAGGTCCACTGCCTTGCAATGTTTGGAAGGCTGGAGTTCTGTTTGTCATTTATCCAAATCTAAACAGTTTAACCTCAGCAATGCTCAGTTTAAGGCTACACAAAATGAGTATAAACAGTGGTTATAGTAACAAGCGCACAACGCTGTCCAGGGAAGGGTGTACTTAAAAGCGCGTTCAGAATTTAAGTGAACTAAAAAAAACCAAAGAACCCTTCTGCAAATACTACAGACCAGAGAGGAGAAATATTGGGAAAGAATGCAAAACATAAGGGATTGATGGGGGTGGATCTTTTGGTTTATTCCCTAACAAAACCAACGAAAGCAGTTGTTCCTTCCATTCATGAATGCAAAAGAAGCAATGTAGTTGAGTGGATCAACTGTTGTATTTGGATTGGGAAGATGTAGCCCAGTTCACTGATCAGGGCCAGCCCTACCGTTAGGCAGAAAGAGGCAGTCACCTTAGGCAGCAGATATTGGGGAGTGGGTTGGCCACAAGTCCACTGTTACAGTGGACAGTATTGTATTTGAAGAGCTGTCAGAAGATTGTTCTCTATTTTGAAGGCATCTGGAGCGGAATGCAGAAGCCAGGATGTTTCATGGGATGCCGGGCTGAGCCCATATAGCACTGGTGTTGACGTTGATTATCTATTGGCTACTGAGCCAAGTACAAGGTCTTGCTGATGGCATATATGTCATATGGCACATGTCATTGTGTGGGACAAAATGATATATTTATTAAAAAATAAAATACATTCTATTGTCACGCTAGCTGTAAAACATAATAAAGCAATCTAAGCACTATTAATGGGGCATTTCTTCATAAATCACCTATATTAATTCATGTTCATACACATTAATTCACAGATTTATGTTATAGATAGATGATAGATAGATAGATAGATAGATAGATAGATAGATAGATAGATAGATAGATGATAGGATTCCTGAGCTGAACAATTATTATGATTATTTATAGCTAATTTGTTATTGTTAATGATTTAGCAGTGTCTTGAAATTACCATTGCAAGCCATAGATTTATTTATTTATAAACCTGGACCAGCAACATTTTTTGCAAATAATTCATTTAACATCAATGTTTACACTCTTATCCATCTTGCTTCCCTCTTTGCTGTCTTCAGCAAATGTGCCTGAAAGAATAGAATACCCCTTCCATTTCCTTGCAGTTAATTAGATTTCGTATACTGAGAGCAAAGAAGTTCTGAAAACATCTTTTTTCAGTGTTCTTCCAACTATGGCAAAAAATATGGTTTCTCGTCTGCTTTTTGCCCTCTGAGTCAATTATGCTTGTGTCCATAGCTTTACAGAGGTAGAGTTCATGCTTTGCATGTAAGAAGTCCCAGATTCAGCCCCTCGCATCTGCAGGTAGGGCTGAGAAAGACTTCTGCCTGAAACCCTGGACAGCCCCTCCCAGTCATTGCTGACAATACTGGGCTGGATGGACCAATGGTGTGATTCAGTATAAGGCAGCTTCCTCCATTTCAGGTGACATTTGCCAAATGACAATTATTTTCCACTCTGTGGCATTTGAGCATACCATGTATTAATTTAGTTTAAACAAATCAAACCATGATACCGTGCATTTACCAAATACCAGCTAGCTACAAGTAGACACTTACAAGAATTTTGTTTCAGTTCGCAAAACATCTGAATTTGTCCCGTTCGCAACCTCAAAGGCGAATGCGAACAGGAGCACATTTTTTCCCGAACAACATTTGCATGTTCCCAAACTTACAATCACATTATAAAAATGCATTTTTAAAAATCCACATTTTGATCACTTTTATGCTTCAATCAAGGGGTGCACAGTTTTGAAGAACACACACTGAAATGTGCATTTTTCTCATTCGAACAAACAGAAAAACTGGTCAGAAATGAAAACGGGTGAGCTAAACTGAGCTTCAAAGTGAAATTTGGATAATTTCTTTGTGCTCAAACATCCCTGGTTATTCCATCCCTAATTATGATACAGCCTATTTGTAAGGCACCATCAAGAATTGATGTATGATCCCCCAGGTTTCTCTGGTTGCCCAGAAACAGAAGCAAGCCTTAGTTAGGGTTAGTTCAATGGAAGGAAGGGGAATCAGGACAAGGGCCCTTTAAATGGCTCAAGGATTTTGGGGGAGAAGGTGTAGCAGAAGCACAGGATAAAAGCAGGAATGCAGGCAGTGCAGGCACAGAAGAAAGATGAAGTAGGAGTAAAGAGACTCAGGAGGGGTGGCTGAAAGGAGGGTGGAGTAGAAATTGAGTAGTAGGAAGGGAAAGAGAACAACTACCTTATTAGGAGGCCTCAGAGCTGGAGTGGATGACTGGTTGCTAGGGACAGTGGGAAAAACCTTCCAGCACAAACAGCAGATAATTGGAAAATTCAGGAACAAGTGGATGAGAACTGTTTTGTCCAGCAAACTCAGTACCAGATCACACTGACCTATAAGGACTTGTCTATGGCTTACACCATTGCATAGGCATTCTTTTTGATCCTGCTACTGCTTGTGCATGTTACAGTGTGTATTTGGCCTGGTCCTGCACCTTGTTCCATGATCCTTCATCCTGGTCTGGCAACTACCTGCTAGTATTGCTACAAGGGTTTTCCACCTTTATCCTGCAGTTACTTGCTTTGATCCCCAAGAAGTTATTCTGATACTGCAATGACTGACTTGAATGATCCTGTGTTGTAACAAGTCTATAGTTCCTGTACTTATATTCTCATGTCATTCTTTTTGGATAAAACTAGGGGAAAATGAAGTGTGTGTGTCCCTTGTCTCCTTGCCCTGATGAAGGGGGCACTCCTTCAATCGATTTCAAGAGGCATTTATTAAACTACTTAGGCTGACCAGATAAAATCCAGGTCAGGGCTCCTGTAACTTTAACAGTTGTAGAGAAAAGGGAATTTCAGCCAGTGTCATTTGTATGCAATTAGTTGCTGGTGAAATTCCCTCTTCATCACAACAGTTCAAGTTGCAGGGGCCCTGCCTTCTTTTGTATATGGTCACTCTAGTATAGTGCCTGCAACTTTAACTGTTGTGATGAAGAGGGAATTTCACCAGGAACTAATTGCATACAAATGACACTGGCCGAAATTCCCTTTTCTCTACAACTGTTAAAGTTACATGAGCCCTGACCTGATTTTATCTGGTCACCCTAAAACTACTGTTTATGCCTGACTTCCTAATAGTGTGATTCCCAATTTTAATAGGACAGGAAGAGACAATTGTACCATCGTCCAGTTTCTGAAATATTTTATTCATAGTGCAAAAGCCTACGAAAGTGGGGGTGGGAACCTCTTGGGATTGAGCAACATTGACAGATGCCCAATAAAGTTAGCTGAGGTGGGAAATGCTGTGTTTAGGATCCAACTTCCGTAATGGTGCAATAACATCTCCCTGGTGAACAGCCAATGGTTTGAGCGATTCAAATTGGTCTCCACTTCCAAGATATTTAGAGTGAAATATTGAACAGGACTAACCCTCATGAGTTGGCATATCATCCTGGCCATTTAGGTGCCACTTTCCGCTATTATCAAAGCTGTTTCTCTTTACAAATGTTGAATTTGTACGTTTCCAGCTATTTATACATTTCTGCTGGGACATCTTGTATGTGTGTGTGTTGCACAAAACACCCCAAATTATTCCAAAATCCCATAGAGACAGGTGATCATCACACATCTTTTGCACTCTTGAAAAGCTACTGGTCTTTAGGTGGCTGTATGTCCTACTTTGCAGAGGACAGTCCTCTATTTGAAGGCATCCTCTACTTGAAGGGGTCTCCAGTCTAAGCCTGTTTTAAAGAGCCCTAAGAAGGGAAGGCAGGAGCCTTGAAGTTCCCATTCAATTGTTAGCACCTGGACAGCAGACGGAGCAGGTACACAGGTCATTTGGTCGGTCTTACCCACGGTGGCAAGATGTATTGTATTTCTATTGAAATAACAGTAATTTAAAATAGTAAATTAAAAATAATTACTATTTAAACCTATGTTGTTATCTTTTTGGCAACAGGCAAAGACCTTTTCCTCAGTATTTTAAATACATAGTTTTATCAATTTCTGTGTTCTTTATTGTTTTGCATTATATCATATTTTTTCTATTGTGTTAATAATTAAGTTATATTTTAACTGTATTGTGTTTTATATTTTAACTGTTTAGTTTTTTAACAGTTTGTAATCCAGAAAACATTAGTTATTAAGCAGATTAGAAATGTAATGAAATAACTCAATAAAATTGCATCTATATAAATTAGCATATACAATAATTATACAATCCTGCTTTCCCTTGTTGTCCTCTTTTATGGGGATACATACATGGCCACCCTGATGGGTCCTCATAAAGGGAAATGTAGGCATCCATGTGAGCCAAAGTGCTAAGAGGAGGAAGCCTAGTTTGACAGAAAACTCTATGCACAGCAATAAATAGACACTGAAGTGCAGGCATACACAAAACAAAATGAAGGCACAATTAAGAACTGTGGAGGGGCACTAACACAGGCCTACCATGCTTAATCTTTCCAAAAGGGGGGAGGGAAATCTTCTGGTACTGCCTGCTTTTTCCTGAGATCATCTCTGATAAACATCTGGAAGGAGCTGAGAAGCTCTTAATGGGTATATTACTTTGATTGGATGCAACTGTGGAGTATATCCCAATCTTCTTTGGGGATGCAGATCTCATGAGGCACACAGCTGTCCTTGGAGATCACAGGCAGAAAATGGAGAAGGCGGAATTCCTGTCATTTGGGAATTGCAGTGAGGAGGCCAAAAGGCCCCCAAGGCTGTGGTCCAATTTAATAAATATAATGAGAGGCCCTTCCATAGTGCCTAATGTAATGGAGATGGTATCTCCTTTGAAGCTTCCCTGTCTCCTGCCAGCATTGCCATCCGGTTCTTTTCGTTAATTTTCATCCCACTGTTCTTCATCCATGTGCTAATCTCATCCAGGCTAGAGAGTGAGAAAGACTGGGAAAGTGCCAGAAGCCAAGCCTGGGCCAGGGATGGATAACAGGGCTCAGCCAAAGTAGCAGGAGTTTCTACTTCCTGATCAACATTTTCATGCTCGATAAGGGAGGACCTTCCCTTCAACAGCTAAGTGAATTGCCCCTTCCTCTGCTTTGCATCCTCAAAAGTAATTTTAAGACCCCTGAGCCATTGGTGAAGGGAGCACAGCTCAGAAGAAGTCCCAGGCCTTGGAAGCTGTGAAATCCCAGGGCTTGTCCAACCGACATGTGAGTTTCCTGTTCACAGAAGCCAAGGAATGACCTTGTCTGAGCTTAATTGTCTGGCAATATGCTGCTCAGGTGAGCAGGGGCTACTGATCAGAAGGGGTGGCTAGGTCACTGCTGCAGTCACCAATAGGGATGTGCACGGCCGAAATTATCGTATTGTTATCAGAAATTCCGGTAGAAAAAAATTTCGGATCCAATAATATTGTAGATATCTGTATCGAATCGCATCGGATATCCGATAATTATTGGATTTCCAATATTTAATTCAGCGTATTTTGCCTTATAGAGTTGCTTTTTATGACAGAAATGTCTCAAAAAGCTTCTGTATTTTAACTCTAACTTCTGTGTTTTAAAAGTTAGAGACTTGAAACTTGGTCACAGTGGTTATGCCTAAGTATCTGTATGAAATTTCAGAACAATCCCTCCACCCCTGTATTTTATATGAATTTTTGAAAGATCGTGCAACTTTTTGACAGCTCTGAATGCACGTGGCTTTAGCTGTTGCACGATCTTTCAAAAATTCATATAAAATACAGGGGTAGAGGGATTGTTCTGAAATTTCATACAAATATTTAGGCATATGCCATAAGCACTGTGACCAAGTTTCAAGTCTCTAACTTTTATAATACAGATGTTATAGGTTTATTTATATGGCAGTCCAATAATCCAAAAAAATCCGATATTATCGGACTGAAAATTTCCGGATCCGATAATTATCGGAGGTATTTCTGTCATCTCGTTATTGTTAATCAGATGTCTGATAACGCCATTATTGGATCGTTATCAGACATCAGAACGATACAATACACATCCCTAATCACCAATATATCTCACCATAATGGGGAACAATGACCAGATGACCTGTGTGATTGCTCACTCTGCCATAGCACTGTGGTAGAGCACCTACTTTGCAGGCAGAAGGCCCCAGGTTCAATACCCAGCATCTCCAGGTAGGGATAGAAAAACTGCCTGAAACCCCAGAGAGCTGCTGCCAGTCAGTGTCAACAGTACTGGACTTGATGGATTCATGGTCTAACTCAGTATAAAGCAGCTTCTTATGTGCCTCCTAGGTGTTGATGGACAATTCCAACGCCCTGCTCTCCTTTCCTTATGGTTCTTTGGCTCTAAACCACACTTGGACCCCCTCAAGATGGATTCCGTTTGATGCCTGTTCCTCCGATTATGCACATCTTCTCGGAAGCGCTTTATCGTAAATGCTTGTATGCAGGAGGTAATTGAGCACTCAATAGGTGACCTTACTGGTTGTTTCAAATGCGCTTTACAAGTAGTTAATGCGGAGAATCGCTTGTTCATATAGTCAAAATGCGCTTTAACGGCCGGAGCAAAATAAAACTCGCTATTTAACGCGCATTCGATAATGCGCATAATCGGAGAGAAAACGCGCCTCTACGCCCGATTTGCGCTCCGTTCTTGTAGAGGTAAATTTTTTAATGCGCCTTGAAAGAGCTTTAAATGCCTCTTGTAGAGGAAGCCTTGGACTGAACAGCCCCTCAAATAGTGACTTTAAAATAGAGGACTTTTTTTCCTGTAAAATAGGGTACCTGGAGACACAAGCTGCACTGGTTCTGAACACCTTCTGAAGGCTATATAATGGCCTTCCTCAACCTGGTGCCCCTCCCCAGATGTTTTGGACTTCAGCTCCTATCAGCACTAGCCAGCATGGCCAATGGTCACGAATGCTGAGAGTGGTGGTCAGAAACATCTGGAGGGCAGCAGGTTGGGGAAAGTTGCTATAAATGTTCTAGACTTAGGACAGAGATCTGGAGGTGAAAGGAAAGGTGGGACCCATCATCAAGGAAGGACATGATCCAATAGGATCATATCTCATTTAAATCTCCACTGAAATGAACAGGAGCTATATAAATGTGCCAGTTATTATTATTGGTAGTTTTTTAAAAAAATATATGAATTGGCTAGTGAGTGAGACTGACCTACGTATATATTTGCAACCAAGCCTAAAGTTCAACCTGCAGTGTTTGGCAAAATATGCCCATGTGCTCTCTCTCTCTCTCTGTCTTTGAAGCAGGACTGCCAAATACTGCTGTGTTTATTCCAATGTTTTCATTTTATATCCTAGCAGTCTCTGTTTACAAAGAAGGCAGAGATTTTTCTCCTACAGAGTGTTATCCTGCCCAAACTCTTTTCGTGTGTGTGTGTGTGTGCGTGCATGCGTGTGTGCGCCCTTTATAACCCTTCTGAGAAGCAATATGAGAAAAGGGCAAAGACTGGCTTCTTGGCAGGCAAGAGTGTAATTTGGGGATTGGAAGTATAGTACACTCCCAGAGCTTCTCCACCAAAATACTTTGTGTCCTCTCACAGCCACTCGCTTGACTGGGGAGTTCCTTTCTCATCAGGGTCATGCACAATAGCAAAAGCTTTCGCTCTCGCAACACAGGAGCCAGGATGGCTCTGGAGCGCAAAGAACGTCCTCAAACTCTCTCAAGGGTTTCTCACTTCTGTGCCCTGGCAACGTGAAACCTTTGTACACCATGAAGACAGCTAATGAGGCTCCTTTCTAAAAAGAGACACATCCGGGTCATTGAAGCAGTGGAGGCTGTTGACTCCGATGTCAGTGGGGCAGTGATTCCGCTCCGGGTTTCAGTCAGAACTCTAAAGGAGGTCTCCAAGGTGCTTCACAGATTGGATAGCTCCTTTAGAGTTCTGACTGAAACCCAGAGCAGATCCACCGCCCCACTGACATCGGTGCCACCAGCCTCCACCACATCCAAGGCCCCCTCCACAAGGATGCGCTTTTGCGCCCGGTTTGGCGATTATGCGCATTATCGCGGAGGCGCATTTACTCCTAATCCCTCTGCACGGGAGGCGGCGAGAGGCGGCGAAGCGCATTAATTGATGTCCAAAAAGCGCTTTACAAGAAGTTAAAGCGCATAATCGCTTGTTCACACGGCGAAAATGCGCTTTAACGGCCGGAGCAAAATAAAAGTCGCTATTTAACGCGCATTCGATAATGCGCATAATCCGGGAGATAACGCGCCTCTACGCCCGTTTTGCGCTCCGCTGGTGTGGAGGTAAAATTTATAATGAGCCTTCAAAGAGCATTAAACCTCTCTTGTGGAGGTAGCCCAAGCCTCTCTGGAAAGGACATTTTCCAGCCTGGAAACCCTGCCCCAACTCCCTAGAGACCTATGATATGCAGTGGTGACCCTCAACGGTGAGAGCATGAGATTGCAGACGGGGACATGGCAGTCCCAGGGGGTGGAGGAGAAGCAGCAGCCAACATAGCTCACAACTTCCAGGCAGGACAAGACAACTTCTAACTCACTGAAGACGCGATTCAGTTGAAACTATACATTTCATGGCATTGAGTCAGGTAAAAGAAACACTAAACATTTACAAGCACCGAGATCCATCTGGATCCAGCTGTACTGCAGCAAGGAGAAACATGTCGGAAATGTTAACTGATTAGCAGGTTCCCAAGTTAATTAATTAGGCTGCTGGATTAACCCAGCTGTGGGATTGTATTAGCATGGATACTTATCAGCAAATCAATCGATTCAATTGAAAGAGTCTCATCAAAAAACCTGTTGTGAAATTTTCCAACTCTGATCCAGCTGGCATTACCTTTTGCCTGAGGGCACATCATGTCTCTATGAGCCTGATAGCAACTAAAGGAGAAAAATGCAAGGCAGAAGGGGGGGGGGGAGAGAGAGAGAGATATCAAACTCTTTCTCAAACCAACATGCTTGTTTTATTATTGGTTTATCTTAATCTCATTTTTTTTCAGATTTTTTTCCCTCCCACCAGCCCCTGATTTGAAACACTTGGGTATTTATAGAATTGCCACCAACATATTTATATACAGTAATTATCTTGAGTTCTTTGATCAAAGATAATTTTCCACCCTGGTTGCTTCTCAGGAATCGGAGAAAAGGAAATGACTTCAAACCCCATCCCTGAGCATCATAGGCTTCTCCAGGGATCCTGTTGCAAGTTATACAGGATTGCTTAAGAATAACAAGGACCTTGAGTGAAGCCAGATGATTCTGCATGCAAACTCCTTCCTTCCACGTTGCACCAGAAGTGTAATGTCAAAACTAACAATAAGAGCAATATTCGCATTTATATAGCACTTTTTCCAGAGTGTTTAAAGACATCACATACCCTGGCTCAACAATAGTCCAGTAAGGCAGGCTTTTAGTTATAGTTGTTGTAGTAGTAGTAATAGTAGTAGTAGTATTTCCATATTGCAATTTGAGAGTGGACGGGGATGAGGCTTTTAAAACAGAGATTTGCTTAATCTCACCCAGCGAGTTTGCAGCTGATGTGAAATATGAATAACTGGGGACATCCCAAGTGACAGCCTTAGACATTATGCTACACCAGTGTGAAGGTTTGAGACCTACAGAGACAAGCAATAAACTCAGGACTAGAAGCCTGGAGATTTTTGTTGGGAAGGGGGTATTCCTGAGTAGTTTCAATTCTCCAGTTAAGTTCCATTTCCTCAAAGTGGGAACAGTACTTTCTGTTTTGCGGGAGGAGGGTATAAAAGAATGAGAGAGCAAAGCCAGGAGACCTATCAGGACCAGACGAACCCCAGAGTTTATGTAAGGAGCAGAAAGAAGCAGATTAGAGTAAAAGAACTTGCAACTTTTATTTAATTTTAATGCATTTGTATTACCCAACTCCAATAATGAAATACCTTTGGTTGTAAATTGCTTATTTTACTTTACTAATACACTGTTGTGTTACACCTAAGGGTCTGGAGTGTCACCCACCCCACATCTACAGCCTAAATCCCATGTCACTGGGACGAGGAAGGCAAAAAGAAGAAAAGTGGGACTCTTAAGGAGGCAGAGACCCTTAAAGAATTGCTGTGAGAGTCCAAGGGCCTAACTACACATTGTTGTGGATGCGCATTCTCTCGAATTTTCCCCCCCCGCAATATTACGTCACGCGCCACACTGTTGTTTCCCATCCGTTTCTTCTAAGTGTTTTGTGCGGTACTTTGCGTATCAGTGATGCATACGTGATGCATACCAAACCTCGGAGGCTCTGCTCGTGCCCTCGCCCTCGCCGCAGCCCTTTAATCCTGGCTGGTCCCGGGGGGAGGGGGAGGGGGGAGAGCTGTAAACAAAACCCAGCGATTGGGAAATCCCTCTCCAAATTGCTGGCTTTTGTTTATACCCCTCCCTCCTCCCTCCCCAGGACCGCCAGGATTAAAGGGCTGCGGCTGAAGCGAGGGTGCAAGCAGAGCGTGGTCCACACTGAGCAGGGAGCAGCGCTCGCAGGGAGGCTCAGGAAGCACGGAGAGGGTTGCTCTGCGCGCCTAAAATGAACTTTCAAAATGATTGGCTAAGAGGGAAAAGAAGGGAGACCAGAAACGGAAGTTATCACAAAGAAGGGAAGGAGGAGTAGCAGGAAATAACGCTAGAACGAGGCACACTAAGACATTCAGAGCGATTTAAAATGGATTACAGGATTCTTTTGGGAGAAAAAAAAGGAGCCAATAAAATGCACAACATAACGCTTTAACACAAACGTCATGTGAATCGACAGGGTTCGGAACGCACATCCAGTGAAATGAGGCGATATCACAACGACGTGTAGATCCTGCCCAGGTAATAGGAGAAACCCTGGCAACCAAGAAATGGCCTCAGTCAGCATTATTTATTATAGTTTTATTTAAAGTATTTTTATCCTGCCCTTCCACCAAAAAAGGCTCTCAAGGCAGCTTACGAAGATAAGAAATAAACCTGAAGGCTTATGATCAAAAGACATGGCCCCAAAGGAAAGAGGATTGGGAGGCAGGAGGGGGGAAAGCACATTCAGGCACTAGATTTTTAGTTGCAAAGTTCAGCAGATCATGGGGTTAGAGCTAAACATAGCAGAAGGGCTGCTGCTTCTCCTGGCCTCAGGGACAGTTGATAGCTCCAGTTGCATCCAGACATGATGGAGGGGGCCCGAGTGCCATTTCCCCTCCCTCTGATGCCCTCAGCATCTCGACTGTTGTTGATTGTGCATGTGCTTCCTGACAGTGGCTCACCAGGAGTGCATAATGCTAGTGCTGCAGCTCCAGGTATAAGAACTGAGAGGTTTCTTTTTTCTAGGCAAGCATTTTGTGATAGGCAGAAGAGACAGGAGACCCCTTTTTCTTCCCCTGCCCCAACCTTTCTTTTTCCTGGTGGCTGGGCATACTGCAGAGAAAAGCACTGGCCTGTAATTAGCCATCAGCTTCATTTCCTAATGCATCATCAGCCCCTGCAAACTAAAGGGAATACAGATTGATGCCTACTGTTGGCTGAGTTCAGGTTTGTTTGATCCTTCTGACAAATGTAACTCCCTGGCTAAGTTATGACAAACCACGTGGTCACCAATTTGCCACCAGAAGTACCTGTGGCTTTTTTCCCAACACTGAACCCCCCACTGAGATGGGCTGCAGTATAATCGGTTGCATCCAATCTTGGCCTAAATTAAGACCCATTGATTTCTGTGAGTCTACTCAAAGTAGGACTAACATCGGATAGGACCCGCTGCCCCAAGTTCAACCAAAAATAGCAACAAAGAGATTGTCTTTTCCTCAAGCTTTCTTGAACAAATGTTGGCTTCCATCCATCATTGCATCTCCTAACAGCAGCCAATATGGATTGGGGCCAGAGTTGGTGATGGTGGTGGAGGGGAATGTCAACCTTTTCCACCCATGCAGATCCTCCCAAATGAATTGCGCTTACTAGCCCTGGAGCTGCCATTAGCCACAGAGGTGAAACCAGACAGTGTTATGCCTATAAATTTTCCACCTAACAGTTAATAGTTGTTACACCAAGGAGTGTTAAGTCACAAACATGGCATGGGGGGGGGGGGGTTAACCTCACTGCACCAGCTCCTCCCACCCCCACCCCAGCAGCTTTTAGAAGAAGAAAAATGCATTGGGAGGTTTATTGGGAGATGGCACTGCTTTATCTCTTTAGGACCTGGACTAATCAATCTCAGTCTCTCTCCCTCTCTTTCCCTCTTCTTCATAAGTCAGAACAGACTCACGCTTTAGAGGAACTAAGCAAAAACAAATTAAATGGAACTGGGAAACCTCTCTGAGGTCCTGCTTGGATATCATATAAAAACACTGGAATAAACACAGCTGAAATTCACTCTACTGCCAGAGAGTGTGCTGGCATATTTTGCCAGTCTCCGCTGGCTGAACCCTGCCCCTGGTTACACTGGCATAGAACTATGGAAATCGAAATCAGTATTTTACATTCCATCAAGAACAGGTCATGGAAAGAAAGGAAGAGTTTCCTATTTCCACCCTCCTGTCAAATTTCCTTGATTTGTTGGGTAGCAGTGATGATGTTAAAAACCGAACGAATGGAGTGCCCTGTCTTGGTCGCACCATTGCTAGCTCCTGGGAGTACTTTTTTGGAGTAGCTCTGACATATTCTTAAAAATGTTACTTCCTTGCCTATTATCAGCATGAGATGCTCCAAAGCAACGAGGCTAGCACATTTTAAAGCAACTGGTGCTTTCTGGATGTATCTATTTCAATTTCTCAGTTTTTTTCAGTCTTATATTAGGGTCATCTTGAACTATAGTTTCTCCAGTCTTAAGTTTGCTTTGTCCCAAATTTTTTGAGGATGTTTTGTTTTTGTATGAAAAATAAGTATTTTGTGCACATTTCTCCTAATAGGCAGCTGTTTGTATGCATTTTTGTCTAATACACAATTTTTTCAAGCGATTTTCCTAATAAGATATATTCTGAATGGTGTTTTCCCTAAAATGCACATTTTTGTATGCACGTTTTAATTGGAGAACTGTGTTGTAAAATTCAGAGAAGTGCAAACTTCGAAGGATAACTGAAATTGGGCACAGCAGTTTGAACGTGAAAAATCAGGTAGATTTGCATTAAAATGTGAACTGAAGAAATTTCTCTCGCATCCCTAGTTAGACTGCAACTGCTGAGAGTCCAATGTATCTTGAGGGCACCAGGTTGGGGAAGGTTGTTACATAGTAAAGGAAACAGAACGCCTATAATCCCTGGCAGAAAGAGCAGCCCATTCTGAGAACTAATTTTGAAGCTTGGCTGGTGTCATCTCTGGGATGGTAGAACACATGATCTGCATGCAGAAGATTCTGGGTTTCCTGGCATCTCCAGTTAAAAGGGGGCAGACTTGGCAAAAAGAGCAGCTGCCAGGTTAGACAGACCAGTCATCTGCCTTGATATAAAGATAGCATCATATATTCAAGTTACAGCCTGGAGCACAATGAAAACTCTTTGACCAGCATCTATTGGGAAATGCAAGAAAATAATGGGCACAGTGTGGGCAGTAACAGATTCTACCATCTTTCCTCCAAACCTTTGAAAGAAGATTATATGTACTGAGGGCCAAAATAGACATGAGTGACAGTATTCATGCAATTCATCATTGCGTGAATGGCTTCTTTTAAGTAGCAGGCATGGTGGGCCAATGGAAGCTTTCATACCGATGCAAATAGCAAGCTCAGGCTTCCGGATCTGGATCACAAACGGAGTGGGGGCAAAAGGTTAAAGGCTCCCTCCCCTCCCACCAGGTCTTGAACCAGATTGGGCTTGTAGTATTCTTGTTTGAGTCTCCTGTCCAATTACCCCCATGATTGCACACTTCTCTGTTGACCATTCACCAAAGTAGTCTTCTGGAGAACAGCTGAACAGCTTTATTAAGGGCAACAAACAGTGCTGGATTTAGGAACCATCCAAGTGAGCTATGGCTTAGGGCCTCTAAATATGTTGGAGATAACTAAGTTGTAAGCTAACTAAGATGAAATCGCTTTGGTTTAAATATGTTGGAAAGTCTGGTGTGACTTACAGCAGAGTTGCCTTATATAAAGAAAGTGTGGCAACAAATCATTTAATATTGGAGGCAAAAAGCCCAAACTAGAGCCGGTTTAAAAGATGTTCAAATAAACTTACTTTATCGGTCCTTTTATGCACATCTTCAGATAAGGCTTTCTAATACTGTTGAACTATGAGCACCCCCTACCGTTGGGCGGGACCCTTTCATTGCCCTTCCTATTATAATGTAATACACTTTTTTCTCTTTATTTTTATGGTATGGGACCTCTGAATCTTGACATGGTTTAGGTCCTCAGTATGTCTTAATTCAGCTCTGGTAACAAATATAACTGGCCCTGAGGTTCACAAACCCAGGGCTGACTGAGGGGAGGAGAAGGATCCAGAATATAAGTCCCACTCATTGAGTTATGGGAGGAGGGGTGGCTATAGCCAACTTCCTTTTAATCCTTCACAGACCATTCACCACAGGGCTCAAAACGTCTGCTATTTACTTCTTAAAAAAAACTTTCACACAACTGCTCATTGCATGAATTGCCTTGATAGAAGAGGCATCAACACCTTTCTATCCTCCGAAATCTACACATGTTAACAATTCTGGTACTTCATCTGGTTCAGATAGTCTTCTGTCACATAGGCTGACTATATGGGAAGGAGGACAGTATCTTTAACAGTTGCATAGAAAAGAGAATTTCAGCAGGTGTCATTTGTATGCATGCAGCACCTAGTGAAATTCCCTCTTCATCACAACAGTTAAAGCTGCAGGACCTATACTAGAGTGACCAGATACAAAAGAGGGCAGGGTTCCTACAGCTTTAACTGTTGTGATGAAGAGGGAATTTCACCAGGTGCTGCATGCATACAAATGACACCTGCTGAAATTCCCTTTTCAGTACAACTGTTAAAGAAAAAGGAGCCCTGTCCTCCTTTCCATATGGGCACCCTACTGTTGCACAAATATATATGATATATATCTCTTTCCCCCTCCCATTAGCAATATGATTGACCCCAGAGATTAAATTTTTTGCTCTTCACGGGGAATATAAATGAAGTGAAACTTTCAAAAGAATTAACCAGAAAGAAATGAAATGAATTTCATGACAAATGAAATCCACCAAGGAATTGGGAGCAGATAACACAATTGTGCCAGCCTGCAGCTTCTGCTCTGCAAATCTTCCAAGCTGTTTTAAGATTCTTCCATTCCCATCCAGAACAGTTATGCAAATCTGCATTCTCATCAGCAACATCAGAGAGAACAGATGGAAAGGCCCTGAGGGGAGTTGGCATGCAGAAAATCTTATGTGTGCCTGATAATCTCAGAAGATGTGTCTATATACAATTCCCATGGCCTTACCTACTCAGTGTGATTACCTCAAACTAAAAGGGAACAAAATGCTTAAGGATGGGTGGAAGCCTCATCTAGGGCTGTGCAGGAATTTCATCTCATATTATGAAATCCTCTAAATTCCTTGCATGTCTCACCTAAGCAGGAACCTTCCAGCGTTGGCGAAACTCCACAGAAACACTGCCTTCATCCAGGTGGTGGGTGAAGTTTAATCCTCCCCACGTGCAATTACTTCAGAGTTTTTTTTAAAAAAAGATTATCCTCAGCTACTTGCCATGCAATTAACGTAATGTGTAGTTTGACCCTTATTCTTGAGGCACTTCTTCCAAAATAACATTTTTAGCCATGTTAGTCTGCTGCAGCAAAAATAATAAGAGTCTCATGGCACTGTAAAGTGTTACATCCAGTCGTGTCCCTGCACTGACAAAAGGTTCTTTGATCCAGCAGTAGCTTCTATAAGAGGTAGGAGGTGTTTTTTCAAGTTCTACCTTTTTCCTACAGCACTCACACACAGGCCACCAGTCACACTATTCCAAAGGGCCCCCCAATTCTCTGTACCAGATTTGGGGGGAGATGTGCAGGGTTCTGCAGAATGAAGAGAGAATCAGAGAAAACTTCTTCCCCCAATTTCCAATCATGAAAGCATTCACTGGACCAAAGAGTCTTTTGCCAGGAGAGGGATATGACTATGTACAACCCTAACCAATGTATTATGACGTAAGCTTTCAAATGCACAAAGTGTTACCCTTAGTGTGTGTGTGTATCATTCCATATCAAATGGATGCAGAGAAAAATGTAGGCAGTGAGGTCAGATGGAAAGAAAAGACAAAAATATAGTCTGTTAACTTACAACTGCATTTTTGTAACCTCTAGCCTGAATCAAGATACCTGAATTGTTTTACTCTCACTACATGTGTTTGATTATTTATTTGATATCCCTCTCTTCCTCACAAAGACCCCAAGGCTGTTAACAATCTATAGAAACCAAACTACAGTACATCACATAAAATAACATTAAAATCATGATTCTGCTATCACAAATATATAATAAAATACAATAAAACCATCAACTCAACTAATCAATCAGAAAGAGTACTTGTCTATATCCTAAAAGCCTGTACAGATAAATAGGCCTTCAACCGGTGCAAAAAAAACCAAAAACTAGGGGTGTGCACGGACCCCCCGGATCGGATCGGGACCCGGATCGGGACCTCCAATTTTGTCCCGGACCGGTTCGGACAAAATCGGAGGCCCCCCGGACCGGATCGAGTCCGATCCCGACCCAAAAATCGTACATTTTTGGATCGGCCGCCATTTTTTTCCCCATAGACTTGCATTGCAATGCAAGTCTATGAGGAAAAAATGGCGGCGGGTGGGTAAGGGGGGGCCTAACTCCCTCCCCCCCCGGGGCCGTCCGCTGTGGATGGCCCCGGCAGGTAAACCCCCTCCCCCGCGCTCCCTACCCCCCCTGGGGCCGCCCGCTTCCATCCGCTGGCGCCCGCGGGCGCCAGCGGATAGAAGCGGACGGCTCCGGGGGGGGGGTAAGCCCCCTTCCCTGCCACTGCTTACCTTCTCGGCCCGTCCGGCGCCGGCGGCTACTACCAGCGGGCTCCGCGGCCTACTCTCGAGTAGCGCGCCGGGTGATGACATCACCCGGCGCGCCACCCTGGAGCAGGCCGCGGAGCCTGCTGGTAGTAGTAGGCGCCGGCGCCGGACGGGAGCCGCCGGGCCGGGCAGGTAAGGGCCCCCCTCCCCCCTCCCCCCTCCGCGCGCCCCCTCCTCCCCTCCACGCACCCCCTCCTTACCTTCCCGGCCCGGCGGCTCCCGTCCGGCGCCGGCGCCTACTACTTCCAGCAGGCTCCGCGGCCTGCTCTAGAGTAGCGCGCCGGGTGATGACATCACCCGGCGCGCCATCCTAGAGCAGGCCGCGGAGCCTGCTGGGAGTAGTAGGCGCCGGCGCCGGACGGGAGCCGCCGGGCCGGGCAGGTAAGGGCCCCCCTCCCCCCTCCCCCCTCCGCGCGCCCCCTCCTCCCCTCCACGCACCCCCTCCTTACCTTCCCGGCCCGGCGGCTCCCGTCCGGCGCCGGCGCCTACTACTTCCAGCAGGCTCCGCGGCCTGCTCTAGAGTAGCGCGCCGGGTGATGACATCACCCGGCGCGCCACCCTAGAGCAGGCCGCGGAGCCTGCTGGGAGTAGTAGGCGCCGGCGCCGGACGGGAGCCGCCGGGCCGGGCAGGTAAGGGCCCCCCTCCCCCCTCCCCCCTCCGCGCGCCCCCTCCTCCCCTCCACGCACCCCCTCCTTACCTTCCCGGCCCGGTGGCTCCCGGCCGGCGCCGGCGCCTACTACTACCAGCAGGCTCCGCGGCCTGCTCTAGAGTAGCGCGCCGGGTGATGACATCACCCGGCGCGCCACCCTAGAGCAGGCCGCGGAGCCTGCTAGTAGTAGTAGGCGCCGGCGCCGGACGGGAGCCACCGGGCCGAGAAGGTAAGTGCCCCCCTCCTCCCCCCCCGCTGTCCACTTTCATCGGCGGGCGCCCGCTGGCGCCCGCCAATGGAAGCGGCGGTGGGCGCCAGTGGGCGCCCGCCGATCCGCCGATCCGCCGAACCGGTTCGGAGCTTTTTCGGACCGGTTCGGATTGGATCGGCCGATCCAGCTGCGGGATCGGAAATCGGATAATTTATCCCATTTCCCACTGGACCGGACTCGGATCGTGGATCGGGTCCGATCCAGTGCACATCCCTACCAAAAACCACCAACAGCATTGGGGACAGCTAGATTTCTGCCACATCTGGGGTGCCACCACTGAAAAGGCCGTGCATTTGACTTAGCAGTGCTAAGGTGCTTGTATTAGCATCAGAATCGTTAGGGTAGGTGGCCTCTCCATTGCTAGAGGTCTTCAAGCAGAGGCTACGCAGCCATCTGTTGGAGATGCTCTAGCTCTAGATTCCTCCCCTGAGCATGGGGTTGGACTAGATACCCTCAAAAAAACCTTCCAACTCTATGATTCCAGGACTGTTGTTGTGCATGATCACTGTGCTTATTTTACATATTTCTAAAATTTATGATATTTTTATTTTACTTTAGTTTTTGCATTTCGTTTCCGGCCCTGTTCACATTTTTTCTCTCTCTTAATTCATGTGTATATACCTATCACCTGAAAATGACACTTCATGCATCTGATGTAGGGACTCTAGTCCACAAAAGCTTTTGTCATAATATATTTGTCAACTTCTGACATGCCACAAAACTTTATTGTCTGTTTTACCTCCAAAATACACCCCACACCAGATGGTATTTGGCCACTGGATTCTCTGGTTGTAAATCTAGAAACTAAGAGCCTGTCCACATTGCCCTTCAAACGACTTATATTCTGTTTAAAAATGTGGTTTTTAAGTTGTTTCATTACGTGGTAGGACACACTGAGCAGTACTTACATTTCATAGTGACTGCTTCCTCCATCCTCAAAAGTGTCCAATGGTGTATTACAGGGTTAATTCCTTGAGTCTTCTTGTTTCATTTTTGTTTTGCAGGCTGCTTGACCCACCCACTTCTGTCTCTGTAACTCAAGCAGCCTGCAAAACAAAAACTAAAGAAGGCTCAAGGAATTAACCCTGTAATACACCATTGAACACTTTGAGGACGGAGGAAGCAGTCACTATGCAACGTAAGTACTGCTCAGTGTGCCCTACTAGGCTGACCATATGAAAAGGAGGACAGGGCTCATGTAACTTTAACAGTTGTAGAGGAAAGGGAATTTCAGCCAGTATCATTTGTATGCAATTAGTTCCTGGTGAAATTCCCTCTTCATCACAACAGTTAAAGGTGCAGGCACTATACTAGAGTGACCATATACAAAAGAAGGCAGGGCCCCTGCACTTTTAACTGTTGTGATGAAGAGGGAATTTCACCAGGAGCTAATTGCATACAAATGACACTGGCTGAAATTCCCTTTTCTCTACAACTGTTAAAGTTACGTGAGCCCTGTCCTCCTTTTCATATGGTTAGCCTATGCCCTACCATGTAATGAAACGACTTAAAAACCACGTTTTAAACAGAATATAAGTCTTTTGAAGGTCAATGTGGATAGGCTTTAACATCTCATTAGATATAGAACAGTACAAATTAGGAATCCAGGCATGCATACTAGAAGAGGTTGACAAATGTATTCTCTACTAAGGGTGAAATTGTGGAGGAAATCTTTCAGTGGTATGGTTTTGATGGAATAGATTGTGATTTATTTATTTTTTTTACAAATATGGGTCCAATCCTCACAGAGGCTTCCTATGATTCCTATGGCCTATATGCCCTGCCTGGTTGAAGCTAGCAGGGCAGGAAGAGTGGCGGAGACAATCTTAGCCTTTTTCGCTATATGGGCTTTTCAGCCCGTCTAGCAAAAGCACTTCAGAGGGGGGAGGAAGAAGATTGGAGGAGGCTTAGGATAAATTGCACCTTGGCCTGCCTGGTCTCTTCCTCTCTCTGCTCATTGGAAAGCCCTCTTTCTCCCCTTTCCAAGGTTGATTTTCTGACCTTGGAGAGGTAGCTGGCACAGTTCTGCTTGCACCAGCTGCAAGGGGGCGAGGCGTGAGTGAGTGTTGAATCTCCAACTCGCCCTTCTGAGATCAGAGCACTGTGCCTGACCCTGGAGGGTCAGAAACCTGAGCCATACTATGGTTTCTGGGAGACTCTCACAGGAAGCATAGGATTGCTCTCCCAATAATTGATTTAAACTGGTTTAAAAAACCAGGTTAACCTATAATTGTTTCTGTGGATCATTTACCTATATGTCTCTCATAGGTCATTCATGCAGAGTGTGGACTTACCATTTTTGTACATTTTTTTTAATGTTCAATAAAGCATAGGCCAAAATCTTGATCTATGTATTGAGTGTGAAATAAACTTGAACCACACTCCGCAATTTAAAGCTGCACATGGATTTCTCTGCATGGAGATTATCTTTATGCGGAGGTGGGGAGTATGCACTTGATAGTAAGAATGGGACCAGCAGGGTGTAAGTAGAATCTTACTTCATATAGGGAAAATATCCCATATATATCAGGAGCCCTAAGAGACCCTTGTCTAGGCCAGTAGTTAGGACACCAGCACAGGTGAGGGAGGGAGATTACTTCTGCTTTAAAACCGGGTTCTGTCCATTTAGAAAAAGAAAAAGAAGAAGCTTCTGTTTTTTATTTTTATTTTATTTGAAAAAAACCTTTTCAAACCACATTCCGCGGCTAAACAAAAGTCTGGCACAGCAGGAGGGATTGTGGTTGGCATGCCAGTCAGGTCCACAAACTTTCAAGTCATTAGACAGCCTGATTTATTTATTTCATTTCATTTCCAAAGCTCTCTGGGCAGTTTGCAACCATTCATAAAAGTATAAAATGCAACATAATAAAAAAAAGATAAGTCTAAATTTTTTAAAGTAGAAAAATTTAAACAATTTTAAAACATCTAAAAACAAATGAAATAAACAATGTTTTTCCTAATAGACATATTCTAAAATAATTATGCACTACATTTTACACTTCCTTAGTACCAATGCACTGTTTTATTTATTTATTTATTTTATGTCTATCCGTTTGGCCCAAAAGCTGACACATGGAGCGACTAGCAACAACATCCAGCTTCAAAGCAAAACATAATATAAAAACAAATAGATTAAAAACACAATGGAAAAATCATAATGAGGACATACAATTAAACCTTCATGCAGAACTTACCCCCAAAACTATTTTCCAATATATCCTGAGGTGGTTAAATGTCCCACAATCAACTATGTGTCTGCCGTGTTAGGAAAAATATGTTTTAAACCCAAAATATTAGAAACATTATCATAAACTATTGATGTAAAACTTTATATAAAACTTTATTATTACTATTGATTATTAACATTTTTAGTCTTGTGGGGTATTTTTCTAGCCCCATAACAAAACTGAGGTAAATTTTCCCAATGAAATTGCATGGTTTGTGTCAACTTACATACAGTTTTCATTGGGGGGGGGGGTTAACAATCATGGGGACATTTTATATCTCCCAAACATTCCTTGGTATGGGGGACATAAAGTCACCCCAATGGCAAAATCAATAGATTTGAGGAATACTTTTATCTCTTGTTTCCAGAAAGAAAATGCTAGTGGTAAGAGACTGAAATGGGGGACATTATGCATGTGACAGTAAACAACAACGCCATAGGTCCTACTTCTGTGAAAACTCTGCAATACAAAGTGTATTTGGGATGCCTCTGTGCCCCTGTCATATTGGAACAAGTTAATAGATGTGATACAAAAAAGGGAGGATGGGGAGGAAAATGGAAAATCAGCAAATTCAGGTAACAAGTTTAGTACCCAGCTGCTGGGAGGGGAGGAAATAAATTGCTCTGGCCAGATTGATGGACTGGTCCTTATTAGCTAACTTCTCCTTTCAATCCAGGCAGGTTGTAACTATCTTGAATGGTTCTAAACTGAATTGCACTGCCATGGACAGCTGTTTACTCATTAACCTGCATGCTCAAGTCAGCTGAGATCCAAAGACTCGATAAATTTCCAGTGACTCTTCCTGCCAAAGAAACTGATCCTTCAAAGGCTGCCTTTGGATTGGGTGTGGAGCACCGCCATCTTTGCATTACCAGATGAAGGACACATCAGTTCAACAACGCAGAGACTTGGTCCCATGTTATTTTTAGAGAGCCATTTCATAGAGGCACAGACTTTGATGCAATATAGCTGTGCTCTTCCTACAGAAGTAAAAGGAACAGGCTCATCTCTCGTGTAGCCTGGTGTATGTCAAGAACTGTGGCAGGTGTCTGGCCACTGAAATGAAAGATTTCACTGCTGGAGAAATGTTTTCACAACAGAATACAGGCCAAGAGTATTCAAAGAGTTTGGTTCATCAGGGTCTGCTAACTGAAAAGGAGAGAGAGAGAGAGAGAGAGAGAGAGAGAGAGAGAGAGAGAGAGAGAGAGAGATCATGAACTCTACTTTTAAGCAGATATGAAATTCTTATCTCATTATGGGAGAGGGGAAGTGCTTGGCTTTAATGAGAGGGGGTGCTGTGTGACAGGTATGGTAAATATGGTTGGGAGTGGCTGCTATTTGTTTCCTTTTACAAAATAAAGGAACTGATTACAAATGACTTGATTACAAATGCACATGTATTGGTGCATGTGAAAGATGCACGTTTCAGTGTACTGAGAACTACACTTCCCTCTTTAGTGATGAACAGATCCAAGATAAGGAAGCCGTCACGTTAACCAGCCTTGATCTCCCCCTCTGGCTCGGAGCGGGAGGAGTCTTCATGTAGTAACCCACCATCTGCTACTCTGGGATCTTCCAGACCAGAGGACATGACTTCAGCAGACTCTTCAGACTCAGGCGACACCCTTCTGATGCAGTCCTTATCTCCACGCAGTAGGAGCCAGCAGCTGCAGAATCTGGCAAGACTCTTTTAAGAAGCAGAGAGTTCTTCAGAGGGATCAATGGCAAGAATAGGTCCAGACAGGCCATCCATCGTAAGAATTCAGAAGGCCTCTGCATGTTGCTGAGACAACTGCTCTTCCTGATTGAGTTTGAGCCAGCATAGTTCTGTGCAGGGTCTTGAAAGGCCGTGCCCTGCTGCCTAGCTGGATTTGACTCTGCTTCATTGGACTTGACTCTGCCTCGCTCTCTACAAGTTAAATTGCTTTAGATCAGCTCTCATGGGAATTGTGATCCGACAGGACAGAATCCCTCCATGTGCCTCCACAGGTTCTGTCATATGAAGGAACATAAGAAGTATACTGAATCAGACCATTGGTCTATCAAACTCAGTATTGACTACACTGGCTACAACAGCTTCCCAAGATTTCAGGCAGGATGATGTCGAGGATTGCACCTGGGACCCTTTGCATTTTTATAGCTGAACTATGGACTTTTCTCTTGGGATATGGGGCAGGATCTACACTATTGCTTTAAAACTGTTTATAATGGTATATTAAAACTGTTGGGGCCCATGAAAGTTTTCAAACTCTTTTCAAAGTGTTAAATCCTGCTTAGTGTAGTTCTGGCCTGGGTGTAAGATATTGTCCTATCCTTCGATTCTTTAGGGCCAAACTATACTTGTGGTGCTAAATAAATCACTTGGACGCAGGTAAGTGTTTTAAAGAAAATTAGCAGTAGGCACAGGGAACCCCCATATCTATTACAATTTTTTAAAACCCTGACATGCTTCCAAGAGAGGCATTTAGCATCATGTGTAATTTTATTCCAGACCCTGGTCTGGAATAAAACTTCTATACCACCGCTTCATCAAGCATATAAATTCAGCTGACATATAGCAGAGTCAGGTGAATGACTGCTTACTTCTATGTAAGGGCCTCTTCATGTGATGTTGGGCACATCGTGGTAGGCAAGTGTCAAGTGCTAGACAATCTGGACAACGTCTACTACAGTCTTCCCAAACCTCCAGGTGTTTTGGATTTCAACTCCCATCAGCCCCAGACAGTATTGCCAATGGTTAGGAATTCTGGGAGTTGTTGTCCAACACACCAGTAGGCATCAGGTAGGGAAAGGTTGTTTTAGTCCATGGCCTACCTACCAATGGAAATTTGAAGAGCCCATAAGGGTCCTGCTGGCCTTTCTGAAATGAATAGGATGTCACCATGAAGAACCTCAGTAGGGGACCTTCTCTGTAGTGGCACCACCCTCTGGAAAACCCTCCCTCGTGCGGTTCGGGAGGCAGGAAATGTAGCATCCTTTAAACGCCTCCTGAAAATGTACCTCTTCACACAGGCTTTCCCTGGACTGTAATTTATCTGATTTTATATTGCATTCTTAAACTTTTAACATTTTAAATTTATTGTATACTTATTGTATTTTATGGTTTTAATTATGCACTGCCCAGAGAGCCTTGGCTATTGGGCAGTATAAAAATGTAATCAATAATAATAATAAATAAAATTAATGTGTTTTCTGTTGAAATGCACACTGGAACACACACTCAGTTTCAACCTCCATACATCATTTCATTCCTGTGAATGAAAAGTCATTTTGAAACACTAATGCAATTTACCCAGAGCATGGTACAAGGCACAGATACAAGAAAGTTTCCTCTCAAATCAAAACAGTGCTGAAGTACACCTGATTTTTATAGTAGAATAACTTACCTTTCTCCCCCCCCCCGCAGGTTGCATGAAGAACATTTATATTCATTCACTAATTCATTCAAATTTATATCCTACCTATCTTGCCCAAATGGGCCCTCATGGTGACTAACAATAAAATCCATTCATAATAACGTAACAGTACACAAAACCTGCTTTATTTAATGGAAACTTTTTCTTGGAAAAATGCATACATTTGAAAGAAATGTATAAAAAAATGCATGCCATTTGAAAAATGCTCATGTACAAATTTTCATGCAGACTGGGGAAAAATGCAATCCAATGGGATGGAACGAAGTTAAAAGTGGGGAGATGAGGACCTGAGCAAGAACAAGCTGGAGAAAATCACCCATCCCTAGCTCATGATTTGTGGAAAGAAGAACTGGCAAAAGAATCCCAAGGTTCAGTTGCCAGTCTGGTCAGTTCTTATAGATTGAGCGGGAGGGAGAGCACCATCTTGCCCTTTGTATCAAGCAACACAGGGTCTTCAGCTGGCCTTGCACACCAACCGAGGATAGAATCGCATGAGCAAAAAGCAATCTAAGGCCATGTCTACACCATGCATATATCCCAAGGTTATCTCTAGGTCATCCCTGTGCATCCATATGATGCACAGGGTATCCCAGGGGCAACCAGGGATGACCAGGGACTTTCTCTGGAATATCTGGGACCGTGGATTTCCCGATATTTCCATGGTCCCGGGACCATCCCAAGGAATGCAGGTGGTATGGCCGCCGCTCCCAGGTTGTCCCTTCCCTGCAAATAGCGGGTCCGGGCACAGACCTGCACGGGGAGGCTCCATGTCCATGGGTGTCAGGGATAGCAATTTCACCATCCCTTGGATGGTGGGGGGGTGGGCATGGGGGTTACCTTTTCCCCTGGATCGGGGCCACGCGATCAGCTCCTCTTCAAATAAAATGGCACCTACAACGTCCCTCTTCACTTCCAGGATGGTGCATGGCTGTCTAGATGCTGGGGGAGGATCGTGGAAGCAGGTAAGTCTGCAATCCACCCCCCTCCCTCCCTCTACACCCATAGTTGTAGATGAGCCCTAAGACAACACATGAATCGATTATAAGACATACATGACCAAGGCTAGGGATGTGCAAATCAACAACACTCAAGCTTGCCAAACTTTCCAAATACCATCTCGAAGCTTGTTCTGACTCCGATCTGTATCAGATTGCAAGTCCTGTTGTTTTCATTTCACATTAAAATCCATGCATATTTCCCTGCACGTTTTCCCAAATGTAAGCAACAATGGTACACATTTTTTAAAATGTATGCATCTTCCCTTGGCTAAAGTATATTTGGGCACATTTTTGAAATGTTCACATTTTTAAATCTATGCATGCTGTTGAATGCATTTGATCCACAAATCACATTGAAACTACGGAAATGTACAGACTTCAACCGCAGATTGCATCCAGGTCCATGCTCAGTCCAGAACATAGGAAGCTGCCTTATGCTGAGTCAGACCTTTGGTCCATCTAGCCCAGTATTGTTGACACTGACTGGCAGCAGCTCTCCAGGGTTTCATACAAGATTCTTTCCTCTCCTAATCTGGAGAAGCCAGCAGTTGAACCTGGGACCTTCTGCATGCAAAGCAGGTGCTCTATCACACTGAGCTGTGGCCCTTCAAGCTGGGTAAAATCCTGACAAAAAACAAACTGAATACAAATTTCTCCTACATCCCTACACAGGATACGAAGATAAGTAAAAATAGAAAGAGGATCCCAGCAGTCAGTCATTAGCCCTACATTTGGAGTGATTATTACCACTCAAAGTTTTGCCTTCCAATCACTGCAATTTCCTCCTGCATGTAAAATGGAGGAAAATCTCATTTGAGAAGGCCAATTGATGCAGTGGTGTTGATAATTATGACTTTTAAAATAGGCATACATTTTGGGAATGCTACTTGATGAGGTTTTAAATTTTTATATACATATTTATATAATCTACAACTATAATTATAGCCTGGTTATAAAACCTCAAGATTTCTGCCTGGAGTGGTTAAAAAAAAAAAAAAGCCCTAAAACAATTACCGTATTCAAGAACTTGTGGGACCAACTGAGGATATGTGTAATTAAATTACCTGATCTCTCCAACTAATTAGGGCTGCATCACTTCATAGGTGACTTTTCCCCTGCAGAGAGATGATCACCTTGTGGGGAAAAGCATTCTATCACATTTGAAGTGTGGCAGAAGAAATTGCTCTTACATTGTGTAAGCAGCAGCCCTTAGACCCTAGTTAGGTAGAAGCATTGGAAGCTAATAATAGCTCAGGCTTGTCCATCTAGCCCAGTCTTGTCTAACAAGTGGCAGTGTCTCTCCAAGGTCTCTAGCAGAGGTCATTTCCATCACCATTTACTTGATCCTAGAGAAGCCAGGGACTGAACCTGGTACTAGGAATGGGGGAGACATTCAGACAGTTCACATGTTAATGAGAACGTACCAAATTTCACACTTTTGAACCTATGTGTGAACTGAAGCTCAGTTATCCTTTCAATTTCACACCTCTCCAAATTTTGTAATGAAATTATTCAATAAAAAATAATGTGTTATGGAAAATGTGGATATTAAGTAGGGATGTGCACGCCTGAAAATATCGTATCGTATCGTTATCGGAATTTTGGACCAAAACAATTATCGTCTCCGATAATATCATAGGTGAACTGTATCATATTTCTGATAATTATATAATTATATATTATCCGATAATTATATATTATTCCGATAATTAATATTATATCATTTCTACATTTTGCCCTATAGAGTTGATTTTTGAGTCAGAGAAAGGCCTAAAACCTCTTAATTTTCCAAGTTAGAGGTTTGAAACTTGGTCACAGTGCAGACTGAGTGTTGCTAGTTATGTGTGCCAAATTACAGAACAATAGGTGCAAGCGTTACTTGGAAGTAAGTTGTCAAAAACTCAAAATCCACTGTTTCAGTTGGCATAAGTGCTCCTTTTTCAAGAGACGACGTCCAGTACTCCTCTCATGGTCATCTCACAGATGGCCTTGAAGGGGACTCATCTGTGCCCAATTTCAGATGCACAGCTGCAGCTGTCACTCAGAAGTAAGCTCTCAACAACACATGCACTGTTTTTTCTGGTGGTAATTCTGCTGCTGAGAGAAATCCTCATTTTTAAAGAGTTAGTCCTTAAAGTTGGGGACCTTACCGAAAGGCTGCAGGGAGTGGACTCATGGCAGCACTCTGTGATGAGAGCACATACATCAGTTTGACATAGCTTCTCTCGATGTTGGTATTGATTGAAGCCAAAAACACACATGCAGATCGACCCACCAAGGCAGGCTGGGCAGGCACAGTGGCTCAAAAAAGGCAATGTGTGAGATGCTTCTGCATCCCCTCAGTAATGGAGGCTCGGAGGAGGAAGACGATCCCCGTGCACAGACAGCAGGCAGGCTGATGCAGGCAGAGGCAGAGGGCCAGTTGGATCTGTCCCTGAAAGCGGCATGGACTCTTGGGTGTCACCACAGGAGCAGGAGTAGAAGAAGACCTTTCTTAAAGAGTCAGCCTTAGCCAGGCAGGGCCTCATTGGGCCAGGAGATACCCTGGAAGCAAGGAAACCTGGAGGATCCTAGCAGATAAATGTGCTGTTTTGACAACTGCGAATCCCATCAAAACAACCCTCACGCACCACCTTGACCTCATCGTGCTTGAAAAATGACCCAGTCTGCCCGCCATCCCCATGCAGGCAGGTTGGCAGTTCTTCATGCCAGAGCTGCGCACATTGGCTGGAACGGAGGCAAATAAAAGTCACGTTCGGGGTACAGGTGTGCATGTCGTATTTTTAAGGTTGAATTTTCTTTTAGGTTGTATTTTGAAATGAAATCCAGGCAAAAAGTTTTGTTATAACTTCATTGTTTTTATGCAAAGTAGTGAATACAAAATAATAGAAGAAAACTACAAAATGCATCATGAATAAAATGCCAGCACCGCAGGGTTTATATGAATGAAAGACCAAGAGTTTTATCCAATGTTAGTCTTACTTAGAGTAGACCCGATGAAATGAATAGGATGTGAGTTAGACTAACATTGGTTACAAACCCATATTGTATTTTATGTTTACAAAATTCATGTACAGAGACCAAACATTTTTTAGAACATCCCTTTTTTTGTTATGTTTGTTGATTAGGGTAAGAATCATCAATAGGCTGTGAGCAAGGGTCTCCAACTAGAGTAATGTAAATTTTGCCAATGTACTCTAGTTAATTGCTATTTATGTAGTTACCTAGTAATAAGAAAAATGCTGAATATTGATTTGAGTTTTAACCATCTTTACCTGTTTTCAAGATGAGTAATTTAATAGTTTTAAATTAGTTTTTATTTGATTACACTTTCATTTGCTTAGTCATATGCTCTCCTCTCTCATGTGTGTGTGTGTACGCACACACACACACACACACACACACACGTGTGAATAATCGATAGGAGCTAACTAGGCTGACCACATGAAAAGGAGGACAGGGCTCATGTAACTTTAACAGTTGTAGAGAAAAGGGAATTTCAGCCAGTGTCATTTGTATGCAATTAGTTCCTGGTGAAATTCCCTCTTCATCACAACAGTTAAAGTTGCAGGCACTATACTAGAATGACCAGATACAAAAGAAGGCAGGGCCCCTGCAACTTTAACTATTGTGATGAAGAAGGAATTTCACCAGGAACTAATTGCATACAAATGACACTGGCTGAAATTCGCTTTTCTCTACAACTGTTAAAGGTACATGAGCCCTGTCTTCCTTTTCATATGGTCAGCCTAGCTAAACCCCAAAGGGCCTCATATGTGCACAAGGAGACTCTGAATGTCACATTTTTACTGCAGCTCCTTATGCTGCATCGGATCACAATTATGAGGGTTTTCCAGCTGTGTTGAGTGGCTCTTTAGTGGGAGAACCTGCACTGGAAAGGGGAAGCTCTGGCTTCAGCTCAGTAGATTCTGCTTGATTTTTTGGATCCTATTCCATGCGGTTTTCAACAACACTAATGTACATGTTGAATCACACCACAATGGTTAGTATAACTAAATTGACATGTCTTGTCTGTGATCTGTTTGAAACAAGGAATCTGTTTAACGTTACGGTACACATCCCTAATATTAAGAGCCCACAATGACGTGTATATTAGGAGAAATTGCCTACAAATATACCTCCACTGGGAGAAATGCAGACAACAATGCATCTGAATTTTCATGCAAACTTTTTAAAAATAACAATCTCTGACTGATGTGGAAACAGGACACACCAAACATAAGATTGGAAAAATAAGACACAAGGTACAATCCTATGCATTGAAGGTGCAACCCTATGCATAACTGGCTGTGCAATGCTGGGAATTGTCGGACTTTTTTTGAGTCTGAACTAGGCTTTGTAGAACTTGGGGGGCTGCCCTGTGAGCTCATTGAGTCCTGCTTGTATGGCTCCGCTTCAAGGAGGCGGGCCATGCAAAAGCCCCAAAAAAGCCACGCAAGCCTTTGCCACACGCTTGGGAGGCCGTGTGAGCCTCCTGAGCCCTCTGCAAAGTGCACTTTCCGGGGCCTCCAGAAGGTGTACAATTCCTCTGGCCATGCCATTAGCATGGTGGGGGGAATTGCACACTTTCCGGAGTCCCTGGAAAGTGTGCTTTACTGTCTTTCCCTCCCCGCCACAGGCCAATCAGAGCCTTAAAGGCCCTCGTAAGCAAGGACCCAGTTGGACATTAAAAACAATGCCAGTCTGAGCATGTATAGTGTTGCACACTGAGAGAAATTGAAATAGATATAATATAGGGTGACCATATGAAAAGGAGGACAGGGCTCCTGTATCTTTAACAGTTGATTAGAAAAGGGAATTTCAGCAGGTGTCATTTGTATGCATGCAGCACCTGGTGAAATTCCCTCTCCATCAGAACAGTTAAAGCTGCAGGAGCCCTGCCTTCTTGAGCAGATACAAATGAGGGCAGGACTCCTGCAGCTTTAACTGTTGTGATGAAGAGGGAATTTCACCAGGTGCTGCATGTGTACAAATGACACCTGATGCAATTCCCTTTTCTAGGCAACCGTTAAAGATACAGGAGCCCTAACCTCCTTTCCATACGGTCACCCTATTATCATAATATGTATCCTGGCCTACCCGGCACCCACTGCATGCAAAGCATGTGCTCTATCAATGAACTTTGGTCTATTTACTACTTTGGGGGGATGGGTGTGGCATGTCTCAGCTCTTGCTGCATTCTCCAGTGTTTTATCTCCCCATACTTCCTCCTGCCCTCATCCATGTTGCCAGTAACTCCTCTCCTCTCCCATTTCAACACCACCACTGCCCTTGCTTTGAGTATTTCCCCATTGCTCCCTCTCCTAGCCTCAAGGAGCTGTCAGCCCTCAGAGGCTACAGCTCAGTTCACATTTTTGAAAATCCTCCACGCAGAGCAGCCATATGAGCAGGCACATTGATCGATGGTCCTTCGTGGTGATGATTTCTGAGAGCACAGTGACACGTTTTTCAGTCACCCAGCTGGTGTTAATTGCCACCCAGGGGTAGCGACCATTGATGAGGAGAAGAGCTGAGGGGGCCCATTTCAAATGGATCTTGCTTCTCTTCCTCAACCTTTCTCCCATCTTCTTTCCCCTTGAGTGGGCTTTCTTCAGGCGCACAACTAAGGGAAAAGATAACGGCACAGATTTTCTGTGCACTGGCGTCTGTTATGGCTTTGGACTCTTTTAACAAAATGACACTTCCAGTTCATTCATTTGCAAAGTCCAAGAAATGTTTGCATGTCTCCTGAGGAGCCTAAGAACATTTTCCCAAGGCAGTCCACAGCCAGGGTCGTTCTGACCCAGGATCCAACCCCAAAGCTTTCAAGATTAATTCACTCCAAACTCAAGTGTATTACTACAGTGCTTCCAACAGTCTGCACCTAATCTGAATTAACTGTGTCAGCCAGAGTACAATGCTCTTCTGTCTATCCTGCATCCTGGCTGACGTGGAACAGACTTTGCCAACCATTGTCTTTGCAAGCACTATGATTCTGGAGCTCTTCACCAGGTTCTATGCTGGACAACTGTCATTCCCCTGTAGGGCTTTTCTCCATTTCCATCATGTTTCAGTGCTGAAGGAGACAGGTATTCGGGGGGGGGGGGGGGGGGAAGGAAGAGATAAAAACACTGTGTGCACTGCCAACTCCATTTTTTGGGCAAGACACTCTCCATAGCCCCCCTCTGGTAGTGAGTCTACCGTCTCACCACCATTGTCCCCAGCTGCTATGGCTCCTCCTCTTTCTCATCATTGCTACCCCACCATCCCTATTGTCTGGGACAAAGCAAGAGGCGGGTGAACAACGGGGAAGAGGAGGAGTGTTTTGTTACTGGGCCCCTGTGGGTTGTGGGCCCTCTGCAAGTGCCCAAGTATGCTTACCCTTGATGCCAGTCCTGACTGTGTCATCATATAATTCATCTAGAGGACAGTATTAGCCAGAGATTACAAATGCTATAAAAGCAATACAAATATCAAAACCTCATTTCTACCAGCCACATCAATTACATAGCTTTAAAAGACATCAACAACAACAACAACCAAAACAACTCCATCTCCTTAAAGTACCTAAAATGCTTGGGAATATGAGTCTTTCACTTTGGGTTTTGCAAGTTGGCCTCTCCTAAAAAGCATTCCACTTGCTTCTTACTAATCCTTGTGGGTTTTGTTTCTTTGCTTTATTTGTCAACTGCATTGTGATCTATTTTTCTTTAAAGCCACCACAATTCACAAGAGGCAGACCATGTTGGCCAAATTGTGAAAGGGTAGCATTTTTATTTTTATTTTTCTCAAAAGTGGCTGTGATGATGATGGACTCTAAATACAAATCCCACAAGGTCAGCAGACTATATCTGAGTCCAATAGTTTGTTTTGTTATTTAAATAAAACCCATAGAAACAAGCTGAATGATACAAACAAAATGGGCACACTAAGTCTTTTCAAATCCATATTGCATCAAACCGATCTAACCATACCAAGTGCCTAAGGGTAGGCTGACCATCTGAAAAGCAGGACAGGGCTCATGTAACTTTAACAGTTGTAGAGAAAAGGGAATTTCAGCCAGTGGTATTTGTATGCAATTAGTTCCTGGTGAAATCCCCTCTTCATCACAACAGTTAAAGTTGCAGGCACTATACTAGAGTGACAATATACAAAAGAAGGCAGGGCCCCTGCAACTTTAACTGTTGTGATGAAGAGGGAATTTCACCAGGAACTAATTGCATACAAATGACACTGGCTGAAATTCTCTTTTCTCTACAACTGTTAAAGTTGCATGAGCCCTGTCCTCCTTTTCAGATGGTCAGCCTACCTAAGGGTATGGCATTCTTCCAAGTGGTTCTTGAATAACATCACATTTACTGGTTCCCAGTTTGTTTTCAGGAGCAATTCAAAGTTTTCATCTATGAAGCCCTAAAGAGGTTGGGAGCAAGGTTTTTGAAGAACTGCACCCTCTTATACCCCCCACATCTGCAGATGCCCCAATCTATGTGCCCCTACTTTCTGAAGTAAGCTAACTGACATAGCTCCTTTTCTATCATGGTGCCTCAACTGTGGAATGCTCATGGCAAACACATTTTCCTGAAATTGGTTCTAATATTAATCAGGCTCAATACCTGATGGAGCGCCTTTCCTGATTTGATCCTACCCAGACAATACGATCAACAACTGAAGCCTACCTCCTCCACCTCCAAGGGAGGCTCAGAAGGTGGCAACAAAGGACAGGGCCTTTTCAGTGGAGGCCCCCAAACTGTGGAATGATCTCACCATTGAGGCCCAGATGGTGCCAATACCACCGTCTTTTTGGTACCAGGTTAAGGATGTCCTTTATTCCAAGGCATTTAATGGCACATAACAGGGTATTTATGCCAAATTTCTGAACAGGTCTAGTATATTGTTGAAATGGTTTTTAGCGGTTTAAATTGTTTTAAAATATTTTTTTATGTTGTATTTTATCTTTTGAATTGTTATGAATGCCCAGATAATTTTGGCTTTGGGGAGAAATAGAAATAAAATAAATGCATGTTTTTAAAAAATAAATAAATAAAGGTACACCAGTGGAACAATCCAGATATACCAGTGGAACCTTCCATAACTCATCTGCTCCACCAGCAAATATGTAGCAGTGGAACAGCTAAAACAGGGCAAACAACAGAGGTGCATCATATGGGAAATGCAAACTTGTGCCATGTCCTATATTCCTCCAGGCCACAACTAAATGTGCAGAACTTCACACCAGCCCCAGACCGGGCACAAGGGATTCCCGTCACGTTGAGTTTAATGGGGATGGGGGAAATTAAATAGCCCTCCCCAAATCATCAACTGCTCTGCTCATGTTTCCGTGACAGAGGATAGGATATTGTCTAACTCAGCACAAAGTCACCATGAATCAGCAATCCTATATAAACCCCACACCCCAAGGACAGGGTGTGGAGCTATATCTCTCCAGCCCAGAGTCATGCAAACAAAGATAACAGAAGGGGGGGGGACTATGATGAAAGGGCCACACACTTAAGGCTCCAGATCACATACAGCAGTTTCCATAGGTAGGCTCCCCCTTCAGACCTTCTACACAATTTGCAGAGGTCTCTAAGATGGAGCCAGTAACACATGGCCCCAGTCTCCCATCCACATGTCTTCTGAATGCTCCTAAGCTTTCTGCTGGTTTTAGCCTTTAAAGCACTGGATGGTTTGGGACCAAGTTATCTGAAGGGCCACCTTCACACATATAATCTGCTTCAGGAAGTTCGTATTAGGTGCCCACCATTAAGATTGGTTAGGCTGGCATATACAATAGGTAGGGCCTTCTCGGTGGTGGCCCCAAAACTGTGGATCTCCCTTCAAATTGGACTTTGCCATGCCCCATCAGGATAGGCATTTAGGAGATCTTTGAAAACCTTCCTCGTTGATGCTGCTTTAAATGAAATGGTAATTGGCATAATTCCCTAAGTGGTCTATGCGCTTGCTAATGTGGCTATTATATCTTTGAATCTTCCTTTGCTCTTGCATGTATGTTGCTCTCTGAGGCCACAGAGCAACTAAAATTTGATTCTAAAAAAATGAAATGCATAACTAAAACCCATCTATTCGTAACATTCTATTACAAGCCCTTTTGGTCCAGAATAGGGAGAACTTTGCAAGTTTTTGCAAGTTGGAAATGAAATCCTCATCCATCCTACTCCAGGGCTGATGTACTATTCCCAATTACTTGGACGCATGTTGGGAAAAGAGAAGGGCTTTGGATCCCTGATTCACCCTCAGAGAAGCCTCTGGAACACCTATGTTTTGCTGTTACTGCTGTCAGAACACCAATAGTGGATCAACAAGGGTGGTGGCGGCAGTGGTGGCGGTGGCGGCGGCAGCTTCTGTGTCCCAAGAAGAAGGTTTCCTGCTGGATTTCCTTCTCTTCTTGTGGGCTTCCCTGTTTGTGGGCAGAGAGGGAATTCCTCTAAACCATAAGGCCCCTAGGAAACCCTTCCAGAGACCATAGGATTGTGGAATTAATCTATTAAAAAAAACCTAGCCCAAAGTACTGTTTTGATTGATGTCCCTGACACTCAAGTGCTCTCTCTTCTGGCATGGAGTGAGACTAGGGTGACCATATTGGAAAGGAGGACAGGGCTCCTGTACTTTTAACAGTTGTATAGAAAAGGGAATTTCATCAGGAGTCTTTTGCATGCATGCAGCACCTGGTGAAATTCCCTCTTCATCACAACAGTTAAAGCTGCGGAAGCCCTGCCTTCTTTTGAATCTGGTCACTCTAGTATAGCTAGAGTATAGGTAAAGTGACCAGATACAAAAGAGGTCAGGGCTCCCGCAGCTTTAACTGTTGTGATGAAGAGGGAATTTCACCAGGTGCTGCATGCATACAAATGACACTTGCTGAAATTCCCTTTTCTATACAACTATTAAAGATTCAGGAGCCCTGTCCTCCTTTCCATATGGTCACCCTAGGAGTGACCAGTAATTCTCTCCTCTTGGAAAAAAAAATGAGTCAAAGCACCAGGCCTAATTTGTATATAATACAGATTGAGTTCTTCAGAAATTGCATTTTTCATCATATTGACTTGCTCGATCAAAACTTCCCTTAGGGTGCAACCCTATGCATGTTTTTAGGCCTATGGTTGGCTGGGGAATGCTGGGAGTTTTAGGACTTTTTTCCCTCTCTAAACGTGCACAGGATTGCCCCCTTGACTGCTTTGTAAACTGTTCACAGCTGGAGTAAAGATAAAGCCATGCTGTTGAGGCTTTAGTAGGAGCTGGACATGGATAAAAATGTATTTTAATTGCTTCAATTCTTTTTTCTTTTCTTTTAAGGAAAAAAACTTAGTTGATAAAGGAGAATCAATATGCTTCGTGTTGCATAGCTGAAACAATTTTACAGCTTCACTCTGAATAAATACAAAGAAATGCATCAATAAAAGAACCACTCCAGTTATAAATTACAGTCAACTTGATTGATTAAAATGGTGTTGCCACCAGGTAAAGAAAGGGGGTGGGTTCTGTATGTCCACGTTGACTCTTTCAATCAGTATGCAGTAAATATGTCTGGAGTTGAATGTAAGATGATCTGTATTCCATTGGCAAGGCAGTGTGAAGGATTTTCAAAGGGTTGCCTGAAGAAATCCACCATGTGTGCCAACTGGGAGAAAAGGGGGGAAATTGCCTGCTCCTCTAAAATGAAGCTTCAAGATCCTGTCCCCAGAAGCTCATGATACACCTCCAGAGGTGCCTGCTTTTTAGAGATAGGAATAAGAGAATAAGAAACTGCCTTATATTATATTCAATGTAGTTCTCTTTCCTTCCCCAACTATCACATGACCAGAGTTGTTGTGAGAATAAAATGGAAGATAAAATGGAGAGGAGGAGGACCATGAAAGCCATCTTGGGCTCTTTGCAAGAAGAAAAAAAGTGGAATATAAATGTAAAAATAAATAATACATTAAACTTGTATTCAGAAGCATACTGCTCCAATAGAGGAAGTAGTATATAGCCATTATGACTAGTCACTAGCCATTGATAAGAAAACCTCCAGAAAAAAATGTAAAGGAGCCAATGTTAATCCCATAAAGAATCTGGAAGCAGAGATCTTGGTAACGCACCATGTAGAAAAGCCTATGATCAGGTTCAAATGAAATATTTCTGAAAAAATAATCCATCTACCTCCTTACCTCACCCCCTTCCCTTCTCCCATCTTCATTTCTTAAACCATTGTGTCCTATGACATCTGAACTGTGGTTTAAGCCTCCACACTAGGGTATATAACCAGAATCAGAGGAAGTAATGGTCTAGTATAGAGTAAATGGGTATATGGCATGGCTCATTTCTGAGGCTTATACTTAAACAAAGCTTATATATTTAATTTGTTTGGGGGGGAGGGAACAGGAAAGCAGTTTAAATCAAACTATTACTAAGCTAATGATATTAAAATGTAGCTGAGTTTTGATTTAAGTCAGTTTTATTTATTTATTACATTTTTATATCGCCCAATAGCCGAGGCTCTCTGGGTTGTGCACAATTTAAACCATAAAATACAATAAGTGTCTGAATAAATTTAAAAATTAAAAAGTTAAAAATGCCATATAAAAATCAAATACGTTAGAGTCCAGGGAAAGCCTGAGTGAAAAGATATGTTTTCAGGAGGTGTTTAAAGGTTGTTATGTTTTCCACCTCCCAAACTGCATGAGAGAGGATTTTCCAGATGTTGGGTGCCACTACAGAGAAGGCCCACCATCAAGGTTCTTCATGGCAGCATGTATGTGTATGTGTGTCAAAACTACTGAGTGCCGTTAGCAGGCCCATCCCCATGTTTCTCCTCACTAACTGTGGCAAACTGACAAGACACTCAAGACAGTGAAACTCCTTTTGTTGGCAAAAACACACGGATTACAAGCATTACTGTTTCATTTTTGCATACATCCACTTTAAGCTGATAACGGCCAGAAAGCTTTAGGCTCCAGTCTTGACTCAATCCTTTAGGCAATCACTCGGTAGAGAGAAGTGTAGGGTTAGCCCCTATCCTATCTGAGCTTTTCCAGATGCCACATACGCTGACTCTTCAAGAACATGGCTAGAGGCCAAAGAAGTGCTCCAGGCACAGGGCCGCCTGGAGCCCTGCAGAGACGGATCGGTCTCGCACTAACCATACCCAGCCTGCCAGAAATGCTGAGCTGACCAAAGAAATTAAGACCCCAGGGAAGAACCTCGTCAACCTAGGAAACCTCCCCTGCATGTACTTTAGCTCCAAGGGAGGCTCTCTCACAGACCACACACACACACACACACACACTCCAGAACAGAGAACCTCGTTGGCCTAGGAAACAACCCCTTCACATCCTTTAGCTCCGAGGGAAGCTCTCTCGCAGGCCACACACACACAATCCAGAGCAAACTCAAGTCCAAGTCTGTTAAAAGCCTCAAAGCACTTTCCATGGCACAATCCTTAGAAATTCCAAGTCCAAATAGCAAATGAGCATGTACAGAGTGCTTCCAAAATCTCCAAATGGGTAGAATCCAAACACGAGGTGTTTCAGGCCAAGTGTTGGAAGATGACACTTCCCGTCTCTATTATAGACTAGAGGTCTGGCTTATTCCAAGCCACTTGACAGACCTGTAAACCAAACCCATGTGCCAACATGGCGGCACAATTCAACCTCCTTTTGATGACGCTACAATGTGAGTGACTGCTTGTAAGAGAGCCCCCCTCCTTTTCCAAACATTCTTTGTTCCCAGGGAAACTATCTACTTCAAGGCTCTGCTAGCAAACTCCCATGGGAAACTGTGAGCCTATCTACACATGCAGGATAAAACACTTTGAAAATGTTTTGAAAACTGTATATGGGTGTGTCCTGGGCCCCAACAGTTCTCAAAACTGTCAACCTATCTACACTACTGCTTTAAAATGATTTGAAATGGTTTAAAACAGTTTATAACAGTTTTGAGAACTGTTGGGGCCCAGGACACACTCCATATACAGTTTTCAAAATGTTTTCAAAGTGTTTTATCCTGCATGTGTAGATAGGCTCAGAGACAGATGATTAGCTTACAGAGAAACAGACTTTTTAAAAATGATCCCAAATTCTTCAGCTTACAATCCCCAAGGCCTCCGGGCCTTGTGGTACACCTGACACTGTGAGACACTAAGTAATAGAAGAAACACCTACTCTTCTAGAACGTTCGTTTTACACACATTACAATTGCTCAGTATGCTTTACCCTACATCATTTCAGACCCAACAGTGAAGTACTGACTACTGGACAGAAGCTTCTTCTTCTTCTTTATTCCAGTTTCAGGCCTCAGTGAAAGCTATTATTCTTTGCATCCATGTACAGCCATCAATGATATGGTATTTGGCACATCTGACTTGGAGTTATGTGTTGTGTGTATCATCTGCAGAAAGGTGGGATATAGATTTTTAAATCAATGAACATTTCCCCATATGAAAAAAAACTCTTTGTGGCAAATTTCTGCAGATGCATGAGTCACTCCTGTATACAGGCTCTACACATATGCATACTTAGCAACCAGAGCAGGCAATCTGTTTTCACTCCTGGTTTGATTCATGACTAGGGAGGAGAAACAGCAAGTGACGTTTTTACAAGAGCCAGCCGCAAGATAACACTGCAATCAGCCCTAATGGCTTACCAACTGCTTAAGGAATTTCTCCAAGAAATCAGGCTGGACAATATTCTAATTCCAATGCTGGAGACACCTAGACAACCATTTGTGGCAACTGCAGCACCAGCAGAAGCAACAGCAGCTGCTGCGTTAATACAGCAAGATGGTGAATGAAAGAACAATTGAGTTATCTTGGTAATCGAGTTCCAGCTTCAAGGATATATCACTTTAATGACTTTTTAATCAGCTTATATGGAATAAATTGTATGTAGCAAAGGAGAAAATGAAACAATAGAGCAGAAGGAGAGGGTGCCCCGTGGTATTTCACCATTCCAGGGGAATTTTAAGCCTTTGAAAGGGCCTGGTGCGTTCCAGCCAAGTCAATGTTCGGTATTACTGTTCACATTTTGCACTTTCCTTTTGCAATGATATTATTTTCTGGTGTGTTCACAGATATGGCTGAGAATCAGCACTGTTTAATAATGAAAGAAAGAACTAGACATCTGTAACTGTAATGGCTAATTATGTTAAAAATCTTAAGTTCGCTTAAACTTAATCAGTCATGTTATGTCTGAACCTGAACAGAAATCTCCTGGTGTGTATGTGTGTGTGTGTGTGTGTGTGTGTGTGTGTGTGTATGTAGGTGTGTGTAGGAAGGGGAGTGTGTGGATCAATGGGTGTGATTGGGGTGTCCATCTGGCTTTGGCTTCACACACTTTTGACTTTGTCCTTCCCCACTGCTGGCATGTGCTCCCCAGAAGATTACCCAGGAGGGGATGCAGACCATGGGGGTGAAAAAAGACTCCCACCCCTGCTTGGAGTGAAGTAGGAGGCAATCTAGGGGTGTGTGCCCCTTTAGCCTGCCCTAAAATATTACTACTCTTATTGAAACTAAACCACAAGGCAAGAGGTGACAATTGAATTTAGGGTGAACATATGCAAAGGAGGACAGGGCTCCTGTATCTTTAACAGTTGTATAGAAAATGGAATTTCATCAGGTGTCCTTTGTATGCATGCAGCACCTGGTAGTTAAAGCTGCAGGAGCTATACTAGAGTGACCAGATACAAAAGAGGGCAGTGCTACTGCAGCTTTAACTGTTGTGATGAAGAGGGAATTTCACCAGGTGCGGCATGCATACAAATGGCACCTGTTGAAATTCCCTTTTCTATACAACTGTTAAAGATACAGGAGCCCTGTCCTCCTTTTCATATGGGCACCCTAGTTAAACAAATGAAGAGCTGGCAAATGAAGCTACCTTACACTGAACAAGGCCATTGGTCCATCTTGTCCAGTAGTGTCATGGGCAGCAACTTTCCAGCCCTTGGCCCGAGACCCTTTAAAGTGGAGGTGCCAGTCACTGACCCATTCGCAGCAGTCTCACTTGCATGACTTGAAACACAACATTATCATCCTGCGGGATCAGCGCTATCTCTCAGCAGAAGGGGAAGTGTGAAACTGGTCCTAACCCTTCTTTCCTTCTCACCCCAAGCTCTCGTCAACAGGCACATACATATTTTGTCATTTGGCTTGTCTTCCTTGGGACCACATCGTGACTTGCAAACCACACTTTCGTTTAATTTATGAAGCCACCTTGACCTAACTCCCATTAAGTTAGTTAACAGCAGTTTGTGGTTATGCAGCACCTCCCATTTTTGGTGAATAAATCATTCCTCATCAAAATTAATACATTTTTGGGGCAGCTGGGTTGCTCCTTCCTTCTCATTTCCTTTAAGTAATTCTGCAAAAAGCCTAACAGTAATTTATGGGCCCTACAAAGTCTTCTTTAGCAGAGATGGACAGGGCTGTTACCGAATACTAGTAGTAGCTAGCTGCAGTAGCAGTGCTCACAACAAGGTAGCACCAACAATATAGCACCTGCTATAAAGCAGGAGTGGGCAGAAGGTAGGTTACAGATATACTGGTACATCTCTGCCTGATTACAGTAGATTGGCAAAGATCTCTGGCTCCCAGTTGTTTAACAATAGCAAGAACAAAGTGACACACACACCCTTGTGATGGGGGTGGGGGTGGGAATAACCAAGGGTAGATTTCTGTGTGGAAGGTCTGTGAGCTCAGATCAGTTCTGGCACTCAAAACAAATTCCTGGGATCAGAATTCTATCATTCTGTGCCTTTTGTACCTGGCTCCAGTTGGTGGATCTCGGGATTCTGGTAAAGAACAAAGTAGATCCCATAAGCCTGAAATCTGGCCTCCCCTGCTGTAAAGAGCTTAGAGGAGGTATGTGAGAGAGCTTACAGTTTACCTTCAACAAAACTTGAAATGAACAAGCTGGCATTGTAGAAGGAATATCACTTAAGAAGATAAGAAGAGTGATGTGGGTTCAGACCAAGGATCCATCCAGTCCAGCATTCTGATCACACAGTAGCCAACCATCTGTCAACAGGAAACCCACAAGCAGGACATGAGTGCAGCAGCAGCCTCCCACCCATGTTCCCCAGCCACTAGTGTACATACAATAGGCACTTGTCACTGTTTAAATCACAGGGATTGTGATTTAACCGTCCTAATTTAACTTGTGATTTAACTTGTCACTGTTTAAATCACAAGAGTTGTCACAAGATTCACGCAACCACATTGCATATGGGTATGCTGAAGATCAGCTTTATCCTGAGATCAGCTTGTTTCACAAGGGAAGAGATCCAATTTCCCTTGAACCAGTCTCTTTGATTAAAAGGAAAGTGAACAGGGAACCAACAGTGTTCAGGTGGTCCATTTTTCTCAGGTCCCCGACTCCATCATACATACAGCATATGTATCTCAGTTCTTGATTAATTTCTCAGGGATTTACAAAGGAAACATTCATTTCTGTAATGTTATTGACAGTATTGAAGCTCTTTTGAAAGCTTCCCAGGCCAAAGCCAAAGGCATTGTGAAAGAGAAGGTTTGTGTCTTTCTGGAAATGATACTACTAAAACTCCAGAGAGATTTCAGGGTGAAAAAAAGTAGAATATTAGTCATATAACATAATCTATGTGACTGGTCTTTCTATGGTTTCAAACCTTCACCCACAGTAAAGCCTGTTGTTTTCTTTACTTTTTTTAAAAAAAGGTTTCTACCACAAGGCGGGGGGTGGAGAGAGTTCAAGACAAATGTCCTTATTAGTAATTGTCTTCATGACAACATTTTGTCAGCAACATGGCAAGTGAAGACTTGGGAAAGCAGCTTCTCTTGTCAAATGGTGGGTAGAAGAAAGCATTTATATGTCTATAAATCTTGCACGGGAATTGTTCCTGAAAATGCAACACGAAAAGGCGTTCAGAACTACATTACAATACTAGGAACTACCTAACAGTATTAAAACACATTTTGTGTTTGCACTCAGCATGGTTTCTTTGGTATATTTCTACATATTGGGTATGGCCTTCTTGTTTGTTTCAATGTATTGTTAAGACAGACAGACCACTCCTTTCTTTCTTTCTTTCTTTCTTTCTTTCTTCCTTCCTTCCTTCCTTCCTTCCTTCCTTCGTTTGTTTGTTTGTTTAAAATAATTTTTGGTCTGATTTTAAGGAGGCCCAGCATCAGGGATCAGTAAGACTGGACAGCAGCCAAGGCCCCACAGGCTCAGAAGGGCCCATCCCTGTTGACCTCCAAGATCCTGCACTCTGAAGAGTTGCATTGGCAGGATGCAATACAACTCAGAGCCTGGCATTTGGGTCTGGTGAGCTCTCTGAAGAGTCACACAGATGTATGTAAAGTTCCTCCATGTGAGAAAGATCCTTATCAGCCCACAAACCCCCTCATATGGAGAAACTGTACACATACGTATCCATGCACGTAGGGTCCCCCTCACACACAGCAGTTAGGAGGTATCTATTTATTTATGACATTTGTATCCCACCTTTTGTCCATCATGGAACTAAAGGTGGCTACAAGTGGTTCCCAGGTGGTCTCCCCTCCAAACACTGACCAGACTCAGACCTGCTTAGCTTCAGCAAGGTGGCTGCCTCATGTGCCTTCAGACCATGTCATGTCCAGACAGTACAGCGGTTGGGCACAGCCCCCTTGCATCTTCTTTCAACACATGAAAGGGTTTGAGCAAACCCCGCTACTAACTTTTAATTCTGAGTACCAATCCCACAAGGGGGATTTGTACACAGAAAACACTCTCCATGCCCATAATAAATGGAAGTGTGAATTTGGATATGCATTCAGCACAGCAATCCTTGCACAGATGCTGTTGAAATAGTTGGCTGCACCTATCTGGCCTGGTGCATGGCGATGCACAAGTAGGGTTGCCATATGTCCTGGAAAACTGGGAATGTCCCAATTTCCAGGTGATTCTGAAATGTCCCGACCGGCTGGGCAAGAATCCCAGATTTCCAGTCCAGCTGGATGGAGACATTCTAACCTCCAAAACTGTTCAGAAGAGTGGCAGCAGCAGAGAAAATGACGCATCAATTTGCCGCCTTTTCCAGAGCGCCGCTGCTCCTCCACAGGCTCAGCTGAGTCACTCACTGTGACTCACCTTTTTGTGCCTGCGGCTGCGTAGAAAAGAGAGAACAACAGGGAAAGACGCACATGCTCTCCTCAGGCTGTCTGAGTTTGGTGAATTTGCCTGTTTGCGGTCAGAGCTTGGGAAGAAGTGCAGGGCAGAGACGCTGGGGGGAAGAGAGTTTTTTGGGGGGGAGTAAGGGGGGAAGGAGAGGAAAGGAGTAAGGGGAGAAAGAAAAGTCCCTCCCAAAAAAATTCCCTTCAAAAATCCACCTCCTCAGATTTGGGGTGCAAGTCTCAAATCTGTTACTTGGAATACTACAAACTTTATTTAAGTCCATAGACCATTTCCTATACAGCATATATTACAATTTCACAACAACAGCAAGAGTTACAATGATCTGAGAGTTTAGTATTTAAGCTAGAGTTCATGTACAATTCCAAAGGGGATAAAGAAGGCCATTTATTCTATTAGCGATGTATTTTTATCTTTTATTCACTTACTACTAAATTATACATTCATTTGGGCTCTACATCTGATAGCAAGATTGAGAAACTTTGCAACCTGAATAGAAATATGCTTGTTGTTCCCTTGAAGTAGAGCAATAGCCAATTTGTCCTGCGCTCTGCCAGAAAATTTCTGTGTAATTGGCCAAATAAGCGATCTTCTAACATCATTATAAAGACTACAATTAAACAGAACATGCGCAACTGTTTCTGCCTCTGTATTGTTACATGGGCAGTACCTTTCCTCAGCAGGGACTTTCTTGTATCTCCCCTCCAAAAATTTGGAGGGGAGGACATTAAATCTTCCTAACGTAAATGCTCTCCTATATTTGGGAACAGAGAACCAAGACAGGTAGGCCATACAATCTGCAGACATATGGTCCAATAGCCCTAAAGATAAGGGAGAACATGGGCCGCGGGCAGAGGCACTCATCATCTGGGAGTCTATATCCATTAGTCTCTGTTTCAGGGTATATTTAGCATCTTCTAGATCCTTATAGAGTAGACTGGGGGTTGATAATCCCAAGGAGTTTATTTTATATGCTAGTGCCTTGGTCCAGGGGGATACATAAGAGTCCAATAGGACCTGAGAGACCAAGGCGTCTGGGGTAATACTGTGATAAAGTCGAAACCAGAAATTCAGGGAGTGAGTCCAACCAACACAACTCAAGGAACTTAGACCGGCTTCCAAATTAAGTGCTAGGCCTGCTACAAATTTTGGGAGACCAAATATCTGCCTTAGGAAAAAAGACTGAAGACCTTCCAGTGAGCCTTTAAACAGGGGTAACCAAATTGGGGCCCCAAAAAGAATTTGGGGAACAAGCTTTGCTTTGTATACACAGATTGCTGAGGGTAAAGATTTACCTCCATTTTGATAATAGAATCGGCTGAGCGCACCCATAGTTTGTTCTGCCTTTTGTTTTATATAGTTGCTGTGTATGGTCCATTTGAGGTTGGCTTGAAAATGAATTCCAAAATATTTATAGGAGTCCACTTGGGTTATTTGGTTTCCCCCCATGGACCATACGTACTTTGCCTTCTTTTTAGCAAACACTAATACTTCAGATTTCTGAGTGTTCACGGACAGACAGTTTTTTTGGCAATAGGCATCGAAACCATCCAAAAGGCGTTTCAAACCCAGACGGGTTTGTGTTACTTGGAAGTAAGTTGCAGTGAATGCCAGATGTCTGGTTTTACAATTGTTGATGTTTTAATTTAAAATTGTGCTTTGCGAAAACGTGAAGTAGCTTTCCTGTTATGTGTGTAGAAAAATAGTTCTCAATTAAAAAGAAGGAAAACAAAAACATTACTTTGCAACAAAGCACAAAAGCAAACTTTCATTTTAACTGAATAAAATACGGTAAGAAGATTTTCATCTGGATTTTAAAAACAAAAAAATATACACATAATAGGGGTGTGCACAGACCCAAAATATTAGATTGGAATCGAAACTGGAACCGATGCCTCAGATCGGATCAGATTGGATTGGCGGCTTCCCGGTTCGGATTGGATCCGATTCCAGTCCGAAAATCAGACGTCTGATTTTCGGATCAAACGCCATTTTAGGTGTTTTCGCCATAGGCTTGCATTGGGGGAAAGAAAGCTTTCCCCCAATGCAAGCCTATGTGGAAAACATGGGGGGGGTGAGTGGGGAGCTAATTCCCCCTGTCCCTCCCCCCCACTTGTGCTCCTTACCTGCTGGGGCCATCTGCTGCCGTCTGCTGATCCCTTCTACTGAGAAACAGGCTTTGCGGCCTGCCTCTCAGTAGCTCACCGGGTGATGACATCACCCAGTGCGCTACTGAGAGGCAGGCCGCAAAGCCTGTTTCTCAGTAGAAGGGACCAGCGGACGGCAACGGATGGCCCCAGCAGGTAAATGGGGATCTCCCTCTCCCTCCCCCCCACTCGTGCTTCTTACCTGCTGCCATCCCGCGCTGCCATCCGCTGCTTCCATACTACTGATAAGCAGGTCTTGCAGCCTGTTTATCAGTAGTACGGAAGCAGTGGATGGCAGTGCAGAATGCCGGCAGGTAACAGGGGACCTCCACCTCCCTCCCCCCTCCCCCACTCATGCTCCTTACCTGCTGCCTCCTCGCTGTTGTCCACTACCGCCGGCTGCTTCAGTACTACTGAGAAACAGGCCTTGCAGCCTGTTCCACAGTAGAGCGAGGGCATGTCGAGTGATGACGTCACCTGGTGTGCCAGCACTCTATTGTGGAACAGGCTGCAAGGCCTGTTTCTCAGTAGTACTGAAGCAGCAGACTGCAGTGGACAGCAGGGAGGAGGCAGCAGGTAAGAAGCGCGAGTGGGGGGAGGGGGGAGGAGGGAGGAGGTCTGATCCTCAGATCTTTTCCGATCCGAATCGGGTCCTTCGGATCGGATTAGATTGGACGATCCAGATGCTAGGGATCAGAAACGGATAATTGTATCCGATTTCACCCGGATCGGGTCTGGATCGTGGATCGCACCCAATCCACTGCAAACCCTAACACATAATGGTACAATCCAGCTACTATTAAACACGTTTAGCTACCTAAACTTATGCATGTTTAATTAGAAGTAATTTCCACAGAACTCACTGAGACTTACTTCTGAGTAGACACACAGTAAGTCCCATTGTCTGCAGTGGGGCTTGCTTTCAGGATAGGTGAATGTGCTGGCCTGCTCAGACATAAGTCCCACTGTGGTTCAATGGGTCTTACTCCCAGGTAAGCATGCATGGAATTGCACCCTTAAAAGTGCTTAACTTTGTTGGATCATGCCTTAAGTTTAATGTGTGTGCGTGTGTGTGTGTGTGGCCTTTTAAATATGTATAGGAAAATCAACATTGTTGTTGCTGTTGTTGTTGTTTACAATTCATTTTGATCTCTTCAGTTAGTGGCACCGAACAGTACATATTCTGCTAGAGCCACCACTTGTACACAAAGTAGATGGCTGCTTTGGGGTTAAAATACATCTTTTAATATTAATAACCTTAATATTCTGTGGTAACTACTTGGGTGACTGGGGTGAGAGTAAGTCTCCGTATTGAATTCTCCTCTAGCTTTTGAGAACTAGTGGAGAAATGTAATTTAGTGTCATTTTTGTTGTTGTTTGATTGCTTAAACTGTTCTTTGCCTATTATTTATTTGCAGATGCTTAAATACTTTAGCCTGCAATCCTATACATACTTACCTGGAAATAAGTCCTATTTAACTCAATAGGATTTATTTCTGAGTAGACACACATAGGATTGCTGCTGTTAGATAGCTTTCTTTCTTTCCCTAGACCTTTACATATTGCTCAGTTTTTTAAAAAAATTCTAGCAAAAAATAAATAAATTTGTTCCCGGTTTTGTGGATTCAGAATATGGCAACCCTATGCACAGCTTAATTTGGGATATCAGTTGCTATGGAGTCATGAAGCAGATCAAGGCCAATATGTGACACAGTATTTCTTTTAGCTTGAATATCTGTACCAAAAATGTAAAGGGTAGAGCCTGTGTGGCTAGAGCCAGTGCCATGTGTAAGCTATTGTGGTGTAGTGGCTAAAGTGTTGGACTGGGAATCAGGAGATCCGGGTTCTAGTCCCTGCTTGGCCATCGTAGTCACTGGGTTGTTGTTGTGAGGATAAAATGGAAAGGAGGAGGATTGTGTACACTATCTACACTATCTTGGGTTCCTTGAAGGAAAAAAGGTGAGATATAAATGCTATATATATATATATATATATAGTCTATAATTTTAAGCATAAATTATACCAGATTAAATTCTATTCTGCGTTTTATTTCTTACTCTGCAGCAAATCAACCAAAATAAAATTCTTTGCATAATTTACCATACCAATCTTGTGGCTTCATTTTTTCCAGTCTATTTGCTTCACATTCTGGTGTGCCAACATTTCGTCGGGATCTACACCTTGCTAATTGTTACCAAGTGCTACGTTTTTTAAAATGTTTGTTTGACTTTGGATCATTACAGGAGTAGTGATGTTTTGGTTTAACAATTAAGCCATCAAGACCTGAAGCTTTTCATACAATTCTTATTTTTCTTGGGTTATGAACAAAGCCCTAAACAAATCTATGATCACTATAAAATGGAAAAAATGAAACTTAAAAACAAGTTGCAGAGCACAAAGTGTTCCAAAAATGAAGCCAAGGCCCCAATTATAACCTGAATGGAACACATAATTTGCACATACGGGAAGGAGCTCATACCCCAAGATCTTACACACTGCCAGTAGGTGTCACATGACATGTAAAAAGAAGCATTTTTTTTTCCAGAGGCGATCAGCAATAAAGACAAACTAGCAATCAGTCAACGAATGCCCACAAAGACATGGGCAGCAAAACATTTTAAATGTACATCCCTTTGTAAAGGTCAAATGAAGTGGGATGGGGTTTGCAGAGGGTGGAGGAACATGTACATAATCGTGGAACTGGTGCGCTATGCTGGTGTGAGTGAAGGAAGAGACTCTAGGTCAGTGGTTCCCAACTTCGGGTATTCCAATGTCAGTAGCCTACAGTTTCCATCATCCACAGCCATCATAGCCAATGGGCTGGGACGATGGGAGCTGAAATCTGACAAAAGGTGGTCATGTTGTTCCCATATACATAAAAACAGCCCTTTATTTGACATCTGCCAGAGGATTGTCCTTTATACGAGGTCATTCTCTCTTTTAAGAGCTGTCCTGTCCAAGTCCAATTTAAAGACAATGAACCATATGAACTGTCACCCATCACCAGTTAGCAACTGGACAGCAGAACGAACAGGCAGGCACACAGGACACTTTACCACAGTTCTCTGCATGGTGATGGGCCTTACTGTATGTCTGTTTCAATTACAGTAATTATTTCTAAAGTTCCATCTATACATATAGATCAGCACATGCAAATATTATGAAGATTTGTGTCTTCTTTTTTGGTGATGCATTTTCTCCTTTTTCGCAATTCCTAAGTACGTAAGACCATATGAAGACCCATGCTGGATCAGACCAAGGCTCCATCCAGTCCAGCATTCTGCTCACACAGTGGCCAACTAGCTGCCCACAGGAAATCCACAAGTAGGACATGAGTGCAATGGCACCCCACCCCCATGCCGATGTTCCCCAGCATACTGCCTCCTATACTGGACGTGGCATGTAGTCATCAGGACTACTAACTATTGATAACCTTATCCTCCAGGAATCTGTCCAATCCCCTTTTTAAAGCCAAAGTTGGGAACCACCGGTCTAGGTGGACAGAGATATAGTAGACCCAATTTTTGTCAGATTAGGATCTTGTTTAGGGACCCTCTTAAACACAATTAAGTGATTATAAATGAGAGCTCCCAAGATGCACTTTGATATTGCGCATGGATAAAACCTGTATACACAGAACAAGATCTCGAATTAAAGGAGAACTCTCATCTGAGATTACACAGATTAATTCGTTACTTTCTGTGGAAATAATGAATTCATTTAGGGAAAGGTTGCCCATCACCAGAAATAACAAGGTAGCCTCTCCCTACTGATTTTGCCACAGAAAATATGTGCCAAAAATATCTAGTTAATAATGTGGTAGAAAAGTTGTCCTAGCGGTAGCACAATGAGTGACTTGGAAAGTTCCCAGTTCAAACCTCACCTTGGCTATGAGCTCACTAGATGGCCTTGGGCAAGCCTCGTAGCCTCAAACCCTCCATTTGTAACATGAAAATAATAACAACACTATTGGCCTACTTTACAGGGTTGTTCTCATAATTACTGACAAATGTTTGAGCATTTAAGGCAAGTATTATTGTTGTTGGGTTGGATCTGCCTTCTTTTAATGGAAGGGCTCAACTCATGGAAGGTGCCTCTGCCTGATTTTTGAGGACCCACCCTTCTCCCCACACCATACCATTTAGTAGAGTCCCCCAACACTCTGAGTAGCATTTTCAAGAGGGTGGAGGGCTACCAAGGAGAGAATGGGATGGGAAACCTGCTTCTGCCTAAATCTGGATCCAGCTCAATCAATAGTAAATAAATGATAGAATTGATTTCTTCACTAAGCTGTTGAGCAGATATCCAAATATCAAGGGTATAAGAATTGTTAGAAATATTCTGTTTGGGAGCTTACTGTTAAGACCATAGATCATGTTAAAACAACTTAAAAGGAAAATAAATAAAAGGAAAATAAATGCACAGTTCCATAACACAAGATAACATCAACAGCCAACCTGCTTTCCAAATTGCCATTAGGACAACTTCTCTCCCACGTTATTAACTAGGTATTTTTGGCACACATTTTCTATGACAAAAGCAGTAAGGGAAAGCTACTCTTGCAGTCATTTCTAGTGATGGGTGGACTTCCCCCAAATGCTTTCATTATTTCTACAGATAGTAATTTGTTAATCTGTGTAATCTCAGATGGAGATTCTCTTTTAATTCGAGCTCTTGTTCTGTGTATGCATGTTTTTATGAAGGCACAATATCAAACTGCATCTTGGGAGCTGTAGTTTATAATGACAAAATACATCATGACATGATGCATCACCACATTATGTACACCTTCCTGATTGGTTGTTTCCATGTGGTCTTCCTATCACATGTAAGGAAAGAGTTAAACCAATCAATGCATGCGCAGAAAGGCCATCATTTCAATGCAGTCTGCCCATGCTCTGAAACTCGCAATCTATTCCAATATTAATAACAAATTTGTAAGACAGCGATCCGAACTGGCTACAAAAGTGAGCATTACAAATGCACGGGTTTCGACTTAATTACGGAATTTGTCGGCATCACTAGCAATTTCTCTGAATTCAATATAGAAAATTATCGTTAGTCTTCCAGTTTCTTCCCCCTCCTATTTTTGTTTTGTTTGTTTTTCCTGGAAAGGATTCTAGTTTTTTTTGTTGGGTGTAATTCTTTACCATTTGAAATCTGAAATGGGCTATAACTCCCCACAGATGGTGCATGTCGAACCTCATTAAAATGTTACATGAGTAAACATTATTCACAACTTTCTTTTGGGTAACTTGTAAACAAGGCACTAACTGTAATGAAGAAAGAGAAAACCTCAAAGACAAACTCCTTTAGGAAACACACACACACACATACATCAGCAATAATTAAGGAAGTGTTTCTGCTTAACGGACAAACATTCCTGCCCTTAACAGTTGCCCGGTGTGTCATCCGAGACAGAGTTTCATCTTTCTCTTCTCCCAGTATATTAACTGAAATAAGACACAGTGTCCTTCGTGGTTCACTTAGGTGAAGGGAAGCTGGGAATTAGTCACTGGTAGTGTCAGAAGCTAGCCACAGCAATAAATCAATTTAACCTGGTAGGAATATAATTATAAGGGAAGATGCTCTTAACGTTTTCGGTTTTTTTATTACGCTGTTCAGGGCCTGCCGGGTCAAGAAGCTGCCTTGAACTATTTTTGGTTCTCCTCAGCCTCTTTTACAAGAAGGCACCTTGACTATGTTTCTGCTTGTTTAATTGCTGAGGGCTGTTTTGTTTCTTCATGCCAAATGGTGGGAAGCTTGATAGGGTTGGTTTTCTTGGGAGGAGATTGAGAGCGTGCGCAGGAATGCTGGGGCATCCAGCTGAACTGTGAAGAGATTTCCACTAGAAAATCAAGGAACTAAGCACAGTCTGAACCAGCCTTCTGCAAACTGGTTGGACAGGACTATAGTTCCCATCATTCCCAGCTCCGCCATTGGGATCAGGCTAGAGATGGATGGAGCTGACTATTTCTGGTCCATGTTACTTTCGCATCTTCCTACCCATCATATTGTTCTGTCTCTGCATTAACTGCAGGGTTTTAAAAAAAAAATCCTCTCAAACTATATAATTAAAGTAGTGCTAGGTTGCTTCTTGCTTTCACAGCTCCATTCAGTGGGTTAGATTTAGGATCTGTTTTCCTAAAGGGGAAAGGCTCTGCTCACAGAAAGTTCCTTCACTCCATATTTGGGAAATCCAATACACACCCACCATGTTTGTACAGATGAGTAAAACTTGGTCAGTTGCCTGCTCGTGTAAAATTATGATTGTAAAAATGAAAGAAGGAAACATGATGGCTAAATTAAATGGAAAAGTGGATTTTATGTATCAAGTATTGGTCCAATTATCAGAATATAAATTCATTCCCTCTGTTTAACTTCTTTAAAGTGTTTAATGTTATTGCATGATATTTTTCTCCTTGTTAGTTCAGTTCATAGCTGTCCCAATGGAGATACAAATAATTTTGAATTTGTAGGAGTGAGTGTGTGTCTGGTTGTTGGTTTTGCACAAATAAATAAGGGAGATAATACAAAAACCTGTGTAATGAAAACATGCCTTGTCAACGCAAAACAGTGTGTGCTCCAACAATATGTTTGTTAGCCTATTATTTCCTAGTTATTATAAAACAGCATTGTTTTATAATGATAGAAGTGTACAAAAAATACATTAGGGGCGTGTACTGGATCGGGTCCGATCCACAATCCAGATCCGATCCAGGGGAAATCGGATACAATTATCCAATTTCCGATCTCACCGCTGGATTGTTCGATCCAATCCGATCTGATCCGGAAAGGTCCTGATCCAGATCAGATAGATCAGAGGATCGGCGGGCGCCCACTGGCACCCTCTGCCACTTCCATTGGCGGGCACCAGCGGGCGCCCACCAATGGAAGCGGACAGTGGGGGGGGCTTCCCTGGCGGGGCTGTCCGCTTCCATCGGTGGGTGGGTGGGCGCCTGCCAATGGAAGCGGACAACGGGGGCAGGGGGCTTACCTTCCGGGAACGTCCGCTCCCGTCCGCCGCTGGTGCGCTATTCAGGAGCATGTAACGGTCAACGGCGGATGGGAGAGGACATCCCCGAAGGTAAGCAGGGGGGAGGGGGGCCTGCAGCCCGCTTTCCTTCCATGGCCGTCCGCTCCCGTCTGCCACTGGTCGCTACTGCGAGCAGGCTTCGCGGCCTGCCCCTAGGTAGCACGCCAGGTGATGACATCACCTGGCATGCTACTCAGGAGCAGGCCGCAAAGCCTGCTCACAGTAGCGGCCAGCGGCGGATGGGAGCGGACGTCCCCCGAAGGTAAGCAGGGGGGGATGGGGGGCGGGGGGGCTGTGGCTGGAAGCCCGCTTACCTTCTGTGGCCGTCCACTCTCGTCTGCCACTGGGCGCTACTGTGAGCAGGCTTCACGGCCTGCCCCTAAGTAGCGTGATGACATCACCTGGCGCGCTACCTAGGGTCAAGCCGCAAAGCCTGCTCACAGTAGCGGCCAGCAGCGGATGGGAGTGGACGGCCATGGAAGGTAAGCAGGGGGAGGGGGAGGGGGCTTACCCCCCAAGGGCCCGGGGGGGTAAGGAGCACGGGAGAGGGGGCTTACCTGCTGGGGCCATCCACAGCGGACAGCCCCGGGAGGGGAGGAGGGAGTTAGGCCCCCCTCACCCACCCGCCGCCATTTTTTCCTCATAGACTTGCATTGGGGGAAAGTTTTCTTTCCCCCAATGCAAGTCTATGGGGAAAACAAAAATGGAGGCTGATCCAAAAATTGATACCTCCAGTATCAAAGGCAGTACACCTATGTACATGATTTGCTGGGGAACATGTGTGGGAGGGAACTGTTGCACTTAGGTCCTGCTTCTGGGTTCCCCATGGGTAGCTGGTTAGCCACTGTGTGAACAGCATGCTGAACTAGATGGACCCTTGGTCTGACCCAGCATGGCTCTTTTTATGTTCTTGTGTTCTACTATCGCAGCTACTAATAGGTAATAACAGCAGCACTGGGTGGAATACAGAACATGGGATCCAGAACTGTCAGGGGACCCTCCAAAGCAGATTTGGAGGGCTCACATGGGGGGGGGGGTACAGAAAGAAGAGAGGAAAGTTCTACTTTGCAGTTGCAAGCAGCATCCTTCCACTGGCAGAATCATGGTTCTGGATCCAATCCAGAGAAAATTAGGTGCCCCTAACTTAAATGACACTGAATTCAGTGAACATTTACTGTTGAAGCTTCTTTGTTTTCAAAGGGGCCTGGGCACACATAACTGTCTCTTGTCTGTAACTATTTAAAATTATCGTAACTGCTAATTATTTGAGGTAATTTACATTAAAGAAGAAAGAACTTTGTTGCATAATTATTTCTTTAAAAATATGTCTTCGGTTGATAGTGGAAATCTTGTCACAATTATTTTTTCTTGTGCCTTTGGCAGTTGCCTAAGAGTCCAAAATCGACAGGTTAAGTTTTTCCCCAAGGTGGAGATTTATAGGGCTGAAATAATTTCTCACAGTTGGGGACTTTGCGCAGCTGGCGTATCAGCCTACTATCAGCTTCGGCTGATACGCCAGCTGCGCCCCTTCCTAGAGTTGGAAGACCTAAAGTCGGTAGTGCACATGCTGGTAACTTCGAGACTCGACTTCTGCAATGCGCTGTACATAGTCCGGAAACTTCAACTTGTTCAAAATATGGCAGCCAGGTTGGTCACTGGTACACCTAGGGGTGACCACATTACACCAGCTTTGAAATCACTCCACTGGCTGCCAGTTAGTTTCCGGGCGAAGTACAAAGTGTTGGTCATTACCTTTAAAGCCCTACATGGTTTGGGTCCAGGTTTCCTGCGGGATCACCTTCTCCCATACAATCCACCCCGCACGCTTAGGTCCTCTGGGAAGAATTTATTACAGTCAACAAAAACTAGGCTGACAACTGTTACCCAGAGGACCTTCTCTTCTGCCGCTCCCAGATTATGGAATGACCTGCCGGGAGAGATCCGTGAATTTACCAGTCTTCAGGAATTTAAATGATCTATAAAGACTGAGCTCTTCTGGCAGGCCTACTCAGATGAATTTTAAGTGTTTTATTGGTGTTTTATTGGTATTTTAATGATATATTGGTTTTATGTATTTTTAATCAGTTTTGTGTGTTTTATGATGATGTTGTTCCCCGCCTCGATCCAGAGGGAGAGGCGGGTAATAAATGGTTGTATTATTATTATTATTATTATTATTATTATTATTATTATTATTATTGGGGGGATCTAGGAAAGGCTGTTTTTGGGGGGGTGAGGCAAATTCACTATGCCTAGCTCCCATCCTTCTGAAGCTGGTACCCCAATTCCCCACCTGCAAATGAAGGTAGATAAATAGGGCAGCTGCTTTAGTTGAGCCTTAAGGAAACTCACTTCCATCAGTAACCATTTCAGGTTTCACTGGACAGGCAGAGAGATTTAGGGATAGCAACATTTAAAACAAGGCTCGTCAAAGGCTGTTCTTGAATGCATACAAATCAAATTGCAAAAATAAGTGATGCAACTTAAGAGCATTTATAGTGGTTTAGTCATAATAACCTGAAATATCCATTGTCCTGTAGAGGCATATGACCTGAAATACAGGGTGGGGCAGAGGGAGGGAAAAATACCCTCTTAATTTATTTAGATGGTTCCCATTACATCAGTAGAAAAGGGGGAAGCAGACTTTAAAACTCATTCAGTTTCAGTTCTTCTTCCCTTGGTCTCTAGGCATCTGGAAAATTCAGGGCAAAATATATATGGGCACTTTCTAAATGCTCAGTTGGATACTCGGTTTTGTTTTATTTATTTTTAATCCTTGGCATTCTATTTTGCCATCCCACACAACCGAGGAAGTGGAAAAATACAGGAAGTGGGCATATATATGTCATCTCTTGGTTTTGTTTCAGATTGAAGGTTAACTAGAGGGTCATTTCAATTTATGACCAACAGCCAATTTGTAATTCACAACACAGATGTTTGTTTTAATAATAGACTGATGGGGAAAGTAATTTGCTCCCAATACACAGCAACTTTCTTCTGGATTATGCCCTAGCCTGGAAATAGGCTTGAGACCTTTGCAGTCTGTACCTACTATAGGTTTAACCAGGAGGCTGTCTTGACGATGACACATTGGTACTGCCAGCCCACAAAACCATGCGCTTGCACTTCTGCGTGGTTGTTCCCACACAAAAGAGCAAGCGTGGGGTTTGCATCCATCAATCAGAGGAGGAGGAACCACTGCTGCCCCATGCAGCGCCACTCCACATTTTGTGTATTGCCGCATGAATACGCATCCATGCGTTCCTCCCCATTTCTTTCCACCTTAGGCTTTCCCAACCAAGCATTTCCCAGCCAAGCATTTCCTTCTCCCTATGCTGGAGGAAGCATGGAGGCATTCCGGTGGCCCTTCGGCTCGCTGGGCCGTCCCCTCCCCCCTGTCCGGGCAGATGTTAATCAATCAGGGGTCGCCATCTGCCTGTTCCATGACTCCAGAGTGGCGAAAGGTGGCAGATGCACCATCATCACCTTGCTTCAGAGAAAAAAGTTGGGGTAAGTCCTCAACTTTTTTTATTTCAGAGCTTTGGGGGAAAGCCCTGGGATGGCTCTGCAGTGGTTGCATTGTATAAACACAGTTTCTACACAGCTGCATTCTGCTCACCACTTCAGAGGCTTCGTTATGCCGGGACTGCAAGAATAATCTCTCCAATTATCATGAAGGACGACTCCTTATTTCCACAGCAATAGCCTCGTAGTAGGTGCTACAACATAAGTGGTTATCTGAGGAAGCTTGGCTTCACGCGAAACGGGTGGATACGAGACTTGTTATATTTTATATATTCCTTGTGCTAATTGTAGCAAAAAACAGTTTGTTTTTTTGAACCATATCTCTCTATTGCAAGTAATAGAAATTATAAAATACAACAATATAAAACAGTACAGTTTATTTTGAAAAACTTCCTTTGTATATTTTCTATTTCTTGTGTCAATAGTAGCAAAAATCAGTTTGTTTTTGTGAACTATATATCTCAATTGCAAATAATAGCAATTATATATAAAAAAGTATTTACCTCAATTTTTGGGAAATATTTTTATTGTTTTTGCAGTTGTGTGCCTTGTGCATTATACCAATTGTTGCATCGTATAAACAACATAGCACCACTACGGAGCTACCCCGGGGCTTTCCCCATGTATAGACAGCCCCCAAATAGGCACTTTACACAATTCATTTCATTGTCAGTGCCTGTTTGAAAAGGATCTAATTAGAATAGAAATTGTTTCAGTTTGGATCAGAATCTTATAGTCAAGGAGTGTAACTCCAGGGAGGGCCAAAATATTTCACTTCTAGATTTCAGTTCCATGTTGTTGGTGAAACTTCACATGTATGTGGAGGTTTGCAAATTATCCAAGAGACATTCACTTTAGATTCTTTAAAGACAGGCCTAGCAGCTATGTCTGTTTTTTCCTTAGTGATAAGCAGTGGAGGCTGGTGGCTCTGATGTCAGAGGGGCAGTGAATCCGCTCCAGGTTTCAGTCAGAACCAGTCAGAACTCTAAAGAAGCTGGATAGCTCTTTTAGAGTTCTGACTACTTTGACTGAAACCCGGAGTGGATTCACTGCCCCTCTGACATCAGAGCCACCAGCCTCCACTGCTGATAAGTAAGTGTGGGGAACCCCATCTGAGAATCAGTGTGGTGTAGAGGCTAGAGTGTTGGACTGGGAGTGGGGCATCCAGGTTCTAGCCCCCAATTGGCCAAGGAGGCTCACTAGATGACTTTGGGCCAATCACAGACACTCAGCCCAACCTACCTTACAAAGTTGTTGTTGTAAGGATAAATGGAAAAGAGGAGGATTATGTACGCTGCCCTGGATTCCTTGGAGGAAAAAAGATGGGATATAAATGTAATAATAAATAAAAGAAAGAAAGAAATCCAATCTGGATCAGGACACTTGTGTGAGGGAAGCTTTAACCCCTTGTTCCCTGCTGTGGTCCTGATAAAAGTTGTGAGGCTCATAGCAGTAATTTATATTTGTTTCAGTGGATCCTTTATTGGAATAGAAAACTGAAGGTCTGATTGAGACCCAATATGGATCAGGACTGCAGCAGAGGGAAAGAGTTAAAGCCCCACTACCCCTCCACATGGGTCCTGATCCAGTTTGTATTCCCCCAGTCTTACTTTAGCCTTCACATGCCCTAAATGAAGCAGGTAACTAGTAGGGATGTGCACTGGATCGGACCTGATCCACGATCCGAGTCCGGTCCAGTGGGAAATCGGATAAATTATCCGATTTCCGATCCGACAGCTGGATCGGCCGATCCAATCCGAACCGGTCCGAAAAGGCTCCGAACCGGTTCGGCAGATCAGCGGATCGGCGGGCGCCCACTGGCGCCCACCGCCGCTTCCATTGGTGGGCGCCAGCGGGCGCCCGCCGATGAAAGTGGACAGCGGGGGGGGAGGAGGGGGCGGGAGGAGGTGGGCCCTTACCTTTCCGGCCCGGCCGCTCCCATCCGGCGCCGGTGGCTACTACCAGCGGGCTCCGCGGCCTACTCCAGGGTGGCGCGCCGGGTGATGTCATCACCCGGCGCGCTACTCGAGAGCAGGCCGCGGAGCCCACTGGTAGTAGCCGCCGGCGCCGGACGGGAGCGGACGGGCCGGGAAGGTAAGCAGGGGGTGCGTGGAGGGGAGGAGGGGGCGCGCGGAGGGGGGGAGGGGGGCCCTTACCTTTTAGGGCCGTTCGCTCCCGTCCGGCGCCAGCGGCTACTACCAGCGGGCTCCGCGGCCTGCTCTAGGGTGGCGCGCCGGGTGATCACCCGGCGCGCTACTCGAGAGCAAGCCGCAAAGCCGGCTGGTGGTAGCCGCCGGCGCCGGATGGGAGCGAACGGCCCTAAAAGATAAGCAGTGGTGGGGAAGGGGGCTTACCCCCCCCCAGAGCCGTCCGCTTCTATCCGCTGGCGCCCGCGGGCGCCAGCGGATGGAAGCGGACGGCCCCAGGGGGGGTAGGGAGCGCAGGGGAGGGGGCTTACCTGCCGGGCCGTCCACAGCAGACGGCCCCGGGGGGGAGGGAGTTAGGCCCCCCCTCACCCACCCGCCGCCATTTTTTCCTCATAGACTTGCATTGCAATGCAAGTCTATGGGGAAAAAAATGGCGGCCGATCCAAAAATTTCTGATTTTTGGATCGGGATCGTACTCGATCCAGTCCGGGGGGCCTCCGATTTTGTCCAAACCGATCCGTGACAAAATTGGAGGTCCCGATCCGGGTCCCGATCCGATCCGGGGGTCCGTGCACACCCCTAGTAACTAGGACTATTCATGGGTGAATTTGCATAGCTGCATCTTCATCATAAAAGAGACCATCATATCCTTGGGAAGTCAATGTAGATCCCACTGCAATGACATCCTTTTCACAGCCATTGCATAGGCATTGTGTCCAGTGTGTAAGCTGCCATGTTGCCTTTTTTTCTTGGCTGACAAATCTCTAGATTTCATGCCTGCCCTGATTCCTCAGAGCCACAATTCCTCTAACATCCATCATTTATTTAAATTGTGAGCCTGCTGGCAGAATTTTGCTGTTGCTAATTCTTTATTTTTTATAGTACAGCACTTTATTTTCTTGTAGATGCTTAAGAAAGATCATATGCTGTTCTTGTTGAGTGACATGTGATATGTTGTTCCTGTGAGTGGCTCTTCTATGCAAATGCTCACCATATAATGCAAACCTATACGAGGAACCATTTTATATGAACACATTGAATCATACGGTTGTGTTTTCAAAGTTGCTTCCAAGCCAACAATGCATGTAACCATTTTTGCTCTATGCGAATAACACACACTCCTTGCTTTTCTCTTTGATTTCAGAATATCAATAACTGTTAGAGTGCTTATTGCAAACATACAGTGTCTTACAGTTTTGGCCACTGCATAACAATTTGCTGCCAAGATGGGAAGGAATGAAGAAGCAGATTCCAAACTAATGCAAATAGCAGTGCCTTATGGGAGATTGGCCAGCATAGGAAATGGAAGCTATGATTAGAATGGGCTTAGGGTTGGGAGAGAATCCATACATTTCTGAGCTTGCAATGTGATTGACGAACCAAAATAATTGCATTCAGCAGCACATGTATATTTGGAAAATGTGCATGAAAAATAAGTATACTTTTGAAAAATGCACACAAACAGGTTTTAATCAATGGGAGAAGTATGTATACATTTCAAAGATGTGCAGAATTGATTCATCCCTTTCGAAAAATATGCACAGATTTTCTTAGAAAAAGAAAGAAAACAAAGATTACAATGTGATACAAGCATAAGACAGAACAAATTTGAAAAATTTCAATGAGCTCAAGGTTTGCTTGGATGCACATCCCTAGCAAATGGTGGGCTGGGTGATATTTATTTGCTGGTGCAGCAGGACTTTCATTGGTTGCCTAATTTTCTTGGACAGCTGTGGCAACCAGTGGTAGGACAGACCTTTGTTTATCCAAGGAGGCTATTAGCCTCTATGAGGAGCAGGGCCTCATTTGCAGCAGACCCAATACTAATGGAACTCCTTTCCTATGGAAATTTCAACAAACACCTCCCTCCTTCCTCCAGGCAAGTCAACATTTTGTTCTTTTAGTTGTTCTTTGGGCCTTGACAACTGCCATGTTCTGCCATGGTTTATTTTGGTTGCTGCACTGTTTCAGTTTCTATTACATATTTTATTGTTGTTTTATTCTCATTATAATTATTGTAAACCACTCTGGAATTTAGTGAATAGTGGCATCACAATATAAATGTGCATGAAATACATCTTTAGATTTAAAATTGAAATAATTGGTATTTAAATATGTTTAGTTCTTGATATGATAGAGATATTTGGATTTTCTCCCACTTCCTGCTGAAAATCAGCACCCAAAGTATCACCCTTGTTAAAATTGCTTGCAATCCCATGGAGAGAAATGAAAAGAGGTTAACAATAAGAGCCTGTAGGCCAAATTTGGAAAGGAATTGAGAGCTGTATCCACCATACTCCAGCAAGGAGATGAAGGTGTACAAATGGCCAAGAGCTCAGAAGTGATAAATCTCTCTCTGAGTGTATACTTACTTACAAATTGGACATCTGGATCTAGATCAGGTTACAGATCATGATACTAAAACTTTTAAGTTGTTTGCCATATGTAAGAGGAAAAGCTGTTATGGTATATATGTGAATGAATTGCAAACTTATCTTGCATGATCTGTAACAAGAGAATAAACATACTAAGCAAATAGAAACAGAGAAACAATAGACAATACAATATCAGTTGCTTTCTAAGAAAACAGGAACCAACAACACATTAATGTCCAGCTTCTCCATTCCTTGGAGTCAGCTCTGATTCTGGAAACCCTCAGGTCACAAAGACATACAAACTATATATATTTAAATGAATAGGGTTTTGATCCTGGTTCTGCCTTCCACAAGAAGGGCTCTGCTCTACCTGATTTTGGGGAATCCCTTCTCTGACCCACACCACAGCTCACCCCATTCAGCAGAGTCTCTTGACTCTCTTTGTAGCATCTTCATGGGACTGGAAGGAGGGCTGGGGATGTTGATCCAGAATAAAACTGAATCCAACTCTAGATTCCCCCCCCCCAATATCTACCCTCACAAGGCATCTGAAAACAAATCAGCAAAATTACACTAAAATTCCAGATTATTAAAACAGTCAAACAACAAAAATAATACGAAAACATTAAAATTAGAAGCAGCAGATAAAACAACGATGGAAAGACAACCATGAAGTTACCCAAATGCAGACTTGATCAAGAAAGTCTAAGAATTTCCTAAAGGCCAACAAAGAAGGAGCCATTTCTCTAGTGAGTGGAGTCCAAATGGTATTCCATAGAAAAGTTCCTTTCCCTGGTCTAGGAGAACTAACATGGTCACACTCCTCCCATCCATTCCCTGGCATAAGACATCTACCTAGACCACCAAGATGATTTCTGCTCCAAACCCAGGCCAGCACCCAGAATGGAATAGATCTAAATAATCCTCCAAATTATCCTGGAGTTCACAAGGCATCATCCAGGCCAGCACCTTGCCAAAGAATGGTAAATTAGAAATCGGACAATAATTTTCTGAACTCCTCAGATCTAAACTTGACTGGTTTTATGGCTGCCTCATTCAAAACTATTGGAGAGCCCACCTTCACTTAATGTGTTTATTTGTCACATGGTCATATTGCCCAATAGCCAAGGCTCTCTGGGCAGTTCACAATTCAAACCATAACTTACAACATGTCAAGACGCAGTATAAAACTGTAAAAGTACCACATAAAACCAGCAGCAGTTAAAGCCCAGGGAAAGCCTATTTGAAAAGGTGTGTTTTCAGAAGGCTTTTAAAAGATGTTACACTTTCTGCCTCCCAAATTGCATGAGGAGGGGGGGGTTGGTTTTTTTTTACAGAGGGCAGGTGCTGTTACAGAGAAAGATCACCACTCAGGGAAGGCACTCACCACTTGATACCCACAAAAATGGGGTGAAAAGGAAGTGGAAAGGGGAGCAAAAGTACACTACTCCTGCTCTGCTGATCATTGCTGGGAAAGCTCTCTCATTTTGCTCACACCCTGAATTTCTGTCATCCTTCCCATATTTTGGCACCTGTGGATGGGATGGTAGAAATCTGGGATGTTCTTTTGTACTTGTTTTTAAAATCTGAAACGCCTGTATAGCCATTGTCTATTTTTGAAGTTGAGAAGGAATTGTGCCCACTAGTTATCCTTCCCGGTGACAGAGATTTCACCTTTCAACAAGCAGGATACGACACTTTATAAACCATTTTAAAGCAGTAGTGTAAATCCTGCCCTGTCTGGCTTGGACATCTGTTCATACAACAGGCTAGGCTAGGCCACTAACCCTTTGCAGCAAATGATTAGAGAGCATGTTTGAACTGTGGTTATGTAGCTGCCATGGTTAGGAATGGTTCATACGACACACTAAACCATAACGTTTAACTCAAAATGCTTAACCACCATGGCTTAGCGCATCGTCTGAACAGGGTCTTTATGTAATTAGATCTTCCTACAGTTCCCCAAGCACCTTTTGTGTCGGAATGTCTTGGATTCTTTCTCATCATGGCTCACACATTACTACATGTGGCCAGGCCTGTTGCCATACTCGTTTTCTCATGTATGTGTGTGAGAGATTATTTGATTGGGATGATTTCTGCTTCAGTGAAACAAAAGGGTTGGTCAGACAGCTTTCTAGGTCCCCCTGCCCTGCTGCTTCCATTTTTTTAAAAAAAGCCACATGCAGCATTGGCTTTCCAACAACTTCCTGAAGTCCCATCCCAAGATCCCATCCCCCCTTCTTCCCTCCCACCTAATGGATCTTGAAGCAGATGGTTGTCCTCAGGCCCTTCGAGTCTTTAGTTACACATAGATCCTTCTGATTTAAACATACGATATTCCCTTAATAAAGAGAACTGATCTTAATCCTGTGAGAATAAACAGGGAAAGTAGAAACAATTACACATATCTCCCTTATGCATTAAAACAGAAGATAGACATCTGCTCAAGCTTCTTTAAAAGAAAAGGTTATTCCAACGATGACAGCTTAACCGAAAGCTTACTGTGAGCTCATAACCCCCAAAGGATGATATTCTGGATGTTGTTAGCTACTACTCTGGAGAGAAAGCACATCTCTGGGGAGGCTAGCTGAGCAGTAGGTCGAGTGCATGCTTTGCATGTAGGATTCCCAGGTTCAAGCCAAGGTACCAAAAAGGACCTCAGTCCTCAAGCCATGAGTCAAGAAAAGTCCTCAGCCCCTGGAATTCAGTCACCTTGCAGGATAGATGGACAGTACTGGGCTAAATGGAACAGAGGTCCAATTGCATGTTTAGACAGAACTCCCAGCATTCCCCAGCTAGCTATGCTGGCTGGAGAATGCTGGGAGTTGTAGCACTTTTTCTGTCTGAATATTAGGGATGTCCATCACTGGGAAATCCATTTCTTGCTTTGATAAACAAACTTCTAGGCTGTGCCTGACTCAGTTTTCATTTGTGGGCCAAGCCACAGGTTTCTTTCAAACTCTGGGAACTTTTTGTGGATTGTGTGTGTGTATGTGTGTGGTGAGCTGTAACTTTTGCAAATAGAGATTTCCACAAATTGCAGCTGCAATTTCCATAAATTCAGCCATAATTTGCGCAATTTAAAAATACGGAAAATCTGCAAATGGGCCAGTCTCTACGCAGAATGAATTGGACTCCACAGCAGAAAGCAGATCCAAGTCTGGGAAGGGCAGGCAAACCAAAGAAACAGATTCCTCCAACATCCCTACTGAATATGCATGTGGAGAAAGAAGAATGTGTTCTGTCTGCACCAATGTTCTCTATAGAATGTCACAGAGTGGATAAATAATTTGCTTTGGCTGTGAACAAGGGGACGCACTTCTTCCTGAAATGGTTTTCTCCGGTCTGGGAACTCTGATTTGCTTTCTTGCTGCTGTAAATGTATCCTTTTCATCAGGGGTGAGCAACCTGTAGTCCTAGGGTTCACCACCCCTGCTTTACACCACCACCAAAATCAAGTGGCTCTGCAAATGTCTGCAGGTGGTAGTGGTAGTGACACTTGTTGCTACATGCATACCCGAAAAAATCCTCTCTGCACAGAGAATCTTCTCCCTGGCATACAACTTTTATGTGCAGGGTGTTTCTCTCATAGATGAGCAGTCAACTGTACAACAACTCCCCACCCCCGCTCTGCATGCTGATATTGTGCGAAAGCCAGAAAATGTTTTACCACTGAATTCTGTCTGACTTACTTCTCTAAAGAGAGTAACAAATTTAGATCATTGTACTTTGGGCATTTTTGCAAATAGAGATTGTCCCATTAGCACTGAGGGGGTGGGAGAGGGGAGATGCCCCTTCCCTTGAAGTAAATGAGGCCATTGTTTGGAAGCTTTATGTACCTAGAACCTCCATGCTCCCATTTCCCATTTCGGATGTTTATTTATTAAAGGCTACTAGAACACAATGTTGCTTAGGGACGGGTAAAAAAGACTCTGTGCAGAATTTCACACTATGTCCCATCTATACATGGCTAACACAATCCAGCTCCCAACCAGCCAATGCACATATAACGCTGAAAACAAGCTGTGATGAATAATTCTCTCTAATAAACTATAGCTGCGAGGCTCAGCGACAAAGACTTCATTGCTATGTGTGGTTGTTTGGAAACGGTGTGCTGTATACACAGACACAGAACGAAGAGCATGCTTGTGAGGAGATCCTCTTCCCAGGCTGGCACTGTTTTGAGGAACAAACTGGCACACCTATCCAGAAGCATGTCTACTCTTGAGTAAGTGCCCCCATCCTGTAGTTTGGCCCTTATTATGCCTGCATGCATAAGCAGTTCAGCAAAGAAGAGCACGAGAAGAGATAGGAACCAAAGAAAATGGCCAAGGGACAAATTAAAAGGAAACAAATGGAAAATTAACAAAGGAGTTAATACTGTTTGATTGATTGATTGATTGATTGATTGATTGATTGATTGATTTGCATGCATGCATGCATGCATGCATACATACATACATAAGGATTTATAACCAACACTTCTGTGTGGGTGCATGAATCAGGGTAATTTACAACAATTAAAATCTGTTGTACGATACAAGACTACAAGAATATGTGATTGTGATAAAACAGAGAAATTCAGCAGATAAAATTGTGTCTTTTGATGAAAAATTCTCTACCCATCAAAGCAAAGTCCTGCTGGAACAAACAAAATTACCACCTGGCGGAACACATCAAGAAGGTCCTACCCAAGCCTTACAGAGCAAAGAATTCAATAACTGGGGCATGACCACTGAGAAAGCTTTTTTTATTCTGATCTCTGTCAATTGAGCCTCCATTGTAGCTGGGACATAGAGAAGAATTAGCATGGAAGGAGGTGGCCCCTAATGTATCCTGGACCCAAACATTAAAGGATTTAAAGTTAATCACACCAACACATATCCATGTTACTAATATTTAGAATTAGCAAACAGTGTTTCTGGGAGACTGAAATATTTCATGAAAGCCTTCTAAATTTTGAGAATGTACACCACTTTCAATCCTGCTTCTTTTCAGTGTTTCCTTTATCTGCTGCCGCTTCAGCAGCATCTTTTTCTTCTGATTATTGTGTCTTTTCTTTCATGGGTCGTCATTTAGGTAATCCCAGTCAACTAGTAGTCACATAATAAATACAATATCATGACATGATGCTCCGCAGCCAGTCAGATGTGGTGACATACTAATGTCACTGAGGGCAAACAAAACCAATTCAGAGCGAAGGCAGTGCTTTCTGAATAGGTGAGTGCTTTCCCCCTCTTTCAGAGCAATCACTGCAAAATGACTGAAAGAAAAGATGCTCTTTGATGCCAAAAAATATCTGGAGGAAATGTTTTCAGCTTGACCCTTCTAATAATTTAGTCCGTATGATGCAATCTACCAAAGTCAAGACAAAAATAGTCTTACATTTAAAATAATCCCCCTCAATAAGTGCATTTATTATATATCTGAAACTTCTTTTGCATTTCTATTTATTTAAATTTTGAATGAGGATTAGCTACTATTAAAAGCAAAGAAACATTTCAAAATTCAAGAAGCATCTTGCAACAGACACAATCTGCTCTAGTGCAAATTCCTGAATTTGAGCTACCCAGTTCTAATTGGCTAACTAACAGCGGTAAAGGTCAAAAGAAGCAAGATCACTAAGTGGATTGATGACTAGATGTAAAGGTTCTTATTCCCATACAATTGGTCCAAGTCGAAGCCACATCTGGATGCTGCTAATCTCAAGACTATGTTGCCAAAAAAAATATTGGATTTGTAAAGGAGCTTTTCTGGGGCCCAGAATGTCCCTCCTAAAACTCAAATTCCTACTCCATTTGATTAGGGACAAAGCATATTTGTAGCCATGGGGAGGGGGGATGTACATGAATTGAGGTATTATACAGCTTTTCGTGAAATCAACTTTGGTCTGCCAGGGACACAAGAAGCAAGAAAAGCAGAGTTTACAGCACCTGAAAACAGACTTTTGCAGGTCACATGAAAGCGCTTCTCATTCCGGGTGGATGGAGTTGAATATCCTCAACCCCTGCTCAGTGAATGAGAGAAGCTTGTTCCTTGCCTCTTTCCGTGCTCCCCCCCCCCACAACTGCACTCCGAAAAATAACGCTATATACTGTGATTCACCAAAGCAACTACTACTCCATTCTGAAGGCTAGAAACCCTGGAAGTGCCACTTAGCGAAGGAGAGAGGTTTGTTTCCAACCCCTCTCCATGCTCCCCCCTGCTATGGTATTCGGAAATGAGGCTACATACTGCGACTCGCCAAAGCAAGCACTGTGTAATTGTGAAGGGGAGAAACATCGCTGCAGTGATTTTATGAAGGAGGAAGGCAGGCTAGATATTCTCCCTGGCGAAAGGAAGCACTGCGCAATTGTGGAGGAGAGAAACCACCGCAGCAATTTTATGAATGAGAAAGGCAGGCTAGATCCTCTTCCTGGCAAAAGGAAGTGCTGCGTAGTTGCGAAGGGGAGAAGCATTGCTGCCGCGATTTTATGAATGAGAAGGGCAGGATAGAGGATCTCCCTGGCAAAAGCAACTACTGCAGGGGGAAAGAGGGAATGGGGGAGGGGTGGCTCCACCCCTTGAACACATCACTTCCAGGTCACAGCCATGTCATAGAGTCATGCCCAGGATTTAATACGAAGGGACGGGACACACTGAAGTGGAATCACCTGGGAGCTGCTTTAAGTAAAAACATACAGACTAGAGCGCCTTTCAGGATATGTGGCTTTTCAGCAGAACCACGGCTAGTTGGCTGAGGACTGACAGCGACGTCGTATGTTGCAAAGGACCTCAAACTGCTCTCCCTTCACACCGAATCGCTCGTGTAGATTGCCACCCGGTCGGCTACTGCTTCAGCACCACAATTTAATTTCAAATTAGGTCTTTTCCTAGAAACAAATGTTCTGCCATGTAAGCCCCTCAGTTGTTTTCCCCACACATTTGAACAGAAAGGGGATTCGGGCTGCCTTCGATAGGAATGGGTGAATCTGTCACTTTCCCATGATTTTCCAATATTAGGTTTAGTTCATCTGAACTTTGAGGAGGGGAGTTTTTGTATGGAAACGTGTATGTATTTTATACATATTTCTCCTAAAAGGTCCCCTCTACAAGGATTCGCTTTTGCGCCTGGTTAGGTGATTATGCGCATCATCGCTGAAGCGCATTTACGCCTAATACCTCTGCATGAGAGGCGGCGAAGCGCATTACGGGATGACCAAAATGCACTTTACAAGTAGTTAATGCGCATAAGCGCTTGTTCACATAGGCAAAATGCGCTTTAACGGCCGGAGCAAAATAAAACTCGATGTTTAACGCACATTCGATAATGCGCATAATCGGAGAGATAACGCGCCTCTACGCCCGATTTGCGCTCCGTTCTTGTAGAGGTAAAAAAATTTAAGCACCTTGAAAGAGCATTAAACCTTTCTTGTAGAGGCAGCCATATATACATTATTTTACACTAATCCCCACATTTCTTGCAAACATGCTTAATACATACATTTCCTGCAAACAATTTTCCCAATCCAATGCCGTTTCAATAATATTTCCATTCATATATGCATTTTTGTGGGCACGTTTCCTTGAGGTACGCATTTTTTGAAGGGAGAACTCCAGTGCAAAATTCGGAGAAGTGCAAGTTTCAATGGATAACTGTGGTTTGGATCATGTATTGGTTCAATAGTGTGACATTTGTTACGTTCACATTAAATACAAAAAGCAAACTGAATGACTCTCTCTCCCATCCATAGACTTTACTGGCTATATCCTTCTCACCATCCCCAGTGTCCCCTAACAGCTGCATTCTCCCAACATCTGCACATTGGGCAGGAGGAGTGAAGCTGGCCCACATAGAGCTGTACATAGAGATTCCTTCACCTGCTCAAGAGCTCTGCCCAATCAGGCCTCCCAAGGGTGTGGAGGACAACCTGTGAGAGCCAGTGTGGTTTAGTGGCTAGAGTGTTGGACTGGGAGTCGGGAGATCCGGGTTCTAATCCCTACCAGGCCATAGAAGCTCACTGGGTGACTTTAAGCCTGTCACAGATGCTCAGCCCAACCTGTTTCAGAGGGTTGTTGTTGTGAGAATAAAATGGAGAGGAGGAGGGGGATTATGTACACCGCCTTGGTTCCTTGAAGGCAAAAAGGCAGGGTATAAACGTAATAAATAAATAAAAAATATGCACACTGCTGTACGTGCATCAACTCCCCCTTCAATCCAACAAATGGAAGTTCTGGGGTGTTGAGCCATCTGACACTGAAGGTGGGGGCACAGAGATGGGGAGTAGAGCACTCTCCCCACTCCATTTCTAGGACTAGGTCCAAATTACTATTGATAGTCTATTTCAGGTTGCAAGTGAGCCTAATTAAATATTGCATTCAATCTCTGAGGGCACAATCCTCTGCATTTTTTGACCGAAAGAAGTCCTACAGTTCCCAGCATTCCCAGGGCAGCATGACTGGCACGGGAAATTTGGGAGTTGTAGGAGTTTTTCCTGTCTAAACATGAAGAGGATTGCACACTTAGGAACTGCACGGCACTTTTTTCTGTCTAAACATGGCTAGGATTGCACAATCACAACCTACATGGCAATCAGTCCTTGCACATGCTTTGAGCTGGAAGTCAAGCCTTTGACGCTTGCCTGTCTTGTCCCCTTCACTGTCAAGCATCTGGAGGGAAGCAACAGTGGGCAATAGTTGCTTCCTTGTCTTGCTACTATTCCTAAGCAGCATAGCACAAGGAAGTGCCTTGTATATCTGCTGCTTCACCTAAAGTCCCTGCCCCCCTACAGAACGTTGTCCTAGACAGCCATCTAGGATCTCCTCGCAGTGGTGCAGGTAGTTCATATTTTAGACTCTGGACGGAATGGTCTTACAGAGAGTCCTCTATAGATCATAGAGTGTATGATGCTGATCTCAAACATTCTTGGGAAAGTGTATAACTTCAAAATGTGGGAAGGCAGCCCATTCTGCCAAGTGGGGTCCCAGATGTCTGCCCCCAAATCCAGGCCGGTCCTTGGGTGAAGAAATTGGAATAGTCTTTTAAAATCTCACCAGCCCTGCCCAAGCATTACCATCCGCATCAGAGGCCTTAATCTCTGATCCACCCGCGACTGCCATTAGGCTGGTGGGTACCAGGATACGCCTTTCTCAGTGATGGCCCCAGACCTTTGGAACTCCCTCCCCAGGGAAGTACGTGTGGCCTCACCACTCCTGGCTTGTATAAAAACCCTGAATATTTATTTATTTATTTATTACATTTGTATAGCGCCCCATAGCCGAAGCTCTCTGGGCGGTTTACATTTTTTCCAGTCTGCATTCAGTGCTTTAAAATCATTACCTCCTCCTGCCGCTGCTAGGTGTATGTATTCAATTGTAATTTGGATGTTCATGTTGTTTTAACATTGTCAGTTGCCTTGTGAGAGCAGTATGCCCCGAAAGGCTGGTTAATTTTTTTACAAAATTAAATAAACTTCAGCAAGAGACATGGCAGTGCTGGAGGAAAAGCACAATGCCTCTGTGCCCTTGTTTAGATTCAAGCAAACATTACAGGAAATATATTCAGGAATTCAACCTTCTGCAGTTATCACCATGCGTTCTATAACACATTTATGCTGACTACACACCACACTGGCAATTTGGGCCCTTTAAAGCTTTCAAACATGATTTAAACTTCCATGCACTCTATATAGGTCAAAGGAAGAAAGTCTATTTTTCATGCTTTCATTTCAATGAAGTTGCCTCTTTTAGCACTTAATTCATGGCCCCTGTGACATGGCTGTAAAGCTATGATGCTCTCAGGCCCAAATGCACTGCCAAACTTCATATTTCTACCTTGCCGTCTACCTTGTTATTTTGGAAAGAATAAAGTTACATGTATGTTTTACTAATAAAAAAAGAAAATATTTCACTGACTTCTGACAACAACAAAAAAGTATTTATAGCTTGGCACCCACCTCTGTCCAGTGTGTCTCCATGTAACGATATATGAAATAGTGAGCCAGGAATGCTTTTCAATGGAATTTTGAGGCAGCACCAGGGACTGCTTATCTTGATTTTTTTTAAAAAATCAAGTGTGCCGCGCTCTTCTAAGTCTAGATTGAGAGAATGCGTTTGGGCTTTCGAATTTGTATGGACAAACATTCCTGGGCTAGTCCGATTGCTTTGGTTAAATAAGTGTTATTCTTATTCTTATTTTATATTGGTGAATGATGTCAGTATAGAACCCAAACCGCCCTTGAAGTTCTCTCAAGATGTTTACAAGTATATCTGATCAAGATCGCTGCTGGGTCTCAAAAAGAAACAAAAGCAGGAACAGCCAAATTAGCATCTACAATGTTTTAAATGAGATCCAGAAACTTGCAAAGACGGAACAAGAAATTCAATGGTGCTCCTGGTCCACCCCTAGTTTACAGACGGTGTATTGTCTTGACTAGTTAAATGCTGTCCTGAAACATCCTTCTGCAACCTGATGCCCTCCAGACAGGAGAAAGCTGTGCTAAAACCATGTACTTTGGTAGGTTCTACTGGGTGAAGAAGATTGAAGTTTGCAACCCAAACTAGACAAACTGTCTAATGGCTTCAAAATATGATTTCAAATGTAAACAGGGCATATGCGAAGAGGTTCCTTCCAATTTTGAACTTCCCAGAGGTCAAAACTTTGTATACATGTTGTTTTCACAACATGAGATTGGCATAGGCATGCACAGCATATTTCATTAGGGTCTGCACCCGGGTTTTTTTTTTTAAGACAAACATTTATTGAATACTCAATCATAAAGCCAGTATTGCTGGTGCTTTGTGGTGACACTGGCTGGAGGAGGGGCTTATGAGGCAATATAAGCCTTCAGGTTCCTTCCTCCTGCCCCGGCCTCTTTGAAGCATGGCTCCTGGGAGAGAACCCCCCCCCCCCCTGCAAAGTGGTTCTTTGTTGCTCCTGCTGCTGGGAATAACGTTGCGCTGTTGGGGGGGGCAGCAGAGCAGCCGGAGGACTGTTCTCGCTGTATCTGGATCCCCCTTTAGATCCCTACTCAATGGCCCCCTCAATGCAGCGCTTATTGCTTGAGACATTTGGATGTGCCTGGGCACACCTGGCACACCCCTTGTGCACACCTATGGAGACTGGCCTTCTTATGCAGGAGTAAGCTGCATTGAGCGCAGTGAGACATACTTCTGAGTAGACTTGTACAGGATTATATTGCCTGTTAGAAATAAATTATTATTATTATTATTATTATTATTATTATTTCTGGTCAGGTTTGTGCGAATTAAGGCATACATGCACTTTGATTGACTTCATTTTTCCCCATTTGGTGCTAGGGATGTAGGAGAATTTCAATTCACAACACACCAGAACCGTTTACAATCCCAAACATGAATACATTGCTGCTGAGTGCCTGAAAGTGGAGGAAGTTGTTGTTGCTGCTGCTGTTAAAAATCAGGAGGAGGAGGAGAAGGCTCAGATTTCAGGCACTCTGCAAGTAGCAACACTAGAAAGCCTCAAGAGAGGAAGTCCTAGGCCCTGTCTACACCAGAGGGGTGTAGAGGGCTGGAGGGGCAGCGAACCCAGAAGTAGCCACTTCCAGGTTCATCGCACCAATACACATGAAAAATGCAACAACCCAGGCTGCTCCCAGGCCGTCGCGGTGGCCATTTTTTATTGTATTGTTTGCCCTACCCGGGAAGAGCGTAGGAGCACTCTTCCGCAAAAAATAAGTAAAAAACAACAACAACATGCGCGATCAGCCCCCCACCCCCTCCCTGCCCTCCCGGGGGTGGCAAAACTGGTGCCACCCCTTCCACTGATGGCCACGGAGCCACGTGGTGCAGCCCCATGTCCATTTTACAGCGATCCAGGGATCATGGAAGATTCGGAATTTTTCTGGTTTATCTAACCCAGAAAAATCCCGTGCCCCCCCCCATCCCCGGAATTCCCTGTGCATCATTTGGACTCACAGGTAGCAGCTGGGGGCCATCCCAGGCAAAAAGCCTGGTGTGGAAAGGGCCCTAGTTAAGTCATCTAGGGCAATGGCCTTCAACTGCTTCAGAGCCGAGACCCACTCAGACTCCTAACCTGCAACATGGGACCCACTTTACAATTTTACAATTGCCCAACATGGCAGCAACAGCTTTGCCATGACCCATCTGGACTAATCTCTCAACCCACATTTCGGTCGCAACACACCAGTGGAAGACCACTGGTTTAGGGGACTTTCCAGAAAGCTCAAGCAGCCAGAGAAGCTGCAAAGGCAGAACAAGATAACAATTGTAAAACAGAAAGTGTTCATACAAGGGTGGGCCCTACCATGAGGCAGAGTGAGGTAGTTGTCTCAGGCAGCAGATTTTGGGTGTCATAAAAGGGCAGCAACTTGTTAGCTATTTACTATGTTATTGTTGTGTTTTTACTGCCAGGGATGGGTGTAGGTGCTTATGGCATGTTCTGTACCATAATAACATGGCTGGCTTTGGGTACTATGTATCCTGATTGAGTGGGTGTAGAGCACCATGTCCTGCTCTGCCTCAGGCAGCAAAATATCTTGGGCCAGCACTGGCACATTCCATTAACACCTTCCACCCACTTCCTTACAATGAAGTGAGCACTGAAGCCCTGCACACACTGAGAAATTTCTTCTAAATTTTCACCCCTTCCCACAATTTATGGTGCAATTTCTTTTTGCCCTTCCCCCACAAGGAATGGTAAAAAAGAAATACACGGCAAATTTCAGCACAGTGCTGATTAAATGCACAGGAATTTTCATGCAAATTTCTTATAAGCATATTATCGTGAAAATGGGAGTGCACGGACATAGGATTAGATCCTGTGTTCGTCCTACTTATAGTAGACTCGTTGGAATGTATGGGATAATATTTGATACAACACTTATGAATGAACAAAAATGAAACTGACATGCACCAAAATTCTCTGATCCAACTATCCCTCCCTACCCATAGGTAGTCGCATGAGCACTGAAATAATTCAAAATATGAAAAGTAAAAAGTCATAGATATCATCCCATATCAGCTTGCCTGCACTTTAAGATCAGAAAGAGAGGTCCTTCTCATTTGCCCACTAGTGAGAGAAATTAGGTGGGCATCCACATGGGAGAAGGCCTTCTCAGCAGTGGCCCCACACCTGTGGAAGAAACTCCCATTGGAGGTCTGCCGTGCACCATCCTTGCAAGCTTTTAATAGGGCGTTAAAATGTTTTCTTTTACTGTAGCCTTCTCATGATGATTACTGTTCTGCTGCTTTTGCCATTGTTGCTCTTAATGGTTTTAATGTTAGCTTTTATTGTTTTAACTGCTATTTTACTGTGTGTTTTTATTGCTTTTAATGTTTTAAACTGTTTTTATGTATTTTATTGTTGTAAGCCGCCTTGTGAGGACGTCTGCCCTGAAAGATGGCCAAGAAATATTTAAAATAAAATTTAAAAAAAATAGATATGGATTGTTGATTAATAATTTGAGTTTTTAGATCAGTGCAGACAGGGATGAGTTGGTCAACATTGTTATTCCCTCCCAATATCACTACCACCAGAAATTGTAAAACTTTTTGTCCTGAACTTTCATGGAAAGATGAAGCTACTCTTATCCCTACAGACTAAATTGGGAACACATATCTCTACTTGTCTGTTCCCTTGATAAATCTACAGATAGGATTTAGTTTGCCCAGTCAGCCCAATTCTCTAATACTGATATGTGTCGAGTCTTACAGCATGTTAAATGAAATTCTGAAGATCCATGGACAATATTCAGCAATTACAGTGCCCAAACTCACCCACTTTAAGAAAGCATCCCTTATGCTCAACAAAACTCTTTTTGATTGCTGGGAAATGACATAGACTACAAAAAGCCAGGTGCTTTGTAGGCTCATGAATTGAAGTTCTTCAGTGCCAGCCAGTTCTTTGCAATGAAATACTCATTGTTTGCTGTGTCCTGCAAGACCAGACCACCTGCTCAAACCATCTTCAGTTTGGTGAACTGTGTCAATCCATTCTCTTGCATCAATCCATCATCTTGATTGGTTTTGGAGAAACATTGATGTGGTTCTTGTCTCCCATTCAGCTCTAAAACTCTCCCTGAATGAAAGGTGTTGGATTTTCAGGCAGCTGTCCACCATGTGTGGTGCCATGGCATGAGTGAAGGGCAGGTGAAACCAAACTATATTTCCCAAGGGGCAGCATGATAATATGCATGCATGGAGACCCATCAAAGTCCATGTGGCAACTTTATGAGCCAGCAGGAGGGACCCCTCCTTTAAAAGAATTGTGATGCTTTTTTGTGATGCTGCTGAGCAAATTCCAAATCATGCCAAAGGGAGATTATCCATCACTGTCAGGTTTCCTGTTCAGGGGCAGGTTTAAAGGCCCCATGAGAAAGTGCCTTTTGATGAGCTCTCTTGGAAGGCATACCTGTAGGTGACAGCTCCCAGACTAGCTGCACAGAGTTTGTTGGAATGCTGGACAAAAAAAATGTTTAATGGGGAGTCAGGATTGGGTCCCATCAAGGTCATAAGAACATAAGACGAGCCATGCTGGGTCAAACCAAGGGGCCATCAAGTCCAGCACTCTGCTCACTTAGTGGCCAACCAGCTGTCGACCAGGAACCTGCAAGCAGGACACAGGTGAAAAACACCCTCCCATTCATGTTCCCCAGCAACTGGTATATATGGGCTTACTGCCTTTACTACTGGAGGTAGCACATGGCTATCAAGACTAGTAGCCATTGATAGCCTTCTTTTCCAGAAATTTTTCTAACCCCATTTTAAAGCAATCCAAATATGGTGGTCATCATGACATCTTGTCGTAGCGAATTCCATAGTTTAATTATGCACTGTCCTGGGGGCCCAGCAACTATATGAAGATGCTGTGGGCTGATCCTGAGTCTGTCCTATGTCTTGTTAAGTTCCATTTTGTACCTTTTGTGTTATTTCCCCTTCTCTGCCCTGGAGTGAAGAAGGGAGCAGGCAGGATTAAAAACCTTATATTTTAAAACAGAGAAGAGAGAGTCAGGAGAAAATGGCATGGCTGTGTGGTGGGGGAACCTCTTTCTCTGCAGATGTTCACAGCTTTCAATTTGTTTCATAAAGGGATGCATGAGAACTGCCACCTTTGAATGTTTTAACAGGATACTGCTCAGTCCCTAAAGGACTTTTAAATGATAAAATATAAAGTAATATACTTTCAAAAATAGGATTGGAATGGCTGGGGGGTTATGGGGGAGGTTATGTCAAACATCACTAGTGATGCCTTGTAAGCAACAAACAGGATCACCTCACAGTAGGATTCCTCTAGCAATACAGTAAGGCTCAGATGCTGCATAAGAGAATGCAGAACCAGGAAAACATAGAACATATGTGCTGGTCCCAAGCACTTCATCCTCCCCATCTGAATTTGGGCCTGAAAGGCCAAGGAATAGCATGGTGCATGGGGGGGGGGGGGGCTAAGTTGTAAGCAAGCACAATTTGTGACATTGCACAACATCGTCACTCACGGGGCATGTCAGTGAAGGCATGGGCCTTAACTTCTAATTTCCTAGCTTTATGGTACTTGAGCCAAGATGAGATATCCTTAACTGTATTCTTAACCTGGCAGGTTTTTGGGGGGAGGGTTAAGTAACCATACTGCACATCACACTTACAACTGCACTTGTTGTGTTAGTGGGAGGGAGGTTGGGATCAGGTTTTCCCAGTGACCAAGTAGTATGGTTTGATCTGACTTGAGAAAAGATATCTGGATGCTCCCCAAGATGTTCATGAATGTAAGGCCATACATGCATTAGTTATATCAGGGTTAGTTTACTGTTACAGGCTCTGCATGGGACTGCTGGTGAAGACTATTTGGAAACAGCAGTTGTTAAGAATGCTGCTGCTAGAATCTTGCCTAGGACGAAATTCAGAAATCCTTAAATTCAGGGACCCTTTGACAATAGCTGCCAGACTATTTCAGGGCACAATTCTGGTGTTGGTCATTAGCTTTCAAGCCCCCAAAATTCTAGGACCGAAAGACCACTTCCATATAAATTTCAGCATCCTCTAGGGTCACCTGAAATGGGGCCCTTTTGTGTATGTCACCGGCTTCTGAGGTGATGGATGAGAAGTCCCTTTCTCTAATGGCATCTAGCATGGAGAACATCAGGCCATGGGAAATTAGATCATTTCCTCCTCTCAGGGTCTAAAAACCTTTCTTTTACAGTAAACTTTTGTTCTTATTTTCTCCTGTTTCACTTTTGTATTATTATTATTATTATCATTATTATTATTATTATTATTATTATTATAGTTTGGTTCCAAGTATTATTTATGTTTTGGTTGTAGTGCTACTTTGATCTGTGACTGCTGTGGTTTTTATTTCATTTTTTGTCAGATTGATGTTTATATATGTGTGTATTTGGGACTGTTGTTAGCCACTTTGGGCAACTCTGTTTGCAAGGGGTGAAGTGGAGCATAAATTCTGTTATAAATAAATAACCGTGTACCCGATGTACTATTTAAAAAACAAAAATTGCCAGGAAATGTACAAAAATTCTCAAGAATTACACAATAACATAAGCTGCTTAACTAAAGACAGAGAGTACAGCCGACTGATAAAAATGTGAGCGCAAGGTATTATTTTTGGCACATGCTAACCTGAGGCGAGCAGTACATGTCAGTCTGCACTTTTGCAACCTATGCTGTTTCTTTACAAACATTCTTGCATTGTTTAGACTGCAACTTGCTTCCAGCAAAACAACTAGACGCAAGAACATGGGAAATGAGTTTGTGTTCAAAATCAGGGGAGACTGAGGAGTTTTTCTTTTGTCTGGTGATGACAAAGGTTTGAGGGATTTTGTTTTGCAAAGTTCTATATATCAGCAGATTTAAAACAACTGTGTTGTGGTACTTATGCTCTCCCCATGACAGTCCCCCCTGAACATGGTCTCACTGCCCTTTAGAGACTTGCCAAGCAGTGAAGGTACCTGCTGGGTATACCAGAAAACTAGCAGAAGCAATTCAGGTGGGTCAAAAGCACACAAAGTAGGAACTGGAGCTTCTTTCATCCCGACAGAATAGCAGTGTTGATAGTGGTAGAATCCATGCCTGGAAAAACTCCTGCCTGAAACCCTGGACACGGACACACACACACACACAGAGAGAGGGGGGGGGGGACATGCAGAACCTCAGACCAGGGGCCAAATCCGGCCCACCTAAGGTTCTAATCTGGCCCTCTGGGATTTGCCAGATGGCCCCAACCCCTTTCCTCTGACCACCAATCATTTGGTGGTTTCCTGCCTTTTGTGCAGTTTCTTCCCCCATTCTAAAAGATTCAACTGCCTCTCCTAAGGCTTAGTTACTGGAAGAAAGAACTTTAAGCTAAAGTGTGTGTGGGTGGGTGGATGTGTGTTTAAATTTAGCCCTGCCTCTTTTGCCTTCAGCCCCACCCACCCTGGAATGCGGCCCCCTGAGACGTTCTCCAAAATGGAATTCAACCCTCAGGCTGAAAGAAGTTCAACACCCCTGGTTTAAAACAATACTGAGCTAGGTATACCAATGGTCTGGCTGTACAAGGCTGGTTCCTGAGCGGTACATCATGTGCATTGCATGCAAAATGTCCAGGCTCAATATCTGACATATCTAGGTAGGGATGGCAAAGGCTTCTGTACAACCACTGTCGCTTAGTGTATAGTAGGGTTGTGACCGGATCCGGAGCTGGATCCCAACTCCGGTGAGGATCGGGCCGAACTGGCCTGAACTGGGCCTGATCCAGATCAGATCAGGGTCCGTGCAGAGCCCTCCCTCCCGCTTTCCTAGCTCTCTCCCTCCCTCCTCCCTCCTCACTGTGGGCTGCCGCATTTTCTGGTCGCAGCGGGTGATGACCCATATGTGCCAAATTTGAGATCGATCCCTCCAGCCCTCGATTTTATATGAATTTATTAAAGATCATTTCAGTTCTGACAGATCAGAATGACAGCTCGCCACGTGCGTTCATTCAGACGTGTCAGAACGGAAATGATATTTTAAAAATTTATATAAAATCGAGGGTTGGAGGGATCGATCTCAAATTTCATACACATACTTAGGCATACCCCATAAACACTGTGACCAGGTTTCAAGCCTCTATCTTTTAAAATACAGAAGTTATAGGTATATTTTTATGGCAGTCCAATAAAACGATAAAATTGCCCGAAAATTATCGTCTCCGATGATTATCGTAGGTTTTTCTATCGTATCGTTATCATACATTTTAACGATACGATACACATCCCTAGTCTAAACCATTGCAGGGAGATGCTCACAGCAACTTGGAAAAGCAAATTAAGAAGGTACTAGTGAGGAGTAAGCACTATGTAGGATGTTTGGTGAGCTCAAAGTGTACTAATTATTCATGATGATGTGCCATGAGAGCTATAAATCAATGACAGGCAGGAAAATAGCTGGGAGGGGCTGCAATGAGCTAGGCTAGGAAAAAACGAACTTTCTCCTTGATGTTCAAAATTTCCATCATTCTCCCCAGGGACTGTTTGCAAACTAACTTGTCATATCTGTGCTTTTAAAATTGATAATTAATACAGACGAGAAAAAAAAAGGAAAGTATGGTGCGTGTTTTCCAGAATTCCTACAATTGATTTATCTTGCACAAGATAAATTAAAAAGAGAGGATATTACTATTGACACTTAGCATTTATGTAATGCCTTGGAGTGCTCAAAGTGTATTTCATATAAGTTCTCAGTAATCCTTACTGAACCCTGTAATGTTGGTCAGTCTTATTTCTACATTACAATGCAGAGGGTGGGTGGAGTGAGGACGAGATGGAGTGATTTGCTTTAGGCTACTTACCTGGTGGGGTTGAGCAGTGGCAGCAGTAGGATGGTTGCATCACCCTTTATTTTTCCCACAATATCTCAGAGTGGTGCTGTATTGGGAGCATGTTCAGAAATAAAAACGGTGGCTCCCCAACTCTTGATGTGCCTCCCTGGTAGGACTGCCCTTCATCCATCTCCCACCACCTACCAGTAGGGTGGTTGGGTGTCCTACTTTACAGAGGAAACTCCTCTTTTTTGGAGAGCTGGCAGAGGACAGCCGACTACATGATGGGCTGCCCAGTCCAAGTCTGAATTAAGGAACCCTAAGGAGGGAGAGCAGCAGAGGCGCATCTATAGTTAGCACCTGGACAGGAGATTGAGCAGGCACACAGATCCCCTGGTCAGTCTTCTCCACTATGGCGAGGTGTATTCTATTTCTATTTAAATTATAGTTTTCATTTCTAAATTTGCATATGCACATGTTAAGCAAACTGGTGTCAACTCCTGTCCTCCTTTGTGGTGATGCAATTTCCCTTTTTCAGCAATGTGTAAGTGGCCATCCAACTCACTAGTTGGTGGGCAGGCTGCTGCACTGAGTGGCGCTCTCAGCATGCAGGCGAGTACTGCCTGGTGTTGCCACATGAAAGTTACTGGCCCCAACACAAACATGTGTACATTGGTCGCAGAGGTGGCATCATCAACATGGCAGTGCTAACCTGTACAAGTGCATCATGTGGTCCCTGGAGCCACCACCTAGCTGAGCCACATCAGCTCTAGCAGGAGAGCTGTCAGCCACAGCAGTACAACCCAGCATTAGCTCCACCATGCCGGGTAGCGAGTCCAGCTCAGGCCCAGGTAGATGCCAGGTGCAGGGCTGACCCTACCATTAGGCAAGGTGAGGCAGTCACCTCAGGTGGCAGATGTTGGAAGGCAGAAGGAAAGTGTTTAAGGAATGTGCCTTGCAGCCCACTCTGCACCACCTAAGTTAGCCCACTGCTGCCTTCAAATTCAGTGAGGATGTTGTCCCATCATTAGTGCTGAAGACAGACAGATTCCTCTGCCCGTCCAGTTAGCTTTTGTACATGGAATGGGACAGGGCACCATCTTGTCCTTCGCCTCAGACAGCAAAATGCCTCGGGCCAGCCCTGGCCAGGTGGTGCTGCTAGGCCTGACACCTACTGTCAGCCATCGGAAGATTAAGTTGTTACGTGAATCACTGCCTCTTATACCTTCCACAGACAAATCCAAAAATGTGAACTGGCCTAAGAAGTGATGAGAGGTAGCACCATATACAAATGCTTATGATTAGAAGGCACAGACAAGTTCAAGTAGTAGCCTCTAGGCCCAAATTGAGCACACCTCCATTTTAAGAAGCCTCCACACTTGTAGAGGAACAAGCGGCTCTTCGGAAAACTCATGCATTCAAACCTGTATCAATAATAGATTTAATAGCAGAAATAAACCTAGAATTCCAAGCCTCTTCCTCCTCCACGCCCAGGGCTGGGACACAAGTTCTCACTGGCAACAACTTCTCGTGGGAGCTTTGCCCTGCAGTCTTCTGGGATTGAAGAGCAGAATAACCTGCTATAAGAATTAGAAGATTTAATGTGTGTGTGTGTGTGTGTGTGTGCGTGCACACGCATGCACCTGCACAAACAACCAACATTAAATCAGCAGCTGTTTGAAACAGACCGCGGATAATTGGCTGCTGGCAGCAGTAAAGACTGGAAGGGAGAAAAATCAGAGAGTTCCAGCTCTCGCAAACTGCCAAGGGACAGAGCAAGAGGCTGATCAGCAGTGGGGAAATGCTCTTTGCACAGTTCCTGAATAGTACATCACGTATAACCTAGTTCTTTGCCCAGCGGCGCATTCTAGACGCAGAAATCTGGAGAACAGGGTTTCTTTCACAGTCCTATTGGAGGAGCATAATTATGATTGGAAATAATTGCCTTCTTTGCACAGGGAAAGCCAGCTTGGTAGAGTAAGATACGTTTAATCTAAAATATTTTTATTTCCAGAAGATGGGCTGATTCTCAGTAAGGTATCTTTCGCAGGAAACTGGCTAGATTTAAATGGTTAAGAAAACACACTTTTATTTTGAAACAACGAGACCTAGAATGAAAGATGGCCCAGAGCTCGGAGCGCATGAGGTCTCAGGTGCAATTTGTGGCATTTCTACTTAAAGGATCTCCCAAGATTGTGGAGCTAGGAAGGCTTCTGTCTGTGAGCCTAACTAAATATTATATACAAATGTAGGAACAAAACCCAGAAGGCCAAGTTTTTAAACATCCATTTTTAAAGAGAAACGGGGGGGGAGGGAGCTGAGAAGCAGTGGGGGGTGGGAATGAGGTATTACTGCATGCCTCCTCCCCTGCAGGATTCCAAATGCATGGTTACCTTTGCAAATGTGTTCTTGGAAGCCCCTGGAATGGGAATAGTGGCTAGGAGGTGGGATTTGAAGCAGACTGGGGAGGTGGGGAGGCAAAGCTCCAAATCACTGCTCTCCCATTGAACTTTTCTCTTTATAATTGACTTGTCTAGATCAGGGGTGGGCAACTTATGGTCCTACGGGTGTTTTGGCCTACACCTTCCATCAGCCCTAGCCAGTATAGCCAATGGTAAGGGATCATGGAAGCTGTAGGCCAAAAGAAAAAAGAAAGCCACCTTGGACTAGATTTTGTTACATGTATCTCCATGTAAGGGTTAGATAATAATTTTCAGAATATTGTCAGTCAGAATAGATCACCACTGGACTATCTGGACCGACCATCAGACAACATAAAACATTTAACTTATTTTGGTGCATTTGTAACCCACCTTTATTCCATCATGGAGACCAAGGCCATATGCATGGGATTCCCAGGCAATCTCTCATCCAGGCACTCACCAGACTCTGACTTGCTTACCTCCAGCATGGGGACTGACATCATGTGCCCTCAACCTATGTCCCATTTTTCTGGAGACCTCCCATACTGGAGAATGGGGGACAGTGGCTACAAATATAAACAAGCTTATATGTAATGCTAAATGTATGGCTGCTATTGCCAAAACCAATAGCCACACATCTAGCTTCCCACTCTAGCATCTCAGTAGAAAAAGAGGTCTAACATAGCATCATAGAACTGGAGGGATACTCAGTCCAAACTGTTCCAATGATTCCAGAGGGATGGTGGGGCATGAAGCACTTGGCTTTGTGTCATTCAACTGAGCCAAAACTTAAGTCCAAACAAGGTTTGTTTTTATAAGCAAAACATGCTCAACAGCTACATCACTCAGGAACTCCTTCTAGGCCCAGGCCAAATCTTACTTCTTCTTTCCTATGCTGTTAGACTCTTTCTCCCTGCAAGCATTGCTTTAACTCTATTGTATACAAATGCAAGTATACCCAAAAAGAACACAGGATGGAACTGTTTGGGGATGATTCCTAGTTAACAATTGTTTGGGGACTATATTGAGCTAGGGTGACCATATTTAGGAAACCAAAAAGGAGGACAACATGGCCGCTCCAAGGTGGCGTGCCCACCAACGTGGCCGTCCCCCAAGGGGGCATGCCCACCAACATGGCCATCCCCCAAGGGGGCGTGTCCACCAACATATCCAGCCCCTAAGTGGGCGTGCCCATCCAAACATGGCCTTGGTCACATGTCTGATTTCACAGCATACAATTAAGACAAACCTGTTCTACACAACATCTTCATGTTAAAATCATTAAAATAAAGAACAAGTGAGACATTCAATGTATCTGAATTTAACTTTACTCACTCCTACTTTTGTAGCTTTTGCTGTACTTTGAAACTTTTGCTATGCTCTGTGTGATAGTTTCCCCTTCCCTCAAATATGTTTTCTGACTGCAAATCCTTCACTGGTTGACCGTAGTCCCAACTTTCCTAACATTTAACACTCTTTCCCCATCACGTTTCTCTTATCCATATGCACAGATTCAGCATACTGCTACCACTGAACAAATGAAGCAGTTGACAAGTGCAGAAAAATCTAGTAAAACAAACTAGCCAACCTAGCATGCAGGAAGAGTATTAAATACGATTACCCTGCAAACATAAGCCATGGAACAAAATGGACTAAAGGCTTGTTGTAGGCCTCCTCCACACGGGGCGTTTAATGAGCCTTGAAGGCTCATTATAAATTTTACCTACACACGAGCGGAGCGCAAAACGGGCGTACAGGCGCGTTATCTCCCCGATAATGCGCATTTTCGAACGCGCGTTAAATAGCGACTTTTATTTTGCTCCGGCCGTTAAAGCGCATTTTCGCTGTGTGAACAAGCGATTATGCGCATTAACTACCTGGAAAGCGCTTTTTGGGCATCTTTTAATGCGCTTCGCCGCTTCTCGCCGCCTCCCGTGCAGAGGGATTGTGAGTAAATGCGCCTCCGCGATAATGCGCATAATCGCGGAACCAGGCGCAAAGGCGCATTCCTATTAGCTTGTTTCAACTTCTGGTTTATTAGTGAGAAACTAATCTAAAAATGTGTCATTATATCTCTGGTTCATTAGCCATGTAAACAAAACCATGGTCAGTAGCAATACAAAGAAAGGCCAGAACAGATGCCCATTATCACAATGCTACACAAGGATCTTTCCCTCCTTTTATCCAAGTATATCCTGAATTTACACTGCCTCAGTGTGTAGAGAATAGAAATCCCAGTCAGGGACCCAAAGAAAACTGCCCAAAGAAACTTTAGAAATAACTCTTGTTGATTTCAATGAAGCTTACTCCCAGATAAATGAATGTAGGATTGCAGCCTGTTCACAACTGTTCACCTTACTCTAGCAAGTGCAAGGCCCTCCTGTCAAGGACAACTATGCACTCATAGAACCTGGCCTCCTCGATCATGCAATCAGCAGGTGCTTTCCAGAAAGATGCTTTCAGAGCCTAGGAGATCCAGACACTCTCAAACAAGTCAAGCCAAGCCATGCTATGCTGGAACAGAACAATTCTAGAACAAGACACTACTTTGCAAGCAATCAGACACAAAAGTCATACATATAAAAGAAAAACACAACTGCCTCATTGACATAGCAATACCTAATGACAAAAATGTTGCAGAAAAGGAAGAGGAAAAGAGAAACCCAGCAAAGGTTTTAGGAAATCTTGCTCATATTGGCATAAGTTGAGATATTTTGCTGGTCAGAATTTTCATCAGTAGAACTCCAATGGACTTTAATGGAAATGTCTTTAGGACTTTTAACAATTTTACTTTGGGCTTACAGACTTCAGAAACTTCAGGTGGATGATATGAAATAATCAGCAATTACAGGAGAAGTGAAAAACCCTTCTCCACCCACCCCACCCACCATGCCGATTGGCGCAAGAGCTAATAGTTAGATCCAAAAGATCAGTGAATTAATTGGAAAATTCATTAACAGTCTGACACGGGTTTTGAGAATTAATTGAGGAAATATATAGGAGATACAATATACAATGTGTATCTAGACTCCAGCTCAGCTAGATATGATCTTATGAAGATTAATAAACTGAGGAGGAATATGACTTTTTAAAAAACTTAGAACTCTATGTACTGGCTGCCCCAAAAGTAGGTATACAGTTGTTTAGAATGTTGATGGGAGGTGTGAGTACTATACTGTATACCTACTTTTGGGCCACTTGATATTTCAGCCTTCCCCAATCCAATCCTCTCCAAATGTCTTTGACTATGACTCCTATCTGGTCATGCTGACTGGGCATTGGGAGTTTTATCCAACACATCTGGAGAGAACCAGCTTGGGGGAGGATACTGTATTTAACAAGAATTGTCTATTTTTGTACAGTTACTAAAAGGATAAAACAAATGCTAGCACCAGTAAATATCACATAGATGAAGTAAAAACACCATGGCCAGTAACAATCATCCTCCAATAGAGATGGATAATAAATTATGTTTTCATTATATTTAAAAGGCCCATTGAAATTGCATCCATATACTTTGCCTTTCACACAGCCATGAGCTATGTTCAAATAAACTTCTAATATGATACCATTGCACATTTTTATATTCTTTTTTCTAAACTGCTTCATGATTTATTTAAATAAGAAGCAGTAAATAAGTATTGCTAATAAGTCAATTCATACATCAACATTTTACAATGTTCTCCTCCAACAAAATAATCAAAGAAAAGCAAACGGGTGAGGTAACCAGATAAAGGTACTGCTTTGAAGCCAGTTTTCTGTTCCAGCAAAACACCTATTTTCCAGACAGCTAAACCAATTTCCTCAAACCATCTCTAAATGCATTCTTAGAAAATTCATTCATTCAAATTTATTTCCCGTAAATAGGAATATCAACTCCATATCATCCCCCAACTCTCACACACAAAGCTATAGCCCCCCACTCTCAACATACACACAAACACGCTAACTCTCTCAAAATCATCCACCGCAAAACACACACGCACACATCTATTCATAGACAAATGAACATCCACCTATCACATAAATACACTCACATACTGCAAACACGTAAACTCTCTCAGGATACCCACCCCAAAACACACGCACACACATTCATTCATAGAGAAATGAACATGCACCCCATGCACCCATCACATAAATAAACTCACACACACATACCTCTCCAAGGCTGCTCCTGTGCTTGCTTCCACTCTCCCCCCATCCCATTTCTCTAGGCAAATGATGGGGATTTTTACATTCACCTTGAAAATATTCTTGGTGGTAGCAAGGGGTTGCAGAGAAGGGGATTAGAAAAGTACAGGATAAGACCTGGGGGAGGAGAGATCCTAACAGGTGGAGGGCAGTTTTGGAAAAATTCTCAGAAACTTGTAACTCCCAGGGTAAAACTGTCCCACCCGCTGCTCTGCCTGCTTTTTGTCCTCTGACTGCACCATCCAAGAAGAAGCCCAGGATCATTGTGCGGGAGCCGGAAGGGGTTTACAGATAGAGTTTTGGTAAGTGTGGATGTCCCACCAGAGGCAGGCCTCAAAATTGCCTGAAATGGGCCTACCGAGGCCTGCAGAGGCCGGCTGAAGCCATCTCCGGACTCCTAGAGAGCCATCGCCATAGCGACGGCCCTCTAGGAACCCAGAAATGGCTTCAGCAGGCCTCGGAAGGCCGAAAACAGAAGTGCCTGGCCAAAACGGGCTTTTGGGGGGCTAAATTTCCAGATTTGGCCCCCAAAAATGGTTTTTCCCCCGGACGTGGATTTGCTCACCATTTTCCAGGTATGTCCGGACAAATCCGGGTGGATGGACACACTAATTGAGTCATTGCTAGATAATATAGCCTGGCAGCTATCTATGCTTGCTTCCAAGTGAGCATCCCTGGCCAGAACTATACCTTGTGTCAAATCATTATGAATGTGGAATAAAAAACAGGAAACCACACTATGAAATGTGGATTGTGCCCCAACAGTTATCTGTTGACTGCATTACTGCTATAAAGCAGTAGTGTAGATTTAGATGTGAATTAAGATCTCCTGACGACCCCTCCCCCCATGAGGAATAGCAGAGGGCTAAAAAACTGAGAGCCTTCTCAGTAGTGGCCCAAGGAAGTTTGCCTCTTAGCCTTCCCACTGACCTTTAGAAAGAAACTGAAAGAGATCCTTTGTTTAATGCCTGTTGCTGTCATTTTCAACTAAACAATCCTTTTTCATGATGTTATTATGATATGTGTTAGCACTCTACGTTAATTGGCTTGGACATTGTTTTATTATGTCAAACATTTATTGCAAACCAATTGAGAGCCTTGCTATAAAGCAGAGAGATCTACCAAGTGCTCTCATAACAATGTGGCACAAATTGAAAGGGTATAGTTCATGAAGGCTTCACTGGATTTTTTTTTCTTGGCCACTATAAGAAGAGACAATTGAAGCTGGCTTCACAGCATCAGTTTCAGAAGTAGATGCCCTATTTGTCCAAGAGCATCATTCTGCCCTTACTTTTTTGCACTTTGTCACATTTTTATTCACTTCCAGGCAACAACTAATAATTGAGCCATCTAAGTCCATGAACATTCTTGGTCCATGAACATTCATGTGTATATTTATCATTCAGTGCTCACAGGTAATAGAGAGACTTTCCAATCGGTTCTGATGTCAAAATTCAGCTACTAATGGTATTTAATCTTCACTGCGCATGCTTTCTCTCTCTAGACATACCACATCATTTCAAGCTGGAAAACACTGTCTTTATCTCCAATTACATCCATAGGTTCACATGGTAATATTTTTATCAATGGCTCAATTCGGACGACACGATAGTCAATGGTGGGGTAATAATCAACTTTACAGTTGTTCATCTAGGGGGTACTCCCCACACAACATGGTAATAAATAATCAACTGTGGTGTGGATTAGGTTCAGCACTGAGTTGACTATGGCAGCATTCAGATAACACGATAGTCAAAACAACTGACAATTGTTTCCCCCACACCAGTTGTTTATTGTGTCGTCCGAATTGAGCCTTTGTCTCTTTTCCAAGTTTAGTTTACAGAACAATGTGCTTCAGATATGCCACTATAACTCTGACTAGGCTGACCTCTATCACTCTCTATGTTTTATAACTCCCTGTAAAATGTTTGCAGCAACTTGAGGTCCTAGAGATCCCTTTCTTAAAAAACAAAACATAGGCATGTGTCTACACCAAGCAGGATAAAACACTTTGAAAGTGGTTTGAAAATGGTATATGGGATGTGTCATGGGCCCCAACAGTTGTCAATGACACCATAAACCATTATAAAGCAGTAGTGTAGATCCTGCCTTGGTGATAACATTTATCCAGGTGTCTTGAAGAGAAATTTGCAAAAGTTTGCAAAACACAAAAGTTTGTTTTAAAGGAGACCACAAAGTAAAAACTGGAGATGCAAAGTGCCATTTCAGATTTTGGTAGGAAAGTTCTCTCTCTGTGTGTCTCTCTGTCTCTGTCTCTGTCTCTCTCTCTGTCTCTCTCTCTCTCTCATACACACATACACACACACACACACACACACACAGAGTTCAATTCATAGTTGAACTCAACAAACCTAGCTATTGTCCGCCATGGAAAAGCAGAAAATCGTTCTATTTGTTCCGAGCAATATAAAGACCAAACTGGATCTATGCACCCCTACCTTCTTCTGACTTGTTACTTCTAACATACCTTGAGAAATGGTATGCCTTTGAGAACACAGCCCTATAGGACTTCAGAGCCTTCAAGTCACTCCTGAACACAAGTTCTCTGAGGATCACAAGTTCTTGGTAGATGGAGGGAGGGGGGATGATCCCGGACTTTCCAGCTTCTGGGATTGTCGCTCTCAGTGCAAACAGGAAATGCGATGTCCCAGAGGGAAACGGGAACATTGCGCCCACCATTTTTTTAAAAAAATGGAGCAAGGAGTGCATTTGTGCTCCAGCAAAAATTGTAAGTAACCCCCCCACCCCGAAATCTGGCCCCAAACCTCAACCCTGCCATCCCAGGGGTGGCAAAATTGCTGCTTCCCCTCCCCTGATGGGCACAGAGCTGAGCAATGTGGCTCCATGCCCTTTTCTCATGCCGCACTTACGAATAAGCAGGCACCAGATGGGACAGGCACCCACACCTCCCGTGGTCTCAGGATGGCTCTGGGACCGCTGGAGGAATCGAGTTTTCCAAGAGTTTCTTTATCCCTGAGAAAACCCGTGCCTGTCTCCCCCTGAACCCGGAAGTCCCTGTGCATCATTTGGACACCCAGGGAGCACCCAGGGAAGGTCCCGGGGAAAATCCCCAGTGTGGAAAGGGCCTGAAACCCAAAGGGAAGGGACTCTCCACTCACACACAATCCTATGCATATCTGCTTAGAAGTAACCCATAATGAACTCAATGGGACTAACTCCCAGGTAAGTGTGTATAGGACTGTATCCTCACTCTGTCTAAATGGCATTGTGGGAAACAGAGCCATTGCACTATCCAAAATACTTCATAATTATGGTATATCGAAGCAAGGATGCATTGGGAGAAGTGTCAGTAGTAAACCATTATTACACACTGTGGATAGAACTGGCTGCCTTGCTGTGAACAAATACAGAAATTAATTCATTTCCCAAGGTAACGCATCTGAGCAAACATCAATACCAAATGTAAACTGCACTTCTAATAATATGGTAAGACGGGTCATGTTCCCAAAGATATCACAGCAGTTGGGAGTTATGACTGAGACCTGAGGAGCAATAGTTCACAAAACAATCTAGCGTTTAGAAAGTAGACATAGCATACCACGGGGGAGAGATAGACTATTTCTTCCCTCGAGGAGGGATTCTTTAACAAACTGGATAGGAGGAATAGTGAAGGTACAGTTTACAGCCTCTCCAAATTCTCTTTATTTATTTATACATCTTTACCCTACCTTACAAATAGCTATTTTCAATGCAGTTTGCAAACTAATATCATGCAAGCCATTCACAAAACATCACACAATAGGAGGCAGAAGAAAACACACATGTACAAAGACATCAGCAGAATCTAAAAGATCCAAATAAACCCATTTCCACTTGGCACTATAGATGCCAGCAACGGTTTACTGAAAAAAGCTTGCCAATGAATTTTGGAGGCTCTTAAAAGCCTACCTAAAGTCCAAGGTGAACTGTCATGCTGATGCCTGGGCCGGCCCTACCATTTGGCAGAATGAGGTGACTGCCTTACAGTCATCCAATTGATCATTGTTTTGTTGCCAAAACAAACATTGATTTAAACCCTTATCTAGCACCTATGACTTACCCCCATTTTTACTCTAGAGTAGATGCAAGGGCCCCAGTCTTAAAAGTCCCCCCTAGACCCCATGCTAGAGCCTGGTTGGGAACCCTGCACCTACCCTGGAGTAAAAATGAAAAGGACTTATATGCTAGATAGAAATTTAAAGTAATGTCTTTATTTTTACCACCAATAAAGGGTAAAAATGTGTTTGTGGGATTTTCTCACCTCAGGTGACTTGGCCGGCCTTAGGTACTACACTTGTGGGGAGGACACGCCATTTGCTGCTCTGCCTCGGGCAGCAAAGTATCTTGGCCCAGCCCTGGCTGGTACACTTTGCATCAACACATTTGGTGACCCATGGGGCATGGAGTTTTCCCAGTGGCTACATTGCAACTGCCTTGCATTGACTTCGGTATACATATTAGGAAAAATGAATTAGGAAAAAATAACCAGTTATAAATACATAATCAGGATGCTTCACTCAGGATTAAGGGACTCCGATTGACAGTGGCCTCCTCCACACGAGACGTTTAATGAGCCTTGAAGGCTCATTAAAAAATTTACCTCCACAAGCACGGAGCGCAAAACGGGCGTACAGGCGCATTATCTCCCCGATAATGCGCATTTTCGAACGCGCATTAAATAGCGACTTTTATTTTGCTCCGGCCGTTAAAGCGCATTTTTGCGGTGTGAACAAGCGATTACGCGCATTAACTGTTTGTAAAGCGCTTTTTGGACATGAATTAATGCGCTTCGCCGCCTCTCGCCGCCTCCGGTGCAGAGGGATTAGGAGTAAAAGCGCCTCCACGATAATGCGCATAATCACGGAACCGGGCGCAAAAGCGCATCCTTGTGGAGGGGGCCAGTGTCATCAGATGAGTGTTTTATCACACGCTCGTTACTGCCCACTCATGGTTTCTCGTGGGTCCTTTGGGTGACACCGTCCCCCTCCCATGTGTCTCTCGCTCCTTCTGGCCTTCTTCCCATCACAAAATAAGACCCTGGTGAGTTTGACTTATTTTTAGAAGTGAAACTTGCCATGATCTCCTGCTGTGTGCAGGAAAAGCGGCATGATAAAAACACACACTGAATGGGCCGTATGGTCCCCAACATTTTTGCTTTGGAGCTTCAGGGGGAACCCTGGGAAGCCTGTGCAGTGGCTTCTGCATCATATAATCGACGCGGCGCCACCACACACCCACCCTGGGGCTTTCATCACATGTAGACAGCACCCTGGAAATAAAACAGTTTTGCATGGAGCCTGTTCTAAACTGCACCTCTCCTCTTGCTTCTTGCTCCTACTTCCTTCCTGCTTGCTCTATCTCTCCAAAGCAATCACTCCATCTAACCACTTCCAGTGTGTTGCCTTCCCTCACCCAAGTTAGCTATTTCTGCTGGGCTATATATCCTTTCCACAGAGCAGTCTCTGTCGCCACAAGGATGTTGACCCTTCTCTATAAGCAGGAGCATCCCAAGAGCAGGATGAAGAAAAGGGGCTCCTGTTGAATAGCTACTTCATGGCCATCCATCCTATTAAGATATATATTTGCCTGTGATCTTAGGACAAGGTCTGCATGGATAACTTTACCTTGGTGACATTTGCTCACATGTAGGATGCTTTAGGCTGCAGTTCTAAGACCACCTAGCTGAAGCAAATTTTGCAGAAATCAGTAGGACGTATTCCAAGGGCACTTGCTTGGTGCCCAACCTGCTTTCTGCCCCTTCTTCTACAAAACATGAAGAACTGTTTGGGTAACCCTACTGCTGTCCTCATGGTGTCTTATTTTAATGCAGCCTTTATAAATTAGTCAATGTACCCATCCTTTGCCGCTGGAAATTAGTTCCTGAGCACAAAATGTAAGGCATACATGAAATGAGTACCGATTGAAATTCATGTCTTCTCTGTGCAATGGGACATTATTATTATTGTTATTGTTATTGTTATTTACATTTATATACCACCCCATAGCCAAACCTCTCGGGGCGGTTTACAAAAATTAAAAGACTGAACATTAAAAAGTCGATATACAAAATTTAAAACCATAAAACATAAAAAACTACTAATATTTAAAACATTTTAAACTTTCAGCCTGGCCATTGATGGGCCATCATTCCCATCAATGTGCTTTTGATCAGCTGAGCTGTTCCGCAGGTCCATCTGCCCAGACATTTCATTAAGTATGATTGCATTGTTAATAGGGATGGGTTGAAACAGCTCAAAGTGCCTAGGATTGCAGCAAAATGGAGAGGGCCATTTCACTTCAGCCCCAATTATAAATGAAAACAATGAGCATGACCCAGCCAAATGACTCACGTCGAAGTCTCTCTGATTGCAATGGGCTGCATTAAGCAAGTGCTTAAACCTCTCCCGTGGAAATAAATGTGACTCAGAGGTGGACTCTACCCATTAATGCTGAATAATTTTGGTTGTGTGCCCATTATTTCAAATTGTCCAAAATGCAAATACCTGTATGCAAGATGCAGGTAGTTGCCCAAACACTCTAATTGCTGTGCCCTTTTAATGTGCAAGGCTCAATCCTCTCCTGCTGGTGGGTACAGCTCCATTAGTGATCATGGTGATGTTCAAAATCATATGACAAGAGTAATGAAGGCAACAAAAGCAACACAATATTTCCAGCAATCTCCTGCATTAAGTGAGAGTCGATATATATATAGATATATAGATATAGATATAGATATAGATATGTGTGTGTGTGTGTGTGTGCGCGCGCACGCGCGTGCGCACATGCGCATAGATGTAGATGTGGCTATCTATCTATATTCAGATAGATAGATAGATAGATAGATAGATAGATTAGATAGACCTTAATTGAAACTCCCTATGTGCTTCTGCACAGAAGCTTCCCATTGTAACGCGGTACTGAAAAGTGTTCCTGAATCCTGAAGTCCTCGTGTCCTTGTAGTTCCAGTGGAAGCAGTGCAATTACTTGCAGGCATTTAAGAATTGTAGCCTAGATGAAAATATTGGAAGAGGCTTTAAAACATATGTGGGAATTTACTGCACAAATGCAGACAAAGCCTAAGTAACAGGTAATGTTTCTTAATTAGACATGCTAATCCGTCTTTCCCAAAACCCAGACACGTTCACTGCACATTCATGGCAAGTCCTTCAGCTTAGTCATTGGCAATCTTCTTATAAAGATCAGCTGAGACAACCCAGCTGTGTCATGTTCTAAAGAGATTCCAGGTAATGAATGAGAAGTAAGCTCTTTTCGGAGACATACAGAGAGATTATTCAGATGCAAACCGTTTTATTTCCAGAGGGGTTGGAAATAAACCCCATGGAAGCAAACAGGATTTGCTTTCATTTCCAGTATAAAATAAAGGGTTCTTCCCCCACCCCTTTTATCAGTGTTATTTGGTAAGATGTTGGCGGGCAAGCTTGGCCTCAGGTAGAGAGCCAGCAGCCTTATATAATATCAAACCTCGGTCATTAAAAATGAAATCAGGACATGATCTTAGCACTGATCACGAGCCCCAGGTAGACTGAGAGCTAATCCCTGCACAGTCTGGTTTGAATAAGAGTGCATATTTAAGACATGATGCAATGTTCGTTTAAAAAAAACACCTACCCCAATAATATATTCTATTTCCAATCTGCAGGGGCAAAGTGCCTATGTTTATTTAGCCAAATGTGACAGAAGCAGGGGAAAGGAAGCGACAACCTCTAGTCATCTCTTCCTCTGGACGGCTGTGTGGATTGGGCCCAATGGGAGAGGGCATGCGAATAGTAAGTGGTGGCAGCATTGAGGAGGAGGTGGTCCCACTCTGAGGAAGGGCACACTGGGGCACCTGGCCCAAGGGCCCTCCAAACTCTGAGCCTGGCATTGGCCTGCTGTGACACATCAGTGCATTCTCCAGGGTGGCCACCTCTGCATCACCAAAGATGAGGACAAAAGAGGAGTGCTGATTTATATAATTTGCATATGATGAGGTGGTCATAGGCTGACCAGATAAAATCCAGGTCAGGGCTCATGTAACTTTAACAATTGTACAGAAAAGGGAATTTCAGCCAGGGTCATTTGTATGCAATTAGTTCCTGGTGAAATTCCCTCTTCATCACAACAGTTAAAGGTGCAGGCACTATATTAGAGTGACCATATACAAAAGAAGGCAGGCCCCCTGTAACTTTAACTGTTGTGATGAAGAGGGAATTTCACCAGGAACTAATTGCATACAAATGACCCTAGTTGAAATTCCCTTTTCTCTACAACTGTTAAAGTTACATGAGCCCTGACCTGGATTTTATCTGGTCACCCTAAGTGGTGATGGCCACCAATTTGGATGGCTTTAAAAGGGGTTAGACAAATTCCTGGCGGAGAAGGCTATCACTGCTAGTCCTGATGGCTGTATGATACATCCAGTATCAGAGGCAGTAGGCTTATGTATACCAGTTCCTGGAGAACATGGATGGGAAGCTGCTGTCACGCTCATAACTTGCTTGTGGGTCTCCTGTCGAGAGCTGGTTGGCCACTGTGTGAACAGAATGCTGAACTAGATGGAATGCTGGACTAGAATGGTATGATCCAGCAGGGCTCTTTTTATGTCCTTATATGTATATATGCAAATTTAGAACTAATTTCTATTATTTCAATAGAAATGCAATACATCTCCCCATAGTGGGGAAGATGTAATCCAGTGCAGGTTGGTGGCTCTGATGTCAATGGGGCTGTGAATGCATTCTGGGGTTCAGTGAGAACCAGTCAGAAGGTGGTCCCAGCTTACGGACAGGCAGTATTGGATCCTACCTGTAATTCTGCATGGCAGCCCTCCAAACTCATCACAGCGGTAGCACGCTGTGATGAGTTTGCACAGTATTTTGAAGATAAAGTCGCTCAGATTAGTCTTGAATTGGACACCACGCTTAATGCAGCTCCGCTAGTAGAGGCGTTCAGAGCACCGTCTGGTCCAGTTTTATTGGATGAGTTTGAGTTACTGAGTCCTGAGGATGTAGACAAGGTGCTTGGCCAAGTCCGGTCGACCACTTGTGTGCTTGACCCTTGCCCATCGTGGCTAATTACATCAAATAAGGATGGGACCGCCGACTGGGTCCAGGAGATTGTAAATGCCTCCTTGAGAGAGGGAGTGGTGCCAGCCTCGTTAAAAGAGGCGGTAATCAGACCACTCTTGAAAAAGCCTAACCTGGACCTGGAAGATGTTAACAACTATAGGCTGGTGGTGAACATTCCTTTCCTGGGCAAGGTGCTTGAGCGGGTGGTTGCAGGACAATTCCAGACACTCTTGAATGAAACAGATTATCTAGATCCATTTCAATCGGGTTTCATGTTACCTGGAGTTACTTAAAATAAATCTCAGATAGTAAGGAGGGAGGTACAACTCGATTTTATTAAAAGAGAATCAGCGCGCTGAGACGGAACCCTGTTGCCTCATGGCCAAAATACAGAGGAACCGCCCCTAACCAACATAGACAAAGGTTTTTACTCTCTTGGCATGAAAAGAAACACCCTTCTTGTGACGTACGTGTCTAGAAACTTCTTTCAACTAAGAAATAGGGGAGGGGGAGAAGAAATAATGTTCTTTTTGCAAGCAGTTTACAGAGATGCAAGCAGCAAGGTCATTTCAACATACCAAAGAAGAGATAGCTCAGGGGCCTCTGGCCGGCAACAAGAAGAACAAAGGATTCTTTGACTTGCTAGCTCCTCTCATAAAAATTCTTTGACACCTTAATGTTTCTGCTATCACCGGTGAGATCATCTGCCCTGCTAAGACTCTTCAGGATTTACATAAGATTTGTTTTACAACTTACTTGATCTCAATTTAGGGGTTTCAGGGCACAGAGGCAGACATTAATCAATTCTTTCTTTTCTTTTTAATTTCATGTTACATTCCACATTCCCCTCTTTAAAGAACTAATTTAAACTTTACATTGGTTCTTTATCATACTTAAAAAGCATAAAGTTACAGAAAAACAGAAAAATCACTGTTAGGTACATTCGCCCTGTCTATAGTCATTCTTTACTCTTAGTGCCTCAAAAGCAGCTAGCAGGATCCAGAGCATGTGCAGAGTGCAAAGCAGGAATTTGATACATTCTTAACTGCGTCTAATTTTCTACTTCTTCATGTTTTACATCTTCTTGCATAGCTAACGATACATAATGAGAATATATTTTGCGTTCTACAATGGAATTCACTATTCGTGTTACCAAAGCCATAAAACACGGGATACAGCAAGGCAAAATGCAAACCAGAACCACAACCAAACAAAACACTAAAAATGCAGTTTTAAGCCATCTGAGATTTGGAAGCCACGATGTGATCCAATCAAAACTCCATCCATTCCAATCTTGGACCGGCACATGAGCTACTTCTTTTATGTTTTTTGCTAAGCTTTTTATAACTTCTCCATTGTCATCTATTTGAAAACAACAATCAGAGAAATTCAGGGCGACACAAAGTCCGCCCTGCGCTGCCAATACATAATCTAATCTCAATTTTTAATTGTAAAGTAGCTGTTCTGAGCTGTGTTAGTTGGGTTGCGATTAAATCTAAAGCATCAGCTGTGTGATTGGCCATGATTTCTACTACTGCTTGTAAACGTATGAGTCTATTTGTCAAATAGTGGCTGGTCCTGCCGCCTACGTTGGATTCCCAGGTAGCAGGACCTATCCATTCTACTATGCGTTCAGCCGGCCATTCTTCACTTCCCCATTTCTGATTTCCTCCTCCTGCTATGCTTTTTAGATCTAAAGATCTCTTTTTTCTCATATATATGTCAGGGGAAGTGTCAGGGGAAACCATCCACAATCTTGGAACCACAATTCCCAAATAACAACTTCCTTTCCAATTTTGAGGTAATTGTTTGAAAGCCTATTCCCCGCAAATCTACCACAAGTGGTGTTTGTGTCCTTTGTCTCTGGACAGGAGGAGAGCGAGGGTCAGGGAAATCATTGAGGCAGGCCTTTCCATACGGACCCCACTACTGTAGTGGGTGCAGTTCCTCCCCCAAGTATGCATCCATTCTTTACCCAAAGAGCAGCCACAATATTTAAAAAACACTCTTTTTAAAATGTTACAATTCCAGGTTCCTTCCCTGGGGGCTACTTGGTCAGAATACCAAGTCTCTTGACATTCTGACTTGCCTACAAACATCCCAGAACCATTTTGTGAAATGCAAATTTGTCCTGACAAGGGAACTACTTTGAGGGCTCTGCTGGAATTATAGTGTGCATATTTGAAAGGCACCTCTTGAAACCCCCAATCTGCCACAATCCCTGTTCTGTTAAGGGGGATGGGCAAAAACGGCAGTCCATCTTGATGAGATTTGGGAGTCAGTGCACAGATTACACAAGATTTATTATTATTATTGAGTACTGCTGCTGTTTGCTTCACGATTTGAATCCACAGATTTGGTTCTTCTTTTTCTACAGGTTTACTCAAACATATGGCTATCAGGGTTAACAACCAAAAGAGGGAGCACATTTTGGCGAGATCTGCCAAGAAACTGTTCTGGTCTGAAACAACACACTATTGTTATTCCAACTACAGCTAATGCTATGATCAAAACTATAATCAGTGGCCCATCAATCATGACATAAAGTTCATTTAGATAGTCCAATGTGATGAATCTTCGTCAGAGGAGGCTGTCAGCTTCCGGTGTGACAGCTCCTTTGAGCTGATGCTTTCTTCCCTCTCTCTCTCTCTCTCCACAGAGTGTCAGCTCTCGGTAAGGGGGGTCGCTTGGGTCAGGCAGTCGCTTTAAGATTCCTTCAGTTTAACCCTTAGAGTTCCCTTCACTGGGCTGGCCTTCCACTGTCCCAGTGCCTCAGCACGTTTTGCTCTGCTTTAATGTGTCCAGGATTTAAAACCAAAACATTTAATAGCAGTTGGAGTAACCAGCATTACTTGGTGCGGGCCTGATCATCCTGGTTTTAAAGAATCTGTTTTCTACTTTTTCTGTAAGAGGTAAGGCTCTTTCTAGTTTAAATTCTTCCTTACCTCTGCAATGCACTTTGCCTATGGGACTACTGGGAGGGCTACCATTCATGGCCTCAAAAAGGAGGTCAATTTACTCTTTACTTTGGGAGTGTTTGGCATCCCGATCAATATCTATGGCAACAGCAAACTCTAGTCAGTAGGTCTCCAGTAGTTCAGTTTATTTTTCTCAACTTGCAGTCTCCACTCAATGCTTTAGAGACCTCATTGTCTCTCACACTATCAACGGGTGCGCTTCTGAGTTCAGCTGTAGTGGGAGCCCGTGGGTGTATTTCTCTGGAGCGTCTTCACTAGAGTCTCCTGTCAGCTATTTTCGGCTCTCCAATCTCTCCTGTCTCTGGTGTGAGGATTTGCTTTGATTTCTCTCTTCTCTGTAACATATAATTGGAAGGGTTTGGACAGGTTGGGTCCATGTGCTAGCTGATGCTTTAATTCTTCAAAGCCTCTTTGTTGCTCTGTGCCCCAGATAAACATGGTCTGTGTCTTTCCCTTCCGTTGCTTTATAGAGTGGCTGCCCATGTGTAGCATAATCTACGATCCAGAGCCGACAGTAACCCACCATTCCTAAGAAGGCTCTCAGTCCTCGCCTTGTGGCGGGTGGTGCAATATTACAAATTGCTTGCACTTGCTCTGGCAACAGGGCTCGTTTCCCATCTTCTCTCTGGGATTCACACACTCTCTGGAACATCTGTCAATTCAATCATGGGGGGCATAATGGCTATCGGCTGGCCACTTCTTTCTCATAACAGCTTATACTGCCATCCATGTTTGGCATGGATACTGTACAGACATCTCTTTCGTGTGGGACCTCGAACTCGAAACTTCTGTCTCTCTCAAAGGTCAGTCTTGCTTGGAGGTTCTTGAGTTTGCAGGACTGGTGTGTACAGAATTAGCTCTTCCTCTTGGGCTCAGCCTTCTGGTTTTATTTAGCAGTATCAGACAATACATTACTGCTACTTTTCGCGTTTAGGGTCACAGCTTCTGACAGGGCTTGTCCTTTTGGACTTTCTTATCTCGTAAGCCCTGGCACTATGACTTCCAAAACTATGCCTTGCAGGCAGTATGTTTATGCTAATTCTGTCAGTCCTCCTTAAATTTCTCTGTATCGTTTCTTCTTATTGCTTTCAATGGGGGGTAAGGTTAAACGCTCTTCTCTGGCAGACTCTGCTCCAGCTCAAGGCTTTAACTCTTTCTGCTCTCTTCTTGCATTCTTGCTTTCTGTTGCTTCATTTTGCCAAGGAGCACACAGATCTAGAAAACCTTTGAGTAATCCCATTACTCCTGGTCCACCTTAAGGAATTCAAGCAAACAGTCTGCATTTCTCACACAAGTTGCATTTTCTACACAAGTGGGGTTTGCAACTTGACTCTATAGCTTTAATCTTGATTTGTTTTTTCTTTTAAAGTCTTAGTTATTAGTTCAACTCTCTCTTTTAGCAAACTGGCTTTTCTAACACTTTGGCATTCCTAGCTTGGGGTTGTAATTTCTCGATAGGCTCAGGATTACAACCAGAGATCTTCTTCACGTCATGATTTTTGTTGCCAGTATAGTTTGCTTCCTTTACTGCGTTCGCTTCTTTCTGAGCTTCAGTGATAAGTTCAGAACATCATCTTTTTCAAGGGAAAGTCCTCATTTTCTAACAGCCTTCCCAGCTGTTTGCCATGTATAGCTTCTCTAGCTGCTCACATATAGGGGCTAAGTTTGGTGCGCTCAACCTGTTGATTAGACCTTTCTCTGTTTAATTAATTTTCCCCTCTTTTTGGTATTTAGAGCCTCTTCTGACCTTCGAGTCTGATGGGGAATAATTTTTGTAGCATCTGGCCCCTGTGCTTCTGAAGTCATGGGCTGTGTCTTTTTCTTTCTTTTCACTTTCATCTCTTGCCACACTGAAGTTTGCTAAACTTCTCGCCTTTTCTCCTATAGCCAAAATCCAATTCCTCTTGGTCTGCATTCATCTCTTGTCTCTCAAGGAGTCGCCGTGGTCTTCGGGAGTTACCACTGTCTTCACAACCAATTTCTGGCACCTGTTGCTCCGGTTTCTCCGTTTGCCGGTTGCGCAGTCTTGTCTCTCTCTACTCTGTGCACGACTTCATTTTTACAGTCTTTTCATTTTCTGACTTTTAAACTGCACGTCTGGGCTTGCTTCTAAAACTCTCTCTCTCATCTGGAGTTCTTTCTGTATGTCTCTGTAGTTTGACTCACAAAGGACATGTTCACTGTACGTCTGTTGGCAGCCTCATCTGGGTCCACTGGGGAGTATTGTCGATAGGCTTCTTTTAGTCCTTCCATAAAAGACCTTGGGGATTCTTTTGGACCCTGCATCACTTCAGCTACTTCAGACGTATTCATAGCTTTCCTGGCTGCTCTCTGAATCTCTCTTGTGGTCAATTGGCACAACTCTTGACGCCTCTACTCATGGTTCACATTATGAGGGTCTCATTGGGGATCCTTCGTGTCTTATCTGCAGCTGCTAGATCTCTCAGTTGTTGCCCCATGGCCTGATGTAGGCGCCCTCTCTCTTCTGTACCATACAGAGGGCTTTCTAAGACTCTTAGGTTCTGCCATGTGAGACTATACGTGTCTATGGCATTTTCTCACAAATCAGCCATTTGTATGGGGTCTTCAGTCAGTGATTTCAGTGACATTTCATCTGGGGTAACTGCATTGAGATCTATGGGAACTGGGTTCCGCCACTCTTGCACCTTCAATGTTGCTTGAAGCACAAGTTTCAACTTTCTTCCCTGTTGCTGAGTGCGTTGGCCGTGAAAACGCTGGGGCGCTAGTTTGAGTAGCTTCTGGTGACTCAGCAACCAGTGGGGCGTCGGGGCAGAATGGAACATTGTTTGAGGGGATGGCAAAATTGGATCTCAGCATCACCTTGCCACTTTCCAAACTACATAGTTATACACACCATGCAGGGCTTCAAAAGGACGCAGTCATCGGGAAAACTCTTGTCTTCTAGCCCCTGCTCTCGCGTCTGCATACTTTTACTTCTCCTCCGCTGACATCGCTTCAGTTGGAGGAATGCTAATGAGAACAGCCGTTGCCGCTTCCATCAATGCTCTGGTCAGGGGGGGGATTCTCAGCTGCTAACTTTGAACAATCTCGTTTGAGAGTTTTTTTTTTTTTTTTTATTACTTTGCCATAAAAACACCTCTCACTTTGCAGCTTAGTTTCTGAGCATTGGTCGTGCTGCCTACTTCGCTGGATTCAGCTCAATGGGGGCATTGACTCTTCACCTCTCTCCTCGGCTCCCGATCTGCTTCCTCTTTGCCAAAGCACTCAATCGGTCTGCCATCTGCGCTGCTTTCACTGCCATACTGGAGTTCTGACATCATCTCTCTTTCTGGGTCCCTGTCCCTGCTTCTTTGCACGCCATCTCGAACCAGGGGAGAAGCCATTGCCCGCTGCAATGCCTCTTCTTCCTTTGTATACATAAACTGCATACATTTACTGAGCCTGCTCTCTCTGCAGGTCTGTCTCCTTTACTCGGGAGACGTTTCCCTGGCTTCCTGCTTCTATTTTTCTCTTCAGCCCGTGGGGCTTGGAGACTCGGCTGGTTAAGCCTTTTTGTAGACTGGCGTGTCTGCACTGGTGAAGCTTGTATACGCACAGGCTTCGGGATACAGGATTGGGACCATCTCTCATGCTGCTCTCTTTGCACACAAATCTATTAGGACATTGTGCCATTGTATGTCAGGTGGCAGTCTGTTGAGGAGGGTCCTCAACCAGTGGAGTCAATGGTTCTACTCTTGAGTTCACAGCGCGTAGATCATGTACTGGTTTGTACTGGCCTGAGTCTTTCTTTTCAACTGGATACAAGCTGATGGACTTGGTTGGGGTGCTTGCAAAGCTGGCTATATGGTGGCTGTGGCGGTGACAATTCATCTTCCTCATCCTGGGCAAAGGCTCTGGGGAGTTTTAACTCTTTCCTTGACTTGCGTGCCCTCACTTTTCTTCTCTCTGCCTCTAGGGACCTCTTCATCTGGGTGCCCTCTGCTTTTAAGGCTTTTTTTCCTCTTTTAGGCATTCACTGTACTGGCATCACCAAATTGGCTGTGGTGCATGCCTGTTTACAAGGATTTCTTAGCCACGCTGGCCTTTCTTGATAATTAGTGGGCTATTGATACAGGAACTGATCAGGATGTGGAACACTCACAATGATTGGTAGGCTTCCTTAAAATTTTCTTCTATCTAAGTTACACCTCTCTTCTGCCTTCTAAAAATCACTCTGACTTGGCAGATCTATTTGACAAACAACGTCTCAATACATGTGGGTCTAACTCTTCTCTACATTCTCTTGAATCCACTTTCAAGATTAACTACCCCTCTCTTGAATCTTTCCTCAAAATTATCTACCATACACTGTAGTACAGACTGAGTCTTTGAGTTTCTCCCACCCATTATGATTTTCACAGAGACGTCATGCTTCCCATACAAACAAGACACAGAGGGGAAGGAACGGGCTGAGTGGTAAGGGGTCCACTTCAGCTGACACAAAAAGGTATGGACAGACAATCCAGACGTACCCCTCTTTCACGGCCCTGCCTGTCTCCAGGACAAGGAAACGCGTTAGTCAAGGGTCCCACTCTCCAGGGAGAGTCACACTCGTTTTTCGGGTCTCTGCTAATCAGATAACCGTCTCAGCCACCAATCCACGCATTCACCAATCACACTTCCAAACCCTTTCTCCAAGACCACGTCGGGGTAATGAGGTTCAAGCCAAAATCTCCCCCCGGTCTAACAGGATGGCTTAAGTCCTGTTCTCTATGGAGGCCTCCCTTTTTCATACGTTACCTGCCGGCCGGCGTCTTGTTCTGGTTAAGAAAGAAAGAAAGAAAGAAACCCCGTCCTTTTTCACCCGTTCCTGGCTGCTGTACAGCTGGCCTCCAGCAGCCGGCGCTCAGTCCTCTCTCCGCAAAAATGCAGGTGGCGCCATGAGGTGTGATCATCGGCAACAGGAAGCCTTGCTTGTCACAGCTGAAGCCAATTGGGCAGGTAATTCACCGGAATGACCATCCGAGTCGCGGCGCCAGGATATGTTACCTGGAGTTACTTAAAATAAATCTCAGATAGTAAGGAGGGAGGTACAACTCGATTTTATTAAAAGAGAATCAGCGCGCTGAGACGGAACCCTGTTGCCTCATGGCCAAAATACAGAGGAACCGCCCCTAACCAACATAGACAAAGGTTTTTACTCTCTTGGCATGAAAAGAAACACCCTTCTTGTGACGTACGTGTCTAGAAACTTCTTTCAACTAAGAAATAGGGGAGGGGGAGAAGAAATAATGTTCTTTTTGCAAGCAGTTTACAGAGATGCAAGCAGCAAGGTCATTTCAACATACCAAAGAAGAGATAGCTCAGGGGCCTCTGGCCGGCAACAAGAAGAACAAAGGATTCTTTGACTTGCTAGCTCCTCTCATAAAAATTCTTTGACACCTTAATGTTTCTGCTATCACCGGTGAGATCATCTGCCCTGCTAAGACTCTTCAGGATTTACATAAGATTTGTTTTACAACTTACTTGATCTCAATTTAGGGGTTTCAGGGCACAGAGGCAGACATTAATCAATTCTTTCTTTTCTTTTTAATTTCATGTTACATTCCACATTTCAGGCCTGGTTTTGGAACAGAAACTGCCCTGGTCACCCTGTGGGATGACCTTTGCCGGGAGAGGGACAGGGGGAGTGCGACCCTGTTGGTTCTCTTGGACCTCTCAGCGGCTTTAGATACCATCGACCATGGTATCCTTCTGGATAGGTTGTCTGGGCTGGGAGTTGGAGACACTGTGCTGCAGTGGTTCCGCTCCTACTTGGATGGCCGTTTTCAGAAGGTGGTGCTGGGGGATTATTGCTCTGTGCCGTGGCATTTAAGCCATGGAGTTCCACAGGGCTCTATTTTATCCCCTATGCTGTTTAACATATACATGAAGCCACTGGGAGAGGTTATCCGGAGATGTGGGCTGAGATGTCATCATGAGGGCTAACAAACTGAGACTCAATCCAAACAAGACGGAGTTACTGTTAGCGGGTGGTTCGTCTGTCCGGTAAGGTGATGTTCACCCGGTTCTGGAGGGGGTTGCACTCCCCCTAAAGAATCGGGTCCATAGTTTGGGGGTGTTCTTGGATCCAGAACTGTCACTTGAGGCACTGGTGAACTCGGTGGCAAAGAGCACCTTTTACCAGCTTAGGCTAATATACTAACTGCGCCCTTATCTGGACAGAGATAGCCTAGCTACAGTTATCCATGCTCTCATAACCTCTCGTTTGGATTACTGCAATGCGTTATATGTGGGGCTGCCTTTGAAAACAGTCCGGAAACTTCAGCTGGTACAAAACAGGGCAGCCAGATTGTTAACGGGGACTGGCCAATGAGACCATATTACGCCAGTCCTTTTCCAACTTCACTGGCTGCCTATCCAGGTCCGGGCCCAACTCAAAGTGCTGGTACTAACATTTAAAGCCCTAAACGGCTTGGGGCCAGGTTATCTAAAGGAACGCCTCCTCCCATATGTGCCTGCCCGGACCTTAAGATCATCTACAGGGGTCCTTCTCTGTGAGCCCCTGCCAAAGGAAGTGAGGCAGGTGGCCACTAGGAGGAGGGCTTTCTCCGCTGTGGCACCCCGGCTGTGGAATGAGCTCCCCAGAGAGGTTCGCCTGGCGCCTACTTTGTACTCTTTTCGTCGCCAGGTGAAGACCTTTTTATTCTCCCGGTATTTTAACAGTTAAATTAACTCAATTTTAATCCTTGCTGTTTTAAATTTGTATTTTAATCTGTATTAATTCCTGCTGCTTGGTTTTATTCTGGTTGTGTTTTTAGATTGTGGCTTGTTTTATATTTTTAAAATGATTTAATAGTTTTAATTTTTGTGAACCGCCCAGAGAGCTTTGGCTATGGGGCGGTATAAAAATGCAATAAATAAATAAATAAATAAATAAATAAAATACTGCTTGTACAGTTGCACTGTACTGGGCAAACTCACATTGACAAATTGAAGACAGATTAGACAAATGCAACATGCTTATGGCATACACAGCCACACAGTTATTCTTCCAGAAGCAGTTTAGAAATCATAAGTTTTTTAGAACATAGAATTATAAAATAGTAGTTGGAAGGGGCCTCTAAGGCAATCGAGTCCAACCCCCTGCAGGATTCCAGCTTAAAGCATACCTGACAGATGGCTGTCCAGCTGCCTCTTGAATGCCTCTAGTGTGGGAGAGCCCACAACCTCCCTAGGTAATTATCGTAGATTATGATGATGATTTACACTTCTATACCGCCCCATAAAATCAATATACAAATACAAATACAATATACAACAGATATCCATTTGAAAACAACTTTGAACTCTCAGCCAAAGATAGACAAGCTCTCAGCCAAAGATACAGATCCTGTTCTTCATCATTAAAACTCCTTCATCCAGCTACTTTCCCATTTGGTATACAAATGAGCTCCCCTCAAAAGTGGAGGTGATTATTGCCTGATCCTTTTTTCCCCCCTTTTTTCGCAGCCATTCTGGAAAGGAAAATGTTTGCAGCTGTTAACTTGGCACAATGCTTGCCAAGTCTTTGAAACATGGTGCAAATAAAACAATTAAGACACGCTGCTTCGTAAGAACAATGACTGGACCTTTTGTCGGGGAGGGGGGTGTTTTCCTTTCTTCTGTTTTTGAAGTGAGCCCACATAGAAGTCATAAAATATTCCAAAAAAAAACAAAAAAAAACATGGGGTGGGGGGACACCCAGCACTACAACAAAACATTCATCTGCTAATGTCTACCTATCTCCAAAGTCTGTATTCAGTCATACCTATAAGCTACATAGCCTCATCTTTAGTTGTTCATTAAGAAAAAAGATTTAAAGGCATGCTGGTTGCTTGTCGTCTCAATACGAAATACCCCTTTGGGAATCTTAACGTATATTTACAGCAGTTTGAACTAAAGCCCTTTTCTGTGACAACCCAAGCCATACCCAGGCACTCTGCCAAACCCATGAGAGTATGAATTGTCTAAGATGTGTGTGCGTTCATTGGATCATACAGGTTCAACCTATGAGAATCAGAATTGAAAGACCAAATTGGCTTTGTGCAGGGAATCCAGCAATGATCTTTGAAGCTAGCTGCAGGAACTCATCTAGGCTGTCTTGATGGTGCCGGGCACACCGCGCAGCGGCAACTCCCCAACGGCGCAGCACGCATTGACATTCCTTCCAGTGATCTATACCGGAAGGAACGCCAAGACGGCTTTTCCAGGCGGCGGCGTTGGAGATGCCGCACGCATAGCAGCCCAGTGGCATCTGGAGGACCAGCAGGGTCCTCTAAGGTAAGTGTTTTTTAATTTATTTTTTAATTAAGGTTAGGTTTTATTTTATTTAACTTAAAATGGGGGGGAGTACTGTAGAGATTAGAGTAAGGCGTAATTTTTTTTTTTATTTTAGTGTTTAGAATGGGGGGAGGTAGGAGGAGCGGAGGTGGTGCAGCGAGCTTATGGCTCGCTGTTCCATCCCCTTCCCTGCCCAACCCATGGCGACCAATCAGCGGTCACTATAGACTGGGCAGGCCTCCCAGAAGTGGCGGAGAAAAAACGACATATGGCAGAACCCGTCGTCACTTTGCCGCAACCTAAAAAAGTCGCTAAATGCCCAACTTTTTTAGTTTGCGGCAAAGCCCCTTTGCCCCTAGATGGCTTCGGATAGGCGGATGTAACGCAAGTGCCGGCATTCCGAAGCCACAGCGACGCATACTGTCCGTCTAGAGGTACCCATGATCGGTTGTCCTGGGTGTCAGTACAGTCAAGGAAAAAGTGCATCTTCTTTTGGAAGTCTGGTGGCAAGGTATATGTCTTAGGGACATATACCTTCATTGAGTAAAAAAAATGCTGAAGTTTGCCCCTTGAGGGTATATGACATGTACCATGAAAGGGCCAACGTTAGCATTATTTTCACTCAGTGAAGGTCGATCTCTTTCAGACCTCCTTGCTCAGAGCAGTTCTTTAGAGGGGCATGTCTTTCAATGCCCCCCAATTCTACTATCCACAGACACCTTTGTTGGTCTTAAGTGCTCTTACTAAGAGCCTATCTACACACACAGGATATAACACTTTGAAAATGTTTTGAAAACTGTATATGGAGTGTGTCCTGGGCCCCAACAGTTGTCACTACTGCTATAAACCGTTAAAAACCATTTTCAACCGTTTTGAAGCAGTAGTGTAGATAGGTTCTAAGATGCAAATTCAACTAGGGTTGAGCATTTGACTGATTCCTCCATCACAAAAGATCCGGTCAAATATGGTCACGTATTCTTAATTCGCTACTTTGCAGGGTTTGGATCCAGATTTAAGTGATGCAAATAGGCTGAGAAAGGTGGAAGTCCCTGCCCCCTCCTCCCTATGGCAGCCCCTCCAGCTCCCTGAAAAGGCTACACAGAGCGTCATGGGTCCTAGCTGAATAGAGTGATCTGTGGTGTGAGGTGAGGGAGGAAGCTCCCCAAAAATTAGGAAGAGGCACCTTCCGTGAATTGAGCCCTTCCATCCACAGAAGGAATATCCTGGATACAAACCACTTAGAACAACAAAAACGTACTTTAATCATCAACAGGTAGTCAACCCAAATTGTGGTTGCTAGATTTCAAGAGGTTGGTAGGCCTCGAAAGGTTGCTAGGCATCAAGATTTAGTGTCAGTTTCCTGGCATTAAATCTCACAACCTTGGAGACTATTTTTTCTTGTTCAGATTACCATTTTCAGCATTTTGCATGAGATGACGAGGTTACACAACACTTCCACCACTGCTTCTCAGCCTGGTATTTCAAATCTTCAAAATGGGTATTCAGCAACTGAACAATCAAGCCACAGGGTTGTATCCAATCTGGAGAAGTTAGAGAAATTAGAGTTAGGGAGGTTAGAATGGAGAGAGGACTACTAACATGGCTGGGGTTAGGATGGACTCTTGGTCTGATCCAGCATGGCTCTTCTTGTGTTCTTATGATAACAGTTAAAGAAGGAAGTCAGTTAGATTAAGGCCCCCAGCTGATCCCTGCGCACCAATGGTGTGTATTAAGTACTTCTGGGATCACCCTCCCTCCCTCTATGGTGTAGAAAGGGCCTAAGTTAGAGTTTCATTAGAACCATTATTTACTAGTCTATATCAAATGATTACTTGTACTACCGTAGTTTTTATTTTCCACATAGGGCACAACTCTATTGATCCTTTATGATCATAAGCCCCCAAACCTGAAGGCGTCTGATCATCCAATGCAGGGGGCTGGAAGGAGGTCAGGATAACTCGTAACCTGATCTCTCTGGTCTCCTCCCCTCCCAACCCACTGAAATGCTGCCTTTTCCCCATTTCTGAGGTTGAGTTTCCGAGGCAACCAGTACATTTCTCTCTGCGCTGACTGCAAGATCTCCAACTCCCCCTTCTGAGGTTGATGCACTGTCTCTGATCTCGGAAGGATTTTATGAGCAATCCTGTGGTCCCTGGGACTCTCTCCTAGGGACCATAGCATTGCTTTCTTATTGGTTTAAATTCATGAATGTATCCTACTCTATGGGATACTAGGATAACCATGTGCTGGCATTAAATGACATAGCTAAGTATATAAAAGGAGTCCTACTGCTCTCCATGGCTCAGAAGTCAGAAGTCATTTTATTTATTTATTTATTTATTTTGTAGGGCATGGTGAGCTTAGGTGAAGTCCAGACTTAGTGGAGAGGCTGGGAGAATTACCCAGTGACCTCTAAGGGCCAAGAGAGAAATAGGCAACTTTGTGGTCCCCCAGATGTTGCTAGACTGCTATTCCCATCATCCCTAGCCATTGGCTATGTTGATGAGGGCTGGTGTGAATTGCTTTCCTACAACATCTGGAGGCCACAAGTTGCCCACCACTGTCCTAGGGCCTTGGAACATCACAGCAAGGCAGAAATGTCAATGAAATAATTCCCAAAGAAACAGCCCTTTCCGCAACCACAGCCCACCTTAATCAGAGAACGACAGTTCCCGATGGTTGCTGAACAAGTGGACAGCTGTGCTCTAGTTGACAAAAGCCAAAGGAAGATTTGCCACCTGATAAAATAGGCCAGCTTCATCAGCAGGCACAGAAAATTAAGTGCCTGAATAATACTGCTCTTGATGTCAGTATAAAATCTATTTCATTCCAGAGCCACCTACTAATCTCTTATAATTGATCTAAGGCCTATCATGGCAGAGAACTCGGTCTTTTAATTTTTTTAAGTGCCTTTTTATTGCATATGCTTTTTATGCCTTTCTGATCCCCCACCCCCCAACACAGTCCTTTGCCATTTAATTATGACTAACAGCAGGGTTTAAATGCCTTCTGCACTGTATGATTTACACATGGTGATGGATGATGATGAAAATAATCCTGCTTTTTGCATTGACTTTCTTAAACAGCATCAGTGTAGTCAACAAGGTAAGGCTACGGTGGTATGTTTTGGGGCACTACGTTTGAGGAAGTAAACAGATGCAACGGAATGGATCCAAGAGAAAGCTTATACGCATGATAGAAATCCTTTTCAAACAATATGTTGAGTTTGAAAAGGATTCAGACACCTCAACTCACATTCAATCTACATTATGAACAAATTGTATTTGTGTAGGCTTCTTTGAACAATTCTGTACTGTGTTTTCTGCAATATACCAGGGCCAGATCTACACCAAGCAGAATATAACATGTTGAAAACAGTTTGAAAATGGCATATGGAATGTGTCCTGGGCCTGAACAGTTGTCAATACGTTATAAACCATTATAAAGCAGTAGCATACATCCACACATACAGCTTGCATGGAAATAGCATTCAGTTCAATAAACTCTGTCGAATGCACATTGTTTGAAGTCACAGCCAGTGGGTGGGATTCACATGCTATCTCTACATGTTCACACTACACACCATGTGGCATGAAAAGGACTCCTAGATCTAGAAGGGAGGCCTATTAACACAGGGAAAAGGTGAGAGTGCTGCATAAAAGTGGGACATCCCTCAAGGAGGCAGCCATGGCCGGACCACAGGGTGCAAGTCTGGGTTCCTGGGTCTGGAGAGCCCCCAAACAATCCCCTAAACTGGGGCAGCAACTCCTTCCCCTCTCCCTCTAGCCTGGCACCGCTAGAAAAAGTGCCACAGTAGTCAGCCCAGCTAACCAATCAGATGCTGCCTCTGGGGGACACAGCCAAAGAGGGCATAGGAGTGTCATAAAAACATCCCCTTTGCCGCTTCTATGCCCTCATTGGCTTTGCCCCTCCCGGAGTCAGTGTCTGATTGGTTCTGATTGCTGCTATTCAAAAGTAAGCTATAAAAAAAAGGTCAAGCATTTATTGCTCAATAAAAAGAAACAGAAATAACCACTATGTTTGTGAGTGTAAAGAATAAAGGGAGACTTAGGGTAGGTTTTTTTCCAGGTCACTTTACATTATCTCTTTATTTCGGTCTTTAGCAGTAAGTACCCAATCCAGCTCTATTCATCAAAATAACTGCAGAATAAGCAAACTCTTACTTCTTACTGCAGGCAAACGGACATGCTTCTTTATTGCTAGATGGGTAGAGAACACAAACTGAAACTGAAAATCAGACCACAGGAAATTTCAAGGGATGGAGTCTTATACAATGTTCTAATATTTAACTCTTCAAAGGTCTTGTTACAATACAAGGTTCTCCCCCCACCCCACCCCGGATTGCTTAAGTTATTGGGATCATGAAAAATCCACCCTGGGTCAGGGGAAAGCCTTGAGTGAGCAGACTTTTAGGGGCTCTTTCAGATGAGGCGATTCTTGTGCACTTGCCCTGCCTTATTCACTGAATTTTTCACAGGATTCTATCTTAAATGGCTCCTGTTCTTAAAACCAGGTGTCATTCTTTTGACAGAGCTTGTCATGGTCTGTCATGTCACAAATTAAAAAGACGCGCACCCCCCCCCCCCTACAAAAACCTAGAGGCAGGGGAAGCACAGCTCTGATGTGCCCATTTGCCCCTCCCAAGATACAGGGCTGGTTAGCACAGAATATGGCAACTCGTTTACTAACTGGGGGTGCCTCTACAAAAGCGATTTAAAGCTCTTTCAAAGTGCATTACCGATTTTACCTCCACATGAACGGAGCGCAAATCGGGGGTTGAGGCGCTTTTTCTGTCCAATTATGCGCATTATTGAATGCGCGTTAAATAGTGAGTTTTAATTTACTGCGGGAGTTAAAGCACCTGATGACCATGTAAACAAGTGATTCTCCACATGTAAACACCTTTAAAGTGTTTCATACAACCGGTAATGCGCTTCACCGCCTCCTGTGTATAGGGATTAGGTGTAAAAGCGATTGCGAGAAGATGCGCATAATTGGCCAACCGGGCGTCAAAACGAATTCTTGTAGATGGGACCTGGGTGTATGGAACACATCTCACCAGTCTGGGCTCCCAATCTGTTTTCAACACACAATTCATGATTCTAGTTTTAAGTTTTAATTTCCAAAACCCTAAATAGTTTAGGAACTGCATGTCTCTTTCCCCACAAACCCACATAGGTATTAAGATCCTCATCTGAAGCCCCCTTCTGTGGGTTCCTGCTCCATTTGTAGTGAAGTGGGGTGTGACCTCCCCTTCAAAATAGGGACTTTTTTGTTCTGGGACTCTGTACCTCAGGAAGTCTCTCCAGGGACATTTGCCTGGCAAAATCTCTGTTATTTTTTGGGTATCGGGTGAAGACTTCCTTTAATTCATCCAGGCTATAGGAGATGTCCTCTTTGCTATAATCTTATCTGGCAATGTGTTACAAATGTTTATTAAAGTCTATGAGCTCCATCACACCAGCTATTTAGTACACTCTCATCATGCCTGGTGTGCGGATTTGCAGCACTGTACTCACATGATGCCATGCATGTCCTGCTGACACCCCGCCTCTTCTCCAGTCTTTCCTAGAATGCTAAAAGTCTGGATTATTTTCCCTAAGTACATTTAATGTGCCCTAAGCCTCCATGTAGTTTTAAAGGAACTGGGGGCTTGAATGGATTGCATCAGGTCCTGGCAGGGAAAAGCGATCTCTCCCAGCAGCCGGCTCCAAGCCTCAATATAAAACCTAAATCTTGCATCCCAGGCTCAAAAGCGTTTTTTTTAATCATACATTGCCTGAATCTCTGCAGAGACAGGATTGTACTCCCTTGATGCCCCCAAGGAGCCAGACTAAAGGGTCATTCCATTTTTGCCCAGAAGAAAGGCGGTCTGGTTGAAGTACTCATCTGACTGGACCTGACTGGAGGGAGAAAGAGAAGGGGCAGGGTGGAGTGGAGTGGAAGAGCAAAGGAGCAAAGTAGAGAAAGAGCAGCTATTCAGGTGAAAGGGATCACAAATTTGACATGCTTCTGCCTCAGAGGTAAAACAATGTGGAGGGAAACCAGGGAGGGAAAGTAGGTGTGATGGAGGTCTATATATCCTGCCGCCACTGCCACCACCTAACACTTTGTAAACTACTTTAGGAGGTTGTGTACCTGAAAAGCAGTATATAAATGTTTAAAATAAGTAAGAGAGCAATTCCGTAATCCCCTAGAGAGTGCCTTGAGGGCCACAGGATTGTTTGATTTCCTGGCTCCGTGGTCCGAGACTGGGCTCTGACCTTGGAGCTTGCAAACCATGCTTCCATTCCCATCCCCCTCATAGCTGGTGAGCAGAGAACATCCCACCCCTGCCCCTTGTAGCTGGCACGTTTTCCGCCCCCTCCCACTCTCTGCACTCGGAAACCTTATTTATTTATTTATTTATTTATTTATTATGTAAACCTCCCAGAGAGTTTCAGCTATGGGGCGGTATACAAATGTAATAAAATAAATAAATAAATATAAGGCAAGTTTTGAAAACAATAAAATACAATTAGAACAGCAGCATAAAACACTTCAAATAACAATAACCATAGTAAAATAAAAATGGGCATCCATTCATTTAAAATGTGTTTAAAGTCTGGAACTGTAAATACAACCATATTGGAGACAGTATGTGCAGCAAGTGTGTATATCTGAATGAAGGATTCTTGGATTATGTTGTTGGGAGCATACAGCAAAAATTGTAATGATTGCAGCGGGTAGAAGTAGCTGTAGTTGACAAGTTCTCTAAAAAAAGAGGGTCCAGAAATGCCTTCCTGAGAACTGTGTATTGCTGATTCAAATAAAATATTTTTATTACATTAGAACAGTTATATATGAGTACTTTCCCAGGACTGCAAGCTCAAACATTAAAAATCATGAGTCCCAAGAGTAGTAACATTTGCTTTAAAATAATGTAATTCATGAGACATTATATTTGGTGGAAACTGTTACAATGTAAAATATGAACAAGTAATAACAGGTTTACTGTTCTTTTAGTTGATATTTCTTAGTGTGAGACTGTGAGCCTATCTACACTACTGCTTTAAAATGGTTTATAACAGTTTTAAACCGGCTAATAACTGTGAGATATCGTTCAAACTTGTGTCCAACATCACGAGAGCTAGAAACTTGGAATGTTATTTTAAATGAAACCAGAGGTTCTTATGCAATTTGCATAGCTTCAGGAACTGGAACTTTGAGAAAGAATGTCAAGGTTTGGAAGCATTGCTTTCCAAATATTAGTTTTCCTTGTAAGCAAATGATGTAGTTTCCATGGGGGAATTTATTTTATTGGGGGTCAAAGTCTGTGAAACTCTGACAGAAAAGAGATGAGTCATAAAACAATTTGTTGAGTTCAGCTGTGGACCATGTCTACCCTATGACCTAATTGTAGAACTCCATGTTATCACCATGTCCTTGTATTTGTTCCTGCTATTATTACTAAGTGAATAGAGAATTGATCAGGCTTGAGAAATGTGGATGAAAACATTTCCTCACACGTAAATCCAATCAAATGAAAAAGCAGTTAAGGAGCACAAAGAGAAAGTAAGGGTAGGTGGCCTTAATTCTATCATCATGTGCCTGAAGGCTTTTGAAGGACTTACGTGTGTACTAGGCATCATAAAGTGAGCTCAGAATTTTTGAGCAAGAGAGGTCATTCCGCAGCAGCATCTGCTTTTCTCTTTTTAAATATGCTTCCAGTTTTCTTTATTAGCACAGAAGGGATGACCTGCAAACAGTCCAACACTAAATGGGAACAAAGCCCAGGGCTCTCAGCATTGATGCAGCTGCCTTCCAGGCTATATTGATCCCATGCTTTAAAAAAAAAAAAAAGTTGTGTGGAGGTAACTGCAGCAAAACCCCTTACAGAAGTGCTTCCGTTCAGAGCTTTAGTCAGCCAGGAACTGGAGTCTTGTAGCAATGTTTTGGATTTGCAAGGTGTTGTCGTGCATCCTTATTCACATGGACAGGTAGCTCGCACGTATGCACAGGTAACAACCAATGCTGGACTAAGGGTACCTTTAACCAGAGATACACTGTGCACACTGTGAATTTATGCATGCTGCTTTTACTAATAGGGGGGAATAGCTACTGCTAAAATGGAGACATTCACTTAAATATTCATTCACATTTTTTTAAAAAAGACAAAAGTAGCAACTTTATTTTTTGCAGAATTTTGTTCTCGAAATACATACCTTCATTACAGAAGAGAAAAATGGATTAGTTGTAGTATACTAAGCCCTTGGTACCATGAACAATTATACCAATTCTAATAAGTATAAGTAGATAAGATATAGAAAAATGAAGATTGGGGGAATTAGCAAAGTAGTGGGTCACATAGGTGGAAATGGATAGATTTCAGAGGAAAGGAAAATAAATAAATCAGGAGTGGTTATCATTTCCTCACTACAGAGGAAGGGGAATCCCAAGGACTGAGTGATTGCTGAAAAATAAATGAATAGAAAAATGCTGTGGGCACATACCTGTAGGTTTCTCAAATTTAATACCAAATTTTAAAAAGGAAGAGGCAATGCCTCCAGACACTCTGGTCTTGTTGACAATGGGCTGCACCACCTTCTCCCTGATCATCCAGAAGGAAGGCTCTTGTCTGGCTTGCAAAAATGGCTAAGCTCCAGATATTTCTATACCACCCCAAAGGCGAACTCTGGGCAGTTTGGAAAAGTTAAAAAAACATTAAAAATACAATATACAAAGTGAAAAATTATTAACATACAACTATATAAACTGATAGCATGCACAGAGACAACGTATATCTAAAACCAATTTTAAGCAATCAGTCAAAGACAATCCAGGACCTGATTAAAAACTCATTATATGCTGCCAAATGCCTGAGAGCAGAGGGCAGTTTTAAACTGGTAACAGAAAGATAATACTGTTGGCACCAGGCAGACCTCATCAGGGAGATCGTTCCATAAAAGGGGGCACCACCAAGAAGGTCCTCTCACTTATTTTGGTAGTGGGTGACCTTTGACTCGATTGATCATCATATGCTGAGGGCTTCTCTACACCATGCTTTTTATCGCACAATTTTATCGGGGCTCCTCAGTTCTTTGCAAGATTGAGATTGGTGCTTTACACACATTTCCCCCTTTTTCCTAGGGATTTCATTTCTCTGCAAGTTCTACATGTTTCATTATACTGCCACTAGATGGTGCTGCGATTATAGCGCAACTCCGTAATTACATGGAGGGGTTGAAATCACCATCTTTAAACCCTGCCTTTTTACCCATTACAAATAAAGCCACGGAAATGGTCTCAAAATATGGGAGGGGCTCTGGAGGTTGATGATGTCATCTAAAGGACCACAAATATCTGTGAGTAACCAACCTCAATAACCGGATAAAAGCCTGATGTAGAGAAGCCATGACTTAAGTTTGCAAATCATTGCCGAGTTTGACGGAGCCAAATTCTGTGCTTCGGGTATGTTAAATAAAAGTTTCTTATTAAGAGCTTGTACAAATAATATCTATGTTTCAGGCCAACTTAACAGAGTTGAAAGTCATGTGATTGACATCCAGCCATTTCAACAGCATAGGCCATAGGACAAAACACACTGGCTGCTCACAATATGAACAACTGTTCACAACCAAATTGTAAGTGAATTTAGCTCATAATAAACTGGACTTTAAACAGATATCTGTTTAACATCAAAGAGTTCCTAATCTCGACTACATCAAGAAAGGTCTTCCATAGAACAGTGAGTGCCAGCTATTCTGTCTTTATGACCCAATAATAAGTGGGAAATAAATGACTATGCTTAGCAAGAATTGCTAATATCTGGTCTTGCTCCTGCTTACCACTGAGCAACCGGATCCACTGCCAAGTCCTCAATTGGGCATTTGGGTGTCCTTTTTCTGAGGACCAACCTACCACACAGCTACAGATTTTTTTCTTCCTTTCCAACCACTCTCCATATGCTATCAAGAGACCCCCCACAGATGGGATAGTAAGGATAAATAACTCTCTGTCAGCATGTTATTCTTACATTAAAATGTTTGTTCTTCTGTCCTCCAGAAAGTCCAACTCATGGAAAATAATCCTTTCCCAGCCATTAAAATAAACCACATCAAATGTGGCATGCAAGGGGGGTACAAAAGATCAAAAGATAATCTTCACTACAGGGCCAAATTCCAGCATCAGAAACCAATACTTAGTTCCCACCCGTGTCTTCATCATGACATGTATCGAGTTCCAAAAAGACCTTCATTCAGTAAATAGACACAAACTACAAAGGTAAAGAGATTGATTAATATGTGCTTAAAATTTTTAGGAATACTGCTTTGTCCATCAAACTCTCCTTATTTAAGAAAAAGCAGAGTGGAAAGGAAATGGTAAAATCTGAACTCTGCCTGAAAACTATGCCCCAATAATAGATGTTTTAGAGATGATTATTAAAAGTTGTGCTAATGTTTTGGAATTTTATCATGATGTTCCATTCCCACAAGAAGAGTACAAAAAAATTATTACATGTTATATTGTGCCTTACGGATAAGAGCTTGTAACAGAAACTATAAATAGTGTGCCAGTTAAAAAAAAATAAAACTTTGCGGTGGAAAGGTTATACTATGCTGCGTGACTAAAATACCGTCTCCTGTGAAGCCAACTTCAGTGCTATTATTTTTGAAACACGTCCAGATTCTAGAATGTTAGTGAAAAAGACAACTTCAAGCTATTATATTGTTTTAGCACAAGTTTAAACCCATAGGTTGAGCCAAGTAGCTTAAAAATTCTGAAATTGCCCCTTCCTGCAAGCAAATACAGATGAGGGCTTCAGAGATGAAATAGATTGCCTCTAATACTGGAGCATATAGCTGCCAGGATTGGAAGTCACTGATAGCCTTCTCCTCCATGAATTGGATCCATTCAAACTCAGTCACTCACACTCATACGCTACCTGATTCACAGTCACCACAACACTCTGTGGCTTGTTAGCCATGGTGGGTTGTGGTGACCATGAACACCAGATAGGCTTCTCGTTACATGCAAACCCAGCAAGGGTGGGTTGTTGAGGTGGTTGACAAGCCACCCAGAACCAATGGGCTGTTTTACGGTTGTAGGTGGTTTTGTCACCTACCCAATAACCCTTCATTGATGGGTTTGCACATAACAAGAAGTTATAGCACGCCCCAGTGTGCCCCAAATATTCAAAATGGGGGCCACTGCTGCAACAACAAACCCCATGGGGAATTCACCCAGGGTGGCATCTTGTTATATGCAAACCAGGCCTCTCTCTCTCTCTCTCTCTCTCACACACACACACACACACACACACACACACATCAGACAAAGCTTTCCTTAGCACTAGCAAGGGAAATAATTTGCTTATCTCTGATCTCTCTGGAGAGATCAGAGATAAGGGAAACACTTTCCTTGTTAGCGTTACCTGTGTTAATCTCAGGTGTTCCCTAGTTAACACAAACGCAAACACTAGTGCTTGGAATGAAAGAGTCTCCTCATCTCAGGACAAATCAGGGACAAGGGAAAGGTCTCACTTGCTAGCCCTAATAATAGGATGGCAAGGAAAATCCCAGACTCGGAGTGTCCTCAGACAAGCGTTTTATTTATTTATTTATTACATCTTTATACTGCCCATCAGCCGAAGCTCTCTGGGCAGTGCACAGTTAAAAACCATAAGAACAACAATATTAATTTAAACACCAAAAAGTTAAAAAGGCAGTTTTATCCCACACTTACGTGTGGCCACTTATGGATCTTTGCAGGTCATTTCAATGATGCAGTGATCCTGCCACGCATCTCTCACCCCAGTTCCGTTTTCGCAGAAAAACCAACTTTTTAAAAAATAAGTCAGGATTTGTTGGATTTCCTGCCTTGTGCAGGAAAGTTCCGCTCTAAAAGGCATTGTTCCCATTGTTCTGTAGAGGCCACGTGGTCTCTGCACATTCCCCCGTGTAATTTGAGCTCATCCCCAATGCGGAGGTGAAACAGGGAGCAGAGCTATGGTATGTGACAGCAGGAAAATGTGATCCCCCCCCCCCATCTGATGATCCCTAACAAAGGAAACTCTGGGCAGGGTCCCCACAGCGCTGGACACCATGCTGCAAGCACCCTAGGGCTGCATGTGGCCCACAGGTTGTGTACCCCTTGCATATCTCCTGCTTGTCCATTTTGACAATAAACAATTGTGCCAGCCTCGCAAAAGACAGTGCGCACATTCTTTCCTATTTATCTCCATTTTGGGTGGAGAATTTTTGCACGTTGTGAAATCCTGTTACTCAGTCCTGTCAATGAATTTCATTTGCACTGGAATGTGTTGGCTTTTAAAAGTAAATTGATCTGTTTTCTTAACGATATATGATTCTAGATTTTGAAAGCAAAGTCTTCCAAAGTTCTTTAATAGAAACGCACTAAACAGACTCCTTGGAAGAAGTCATTTGCCAGCTCCCTCACTATAATCACACTACATTCTCACTTCATATAAATCAAGTTTATTTTCCTCTGAACAGTATTGGACAGTGAGCTCTAACTGTGTCACTCTAACTTAGTTTAAAACAAAAAAGAATGAAAGAAAAAAGATTCACTAATTATTTCTTAGTCTTTGATATCTACATTTTTCCATGGAGCAGGGCCAACTGGCAGCAAAGTGATGTACACTTAATATTTTATAGCACTTGCCTAGAGCTTGAAACAAGAGTGTTCCCAAGTTTCATTAACTAGCAGTTTTAAAAACGTTTGGAGTTCTCAGAAAGTAGAAGTTGATTCAGAAAAGATCCCAGTGGCAACCTGTGCATCTTGGGTGGCCACTTATAAATCAGCCTGAAAGAGGAAATGAATCACACAAAAGTGAGGATGCTGTGGATTTGCATAAAAAGTGCATGTGCTGATTGCACAGATGCCCACTTAAAAATAATTACTACAATTTAAATAGAAATACAATATACCACTCCATAGTGGGTAAAACTGCCCAGTTGACCTGTATTGTGTGCCTGAGTGCTCAGTCTGCTGTCTAGGTCCTAACTGTTGATGGGCCAAGGCCCCAGCTCTCTCTTTGTGCATTTCATTATCTTTAAACCAGAATTGGACTGCTTTATGCCCCTCATGTAAAACATGCCTTCAAATAGAGGACTATCCTCCATCAGACCTTCTAACAGAAGACTGTCCTCTGAAACATAGGACACACAGCCACCCTATAATCCAACCTTAAATTAATTGATACTATGCAAACCTGCTTTAGCCATACTATTTAGAAGGGGTGGAGACAAGACCCTGCCCCTAATTTTATTTAGCAACTACATAATTTTCATCCATACTTTTAAAAAATATGTTCTTATGCTGGTTTTAGTGTGGGTCAAACTATCTTTGTGTGGGCTATATTTGTGTTGCCCATGTCAACCAGAAACGACTAATAGACAACTCCTAAAACCTTCTCCTGGCAGCTTCATGACCACTTGGCTGGTCACTATAGTGCGCACACAGGAATTGTAGGGAGATCTTTGAAAAGAGTCACCCCCATGTTCAACTTTCTCAGGCAACCCCATAATCAGGGAAGGGGCCGTAGCTCAGTGATAGAGCACAGAAGGTCCCTAGTCCAGGGTCCAGATCTTCAGGTAGGGCTGTAAAAAAAAACCTGCCTGGTACCTGTAAGCTTTGCATAAGAAGGTCCCAGAAGGTCCCAGGTCCAATGTCTGTCATCTCCAGTTAGGAGATGCTGGAAAAATCCCTGGAGAGCTGCTGCCAGTCAGTGTCAACAATACTGGGCTAGATGGACCAACCTCTGACTCAGGGCTTATCTACATCTATGAGCCTTCTGGGACAGGGTGGGGAGGATCTCAGGTTTTCCAGCTTCCGGGATCCTCCTCCAGTGCCCAAATGCCAGCTCGACATCCCAGAAGGAAAGAAGGCTGTCCAGCATGGTGTGTGGGATTTTTTGACAGGAGGAGCTGGTCGCGCAATTGTGTGGCCCCGATCCTTCACAAAATAATGAGTAAAAGAAAAAAAAACTCAGTGCCGAAAAGCACCGGCAGCCATCCTGGGGATGGTGAAACTGCTGCCCCCCCCCGATGGGCATGGACCCCCCCCCCCGTGCAGCTCTGTGACCATTTCCCAAGCCCCGCTATTCACGGGGAGGAGGGAGGACCCGGGAGCCAATGCCACACTGCCCGCCGTCCTTGGATTGTTCCAGGACTGCTGGAAAAACCAGGAAAACCGCAGTTGCAGTTGTCCCGGGGAAAGTGAGTGGTCATCCCTGGTTGACCCCGGGATACCCTGTGCATCATTTGGACACACAGGGACGACCTCAATAACTGCCGGGTGTGGATATGCCCTCAGTGCCAAGCAGCTTCCTGTGTTCTAGCTCAGGAAGAATTGCTGGATTAGCTGCTGCCTAGTCCAGCAGGGATCAGTCAGAGAAGGCTGAACCTGGCTGCAAGTCTAGCAGGGATCATGAACATAAAATTTCCAATCACCGTCATTTACAATGTCTGAAAATGTGTTAAGATATAAGGAGCAAGGCTGTGGCTACAGCAGCAAAACTAGAAACTATAGACGTGTCAAGACAATGTTGTTGTGGTTATACCATTACCATCTATATCTTCAGAAAGTTGATGAATCATTAACAAGTACTGATGATCATTTCGCTGTACCATCTTGCTGTTTCTGTTGTACTTTATAAATACTGTAAGCCACTTTGAGGACTCTAGTTCAAAAGAGGGATATAAATGTACTAAATACATAAATTAAGTAAAGGAAAAAAGACAATGTTTGGTACCAAAATCATGGTTATTGTTAGCAACAAACACCCTCACACACACACACACACACAAAGCTATAGCAGTGATTGCAATCTATTATACATTAGTTAGCCTTTAATGTCTTAAATTAATTAGGCTCTCAAGTACCCGGAGTTATTTTGGAGGATATGTTACATGGGCTAAATTTGAACTTTGTTCTGTTTCCTTTGGTCACAAAGCACCTTTCATTAATACACAAACTCTTAGTGTTTGAGAATCCTTGGAGTCAGCCAGCAAAGCCAGTCGTCTCGTCTAAAATTAACTCAACTCCAGGTGAACTTCTTTACCAGGTGATTGTTCTTCAAGCAAAACTCAGCATGTGAATTCTCAGGCAGGGCTGCGTTCTGACTTCCTGTGGAATAAATTGTAGCTGAGGATGGGCAGATGCTGGACCTGTCTTGTATAACCGCCTTTTCTATCTTGCGTAGAAGAAAATACTTTCTAATTTTTATTCACAATGTTTGGATGATTTCGTAGGTTTTTATTTATTTATTTATTCATTTGGGCCTGTTCAAATGACACACTAAGCCATGGGTAGGCCACTTTTGCAGCAAGTCATTAGTGAGCGTGTTTTAACCATGGTTATGTAGCCACCATGGTTAGGAATGGTTCACACAACACGCTAAGTCACGGTTCACATGACACGCTCAGCTATGTTTAGCTCAAAATGTGGCTTTGCATGTCATCTGAACAGGGTTTTATTTATTACATTTCTATACCATCCAATAGCTCAAGCCAGTGGAAGTTTCACACCTTGGAAAGCTCCTTTAGAGTTCTGACTGAAACCTGTAGCGGATTCACCGCCCCACTGACATCAGAGCCACCAGCCTCCAATGGCTGAAGCTGTAAAGTAGTCTTCACCAAACCTGTGCCCTCCAGGTGACTTGGGGTGATAGGCGTTGTAGTTCAACACTCCTGTAGGGTATCAGGTTGGAGAAAGTTGTTCTAAAGTGATCAGTCTATGTCAAAATGTATTTCTCCATAGTTTTAAAACAAAACGAAAACTGGATTGTCATCAATTCCAATTCCAACCAGGAAGGTATAACTTTAAACTATTTCAACTTGGTATGCTCTTATTTATATAGAGAGGGGGGGGTGTTGTATTGCAAGACACTTTGTGAAGGACTTTCGCTTGGAAAGTGGGGGATGCATACCTACATAAATAAGTAAAATTAAGCTGGTGTCTGTCTTTAGTGTGGCCTTCAGCAAAGAAACAGAAACCTGTGGAAATGCCAATGCAATGAACAGGAGCTACACAATGGCTCTTACCATAACCTTACATAACTCCCCTTCATTTGAATAGGGCTTGCACAAAATAGCTTCACATTGGATTGTGCCCATTGGCTGGTCGTTGTTTTTCCTCTGGACTTCTGATTATGCCCAGGACTATTCACCCTTCCAGACCAAACAGATGTTTGGTGACTATAGCCAATGGGTAGAATCCCAAGTCATGCTGGTGGAGGTCCGCTAGCACAATGGGAATTTCTCCCTCTCTCCTCCCCTCTGCAGCCCCCTCCACTACCAAAAAATCCATTTTGGGGGGTGTTTCTCTGCCCTCTGGAGAAGATTTGGAGATAGTGGGGGGGCTGCAAGGATATGGAGACACACCCCCACCCAGTCTCCCTGACAGAAACAGTGCTGCCAGTGGGATGACACACCTGGGTTCAACCCAATGACATTTCTCTGCTTCCTCTTATCTGCCTCATCCCCAACCAGACAAATGAACTGATGGCAATTGGTGCTGTGCTCATCCTTCCTCCTTGCAGCCATTTTTCTTCCAACGGCACCTCAGGTTGGGAGGCTCACCTTGAAGTGTTGAACATTTCAGTCACAACACTAACAGGTAAGAGGAGCTTTTCTAGTAGTCCTTCTCTCCTGAGAGTTGCTTCCAATTAGTCCCAAGAGCTGGAAGCCCAAAGACATGCAGGTGCAGTTTCTTATCAGTGGCTCGGAGTTTAGCCAGCCCACCCAGGTGTTTATCACACACGCGGGTTGATGCACACCTGCCGCGACTTTGATCCACTTTTTCACCGCTGGACTCGCATGATGTCATCCCTGAGCCCGCAGTTGCTCATTTCTTTTTCAATTTATCCCTGAACGGGCAAAGTCTGAAATGCAAATTTGGAATGGCCAAGCTGAGGTATCACAGCAATAACGACCACGTGTGATTCAAAATGCTAGACTCGCGTAGGAAACGGAGGGGGAACCCGCAGAAGCAAACTGGGGGTGGGGGGAGTAGATGTGATGAAGCTCCCAGTCAGAGAGATCATTTGTGCCTGTTTCTATAAGAACCTTTCACAGATATACATCAATATGCATACACAGAAAGACAAAAGTCATATTGTCTGTGGCCTGAAGTAATACCTGGCCAGAGCCTTGGGCTTCTTCGTAATGATTTGTTTCCATGCAAACACATGGATAGGCTATTCCCCTCAAGTCTTCAAAGATATTGGGAAGGGAAGGCAATGCCCAGCAAAGGCTGATTCCAGAGGAAAAAAGGAAAATATAAGCTAAGTGGACACACACTGTGGCTGATCTCTGTTCGATAGACTTGGGCTGTTTGTATTCTTAATGCATTGCTGAAAAAAAGCTTTTTACATGCTGTAAATCAGCCATTACAATGCTGATCAGCAATACTCCATTAATTAAGACTGACTCACTCTTTCCATGATACACCCAGCATCCTAATAAATTGCTGTGATTAAACTATTGACACAGTCATAAAGGTTAGCATGCAGCAGACATTTCAATCTGACACAATGCATGTATTTGGAAAAGCTAAAGTGTTTGGAGTATTTTTGTTTTTTAAAAGAATGACCAGAGGAAGACTTGATAGAGTTTTATAAAAATATTAATAATGGAAAAGGTGGTGCATTCATTCTCTCTGAGCCTACCTACACAAGCAGGATAAAACACTTTGAAAACATTTTGAAAACTGTATATGGAGAGTGTCCTGCGCCCCAACAATTGTCACTACTGTTATAAACCGTTTTAAACCGTTTTAAAGCAGTAGTGTAAATAGTCTCTCTCTCTCTCTCTCTCTCTCTCTCTCTCTCATATCGCTTGAACCCAGGGTCAATCAATTAAATTGATTTGTAGTAGATTCAAGTCAGACAAAGAATATTCTTCTTTATGCAACACACAATAATAGGCTGACCATATGAAAAGGAGGAAAGGGCTCATGTAACTTTAACAGTTGTAGAGAAAAAGGGAATTTCAGCCAGTGTCATTTGTATGCAATTAGTTCCTGGTGAAATTCCTTCTTCATCGCAACAGTTAAAGTTGCAGGGGCCCTGCTCTCTTTTGTATCTGGCCACTCTAGTATAGTGCATGCAACTTTAATTGCTGTGATGAAGAGGGGATTTCACCAGGTACTAATTGCATACAAATGATGCTGGCTGAAATTCCCTTTGCTCTGCAACTGTTAAAGTTACATGAACCCTGTCCTCCTTTTCATATGGTCAGCCTACACAATAATGATGTGGTGATTGCCACCTGCTTATTTGAGCGATGGTAAATAGTCTTTGGTCGACCTATGATAGCCAAATGGGGACTCCTATTGCAGAAGCAGTAAACCTCTGAATATCAATTGCTGGGGAATACATCACAAGAAGAGATGTTGCCATCATGCCCTACTTGTGGGCTTCCTGGAAGTATCTGACCAGCAGTGGCTAGATGTTGGTCTAGAAGGACCCTTGGGCTTATCTAGCATGACTGTTTTTATTTCAATCCCAATATTGCCAATTTCCATATTGTGGAACTGAGGGGGAGAGTTGGGTCAAGTCCACCACTAAGCCCACCTCTGAATTTATCTTGAACATATACAAGCTCTCCCCTGCCCCCCCCCCAAATGCTTTCATTGACTGTTGTCCTCCAGACTTCTGTTTCTGCCCAAGGTCTATTCACCCTTCCAGATCAGAGAGCTTCACAGAGATGCTTAATATTTTGTTTATTGCATTTATTTTCTTCCTTCTTTCCTCCAAGGAACCATACATAATCCGCCTCCTCTCCACTTATCCTCACAACAACAACCTTGTGAGGTAGGTTGGGCTGAGAGTATGGGATCTTCTACCCCTAAGGGTGTAGAGGGAGGAAGGGGGAGGATCATGGACTCACCTGCTTCTCCGATCCTCCCCCAGGGTCTATACAGCCAGACAACATCCCAGAAGTGAAGAGGGACGTCACGGGTGCCATTTATTTTAAGAGGAGACGCATGTGGCGAGAAAAGGCCATTGACCCCCTGCCAACCCCCCTGCCCAACCCCCCCACCATACCAGGGATGGTGAAATTACTGCCCCCACCCCCATGGCCACAGAGCCATCCCATGCAGCTCTGTGCATGTTTGAGGACCCGGGAGGCCATGCCACACGAGCTGCGGTCGTCGGGATTGTCCCGGGACAGCAGAAAAACTGGGATATCCCCAGTTTCAGTTATCCCAGGGTCATCTCTAGGTCATCTCCAGTTGGTCCCAGGATCCCCTGTGTATCATATGGATGCACAGGGACGACGTAGAGATGACCCTGGGATATCTGGCAAGTGTAGACATGGCCTATGTGACTGGCCCAAAGTCATCCAGTGAGCTTCCATGGATGTGTGGGGACTAGAACCCGGATCTCCTGACTCTCAGTCCAACACTCTAGCCACTACACCACAATAGTTCTGATGGGAGCAGAAGGCTTGCCATTGCTCTATCAATGCCAAATTATCTACTCACAGGGAGAGGTTCTCTAGGAGCTCAGCCAGCTAACTTTGCCATGTATTCTCCGATCCTTTTTTGTAACTGGATCTGCCAGGGATTGAATCTCGGACCTGCTGCATGTAAAACATGTGTCCTGCTACTGAGCTATGCCCTTCCCAGATAAATGTGTCTAGGATTGCAGCCTTAGTCAATTAATGAGTTAGATTAATTGACTAAAAAACTTTGGAAAGTAATCTGAATCATTGCACAGCAGATAATTTTTTAAACAACAGTTGTTATTTTTATTGCTACTATTTATTTATTTATTTATTACATTTCTATACTGCCCAAGAGCTGAAGTTCTCTGGGCAGTCCACAATACTTAAAGTATTGGCTCCATCAGATGAACATTTTATTGCATGCTCGTTACTGGGCACTCACAGATTTTCACGGGTCCCTCTCATGAAGTTATTTGCCTCCCACGTGCCTCCTGCCCCTTCTAGCCTTCTTCGTGCAACAAAAAAACACCCCAGTAAGTCTGACATTTTTTGAGACGGAAGTTGCTGCTATCTCCTGCTGTGTGCAAGAGAAGCAGTGCAGTCAAAATGGCCCACTGAATGGGCCATGTGCACATTGTTTACTTCCTCTTTCCTCTCCCTTGAGAATGAGGAAGTAATGAGGGACAAATGAGTGGGCGGAAAAGCGATGGTAAGGAAACACGATTTTCCTCTGTGTGATGATGTTCTCTATGTAACTATATTTAACAACATTTACTATATTTAAACAACTATAGGAGGGAGGTGCTGTCGTATAAAAGGTGAATTCCTCCTCCTCCTCCACTCACAGCTCAAGTCTTTTGCTTCCCATCCATCCATCCAGGATTACTCACTTTCCATCAATCCTTGCCTCAAGCAGAGATTGTTTATGTCTAATATGAGGGTAGCTAGCAAGCAACTAAGGCAGGATATCAAGTGCTGTGCTAAGCTGCTAAGTAAAATCCTCCTGGATCAATTCTGTTCGAACCTCAGGGTTGCCTGCTCATGTTTAGAGATAACCGATATGAAGACGACGTGAAGTACATGATACAACACTCCACAAACAAAATCTATAAAAATTATAAACTGGATGCATTACTAGTTGTCATTGTTTTGTTTTGGAGTGTTTAGCAACAGGAAGAATTTTCCTGAGGGTCAGCTTGGCTTGTGAGCTTGAATTTTCACCCGTTTCCATAGTGTATGACATAACTCACTGTCTTATCATTTGTTTTACTATATGCAGTCTTTCCACATAAGATTCTCTGATATGATGTTTCTTACTTAGGCCTCTCTTCCCAACACCAGCTAAGTCCCCTGCTACCCACACATCCTCTCTTTTATCTCCAATCTCAAATAGGAGATAACAAGAGGGACCCTTTGTACACCATAGGAGTGTGGAGGGAGGGTGATCCCGGAAGTACCTAATACACACCATCGGCACAAAGGGACCAGCCGGGGGCCATCCCAGGCAAAAAGCCTGGTGTGGAAAGGGCCAGGGATTCCTCCAAGGTTGGGGAAAACTCCTTGGACTGGATCAGGCCAATGAGCTGGAATATCCATCCATACTTTAGAAAATACTGGGCTAGATGGACCAGTCTGAGTTGGCATAAGGCAGTTTGCTGTATTCCTATTTTCCTTACTCTTGTTCTCTCTCTTGGTGGCACAATCTGGATGTGATCTAATTTCTTCAGAGACATTCCAGATCTTGCTCCAAGCATCAGCAATAGCATGGCATGGTAAGCAATGCAAAGTACCGGGACTGTAGTAGAGCCAGAGGGTCAAAGCATTGGGACTTTTTTATTAGCAGGGATGCTGATGTCATCTGACCCCCACCCCCAACAAGGCTTCCCTGTTCCTACTGAGCTAAGCTGCAATCCTCATGGTCACTGCAGGGGAAAATGCATTATTCCAGCAACAATATTTTGTTGTGAACAAAATATTTTGGGGTGGCCTGGTCTTGAATGGGCAAAGAAGACCCATTAGTTTTACCAAAGACCTGCTCCCAGTAGGAATGAAAACTGCTAGAATTAATGAGTTGTTGTGGAGACTGTCATGATGAGTACCACTGGAAGTGCCTCAAAGAGTAGAAGAGGCATTAGAACAGTTTAGAGCTGCATTCTGAGTAATGGCACCTGGGCTGATTCTGCTAGTCCACATGGATTACCAGTTGTCATTACAGGGATCAGCACTAATTCTGACTCCAGGCACTGATCAACCAAAAAAACGGTACATCTGGAATTACCTCCGGTCTGAGTAGCGTTCTGTTATTCCATTACAACTTTGAGCAAAGTTCTTTCCGACCTATGCATGTCAATATATTTATTGGCAGTTTTAATCACTATTAAGTCAATCATTCAGAACATTGATTAAAGGGCTGAGAGGAACAAAGACATTTAACTGCTAAAAACAAATACCAGTCATCTCCTTGTCTTCCGCATTACAGTCCTGAAATTAAAACAGAGTGGTGGTGTTGAATTCTAGATTTTACGTCAGAAGCCCAGAAGGCTGGCAGTTCCTTCCTGATGAAAAGTAGGTAACACTGTTAGACTCTAATCCTGTTGTTTTATATTTAATTAAGGAACTTGCCAAGAAAAGCAACCATAGAAGTGGAAATATGGAATATTAAACCTAATTGTCCAGGGGGAAGGGAGTTTCAATGGAAAGCAAAAAGGTGTTTGGTTCCTGTTATGTGCAACCTTTTAGAAACCACAGAATAAAAACTACTAAAAGTTTGCATCTACAGAAGAAGTAGCACTCTATAAAGGACCCTGAAATTCCACTTCTAGGGTCCTGGGTTTGCTTCCAAACTTAAGAATTGTAGCAAATTGAGACATGCAAACAAGCCCATGTTTGTTTAATCCTCATAGAATATATTATGTGGCTAATGGGTAATTTGTAGTTCTTCTTCATCATATTGTTGCTTTCCTGAACCAGGCTGTTTATGACACCAAAGACTCTGCCAACCCAGGATTGGACAATGTTCTTTCTGAGAGTCTAGTCAGGCAAAGCAAATCTCAGAGAAAGCACAAGCAGCAGGAACTCCCAGTAACACCTTTGGAGCCAATACCCAACAGTCCCTGCATCTACCCGATAGAAGGGCCCCTTCTATCTTGCTCGACTCGCCAGGGATCATAACCTACCTTTAAGAAGACACTTCAGAATGTCCCCCTAGGGTGGCCATGACCGTGTCTTGATGGTGTCACATCTGCGCCCTGAGGCCTCGAACTCCCGCATTGGTGCTCCTTCCAGTTATCTGCATGGGAAGGAGCACAAGTGCGGGTTTTGTGTGAAGGAGCAGCTGCCGTCCCCACACACCCATGCATCCCACGGGACTTGGTCGGAGAGCAGTCTTTTTGTCTTTTTTTAAAATCTGTAAACGAGAGAGAAAAACAACGGGGGGGGGGAGGAACAGGGTGCTCCAGCTCTGCTCATCCAACCCTCCATTTATGTATTTATTTTATTTTATTTTATTTATTTATTTATTATTTTAAACGATGGTCTGCAGAGGCACGGAGGTGGTCCCTATCCAGCCTATGGCACAGCAGCTGCGGAGCAAGGCAACAGACAGAAGCTATAGATGACCTGCTGCCACTTCGAATCCACCCCGGGGCAAACTCCTTATCAAGATATACCCCATGTATTATAGTGACCAGTTCTCTCTTTAAAGGGTTGTCAGTGAATAGGCGTCTATTCAAAAGCATCGTCTCCTTGAAAGGCTGTCAGTCCAAGTCCAATTTAAAGACAAAGATTGATAAGAAGGGAAAGCCCAGGGGCCTTGAAATTGTCAATCAACAGTTAGCATGTAGACAGCAGACTGAGCAGGCATACAGTCACAGTGGTGGGATGTATTTCTATTTAAAGTAATTATTTCTACATTCATGTCTATATAATGAATGAGCCTGTACACATTTTGTGCAACTCTGTGTCCTCTTTTGTCCTCCTTTTTGGTGACGTGCTATGGGTCACCTTATCTCCCCCACATTCATCACAAACAGGCCTATGCTGAAACCCAACAAGAGTGGGGAAAGTGTTTGACTGGCTGTTAGGACTCTGGACCTTTAAAAAGCTTCAGTAGCTCTAGGGCAGAAAGCTTCCCCTGCCTTATCAGTATTTGGGCATCCATTGGTGGAAGATTACTGATACAGCAGCTCTGTTTGAGGCCTAGCTATTGAAGGGCTGGTTCACAAGTGAACCTATGAGGGAGAACATGGAACCAATGTCATTGGTTTTCTTGGCTGCTATGGGAGTAAACTGTGGCAAATTGTGGCTGGTGCAACAGGGGCCTAGCTACATAAGGGCTGGTTCTCAACCCTAATGAAGAACATGGAACCAATGCACCAGTGTCAATGTGGTGAAGAGGAAGAGCAACTCAGGAGTGTCTTGACAGTGGGCTCTGCTGGAGTATGGGCCTTCAGCAAGTGCCCAGTCATGCCTACCCTTGGTGCCAGTCCTGTGTGTTTATCCATCAGCCAAAACAGGTGGTATCTGGAGATCTCCCCATACACACATACACTGGTACATATTTTAGTTATCTGCACCGGGCTTATATATGAGTCTTCTTCCAATTTGCAGTTTAATCACACATTGGGTAGATTATTTCCATTCATCTTTTAAATATTTTCATAATTTTTTTCAGGCATAGACATGACCTCTCCCACATGCATGTTTTTATTATAAAAGAAGAAAAACACAATTCCATGCTAAAGTTTATTATATTGGACCAGAATGCTAACGTCTTTAAGGTTGCACAAACCAGATGTTTTCCATCCCCCATGAAAAGTTAAACTCAGGGCATTGCTATGTGACTAAGCGAACATCCTGCATACTCGGTTTCACAATTTCAATAAAAGAGGCAGGATGGAAAGTGCCCAGGGTTTAATGATATCCTTCATATCCTTATAAAGGATGCAATGGGATAGTATTACATTTCATACAGTAGGAAGACAAAAAGAGCTACAAGTCCATCCAGCAGAGCTCTTATGGTAAGGAAGCAAGAGACGAGAGCAGTGCAACATCTGTTGCAGCTAATCTGGTTAAGAGTCAAGATTTAAATGTAAGGGAGATTTCTGAGTCTGGCATAGAGCAGGCAGGGAAAGTGAAGGAGAATTAATGGTGCAGGAGTTTGACCACTTCATTGGGAACGATCACTGCAGATTAGCCTTTCTCAACCTGATGCCCTCCAGAAGTTTAGGACTACAGTTCTTAGCATTCTTGAACATTGGCCAGGCTGGCTGTGGCTGATGGGAGTTGAAGTCCAAAACATCTGGAGGACGTTGGGGAAGGCAGCTGTTGTAGACCTTTCTTTCATACATTCACTGAATGTGTGTGGAAGGGAGGACAGGGTCTCCCCTGCTGTCATTGCCTGTGACCTCTGCAGGATTCGCTGGAAGTCCAAATGGGACCTTATAGGCATACAAGTTGTTTGTGTCTAGGCCAGTGGAGGCTGGTTGCTCCAATGCAGGGGGGAAGCGAATCCGCTCCAGGTTTCAGTCAGAACCAGTCAGAACTCACACCTTGGATGGCTCCTTTAGAGTTCTGACTAGTTCTGACTGAAACACGGAGCGGTTTTACTGCTCCACTGGCATTAGAGCCAATAGCCTCCACTGGCCTAAACACAAACAACTTGTATGCATATAGGGTCCCATTTGGACTTCCAGCTAGTCCTGCTGAGGTCACAGGCAATGACAGCAAGGGAGACCCTGTCTTCCTTTCCATACACATTCAATGACAGCCTCAGCAGCATCCCCTGGTCTAGGTTCAATCTACGAGCTCAGAACCCTACAAGAGTCAGAGCCATAGAGGTGGAGCACATGCTACTGCATGGCTATCAGCTGCATTCAGACCTTCAACTAATCAAGCAAAGGTCGGAGGTGAAAACATCAGGTGTGACTCCGCTCCCCCTTCTACATGTTCAGCAATGCAACAGTGAGTGTGTGTTTGCTGTGTGAAGAGCATTAACAAGAAAGCAGCTTGCTCTCTTTGCTAGTAGACTATTTCAAACATCAGAACTGTGCATCTTTAAACTGTACCTGGACGCAGTGGTCTCCCCAACCCACCCCATCCCCCACAGACATTCCATGTGTGGTACGATTTGGATCAGAACTTGGCCCTGCTTCCTTCTCCTTCCTTCCATTTGTGGTGTACAGAATGTAATAGATGATTTACCACATTTACTTGAATGCAGAATCTTTCAGACCACATGATCCAGGCCTCACAAGGTGTAAATCACAATTTTGGGAAGATACCACATTCCAATAAATGTGGTTTATTCCAGTTCCAACATTACTTTGAAGACGCATGATGGGGAGACCTGTGTGAGCCCCAAATCCACTCTCAGTCAAGGCACAAGGGGATAGGGGGTATGCTGTCAACAGCGCATCTGAATATAGTATGCTGTTGTGTACCTAATTCCAGACCTTATATGCTAGAACTCTTTCTAGAATTCAATTGCAGTACAACACTTGTTATAAGCGCAGCCTGGTCTTGTGCATGTTTACACAGACGTAAGCCTGTTCAGTTCAACCTTTTCTGTCGCTGAGCTTAAACAAAAATGCAGGTCATTTATTTTATTAAAAAGAAAATCATACATACTGAACTTCTAATTTTTCTTAAAGATACCAGGAACATTTTTTCTTAAAGATACCAGTTCTGCTGTGTTACATGATGGCATCTGAAAGCACGACCCCCTCGATTTGAATTAGAGAAAAGTGAAGGTTGCATTTTTTTTTTTTTTAAGAAGCAAAACAGAAGTGCCTTCTTGCCAGGTAGAAAGATAGCTCTGCCTTCTGAAGAATGGAAGACATGTAAAAATCATGGCAGTTTGTAGAGGGATGGTTTCTTTCCAAGGAGACAGCTGTAGATGAGGGTGTGTGTGTGTGTGTGTGTGTGTGTGTGTGTGTGTGCATGTTTTCCAAATTACAAAGGAACTAATAAAGAGTGAGATACAACACAGCACCATCTTCCGTGAGTAATCACTACAGTATAGGCCTAACAAGGATGGTGTTTCCTAGCCAAGTTCAACTTTCAGAATAGATGCTAATGGCTGACTAATGAATGGGAACATAAACTAGGGTGACCATATGGAAAGGAGGACTGGGCTGCTGTAACTTTAGCAGTTGCATAGGAAAGGAAATTTCAGCAGGTGTAATTTGTATGCATGCAGCACCTGGTGAAATTCCCACTTCATCACAGCAGTTAAACCTGCAGAAGCCCTGCCCTCTTTTGTGTCTGGTCACTCTAGCTATACTAGACTTATACTAGAGCGACCAGATACAAAGAAGGGCAGGGCTCCTGCAATTTTAACTGTTGTGATGAAGAGGGTATTTCAACAGGTGCTGCATGCATACAAATGACACCTGCTGAAATTCCCTTTTCTTATATAACAGGATACAGGAGCCCTGTCCCCCTTTCCATATGGTCACCCTACCTAACTCCCCCCCCATATGCACTGACATTTCATTTGGTTCACGTATTCTGTTGAAAAACCATCAACACATTAATTGAATGGTTTAGAATTGACCTGTTCGTGACCTAAAGGCCAGATTATCTGCTGCCTCTTTTGAAACCATGAGCTAAATCCGGTTGCCCACATTTTATTTATTTGTTCTACAGATTACATGCTGAATAAAACTGCTGTTGTTGCCTGCATTGGACACGTGACAGTCCTCATTGTGGGGAGTATTGAATGTAATGAGTGGCCAAAGGTTTTTGAAACGAAATCCTATTAAGACATTTATTCCAAACTGCTGCTTACAATTTAAAAGGGTCATGAAACGAATTAAAATACAATATGAAACCTTGGTGGGAATGACATGCATGCCCAAGCGAAAAGATTTAAAAACATTTGATATCCATGATCATTCGTTAGAAAATATCTTTAAATGAAGTCCGCTCCCTGCAACCCCTGCAGCACGCAAATCAATACTTGTTTCAAGTATCTGCACACTGTTGTGTTGTAGGCATAACTGCTGTTGTTTGGAATTAGGACAGTAATCTCTACTAATCTGAAAGTATTTAAGATTACTACGGAACAAAGCTGGAAATATAATAGAAAATGATTTAATAGCTCAGCCCATAATTATTTGCAGATAAAAGTCATTGAGTAGAATTTGCTTAATGTGAATTGACACGTATAAACTGGAAAGACAGAGTCTAATCTCAGTGCTCTGTTTCTTTTCTTTCTTTTTTTACAGGTAGTTTCATTTTACACTGCAATAAAGTAATTCATCAATGGAGAGGCTTGATGATAAAACACATGCTTTATGTGCAAAAAGTCCCAGGTTCAGTCCCTAACATCTCCATAAAGCGCTGGCAAAGACCCCTTTCTCAATGGAGGTTGGTGGTTTCCGCATCTTGGAGTTTAGAGTTCTGACTGGTTCTGACTGAAACCCAGAGCGGCTTCACCTGACATTGGAGCCACCAGCCTCCACTGCCTTTTCTGAAATGCTGGAATGCTATTACCAGTCAATGTAGACAGTACTGAGCTACACGGAACACTGGTTTGACTTGGCATAAGGCAGCTTCCTATGTCCCTAGGGGTCACGGGGTGTAAATGTTATGGTGAACACCTCATTAAATTTTTAAAAAATCCTTCTGCCAGGCTAGATCGGGAGTGTCATCAGACGAGCGTTTTATAGCACACTTGTTACCAGGCGTTCACGGGTTTTCGCAGATCCTATTCACTACACCATCCACCACCTGCACGTCTCCCACTCCTTCTGATTGTTTTCCCATCTCAAAAACAAAAACAAAAAAAGACTCAGGAAAATCCAATTTCCCCCCCTGCAGCGAAACATGCTGCCATGACTAAAACACCTGCTGAATAGGCCACATGGTCTTTGCTTACTTCCTCTTTCTTCAGCGTCTGAAGAATGACGAAGCTGATTGTCCCTACTGTGGGACAGAAGCAGGATTCAATGTGACGGGAGGGAAACACGATTTCCCCCTGTCTGAAGAAGATCCTACACTACTGCTTTATAGCAGTATTGAAGTGCACTGATAACTATTTGTGCATATTACACACCCCGTATACTGCTTTCATAGTGTTATTTCCTGCTTTTTATTCCACCTTATCCACTGTAACAAATGCCATTAGGATATAGCATGATGGGATCATAATGGTTTGACACGAGGTGTAGATTTGGCCCCGGTCTTTCCAAACCCAGACAGCATATCCAGGTTCTTCTGGGCACGTGGCTGGAGGAAAACAATTTACCAAGCTTTGGAAGGCGCTTGCATAGGGTGGCCACATGTCTTACTTGACAGGGGACACTCCTCTATTTGACGGGCTGTTCAGTCCTAAAGATAAAGAACCCTAAGAAGGGAGAACTTGGACCCTGAAGTTGCCCATCAAAAGTTAGCACCTGGACAGCAGCCTGAGCAGGCTTCTCATACTAGGGCAGGATCTACACTACTGCTTTCTAACGGCAGTGAAGCGCACTGACAACTGCTGGGGCCAAGAAAAATGCCATATATCATTTTCAAACTGCTTCCATAGTGTTATATACTGCTAGGTGTAGATCTGGCCCTGGTCATAATCCTTCCCACAATGGTGAGAGGTACTCTTTACTATTTATAGTAATTATTTCTATTTGTATGGCTTTAAAAGGGGGTTGGATGAATTCCTGGAGGAGAAGGCTATTGATGGCTACTAGGCCTGATGCCTATGTGATATCTCCAGTATCAGAGGCAGTAACACTATATACACCAGTTGCTGGGGAACATGGATGGGAGGGTTGCACCTGTGTCTTGCTTGTGGGTCCCTGGTTGATAGCTGGTTGGCCACTGTGTGAACAGACTGCTGGACTAGATGGACCCTTGGTCTGATCCAGCATGGCTCTTCTTCCCTTCTTATATTCTATGTCCATATCTACTTGCAATGCAGCATATTCAAATGGATGTCCATTTCATCCTCTTGTCTGGCAATGCATAAGCGGCCACCTTAAGTTTGTGTCTTCCCTACCTCCGACTTAGACCAATAGTCCTAGAGTCGCCACAAATCTAGAGTGCATTCACATGGTCTACCTCAGAATAGCAGTTTCTTCAAAAGCTAGTTGCCTTTTCTTATTTTCACATAGTTAAAATCTAGCCTTAGAAATGCATAAAATGGTTTCCATAAACATTCATTCACAGTGAAAGGGTTTTGCTCTGTTCTATTAGGTCCATGTGTCTTCATATTAATAACTATTCAGCCAAAAGTTAGGGAGTGGCTGTCCTCCACAGGAACACTTGTATTAGCATGCTGATGGGGCAATTTGTGTGCCAGCAAGAGTATTCATTATTTGCTTTCAGTTTTTTTTCTGGCTTATCAGAAATAATGAATCATCAAACTGAACTGGCTCGTACACTGAGATTTCTTTGTATAAACTGTATACTAAAAAGGCAATGTTACTGAACAAACCATGAAATAAATGACTTTGTGAAATGAGAAGGGGCTGCATTCATTAGCAAAGTCACAGAGTGTTATTAGCAGCAAGTTAACTAGCAACATTTAGAATGGAGCAAGGCACCTGGACTTTTGAAGTTGTTGCTGAAACACCTTTTGAAAGAGCCTTTCTCCAAAGATCACGACTGAGATGAAAACATAAAGTGAGTTTACACAATTTTTTAAAAAAACACCTCTGCCTGCATCATTCATGACAGTTTTTGCTCGCTTGCAGCAACTAGGGATAAATGGATCCATCTATTTTCAGTCCTTGTCAATTTCACATGTGTTCATTCATAAGTCTGTTCCATCCAGTTTCTGCATTAATACGTGATGATGATGATTAAATCCGCATGAAAGTTGGTATATAAATATGCATTTAAATACATAGTTGTGAACATATTTTATACAAAATATGTATTTTATCCTAAAATACACATTTTTAAATTCATTTTAATACTTTACTTGAGCTGAGAACTGCATAGCAAATCCGAAGGATCATTATGTTCCAGGAGGTGCAGATCCAGTTTCCATCAGCATTTACAAAGATCAAATTCCTGAAGCATCCTTAGCTGCAACCCATATGAAGGAGAAAATACTTTCAATCACATGTTGGAACAGTACATTATTCCTGAAGGTTCTTTCCTTATGGAATATATCCCATCTTTTTAAAACAATTAATTCAAGGTACCGTACAAAGTAAATCATCATAAAATATCATACAATATATAAAAGGATGTAAACCTACAATATCAAACAACAGTTACCAAAATAACAATCATGAGGAACAGTGTTAACACAGCAATCCAATGGAAACTCTCAGCCATATTTGCTGTCCTACAGAGCCATGCTTTAACTGGCCACTTGAAAGCATAGATTGTTGGTTTCTGTCAGATTTCACTCGGTAGGGCTTTGCACAAGATGAATGCCACTACAAAACAGTCTGTGCTCCTGGTAGCTGCCTGTCAAGCCTCATGCAGCCGAAAATCTGAAGCCAGGTCTCAGACATTGGACAGAGCACACCAAGAGAAACAGATGGACAATACGGTCCTCAAGGTCCCAAGCCAATTAAGGCATTAAAGGTTAAAAACCAGCTGGAAACAAACCGGCAACCAGTGCAAGTCAAACAAAATGGGTGCAATATGTTCTGATCCCCCTCACTCCAATTTTTCAAATGCTTTCCAAGTGCAACCCCAGATAGAGGGCATTACAGTAGTCTAATCTGGAGCTACCTAGTGGATGAATATGCATAGCAAGGTCTGACTCCATCAGGAAAGGTCATAGTTTGTGAACCAGCCGAAACTGGGAAGAAGCACTCCTCAGCTGCAAATCTAACAGAAGCAAGCACTCCCAAACTATGAACCTGAACTTTTGGGGGAAGTTCAATCTACAGCAGGCTGCACACCAAATCCTGAGACAGATGGTTTGCCCACCAACATTACTTTCATTTAGGCCAGATCTACACCAAGCAAGATATGGCAGTATGAAAGTGGTATGAAAGCAGTATATAAAAGGCAGGAGCCACACTACTGCTTCATAGCAGAATTGAAGTGCACTGACAACTGTTGGGGCCCACTGACACATACCATATACCGCTATATCCTGCTTGGTGTGACTCCTGCCTTTTATATACCGTTTTCATACCGCTATATCCTGCTTGATGTAGATCTGGCCCAAGTCTGGACTAAGTTTCAAGATATCTGCTGTTTTTCTTCTGTTTTGATGTCTTGTGTAAAATTAGTGCAGTCTAAGCCCCAATGATGGAACTGGAAATCTCTCTCTCTCTCTCCCTTCCCCTCCCCCACAATAATGGAGAAAGAATGAATTAGTTTCATGGACTGCCTCTAATTTGTTCCTTTCTGTTAATATCTCATTTTGCCAACAAAAACAAATGCTTCTAGTACTGTTTGTGCTACACTTAGAAGTAGTAACATCTATGGAGAAACTGCAAGCACTGTAAATACTACAGAACAAACTATCTAAAGCAACATTACAGATAAATGCTGAAGGTAGATGGATAGAGGGGAAACTACTCACCCATTCCAAGTCAGAGAAGATTCACTGATAAATAGAAGCCTTGATCCTAATCCTAATATCTAACCCAGGGGTGGGCAACATACAGGCCATGAGCTGCATGCTGCCTCCCACAGCCATTTTTATGGGGGCCCTGCCCCCACCATTGGATTTGCTGCCATGATGGTGGCGGCAAACACTGCAGCAAAGGAACACAATTCTGTTTGCAGACCAGGTGTGCACTCCCTGCACACTTAGTTCCCTTGTAAAATTGCCACATATTTGCCACTGCTGCAGTAACTTTGGCAGCAAATTGGTAGCAACTGTAGCAGAGGTGGGGTGTAGCCCCTGGAAGGTTTTGTGGGGGAAATTCAGCCCCCCTGGCCCCTGGAAGTTACCCACCCCTGATCTAACCCATCCAAATGTTGAATTTAAATTTACTCCTTAGGGTGGAACTGTATCTCCCCCCCCCCACATATACTCAATTCTCAGTATGGAAAGTGGAAGTACACCCACTGGCCCATCCCAACTGCCACACAATGAGTAAAACATCAGCAGGGGAGGGAAGGTACATTACTGCAGGTGTACATGGGAACCCCCTCCCCTTTGCTGATGTTCTCTTGAGGGCAGTGGAAGCAAGCAGCAGGAGTAGTTCTGGTACACCTCCTGTGCGCTAAGTATCCAAGTGGAGGGAGCAACTGATTACCCCAATTGTGTGTGGCTATCGGACATCCATATGTTCGATTCTTACACCTTACTTGAAACAATCAGAGTTGGTTCACACTTCTTCACCACTTATTGACCACCCTCAAGAGGGGTGTCTTGATGGCATTGCTTTGCCACTCATTCCCTCAAAACCCCATGGCTTCACAGCCGTGGGGTGGGAGTGGCAAATCTCCATGGCAGGAGGGAGTGCAGGCTTTCTGGCCAGTGCCGACAGCCATCCAGCTCATCAAGCCCATTCCCTGTCCTCTGTCCGGCCTTCCCATGTGTCCCCCGACCTACCAGACTGCCCCCAGCCTCAATCTCAAATGAGGTCACCACTGACAGACAGAGCAAAGAACATGGTGACCCCGGAGTAAAGGAAAAAGTTGCAGTAAGTCAGCGACATTTTAAAAGTGCTGTGTCAGGGGGGAAAGCCATGGTGGCTGCTAGTTGGCAGCTGCATCGTATAAACAATACAGCACCACTGCACAGCCACCACAGGGTATATAGGATGCATAGGCAAGCCCCTGGTCAAGTGGTCAACATCAAGTGATGTCTTACCTAGATGATGTCAAGATATATAACTCAAAACACAGGAGGTTTCAATGCAGTGTGCTCACACATTTACTTGAATATCATCAAGTAATGCACATGCATGTTGGAACTAACCCCATGTCATTCATTCATTCATTCATTCATTCATTTATTTGATTTATATCCCATCTTTCTTTCATCATAGAACTCAAGGCATAGCATGGGCTTCACAGGTAGACTCCCATCCAGGCACTGACCAGACCCAAAATAGCTTCAGCATGGTGGCTGCATCATCTGCCTCCAACTATTGGAGTCAACATACCTAGCTAGATGAAAAGGGCAACTAAAATGGTCAAGGGATTGAAGCAAGAAAACAAGAATAGGGGACATGATAGAGGTGTCTACAATTACTAGCTGATATACCCAGCATTGCTTGGGCCCCCTAAGATATATTCTGTGAGGTAATCATCTTAAAGCAGTAGGCTGGTGCCAGGCCTGTGAGTTAACTTTTAATCAAGTTACATTTGTTTCTTTTTTTCCCCTCTCTCACCCTCATGACAACCCTGCAAGGTAGGCTGATGCTAGGCCTGTAAGGTAACCTTAAAACAAATTAAATTTGCTTATTCTCTCTCTCTCTCTCTCTCTCTCTCTCTCTCACCCCTTATGCATGGCCAGAGCAACCTTAAAGGCTCCACCATGATTTTCCTTGTCCCCACAGAAAACGAAAATGACAATGAAAACTCCTGGCACGCCTTTCACCGCAGTGCCTGACTTGCCCAATGGGAGTCCTTCTGCTGAGACTCACAGGAAGTGAAGTCTGGCTGAGCCAGTACACAACACACTGTTCAATCGGTGCCCGTAGGTAGGCCGTGAGGGAGTCGGCCTGCTGACTGACAGTTAGCTTGGTTGCCATTGGCAACGGGCCCAAAGCTGCACCCTCCTCCCCTCCTGTTCTCAATGGAGCCTAGCGACTGAGGCAGCTGGCCCTAGGCGCTCTCTCTTCAGGCCCAGGAGATAATGGCTGCCAAAGCCTGATAAGTCTTCCCTCCTGCCCAAGGCATACTGGGAGTTGCAGGCATAAGCCTAGGTCCCTGAATAATGTTTAAGTCTTTGAAAATAATCTGAGCTGTGTTTGGAGACACCTGGAGAACGGGCCTTATTAGTTGTGGCACCCTGATTGTGGATTTCCTTTTCCCAGGCAGGCTGGCCTAGTGACTGCATTAATGGCTTTCCAGTGCCAAGTGAATATTTTCCCCCAAGGCCTTTTAACTTGATGAGATTTTTTTATGTTGTGGGGTTTTTTTTGTTTTTTTTTTGTCATAACTAAACTACAACATTCCAAGACAGATGCAGGAATTACTGAATAAAGTTCATGATTTTTATGAAAAAGCCTGACTATACATTGAAACAGAAGTGTGAATGGAGAAATTACTGATAGCTGAGGCTTGGAATGGTGGGTGGGGTTAGTGGCAATTGGAGAAAGTCAGGTAGAAGGAGAACAAAGACAGTTAGTGAGAGGTCAGGAAAGTGGGAGCTGAGTTAGGATTGAGAGATAGTGTGCTGGCTCGCACACAGTGACCTGGCTTATTAACCTATGCTTTATTTAAAATTAGCCACTCTACATACCCATACTACACCTCCCTGCATGCCTGTCACAGTGCACAGGTGCCTCAGTCCTCTGAGAGGCACTTTGCTCCTCTTATTGCCAATGCTGCTCATCGATAAAGCATCAAGGAGTATCATCACCAAGGAGGGGAGATAAGTGGCTGTCAGTGGATGTGCCCAGCTCCGGCCAAGTCCTGCTGGGAATCTCTCAGCCCACAATTCTCATCCACCAGGTGCTCCATCAACAGCCTGTACTGAAGTGCCCCCTTCATGTAGACCTGTTTCTGGGCATGCACAGAATGTTTCCCTTTCCTTCTTCCCCCCCTCTCTCTTAAGGGTGAAGGCCGCACACTCATTTCCCACAGATTCTCAGAAAACAGCAATATCAGGACGCGATGCCTTTGAGCATTTTCAGAGTTTGGCCTCTCAGAGTCATGTTGTTGTATCTAGTTATGTTTTTAAAAACATGCATGCCGGGTGGGAGGAGGCACCACACATCGACACAGCCCATTTATGTGGGTTGTTTCCTTTTATGTGGGATTGGGTTGACTACTCGAGACCTACCTTAGAGCTCTGGGTTGTGAAAGGCATGCAGCAGCCACCCATCTGTGCACTCACAATGGCCACCAAAAGCCCAAAAGTCAGGACTCCCACCCAAGGCATGTTGGGAGTTGTAGGCATAAGCCTAGCTTTTTTTTATTAAATTCTTTAAAAATACTTAAAACCCAAAATTTTGTGTTTTCAGATTTTTCTGGTACATTGTACAACCAGACCTATCAGCATGCCAAATTTCAAGTTTCTAACTCATCCAGAAGTGGGTAAACATTTCCGGACATACATGAAAACACACATACTTTTTGCTTTATAGGTAGAGATGCATGGTATGGAGAAAGTGGACAGGGGAAGGTTTTCTCCTTCTCTCTTAATGTTAGAACTTGAGCTCATCCAGTGGAGCTAAACAGTGGGAAATTCAGGATAGATAAAACTATCTGTTCAGGAAAGTTAAAGTATGAAATTCACTACAACAAGATGTAGTGATGTCAACCAACTTGGACAGCTTTAAAAAAGAATCAGACAAATTCATGGGGGATACGTGGCTACTAGACATGATGGTTATATATTGCCTCCATCTTGAGAGGTAGTATACCTCATAATACCAATTGCTGGGGAACATGAGCAGGAGGGTGCTGTTGAGCTCATGTTCTGCTTTTGGGCTTCCCTTAGGCATTTGTTTGGCCACTCGACTAGCTCTGTTCAACATGGCTCTTCTTAGGCTCTTCCATGTAAGAGCTTTAATCCAGAATGGCAATGCCTATTATCACTCATTATATTTAACTTGACCACCTTAACATATGCAGCCAGTGTATTAATAGCAGAAAGCAATAATAATAATAATAATAATAACAATAATAATAATTTAAAATGAACTTGAAACTAATTCACCCTGAGGGTGGTAATAAAATATGTGCTTTCAAAACATTATCTCTTCCAGATAAACAAACCGGAACACATAGCAAGGTTACAGCCTTTTCTAGCCAAAGGTCTGTCCCACACCAAGAAATATTTCTTGGAAACCAGAAGTGCTGAATACAGTTTCAAAGAAATGCATTTCCTAAAATTTCAAACCGAGTGCTGCTATCTTTGTACATTATCTGGTGAGGCTTGATCAATGTCTTTGTGGCAAAAGCTTAGATTTCCAGTGAGACTTGTGAACTGGTTACCCATTAGTATTTCATGGAATCAGACTGCAAAGTTGAAAATTAAGGGCAGAATGTGCAATTCTAAGAATATGAGATCATGCCTCCACTGGGAACAGGTCATCTTTTAAAATGTAATTGGAACGTTGTTTTTTATTTTATTTTATTTTATTTTAGCAGGAAGCCTTTACTTCTGAATAGTTCCTCCAATCAATGCATGCTTCTCTCTCTCTCCCTCTCCCTCTCCCTCTCTTACATTCACACACTCACTTTCTGCATACTCAGAGCCTATCTACACTACTGCTTTAAAACGGTTTAAAATGGTTTATAACCGTTTTGAGAACTGTTGGGGCCCAGGACACATTCCATATACAGTTTTCAAAACGTTTTCAAAGTGTTTTAGCCTGCGTGTGTAGATAGGCTCTCATACACAGCTATGCAGCCCATTTCAATGAAATTTTCACAGGAGATGTTCCTGGGGGATTACATTCAGTACGTTCTTCTAAGCAGAAGGCCTTGGTGGCAACATGCCAATAGGTTTTTTAAAAAAAATTAGATACTTTCCTATGCCATTCATTCCTAATGTACCTTATGTAAGACAGCCGGCTGCTCCAAGGCTAAAAAAAGCCTTCTGCTTTCACTATTTTTGCAGTGGAGGCTGAGCTACATAACCTCAATGCAGCAGAAGGATTTATAAATGACAGCAATGGCTTGTTATTCTCTTGCACAGGAAATAGCCACGCTTCAGTGCCGCAGGAAACCAAGGAGCCTGCCATCTGTTGCACGACAATCCTGCCAATGTTGTCACACATTCCCATATGCTTTGCTTGTGGCCCCAATTGAATACCTAGTGCTCAATCTCCTGTCCTTAGCAGCTTGCCATTCTTAGTGTGCATGCGTCTGCTCGCACATGCATGTGTCTATCAGGTCACTTGGTTAATTATGTCTCCTGAAATAGATAGTCTGCTCCTTTATTCAGCTTGTTGAAAAGGCTTGTTGTGGTTGTGAGGGGTGAGAGAAGGAACTATAAAATAAATAGCAGCACCACAGAAGCCTCAGCAAACAATATTCACGCTAATCCTTCACACAGAGCAATATTATGAACTGCACTTAGGTTGGGTATGCTGGTGTGTACTAAATATAGACCTCCATCACACCTAATTCCCCCTCCCCCCCCCCGGTTTGCCTCTGGTTTTTTTTTTTACCTCTGAGGCCGAAGCACGCCAAGCTTATGATCCTTTTCACCTGAATTAGACTGACTAGATAAAATCCAAGTCAGGTCTCATGTAACTTTAACAGCTGTAGAGAAAAGGGAATTTCAGCCAGTGTCATTTGTATGCAATTAGTTCCTGGTGAAATTCCCTCTTCATCACAACTGTTAAAGTTGCAGGGGCCCTGCCTTCTTTTGTATATGGTCACTCTAGTATAGTGCCTGCAACTTTAACTGTTGTGATGAAGAGGAAATTTCACCAGGAATTCATTGCATACAAATGACACTGGCTGAAATTCCCTTTTCTCTACAACTGTTAAAGTTACTTGAGCCCTGACCTGGATTTTATCTGGTCAGCCTACCTGAATAGCTGCTCTTTCTCTCCTTCGTTCCTACACTCATTAGCATTTATGCTCCACTGCACCCCTCCCCTTCTCTTTCTCCCTCCAGTCAGGTCCTGGCAGATGAGTACTTCAATCAGACCGCCTTTCTGCCAGGCAAAAATGGAATGACCCTTTAGTCTGGCTCTTTGGGGGCATCGAGGGAGTACAGTCCTGTCTCTGCAGAGATTCGGGCACTGTATGATTTAAAAAAATGTTTTTGAGCCTGGGATGCAAGGTTTGGATTTTATATTGAGGCTTGGAGCCGGCTGCTGGAAGAGATCGCTTTTCCATGCCAGGACCTGATACAATCCATTCAAGCCCCCAGTTCCTTTGAAACTGCACAGAGGCTTAGGGTGCATTAAATGCACTTAGGGGAAATAATCCAGACGTTTACCGTTCTAGGAAAGGCTGGGGAAGAGGTGGGGTGTCAATAGGACAGGCACAGCGTCATGTGAGTACAGTGCTGCAAATCCACACACCAGGCATGGTGAGAGTGCACTAAATCGCTGGTGTGATGGAGCTTATAGATGCTTGGGAGTGTGGGGTTTGTATGTTTTCGACAATACCTTTTTAAAAAGTGACACATCCTAAGTTTCACTAATAAGGAACGCCACCTGATTGTCTTGCAAAGGATGCAAGAAAGTTGGACAAAATGTTTTAAGGACCACCACTATCCCCTGAATCGGATTGCCAATACTAATGTTGCTGTTCACCTGTCTTTGGCTAATTCAATGGGGATACTTTATGCAAAATAAGTTGCTCACATAATTCCTCACCCGAGAAGGTCGGAGATTCTGTAATAAATGGGAAGGCGAGATCTGCATTTTGTGTTTCCCAATATGTTCATGCTGTTTGGCATGTGTCAAGGATTCCCATTTCCCAGGGAGCCTCTATTGTGCTCAATTCAGAGACAGGCACAACAGGAGGATGAGATGGTTTTAGCAGAGGTTGTGCAGTGTTCTAGCTCCTGGCAGAGCTATTTTTCTGCCAATTGCCATGATGGCGTTGAAGACTGAATGGCCAAGGAGACTAGGCTGACCATCTGAAAAGGAGGACAGGGCTCATATAAGGGTGCCTCTACAAGAGCGATTTAAAGCTCTTTCAAGGCGCATGAAAAAATTTACCTCTACAAGAGTGGAGCACAAATTGGGGGTCGAGACGTTTTTTCTGTCTGATTATGCGCATTATCGAATGCGCATTAAATAGCGAGTTTTAATTTACCGCAGGAGTTGAAGCGCCTTATGACCATGTAAACAAGTGATTCTCCGCATTTAAACACTTTAAAGCGTGTTTCATACAACCCGTAATGTGCTTCACCGCCTCCTGTGTATAGGGATTAGGCATAAAAGTGATTGCGAGAAGATGCGCATAATCAGACAACCAGGTGTCAAACCGAATTCTTGTAGAGGGGACCTAACTTTAACAGTTGTAGAGAAAAAGGAATTTCAGCAGGTGTCATTTGTATGCAATTAGTTCCTGGTGAAATTCCCTCTTCATCACAACTGTTAAAGGTGCAGTTGTGATGAAGAGGGAATTTCACCAGGAACTAATTGCATACAAATGACACTGGTTGAAATTCCCTTTTCTCTACGACTGTTAAAGTTATATGAGCCCTGTCCTCCTTTTCAGATGGTCAGCCTAAAGGAGACTCACTGGGGAACTGGCATCTAACTTTCAGTAGTTACGGTAACATTATTGTAACAGTCATTGCTGGTGATGTCCTTTTTAAAAAAAAGAAAAAAGGTGGGGGGAAGCCCTTGATTGCAGACTGCAAAGTCAATCTGCTTGATTATGAGATTCTAACCACTATGTTAATTGCCAAGACTTTCAATGCTGCCATTAAAATAAATGATCTACATTTTTTGCAATCCTTGCCTTTGGAAAGAAAAGCTACCCTATTATCTTGTAGTAAACAGTAGAATGTTATACAGTAGACATATAATTAAGGCAACTAGACATTTTAAAGAAGGGACAGAGGGAATTGTCCAGTGATTCCCCTGTTTGTCTATCCACTACTCCCACAACTGAGTTATCTGGTAGCCTATGTGCTTCACAGTCAAATCTCAAGATTAACCTGGCTGAAAACATAGTCCTGGTTTTTCAAGCAGGCTTCTGAGATTAAAGGATTTGGTGCCTTTTGCACATGGCAGCCAAATAAAATGAATGTATATAAAATTAGGATTTAGATACAAGCTTTCTCATTCGTCATGTGAATGCTAGCCTGCTGCAAAGCAGACTATCTCATGGTTGCATATCATCTGAAGCCACGGCACGAAAACTGGTCCAAAAATGTTTAAGATTTTTAAAACTGAATATGTATTTTAAATATGGAAATATTTTAATATTGAAACCTATTTAATTATATTTTTAACTTTTGTATATTTTTATTTATAGCTTTTAACTGTATATTTTTTAAAATTTTGTAAAGCCACCTTGAGGCTCAGTATTGGACAAAAGGAGGGGTACAAATAAAGATAATAATAATAATAATAATAATAATAATAATAATAGATATTTTTATTACCAGTGTTCAGGTTTGATGCAATAGTCATGGGAAGCAAATATGTACCTTAGCTGTCTTTAATCTTATTGTATAAAAAGTGTAAAATGTCAAAAGTTTTGAATCAAAATACTGATTATTTATTTGATTCATATGTATGTAGCGTAGGATGATTAAGGTAAAAAGATACTCTTTATTGGACAAGTATGCCCATAGGAAAGGTGCAAACACCGACTTAAAGTAGTTATAGCAAGATCTTTTCTCTTAAGATCAATTGTGCTACTCTTTATAACAAACATTAACCAACCCATTTGGAAACTGCACGGTTCCTGTTGCCCTTTAACATTATCTAATACTTCAAGTTTGCAGTGACTACTGATTGCCACCATTTCTTCAAGTTGGTCAGGCTGCTTGCTGAAAATCCTACCCTTACTAGCTTGAACCATTGAATAATCGACAGCTGAAGATGGCCAAATAATGGAGAAATGACACAGAGCTGGTTGGGGTGGGTGGGGCAGGTCTTAATTCTCAGCCAGAATTCTGACTCTGCATCTTAGAGGCCTCTGCAAAATTCTCCTATTTATAACAACACTCAAGGTGTGTGTTTGGCATGTAATTGAGGTTTGATGAAGGGTTGCCAAGAGGATCCGAAATTGCTTTTCAGATCTATATTATTTACTGTTCACAACTGGCAAACAAAATTACACAGGGTGAACTGGATCTTAATTATATTTAAACATCCATCTATTCATGTGCTATATAGACAGCCTGGGGAATACTTTTGTGTTCTAGAAGTATTGTAAAATGTGGGCCTGCCCAAGACATGTTTCTGCCTGAGGCAGAGAAGCAAATGATGCTCCCATACTCCTCGTCAAGGCGCATAATATCTAGGGAAACCAAGGTAGCTGAGATAGAATATCCCACAAACCCCTCTTTCCTTCCAGTAAAAATGGAATGATAATATGTGAAGAGAGCAATCCCATAGTCCCAGAAAAGCATCGTAAACACTGTTATGGCCTCAGAACGGGATTCCAGTATCCAATCTCTCCCCCTGCCCCCACCCACTTGTTGTCTACTGCCCAAGGTCATGAAAATGGCCTTAGAGAAGTCTATAAGGGGATGTTCCAGTGGGCGGGAAGGAAAGGGTGGTGTAGAGGCCAAGATATGAGGAATCCTCCAGCCCCATTTCCGTCTCTGCCAGTGCACCCTTTCTAGATGAGTTCAAAGGCCCATCTGGAGAAAACACACACACACAGGAGGGAGAGGCAAAAATCGTCTCCATCACTCCTCCCGTCCTGCCAGTATCAACTTGGCAGGACATTGGATACACGGAAGCCGAGTTTGGAAGCTTTTGTCTCAGAAGGGTGCAAATCCTCCAATCACTGAATGATTTTGTCTTCAAACTTTCACCCACTCAAACATATGAGTTTTAGTCAATTAATTCATCATTTCAATTTGCATATGGACACATTGGTAAAAACTATATTTATGGAGCAGAAGCCTACTTTATTTGATTTTAGATGAAAAAAGTTAGAGATGGATTGATCAATCTGTTTCCGGTCCATGTCAGTTTTGCGTGTGTTCATTCTGTTCTATCCTGTTTCCACATCTATCTGGAATTTTCTAGATTGCACCTTTCACCTCTATTCACATGTCATCTGCAGTGAAAGGCATCATCACAGTGTGTAGCTTTGCCCGTTGCTTTTTATTCCATTTTAGAAAGGGATCCATTATTTCCTTATTTTTTTTAATGATGTTCCCAGTTAAGTTTGTGTTCTTTCCATGCTCCAAATAGCCCTTAAACTACATTCATTATCCTCTTATGCAATGTTCTCTGCTCCTTTATCCTTGGAAAGAGCATTGCGGTCTCCACTGAAAATGCCTTGGGACCGCTCATTTCCCTGCTCCCTTTCAGGTCTGCAAGCTTTATGTTGATTTTTTTTAAAAGTTCTCATTTATGCACAGAGTTTTGCCTGTGTTGTAAATGTTTCAACTTCATCTTTAAAAAAAACTATGCAAATTATTCATTCCTAGGCGTTACCCTAGAATCCTGTGTCTTCTCTCTGATGGATGTTTTATGTTACTTGACAGTCAGAGCAATCCTAATCCCTAGATCCACCAGATCTTTTGGGGGGGTAGGATGGGGTGGAAGTGTCCCCCTACCAGAGAAGAGCTCCCTTGGCAGCCCGTGGTACACCTATGGAAAGTTACCTGGGCATAGATTTACTGCCAGGGGTGTTTATTTAATTTATTTACTTAAAACATTTCTTGGCTGCCTTCCTAGGGGCAGGGCAGAGGCAGCCTCAGATCTGCAAGTTCCACTGCCCCTTCATTCCCGCAATAGGCCCTAGGCTCAGAAGCTCCATCAATGCCACCTGTGGCAATTGTGATCCATAGGTATTTTCCCTCCCATTGAAGCCAATGGAAGGGGTGATTTTAAAAAAAAAGTACTAAGAGAAGAAAAAAGATAAATACCACACGCATACTGCCAGCCCTGGCTGGTGCAAGCTGGCAGGGCTTTGGAACTTTATTCCCCCACCAAACACCCACACAAACACACTTAGGATTCCTCTGTAAGTCTGCACTAGCTGGTGCCGTTTATTGGAGCATCTCTTTTGATAAAAAAGCTATCGTATTCCTTTAGCCTGGTCTAAACAGCTATGTTGCCTTTCGCAGAACATTTGCCCATGGAAAATGAAGCATACGGACAACCTTAAAGGCATACTGTTTATAGTAGTAAACATGTCCCATCTAAAATTGCTAACGCCAAAAGTTGTGATACTGCCATTTAAATAATGCGCTCTCAAAATCCCAGGAATATTGGATTCCTAGCGCACCACCTGCTCTGCTGCCATTGTGATCATCTATTCTTCCTTGGCACATGCTGGGTTCTTGTGCAACAAAATACATGTAACCAAGGGTGCATAGAGTTCTTCCATCTGCTATGATAGCAAAAATGCTATTTCCAATTATACCAACCTAAAGAGTTGGTATTGTTCCTGCCTACCATTTAGTTCGTGAACAGTGATGAGAAGCACTTCTCTAAACGAGTGAGTGATTGCACACTCAGGATTCACTACTCACAGAAGTTTGCAGGTCCATTACACAACATTGTCAATGTCCAGGACATCTCCTGTGCTATCCCCTGGAAATCTCACTTAAAAAATAAAAAAAAAACATACCCAGAGATAATGCAATATTATCTGAGAAATCGTGGGATCTCCCAGTGTGCAAACTTGGTGCTGCACTATAATTCTGCCACTAGATGTCCCTGTCTCATTACATTCAATGGAGCTTTTCCAGAATGGAAGTTTTCAATTCAAAATCATGTGGTTGAGTGTAAAGGATTGTGTCATTATGGTGGGAAGACTGCAAAGGATGAAAGCCCCAGTAAGGCTGTGGGATTTTTCCTGTAGTTAGAAAAGCTGTAAGTACTTCGCTAAATCCTTCTGGGGGAATTGTACATTTTCCACACAATATTACTAGATTTGAACTTTGGTAAGGGGTAATATAAGAGGCTGCCAGGACTCACCGGCTCAAATGGGCTCCAAGAGACAGCTGAACCACCTGAGCTGTGGCGTGCAGGAACTGACATCACCCCCAGGGCACCAACAGCTTACAGACCAGCCTGGCTCCACAGAAGAGCTGCAACTATGGGTGATAAGTGGTGCCAACACTGTTATCTTTTCAGCACCACGTCAAAACTTTTCTTTTCTCCCAGGCATTTTAACAGCTTAAGTTGAGGTTTTGAACTGAATTTCTGGCCAGGCTTAAAGTTTAAAATTTTGTAAATATTGTTTGTAAGTTTTATGGTTTTAAATGTTGTATGTCGACTTTTTAATGTTTAATCTTTTAATTTTTTGTAAACGTGGCTTCAGTTGTCCATGCTCTGGTAACCTCCAAATTAGAATACTGGAATGCATTCTATGTGGGGCTGCCTTTGAAGACGGTTCGGAAGCTGCAGCTTGTGCAAAATGCAGCGGCCAGATTGATAACAGGAACCAGAAGGTTCGAGCATATAAGACCTACTCTGGACCGCTTGCACTGGCTGCCTGTATGTTTCCGAGCCCAATTCAAGGTGCTGGTTTTAACCTATAAAGCCTTACATGGCTTGGAACCACAATTCCTGATGGAACGCCTCTCCCGACACGAACCTAGCCGTACACTACGATCAACATCTAAGGTCCTCCTCCGAGTGCCTGCTCCGAGAGAAGCTTGGAGGTTGGCAACAAGGGAGAGGGCCTTCTCTGTGGTAGCCCCCCAAGTGTAGAACGATCTCCTCGACAAGGCCCGCCTGGCGCCAACATTGTTATCTTTTCAGCGCCAGGCATTTAGCAATATCTGAGGAGCCTGGGTTTGTTTTGTTTTTAGGCTTATAGCTTTTCAAAGTTATTATAGTGGTTTTAAATGTGTGTGTATATTGTATATTTTTGCTGTTTTAATTTTTGTATATTGTTTTTAAATGCTTTAATCTTATGTGAACTGCCCAGAAGGCTTCAGCTATGGGGCAGTATACAAATGTAATAAAATAAATAAAATAAGTCACCCAGAGAGCTTCAGCTATGGGGCGGTATATAAATGTTAATAATAATAATAATAATAATAGGGGGACTGGAAGGGAAGTTAAAATGATAGGAAGAGGAGATGGACTGAGGGAAGAGGATAAAAGAGAGGGACTAGGCAAATGGGACTAGGCTAGAGTGAGAAAGCCAAGGCACGGACAGAAGAGAGAACTAAAACCTCTCCCAAAAAGCCCCAAGGCAATCCTTCTGGCCCTTTGCAATTGGAAAGGCAGAGGAGAGCAAGGCCCCCTTGGCAACCTCAGATAGCTATTTCCCTTGGCCAAAGGGCTAGTACAACAGTGTTGCTTTACCAGCCCGCAGGCTGATGGAAGTCAAAACCCAATGGGGCCCATATTGGCCCCATGAAAAAGATGAGGCAGAGATCCCAGAGAAAAGTGGGGGCATGCTTATGTAAGCCCTATGGAGCAGATGGTTTAGTCCCTTGGGCGGAGTCCTCGCTAAGACTGTTCTGCTGAAGATTGCTGTATAATTGTGGGCTCTTATCACCTTGTATAAGCTAAATTGAACTGTTATTTGTGTACAGTGGAATTTCAAAGGGGATGGGGAATCATTTTTGCATCCTTGAGATTTGTCATAATTATTTTATTATTGCAGGGCTAATATGCTGAACATCAATGTTGAGTTACAGATTGGGAACTGCCCTGTGAATTAAAGTTAAGAAAACCTACAAAAGGGACTTCCAGAAATACTCAGCATCCGGAGATACAAAAGACACTTGGGCTACAAGCAAGTGATCCATACTTACACCACCAACAGCTGGAAATGCCCTTCTGAACAAGAGCAGTGAAACTCTCTCGATTAGCGCGAGGGAGTAGCCTTTTGACTTTTGCATGATGCAGCAATGTAACTGGCAACAATAAAAATAATCTGTTCTAGTCGATGTGTCATTCGCAGAGATGAAGGTAGATTAATGTTTCGACCTGCCCCTGCCCTGGGAATCAGGGGCCGGGAACAATTAAGTTACTGTACAGTGGTTTACAAGCATTTAGGACAATACAAGACACAGCAGAAGCCTAGCTTGTGCTTTATAACACCGTGACCCTCCTCACAAACCACAAGGCCCTTGAGTACACATATACTGTACTCCAGGCGTTCTCCCTTCCTTTTAACCAGGTGGCATCTTAGTTCAGCTTCTTAGTGCTCCAGCACTGCTTCTCTGGCTTGTTAAAAAGCAGGACTGAGATCCAGTGAAAGCAAATTACACCTAGTAATCTGTGTCTGGAAATATGGAAACAAGGGCTGGGGGTGGAGACACTTCACTGGGGATGTGCGTATTACAGTTTTAATGTGGAAAACTGCTCACTGCTGAGAACTAGGTCAAACACAATAGCGGGAAGGAGTGAGGGAGAGAAAGAGAAAGAGAGAGAAAGAGAGAGAGAGAGAGAGAGAGAGAGAGAGAGAGAGAGAGAGGTGAAACAATGCCTTAAATGGAAACAAGCTGCATGACCCTGAAAAGAAAATGATCTGGCAATGGGAGTAGATATACATTTTAAACCATCAGCCAATGTCTGGCAGTAATCAGGATGAAGAAGTGGATTACTGGCTTGTGTCTCTGGGAGGCCAGATCGTAAATCAAAGGTGATCGGTAAGGAGGTGGCTCAAAGACTTGATAGTGCAAGTATGTCCTGTATATTGCATAGGCCTACATGCCTAAAATCACTGCAGTATGAATTGCCTCAAATCGAGGACGCTGGTGACTCTGATGTCAGTAGGGCGGTGAATCCGCTCTGGGTTTCAGTCAGAACCACTCAGAACCTTTAGAATTTTGACTGGTTCTTACTGAAACCCGGAATGGATTCACTACCTCACCAACATCAGACCCACTAGCTTCCACTGACTTCAAAGGAAAAGGCTAAAACTGAGAAAGCAATGACACCGTTACAAAGCCATGCAGGACACAAACTTTGTACCCTCCAATATTAGATTCATGGCAAATTAAAAAGGGCATTCATTATATGACAAATGAGAAAGTCACTTCTACAGAATCTGTTGGCAAGCACGTTGAATGATATGAGTTTATGTTCCTATTGCAACATTTCTCGAAAACCTGCATTTTGTATTTGAACATTATCCATTTTTAATGTCATACTCCACCTTATTCCCAAAATACTAATCTGGTACTCAGCACACACCAGCAAGGTGCAGGTCAACATTTCCATGTGCGCGATTCCTCTGCAACTGTGTTTATCATGCCACACAAGTGACACTAGGCCTCTAGTAAAGTGCATCGTTTGCATGGTGTAGTAACCATGCTTGGAGGGGAAGTGAATGAATGGCAGAATAGCTCTAACACAAGGATTGGCAACCTGGTGCCCTCCTGATCGTATTTCACTACGTTCCTAACATTACCCCTGCTGTGCTCAGCAGTATTGTGTACTGTTTGTTTCTGGGCAGCTCTGCTTGACTGACAGCCCCGTCCTCCAGTAGAACAAAGCGAGGGCTGCAAAGAGAAGTGCTTTCCCCAACACAGGGATATATAACCTTTTTGGCCCCAAGATGCTGACTCAGGATTTGGAGGCCACATGCAAACGCATATGTGTGCATTCGTGCACAAACACACACACATGTAACCCAAATTTTCTGCCTGTTGCATTGTGTGACCTGCCCTCTGTTCATCCTACCTCACTGCAGGGCAGCTGCTGACTATATGAATTACATAGGCAATTTGGAGATTACTGAATGTCTGAGGGAAGAGAAAAGTGTAATGTTTGTGGCTGCCACAAAACCAATTTGAGCCTACATATGTATTAAGTGGATTAACTGCCCGACCATTCAAGAGACATTACTTTTCTCATGATCTCTAGAAGGTCATGAGGCCTTCCAGCGTTTCGCCTTCCAAAACAGCAGCAGCAGAACCTACTGTAGACATGATCAAAAGAGAGTGTTTCCTATGGAGAACCAGATGTCATGAAAAACGTTGCAGGATAAACATTGCATATATCTGTTCCCATGCTTTCATTTTCCCTTTGGAGCTCTTCTTTCTTTTGAAGCATCACAGAGAACCCCTGTGCTATCATGGCGAACCTGTCACATGCGCATCACATGTGACAGGGAGCTGTTCCATTCCAGAATAGGAGCAAAAGGGCCCACAGGTGCTATCCCACACTTTGCTCTGTGGTTCAGTTGAACAGAGGCAAACAACCACACCAAGGGACATGTGCTTGTTGTACACTCATTTAGATTTTAAAAGATTTATAGCACACTTGCCAAAATAGTTAGCCGCCACTGTATTTGTCATATAAACCCAGTCCTTACATGGTGCACGGTGCTGCCTGAGTCTAGGGTGACCATATGTCAGGAAAAACCAGGACATGTCAGGATTTTTGGTAACAAATCCAGGAAGGGGGGAAATCATGACATTTGAAGAAAAATCCAAATTTTTCCCATCCTCCCCCCACCCAAACAGCAGCTCTAAAATGATTACAGCACCATCATTTTTTAAAGATAAAGAGATGAAACTTGGCAACATGATAAAGCCCTACCACATTTGAAGCAGTTCTGTTCACCCGTTGATTTTTAGGATTTTTTTCTTAAATTTGAGGTTTAAAAAATTTTTTTTAAAAAAAATGTCATTTTTGAAGATAAAGAGATTAAACTTGGCATTTTGATAGCTCCTATGTAGGGCGTTAGCCATGACAAGTTTGAAGCAGATCCATTCATCCATTGATTGTTAAGATTTTTTAAAAAATGTGAGATTTTAAAATTATTATTTTTTAAAAAGGCATCATTTTTAAAGATAAGGAGATGAAACTTGGCATGATGATAGATCTTACATAGGGATTTAGCCATGCCAAGTTTCAAGCAGATCTGTTCATCTGTTGATTTTTAGCAAGTTTCAAAACAAAATTGAACTTTAAAACTAAAACTAAAAACAAAACAAAACACCCAGCCGGCCAGCTGGCAGCAAGCCCTATTAAGCAGCAGCTTTCAGCAGAGTAAGGATACGATCAGAAAAGATATTTGAGGGAAGGGGAGAATGTATTACACAGAGTATAGCAACAAAGTACAGCAAAAGCTTCAAAAGTAGGAGTGAGTGAAGTTAATTTCAGGCACATTGGATGTCTCACTTGTTATTTCAGTGATTTTAACATTAAAATGTTAAGTAGAACAGATTTGTCTTAACTGTGTGCTGTAAAATCAGACATGTGACCAAGGCTATGTTCAGGTGGGGCCCCCCCATGGTGTTGCCCCCCCCCCCCCGGGGACGGACATGTTGGTGGGGATGCCCCCTTGGGGGCTGACCATGTTGTCCTCCTTTTTGGTTTCCCAAATATGGTCATCCTAAACCAAATGGCAACACACACACACACACCCTATGGCCAACACTTTAAATAGTCTTACCACAACATTCAGACATAAATTACTGCCTTTATCTACCTAAACTGTTTTATCTTGTTACATGGTATGACCAGCCTTGACTTTGCAGTTTTAAAAAATTGTGTATGAATAACTCCACATCCTTAGAATGTGAGTGACGGATGAAAATGTTGTGTTTACTGTGTTTTATTTGGCTCCTAATTGGGCATGGAATGAACTGCGCTTTCCATGATATATTTTTTAAAGAAAATAGAATAGATTGCTGAATTTATGAATCGATCTGTAGGGAGGGGGGTGTATCTCTCTCTCTCTCTCTCTCTCTCTCTCTATATATATATTGTCCTCCTTCTTGGATCAAACCATTAAGGAAAAAGTGGGAAACGGCAAACAGCAGCCTGCAGTGCTCTTGGTCTCCTCAAGAGAGAGACGGAAAGACAGGTTGCTTTTAATACTTAGAACACTTTTTAAAAATAACAAAAACAACAGGCAGGGTAAGCAGCAACCCCTCCCCCATTTTGTCTATCCTGAGCCCCGAGAAATAGCCAAAATGACCCTCCCTGTGTTACTGCCTTCAAATAGGGTGGCCAAATCATGGTGGTGGTGATTTTAGTGCCCAATTGAGAATTAACAAACGGATACAATAAAAAAATGAACATGCAACTTATGGACAAGGTTTTTTTTTTAACTTTCTGGAATTTTGTACAAATTTAGTCATGGAAAAATATGTAAAATTAAACAACACTGGCTGAAATTGTGTATTTACCTCATAGGCTACAGCATGAAAATGCGCATTTTGGGGAGATTTGCACACTTTGGGTGGACTTGTGCATTTTCACACATATGGATTTGTGCAAATTGGAAAAAAATATATATACAACAGCCCACTGAAGAAGAAGGAAGGGAACAAAACAATATGGAAAGACGCTGAACAAACCATTCAGCAGACAATAACCCTATTCACCTGCACTGCCTCTGCAGCACCTAAGCCAAAATCAGGCCCCAAAACAGCAGTACCATGCTGACTGCAAGACATAATACCCTTCAATAATGTGTCATCATTAGTAGTGTCCCTGTGCCCAGTGGTGAGGAAAAGAAGTTAATTTCCTCAGAAAGCAGTAATGAGAGTGACACCCCTGTAAATGAAGAAGAAGAAGAGCAGAGGTGTAGTAATAAGCGTAGCGTACTGCATCAAAATGTAACAACTGGAAGGCGTTCATGGTCTGCTGTTAGAGACTATGGTCAGATCTACACCAAGCAGGATATAGCGGCATGAAAGTGGTATATAAGAGGCAGAAACCACACCAAGTAGGATATAGCAGTATATGGTATGTGTCAATGGGCCCCAACAGTTGTCAGTACACTTCAATACCACTATAAAGCATTAGTGTGTCTCCTGCCTTTTATACACCGCTTTTATACCACTTTCATACCGTTATATCCTGCTTTGTGTAGATCTGGCCTGTGTCATGATGCATAAAGTTTCTCAACATTAGACTACAAGTATATACTATCTCAGCAATGACTTCCCTTTTGACAGTGTTGATGGCCATCCACTGGTTGAGTCCATTTTTGGCAAGGAGGCTGTGGCAGAATATTTCTCAAGTGTCTGAGATAACTGGCTAGTAGTTCAGCAAATACCAGAAATAGACACTCCAGACTGTGGCACAAAATATTCTAATAAGCTGAAGGTTTTCTACAAAAATTGCTTGCTTTGATTTTGGTACTGTCTCCCCACTCTCTGACAACAGAGAGAGCAGTTTCTCACTGCAATCAAATAAAGTCTCCTCACCATATGTCCTTGGTAGAAAAACCTATGAATGCAAGATTATTTGTTTCACTGAATGGCATAGGAGCTGCTGCTTATTATCCACAGACTGCTGTAGAAGAATTCTTATAAATAAATTAAAAAAGAATGGATACAGAGAACCAGACATCATAGTGTACAGGGTGAGAGATTTTGTTAAGATTTTTTTCATAAAGACTGGTGGGTTGTAAGAGAACCCTAAGAATTATTGTGTCAGGCGCCCCTACGTTCTACAGTTTCTATTCAATTTAACTAAAAGTCCATACCTCTACCCAGTGTGTCAGTGGCTTCCCATCTGAACTTGGGTTCTTGGTTTATCGATTAAATTTTAAGTGTCCATTTGTGTCCACTGGGTGTCCAAAAGCTAGGACTGGGTTCCATTTGGACACACAACTATTACTTTAAAATGCTTTGGAAATACTATAGCTGGGAGGGAGGGGAAAGAGCAAGGCAAAGGGATAGAGGGGATAGAGGGGTTGGGAGCTGGGAGTGGAGAGAGAGAGAGAGAGAGAGAGAGAGGAGAAAGCTATGTGTGGTGAAAGAAGGCTGGGCAGTGCGAGGAAGCAACTCTCTCCTTCTTTTCCTACCTGCCAAACAGCTGATCAGCAACAGGTTCAGGAATAGGAAGAAAACCCTGGAGCCTTCATGTTTTTCAAGCTCTTTTTTCCATTTTTTTTAAATTACAGATACATTTTTGAAGGAGGCAGGAAGTGGATTGCTTCGTAGGTGCCATTGGAGGTCCCCGCAGGCAGCGCATTGGGGAGCCCTGCTGTAAATTGTCCTTTGCTCTGTGAAAAGATAAGTGATGTGGCTCGCAAGGGCCTAGCTGCTTTTTGATAGAATTATGACCTTTCAAAGCCAATAGCCTAATTCATGCATGATCCATTATGCAAGCCATGGGACTGCATTCCCAGTTTGTCAGTAAATGATAGGACCCAACAGGAAGGTCTGAAGAAACTCAATTTGCCATTGCTAATTAGCAGAACTGTCACGTGTTCCTACAGCCAAAACAAGTGGGCAGTTGGTATAAATGAGGAGATTTTAGACACGTTCCAGAAATCTCCAGAAAGGGTAATCATTCTGAAGTCATGACATGTGCCTGTAGCAGAACAGGGACCCTGGAGGAAGATAAAGGGGCTTTTCACTTGGGTCTGGAAACAAAAGAAATTGCAAACCTGCCTTCTAGCAGGAAGGGGAGAGAGAGAGAGGGAGAGAAGAGGCACACCTCAAAATGGTGCAGCAAACTTTTTATTTTATTTATTTCATTTTTATACCTCCCATTAGCTGAAGCTCATTGGGTGGTTCATGAAAATTAAAACCATAAGGTACAGCATAAAATATAATACGGAAGCTTAAAACAACAATATAAGAGTACAATCAGAATAAAACCAAGCAGCAATGCAGAGGTTTAAAATACAGCTTTAAAACAGCAGAGTTAAAAGACTAGGGGGCTGTCAAAATGCTTGGAAAGTCCCAGGGTCGGTGCACAGTGGCGTGGCATCAATTATATGACACCGCTGCAATTGCACACCCACCCCAGGGCTTTCTGCCAAAGCTGCAGAGAAAAAAGTCAGGGATTTACCTCGACTTTTTCTCCAGAGTGAGGCGAGGACTCTCAAGATGGCATCAAGATAGCCCAAGCCTCACTCTGGAATCACAATGGAGGCGTGGCCTGGCAGTGCCTGGTAGAAGGCAACCTGGGATTGGTCACCTTCCACCAGGAAGAAGACAGTGGTGGCTCTGGTCTCCGGATGGCCGCCCAGAAACCCTGCACTCCTTCCTTGGCATTGGGATTACATGACGCCACTGCGGGGACGAGAAAGTGTGGGGTTTCTGAGGGACATGGCGCCAACCCGGCACTGTGAAGATACCCCCCCCCCCCCCAGGATGATAAAATGCTAAAATACTGGGAAAATAAAAAGGTCTTCACCTGGCACTGGGAAGAGTAGAACGTAGGTGCCAGGTTGAGTGAACCTCTCTATAGGGAACATTTTTCAATAACATTTTGAGGATCACCTCCTTTGTATTTTTGCCCTTTTGTATTTGGTGTTTCCCTCCTTTTTCCCTTTTATACCAAATGAGATTAATTGTCCATCTAGGCCAGTATGGCCTACTCTGACTGAGACTTCCTCTCCTGCATCCTCGGAGCCTTTGAAAAATTTGGATGAGGAACCCTAGCTTAATAGAAGAGCTTCTGCTATGCACTCAGAAGTTCCCAAGTTCAATCCCTGGCATCTCCAATTAAAAGAAAGGAGATGATGGGAGAGACTGGTGTCTGAAACCCTAGAGTACAATAACAGTAGCCCCTCGGACCCCCCACATTTGCTCCTACTAAAAAAAGAAAATAAGAAAAAGCACTCTAGTAGTGGGTCTTATAGTTCCTACCATAAAAGTCTAATCCCTAGACCATCCTAGGAAGCAGTGCTTGAAAGTTCCTTTTGGCTTCCTAGGATGCTCCAGGGGATACTCTAGGAATGAAGCTTTTATGGCAGAAACCATAAACCACATTCCTAGAGCATTTTTCCTTTTTTTGGTGAAGGAGGGAAGGAAAGGTTAAAGCTGTGAGTGAGTAGAAGCATCATTACTGCCCACTCATGATTTTTCATGCATCCTTGAGATGATGCTGTCTGCCTCCCACACATCTCCCGCTCCTTCTGGCCTTCATTCTGTCACAAAATAGAACCCAGTAAATCCGATTTTTTAAAAAATGAAATGTTCCACCATTTCCTGCTGTGTGCAGGAAAAGCCGCATGATAAAAACGCCCACTGAGTGGGCCATGTGGTCATGGTTACTTCCGCTTTCTTCCCCTGTGTGAAGAAAGAGGAAGTATTGTGGGACAGAAGTGAGGAGGAAAGTGATGGCAAGGAAATGCAATTTTCCCCCATTTGATGATGCTCATGTATGTGTGAATGAGTAAGTGGAAGTCACTGGCTGAATTCGGACGACACAATAAGCAACCGGTGGGGGGGGAATCGTCAGTTGTATTGACTATCGTGTCATCCGAATGCTGCCATAGTCAACTCAGCGCTGATCCTAATCCACACCATACTTGATTATTTATTACCATGTTGTGTGGGGAGTACCCCCTAGATGAACAACTGTAAAGTTGATTATTACCCCACCATTGACTATCATGTCGTCCGAATTCAGCCAGTGAGTGAGAGATTCCTGACACATTGCCTCAAAATGAACACCCAGGGAGAGCAGCAATGATGAGGGCAGAAGAAGGAAACTCCATTTTATACCTGTAGTCATGAATTAAGTGAGTTTAAAATGTAAAACTGCAAATGCTCAATGTATTGTTTTTTAAAAAAAAATCAGGTTTGGAAAAAAACAGTTTTGTTGTTCTAATACATCAGGAATGTAGAAGCAGTTGAAAAGTATGGAATAGCGGTTTGAGTGTGGAAGAGAAAAGTTAGATGTGTACTTTACAGGTGGAATAATAATACATATGGCCGTCTAAAGACAACCCATATTTTAGACCCATTAAGTCCAGGGTCTAAAATTACATGATGCACTACTGGCTAAAAAGGTTGTGTATTCTAGAGAGCTCCTGCCAGTCAAAGTATCCAATACTGCTCTAGAAGAACAAATGGTCTGACCTAGTATAAGACTGGAGATGCTGAATGTGGAACAGGGGATCGATCATAAGCATGCCAAACATGTGCTATACTGCTGAGCTATAGCACCTCCAGTGACAGATAGAATACAGGAGCTTGGACTTTAACCCAACCAGATGAGCTTTTAAGATTAACCATGTGGTATTTATTTATTACATTCATCTACCACCTTTTTTCCTCTTACAAAGAACCCAAGACAGCTTACATAGTTCTCTCCTCTCCATTTTATCCTCACCACAACCCTGTGAGGTAAATTAGGCTGAAAGTCAGTGACAGGCCCAAAGTCACCCAGTGAACTTCATAGCTAAGTGGAGACTAGAATCCAACTACTACACTGCACTGCCTTCCAATGCCTATTATCCTCCTCCCCTGCCCCCTTCCAGTTTCCCATCCTCCTGCACAGGCCATTATCCTCCTTGGGCAACCCCAATCTTACTTGTCTTGGGGCTTGTCAAAACAAAGCTCTGCAGAAATTGGGACATTCCACTTCAAAAGCCAATTGGCCTCCAACTAATGCTTGCTATCATGGGAGGCCCATATTTTGCATTCCAGGCCAAGTACAAGAGGCCTTGCTTGCGTGCATAGCAGCCTTTGCCAGATACAGAAGATTCACTTCTCCTCAGGCTTTACCGTTTAACAAATGCAATATCAAATGAAAAATCCCCCCAGGTCATCCGAGGTGCCCTTTGCATTTCCCATTTTTAATACAAAATAGCAAACTGTGGTAGGTTTAAGCAAGAAGTGAAAAGAGGGGCTCCAAGAGTGACCCTTCTGTGTAACTCTGGAGCAAAGACCTTATTTTTCTTCCTTTCTCTGCTCTGAATGGTTTGCTTTGCACTCAAGTTAACTCATGTACTGGACTTTGTCCAAGTACATTTTGTCTTTTGATAGAGGGCCAGCCTTCACTCAGCTGTGGTGCCGTTTTCTCCTCACTCTTCTCCCCCCCCCATCTCCTCCTTTCCTGCTCCGTCTCTCCATTATTAGCCCTGTTTCTTAGTGCAGCTGAAGTGGTAGCAGAAAAGAAAGTGGGGCAGAACAGAGGCATATCTCTGATAAGGGCCAAAATGAACTGTTCTAAAGCCATCTGAGGGAACCTGCCTGCCCCCTCTGCCCCCCCACCCCATGTTAATGAGTTCTGTGCACTGAACTGTCCCAAGCTGAGCTCCAGCGCTAAAAAGGTATGCCTGAAACCAGCTGAGGCAGAAAACATTTGAACTCCACACTCTGCCAAATAGCTTCCAGATGTGTAAGATATAGCCTCACTCTGTGCTCTGACTGAGGCTCTGCCAGCATACGTCTGCACATTTCTGGTACACGGGGAACATGAAAGAAGATATTTTACAACATCTGCTGCCTTTTCCCAATGCTCTCTCTGTGTCACTCTGCTCTTTTTTCTATAGTTTGCCTGTCCATCCGTCCATCCATCTAATTTCCAAAGATTGCAATTGAAAAAAATGTTACGCAGCTTTCCACTGACTCACTGAAGCCTCTTAATCTGTTTCACACCTTCCTAGACTAGACATGGGGAAGACAGAGAACTTCTGTTGCCACCTAAAACAGTAATCAAGGCTCTGGTCCTCCCGTGAACTCCCCATGCATGAGTGCTGAGAGTGCAATACCAACAGCACTAAATAAGCCATATTAAACCAAGAAACTTCACTTAGAAAAGTGGAAAAGGCGAAAAAAGCATGGTTTAAACATAGAGAGCGGGTACTGCTGTGTTTCATTTTGCCTACTCTCACACACAATGTCGGCTTTCCAAATAAATCTACCTGAGTGAATATCACTGCCCAAAGGCCATACCTGTGAGGGTTTTAAAAGCATCTGGAATTCTCAATGGATGCTTTACAGTTAAATGAATATATGTAAGCTGCCTGACACCAAGACAGGGGGAATCCACACAGTCCTTTGGAACGTTTTAAATTGTATTTTAAAACGTTCCAAATAGGTGCATTCTAAAACATCTTAGGCCACATTACTGAGTACTCACATTACAGGAGAAACAGTCTTCAATCTTTAAAGCAGTGTGTACAATCACACATTGTTCTGCCCTGTCTCTTTCTCTTTCGTTTTTCAATGAATTTAGGGCAAGGCATTGTGGGGGTTGTAGTTCAGTTACACACTTCCTTCTTAGTTCCTCTGTCATTCCCTAGCGAGTATAGGGCTAAGAATTGTGGGTGTTGTAGTTCACTGGTCCACTTCCGGTTTCTTCCCCACCAATCAACTGCTCAGCATTTGGGCACCAGTAAAGGAAGCACTGCCCCCATGAATCAGAAACGGTAAGGAAGGACACATTCTTTTACTTAAAACGATGTATTAAAAGTGAAACCGTTGTATATAACTGAAGGGCGTTTTAAAAAACCTCAGATATACAACGTTATAGGGAGTGCGTCATGTGGCCCAAAGAGTTTTCATAACCCTTATAAAACGTCAAAAAACTCGTGTGTAGATCTGCCCACAGACAAGTATTGATGCATCTAGTCCAGTACTGTCCACACTGTGGGCTGTGATTCCCCAAAAACATTAGAAGAGCCATGCTGGATCAGACCAAGGGGCCAGCAAGTTCAGTATTCTGTTCACCCAGTGGCCAACCAGCTGCATATGGAAAATCTATAAGCAAGCAGGACAACCTCCCACCCATGTGCCCTAGCAACCAGTTTACACAGACATACTGTTCAGGACTAGTAATCATTAATAGCCTTCTCCAGGCAGAGCTCTTTCCCAATAGGTACCCAAAATAATGTGAACTGGAGGTGTTGGGGCCTTGTACATTCAGAGTGCATCCTTTATTGTTATAGTGTGGCCCCCGGTAACAACCAGCTTCTAAAAACTTCCCTTCTACAATGAACAATTTCAGGAATAATGCTGTAGGATTGCAATAGACCGCTAAGTCTATGCAAAGCTTCTCTACCAAATGGATTGATAGTTATTTACCCCCAGCCCTCTGTGTAGGCTATGAGTAATAATTTTTTTAAAAAAATAAAGAGAAAAGCCAGAAGCATAGGATATTTAAATAACCATATTTAAATCTCTCAACAAAGTGTCACATTTTGGATTTCTTTTTAATGCCACTCACTACACATGTCTAAATATCACCACAGCAGAACTGCAACTGTATGTATATGCCACAAACATAGGGAGTCACCCTGTTCTATCAAAGTATTTTCCCTGTGATATTAGACAGAGGACACACACAGGAATCAGCCTATAAACATAACTTATTCCGCAAAACAGGCCAGATCCAATTAAATATGATGGCAAGAATAAGCAACTGAACTTGCAAGGCTTTGAGTTTTTAGCCCACCACTGTTTCTAAAGTTCTTTACCACTTGCAAATGATGCATCATCTGTGACAATAAGCAATAGCTAAATGGACCACTACCCATAGATATGGGTATTCAGTAGCGACATCTTTGCTCCCAATACTCCTTGTACCAAAACAACAGTGGAAGGGAGTAGAGTTTTGCATAATTTTTAGAGAGATGCCAGCATTCCAGAATCATCCAGATTTCTGCCAGATTTGCAGAATCCATTCCCATGGATTCATTTTGGATAAGGTTCCAGCTGTCCTTATTTCTGCTTACAAAGACGTGTCCTGACTTTGGTTGGCACTGAGAATCATATTATTTCCATGGAAGTCTAGCACTACACACAAAGGAAGAGATCTTGTGAAATTGATCATTGCAAATAATCTGAAGTTAATTAGGCACTAGCATATTGAATAATGAAAATTAATTTCCTGTATTTTGTTTGCCCAATTCTAAGAGAACAATGGGTGAATGCAATGCCCTCCTCATCCAACTGCTGTGGTGAAAACTCATTTTGTCCAATATCAAAGGCAGATAGTATAAGTAGCAGCTTCAGAACAGTTTAGAACATTCCATCACATGGAGAAGGAGACGGGAGGGCTGGTTCCACCTTTGATGAGCCCAGGGCAAAGTGTCCTCTGATGGGACCCTTTCTACATAGGCTATGCCCCAGTTGGCTTATCTCATGGTGTGTAGCAGTCCTCTACTCAACACTATGCAACTGGGTTTGGGAATGCCACTATGATGGCATGACTCAATATAAGGCAGTTTCCTACTGGCACCAATAGGCACTTTAATATCCAACATCAACCCCAGCATGAAGGGGGCAAATAGTGACACAGATGGGCCACCACAGCTGATGCCAGAGCCCCTTCTTTTTACAGTGTTGCCTTTTTCAATTGTCTGCTGTTGTACAGAGAAGGGTCAGACCAGTATCCGAGGCAGTAAGCCCAGATACGCCAGTTGCTGGGGAATATGAGCGGTAGGCTGTTGTTGCACCTGCATCCTGCTTGTGGGTTCCTACAGGGAACTTTTGATAGAACACTCTAGATAGAATATCTTGTTATCAAAAATAGAGGGTGGGGACCTTTTTTGAAAGTGTAAAAAAAACAAAAACTAGAGCTTGGCTGTACTGCACACATTAAGAACATAAGAAGAGTCATGCTGGATCAGACCAAAGGTCCATCTAGTCCAGCACTCTGTTCACACAGTGGTCAACCAGCTGTCAATCCCAAACCCACAAGCAGGACACAGTACAACAGCACCCTCCCATCCATGTTCCCCAGCAACTGGTACATACAGGCTTACTGCCTCAGATACTGGAGGTACCACATAACCATCAGGGCTAGTAGTCATTGATAGCCTTCTCCTCCAGAATTTATCCAACCCCCCTTTTAATGCTATCCGAATTGGTGACCATCACTACATCTTGTGGTAGTGAATTCCATAATTTAATTATGCGCTGTGTGAAGAAGTCCTTACTTTTATTTGTCCTGAATCTCCCACCAATCAGCCTCATGGGATGACCCTGGGTTTTAGTATTTTGAGAGAGGGAGGAAAATGTCTCCCTATCCACATTCTCCACACCATGCATAATTTTGTATACTTCTATCAGGTCTCCCCTTAGCTTCATTTTTTCCAAGCTAAACAAACCCAGCTGTTGTAACCTTCCCTCATAGGGGAGATGCTCCAGCCCCTTAATCATTTTAGTTGCCCTTTTCTGCACTTTTTCCAGCACTATAATATATTTTTTTAGGTGTGGTGACCAGAACTGCATGCTGTATTCTAAGTGTGGTTGCTCCATAGGTTTTGTATAAAGGCAAGATGATACTGGCAGTTTTATTCTCAATTCCTCTTCTTATACTGCCTAACATGGAGTTTCCCTTCTTTACAGATGCTGCACATTGGATTGACATTTTCATCGAGCTGTCTTGCTTCCTGCCTACATTCACATAGAAACATAATTTAGGGAGAGCAGGGGGCAGCTGCCCCACATCTCTCCCCACTATAAAAGAGGTACCCATATTTATGGTTATTATAAGGTATTACGGTGGGAAGGAAAGGAGAGCAATGGAAGCACGCAAAATAGATCCCTAGGCCTACTTCTGCTGGAGTCTCCCCTCCCCCACAAGGCCAACTGAAACCAACTGCCCTGAGGGAAGGATCCTAATGAATTATTATGCTTTGATATTGGATGACAATACATGGGGCTGAAGGGCACTTTAATCCCACATTGAGGAAATAAACCAGACTTTCCCCGCTCTAGGATAAGATGGAAAATGGAGGGAATGACGCGAGGTGTATGCAGGACAAGCACAACGTCATGTGACTACCGCGCTGCAAAACCACAAACCAGGCATGACGAGAGTGTGATAAAATGCTGGTGTGATGGAGCTCCTAGTCTTACTGTGATTGCATTATTGTATTTTGATTTTACTTGTACACCACTTTTGAAGGATTTGTATCCTTAAAGGCAGGATATAAGTAATCAAAATGAAACAGTAAATACGCTGGCAAAAGAAAAGAAAGTGTTGAAACTTAATCTTTTGAACTTGGTGGTGAATTGTGTTCCCCGTCCACACCGAACAATAACATATTTTCCCCCCTGCTTTACCAAAACCTTAAATGGAGATACACACACACAGTATATATGATCAGTTAAACTAACTCTGTTTTTAGCAGTCAGGTTGAACATGCTGCATCTTGCCAAGCTGTTTGTCTACTGAAAAGAAAAAAAAACACTAAACCCACATTCTTTCTGCTAACTATTCTCAGCTTTCGACCCTGCCTGGTCCTCAGAGTCTTATGTTATTTAATATTTTACTACGGAACATGGTGACCGATAAGCTTATTTTACCAATTAAGTAAAAGCACATAGCAAGTTGCCAAAGGGAATAATTACTGCCTAACAAGAGTTAACTTCATGGGGACCCACTTGCCAATCTGTTACAGTATCCTCCAGTGGTCAAACCAAACATGCATCATATTAAAAACAAAGCTAGAGTAAGCCTGGGGTTTAAGAAACACACACTTCAGTCGGAGAGCAAGCAATCCACATGGCCTCCCCGGAGGACAGGCATCTGGGAAATCTAGGTTTGAATCCCATCTCTGCCACGGTCATAAAGGATGGCCTTGGGCAAATCACTATGACTCAGTGATTACACCACTATTACACCACCCCTGTCACCCCAATGGGGAAATCATGAACAACAGACAACACAAATTGTTTGATAATGAGAAGTTGAGGATTCTCCAGATGGTTACAATCAGTGTTGGCTCCAGGTTTTTGAAGGCCTTTGGGCAAGACATCCTCGGTGGGGCCCCTCCCTTAGTGAGTCTTCCTTCCCACCACCATTGTCACTAGCCGCTATTGTTCCTCCTAACGCTCTTTTCTCATCATTGCTAACACTTGCTTGCTTGATGGGCAGAGAGCCAGTGAGCAAGCAGGTAGAGGCATCTACTGCTCCTCCTTCTCATGACCACCATGGACTTGGCCGGGTTGTAATAGTGAAGAGGAGGGAACGAGTCTAGGGGGGCTCTTGTCAGTATGTCCCTCTGGGGTGTGGACCCTTGGCAGATGCCCAACCATGCCTACCCTTGACACCAGCCCTGGTTCCAATATCACAGCAGAAGGCAACCCATCCTTCTAAGGAGGGGAGACACAGAGACATCGTGAGAGCAGCACTACATCATTTGCACTGATGTCCCATTACTTTTTAAAATTTTATTTTGTTTTGTTTTGCATAACTCAAGCTGACGGTTTTTACCCTAGGGAAATCTAAGGTTCTGTCTTGCTTGATTCATTTGGATTGCTTTCTGTTTGCTGTCAGAGAACATGCTTGACTGGCACTATCAAATCCAACTAGGAAAAACTGGACCCACTGCTGGGGCTTGTTAATAAAGGTGTGAATTTGTTTCATCATGAATTGAACATTGAAATGAACGGGACACATTTGTTTCTGAACTAGAGAAGGATTCCTGGTCTCTGGCTACCAAAGGATTAGCATGGCTAGGAGAGAGGTGTCTCCTAGCACAAAGCCCTGGTCAGCCAAAAATTGTGAAGGATACAAGCTCCTCCAGTCCTTGGTTGATAGAGCCTAGTCAATGCCTTATCGAGGTTTCCAGAAAGCCTCTGATAATAAAGAAATGGATTTCCCAGCCAGCTTCCACCCTCTCCTTCCTTCATCTCCTTCCATCATCTTTAGGAGTTGTAAGACTTCTCTATTTGAGCAACGGAGCTCAGGGTTAAATAAGAGAAAGGGTGAGGAAACTTCACAGAATTCTTCACCTTATTCAGTTTTGCAGATTTTTGCTTTTAATATCCACCTTGAGTTTTCAAGATGGGACTGGTTATAAATCTAAACAAGCAGACAAATCAGTCGATCTCCTACACATCGTAAGCTCCTCTTACTACCCATGTTGCAATCAAGAGTGCCCATTCTGAGCGCAGCATCACATGTCGAGGCAGATCAGGAAAAGAAGCAATCATAGGAAGTTAGGAATATAAAGGTGTTCAAAGGTCACCTACTTAATTTGTTACATTTATAGCCTTCATTTCCTCCAAGCAGCCCAAGATGGCATACATGATCTTCCTCTCCATTTATACCACCCTGTGCGGTAGGTTATCCCGAGAGTCAATGACTGGCCCAAAGTCACCCAGTGAGCTTTATGACTAATTGGGGACTGGAATCTGGGTCTCTCAAATCCCAATCCAGCGTTCTGCAAAAAAAGGTGAGTCCACCACCAGCAGAAATCGTCTTCTCCACTGTCAAACAGCTGATACTGTCAAGAAATTCTTCCCAATTTTTAGCTGTAATTCTCTTTCTTTTGATTTGAATCTGTTGATTCAGGAACTGCCCTCTGGAGCAAAGAAAAAGAATCAATCCATCATCTTAAGTGGCAGCCCTTCAAATATTTAAATATGGCGATCATATTACCTCTTAATTGTCTATTGTCCATGCTAAACATACCAAACACCTTCAACCTCAGCCTTACCTTCTTTGTAACCCTCTTCTGGGCACATTCCACAATTCACAGATATCTTTCTTAAACTGTGGTGCCCAGAACTGTACACAGGCCTAATCCACACCAAGCAGGATCTAGCACTATGAAAGTGGTATGAAAGTGGCATATGGTATGTGCTAATGGGCCCCAACAGTTGTCAGTGCACTTCAATACTGTTATAAAGTAGTAGTGTGGTTCCTGTCTCTTATATACCGCTTTCATACCGCTTTCATAGTGCTAGATCCTGCTTGGTGTGGGTTAGGCCCAGGTAAGGTGTGACCAAAGCAGAGTGGTACCATTACCTCTTATGATCCGGATTCTGGACACTCTGCATTAGACTTTTCTCTTTTTTTAGCTCCCACATCATACACTGCTGCTGACTCACATTTAGCTTATAGTCTACTTAAATCCCTAGATACTACAGAATATGTGAAGCTGCTAATCCTGTCCCCTAGATTGTGTGATTGGCATCAGCCTGAAAGGGGCCTACGCACATAGGATGCACAAAAATAGACTCCCTGCAGATTGATGCTGATCACATGTCTGCCATGGGATTGGCCGATGCATGCATCAGCATGAGGGGGCAGGGCTAGATCCCATGTTCTGAATATCCCTTTTATATATTCAGTATTCAGTGGTACCAAATGCCTGAATAGGACTATTGTTTTGTTTCCCTGGCGGCAGCTGCTTTATAGTCCAAGTTTCCTGATTATCCTCCTTTGCCTTCATTGACCTTAGTTTCCATAGCCACACATATTTAACCATTTAATCCGATTGGCTGTGGTGGCACATACATAGTTTTGCTTACAAGCATTTGTGCTGTCTTTATGTGAGATTTCGTGCAGTGATGCCATTAACAAAAATCATGTGGGTTGCCATAGCCAACCAGATCAATGAACCAGCATGGTCAAATAAGGGTGTTTGGGTTGTTTTACATGAACACAAACATGAAATAAGCAAAGTTGGTTTAATTTGGCCCAAACAAAATACAAACCAAGTTAAATCATTCCAGTTCAGGACTACTCTGTTTTGTGTCTTTCTCAACTGTTTTTACCTGTCCTAAGGATGTGGAAGGAAAGAAAGATTGACATTTCAATAAATAAAATAACCATACCCTGGCTGACCTGGGATTTGAAGTAAATTTCCCAGGCTTCGGTTCAATAGTCTTTTCATCCCACTAAACTGGCAGTCTTTACCTTGGACCTCATAAGCAGGAGCTGTAACTAAGGAAGGGCATAGGTGGGGAAACATTCTTTCCTAGCATTGACTCAAAATCTCAATTACATTAGAGGAAAAAGTAAAAGTTGTCAATGCGGAGCACAGCTCAAATCCAGGTCTAGAAATGTAGCAGCCATCAGCCAGGGATTAATTAAACTTCACATAGCAAAGCTTCATTCCAATTCCATGGGTTCCCCCCACACACACACACATTATAGTATTCCAAAGGCTGCTGTTTCTTGTTCACAGTGTAAGTTAAAATCTAGCTCAACAGTTCTGTAAGTCTTTCACAAGAAAAGGTGCCATAATAACCTCCTCACATGATTGATTCCCACAGACATTAAAGCATAATGAAATTGTTTTAAATAAGCTGAGCCTTCTCCAGCATGTCTTTGTTGGCTTTTGTCTTCGACGCAGCGTTGCATGTGAAAAAGGGGAATGCAGTTTTTGTTTTTATTTTCCTATTTGGAATACATTTAGGAGATAATTGCATATGCAAATAGTAATCCGAATATTGCTTCACCTTGGCAAGTGTAGAAAGTTTAAAGTGTGTGCGGTGGGGGGACGGGACACCTGTTACGTTTTCCCAGTCAGATATGTTCTATCAAGAATTGACTCACTTCCCAAAGGCAAGAGTGAAATTAATTTCCACAACAAATGCAGTACAATGAGCAGGGTTGGCACAAGACCTTCCACCAACTGACGCAGGACAATATACTGACCTCCTTCTACTTTCTCCTCCCCCTTGCCATTGCTGGTCCCCCTCTCAGAGTGAGCCATTCACAGCAAGGTGGCTCTGGAAACTGCCTGTGCCACAACAGAACAGGAAATCTCCAAGGCCACTTCACCTAGAATGGCTGAGGAAAGGCCCTCTCAGACGGTGGCCTTTGGCTTGGATAGGCTGTCTGGAGAGCCGCACCAACTGTTGTCCTGCTGTAGCATTTGCTACAGTAAGGAAGCAGCTGGCAGGGCTTCCCAGAGAACCCTCCCACCTGATGCGTCCCTCTGAGGAGTCCTCAGAGTGAGGCATCTGGCATTCTGGAGAGCTGTGCTGGCTCCTACCCTGTTGCAGCATTTGCATTTCCTGCAGCAGGAGAGCAGCCAGTGCAGAGCTAGGCATTTTCCTGCTGCTCCAGGGAGTCATGCCAGCTGCTCTCTGAGAGGACCTCAGACCAAGGCCTAGTGGTGTGGCAAGTGGCTTTCCTGTCAGTGGGGATGCGTGCAATCCACCCCCCTTCTGGATCCACCACCTGAGACATGCAGTTCACCCTGCCTCATGGGAGGGCTGGGGGACAGAGTTTAGGAGAATATAATCAGATTATTTACTATTTGCACATCTTTATATATTCCACAATCCAGATCAACCAATCCATTGGGGCATTGCTTAGCTTCCCCAACACTGTCCTTCTTCCACTGCAATTCATATAGAAGAAAATAAGTATATCCAGAGAGAATTCCTATGTGGACTCGGTGCTGGCCCCAGGTTTTGGAGGGCCCTTGGGCAAGGCACCCTCAGTGGGCCCCTCCTCAACGAGTCTACCTTCTCACCATTATCATCAGTTCCTCTTGCTCTTCATCCTCTTCTTCATCATTGCCACCACTTGCTGTCTTTCTTCGCAGGCAGCAAGTCAGGCAACAAGCAGGCAGTGGCATCTCCTTCTCCTCCTTCTCACCACCACAGTGTCTGAACCAGGAGAAGCAAGTCCAAGAGGCCCTTATCCTCTGCTGGGGTGTGGGCCCTTGGCAGGTGCCCACCCATGCCTACTGTGGACACCTGCCCTGTGTGGAGTGGCTCATTTCCCTTCTACTTTCAAGAGAGATGGGGGAGAGAGCCAGTTGGAACAAGAGAAACAGTGCTTTTGTCCAAGTCGTACACTTGCTCAAAAAACAGAGAAAAGGAGGACTCTGCATGGACATAATAATTATCTTATTCTGCACTTGAATTATGTGGGGGGAGGGAGGGAGGGGGGTGGCCCTAGCCACAAGCTCCGTCTCTGACCCCATCTAAGTTTAGCCAGACCTTGGCCCTCTCCGCAGTCATCTAAGGGAGCTATCAGAAACGTAAGAAGCAGGCCCCTGCTGGCTGCCATTCATTTCAGCACCAGTCCTAGGGTTGCCATCTGCAGCTTATTTCAAACAGCACGTATTGCCACATGTACTTCAGCATATTGACCTCTTTGCCCTTTTTTGAAAGTACAGGAGTGGCAAATGCCGATATGACTGAAGTCCGAGATTTGTGGAAGATGGGAAAAGAAGAGGACATGTGTTTAGGGAGTGACATGGTCATCTAGAGGTATGAAAAAGTAGGTTTAATGATTGCGAAGGACTCAGTAGTTAGGACTTCAGGGTCAGGAAATCAGGTGGCCGTATGTCCTGGGAACATAGAAAGCTGCCTCATACTGAGTCAGACCATTGGCCCATCTAGCCCAGTATTGTCGACACTGACTGGCAGCAATGGCTCTCCATGGTTTCAGGCAGGATTCTTTCCTTGCCCTACCTGGAGAAGCCAGAGATCGAACCCAGGACCTACCTTCTGCATGCAAAGCACATGCTCTAAGACACTGAGCTACAACCCTTCCTCTATTTTGAAGGCATCCTCTACTTGAAGGGCCGTTCAGTCCAAGTCCAAGTCTGGGATAAAGATAAAGCACCATCGGAAGAAAAAGCTGGGCCATGAAGTTGCCCATCAACAGCACCTGGACAGCAGCCTGAGCAAGGCACACAGGTCACTAGGCTGAGAGTTCTATTCAAATTATAATAATTATTTCTGAATTTGCATCTATATGTATAAATTAGCATGTGCATATTTTGGGCAGTATCCAATAGTGCCCGTGAATTGTTGGAATCTATTGCTAGCACAGTGGGAACCTAGCAGTTACCGAAACAATCTGAAATGAGTGGAAATGATCTTTTGTGGAAGGGCACATATCAAATGGAGCTCATGGAAGGGATTTCCACTGACCAGCCCCTTGTTTCCAGGGTTGCTTTTAAAACTACAAATTTCCCATTGTGCAAGCGGTGGCTACCACAAACATAACGGACCTGAGAGAAACCGAGCGGCAGTATTTGATACTGCCCTTATGCACATCAATGTTCTCTTTTACCCTCTTTTTGGATGAGGCATTTTCTCTCCTTTGGCAATGGATAAGTGGCCATCCTATCTGGAAGACCCAGCCCTTCCAGGTAGACTCCCTTTCCTTCTTCAAATCCATTCCATATTTCCTTCCAGAAACCCCGTACTTAGTGTAAAATTCCAAATGCTGTAAAAATGAAGTCATCTACAATAGTTACGGTATTAGAGAGCTGGATTTCAACTCACATTGTGAATAAGAAATTGCATCCTTTTGAACACTACATGGGGAGGGCGATCAATAGAATGAAACTTTACTTTTGTGAAGGTTAATTAATCCCTGGATGGAAGCCTTTGTGTTTCCAGAACTGGATTTGAACAGCATTCTGCATTAAAATTATAGTAACTTCATTATTCATTTTCCTAAGTCCTGAATTTGTATTTCTCTGGTACAGGCTCCCAGGCTTCCTTGCCAGAATATATACAAAATGTGTGTGTGTGTGTGTGTGTGTGTGAGAGAGAGAGAGAGAGAGAGAGAGGGAGGAGGAGGAGGAGGAGGAGGAGGAGGAGACACCTGTGATATTTTTCTTTATTTGGAAATCATAGGCAAATATGCCTTTTTGTTTTTTCCTATACAGGATTATTTAAGTTCTCTGGCCAGCTTTATAGTTTATTTTATCTGACAGAATGTTAAGACTATTTAAACAGTTCTTCTGTTGAAAGTTCAGTATAAAACAAATATATGTGATACATATAGACGTGATTACTTTTAGTGTATTCATTATAAGAGTTTGGTGTATAAATAAGAGATGCAGGAAAGAACATTTTCATGAGTCAGATGCTATATTTGTTTGTCATCAGAGCTTCCATGTGTGCTTTTATTGTAAATGGGATTTAGAAATAATAACTATTGTTTAAATAAAAATGCAAGACATCTCGCCATAGTGGAAAAGTGACTAGGGGATCTGTTTTGCCTGCTCAATCTGCTGTCCAGGTGCTAACTGTGGATAGACAACTTCAAGGCTTCTGCTCCCTCCTTATGATTTTTAATAGAGAACACCTTCAAATTGAGGTCTGTCCTTTGCCAGCTCTCCAAAATAGAGGGCTGTTCTCTATAAAGTAAAACATCTGGTCTAGTAACAGCAGCAGGACAGCTAGAAGTGCAAGGGAGGGAGGGAGGGAGAGAACACAGACACTTGGGGCTCATCTACACCTTCAGCCCTTTCGAGAGAAAGGAGGGATGATTACGAGGTTTCCCACTTCTGCTATCCTTGCTCACAGGGTGCAAGCGAGGGAATGTTCCCGCAAGTAAAGGAGAGATGTTGAGGGAGGATGTGTGCTCGTGAAGGCGGTTCCGATGTGGCACTAGACAGATGGGTATGGAGCATGGATTATTTTTTTAATGACTCCTCCGAGATGCACACAAGTGCAATCATACAGCAACATGGGGGAAGGTACTTTGTAGAAATTGTACTATTGCACATCAATATGTTTGTGTAAAAAGAGAGAGAGAGAGAGAGAGAGAGAGAGACAGTCGGCGATGAAACATGGAGATGCCTGTCTGCCGAGCCAGGAACTAGCAAAGGGGGGGGGGGCACACCAGCCGGGGACTTCGGGATTGTAGCAAGAGATGGGGGAAAGCCACTAAAAAAAAGTCAGTGATATTCCAGAAAAACTGAGAGGTCGTCCCGAGATCACCGTGGGAGTAGGTGAATGGCATGTGGCCCGATGGGACGACCTTGATATTATTCCAGAATAAATGGCTGGTGTAGATGGCCCATTGGATGAAAGAGAGAAAGAGAGAGAGAGAGGAAGGAAGGAAGGAAGGAAGGAAGGAAGGAAGGAAGGAAGTTAAGCCTTGTACTCTTGGAAAATGAGTTGCCAATTACCCATCTGCAAAAAATGGGGGGAAAAGCTCTTTCAGCTTAGGCCCAGCATAGGGTGGGATGAGGTGGTCTCGGAAAATGTTGCTTGCTAAGTGAACAGGGATGTAACAAGAACATCCCATTTGTGAAATGCTAAGGGGGTGTGGAAACTCAAACACAAAGTAGCACCAGTATGAAAAGCTACACAGAAATGCAAATCCCTGTCCAGGGTCCATGCAGACGACTGGCAGATCAAAGGCTGTTTGAAGAACAATTCAAGCAGTGTTGAGACCAGAGAAGATTGCACAGCAGAGCTGTGAAGAGCCTAAGGAAGACAGGGGTAAAATCAGTTGAACTCTACATTGTAGCAGACAAAACATAGTAAACTGAGTTGAGCAATACAAAAATCACAGTGAGGCACTGCAATAAGATGAGAATAATTCAAGCAAATGTAAAGCAGGAATGAAATGTCTTAGACATGTGCAAAATTGGAGGCAATATTATTCAATGTGTTTATATAGTGCTTTAGCAGGGCCAGTTCTAGGTTCAAGGCGAGTGGTGAGCCCCTGGCGTGTGAGTGTGTGTGTGTGTGTGTGTATGATTTCTTTTCATGATTTTGCTTACTAGGCAATTCCTTTATCATTTATGTTGAACACATACAAACTCAACAGGATAATTTCTTCTGCTCAGTTCACTTTTTTCAACAGCTGTTTCCTTGTGTGAGGGCACAGGCTGTGGGGCCTGTCACGATGAGATCCTGCTCTTCAAAATTTACCATTACACCGCTGGTTTGCAGCCTCTATTTCTCCAAATTAGTCTTCTGCTTTGGAATGCAACTTCCATGGCTGCATTAGGGTTGTTTTGTTTGATTCCAAAAAAGATGTCTGGGCAAAAACAATACATGAATCAGCATGATATTTAATTTGGCCTTCTGTTTCCAATGCGGCCCAAGGAAGCTCAGAATCAGGGGTGATAGAAATAACTACCCCAAGGTACTTGTCTTCAGCATTTGGTACATGAAATGGTACTTGAAATAAATTAACAAATAAATGAAATATATACAAGTTCCATGTTTAGTTCTTCAAGATAATAGCCAGTGATAAACCAGTCCTCCATTAGTTTTATTTCCTTTTCGATCCACCTAAGCTACTGATTATCATGGCATTATGTGGCAAGGAATTCCACAAATTTATTTCATGTTGTTTGAAAGTTACGTTGTTAATTTGTGTGATGCATGTTGTTAATTTGCATGTTTATTAGCAAATGCATTCTCCTTCCCCCCTCTCCCTTCTGATCCTGATTCTTCTGTCAATTTCTCATTGCATGATTTACCATTATGAAAGAGAGAAATTCTGTATTAAGCCCCCCTCCAGTGTGACTATAACCATTGTATAATCCTCTATTATGTGACCCTTATTCTTCACTCCTTGCAGAAAGAATGAGTGTGGGGCACACTTCAAACTCTGAAACATGTATATTGGTTGGAGTCTGTCACTGCCACCCCCCCCCATACACATGTGTCTGTTCTACTCAGATCAAACAACTGAAAAAGGCTTTTGTCATTTTCCCCCTAAACTAAAAAGGCTGTGTTCTTTAGCTTTTAACGGAGCCCTTCTCTTTGTGTTCCTGTTTGTTATTATATTTTGAGGGAGGGAGGGAGAGAAAAATAAGTACGTGTAGGCAAGTCTTTAAAACGCCAGCTTGGAGCCACTGTTTATGGCTAAATAAGAAACCCATGCAAATCAGCATTTAAAACGGAAAGTCTGGTGGACCTCCTCGTAGCAGACAGGGCAATGAACACGAACTGCCCCCTATTCATTCTGGCCACAGCAGCCTCCTCCGTCTGTGCCAGATCTTGCAATTATGGATAAAGCACAGCTCTCCGCAAGTAGCTGGCAGCAACTTCACTGTTTTTGTTTTTTTGTTGAGTGTGTGCATTTTTTTATTTTATTTTTTGGTGGAGGAAAATAAGTCAACAATTTTCCAGTCTCCCAGGCTGAGGCATTCTGCCCCACACCCTCAGCCCACTAAATATTCCCACAGGAGCAGAGCCACCAGCAGACATAGAACACTTTTGCAGTGTCAGCCTCTTCCCGTGATAGTGGTTATCTGCTCTATGTAAATGGGCACACCAAGTACCTACAATATTGCAGCCTTGCAACAACATTACCATGACCCAAAATGAGAGCGGGGGTGGGGGTGGAGGAAATAGGAAAGCACAGTATGCTCAATTTCATCCATTTATACTACAGCTGTTCTGTTAAGGGCCATTAAACTGAGCTTATAGAAACTCCAGAGAACTACTTCCTGTACAAAGGAAAATGAGGCCTTCATTCCCATATACTCAATGGCTCAATTCGGACGACACGATAGTCAATGGTGGGGTAATAATCAACTTTACGGTTGTTCAACTAGGGGGTACTCCCCACACAACATGGTAATAAATAATCAACTGTGGTGTGGATGAGGATCAGCGCTGAGTTGACTATGGCAGCATTCGGATGACACAGTAGTCAAAACAACTGACGATTGTTTCCCCCACACCAGTTGTTTATTGTGTCGTCCAAATTGAGCCAATGTCTCCAGGGTTGTTCCTCACAACACAGGGCAGCCAGTCCTGTATGCTGCCACGGTCCCCCAAGTGAATAGAAGCTGTAAAAGACTATGGCTATGGGCAGTGGAGACTGGTGGCTCCAATAGCAGTGGGGCGGTGAATTTGCTCCAGGTTTCAGTCAGAACCAGTCAGAGCTCTAAAGGACCTTTCCAAATTGCGCACCTTTAGAGTTCTGACTGAAACCCAGAGTGGATTCACCGCCCCACTGACTTCAGAGCCACCAGCCTTCACTGGATATGGGTCCTCCGTCTTTTGCGGGGTACAAATACACCTGCGGTGTCTACAGAGTGTGATGCAGCCGTAAGAAATCAGGGCTGTCTTGCAGTCTGGTTAAGGCAGGATGGAACATGATGACCCAGACCAACAAATAAATGATTTGTTTAAAAAGTCTGGTTTGAACAGCTTAATGAGGTGCTGAGGAATGCCAATCCATTTGACTGGAAAAGCCCTTCCTTCTAACGTCAAATGCTCCAAGGCTTTCTCCTCTTTGTTATGTTTCACTAGCAAAACAGATGCTGTGGGGCAACTAGGCTGGGGGACCTTGAGGCCAAAGTCCAGAACCCCCAGCCCAGGGCCCCCCAAAATGACCACTCAGAGAGTGGCAGATGATAGAAGCATCAGGGCGGGAGAAATGGAAACAAATTCCATTTTATTCTTGCAGGCTTTTATCACACGTACCATCCCCTCCCCCCCAGATTGCTTCTGTGGGTTCCCCCTCCTTTTCCTATGTGAATCTAGCGTTTTGAATCACACGTGGTCGGTTTTGCTCCGATACCTCAGCTCAGCCTGTTGAACTTGCCTAGGCTGACCATATGAAAAGGAGGTCAGGGCTCATGTAACTTTAATAGTTGTAGAGAAAAGGGAATTTCAGCCAGTGTCATTTGTATGCTGTTAGTCCCTGGTGAAATTCCCTCTTCATCACAACAGTTAAAGTTGCAGGCACTATACTAGGGTGACCATATACAAAAGAAGGCAGGGCCCCTGCAACTTTAACTGTTGTGATGAAGAGGGAATTTCACCAGGTACTAATTGCATACAAATGACACTGGCTGAAATTCCCTTTTCTCTACAACTGTTAAAGTTACATGAGCCCTGTCCTCCTTTTCATATGGTCAGCCTAACTTGCCTGAACTTGCCTGAACCGGACTTTGCCTGTTCAGGGTTAAATCGAAACAGAAACTAAAAATGGAGCATTCAGGTCAGGAGAACAGTGCGAGGGGGACGACGTCATGCGAGTCCCGCGCTGAAGAAGTGGATCAAAGTAGCGGTAAGTGTGCTTAAAACTGCACCTGTGATAACGGCCATAGTCGTGATGGTGCTATGACTGAAGTGAGGTTAAAATGCAAAACTGCATATGCTCAGAGTATATCAGGCCTGGCAAAAAGTTTTGTTGATGTAAAATAACAGGAATGTAGAAGCAATTTTGAAGCACGGAATGGCGGATGGAGAGGGAAGAGAAATGTTAGCTGTGTGCTTCACAACTGAAGTAACATGCATGGCCATCTAAAGCGAACCTATCCCCACCTCCAACACCGCTAAGTCCATGGTCTAAAATTACCAAGCTGCACCACTGAACGCATGGCCCCCTGGCCAGATAAGTGCTGCGGAAAAAAAGAGGAAGGGCGCAGATTCTTCAGAGAACTGGAACCAGTGTGATCCAATGCATGTCTGCTCAGAACACAGGCAATTTTATATTAGAAATAACAGCTGTTATTTCAATAGAAATGCAAGGAATCTCATCCTAGTGACCAGGTGAGCTGTGTGCTCAGTCTGCCATCCAGGTGTCATTGATGGGCAGTTTCAAGGCTCTACCTTGGGCTCTACCTTCTTGCGGTGCTTTATCTTGAAATTAGTCTCACAGAGGACAACCCTTTAAACATCTGGCCACCCTATAAGCCTAAGCTCTATGACAAAGTCTTTAAAGGAAATGAAATGTAAAAGGAAGAGCCCCAAAACAGAGTAGGCAGTATGTGTATGCTAGAGAGCAGCAGTGTAGAGGCAAATTCTGACGTGCAGGCGCTCATCATGACAACCCCCAAGGAGAGACCAAACATGTGGGCGGCTGTGTTGATCCATATCAACAAATCAGTTCCAGCAGCTTTTATCTCTAATGAGACCAGGTCTTTGAGGTCTTAATTGCTGGTTCAAGACCAGGCAAAAAATGCTTTGCCATTACAACAGGGATAGCTCACAACTTCATATTTTCATGTTTTAATGACAGCTGTTTTATGGTTTTAAATTTTGTATATTGTCTTTTTAATGCTCAATCTTTTTAATTTTTGTAAACTGCCCAGAGAGCTTCAGCTATGGGGTGGTATATAAGTGTAATATAATAAATAATAATAATAATAATAATAGTAATAATAATAGTAATAATAATAGTAATAATAATAGTAATAATAATAGTAATAATAATAGTAATAATAGTAATAATAATAATATTGTTGCTGAGAACATTAATTTCCTTCCGATCTATTAAGCCAGGGGGAACAGGGAAGTCTGGGAAAGTAGGGATGGGGAGGTAGCAGATGACAGCAGTGTCCCTGCTAATAAAAAAAGTGATGGTGCTGCATCCCTGCATGTCCTGGTTCCACTACACCATTGCTAGGAGGGCTATCAGTGGTTATATAGACATGACAGCAAACCGGAGTTAGAAAGTGAGTCACTGCCACATTCCTGTGAAGCTGGGAGGGGAAAACCCAAAGCACAGGTATCGCCACACACACACAAAAAAAACAATTTCTTCCCCTGGCGTTTACTTCTGGTCCCAGAACTCCACTTAAGAGAAAACCAACTGGCAGAAGGGGGTTTCAGGGGGAAAAGACAAGCGTGCTTTAAATTATCCCCTCACTGCCACCATGTTAATTCAGTAGCAGCCTTCATTCTGACTTGCAGGTCTGTGTCCATCACATCTAGCTAGCAGCCTATAGATACTCACGTACTATTTATAGCCCAAGATCCAATAGCCAAGGGCTTTTCTACATGAGGCTCTGAACCCACCACTTTACTGAGGCTTCTGTTTCCAGACTCTTTGTGGGATTAAGATCTGCTCTTTTACATATTTTTGGGGGGGAGGGCAGTTTCTCTCCCTTTCTATATGTTTCATTACACAACCACTAGTTAGCACTGTAGTATAGCAGAATTGCGCAAATACAGTAGGTTTTCATGCCACCATTCAGATAAACCAGATTTCCTTGTTTGAAAAGACATATAGTATAATGGTTCCAAAGAACCAGGAAAGCCCCTCGAAGATGACAATGTCATGTAAAGCACCTGCAAACTATCATGCATGAGGAATCACAAGGGCACAATAAATGCCTTGCGTAGAAAGACTCTAAGACATGGCACATTATACATGGCAAACACAAGAGCCAATGTGGTGGAGTGTTAAACTCAGATTGGGGACAGCTGGGTTCAAATCCCTGTCTGGCTATTCTAGCTGAAAGGATAAAGGCAGACTGCAAGCTCATGTATACCATCCTGAATGCCTTAGAGAAGGGATAAGTAGACCTAAGGCTGCCTCTTGTGGGATCTACTTTCTTTGTTTTACTAGAAAGATCCAACAACTAGAGGTTGGTGCAATAATAATAATAATAATAATAATAATAATAATAATAATAATACACACTTGAATTCTGGGACCAGAAATTTGAACAGAACTTACAGTCCTTTCACACAAAAATAATTTCTTGACCCCCCCCCCCCCCTTTCTTCATTTCAGCAATATCGGGTTTTGTTTGGGGGAGGGCATTCATTTGGTTGCTGCTCTTGTTAAAAAAATATCAGGAGTAAGAAATCTTTAGCAATTTACTGGAAATCACCCAGAGATCTACCCGGAACATCCAGATGTATCTTCTCCCTACATGGACTTACCTGTGATAAATCTGTAATAATAAAGGAGGACTTGTTTGACTGTTCATCCTCACCATAGCACCAAGACTGTAAAACCTAAACACCCCAAACTTGGCATGCATGCTAAGGGGACTTTAGGGGTGTGCACCCCGGGGGTTATTTTGTTTTCAAAATGCATTAACTTATTTCAAGTAATTCAAATGTGGCTATGTAATTGAAGCCTGCAGTAACATCTTCAGCCACCAGGGGCAGATTTCCTTAACCAGCACAAAGCTTTGCAGTCCATAAAGTTTGAAGCTGAGGGAGATTAGGAAGCCAAGGGGAAGAATTCTTCTCTGCTCCCTCCCCCCTGCAGATCCCCATCAGGGAAATGGAGTGGACAAAACCCTCCCTCAGGGGGCTACAAAGGTGCACCATGGCAAGGGCCATGCCCTGAGGTGCCAGCAGGCACAATGTGCCCATCTCTAGTGCCTGTGTAGGTTTCGCTGTATGAAACTTATTATTATTATTTATTCCATTTCTATACCGCCCCAGAGCCGAAGCTCTCTGGGCAGTTTACAAAAATTTAAAACATTGAACATTAAAACACCAATATACAAAATTTAAAACCATAAAAAGCATAATAACAAGTTATAATTACAATATCCTTTAAAAACAACAACACTTCTGGGTCAAAGCACAACAACAAACGCAACACAAAACTCTCATCATACGCTGTTAAATGCCTGGGAGAAGAGGAAAGTCTTGACCTAGCACCGAAAAGATAACAATGTTGGCACCAGGCGAACCTCCTTGGGGAGATTATTCCATAATGGGGGGCCACCACTGAAAAGGCCCTCTCCCTTGTTGCCACCCTCTGTGTTTCCCTCAAAGCAGGCAACCAGAGGAGGACCTTAGATGTTGAATGTAGTGTACGGGTAGGTTCATGTCGGGAGAGGCGTTCCATCAGGTATTGTGGTCCCAAGCTGTGTAAGGCTTTATAGGTTAAAACCAGCACTTTGAATTGGGCTCGGAAACATATAGGCAGCCAATGCAAGTGGGCCAGAGTAGGTCTTATATGCTCGAACCTTCTGGTTCCTGTTATCAATCTGGCCGCTGCATTTTGCACAAGTTGCGGCTTCTGAACCACCTTCAAAGGCAGCCCCATGTAGAGTGCATTGCAGTACTCCAATTTAGAGATTACCAGAGCATAGACAACTGAAGCCAGGTTATCCCTGTCCAGATAGGGGTGTAGCTGGGCCACCAACCGAAGTTGGTGGAAGGCACTCTGTGCCACCGAGGCCACCTGAGCCTCAAGTGACAGAGATGGTTCTAGGAGAACCCCCAAGCTACGAACCCACTCCTTCAGGGGGAGTGCAACCCCATTCAGAACAGGTTGAACACCCTCCATCCGGTCAGCGGAACCACCCACTAACAGCTTCTCAGTCTTGTCTGGATTGAGTTTCAGTTTATTAGCCCTCATCCAGTCCATTGTTGCAGCCAGGCACTGGTTCAGCACATCCACAGCCTCACCTGCTGAAGATAAAAAGGAGAAATAGAGTTGTGTGTCATCAGCGTACTGATGACAACGCACTCTAAAACTCCAGATGACCGCACCCAACGGTTTCATGTAGATGTTGAACAGCATGGGGGACAAGACTGACCCCTGTGGGACCCCATACTGGAGAATCCACGGGGCCAAGCAATGTTCCCCAAGCACCACCTTCTGGAGCCGACCTGCCAAGTAGGAACAGAGCCATTGCAATGCAGTGCCTCCCACTCCCAATTCAGCCAGTTGTCCCAGAAGGATACCATGGTCGATAGTATCGAAAGCCGCTGAAAGATCAAGGAGAATCAACAGAGTCACATTCCCCCTGTCTTTCTCCTGACATAGGTCACCATACAGGGCAACCAAGGTTGTTTCCGTGCCAAAACCAGGCCTGAAGCAAGACTGAAAAGGATCCAGATAATCAGTCTCATCCAAGAGTGTCTGAAGCTGGCTCACAACCACTCGTTCAAGGACCTTGCCCAGGAATGGAACATTTAGCACTGGTCTATAGTTATGAAGATTTTTGGGGTCTAGGGAAGATTTCTTCAGGAGTGGTCTCACTACCGCTTCCTTCAAACAGCCTGGGACCACTCCCTCTCGTAGAGAGGCATTAATAACTTCCCTGGCCCAGCCGGCTGTTCCATCCCTGCTAGCTTTTATTAGCCAAGAGGGACAAGGATCCAATACAGAGGTGGTTGCACGAACCTGTCCAAGCACCTTGTCAACATCCTCGAGCTGTATCAACTAAAACTCATCCAAGGAAACAGGACTACCCTGTGCTCTGGACACCTTGCTAGATTCACCTGCTATAACACTGGAGTCTAAGTCCTGGCGGATGCCCAAGATTTTATTCTGGAAGTGCCTAGCAAATTCAGTACAGTGGGCCTCAGATGGTTGTACCATATCCTTGGGGCTGGCATGTAATAGGCCCCGGACAACTCTGAAAAGCTCCGCTGGGCAGCAGATTGATGATTTGATAGTGGCAGCAAAGTTTTGCTTTTTTGCCACTCTCACTGCCCCTGAATATACCTTACTATAGGCACTTACCAGTGTTTGATTGCATCCACCAGGAGTTCATCTCCATCTGCCCTCAAGCCGTCTCCTATTTTGTTTCATTGCTCTCAGCTCTGGGGTCTACCAGGGCTATTCCAACCCGTGTGAAGCCAGATCCATTCACTAGTTTATCAGAAGTGGCTGCAATGGTGGAGTAGAAGTGTCACATTTTCCCAGATTCAAAATAGTTCACTTTTAAACGATGGGGAAATGCAATATGCCCGAAACTGAAGTTCATCTTGAAGGGAAATGTACATGACAAATAAGATATACATGCACACACACACGCACACACACACACACACACACTAATGAATTGTGTTTAAAGACCCCACAGCATGTTTACCCAGAAACAGGGCTCATTGAGTACAATGAGGATCGCACCCAATTAATTGTATATAGTGTCAGTACGAACCATATTTACTCATTTCTGAATTCAGTGGGATTTACTTCCAAGGAAGAAAGTTTCCCTAAATTTTCCTTCCCTGCAGTAAGCTGCAAACGTCTAAAATTTCCCACATAAGAATATATCATTCTGCCTTAATTCACCATGGTATCTGGCAACGTTTCCTTGTCCTCTCTCAACAGAGGAATGCAGTCTCACTGATCAGAACTACAGATATGTCCGTGGGATCCAGATACTTGGTGGTTTCAGAAACAGATAGCATTTTTCTTCCCCCAGCCCTCAGCCCTTTACAGCATAACCACCAAAATGCCTGCCAGGAAAGACCTCTGTGTTTTTAAGATATACCCAGTTAAAGCCCTTCCAATTCCTAACCCTCAGTATTAAGCTACACAGATAAACTAGAGGCCTGATGCGTTCAACCACTGCCATCTTGTGGATTTTGCCTTCACAGGCCTGGGAAAAGAAAGAGGAAGAATGTTTGAATTAAGAACCATGCAACAAAACCCAAATACTTTCGTTTGATCTGATCTGTTCAGGACCAGCCCATGACATTTCATTCCCTGAGGCACAGCAACAAAAGGTGCTCTCTCCACCCCCAGGTCAAGGTGCAAAGTACCCAAAACTGGCCAAGTTATTTTGACACATGAGGCAGAAAATCCCAAAAGCACTTTCTCCCCAAGCAGTAAAAATAGCATTATAACAACTTAAATTAGTATTTGCTGCCCTTTCAGGACAGTCAAAATCTGCTACCTGAGGTGGCTGTTTAATTCTACCTAATGGTAGGGCCAATCTTGGATCTATCAACAGCTGTTGAAATGGCTCCCCCTCAGGAAAATCCATTCATCCACAAAAGCAGACTTGGATATCCTAAGCTGTGTGCTCATTTGTTGAAATGTAATTAATTTTTATTTTATTTTTTAAAGTTTCCTGCCCCCATCATTCTTCAGGGTGACTTAACATGCAAACTGCTATGCAGTTGAAATACAGAAACCACTATGTCTGCTTCTCTATATTACACACCAAACTTGCCATAATACGAATATTTTTTACAGTTCATCCAAGTGCACAACAAATTAGGCTTGACAACGTTTCCTGGGGGAAATCAGACACAATTATCTGATTTCTGATCTGATCTTTTCTGAATCAGTCCAGAAGGACCCAATCCAGTTCGGGAAAAATCGGAGGATCGGCGGGCGCCCGCTGCCGCTTCCATTGGCGGGTGCCGGCGGGCGCCCGTCGATGGAAGTGGACAGCGGGGGGGGGGGGGTACCTGGCGGGGCATTCTCCTCCTCCCTTTGCCGGCTGTAAACTACTGCAGGAAAGTACCAGGTGATGATGTCATCACCTGGCGCTCTTTTGTAAATTAGGCCGCGAGGCCTAGTTCGCAGTAGTTTACAGCCGGCAATGGATGGAGGACGCCCCACCAGGTAAGGAGCAGGGGGGCTTACCGGGGGGGCTGTCCACTGCCATCGGCGGGCGCCAGTGGGCACCCATCAATGGAAGCGGACAGCAGGGGGGCTTACCTGGCGGGGCTGTCCGCTGCCATCGGGGGGCTCCAGCAGGTACCCGCCGATGGAAACAGATAGTGGGGGTGGGCTTACCTGGCGGGGCTGTCCGCTGCCATCTGCTGCCACCCGAGCGTCAGCAGGTGGCAGCGGACAGCCCCGGGAGGTAAGGAGGATCGCGAGGGGAGAGGAGGGAGGAGGAAGGAGGGAAGGGGGCCACTTACCTGCGGAGTCATCTGCCGCCTTCACCTGCGTAGATCTACTGAAGTTATCACTGCAGGTTTCAATCTCATTTAAATTAATTAAAAACCAATCAATGCATTCAGAATCTTCAACTGGTCCTGAATGCTGTGGCCAAACTGTTAACTGAGACTGGCTACAAAGAGCATGTGACTTTCCTGTTACTGCAGCTTCACTGCAGGACTAGGCCACGAAGCCTAGTCCTCAGTAGATCTACGCAGGGGAAGGCACCAGACGGCCCCACAGGTAAGGAGGATCGCCAGGGGGGCTTACCTGCCGGGGGCCCTCCGCTGCCTTCCACTGCCGCCCGGGTGGCAGTGGAGGGCAGCGGAGGGCCCCCGGCAGGTAAGGAGGATCGCGAGGAGGGAGGAGGGATGGGGGCCACTTACTTGCGGGGTCGTCCGCCACCTTCACCTGCGTAGATCTACTGAGCACTAGGCTTCGCAGCCTAGTCCTCAGTAAAGCGCCACCTTGCGCTCTACTGAGGACTAGGCCGCGAAGCCTAGTCCTCAGTAGATTTACACAGGTGAAGGCGGCGGACGGGGCCGCAGGTAAGGAAGATCGCGAGGGGGAGGAGGGAGGGGGCTCTCACTTACCTGCCGGGGTCGTCTGCTGCCGTCTGCTGATGCCTGCGGGTGCCAGCAGACGGGAGCAGAAGGCCCCTGCAGGTAAGAAGTGCAAGGGGGGAGGGACAGGGAGGGGGGAGTTAGGCCCCCACTCACCCCCTGCCGCCATTTTCCCCCATAGACTTACATTGGGGGAAAGCTTTCTTTCCCCTAATGCAAGTCTATGGGGAAAAATGGCGGCCGATCCGAAAATCGGACATCCGATTTTTGGCTCAGGATCGGGTCCGATTCGATCTGGGGGACCTCCAATTTTGTTCCGATCTGATCCGGAACAAAATTGGAGGTCCTGATCCGATCCAGGGGGTCCGTGCACACCCCTAGTAAATATGCAAAATTGCACTCTCCAAAACACGTAAAGATAACAACGTAGCGAACTGAGCAATCTCAATACTCCATCATATCTGAACACAACATCTCAATGGAGGTTTGTCTAAATCAGCTAAGTGCTGGAGGTGTAATACTGCTAATGCTTCTCTTAATCATATGTTTTCGCAATGCCCAATGGTTGCCTGTTTAGGACGAGGCATTCATTATACAGACAAACTTTACATTGGAACATTCTTTCATATTTACTGGTGTACAGGTTCTTTCAGATTATCTACCTGCTTCCTGGAAGTTAACGAACGATCAGCATAAATGGATTCTCCACGCCCACTTGACAGTTATAATAATTATTATTTATTACATTTATATACCACCCCATAGCCAAAGCTTTCTGGGCAGTTTACAAAAATTAATACTTTGGACATTAAAAATTGATATACAAAACTTAAAAACATAAAAACAGGCAACAAAGAAAAACAGTATACATTTAAAACAGCTGCGAACTCTCATCCAGGCCTAAATATAGTTCTGGGGTCAATTAAAAACTCAGTATATGCTGTTAAATGCCTGGGAGAAGAGGAAAGTCTTGACCTGGCGCCGAAAATATACCAATGTTGGCGCCAGGCGAGCCTCTTATGGTACAGAATTACTCTTGTTTAACCTCTTTCATAGTCACGTTTTATTTGTAGTACATGTTTGCTTTTTGTTTGTCATTCAAAACAAGACTGATATTGCAACATTGGAAGGATAAATCCTTACTCCTTTAACTCAATGTACTGAAGACTTAATAACACTTTCAACTTTTGAACGGATGGTGTATGGGTGCCAGTCACAAATGGATACATATATGCCTATTTTGAAGTTCACATATAATTTATTTTATTTTTTAGAAAGAGTATTTGTGTGTTGTTAATTGTAATTTATACATTCACTTACGTCGCCATCCCTTTTCTTTTATAGTTTTGGTTTGCTTTGTTCTGTTTAAATTTACAATATATATATATATATTTAAAAGTATCAGAAAAACAACAAACATGAAATCAGCTCAGTGACAGAAATCTGTACCAAAGGTGGCTCAAACTGTGTAGTATTGTACCAGTCTGAGTTGTTCAGGGCACAATCCTGTTCAGAGACTGACAGGAATCCCATGCAGAGTGGGAACAATACAGAGGCGATGTTTGCCTCCACAATCCACCCACCTACCACTCTGCATTTTTCTTAGACCGGTGTTTTTGTCCACCTAGCTGAGGTGTTCGGGAGGGGGAGGGATGGAGGCTGGGGAAGGCCAAGGATAGCTCGTATCCCCACTTCCGCAGTACCCTCCCTGCTCACAGCAAGCTGCCTTCCCTCTTCTCCAAACTAGTGTTTAAGAGCTTCTAGAAGCAGCCAGCACAGTTTTCTCCATACTGGCTGCAAGGGGGCTGGGAGTTTAGACCCCTGGATCTGAGGCTGGAGTGCTGTCTAGGGGCCTCTCAGTTATTCAACACATCCATCCTAAATGGACAGTTAAAGGGGACATTTGCAGAGAAGGCCAGGTCTTTCTTGGTGGTGGTGCCAAGATTGTGTAATCCCCTGCCCCATGGAATTCCTGCTGTGTGTCAGGTGACTCTCCATTTCAACAGCGTTTAACATCTAATTGGTCTGCTGCTGAAAAGAATGTTGTAATCTTCTGTTTCAAATCGCTATTATCATCATCATCATGTATGCAACACTTCTGCACCCCCACAAAAATCTGTCTCAAAGCAACTTATATACACAGATGCAGAAATCCACAATTAATACAACAGAAAAGAACCCAAACCCAATATAAATTATAATGAGCACAATATTAGAAAAATAAACAAGATTAAAACATAATCTAAAAAAACACAATATAAAGCATACTGTACTAACTTATGTTAGTAGCATTGTATGCTTTTATATTGGTTTTAATTTAATTCCAATCTATTTTTCCTTTTATTTTGTTTGCCTATATGGTATTTGGAATATTTCTATAGAAACATGGGGTAAACAGTGAGAAGGCGCCTTCTTGGGCACAGCTCTTGAGCTCTGGAATTCCTTGCCCAGAGAGCACCACCTCTCTTGGCCTTCCACTACATGGCAAACACTTTTCTATTCTGCCAGGCTTTTGACTGGACTGGCCTGCACCACGGTACGTTTTAAATGGCTACATTGCTCTTAGTTGGCATTTTTAAACCGGGTGCCGTTCTTACTGTCTCTTTAATTAATTTTTCATGTACACTGCTTTTTTATAATGTTCTTATCATCAATCTCTTTGGTTTCTTTTTGATGACAATGTGGTATATAAGCTTCTTAAAATTTAAATTTAAATAAATAAATACAAATAATTTAAAGGAGTGCCTCTCACCAGTTTAGCTGGCACACCAGCTGCAACCCTACCAAGAGAAAGCAGATCTAGCCTTGGTCATGCAAGCACTAGTTTCATCCAGACTAGACTGCTACAATGCCCTCTGTGTGGGGCTCCTTTTGAAGCAGACCTGGAAACTTCAGCTGGTGCAGAATGTGGCCATTCTGAAGCTTGCTAGGGCTAAAGGGTCAGCACCTATTACACTGATACTGTTCCAGTTGCATTGGATTTCGTGCCCAATTCAATGTGCTGCTGGTTTAGGTTTTTCAAGTCCTAAATGGTTTGGGGCTCTTATGAACCTATCTGCCCATGCTTTATGATTAGAGTTGGAGGCTCCACTCACTGGCTTGCCTTTAAGAGCAGTTATATTGGCAGGCACTAGACCAGGACCTTCTCAGTAGTGGACCCTACTTTATGCAACTTCCTCCAACGGGACGTGCAGGTATGGATGAACAGATAGTTCTACTTGTCTACTTGTCTGTTTCCGGGCAGAATTCAAAGTGCTGGTTATGACCTATAAAGCTTGGTACAGTTTATGACCTATAAAGCCCGATACAGTTTGGGACCAGGCTACTGGAAAGAGCTGCCTTTCCCAATACAAACCTGCTTGGTTCATAAGATCTTCTGGACAGGCCCTTTTGAGACCACCACTATCAGAGGCATATTTGGTGGTGAGGTGAAAGAGGGCCTTTTCAGTGGCCGCTCCCAGGCTGTGGAACACCTTCCCAATGGAGGCGAAATTCGCTCCCTTTCCATCGTCCTTCAGCCAGCAGGCACAGATTCTTGTAAATGGGTCAGTTTTATTTTAATTCTGTCATTGTTATGATTTTATAGTATTTTAAGGTATTGCATTGTTTTAATCCATTTTAATTATGCCTGTAAGTCACCTTGACTGCTATTTTTTGGTTAAAAGGCAGGGTACAAATCAACTAAATAAATAATTTAAAAAAAACAACCTTAAGCTGCACATTGCTAGGCTTCCCTTAGTATGCACACAGCTTTTCAGGTGTCTAGGTTTCATGGCCTTGGCCCTATGGCATGGACTGATGGACAGACCTTTATCATGATAGATTATTGTATTTTTACATTTGCATTTTGTTTGCTGGCTTCGGCAGACTTATAATTTCTTAAGAGTGCAATCCTATGCAGGTTTAGACAGAAAAAAAGTCCTACAAGTCCCAGCATCCCCCAGCCAGATGGCTTAAACATTTGAGTTTCTTGAAGTAGACAGTTCCTTTTAGTCAGGTAGCAGAGAGGGAAGCGCCGCCATTGCTTGGTAGCAGAGGAGATGTTTGGAAAACACACAGCCCGAGTATGTTATGGTCAGAGAACCTCCTCTCACCACCAGCAGCGCTCAGAGAAAGCCTTTCTGAGATTTAGGAACGCCTCTGCCAGTTTGACCAGACAGCACTGGCGTAAATAGACCACTGGTTTTTCTGATTCCAGGGCTGGCCCTTCGGTGTGAGCCATGCTCCCTGGGGATTTGGGGAGTTGCCTCCCACTGCATCAGGAGGACACAAGGCTGGGGAAGGCTAAAACAGAGAAGAACTCAGTCTAAAGGGAGGGTGCCGAAGAATCACATTTGTATTGCTAATGCAGCATAGAAACAAAAACAGAATTAACAGAACCCGCTGATAATGTTGGGGGAATAATTTACAAGGCAAGCTGTAAAGATGTTATCGTCAACGGAAGCAATTATTCGCGTTCTTTATTTCTCTCGCCCTCTCGTTTGTCTACCTGCGAGGGAAGCATCGCTCCCAAAGCACTGTTGCGCCTCTTTTCATTTAGCCACGGTAAGCAAATCCAGAGGAGGGAATGCTAAACAGCCAAACAATGGCTTAGTAAGCAACATTGATATGCTTTTCGCATTCAGTGCCCAAAAGCACACAGGTAGTTTGAGAGCAACCGGTTTGTTTCTTAAACGCCATGTGGGTTTCCTGCCGGCTGCCGCCTCTTGTCGTCCGTTTAAGAAGCACTTTCCAGGCGAGCTAATCCAATTGCCAGGAAGCCATTCAAAAAGGGTCTTTTCAGATTGACAGACACTTGTGCGTCTCTTGCACGCCCCCCCCCCCTTGCTTTGGCTTGTCTCCAAGTTCTCTGGGAACGGGGATAAGGAACTGCTTGTATTTCCTGATGGGAACAACTCGTGCCTTTGCGTGTGCATTCCCAGCCATTAGCACACAACCGCAGAAGACAAGTAAAACACCTGTTTGGGTGGGAGGAACGATTTGTTTTGTTTTTGCACTTCCATAAACTGAGAGGGAAGGCAAAATGTGTGGGGGGTTTGGGTGGGGGTGGGGGGGAGCGGCTCGGAACCAAATTTAGTGTATGGCAAATCTCCCAAATCTGACCAGATTTGGATTGAGGTAGGTTCAGAGTGCTTCCATCTTAATGCAATCTGTAGTTTGGTTACTGTTAGTAATAAATTAATGAATTCCCTCCTTTCAACTGGGCTATAGTCTCTTCCATGTCTCTCCCTCCTCCCCAATAATATATTTGGATTTCTGTTTTTTTTTAGTGTCTTTCATTGTCACCATTGCAGAATGAAGAACATCCTCCTTCAGGGTCTCTGGGGAAACATTATCAGGGTTCCTCAGAGAATATAAAAAGGGTTCGTAATATTTGATTGCCATCTGAGCAAGAGAATCTATTGTCTTTATTGTGTGGGAGTCACTTACCGACGGCCAATTTTAAAATCCATAATCTTGTAATAGCTATCTGCTAGTTCAATCTGAAGCTACCCACTGAGCAGAGGATAATACTGAGGGTTTACGCCTACGTCTTCTGTCTCTAGCATGTCTGTCCTACACTTGCACATCTTGCAGTGCTTCTCATAACCTTATTCAAAGAAAGCCAGTCATCTGACCCTGTTCAGATGACACACGAAGCAATGATGGTTAAGTGTTCTGAGCTAACCATGATGGCTAAGTGTATTGCCTGAATGGAGCTCCTTGGTAAGAATGGCCGAAAATGACCCTGCTGCTCCTGCCAGATCTCTATGATTGAAATGGGCGCTCTCACCCTTGGCCATTAGTTGCGCTGTCCCTATCATTGGAATCAGGTTGTTTTGGCTCAGGAAAAACACAAAAATTAAATAACTGGCCAAAAATGTGCATTTGCATGTATGCACACTAGCATTTTAGTGCACTGGCGTGTAAATGTGCATTTTTGGCCAGTTTTTGTTATTTTTGCATTTTCCCCAAATGTAAAAGGTTAAAAAAAACCAGCTGCTGCAGCACTGGCCCTGTAATGGCTATCACCAGCAGTCTGGGCCACTGAGGACTCTGGGAAGCATGAGGGGGTGGCCAGAGAACTGCAGGATTCTGCATGACAGTAGGTGGGTAGGGAGTGGTGAAATTAACCATGTTGCAGAGGGTGGTTAAGTGGGCAGCACATGTAGTGGAGAGTGTTAACCACCATGCAGCGTGCTTAGCCTAACCACCCTCCCCCAAGTGCCATCTGAACAGGGCCACTGTGATCCTGAACAATTTCAACATGGGGGAAAATCAGGGCTCTTAATCGCGTGGAGAGCCCCTTGGGTAGCTCCTTGAGAGTACTGACAGCCCCACTGACATCAGAGCCACCAGCCTCTACAGACAGGGCACACAGCTAACTTTCTTCCATGGTGAAAACAGAACCACACCAACAGTGGTGTGGTAAAGCCAGAGCTCACAGGGATGCAGCACCAGCATTTTTTGATTAGCAGGGATGTCACATCCCACGATGATGATGCCACCCCATCAGGGTTTCCTGTTACCTCTAAGTTTAGCTGCAGTCCTCACAGTAGGTGGTGGGGAAATGAATCTCCCCAACAAAAATATATGGTTCCCTATTGCAATGAAAACTCTTTGGTTTGGGGGCTTGCTCTTCAATGGGCAATTAAAACCCATTAGCTTTATAAAAGCCCCGCTCCTGGTGGAGATAAAAACTCATCAGACCAGATTGTTGATATGGATCAACACAGCTGCCATAGCCACGCCTCTCCTTGGAGGTGTGGCTATGGGGACTGTCATGATGAGCACCTGCACTTCAACATTTACCAGTAGGTCACTGCACATAGATAATTCGTTCCAAAGAGAACAGCCTTCTTCCTGCCCATCTCCTCCTCCTTTTCATCTTCTTTTTACTTCTTCTTGGCTTTAAGCTCCAAGTGCTTCTTTGGATCCAGTTTGTTAATGTCGTTCACCATCAACATCTAAGCTCCCAGTAACAAGTTCAAACAGTACTTAATACAATATCTGCACTTTAAGCTGTCTGCCATTGCAGAGCTTATTGATGTTGTTGTTTCATTGTCCTCTGGAGAAAGCACCTGTCCAGCTTGGCCAAAAATGACACTGGCAGCTGCTAAACAATGCCTGGACTCCATGAAACGTTGCTTTGTGAGATAATACTGATTGCCGAGACGAAGTAGCTGCACTGCGGGTTCATTCCACTGAATAGGAGCCACTGTACTCAAGCTGCTGTTTGAGGGAAGTAAAGCAATATCGTGCAGCCTTCTTAATCATTTCCAGATGTTGGTAGACTTGGGCCAGATACTATAGCATACAAGGACAGATCTTCTCAAATCTTTTTTGATCTCTCTTGGTCAGAGAGTTTCTCTTCTTCAGATGTAAAGTGTTCCATTAAATTGAGTGGAAGGTCCCCACTCTCTTTCATGTACTGATAGTACAAAATCTTGAAACCAGAGTCCAAAGCCCACTCACTGCCCCTTTCTGTGGTTCCTTGGGTCTTGCATGGGAAACTGGTGGCAAGATCAAGGCAGGAAGAGAGTAGCTCCAAGTGGATCCTGCTGTCTGGAACTCACTCCTACTAGGACAATAGGAGAATATTGTCTCAGTAGGAAGCTAAAGCCTATTGTGGCCTCATAGAGGCGGACAAGACCTATAATGTGGTCAGCTTTACCCCTCCTGCAAGAATTGACAAAACTGTTAAAAGGCCTTGATCGGATTTGTAGCCTGGGACTTCTGAGAGGCCAGGGGGATGGAGACTCATCCTCTGAGCCAAATGGCAGTACTGTGTCCTCTTGCTAGGAGGCTCCTGAATGAGGCACTGTTTTAAACACCCCCCAAGGAAGTAGTCTGTGCCTTGTCCTCATCAGAATTATCTGCTACACACTGAAGTCCCAAGGTCATGACTCCCATGAACTAGTTGCACAGTTGCTTGGATCCTATCCCAACAGATTAAAAAGGAATAAAACATTGTGATTATGAGGTTATTAAAGTAATCCCACTGCTATGATAGATGTTGATGTTTAAAAGAACCCCTCACCATTTTCTTAATTCCAGATACAATTACTCAAAACTACCTGTGACAGGAGGCATCTCCAGAGGGGGGAAAATGCTTCAGATGATGAAAGAGTTGATGATCTCATTAGCAGCAAGCAACTGTCAACCCATTTATGCTTGAAATGAAATGCTGAGTTCTAAGGGAAGATGACTTATTCTTTCATCATTGTGACTGATCAAACCATGTGTAAAGGAGAATTCCATTTCTGATTCAAAGGTGAAATTACTGTGAAAATGTAATACGGGAACCATCTCTGTGAAACAAGGTAAAGGGGGAGGAGAGAGAGAGAGACAGAGACACAGAGAGAAAGAGAAAGAAAGAAAGAAAGAAAGAAAGAGAGAGAGAGAGAGAGAGAATCACTCTGGGCCTGCATGTGAACACAATGGGAACAATAATTGATGTTTCAAAGAATATTAATATCTCAGAAATAATAATAGAATCCAAGGAAGAGCAAAGAAAAGGGACTTGTAATGGTAAGCCACTTCCAAATGCTGCAGGGTCACATCTGACCTCACAAAAGTGTATTGCAATATTGAGAGAGAGAGAGGTTTCAGAAATGTCAAGGGCACTCAGTCAATCATCCAGTCATCAATAAATGGAGGCTCCTTGATCCCCATCTCACATCCACAAGTATATGTCCATTAGCCACACATCACCCTGAAAAACAGCAAATTGGCTGTGTGTCCTATTTTACACGGGAGAGTCTTCTATCTCAAGACCAAGTCCAGTTTCAAGATAAAGGGCCATATGCAAGAGAGCAACAATTAGCATAAAATGTGCATATGCCAATTTCTATGCATAGATGCAAATGTAGAAATCATTACTATAATTTAAATAAAAATCAGGTCACCTGGTCACAGTCTTGCCACTATGGGGACACTGCACAAGGAGCTGGGAACACACATACTCAGCCACCGCCTCTGTTTTTGCCTTCACCTGTCCCAAGCAACGCTTCTTCACCTTGGGAGATATGGTAAGGAGGGTGCAGCAATGGGTCATAGGATCCGGGTGAACAGTTGAGCAGGGTTGTGTTTCCCCAATCCTGGGGGCTGTCTATATGTGGGGAAAGCCCCATGATCACTGTGGATCTGTGCTGCATTGGTCAAACGACACAAGCGCAGCTTCACAGCCACCACGGGGCTTCCCCACAATGCTGCGATATGAAAGTTGGGGATTTACCCTGACTTTTTCAAAGAGAGCAATGTCAACATGGCACTTCTGCCATGTGATGTCACTCTGGGGCCAATCCAGAGTCAACCCGGGAGTGGAGCCTGGTGGGAAGCGACCAGTGATTGGTTGCCTTCCACCAGGAAGAGGGTGGGGGTGGCTACAGAACCCAGATGGCCACCCAGAAACTCCACGCTCCCTCCTCGGCATCAAGATTACTCCATGCCACCCTGGGAGAGAGAAAGCGTAGGGTTGAAGAGGGAGGCACTGCCAACCTGGCCCCACGAAGACAGCCCCCAGGTCACAAGCATTCGCAAGCATTCAGGGAGGGCCTTTTTCACAGTGGAGACTGGTGGTTCCGATTTCAGTGGGGCTGTGAATCTGCTCTGAGTTACAATCAGAACCAGCCCTAGACCTCCAAAGGAGCTGTCCAAAGTTGCTGAAACTGAAATTGGAGCCACCAGCCTCCTCTGCTCTTTCACCTATGTGAGCAGCTTCCTCAAATGCTCATGACCTCCCAAGTCTGCAGAGGACTCTGGCACCTGGATCACCTGCAGTCCTAGATTCAAACATCTGTTTTATTTTCCACACTGCTGATAGCAGCTTTGTCCATGCTGGATGGGGATGATGGGAATTGCAGTACCCAACTCATCTGGAGGGTGTCAGGCTGGGTTAAACCAAAAGCACAAGCAGGGAAAAAGTCATGCTGGTGCAGTTGCAGGGAGGTCCATGTGATATCATGGTTGTCTGCAACTGAGCTATGAGCCACACTGTGCAAGGCAACATACTGAGCATTGCAACACTCCCTGTCTGTGTTTCAAAATGAATTATGAACAGCTTGCGCAATTCTATCCATCCTGATCCATTTACGGTCAAGGAGAGCCAAGGGGCCTTCTCCTTTCAGAAAAGTTTAAGCTGGAATCGTGCAGCCTTCCCCAACCTAGTACCCTCCAGATGTTTGGGGAATGATCAGCTCCCATCAACCCCAGCCAGCGTGGCCAAAGGTCAGGAATCCTGGGAGCTGTAGTCCAGCGGGGAGTGCACTGGGCTGGTGAAAGCAGGAAAGACTGCTTTCAACCGAGATCCCTTGCCATTTTCAGGCACAAAAGCATCTCTCCTCCACAACAAGCATCTCTCCAACACAGCTTGAATCAAGGACTCTCACTGCTGCTGTCAATGAGTGTTGCAGAGGTCGATCCACATGGGGTCTCTTGTAGCCTCTACAGATTGCACCTGAGCGAGGCGAAATGGACTTGAAGTGTGCAATTAGGCATTATGAGAGGCAATTTGTCCCACTCAGAAAAGCCCTCTCTTGTTCCAAGATCAGGAGCACAGGATCTGATACCTTACGGCATTGTATATATGGTCTTTTGTTTTGTTTTTCTAACCAGACTCTGCATTCATATTAAAAGGATACATCACAAGCAGCTTTCCGCTCTGAAAGTTAATTTATGATTGGCCACTAGATGGCAGTACTGTATGAACTTCAACGCTAGACAGTATCCATGGGTCCACAGAAGACTCTGGCATTTCCATTATAAAGACTCATAAGCAACCTTTCCATTTTAATATCCAATTCCAGTTGTATGTATGGGTCACTTCACTTCAAGATAGAGTAAGATTTAAGGTTCTAGTTATTTCAAAGCCCCAGGACTTTGGACCTGCTGGTTTTAACGGGAAGTGTTATTGAAATTTAGTTATATTCTATAGGCAAACGTAATTGTAAGCTACGATTCGGTCCCCTGGACAGTTGGAAGATCTATGCTGCCTTATTCCGCTCTTGTAGAATACGCTATAACTTTCTGTGGTGCTCTTTTAATGTTGCTAGGATGGATGTCCAACCTAGAGTGACCTTGCCTCTCCAAAAGACACTTTAAACGACAATCAAAATTGTAAGTGGACACAGGTACTATTCATGAGTCACATTCGCCAGTGCAAGGCATTATACGTAGGGCAGCCTCAGAAAACAATCCACAAACTTCAGTCAGTCCAAAATAGGGCAGCAGGATTGTTAACAGGGATTGGGCAGTATGAAAATATTATGCCAGCGCTTTGTGATCTGTACCAGTTGCCGGTCCAATCACGGGCCTCCACAGGACCCTGAAGTAACATTCTGTGTCGTGCTTTGACAACTCTAAAGTACTACTTACATTATTACAGATTAAGAAAATTCACCAGAGAATGGGCTGCATATAGCCGATGTAATTATACCATCTCAGTGAAAGAGGTTTGAGCGTGGCCAATTCCTGGGTGGGGGAATGCCTGGAAACCCCCACCCAAACCAAACTACATACAGAAAAGGGGAAACTCTGAAAAATCACTTTCGAGTTGCCATCAGAAGCGAGAAGTTGTGGGTACCGCTTGCTCAGCAGGTGGGCCATCTCAAAGCAGAAATGTTGCAGACATGATGACCTTTTACTTCCCATACCCAGTTCCATTTCTTTGGGAGCTTATTTGATGAGCAGTATCATGGCAGAGGCTGGAAGCAGCACAGCAAATAATTAGGGATTAATCCGAAATAATGCTCGCTGGGGAATGCTGGGAGTTTTTTCCCCCTGTCTAACCATGCATGGGATTTTGCCCTAAGTGCTAACTTTACTAGTAGCTGTTGTGCTAGTTCCATGGCATCGATACCCTTTAAAAATAATATAGCTTAATAATATTTGCTGTTAATTACAAAAATTAAGATGTTCTTCCGGCAGGCCTATCCAGATGAATTTTAAGATGTTTGTAATGATGTTTTTTTTCTTGTTTTTAAAATTTTAACTGTGATTCTTGTGTTTTATATTGTTGTTGTTCCCCGCCTTGATCCGGAAGGAGAGGTGGGCTATAAATAAATATTATTATTATTATTATTATTATTATCATCATCATCAAAACAACAACAACAACACATGTATTTCTTACCCGCCTCTCCATTTGGATCTAGGCGGGGAACAACAGTAAACATAAAATATGATAACATACATAAAACTGTTTAAAAACATGGCGCACATTATTAAAATAGCGATAAAACATCATAAAAAACATCCTAAAAACTATGACTTAGAAGCTCACAGACAACCATTTGGATGACCAATAGCAATGTACCCAACTCCCTCTTCCCAATCCACAGACCGTAAGAGAATTACTTCCTCCACTGCTGCCTCTTTCCCACTGCTACCTCTTCTACCCCACCAGCTAACTCTCCCCCACCAGCTCCACTCCTTCCTAACCCAGATCCCTATAATTTTCCATGAAGTTATTTTCTCCTATTCATCACTGTTCCTCTCCTGCCTATCACTCTCTATTCGCCCTCATCCTAGCAATTCTCTCCTTCTTCCCTGAAGCTTGCATTTCAGGACTGGCCCTATCATTAGGCAGAATGCAGCAGTTGCCTCAGGCAGCACATGCTTGGTGATGTGACGAGGGCAGCGGTGGCATCCCCCTGGCCATTCCCCTCCATTCCCCCTGGCCATTCCTCTCCAGGCAGCCTGCCCTGCACTCGCTAAGCACTTCAGCACTCAATAGAGGTTGATGATGCTGTTCCAGCACCAGTGTTAAGTAAGTTTCCACTGCCATTCCATACTTCACCCCAGGCAGCAAAATGCCTTTGGCCAGCCCTGTTGCATCCTCTCACCCTCTCTTTCTCTCTCCTCCCTGCCATATGCATGGTACAATAAGACCACCTCCATGTCAACATGCCACGTTGCGACCCTAGTGCCAGACAGTGGTGGTTGTTTATTCCCACTTCTCTCCTGACACCAAGAGTAACCAAGAGCAAATTGAACAATTCCCCCTTTATCTTACATGGCATTTTGCTACCTGGTGGGAAAATCCACATGAATTCAAGAGATGTGCTCCTGGGCAGTGATGTAGGGCTAAATTTTGAAATGCGGTGCTCATCATGACAACCCCCCCCCCCCCATAACCACATCCCCCAAAGAGGGTCCAAAAATGCAGGTAGCTGTAGATCAACAAACCAGTTCTCATCTCCACTAGGAGCAGTTCTTTTGTAAAGCGAATGGGTCTTAATCACCCATTCAAGACCAAGCTGCCCAAACTATTTTGCATTACAACCCAGATTGTCCCCAACAATATACTGTTACTGGGAAAAGCTAATGTGGTTTGCAGCTCAGCGAACAGGGAAGCCTGAGGAGAGTGACAGATGATGTCATTGTCCATGCTAATTTAAAAAAATAAAATCCTGTGACTTTGACCTTGTGAACCCTGGCTCCAGTACAACATTGCTCTTGAGGAAGCGCTCCCATTCTACAAGATAAGAAGTTTGCCCATGGTTGTTATCTAGTCCATCTCAGGTTATAGTTCTCCACAAAGAACCTTCATGTTTTGAGGCTGGTGCAGAAATAGTTTGCACTCCTACCACACCATCAGTGTAGCCCTAATGTAATGTCTTGGCAATGCAAGCAATGTTATAATATTTTGTTTCATTGCACCTGCTAGTGTGCAAATAAGGATTTGTCTCCATTTGACCATGACTTGTTCAACTCTGCATCCTTTAAGTTCAACTCTGCATCATGCTGCATACATTGGCCTCTATCTGCTTCTCCCCCTCATTCTTAGCCCCCCCCCCAAATCTGGTACTCCTGCTCCTTTTCTTTGGCCTCCACTTCTTAAGACCACCTGTCCTTTGCCCATGTTTCAAAGTTGCTTAGGAGGGAGGAGACAGACAGAAAGCCAATTTCAGCAGCAAAAACTTGGTATTGCCAATGTACTGACTGTCCTGCTTTGCACATAAATGAGCAGAGGGAGAATGCTCATCAGTGGAAATTAATTCAGTTGTTTCTGAGCATGTTGGGAGCATTTGTCACTAGCACTGGATCACTGAAGTAGAAAACAGTACCAGAACTATTTCATTATGCATACTGAAAATTCCAGAGAGACATGCTGGTTTCCATGAAAAATACATAAAACAAAGATTTCAAGGCAAAATTTGAAATTGACTGGAATGTATAGACTTATCTGACCTTTCACTTTAGTCTGCCATCTTCCTACATATACTGATTTATTGGCTCCCTCAAATCAAAATGGAAGATGGGTCCTTCTTGAGCCCTTCTATGTGAAATGCGATCCTTCTGACCTTCTGAAGCAGGGCGTGCCTGGCACTCGCAGGGTGAGATTATTTCAACGTAATTAAGAAAACATGTCAGCATGAGCCTACTGCCTATGGGACCAAGCATGCATGTCCTTGGCATCCAAGACGTCCAGATGTCTTTATCTTCTTGGGCAATGAGTTAGATTTTGTCCAGATGGTGTCTTGATTGCTTGAAACTCAGTTGATTGAATTAGTGGAGCTATTATTTGTTTAGCAGTTTAGATGCTCAGGACTCCCATCCATTGTCATCACATTAGGCTTTATTTGCCAAGGTCCTGGTGGGAGGGCAGATCAATAACTAACAACTCTGCAGCATTTCTAAGTGTGTGTAGTTAACAACCCAGCTCTGGCCTGGAGAACATGTTCATATGGTTCCTGCTGACCTTGATGTGGATGGGCAGATACATTTGGTGTTTGCGCAACAGAAGGCTCTCCCCTGTCTGCTGGGCATTTCAGCCTCATTTAACCACATCCTCTGCCCAAAACCCACAAGGCCTTGGTAACACACCTGCCACCAGGCCACGATGCCAGGTATCAGAGCAGCAACCTGCAAACTGCGATGCTTTTATGACGACACTGAAAGAGGCTCCTGCAAAGGATCACAAAGCAGAACCTAATTCTTGGCCTAGAGTCAGTTGTTGTTTACCTCTAGAGTCACTAAGAAGGGCTTTAAATGTCCCAGCAGTCAGATTACATTTCTTGTCAGAACAGAAGGAGTAAAGAACTGATGGATACACACAAAAAGTCCATAATGGCCTAATTTCCCTTCTACTGAAGTAGGGACGATGAAAGTGTTTTAGTTTGGTTAAAAAAAAAAGAAGTACAAGCTTATCTAGCAGAGTCAAATATCAGCTAGAATGGATACTGCTATTAGTCACAGACAGCGCATTAGCCACTGTCATGTTGAACTGAAAAAAGGAAGCAGGCTAATATCGAAGGAGAAGAAACTAGAGGTTGGGCCCTGCTAAATCACACTCTGAATAAATACTTGCTTCACAGATTGCTGAGAGGGAGGGGGAGAGTGTGTGGGGAGACTCTTGCTTGACCAAATCCTATCATACTGATTTTTAACAAAAAAGCATTTGATAGCAGCACCAAAGAAAACTGACAGAGCATTGGAAGTTGCAGACAAATTAATCAATACGATATTTTTATGATGTAAGAATATGTCCACTAGATTTGACAGGCATGTAGGCAAATGGTCTGATGCAGGGAGGCAAATGGTCTGATGCGTTAGAAGCGATCCCGTCCCCTCTAGTAATTGAACAGGATACAAGGTACGCGGCAGCACAAAACGCCAGGGAAGGCTTCCAATGGGAGAATGGAGAAGGACTAAGAGACCTTGAACTTACTGATAAAAATCTTTCATGGAATGAAATGAGCACAGATCCTTGCTACAAGGGGACAGAAAGCAACAAACTCTGGAAGAAGAATTAAAACAGTTATAAATGATTCAGGCAACCCCTGGAAGGCACAAAGGCCTTCTCATGTGGGGAGGAGGGGAGCGGCATGCCATGTATTTGTTTATTTATGTATTTTTGTGCAAATTGCAAAAAAGAGATGCTAGAAATAATAATAATAATAATAATAATAATAATAATATAATAATAATAATAACGATTTATTTCTTACCCGCCTCTCCGTCAACATGTGGGCAAGCAGTGTTTAAACTGAGGGTGGGGTGGTTCGGATAGCTCTGAAAGAGACAAAAGAGTAATCTGAGGCAGAGAGAAGACCAGGACTCCTGTACCTGTTATACTAGTGGGAAACATTCAGCAGGAAAAAAATCATCTCACTCCTGCATGATCAGCTGCACTCACTACAATATTCCACACAAATATTAAAGCCAGAGGATCCCTACTGCAGCACATTAGTACATGCGGTGACAAGGCAGACTCAAAGAAAGCAGGCTTAGTGTGAACTATGAGGGACCTAGATAAAAAAAAATAAATTCAAATTTCTGTCTCTAGATCCAACCTTTCAAATATTCCATAGGGACAAAAGAACTCCTTTGGACAACTTTTATGGAAGAACACTTCATCTCCATCTCAGTGAGTGTACAATTGTCTTCTTACAGCCTTATCCCATACATTTGTTAGAGATCTCCCTGTTCAAAAAATCATTAGCAGAAGAGCAGGCCATATTGGCAACTATACTGTTTTTGCGTGAGGAAAGACTTAATTGGAGGAAACATGGCCTATTGAGATACCAGCCCCCTAGCACAGGAGTGGAGAACCTGTGGCCTTCATTATGTTGTTGGACTACAACTCCCATCAACCTGACCATCAGCCATTTTGATGGGGGCTGATGGAGTCCTACATCTGCAGGGCCTCATCTCCCCAATCCCACCCTAGTAATGGACCAGTTCACTGGTTCCAACAGTCCTAACAGAGACAGACAAAAATGGACGGGATTCACATTGGCCAAAGAAGGAGTCCTGTGGAAATGTCAACAAAGGGCTTGGGAAAGGGAGCCCAGGTGCTGGTGACCTGTGGTGGGCCACATGATGGCCAGAATGGGTAGACCAGAGGAATATCTGGAGAAAGAGAAGGAAACAGAGCTGAAGCCATGACATTTACCATATTTCATAGTAAGGGGAACACACAACAAACCTTACTTGGTTGCAGATACATGGCAATTTACAATGGGCCCACAGTTGCCCTCTGGTCTCCCAGCTTTTGCTCATGAATTCAAAATGGGGAAAATCATATCAAGTTCCCTAGTACCACTTCAGCTGGAAAAAGCCAAATGGATGATTTCTCAAGATGGCTCTACTAGACTCTTAATCCTTGTGGCAATGATGGCAAGTCTGAACAGCTGGCTAAGCCATTACTAGGGGATGCCAGAATCAAAACACCTGGCTACAAAAATAGAATTTCTAACAATTGTCTGACCCAGGAAACATGGGCTAAGCACCAGAGTAGATCAGAGAGAATGAAAGAATCATGAAGAATAGGGGCTTGAGGGCCAAATGAACCTGACCTCCAAACTGACTTGGAACTGAGGGACAGAGAGAACCTATCCATACTGAATGAACAGCACTCAGCATCCAAACTCAAGGGTAGTTAAAGGTTTGCCCAGAACAAAATGGATCCTTTAGCCTGGGTGCCATAGATGATGCCAATAATATATAAAACATGAAGTAAATATACACAGAAATCCATCACAATAGCTAAGCTTCTCTATAACTCTGTAAGTGGGACAAATATATCTTACTCAGCTCTACACTATTTAAACACTCAGCAAAACCTGCTAGTTGTAACAATATAAAAGAAGTACTGGACTTGGCCTGAGTGGGCTGTGGCTCCCGGGAGGAATTAGGAAGTGGTTGAGGACAACACCCATTGTTTCTGGCCTGAGGAGAGAGAGGCCACAGCCTGAGAAAGCTCAGTGGAAAGGCTTTGTTTAAATAAAACTTAGGTTTGTTGCACCAGTTTAAAAATGTTGGCAGCCAGTTGCAATTTTGGAGATATCAAAGACTCCTTAATAAGGGACCAGATAGTAGGTGGCAAACAGGACACACAAGTACAAGAGAGATTGCTGAAAGAGGCAGACTTGACCATAGAGAAAAGTTTTGAGATTTGCAGGGCAGCTGAGTTGTCAAAAGGCAGGATTAGAGCCCTGGGAGGATAGACAGCAGAAACTGTCTATATGATACAGAAGAAAGAGAGGGAGAATCCAGATGTAAGGACGACAGGGGACACCATAGAGCAATGCAAGTACTGTGGGGGGGAAACACGCATGACAAAAAGAAAGTTGTCCAGTTTGTGGGAAGAAGTACCACAATTATGACAAATTTAACCACAATGCATCCACGTGTCTAGCAAAACAGGAAAAAGCCCAAAGCTAGATTGCACACTGTAAATATGGAGAGTGACAGTAAACATGAAGACATTCTGTGTTTAACAGATCAAGTATTAAACAACTTGCAGGGAAAGCCAACAAGACAACATAAACAATTGCATGCAACCATGTGCCGGGCCCGGGGTGCGTGGGTGGATTTAAAGCATTACTATTTCAAATAGACTGTGGGGTGCCAGTTGAAACCCCATTCACCTAATGGACCCCAATGTTCCATTGGAAGAGATTAATCAGGTTTTAAGAATGTATAATCATAATACATCAAAACTAATGGGGGAATGTAAACTCACAATTTCTAACCCAAAGACAAGCAAGAAATACAAGCTAGAGTTTGCATTTGTAGGTGATGAGAAAGCAGCAGCGCTGTTAGGCCATAAGGCAGTCCAAGCTATGAAACTGATAGGGCTGGAAAGAAGATAATCTTACTTGCTGGTACTCCTAAATTTAGCCATGTCCACTTTACAGTTTTTGAAAATGAAAGAAAGGGGAACCAAAAAAGCCAAGAGGGAGAAGGAAAGTACTACACACGTACACACAAACTTGCTTTGGTTTAAAATACCACAATATAGGCTGACCATATGAAAAGGAGGACAGGCTCCTGTATCTTTAACAGTTTCATAGAAAATGGAATTTCAGCAGATGTCATTTGTATATATGCAGAACCTGGTGAAATTTCCTCATCATCACAAAGTTAAAGCTGCAGAAGCCTTGCCCTCTTTTGTACATGGTCAAGAGGACAGGGCTCCTGCAGCTTTAACTGTTGTGATGAAGAGGGAATTTCACCAGGTCCTGTATGCATATGAACAACACCTGCTGAAATTCCCTGTCCTTTGCAACTGTTAAAGATACAGGAGCCCTGTCCTCCTTTTTATATGATCACCCTACCACAATATGACTGGAAGAGGTTTGTACTACCTCAAAGTCACCTAGTATTTATTTTTTTTAGCTTTTAATGTGCATATTGTGCAAAACTAAAATCTCAGCAAAGCTGAGGAGATAAATTAAACACACACATACACATCAGTTTAGAACAGATATTTCAAGGACAGTTAGTTAGGGCACAATCCTATGTATGTTTAGACAGAAAAAGTCCTACAACTCCCAGCTTTCCCCAGTCAACCATGTAGTTATGTAATGGGTCTCTGAGATCTTAGAACACCATTTCCCAAAAGCCCCTTCTGTGGCATGTTGTATCAGAGAGTTGCCTGTCGGTGAGAGGGAGTTGTGGGGAAGGGGAGAGGGAGAGATCTGTAGAAGACATTGTGGGGACTCAGGGGTGGAGAAGAAGATCCTTGCTAGCCATTTGGAACAAACAGAGCTCTAGGTCTGTTGGGGGAAAGCCCTGGAACAGGAAGCCCTAACGTTCTGCTGAAGCTGTATGCCAGGCTACTGTTTAGCTGACAAAACATTTTGGATCTAGTTATTTTCTGTTTGCATCACACTTGAAGTAGCTGAAAGACTTCCCCATTGACCTGCCCCATAACAACAGATAACCATGCAATTGCTGGAAACCACCAGGATTCATTTGGAATTTACTAGAATGAAAGTGCATTCAGGACTTACCTTGACTCTTGATTATACAGGCACATTACAAATCTATACATTAGTTTCAGTCAGTCCCTCCTTCTTGGGACCAGCTAGACTGCTAGAGGCATGCTTTAACCCCACCCCACCCCACCCTCCTCCTCCTCCTCCTCCTCCTCCTCCTCCTCCTCCTCCTCCCTACACCCACCCAGGTGGCTTAAAATGAGATGCAGCACTGCAATATTTATATAGGGCATAATTCCCACAAACAGTTAAACTAACAGTGACATTATCATTCCCATCCTCTTGACCAGATACAAAAGCAGGCAGGGCTCCTGCAGCTTTAACTGTTGCAATGAAGAAGGAATTTCACCAGGTGCTGCATGCTCACAATGGCACCTGCTGCAATTCCCTTTTTCTGTGCAACTGTTAATGGTCACCCTAGATTTTAACTACATAAGCAGATATTTCAAGATCAGTTAGTTAGGGTGCAATCCTATGTATGCTTAGACAGGGGGGGAAAGTCCTACACTCCCAGCTTTCCCAAGCCAACCATGTAGATATGTAATGGGTCTATGGAGTCTTAGAATAGGGTGACCAGATAAAATCCAGGTCAGGGCTCATGTAACTTTAACAGTTGTAGAGAAAAGGGAATTTCAGTTCCTGGTGAAATTCCCTTTTCATCACAACAGTTAAAGTTGCAGGGGCCCTGCCTTCTTTTGTATCTGATTCTCTAGTATAGTGCATGCACCTTTAACTGTTGTGATGAAGAGGGAATATCACCAGGAACTAATTGCATACAAATGACACTGGCTGAAATTTCCTTTTCTCTACAACTGTTAAAGTTACATGAGCCCTGACCTGGATTTTATCTGGTCACCCTATCTTAGAATGTCTTAGAACGTCTTAGAACTACATTTACCAACAGCCCCTGCTGTAGCTTGGTTTGAAGGCACATGAGACAGCCACCTTGTTGAAGCTAAGCAGGTCTGAGTCTGGTGAGTGCTTGGGAGGGGAGATCACCTGAGAACCGCATGCAGCCACTTGGAGTTCCACAGTGGAAGAAAGCAGGGGGGGGGGGGAATTTTAATAAATCTAATAAAATAAAGCTTAACATCACCCACAGATGATCACTGGAAATAGAGGGGAGGAGGTTCCGCTCAAACAGGCCACTCTCAGACTGGGATTATTTCAGTGGCACCAAGTTTGCTTCAGCTGGAATGTTCCTGTACTGAAGCAGCATGCTGCACGTGTCACTAGTCAACCTGCAAATGGAGCCAGGTGGTGGAGCGCACCAAGAGCAAACCCTTTCCTCCCAGTTCATACAGAAGAAGTGGCGAGAGAGTGACACAATGATTTCGGTGGGGAGCAAAAAGAGGAACTGAAAAACTTCGCTGCACACAACAAGTCACTGGGGCCTCAAGAGGAAACATCTTTTTATTGGCCTCTCTTGTTTCTCTCGCTCAGACTTCCAGTTTAACAAAGCTCCCTAAACCGCGTTCTAAAAAGTTGTTTTTCGTCTGACTTCTGTTACTGGAGCTCGTCTCTGTGGAGAATCTAATAATAGTCCTTAATGGCTTGGTGCACGTACTGCTGGGTTCTGATGGGGCTTTTAGGTGTTAGCTGTGAAGTAACCAAGCCAGTAGATAAGATGTGCACTGAGGTGAGTGAGAACTTACTTGTCTCTCTATTGGGGCAAAAGCATTTTCGAGAAAGAATCAATAACTAATTTGGAGCATTGAATACTTGCATGCTAACATCAGGTTGCTTAAGGGCTGAGAGAATTGCCAGAGGTGGGACCGAAAAATGGCAGAGATCCTGTTGTGCCCTTTGAGCACAGTCCCTGGAATTGGCTACAGACAGGGAAATGGTTTTGTTTTTTCCCTCCCAGTGGAGGCTGGTGTCTTTGATGTCAGCAGGGCAGTGAATCCACTTTGGGTTTCAGCCAGAACCAGTCAGAATTATAAAGGAGCTATCCAAGTTGCTGAGCCCTATTCCCCAAATGGGCTCAGTGCCTTAGATGACACCTTTAGAGTCATCTGACTGAAACCCAGAGTGGATTCACAGCCCCCTGAAATCGGAATCACCTGCCTTCACTACTCCTTGCCCAAAGGCAAAGAGACTTTGACACCAATGCTGCTCAGGTTCATTGTCATTATGTCCCATTGTTTTCAAGTTAGCAGTGCTTAGGCTGACCAGATAAAATCCAGGTCAGGGCTCATGTCATTTTAACAGTTGTAGAGAAAAGGGAATTTCAGCCAGTGTCATTTGTATGCAATTAGTTCCTGGTGATATTCCCTCTTCATCACAACAGTTAAAGGTGCATGCACTATACTAGAGAATCAGATACAAAAGAAGGCAGGGCCCCTGCAACTTTAACTGTTGTGATGAAGAGGGAATTTCACCAGGAACTAATTGCATACAAATGACACTGGGTGAAATTCCTTTTGCTCTACAACTGTTAAAGTTATATGAGCTCTGAACTGGATTTTATCTGGTCAGCCTAGCAGTGCTGCACTTGCGCCATTGTTTGTGACATGATCCTATGCATGTCTACTTAGAGGTAAGCTTCACTGTGTTCAGTAGGGCTTACTCCCAGGTAAGTGTTCGTAGGATTGCAGCCATAGCCTTCAGTCCCATTTACTAGGCAGTAAGCATCATTAAACACAGTGGGACTTACTTTCAAGTAAAGATGCATAGGGTTAAGTTCCAGAGTGCTGAATGGGGCTTATCCCCATGTCAATGTATTTAGGATTTCAGCATTACAGCGTGATCCTATACATGTCTACTCAGAAGGAAGTGGGGCTTACTTTCCATCCAGTATGCTCAAGATGGCAGCATATAGATTGGGAGGTTAGCTGCTAGAGCTGAATCAGCTGTGTATTTAGCTAGAGATTTAGCGCCTATCTACACTACTGCTTTAAAACGGTTTATAAGTTTTAAACCAGTTAACTGTTATAAACCGTTTTAAAACAGTAGTGTAGATAGGCTCTTAAGGCACATGTCGCATAGGCAGTTATCCTGAAGCAAAGAAAAAAGGGAAGTTTGTACATCTTTTCTGGTCAAGAAATTTAAAACCAAACAATACATAGAATGGAGTGGAGCTAACAAAAAAACAACATTTGATGTACTGCACACAACATTTTGCAGATTGTGTGTGTGCGTGGGGGCACACACGTTTTGCTAGAAGTTTGCTGGAACCAGAGGGGGTTGTAATGAAACCGACCACTGGTGCCTTTAATCTGCCTGCAGCTGGAGCTTCTGAACAGGTGCTTTGCTTTCTAAGCAGTTTAAATGCACCTAATTTCTCTAGAACTGCACCTCGGGGTGATGGTTTTTCTCATTGTGCACTTTATGCCACAAGCGCAGTCATCCTTAATAGCCGTATCGGAGAAAACTATTAACATTTACACTAATAGCTATTAGCTAAACATTTCTTTCGGCTTTTCACATTATTGACCTTTTGTCATCTTGATATGCAGAAAATGCAAAAGGAAAATCTGATCAGCATATTTGCGCATGCTTTCAAAATCCACATTTTAAAAAAGGCTGTATAGCAACGGTACAATTTCAAATTTCTATAATAACTCAATTTCAAATGTAGAATATTTCTAACGGGTCAACAGATGCAATATAGTTGTGTGCGCTCTGGTCCGTTCATTTTTCTCACTACGTTGAATTATTTTTATTGTTTTTCTGTGATAAAATGGCTACATTTTGGAAAGAATACTGTAACCATCTTTTAACCCCACCTTTTCATTATATGTATAGTCATCCTTTTTAAACATCTCTCACGTCCATGCATTAAAATGCCATTTTATTTAATTCTATTTAATTTTAAATATGAATATCCACCCTTGTCAAATGAAAGGGTGGTGTACAAAATCCATTAAACAACAATTACAATTATATATAATGACAGGGTGCCACAACAGAAAAAACTCTCCATGTGGTTGCCATTAGATGTACCTATGTAGGGGCCAAGAGAACCAAAAGGCCCTGATCTTTAGATGTTAATGAACGGGCAGGTTGATGTGAGAGAAGGCACTTCCTCAACTTGGTCCCTAGTTATTTAGGGCCTTATATGTCAATAACATCATTTTGAATCTGGCCTGGTAATATATTGGCAGCCAGTACAGTTCTTTGAGTAAAGGTGTAGTATGCTTGTTATAGGCTGCCCCACTCAGCAACCTATCTACAGAAGTCTGCACCAGAATTCCATTTTTGGATCTGTCTCAAGGAAATTGCCACATAGAGCACATTGCAATAATCCAACCTTGAGGTTACCAATGCACATGGTAACCAATGTCATATGTCAGATGCTTTCACAATCCCATATTTTAATGGTTTTCATACCAGTACATTCAGCGCCAGGCTAAGAACCCTTTATTCACCTAGGTATTTATAAGTGACTATCTTGGTTGCTAACTAATTGGTGATTGACAAAGAAAGAGTTGTGTTGGACAGCTCAATGAGAAATGTCAACCCAGTGTGCGGCTGCAGTGAAAAAGGCAAATTCCAAGTTGGGTACAATGAGGAAAGGAATAAATCATCAGCTGCCAATGAAGGACCATATGCACATTCCTAAAAATATACACAGGATTAGTATTTCATTTTGAACTCTACACTGCATATTAATTTTGGATACTGTATTAAATAAAATGTGCTAATTGGCAGTTTCATAACATCATATAAAGTGCCAACCTGTAGCAAAACAAATGCCATTCAGTTGCCCATTGATTCTCATGCTCCTGGTGACCTTTTTTGTGCTTGTTGGCAGTGAGCAAATGGCTTCAGTGGCCACTATCATATATACAGGCTTTGGCATGTCATCAGTCACTTTGGATGAAATATGGATACGCATGGTGGTGCCAAAATCTGAATCCTAGATGTGAGATAACACCATCATCCTTGCTTTAAATTGGTTTCTGTAAATAAGACTTAAACATAAAATGGAATTCACTACCACAAGATGTAGTGATGGATAAATTCCTGGAGGAAAGGGCTATCAATGGCTACTAGTTTTGATGGCAGAAGGAAGCTGTGGCACCTATGTCCTGCTCATGGGTTCCTGGTCGACAGGTTGCTGGCCATAGTGTGAACAGAGTGCTGGGCTAGATGGACCCTTTGTCTGTTCCAGCACGGTTCTTCCTATGTTCTTAAAATTACCCAACTGTGACCCTTTTTTAATCCATTCCAACGCCTACATATTTTGTTGTGTAACCTTTACATTTTGTTCTCCCTCCAAGGAGCTGAGAACAGTGTGTGTCAGGTACCTAGACTGTGTCCAGTCTTGGCACTGGTTCATGTTCTGACCAAATTAGCTTCAGAGATGGGACAATTTCAGATGTTTTCAAGACTGTTTTCTTGGTGTACGTGCTGGAGCTCTAGCTTGGTTTTAAAAGAATGCAATGCTTTCAAGCAAAATAATAATAATAGGATTCAATATGCCAATAGAGATGCACTCCATGTATTTGCATCCATTAATATGTGTATTTATGTAACCCTGTGTATATTTTTTACAGCTCATGGCTAACAGAAGCTATAGTTGCGAAAGTTTAGGATTGACAGAGATTCCAGCACAATTGCCTTTCATAACCAAAGTCCTTGATTTCAGCTTTAACTCCCTGAACTCCCTTCAGTGCTCCACATTCAGCAAGCTGACGGACCTGGTGTATTTAGACTTAACAAGGTATGGCAGGTGTTTTCCCTCACTTCTTTTGATGTATGTTGGAATTCTACTCTCAGCATTTCAAGTAGGTAATATTTGTGGTTGCTGCAGTCTCAAAACCTGACAAAAATAGTAAAATGCTCATCTGCCCAAACTTGCCCTCACGAGTAGTTGCATTGTAAAACAATAACTTAGGAAGTTCTGTAATTGTGGTAACTTGACATCAGCTTTTAAATAGGATCTTTTCAACCTGTGTGGTTGCATTACGAACCTTGCCAGCTATGGCATGTGCAATACAGACCTGATACTTGAAAATGCTACTAAGTCCACTGTAAAGCAGACTACCACTGACGGCCTTGCAGAAACTGCCTAAAGAATGATCTATATGGCAGACCATGTGGACGCATTTATTTCTAACATCCATATGAACTGACTGACATGCCCAGCACTGGAAGAGGGAGCATGATTACCAGTTAGCCTTTGATAGAACATGAAGTTTCTTTGGAGATAACCAGCTCTACTCTTCTTGTAGCTACTACAAAGTCAGGTTGCTGCCTGACTTTCTCTTACTGCCACCCCTGCTTTGCTCGCAGGGGTGGCAGTAAGAGAAGGAACTTAGCCCATTATTTATTGTTGTGTTTGTGACTTTATTTATTTTATTACATTTATATACCGCCCCATAGCAGTATACATAAGATTAAAACAATTAAAAACAATATACAAAAATTAAAACAGCAAAAACATATAATATACACACAATATACACATACATTTAAAACCACTACAATAACTTTAAAAAGGTATATGCCTAAAACACAAAACAAACCCAGGCTCATCAGATATTGCTAAATGCCTAAGAGAAAAGGAAAGTCTTGACCTGGCGCCGAAAAGATAACAATGTTGGCGTCAGGCAGGCCTCATTGGGGAGATCATTCCACAATTGGGGGGCCACCACAGGGAAGGCCCTTTCCCTTGTTGCCGACCTCTGAGCTTCCCTCAGAGTAGGCACTCGGAGGAGAACCTTAGATGTTGAATGTAGTGTTCTGGTAGGTTCATGTCGGGAAAGGCGTTCCATCACGTCCCAAGCCATGTAAGGCTTTATAGGTTAAAACCAGCACCTTGAATTGGGCTTGGAAACATACAGGCAGTCAATGCAAGTGGGCCAGAGTAGGTCTTATATGCTCGAACCTTCTAGTCCCAGTTATCAATCTGGCTGCTGCATTTTGCACAAGCTGCAGCTTCCGAACCGTCTTCAAAGGCAGCCCCACGTAGAGTGCATTGCAGTAATCTAACTTGGAGGTTACCAGAGCATGGACAACTTAAGCCAGGTTATCCCTGTCCAGATAGGGGCGTAGCTGGGCCACCAACCGAAGTTGGTAGAAGGCACTCCTTGCCACCGAGGCCACCTGAGCCTCAAGTGACAGAGATGGTTCTAGGAGAACCCCCAAGCTACGAACCCACTCCTTCAGGGGGAGTGCAACCCCATCCAGAACAGGTTGAAGACCCTCCATCCAGTCAGCAGAACCACCTATTAATAGCGTCTCCATTTTGTCTGGATTGAGTTTTAGTTTATTAGCCCTCATTGTCGCTGCCAGGCACCAGTTCAGCACATCCACAGCCTCACCTGATGAAAATGAAAATGAGAAATAGAACTGCGTGTCATCAGCGTACTGATGATAATGCACTCCAAAACTCTGGATGACTGCACTCAACGGTTTCATGTAGATGTTGAACAGCATGGGGGACAAGACTGACCCCTGCAGAACCCCATACTGGAGAATCCACGGGGCCGAGCAATGTTCCCCAAGCACCACCTTCTGGAGCCGACCCACCAAGTAGGAGCGGAACCACTGCAATGCAGTGCCTCCCACTCCCAGCTCAGTCAGTCGTCCCAGAACGATATCATGGTCGCTGAGAGATCAAGGAGAATCAACAGAGTCACACTCCCTCTGTCTTTCTCCCGACATAGGTCATCATACAGGGCGACCAAGGCTGTTTCCGTACCAAAGCCAGGCCTGAAACCTGACCGAAATGGATCCAGATAATCGGTCTCATCCAAGAGTGCCTGGAGCTGGCTCACAACCACCCGCTCAAGGACCTTGCCCAGGAATGGAACATTTGCTACTGGCCTGTAGTTCTTAAGGTTTTCAGGATCCAATGAAGAATTCTTCAGGAGTGGTCTCACTGCCGCCTCTTTCAGGAGGCCTAGGACCACTCCCTCTTGCAAAGAGGCATTAATCATTTCCCTGGCCCAGCCAGCTGTTCCATCCCTGCTAGCTTTTATTAGCCAAGAGGGGCAAAGATCCAATACTTAGGTGGTTGCACGAACCTGTCCAAGCACCTTGTCAACGTCCTCGAGCTGTACCAACTGAAACTCATCCAAGAAAACAGGACAAGCCTTACTTGATTCAACTGCTATAATGCTGGAGTCTAAGTCGTGGCGGATGCCAAAGATTTTATACTGGAAGTGCCTTCACATATATTACAGCGGGCCTCAGATGGCTTTACCATGTCCTTGGGACCAGCATGTAAAAGCCCTTGGAGAACTCTGAAAAGCTCTGCTGGGCGGCAGGTTGATGATTTAATCGTGACAGCAAAGTATTGTTTTTTTGCTGCCCTCACTGCCCCTGAATACAACTTACCATAGGCACTTACCAGTGTTTGATTGCATCCATCAGGAGTTTGTCTCCATCTGCACTGGAGTTATTTCATAACTCTCAGCTCTGGGGTATACCACAGAACTGTACGAGCTCTACACAGGAGAGGACGCTCAGGAGCAATCGTGTCAACCGCCTGGGTCATTTCTGCATTCCACAGATCAACCAGGGTTTCAACAGGAGAACCAGCTCTATCAGCTGAAAAACTCCCCAGAGCCCTCTGGAAACCATCTGGATCCATTAGCCTCCGGGGACGGACCATCTTAATGGGTCCCCCACCCTTAAAGAGGGGAAAAGCTGCTGTAAGTCTAAACCTCAGCAGGTGGTGATCTGATCATGACAATGGGACTGATGTTAAGTCCCCCATTTTCAGTTCACCATCTCCATGTCCAGTCGAAAAAACCAGGTCTAAAGTATGCACTGCTACATGCGTTGGGCTGATGGCATGTTGGGACAGTCCCACGGTTGTCATGGAGACCATGAAATCCTGAGCTGCCCCAGATAAAGTGCCCTCAATGTGAATGTTGACATCCCCCAGAACCAAGAGTCTGGGGGATGTCAACAGTACCCCCGAGACCACCTCTGTCAGCTCAGCTAGGGAGTCCGTTGAGCAGTGGGGTGGGCGGTACACCAACAGTATTCCTAATCTGTCCCGTTAGCCCAACACAAGGTGCAAACACCCTAGACCAGTAGTCACATGGACAGGGAGCCTGCAGAGAGGGATGCAATTCCTATAGACCATAGCAACCCCCCTTCCTGGCCCACAAGTCCACCCTGATGCTGAATCAAGTATCCCGGTGTGCACATCTGGGAGAGACTGGCTCCTCCCTGCTCACCCACCCAGATCTCAGTTATACATGCCAGATCAGCTGCCTCATCCACAATTAAGTCATGGATGAGAGAGGTCTCATTATGCACCGATCTGGCATTTAAAAGCATCTGGAGGCCTGAGGGCTGGTTGATAGGGCAACCAGCAAGCCGGGGGAAGGGGGGGAACCCGATCAAGACACAGCCATTATCTGAAGGAACGCCTCCTCCCATATGTACCTGCCTGGACCCTAAGATCATCTACAGGGGTCCTTCTCTGTGAGCCCCTGCCAAAGGAAGTGAGGCAGGTGGCCACCAGGAGGAGGGCTTTCTCTGCTGTGGCACCCCTGCTGTGGAATGAGCTCCCAGAGAGGTTCACCTAGCGCCTACTTTGCACTCCTTTCATTGCCTAGTGAAGACCTTTTTATTCTCCCAGCATTTTAACAGCTAAATTAACCCAATTTTAACCCTTACTGTTTTAAATTTGTATTTTAATCTTTATTAATCTCTGCTGCTTGGTTTTATCCTGGTTGTGTTTTCTATATTGTATGTTATTTTGTGTTTTTAGATTGTTGTTTGTTTTATATTTCTTTAAATGATTTCATGATTTTAATTTTTGTGAACCGCCCAGAGAGCTTCAGCTATAGGGTTGTATAAAATGCAATAAATAAATAACTGTCTGGGCTGTGTTCCCCTTACCTGGCAAGTCCTCCTCACTACGCCATATCTCCCTCTACCCGTCACTACACTAATGGGGCACCCCTCAGATCCCCTACTTGGCCCTGTATCCTCCCTCCCAGGCACAGAGCTCAAGCCTGGGAAAACAATCAAACAAACAAAACAAGCAGGCAGCAGCAGCAGCAGCGGACCTATTCTCCGATAACATTGCAAAAGCCAAGGCTTTGACACATCGGTACACAAAGAGTGTCATCAGATGAGTGTTTTATCGCATGCTCGTTACTGCCCACTCACAGTTTTTGGCAGGTCCTTTTGATGACGCTGTCCCCCTCCTGCGCAGTGCAATAAAAACAGCCACTGAATGGGCCACGTGGTCATTGTTTACTTCCTTTTTCTTCCCCTGTGTGAAGAAAGAGGAAGTATTGTGGGACAGAAGCAGGGGGGAGGTGAAAGTGACGGTAAGGAAACGCGATTCCCCCCTCCCCACCTGATGACACTCAAAGACTCACAAACATACAAAGTGACTAAAGCAACTTCTAAGGATTTATCAAGTGAATAAATCTGAATGTTTCTTGAAGATAGCATGTGGTTATGTAACCCACAGTGCTCCATTCTGAACCTAGAACTGGTAGATAGTCATGTTGGTTAAAAAGTGAATACCATTACTTAGTTGTGATAACAGTCTCAAATAGGTTAACTGGTTGGCTTATTAAATTGGTAGAAACACACGAATATCAATACCAGTCCCTTTCACAACCTAACTAGTTGTCTTGCATTGGTACCATCTCATGATAACTGTAAACAAAAGCAGGAAGTGTGGTTTTTATTGTTTTCATAAGTGTATAATGAGGTAAGAACACACAATTGTTTTCATGTCGGATTTTTGTTTTTGTTTTTAAGGTGTCAGATTAATTGGGTATATGACGGTGCCTTTGAAAGCAACTATCATCTGGAGACCGTTGTCTTGACTGGAAATAATCTTTTGTTTCTAGCAGGCACAGCATTCACAGGACCTCAGTCTCTGAAACATCTTGACCTAACCCAAACAGGACTCACTAGTTTAACATTTATTCCAATGGAGGGCCTGGATAACTTGGAGACACTGATTCTTGGGAACAACTACATCCAATCGCTAGCTCTTCCAACAGGTTTTCCAACAAGGAATCTCAAATACTTGGATCTTCAAATGAATACCATACAAAGAATATCAGCTACAGATATACACTTATTAAAGCAAACTAGAAATTTGATTCTCAATCTTATGGGTAATGATATTATGCATATTGAGCCCAGGGCTTTTAGGTCAATTTCTTTCGCAAGTTTGGATTTTGGCAGCTGTGTTAATGTTTCAGTTGTCTTAGAAGGGTTGGAAGATGCCAGAACTGTTACTCTTCAACTCGGGGCTTTTGTGGATACAGATGCTCTTGACATAAGCCCTGCCATGTTGCAGGGCATCTGCAACATCTCTGTAGATGGCCTTACTCTGTCATATCGTAGTTTCACACCGTTCTGTGCTGACACATTCCAGTGTTTGGGCAAACTTCAGAGGTTGGACTTGGCCCACACCTCTCTTGACGAGCTACCCACTGGCCTTCTGGAGATGAATGTGCTAAAGGAATTAAATCTCAACCAGAACAAGTTTGAACACCTTTGCAAAATCATGTCTTCTGCTTTCCCCCACCTCACCCATCTCTACATCAGAGAAAATTTGAAGTATTTGGAATTGGGGTCTGGATGTTTAGAATCTTTGTCAAAGCTTCAACATCTTGACTTGAGCAAGAATCAGATAGAAAACTTAGACTGCTGCAGCAAGCAGCTCCGTGGCCTGAGTAGCTTGCAACACCTCAACCTGAGCTTCAACAACAAGCTTTTGTTCCACAGTGTGGCCTTTAACAAATGTGATAATCTGAAGGTTCTGGATCTCTCTTTCACCCACATTATTTTCACCAATTCTTCCCAAGGGCCCTTCTGCAATCTGCATTTTTTGCAGACCCTGAACCTTTCTTTCTCTGGAATTAATCCAAATATCAAGAATATCCTGCAAGGTTTGAAGAGTCTTATTGACTTGAACATGAATGGAAATAATTTTGAATCTGGGACCATCCTGAATGACAACCTCTTTCAGCAAGCACCCAATTTGGAAGTGTTAACTTTATCTTCCTGCAAATTGTTGACTATACAATCAAAAGCATTTTCTGCCCTCAGGAAGCTAAAATACGTGGATCTGAGCCACAACAATCTTACTGCATTCAGTTCAGATGTGTTTTCCAATCTCAGGAACATTTATCTCAATTTTGCCAATAATAGGATCCATATTATCCCACGTGATATGTTGACTAACCTATCTGGCCAGAGTATAATCAATTTAAGTTACAATCCACTGGAATGCACCTGTTCCAATATTGGATTATTAACTTGGTACAAGCAAAACATAGATAAAATTGAAGACTCTGAAGAGACCGTGTGCTCCGAGCCCAAATCACTAGCGGGTGCTAAGCTCTTCTCTGTAAATCTGTCCTGTGGGTATAGCACTGCCAAAGTAATATTGATTATCTTTGTTGTGATAACAGTAATTGTAGCGACCTTCATTCTGATCGTGCGTTTCTTAAGGAGAAGGTACGAACACATTTAGGCTCTTGTAGAAAGAAAGGTGCACATGAGTAATTTCAAAGAGAAAAAACAAGTAGGAAGATGTTGATGAGGAAACACAATTTTCTAACACCCATTTTTGTCTGTTTCTCTTGGCGTCAATATTGCACTCATTAATTCGATTCTGACATTTGACAGTTTAGCGGGGGGAAGTGTGGAAAGACAGCCAGATTGTGTTGTGCAGTTGCACTTCCCACATGGTGTTCATTCTCTCAAGCGTTATGAGACCACAATTTACAATTACAGATTGAAGCTAATCTATCATATGTATGGTAGACAGGTAAAAAGGTTAATTGTAACTTATCCTGGAAAATGTGAGAAAGCTCATCTTGCCCCAGTGATCAGCCAGGTAATCAATCCCCAGTGACTAGTTCCCCAGTAATTAGTCTGATTAGGAGGACTGTATGCCACTTCACTCCTTGCCCACTTGCCTTCTGGACAAGAAAAAAGCTTGGAAGTATGTATGTGTTGCCTCTCAGCCTGGATTTCATGTATGAAAAAAGATGCAACTATATCAGTAAAGAAATAGCAAAGGTTTTTTTTTAAAAAAAAATCATTGTTTAATATGCTTGAAGGAGGGTAATTATTACACGTGTTAATAAGGGCCAAACTGAATAGGATGGAGGCAGCTGTATTTTATTCATATATTTGCCTATTTCCCAATAAGGCAGGGGGATGTCAGTATCTCTTTTTTGCCTGCACAGGGGGAGTGAAACTCTTCCCAGCTTACCTCACTGAGCTCCAGTGCTTGAAGCACTAACCTCCACTTCTAGTAGCTCACTTTTAGTATTATAGCCAGTCTAGAAGGGAAGTGCTTTGACAGTGCAATGAGATTAGGCATGAAGGGCAGATTTCTCTCGCCTCCCTAGCTTGTGTACTCTGTTTAACTATAAAGGGCCCCCATCTCATTTTGTATATAAGTGGCTGCTCCATCACCTCCCAGTGAAATTGGCTTTGTGGAAATTAACCCTGTTCTCACCACATTTGGAAGGGAAGCAGGCTCATGAAAGTTGGCTCTGACACCAACCTGTGCCTTCATGGGAAAGTGAAAACAAGCTCTGCGTATGTGTGATCAAGGTTCCCAAAAGCAGCCAGTTGTACCTGGGTAGACCTCATCCTCACCTTTGACCAAATGCACAATGGCTGGAGGTGGCCCACACAATCCCACTCTCCCTCCAGGCATTGATGAAACACATGGGAAAGGTGAGGATAAGGCTACTGTCCCTTACAGGAGTTAATAATAGCAAAACACTGCTAGACATATTTTGTTATGTACTGGAATCGCTCATTCCTATTTCTTTCTAAAAGATTTTGTTTGTAGCCTATGAAGGTACCTTCCTATTTGTGAGATGGTTCAAAGACCATGATGAACTACTGCAGCATCTGGCTGTGGATATGCACCTAACAGGAATTAATATCATTGTTGTAGATTTCTGTCAGAAAATGGTTTGAAGACATGAGGAAGTAGCAAACTGTAGGGACAAAATTTCCATTCACTTACTTCGTCCCCTCCAGGTGATAGAAGAGTCTGTTTATTGTTTCCAGTGGCATTACTGCTGAAAACTGCCTTATTTGATACAGATTAAAGCCAAATTCTCATTTTGTTTCAGAATGCACAGGTGAACATAGGGGGCAAAGAATTATCCTAAAAACTGAGACTTCTGTTTGTTTACACTGCCTTGCTAGTATTGAAAACTCTTGTAGTTTTACAAATCTATTTAATTGTAACTTAATATAGGTAAACTTTTTAATGTTAAATCTTTTAATTTTTGTAAACCGCCCAGAGAGCTTCGGCTATGGGGCGGTATATAAATGTAATAAATAATAATAATAATAGGTACTTTCTTGATGAATTTATGGTAGAGATGCCAACTACAGAACGTCAAACAAAATAAAAGGAACTTTTGATTTGCATATTGTTTGAATTTATTTACATATAGGAACTTCTACAAATTGGCTTTTCCCTCTTAACAGCTTTCAGTATTTTTATTACAATATTTTAACATGCCAGAATAATTGTACAGATACACTGATGGTTTTATGTGTTTTCACGAGGTCACATAATACATGCTATGTATGACCCTTTACAAAACGTAAACATATTGCCTCCATTGAGATGTAATGCTAAACCATAGTTTAGTGTTAAATGAATGAGTCTCAGACTCACAACCTTTCTTCTCTCCTCCCTCTTGACCTCCAATGTGGCTGTGAGAATGGAAGGTTTCACTTTATTTTCAACTAACCGCGTTTGTTGGTAGGCATGAACTTAAGACATATTTTGGTTTGTCTACAGCTCCCTATGGTTTAGGGGAAAGCCAATTTTAAAAAATGTGGTTTCTAATCCTGGCTTATTTCTCTAGGCCAGAGATGGACAATTTAGGGAGGTCCAAGGAGGACATTTTGCCCCCTGGGATACATTTCCCATGTATGACTGCCAAAAACATGTAGGGGGTGAAGATGAAAAAATAAAATAAAATGTTGTCCGGAGCTGCTATGGACCACCAAATGGTCAAAATTAGCTTGTGTGAAAGCTAATTGTGATCCTTCTGGGACTCCATAGAAGCTATGGAGCCCCAAAGGGTCAAAATTAGCTTGCAAACAAGCTAATTTTACCCTTATGGCATTCCATAGCAGCTCCACAACCCATTGTGTTTGCAATAAATAAATAACTCTGAACACTTTTTGTTTCAAGGAGTGGGAGTGGGTTGCATTGGTGTTGATCACCCGTGCCCTAGATCATAGTTAAGATTAACCGCAGTTCTGGGTTCACATGTAACAAATCAAATTTAGTTGAAAATGGAAGTTTCCGATCTTTATAGCCATGCTGGTAAAATAGGGAGGAGGAACAGAAGTCCACATCTTCAGGGCTGGCCCTTATCATCACACAAAGTGAATACCTCGCATCAGGAGGTGGACTGGGAGACCTCCCCCCCCAGAGGGCCCATGGCTTCCAGCAGGTTCTCTAGAGAGTTCCACCACTGCTCTCTGCAAGGGCATTAGCCGCAAGATGAGAATAGTTGGCAGGGGTCTCTGGAGCAGACAACCCCCATTTCCCTCAGGTTGCAAGCCCCCTTTCCGTTAACCTTTTTTTTGCTGCTGTGGTTGGCCAAGCTCTTGCTATAGCCCTGCACCTGGGTAGGGGGGTGGAGCAGTGCACATTCTTCTCAGGTGGTGAGGGACTATGGGCTGGGCTGCAAGGATTGAGCACAAAGCACTAAACTATGATTATAGCATAATGTCGGAACCCAGCAACATTGTACATTTACAGAGGAGCATATTTGCATATCCTTCTTTACAAGATTTCAGAGCAGAAATAAATATCTCAAGCTGAAAAAAACTGATTCAAGAGAACAGGACAGGACAAAACGTGTGTCTAGATACTGGCAGTTCTACATGATTTTTGTTTCCCAGTTATATGTCACTTTGAGTGCATAGCAGAAGGCAACTAAGAAATTTTAAACACAATTTTCAGTAGCAGCAATTTTTCACATTTCTAAAACCACAATTACCATCACTCCAAATCCAAACTCATAACACATATTGTGGACCAAATAGTGTTATTTGATCATAATTATGATTCCCCCCCCTTCATGGGTAGAAAGGGGCTTTATTTGTTTGTTTATTACATATTTATACTGCCCAACAGCCAAGGCTCTCTGGGCAGTTCACAATTAAAACAATTAAAACCACAATATACAGAGGTCAGAATTTAAAACTTTATTTTTTAAAAAAAAGTCATATAAAACCAGGAAAAATTATAATCCAGGGGAGACTTGTCTAAAAAGATGTGTTTTCAGGATGTTATATTTTCCGCCTCCCAAACCGCACAAGGGAGGGTTTTCCAGAGGGTGGGTGCCGCTACAGAGAAGGCCTGCCGTCGAGGTTCTTTGTGATGACGTTCTGTTCATCTTGGAATGACGAGCAGGGTCTCCTCTGACGATCATAAATGTCGTCCTGGCATGTATAAAAGAAGGCAGTCTGCTAGGTATCCTGGTTCCAAATTGTTTAGTACCTTATAGGATAATAACATAACCTTGTATATGGCTCTGCAGCTAACAGGCAGCCAGTACAGTTCTGAGTGCATAGTATACTGGTATGACCATACCAGTGGCCCATCAACAAGATCATGCAACTCCTCAGTCCCATTCCCACTCCCCCACACATTAGGTATGGACGTCTACAGGGAAAATTCTATGTGAATAGATCTCTACATGCAAATGCTTTCCATGCATTTTGGAACCCTGCACAATCTGGGTTCCAGAACAGGTGGAATATCTACGGTGGAGGTTGTTGTGTAATTCTGTTGGATGAAATGTTTAATTATGGGTTTCTTGTTATTCAGAAGAGGATAAATCAGTTTAGCATGTTATATACTTTTTATATTATTATTATTATTATTATCATTATTATTTACAAAAATAACTAATTCAGTAATTTAGGATGCAATCCTATGCATATTTAGACAAAATGGGTCCTGCAAGTCCCAGCATTCCCTCAACCGGCATGCTAGGATTTTTTTCTATCTAAACATGCATAGTATTGCACCTATGGTGTATATGGGGTGTGTGTAGGGTTATGATCATAACTCAAGAATAAGTTGAATAAGATGTGTTTGTTTGTTTTTTAAACTGGAAGCCACAACTGGAAGTGAGGGAAATTGGGATAATTTTGGGTGGGGCCGTGGAACTGTGCAACCTCAGGGATGGGACAGTGTCACAGCCCGGCAGCCCTTTTCTATGTGTAATTCCCCTTCATGCAATTCACACGTAGTTTATTTTATCAGTGGAATAAAAAATAATAGGCCACACCACCTTGGCCTTTCATTTCATTATAGCTTGTATATTAAAGTCCTATATTTAATGAGAATTCAAAGAAGCCACTTCAAGGAAAAAAAACACTCAAGTTCCCTTTCATGCTCAGTTTTATTTCAATGTTCTGCAACTGCATATGTATAAATATTTTTATTCAATATCCAATGGTTATGACATCCATGGAGATTTCTTAAAGAAAATAAGACCGCAAACACTTTATTGCACAGATCCTAACAAACTTTTTTCTTTAATAATTTGATAATCTACAGTAGTAAGTAAGTACTACAAAGGGACAGTTTAATATACAACCACACAGACTGACAAAAGAGTACACACTTAAGAGGATCTTGAACAGTTCACTGTAAGGTAAACATCAACAAAGAGGGACTACATGAATGCAAGCTTAGGTGCTACTACGCTTCCAAAATGGGGGAAAATATTTGGCAGAAGTGATAAAGCACTATACAAAATATACATAAAAAGATACATTTGTAAACAAGATAGCTAGGTGTGCTTTAAAGAAAACAAGTGGAAGGGTTTAAAATGCAAGTAGCTGTAAACTATGAAATACCTCCCAGATAGAAATGTCATGATTTTGGAGTGCGTTAGCGTTCGATGATTTCATTGCCAAAGTATAGATACAGACAGTAAAGGCTAGGACTGATCTCTTAAAAAAAATAAAATCCTCCAGTTGTTATAAATTATATATGAGCAAATGGAAGGGTAAATGAACGTATTAGAACTTCATGGAAAATTACAGGGACTTGCTGGTAACTTTATTTTCTTAACAAAACTTCTAAAAATGAACAAAATCCAAACTAATTCACTCCTCCCCACCACCACCACCACCACCAAGGAAATGCATTTAGCACACTGGTAAATATCTTACAAACAGCCAATTCATAATTATGTTATGCACGGGTGAATTTAGTTAAGGAAACAGGAAAAAGTGCCCTGGAGGAGGGTCACCATTAAATGAGCTTTTGTAAGGAAATTTAGAAGGGGAAAACCCACTCATAAATTGTTTTCTGAATCAGAGTCATAGCATACTTATCTGTAATAATCTTTCTGCAGTATTGCTGGACAAGTTTCCAACGAAACCAAATACTTTTGCTCCAAATTTAATCATACAAATTCGTCATATTCCACAATCTACAACATTCAAATAAGGCTTAGCAAAAGTAAAAGGACACTCACATTCTAGCACCAAATAGCTCCAACAGCCCCCCGTTTTTTGTTTTTTTTACAAAAATGCCTTTGTCTATTAAAAAAAATTACATTTACTTCTTTTGCATACAAATAAAGATCACAATATGAAATGTATAGAGCTACTTAATGTACTTCCAAAAGAATGTGAAACCTAGGGTGACTTGCTAAAAACAGCAAGCTTAATCTACAACGTAAGGCCCCAGCCAGGTATTAAATACATTATCAGGTGCTGGAAATATTATCTAGATACGACACTGGAAAATGCCTGCCCAACACACTTCACCACTTTTGTCATAAAATAGAAAAGAAAGCTGAGCCGCTAAATATTCAAATCTACCTATCATGAAACCAAAGATGCTTTGTTAGTGTAAATGAAAAATGGTTTAGAACTTTATGGTATGCGATTCTACATGGGCGTCACACCAGAAAGGCCTGACCGTAAATAAACATTTGAATCAAGGTAACAGAAACCAAGGTCCCCATAAAGATATTGAAGTTTCAGCCTATGATAAGATGAAGGAAAGGTGAACACAACTTCACATTACTAGAAAACTATACTGTGAATGGGATTGGTGGGGGAATTATAATGAAGGCTCCTGCCTTTCCCCAATACTGGCATAGCTTAATGAAAAGGTAGACATTGTGCATTAAAGAACTGCAGTTAGGTCATCTATTTAAAGTAGTAAATCTAGCTCATTACAATACTATCAACCTCTGTCTCTTAATGCACACCTAAACTCACTAACAGCCACTAGATCTATAATTTCTTAAATTGTATACTTAGGTATAGAATTTTGAACTGGTACAAAATGGGGCACCTCTTTCCTCCCATCAGACCAGTATGTTTGTGGGTTAAGCCTAGGGCCAAGCTTCTTCTTAGATTATGGCAAAACAGTGGCAAAGCAACTATCATTAAAAGGATAAGAGTAAACGCAATCAGCAGCAAAGTGGATACTCTACATTCAGAATAGTACAAGCTACTAGGTATTTACAGAAAACTTGTCATTGTTGCCCCCGCAACATGTCTTTCAAATTGTAAAAGTATTTTTTTGTACAAATACAATATGGTAACAGTTTAACCGGTTACATTTGGGAAGGCATTTTGAGGGAAAAAACAAGTCTTTTTTTACACACCCTGCTTAAGTGGCGCTGAATTGTTTTCTGCAAGAAAATACTACACAGTGCTGATTTCTGAACGTAAGTCAAGCTCTAGATTTTCAACTAAGAAGTCCTACTTGCAAGTCTTGCTATTAGGAATTTTTTTTGTGAGGGCTACTTCGTGAGGTGTCTTTTCCTCGCCTCTGCCGGGCAGAGTCTTTGTCAGATGAAAGTGCATTGAGAGAGTCGGTGGAAGTCCCTGACTTTGGCAAATCTTTACCCACATTCTGTTTTCTTACAGCAGAAGACTGAGGCAGAACGGGGTCTTTTCCCTTTACGTCCATAGTGTTAGCAGACTGAGACCTCTCTTGGCTTCTTGGCTTTCCCCCTAAGTCTGAATTGGGAATGTGCTCGTCCACGGGGGACGGAGTACAGTGCAAGCCCAAAAGTGAAACACTTTTAGTCATTTCTGCCCTGCCATCTGCTATGGAAGAGCTGATTTGTTTTTTCACTTCCCTGCAGCTCACTCCAAGTGGTTCTGGGGAGCCTAGCTTAGCCTTTGCTGAAGGCAAAACAGGGGCTCCCTGTCTAGATTCATGGAAATTGGATGAGCAGTCAAGCTGCTTTGCAGTAATTGCAGTTGTGTGACATGAACTCTGCAAAGCAGCTGGGGAGGAATGTTTTGCTGCCTGCTGCTTGCTCCCTTCTGCTAGTTCTTTCTGATTCATGTGTCCTTTTCCTTTAGTGTCCTGAAGGTTTTTGCTGCACATGACTGCCTTTTCCACAGATTTTCCTCTGGCATCACAGCTGGCAAGGGAAAGGATAGAGTCTGATTTCCCACGGTCAGTTTGAAAATAAAGTGCATCAGTGCATTTCTTCCCTTCTGGTTGTTTTTCTGCAGAGGTTGTCTGATTGCTCAGGCCCTTGTCCACCTGTTTGCTCAGCACGGGACATTCTTTTACAGCAGATGTCTTCAGAGGTGTGCTTTGCTTGCTGCGAATATGGCATGGCTTTTGATCAACAGAGTCACTTAAGCTTGCCATCCCTTGCCTTTGAAAATGCTTAGTGTTATCTGGGGTTACTGCTGTCACCTGGCTTTTACTGGAGGATTTAAGAGCTTTTTCAGGTATGGTGCTATTGATTTGGATTGAGGGCTCTGACCCACATTCTCCAACCTGGTGTCTTTCTACCTGGATATGCTCATTATTTAGCTTTCTTTGAGAGCTTGAAGAGTAAGAAAAAGAATCTGCTGCAGCCTTACTGATGTTTTTGTCCTCCTTCCGAAAACCAGCCAAAGCCTGAACACCACCAGTTTCTCTTTCTTTTACATTTGTAGTCATTTGTTTTTGTGTCAATTTGTCAGAATGTTTTAATTTATAGGAACAAGTGTCATGAACTTGTCTATACTTAACAGTGTTATTTTCTATATATGATGTAGGTCTGAGATTATCTTGGTTGCTGTAATACATAGGAACATCAGTAACAGATGGCCTGTTGAATGATTCTTTTGCAGCAGGAATATCAGAATTGCTACCTTGCTGCTTAGGAGCAAAGCTGAGCTCTTTGCCACCAGGTGGAGGTTGTGCACATTTGGACTGCCTCTGCTCTTTTGCCCCTAGGTCTTGAGGACTGTCCTTTTGCCCAGTTACGCCAACCAGATTTATTTCCATTTTAGCAGAATTAGAATCTGACGATGTCTGTAAAGACTTCTGGAGAAGTGACGTTTGTAAAGCCTTTTGGAGAATTGAAGCTTCAGGCTTGGAAGATGCTTTCTGCATGCCCAATTCATTTCCTGAAGATCCTCGAGTGGTGCTAACATCCTCTTTTGCGGATTGTTTGATATCTTTGGACTTCATCTTTGAGCTTGTTACCTGTACTTTTGCTGTGCCACATGTTTGTAGCTGTGCAGTCAAATCAAATGAATACCTCTGCATGCGTTTAGGGTCTTGATTTGGGGACACTCCTGTAACAGGTCTCATTGTTGAGGAATCTTCCATTACTTCGGGTTTCTCTAGAAGAACATCATTACTCTGTTGAGCTCTCGTGTGGTTGTCAGGCACTTCTTTGGTGGTTTTCTTCTCCTTGCGTTTTGCTTTCTCGGGATTTCCAAGTGCTTGGGCAGACTTGCAGGTTGTCAAGGCAGGACTCTGGTTTTGGAGACTGATAGATTTAGTCTCATTTGCACTAATTTGGCCTGTCTCTTTTGTTTGATTAGACATCTTTATAGAAGGTTCATATGGAGCACTAAGATTGGACAATGTTTTTCCTGATTGCTGTTCAGTGTTTACAGACATTCCTGGTGAGCTCTGACTATTTTTATTTGGCTTTGAATGCTGGAACTCCAGTACATCAGATTTATAAGGATTGGTTTGTTGGAAGGTTGGTGGCTGTTCTTTCTGACACGATGGCTCAAGCTTCACACTGCTACCACCTTGGCATGTGAGTAGTAGGACATCGTTTTTGGAATTTTGGCCTCCTGGGAATGCACATGAAGACACTTCTGTCTTTGAAGCTTGTGGCCCTGAAAGTAAAGCAATATCTAATGTGCCTTCAATTGGTTTCAAACATGACACAGACCTTCCTTCTAGCTTATACTCTGAAGGACTCTTTCGGACAGGTGACTCTGTGGAAATCAGGGCTGATTTCTCCATAGCAGTTTCTGTTCGGCCATTCAAGGTTTTGAGAGGAACAAAAGGAACAGAGTTAATCTGAGTAGCATGAGCATTGCTGATAAATGATCTGCTTTCAGCAATTGAATTGGAATCTTGCAGCATATTTATAGGTCTGACTGCATTGAGTTGATGGCACTCATGTACATTTGAAGTCAGTTTGCACTTTACTGCTGGACAGGGGCTGTCATCTTTTTCTTCGAAGGACATCTTCTTCCGAAGATAATCAATATTTGCAAGCTTATTATCTAATCTTTCAAATTTGACAAATTCTTTTGTTGGTGCAGTTTTATCTGTATTTTCTCCTTTTCCATTCGGCATCTTGTCAGATGAATGAAGCAGAACATCTTGCAATGTACATGGAGGAGAAATTCTTTTGAAGTCATAAGACAAATGACTGAGTTCATTAAGCGGAAGCCCATGACATAGTGTGTGCGTGTCTGAAGCAATATAATCATTTGATCTCAAGCTTGCATTCTTTTGAAGGGTGTCTTTTAGCATGCCACCTACTGATTGGGTCTCAAGAGCTGCCATTTTAGTTTCAAAGTGGTTTGATCTTTCCAAAGCTTTCTGAAATGCTTTCTTGCCATCTCTTTCCTCCAAGCATGAGGCACCAGAGCTCTCCGATTCACCACAAAGTTCATGTACAGTGCTTGCTTTCTGCAAATAGTCTTGTTTCTCTGACAGATCTTGCTTTTTTACAACTATCTTGACCTTTAATTTTTCTCTATCCAGCTCATCAACTGATTCTTGCCTACCCAGCTTCCTGGAAATGGGACGTTTTAAGCAGCCTTGTTCTGCAGGCCTCACTCGTGTGAGTGATGGGGCATCCACCACATTCTCCTCCAGACTCTGAAGGGTTATATCCCGCTGAGATACCTCTCTATTAACTTCTTCCTGAGTTACCTCTAGGCTGTGTTTGCGGGAGCATAAGTGTTTCTTATCAGTACCATAGGAAGGAGCAAGTTTCTCTTCTGACTGAACTCTCTTGAGCAATGGAGACCTTGGTGGCTCTGCGCTCTTAGGCCTAACAATATGCCTGACAATAGTGGGAGGAGAATGCATTTTAGTAGGGAAAGCCTGAGCTATTTTTGAGTTTCCAACAGAATGCCCGAGTAACGGTGATGGAGACCTCTGAGGAGATGTTGGCTGAGGTGTTGGAGAAGGAGTCCGTGCCAAAGGTGATAGAGGAATGCTGCCAGCTGATTTGCGTCTTCCTGATCTGTATCTTTGCCCACCAAGCTTTGGACCCAATCCATGAAGTGTGCTGGGTCTAATATGTCCTGAGCCAGCTGGAGAATTGGGTGCACTTGAACTTGGAGAACTACTCTGAGAAGAATTTGTACCTGGGAGAGAAACAAATAAAATTTCACTATCTTCTTCAGTCCATGGTTTTCAGAAATCATGAAACATGTTTCTATAAAATGTATAAATCAAGAAGAAAAAACATTTGTTGAGCCCATTATGGCTTGAACATATTGGTTTTCAAAAGCCACAACTCTATAGCTTTTGAATCTTCTTTGCCTGTCTTTCCCCTTAAAGTTTAAATTAACTGAACTTGACCTACTTTCGGATTTTTCTACAGAGAACTATGTGATTTGGCATAATACTAGCCTCCTGTAGCTGATATGAATATAGAGCTAACACAAGTCACTGTATGTGGTTGACTAATATATGCAGCTCTTTCAGAAGCTTTAATAGTGTGATTATGCTTGGGTTTTGGACTATTACGGTAGAGAATTTTGAGCTATATTCATCCCAGAGGCCCTCTCTAACAAATACTCTGTGCAATGAAGCGAAAAAGAAATACAAAATAGCTTGTGCAATAAAGCTTGCACTAGAGCAACATTTGTAAGTTGAAGTATATACTTAAATGTGTCCCCTCTCCACTCTCCACTGAACTGACTAAGGAAGCCTGCCTATGTGTGCGAACATCACTCTTCTTTTGCAGTGAGCATCTCTATCCTCAAATACTCACCTGAGGGGAAATCAGGGGTGGAGCGGAGGCTTGGTGTTGGCGATCGGGGGGACAAGCTATGAGTCGGAGAGCCAGGCAAACTCTCCCCTGATGAGAGCGATCGGTTCAAGCAGGAGAAACTCCGACTAGTATGAAGAAGGGGTGATGGTTGTTTAGCCAGCTTTTTGAAGAGGGATCTTCTCCTAATGGAAAGACAAGAACTATTCTGTAAAACACATGCTCTAACAATGTATCATTGGCTAAAGTAGGATGTCGCATTTAAAGTAGGATGTGGCTTTAAAGACATTTCCTTTACCCTCAAGAAGTCAGGCATATAATACAATATATATTGCAAGATTCTAATTAGAAGCTATCTGTTTCTATATGCCATCTATTCATGGGAGTTTTCAGAGAATCTTTAAATTAGTAGACTGGAACATCTAGCTGAATGGGATTGGGAAGGCATTTCATGCCAATAAGACTGTATATGACAACCTATTTGGATAGGGGAGAGAAAGTATGAAAAGCTATCTGTAAAGGGAGAGAAGCATGTTTCCACAAAAGTTACACATTCATTCTGCATTAATTAGGCAACCACAACTCACCTTTCCAAACTCTCCTTCTTTTTTGTTTTCTTACTCCGTCTAACCATTCGACCTCTATAGCTATTTCTTCTAGCTGGCCCCATTTTTATTGAAGTATTCTCAAAAGGAGTTGTAGTAATTGATACTTTATTGCCACTCTGTCAAATAAGAATGTTCAAGAAGTAAGTTTTCACTGTACTATTTTTTTTAATATGGAATAACAGAGTCAGAAGATGAATCCTATTACATGGTTAGAAAAAAAACATCTCCCCTACTTCAGATTCACTAGCAATTTCACTGGTTTTTACTGGTCTCCTAAACCATCTGTTTTATTATATTAGTCCTCAACTGCAAGGCCTTTTGAGAGTAAATCTTAGTCACTCCTGCACTTTGACAGCACCACACTATAATCTGGATGATGCAGTAAAATGTAATAGCGTTTATGTATTGACTGAGATTACCTTTGGCTCTAATATTAAAATTCTCTGAATGCTACTGCTCATTAAAGAAGCATTTAGGCCATGATTTCACTGAGCTAGGCAATTTTAGGTCTAGAGTTTTAGAGTGGAGGAATGCTTTCCCCCCTGCTTTTAATTTTCACTTATGTTTTGTATTACAAGTCAAATCAATTGTAGAACTCCAAAGGATCATTAGGGGAGCTGAAAAGCAGTGGTCTGGATCCAAACAACTGCAAAACTAGTGCCAGACACACAAGGGAGCTTTGGACTTATTCACAGTCCCATTTCCTGCATGAAAAATCTCTTTCGAAACTGGGAGGACTTTCAGAAACAAATTGTGATATGGCATGGGGGGCGGTTTGAGGGGGGAAAGTCTGCTGTTCAAAGGAAAGCAAGTCAAAAATTCCAGTGGCTATGCCCAAGCCCTTTGGGTATGCCTAGAGACGTCCTATGTGTCCTGGCAAAAGTTGGGGGGGGGGGGGGAGGAAATGAATGTAAATTGCAGTAATTTTTAAAACATGCTCTGTATTTCATGTGTTAGCATTTTGCTCTGGTAGGAAATCAACACATATTCTCTTTGTGGAACTGAGTCTCATGATCCTGTCAGTAAATGGCTGCTGCCAGAAAACACACAGATTTCTAGCGCTACACAGACTGCTGTGCGTAAGCACGTCTCTCTCTGTAAATTGGCTTTTTGCACGTTACCAGAACCACCCAATTACATCCATGGGTTGACAGGAGTGTGTAATTTCACCTAAGGTAACATTCAATCACAAAAGTAGTAAGAATGTATTTCTGGATTTGTTATTTTTCTAAAAGACAATTTTTTAAAGAAGAAACATTTTAGATGGTAAGTACCTAAACGCATACACTGCTCTATACAAAAAAACATATTTTACAGAATATACATCTTCATCTATTTTGAGGAGAGTTAAGATTTCCATTCCCATGAAGGGAAAATTGGTTGTGCTCTCAGTGAGATGCTCAGTTACATATGTAGGTCCATCCGCTTTCACCACCTGCTGGATTGATGCTGTATCTACAAACTGAGTTTGTGAACAGAGATAGCAACTATATCTTGTTGCTATTTCTGCAGACAAATTGTGAGCCCTGGGTAAATCATCTGTAAGCCTGGATAACACAAGGTGTTACCTCTAGTAAAATTTAGCCCCCAGAACAAAAGGCATCTTTTGAACAAAGTGTAAAATACAGGTTTCTGGAATATATACCTTTAATAAAAGTTCTATGACTTCTGTGTGGACAAGGCCATGCACTGCCTCTCCATTGATATGTGTGATGAGATCCCCAGCCTTCAATCCAGCTTGATAAGCTGGACTTCCTTCTTCAACATTCTAGGAAGCAAAGGAAGGAGAAAAAATATTTTTTTGAACTAGAAGTGTTATTTTTTCCTATTTAGTTGTATAAACACAACCCCACAGCAGCAGTGGGGGTCATTTCATAGATGGGGTGCCACCAATGAAACCTTCATTTGCCAGGTCTACCTGACTCAAATGATCGTCTTAATATGGAGGAGATGCTCCTTGAACACAAGCTGTTTAGGGCTCTAAATGGCAAAGTAGATAGCAAAGTACTGGAATAAAATGGCCACATCAGCCTGTCCCACTTAGCAGTTTAGCCACCCTATTTTGGACTAACTGAAGTTTCTGGACCATTTTTAAATGTAGCCCAATATATAACACATTGCAATAATCTAAACTAGAGATTATCAGAGTACGAATAACTGTTGCAAGGCTATCTCTGTCCATGGCAGTATAGTGGCCCCCACATCCTAACTCAGATAGCCTATCCAGAAGGATCCCATGGTTGATGATATTGAAAGCTGCTGAGAGGTCCAAATTCATTTTCATAAAACTTTTAAATTTAATATAACCAAATGTATTAATTCAGAGTTTGACTTGTCTCATCAACATTTATTCAATATAACTTCTTTCACCTATTGAGGACCTACTACATGAAGAGACTGCAAGATATTAGCTACCTTTTCCCACAAACTTTTCGTACAATGAATAACTCAATTTTTAATCAATATAATTCTGACTGAATTCTCATCACGGAGATCATGATTACTAACAATGTCAACCTTGTTCCTAGGCTTTTCGACCCTGGATACAAGGGTTGTGCAGGACCTGGCAGCTACTTTGTGAAATGGCCATTGGAGCCTCGGACTTCCGAAGCCATAGCCGAATCTTGCACAGCCCTACTAGGGATGTATGGATTTTGTTAAATTTGCTCCGTCTGTGTTTTGCAGACTGTCATGTGTCTTTTGTTCTATCATTCACTCGTTGACAGAATCAGATTTTTTAAAACAGAATTTTGTTCTACTTGTGCTAATTCACATTAACATTAATATGCACTTGTGCTAAATAATGTGGCTTAGCACATTTGCATGTTAACGCTAATGTGAATTAGCACAAATCTCCCCTGTGAAAAAATGGTCCACCTGACTCAGAAAAAGCTGGTCCACTGCAGAATCTGCAGGTCAGATTCATAAAAATCCAAACTTATTTGAATCTATTGTGTATTTCTCCAATATCCCTAGCTATAACACATAATTCTGTTTATTAAGGTTGCGTGCCTCATTTAATTAGAAATTAAGAATAGAAATAGAAATGAATTAATTAAATGAAAATGAAATCATATGGCATTCAGATAGATCATTGAACAATTTAATCCTCTTTGATATCTCTTTAATTCACAATTTTTCCGCCTGTTGCCCAAGGGCCGAATTCCAGTTTGGAGACACTTTTGGGTGGTCGCATTCCAGTGGCAGGGCAGGCAGAAGGCAAAAGGGGGAGGGGAATTGCAGAAATACCAGCGTATTTTATTTTAAAGCCCTTACTGCTAGTAGCTAAGCCAAATGAGAGGCATTTCAACCTTTCAGAACTGGGGCAGGGAGGGAGAGAAAATGTGCAAAAGCCAGGAATCCACCAATCGGTGGTCAGGGGTGTGGCTGGAGGGAAGGGGCTGGGGCCTTCTGAGGAACCCCAGAGGGCCAGATTGGGACCCCGGGGAGGCAGATTTGGTCCATGGGCCTGAGGTTCTGCACCCCTGTCCTAGGAGATGGGTGCATAGCCTAAACCATTCTGAGGGGCATTCAATGACTGCACTGTTTGTGAGGTGACTAACTTGTTGAATTTGACCTCAGATGCCTTGATTAAGAGATCGGGGTCACATACAGTTAAGAACCAACAGTGTGTTACATCCCTATGATGTGGGGATTAACAAATGGACAGCAAAAGTGGATACTAAGAGCCCCTTACAGTTGCAAAGAGACTTAGATTTCAAACCTATAAGGATAAGCATTCATCATCTTTCATTCAATGGTCTAAAGATCTTACTGCTCTGCTACGTTTGACCGTATCTCCTACACCCGTCAATTTTGCATGGATACTTATTTAGATATATGGACAGCTTATATCATAGAATCACAGAAGCGTTGGAAGGTGCCTATAAGGCCATTGAGTCCAACCCCCTGCTCAATGTATATCTGAAATGGGAGTGTTAAATACTTATTTTTCCCTCTTTTTGTTTTTTTATATTAAGGGTAATGTAAATTATTATGGTGTATGGGTATGTTTTTTATGATATGTTCTTTCTTTTTTCTTTCTTTGTGGTTCCCCCTTTTTGTTTTCTTTTTAGTTTAGAATGGTTGTATTTGCAAATTAATAACAACACTGCACAGAAATGCAGGTTGCTTACCTGTAACTGTAGTTCTTCGAGTGGTCATCTGTGCATTCACACATATGGGCTCGCGTCGGCGCCGAGCCTATCTCGGGACTCCTATAGCTAGCTTAGATATTTTTGGCGGGAACCCCTCCCCCCACTGCTCCACCGCGCATGCTCCGGGTTCCCGCTCACCTCAGTTCCTGGAGACTGCCTGGCCTCGTGACCGAGATGATACGTTGCTAAGATTAGTACTAAACAGGAGCAAGGCGAGTAACCAATTGACAGTGATGCCAAGAGGGGACGGTGGGAGGGTTGTGTGAATGCACAAATGCAACCTGCATTTCTTCTTCGTGGTCTCTGTGCATCACACATATGGGCGATTAACAAGCCACTTACCGGAGGTGGGATGCACGCTGTCTTGGTTACTGTAGCACTGCAGATAGCACCGATCTTCCAAAGGCATAGTCTTGTCGAGCTCTGACGTCAAGCATATAGTGCTTGACGAATGTGGAGACCCTAGACCACGTAGCAGCCTTACAGAGGTCAGGGATTGAGATTCCGCGGTTTAGAGCAGTAGAGGTCGCCTGCCCACGCGTTGAGTGAGCATTCAGTCGTTGTGGGATGTCTTTGCCTGCCAGTTGGTAGGCCAATGAGATAGTCCGAATGATCCATTTGGAGAATCGTTGCAGTGAAACGGGTAGGCCTTTAGTCTTGCCCCCATAGCAGATGAAGAGGTTGCGGGATTTTCGATAATGGTCGGACCGGGATGCTTTTCCTTCAAGCTCCGCTTCAGCCCCAAGTTTTTTGAAGGCTTGGATCTGTCAGAACGTTTAGTGGGCTCAGCAATCCCCGAAGGGGCCCCCGACATTGCTGGGTCTGAGCGACTTACAGCGAACGACTCGCGCTCCCCAGAAATGGTGGCTGAGTGTGGTCCCAGCTGAGGGGTATCTACTGCAGCCAACACGTTTTTCCACAGCAACCCCCTAAGTCGATCAGCCCGGTTTCTCTGGGTCTGCCTTGAGAAGCTCATGCAATGAGTGCATGTTTCCACGATGTGGGCCTCTCCCAAACAAAGCAAACACAGAGAGTGCCCGTCCATAAGGGTAATCTTCGCTCTGCAGCAGGAGCATTTTTTAAACAGGGCGGTCTGCGCCATAACAGGAGCAGGCCGAATGACTAACTAAATAGAGAGAGATATATTTTAATCTAATTAAGTTTAATTTTGTTGTTGTTGTTGTTGTTGAACACTATAACTATAACTATATTATCTCAGCTAACCTATCCTAACTAATTTCTTATTTGTTGTTTTACAGGATAATACGAACAATTGTTCGGAGGAGTCGTCCGCGAGTCCAAGCAAGGAGGCGGTTGAAAAGGAACTGAGGTGAGCGGGAACCCGGAGCATGCACGGTGGAGAGGTGGGTGGAGGGGTTCCCGCCAAAAATATCTAAGCTAGCTATAGGAGTCCCGAGATAGGCTCGGCGCCGGCGCGAGCCCATATGTGTGATGCACAGAGACCACGAAGAAGAACATCCCCATGATCTTAATCTTGGATAGCATATAATGAACACTCTGTTGCACTCCAAGAAGAGACAGATAACTTGCTAGAATGCCAGCATATTAATGATATACCTGCCATCATCTGATGTCTACTTGAAACAGTAAATGGAAACATAGCTGTTTCAAACATTATTACAACACAAGCAAAGGTTAAAAAGCTTACCCAAACAATATGGTGAACTGTGTAGATGTCGCTATCACCCACATATACTCTGATTGCTCGGATAGTGAATCCATATTTTTTGCCTGAAGTGTGAATTATGACAGGCTGGTGAGGATTTACAGAAGCAGTTGATGAGTCACGGCTTGGAGAAGAATCTCTGGAGGATGAGGGATCTGAAGACACGGAATGGGGGGACATTGGACTTCCCAAAGGAGACACCCCAAATATATCTGGAACAAATGGTTCTCTATTTAAGAACTGAGTTTATGCATCTATGTCCCACATATTATAGCCACATACACAGACTTGAAACATAGCTTACTGCTTAAGAAATGCCCATAAACGCTACCCAGACACTTTCCGAAAACATTTAAAATTTATGTATCTTTTACCTGGTGGGGAAAAAATAAGCAATTTGAAGCCTTATAAGCTTTTTGACAATGTTAAGCCCTCTTCCATCTTTTGAACCCACCTATGTAGAAGTCATGCTCAAGGGGGTGGGAAAATAAAATAAATAATCTCCCTTTGTGTGGTAAGCTCCATAAATGCACTGTAGACATAAAATAAAGTAAACGTTTGAAACTTGTATTACAAAATTGTTTTTCTGTTCCACTGTAGCATGAAGGAGAAAATTAAACGGGACTAACAATGACTGGGTTCACACAACACAATAAGCCATGGTTCACAACCCACTGTGGCTGATTGTGTGGTGCAAATCCAGCCAATAAGTTGCATAGATATGGCATTTTGTTACCATATCAGTCACAGAAGTCCACGATTTCCTTCGCATGTATCTTGAATTTGAAGAAATTATTTACAAATTATTACCTACAACTTTAGGGTAAATGCCAAGGAAAACAAGGAACTGTGTGATTCATTTTGATGCAAGAAAAACTGTACTGAGATTGCATCGCATAAAGAGAAAAGGGGCACATATAAGCACCAATTTCATAGTTAAAATCATAATCAATACCTCCTGGGATCATAAGGGACAGAGCACTGGCCGAGAGGGACTTTGTGACTTTTCCAGATATTTTCTTTTTCTCTGTAGTTTCTAATCGCTGACGAGCAATATGAGATGCTTGTTCACTGGGAGGCTTTGAGAAATTATCTGTGCTGTCCGTGCTCTCACTTCTTCCATTTATCTGATCCAAGTGCTCTGAAAAACTGCCAACTGTACAAAAGAAAAGGATAAAAAAAAATTTGAAGGAACAAGCAAACCATGAGTTGGAGGAAATCAAACAAGAAGGTGAGGAATCATTTTTCTGGTAACAAATTCATGCAATAAAATATTAGGACCAGTATTAGCATAACTGCTAACCTTTTCTAGGGATCAGTAATGATTTAGTGCATGAAAGGGTAGGGGTCTACCCTTCCCCTTCATGCACTAAGGGCCTCCATATTCCCTTTGCTTCAGTATTACAACTGACAATCACAACCCTGGTTAACGATGCTAGATGAGCTTGAACTTAACCATAATTGGTAACTAGTGGATGCTACATTAAACTGAGATAGAGAAGGGACACAGAATTCATGTGCAAGATGGGAAGGAAAGTAGGAAACGTGTGATCCTGCAGACCAAACCTAATCTCAAAAACCATCGTAAACTTTTATGCGTGCACCACCCAGAGATATAACTTTAGGAATGAATAAAGATCAACTTGGTAAGAAAAGGAGTTAACAGCTAGGTGATGTGGGTGATAGTGCAGCATAATTTAGACATAACACAGGTTGCTTAATTGTTTATACAAGACATCTACAACTTAACTGTGTCCAGCAATGAACACAAAGTATAATGTTCCTTTATGCCAAGTCTCTATTTCCTGTGGGTTTGATGATTTGCATTCTGCTCTGCTGGAAATAATTGTAGTTGAGGCATCAATGAACATGAGATTTTATTAACGAACGCTGGATGAGTCTGTCCAGCCTCTGAGCCAGTCTAGCTCAAAATGTGGTTAGGGAAGAATGGGAGGTGAACAAGCCTCTGTTGTTCCTCCAATCTGCTGGGCAGGGTTTATCATACATGGAGGGCTCATCTATCAAGCATCAATCCTGTTGATTATTCATACAACTGCTTCACAATGAGAACAACACCAGAAGCACAGTAACTCAGGTTCATCTCTAAATTCAAGTAGGAAATTATGGGAAACCCACTGAACTATTTTGTTGTAGATCATAGTAGAGATATGTTATGCATAGTTAGAAAGATATGTTATGCCTTGCAAACATCCCATTTTGGAGAATATAAAAATTGGTCTGAAAAGCCAGTTTAGGATATTGGATTCAGATTTTTTTGTTCTACAAAATTAAATCCTCACCTGCCTACAACCTTAAACCCTTCATATCAGTATTTACAAGGGAAAGGTGCTACTCTCAGGGCCAAACTATACGTGACATTAATGCTGCAATCCTATGTCTTGCACCTTCATTGAATTGGAAGCCTCCGTAACGTGTCATTAAGAACTACAACTATTTCTTTTCTTACTTAAAAAGCAGGTGCTAGATTGGAGTGGGGTGGATTTTTACCAGAACAATGGTGTGTACAGAAAGGTTTATCCTTTCCTCCACAGCTTCAGTTCTAACCAAAATAGCTCCACATCACTATTAGCGTTATTTTAAAAAGATCCCATTAATGTCAACGGGATCATTTCCCCTAAGACTAATAATGTTGGGGGAGCAATTTTTGGCAGGGCAAAGGCAGGGGATGAAGAGAGCTAAGTGTCCTCTCAATGCATGCTGTTATCGCAATGAAAATCACCCTGCAACAGCTATTAATTAAAAAACCTGATGTGGATCCTAAAAACATTAGTGTCATGAAACTGAAGACAACATTTTGATCTCAGAATTTGAGTGGGATAAAGCATTTCAATTACACAGAATAGATAGACCTCTCAACATGTGGAGTGAAGACAATACTTCCTTGTTTGAATCCTACCTGACAGTGTGGAGCTACTGATTGTGCTTGCTGGAGTTGTCACCTCCACTTCATCTTGAATAGTTTCTTCATTAACAAATGTAGTCTTTCCTTGATCTTTACGGGACCCAGCAGAACATGGGGATTCTTCTTCAGCTGATATAGCCAATTTTGGAAGCAACCCTGAATTGTGACGTTGCCTAGAACTTTCAGTGTCAGAGAAGACAGATGCAGATATCTGCTGCCTACATTTAGAATGATATTTACATAATATAATTAAACACAAACTGAAGCCAAAGCAGCACACAAAGGTTCACAGACGTTGCAGTAAACACAAGAATTAATCGAACACTCCACAGCCAGCAGTGTTCTTAATTTTACAGTAATTTCTACGAAAAGAGAGAACCAATATATTACAGTAGACTGGGTACAATTTTCACGAGGGTCAGTGCCTGGCTTTTGGCATGGCATCACAGCTCAGCTGAATCTGTTTCACATGATGATTATGAAGATAATATTTTATAATTTATCCCATAGACAGGAGACAACTACAAAATACTCACGTTTCAGAATATTCTGAGCTCCAACTCAAAGATTCTGCAGTTGTTAGTGTCACACTTTTTGTTCTCTCAGTTGCATCTTCCTTCTCTTCAGTTTGATTTCGAGTTACTCGATCAATGCTACTAAAAACCTGTGCATGGGGCACAAGAATGTATAGCTAACAGCAGTTTGTATATAAAAGAACTTCAGAAAAATACATATCATGCAGAGCACTGCATGCTCTAAATACTTATAGGCAGTATCCTGGAGTTTTAAAGGACTTCAGCAGATGATTAATGAATTTCTAGGAGACTCTGTTTTTAAAATGATTTTCAATTCATCCCTGTGCTAAGCAACAGGATAGCTAATAGCATCTTTTCTATCATGAATTCTCCTCATTTCTTCCTCTTCACCTTCTGACTATATGAACTAAATCTATAGATACTTCAGGATTTCTAGATCATAGAATCAATGCACATCTCTGATTACTTCTTTACTATTGAAAATCAAAAAGAAAATCTCAGCATGTCATTTAATGGCCATCAGTCAGGAGTGCATAGGAGGACGTGGGGGTGGATAAAAGTAAACTGAAATTGATTGTGAAGATGAGAATAAATTATTTGACTAAAAACATTAGGGAAGGGGGAAACTGGTCATAAAAAACAGTTGTTTATCTGTCAACGTGCATATTGAACTTGTCTGTGATGAAAAAAAAGTGAAGCTATAAGATATCAGTATCAGCTTATTCATGTATTACGCTATCTTGCAAATGCACAGAAGCCATCTGGAAAGAGAAGATTTAAATGCTCCTTGCTGTTTGAGAATTGGATTCCTGCTGCCAAGTCATGACAAAGGTTTCACACTACTACAAGGAAAGTAAAACCTTCTCTTGCTTTTTCACTTCCCCATTCTTATGTTGCTTCTACAGATGAATGGGGATTATGGATTACTACAGATACAAAGACATATAACCATGGATAAGAGGAACAGATATTTCTGTTTTTGAAATACCTTTCATTGAATCATATTCTGCAAACGCATTATGAAATGGTATATAGTAACCCTCGAGTTTATTTCATTTATACTTACAGCCTATCACATCACAATGGTTCAGAGAGGTTAATGCAATAGCAGGTACATTGTAAAAATACTATTAAAATTCACTGCTGTTGTTCCTTTTAAAAAAAGATCTTTATATTGACAGTGTGGACAGGATTATGTTAAAATTCAATAAATATTAACTACGTTAAGCTATCTAGAATATGCATCATCATCATTATCACTTACATTTCTTAAATATCTTTTTCAAAATACATTTAAAGCTACTTAGGACAAATCCATACAAAATTTAACAGCTAAAACAATTATCTACTAAAATACAACCACCCCATAGTACTTTACATATTCAGTTCTGCAATAATCTCACTTGTAGCTTCTCAAATTTAATTTCGATAGGATAAAAGTGAACGAAGTCATAAATATTAGCTCTCGTTTTGTTTCCTATGTAAAAGCTCTCCTTCATTACTTTCTCACCTTAAATTCTCAAATTTAGTTTTGAATTACTTTTGTTTTGACCTCATATTCTCATGTAGGCAAACATGGTGAATAAGAAGGGAATACATCTGGGTAGGACTTATTGTTCCTCACAAACTATTTCAATGGGTAGAATGGAAGAGAAGGAACATCTAAGCTCAGGATTGGGTACAGAGCACCACCCTTTTAGTATTTGGTTGAAGGAACCAAAATGCATAATGGTCATCTGTTTACTGGTTTTCAGAAGGTTTGGGGCAGCCTCTACTAAAATGAACAATACTAAATTAATGGAAGTACTATTTATAGAAAGACCATTTGAAATATGTTACTTATAAAATGGCCCTTAAATGGGCATGCAAAAATGACCTAGAGTAATTTGTCACAATCTTTTTCTTGACCTCCCCTGCATCCCATTCACTGTAAATATGATATGACTTACGTATATAATACATGCAGAAAGATGAAAAATCCTTACTTTTGAAAATCTATGTGAACATGAGGAAAATTGCCTTATCTCCAAATTAAAGTCTTCATCATTTGTATCATCTTCTTCTTCGGTTTCCATATGGTGGTATTTCTCAGAACGAGCTGAAATATGACAGATAATTTTACGGAATTTACCATAGCTCAAAAACTAATTAACATATAATTTGATTTTGTTAAAAATGTTAATAACTCATCAAAGTAATACACTAATTGTTTTAAAAATTCAAATCCTAGGACAGTAAAACACAAACACAATTTAAATGCTATTTCTATACAAAACTATACATACTGTCAAATATGTCTTTCGTAAGGAAATTGTCTAATTTGGCTAATTGCTGGTGATGCAATGCAGCTAATGTTTTTTTTAAACTTATGTTTTGGCAAAGTCCAGAAGTTGCTTCTTTTCAGGAGGTGGTTGTTATACAGGTAAATTTTGTACTGGAACCACCTTTATTTAAATTATTGGCCTGCTTTATGGAATTAACGAATAGTCAGTGCACTCTCTTGATAACTAAAAGATTGATATCACAACATTGAAATGATAAAAGTTCAGCTCCTAAAATGCAATGGATTGAGGACCTTGTAATCCTTTCAAAATTTGAATGCCACGTTACAGACACCACCTGCAAATTAATATTTATTTGGATATCTGGTCTGTTTTTGTTGAAGCATATGTATAATTGCTAGTACTTTTTATTTTCATATATATGCATATGTATTCATTGCTATGTGTGTGTGTATAAAATCAACAACAACAACAGCATACTGTCAAAGTAACTTGTGTCATCTTCAGATTCCAGTTGAGGAATGAATTCTGCTTTCTGTCTCAGCAAACTATTCCAATCTAAGTGTTGAAAGAACTGGTGCTGTTTCACCTCATAGGCACCACCTGGGCAAGCAAGAGAAACACGTCTGGATTATTTCTACAAAGAAATTCTTCAGTCACAATTATTTTTAAATATATACACCTCCTTTCCAACATGAATTGCCCAAAATGGTTGCAAATAAAAGCTCAAGACTACAGGCTCTTCCAGATGGGGGCTTTAAAGTAGGGATGTGCACTGGATCGGACCCGATCCACGATCCGAGTCCGGTCCAGTGGGAAATCGGATAAATTATCCAATTTCCGATCCCGCAGCTGGATCGGCCGATCCAATCCGAACCGGTCCGAAAAGGCTCCGAACCGGTTCGGCGGATCGGCGGATCGGCAGGCGCCCACTGGCGCCCACCGCCGCTTCCATTGGCGGGCGCCAGCGGGCGCCCGCCGATGAAAGTGGACAGCGGGGGGGGGAGGAGGGGGGCGCTTACCTTCTCGGCCCGTCCGCTCCCGTCCGGCACTAGCAGCTACTACCAGCGGGCTCCGCGGCCTGCTCTAGGGTGGCGCGCCGGGTGATGTCATCACCCGGCGCGCTACTCTAGAGCAGGCCGCGGAGCCTGCTGGTGGTAGCCGCCGGGAGCGGACGGGCCGAGAAGGTAAGCAGGGGGTGCGTGGAGGGGAGGAGGGGGCGCGCGGAGGGGGGAGGGGGGCCCTTACCTTCCCGTCCCGGCGGCTCCCGTCCCGGCGCCTACTACTACCAGCAGGCTCCGCGGCCTGCTCTAGGGTGGCGCGCCGGGTGATGTCATCACCCGGCGCGCTACTCTAGAGCAGGCCGCGGAGCCTGCTGGTAGTAGTAGGCGCCGGCGCCGGCCGGGAGCCGCCGGGCCAGGAAGGTAAGCAGGGGGTGCGTGGAGGGGAGGAGGGGGCGCGCGGAGGGGGGAGGGGGGCCCTTACCTTCCCGTCCCGGCGGCTCCCGTCCCGGCGCCGGCGCCTACTACTACCAGCAGGCTCCGCGGCCTGCTCTAGGGTGGCGCTCCGGGTGATGTCATCACCCGGCGCGCTACTCTAGAGCAGGCCGCGGAGCCTGCTGGTAGTAGTAGGCGCCGGCGCCGGCCGGGAGCCGCCGGGCCGGGAAGGTAAGCAGGGGGTGCGTGGAGGGGAGGAGGGGGCGCGCGGAGGGGGGAGGGGGGCCCTTACCTTCCCGTCCCGGCGGCTCCCGTCCCGGCGCCGGCGCCTACTACTACCAGCAGGCTCCGCGGCCTGCTCTAGGGTGGCGCGCCGGGTGATGTCATCACCCGGCGCGCTACTCTAGAGCAGGCCGCGGAGCCTGCTGGTAGTAGTAGGCGCCGGCGCCGGACGGGAGCCGCCGGGCCGGGAAGGTAAGCAGGGGGTGCGTGGAGGGGAGGAGGGGGCGCGCGGAGGGGGGAGGGGGGCCCTTACCTTCCCGTCCCGGCGGCTCCCGTCCCGGCGCCGGCGCCTACTACTACCAGCAGGCTCCGCGGCCTACTCCAGGGTGGCGCGCCGGGTGATGTCATCACCCGGCGCGCTACTCGAGAGTAGGCCGCGGAGCCCGCTGGTAGTAGCCGCCGGCGCCGGACGGGAGCGGACGGGCCGAGAAGGTAAGCAGTGGCGGGGAAGGGGGCTTACCCCCCCCCCCGGAGCCGTCCGCTTCTATCCGCTGGCGCCCGCGGGCGCCAGCGGATGGAAGCGGGCGGCCCCAGGGGTGGTAGGGAGTGCGGGGGAGGGGGCTTACCTGCCGGGGCCGTCCACAGCGGACGGCCCCGGGGGGGGGAGGGAGTTAGGCCCCCCTCAGCCACCCGCCGCCATTTTTTCCTCATAGACTTGCATTGCAATGCAAGTCTATGGGGAAAAAAATGGCGGCCGATCCAAAAAATTACAATTTTTGGGTCGGGATCGGACTCGATCCGGTCCGGGGGGCCTCCGATTTTGTCCGAACCGGTCCGGGACAAAATTGGAGGTCCCGATCCGGGTCCCGATCCGATCCGGGGGGTCCGTGCACACCCCTACTTTAAAGTGCTATAGGCTTGCCTTGTTAGAGGGAATTTTTGGACTGCCCACATGACATCATTAGTCTTCTGCAGTTTTCCCATGTTAATTCATGCTTTCCCCCTACTTCAGTATTTTCTCGTACAGGTAGCCCAAAACAAGTTCCACCAACAAAGGAAAATGGATGTGTTTTTTAGACATAGACTCACTAAACAGCGTGGAAGTTCTAGCTGTAACACCTTAAGTAACACAAGTCTAAAATTACTATCTTGGAACATCGCAGGATGGACCTCTAAGCAAAACAATGATTAATGCTTGAACTTTTTGGGCCAATTTGATATTATTTTATTGCAAGAATCATGGCAAGAGGAACCTATACAGTTGAATGGATATGAGTGCCACTGTTTGGCAGCAATGCCCACTGATAAAGGGGGTAGGGCCAAGGGTGGACTAGCATGTTTTGTTTCTACAAGCATTAAGTTAGATATAACTTTTATAACTCCTTGTAAGCCATTAGCAGTTGCTGTGCTAATCAAGTGTGCAGAAATACATCTAATAATAGTTAACATTTACTTCTCTCCTTGCTCAGCTAAACTGGCTGTGGATAATACGTGGAGGAGCTTAAATAAATATATAGAGTATCTAGGATCTTTGTATCCTGCTGCAGTATTTGTAATAGCAGGGGATTTTAATGCACAAATTGGAACAAATGATCTAAAATTATATGCCTCCTTTTGTCGTGTCCCAGACTTGGACACATTAGAGGGTCAGGACACTTTTCGTGTTTCTAAAGACAACAAGTTTAACTACGCAGGATTCAAATTGGTCCAATTCATAACACAGAGAGATTTGCAGCTATTAAATGGCACAGCCAAAGGGGATCAGAGAGGGGAGTATACCCATTTCTCAAATCAGGGTGGCAGCGTAATCGATTATATACTGATTTCAAGACTAATTTCCAGGTTCCTTGACCACTTTGAGGTTGGCACCTACACAGAAAGTGATCACGTTTACAATCCCAATATATTACTAACAGAGACTTAGGAGTGACTGGTAATAAGAGAATAAAGTGGACTCCCAAAACAGATCTAGCTCTGTCCCAACTTTTGCAATCAAAGGATTTCAGTACTTTACATGCTGCAATCCTTTCTGAAAAATCGCCCACTGAAGCCATACGGGGATTTCAGGATCTGATTGATGGATTACAAGTATATTTAAAAACAGAAGCTAATCCAGGGCCAAGAAATACAATCGTGAACTCAAGTTGGTATGATAACGAATGCAGAATGGCCAAAAGCCATATGATTAGAACTTACCGAAAATATAGAAATACCAATTCTGTTTCTTGGTTGAGGGAGTACATAATAAGTCGGCAGAAATACAAAGCATTGATCAAAAAGAAAAAAATGGCAGGATGGAACAACTGCCTGGCAATCACTGGTGAAAGCCTCTCATGCTAAAGATAGTTGTCTTTTTTGGCGCACCATGACAGGACTACTTGACAGGGCTTGCACCTATCCGCTATGTGTAATTAGACCAGATGAATGGACATTTTACTACCAGGCACTGTTCTCCGATAGTGACATGTGCAATGGGAAGCCCCATCAGTCTAGGGAAGCCCCAAACAATCTACCACAATGCCCCCCCTGTATCAACAAATGAGGCTAAGGATCTTATTTCCCAATTAAAAATAAATAAAGCACCCGGAATAGACTTCATACCACCAGAATTATTAAAATCTAATATCAGTTGGTGGGCCCCACTACTGGCCGCTGTATTCACTCATATTGATTCAACAGGAATAATACCCAAGGCATGGGATACAGCTATAATTGTCCCCTTATACAAGAAAGGTCCTAAAACTGAACCAGCAAATTACCGACCAATTAGTTTGCTGAGTGTAATTAGTAAATTGTATGCAAAACATCTATACAATAAGTTAATTAATTGGACGGATGAGGAGACTATCCTGTCAGATGCACAAGCCAGATTTCGACAAGGTAGATCAACTACAGACCATTGTTTGGTTTTGAACCATCTAATTGACAAATACGCAAAAAAAACCAAAGGAGCGTTATACGCTGCTTTTATTGATTTAAAAGCAGCATTTGATTCAATCTCCTGCTCAAGACTTTGGGAAAAGCTGGCATCTACATCTATTGATAAAAGACTAGCGTTTCTGATCAGATATCTGTACAACAATACATGGCTGAGAATACGTTGTACAACAGATGGTGGTCTGACAGACTCAGTCCCATCCTCTAAAGGGGTCAAGCAAGGCTGTACTCTGGCCCGTTTTGTTCAATTTTTATATTAATGATATTGTTGAATCCTTATCATCTTCAAACTTTCATGCCCCAAAAATAGCCACAAAGGAGATCTCTATCTTAATGTATGCAGACGATGCAGTAATCCTATCGCAGACCAAAGTGGGATTAAGGAGGTTTTTAAGGGCATTCTCTATGTACTGCCAAAAAGAACATCTCATAATTACGATAAAATGAAGGTAATGGTCTTTGCCAGGTGCTACAAACCACATAAATGGCACCTGAATGGGCACCTTATTGAGCAAGTTAAAGTATTTAAATATCTGGGAATAGTATTCCAGTGTTCTGGAATATGGACAGCTCAGCAAAATTACACAATTGAAAAACCCACAAGAAGCACTAGAATTTTATTGAGGTTTTATCGAACAAAGGGATGTAACTTTATAACTGCAGCTCTCGAAGTTTTCAAAGCCAAGCCGACAGCTCAACTGCTCTTTGGGATTCCAATTTGGACCAAAACCAATCTAAAAACATTGGAGGTAGTGCAGTCCAAATTTCATAGGCAAATTTTTGCAGTACCTAATTGTGTTCCTAATGCCGCTTTAAGGCTTGAAGCTGGTGTTAATTCTATTTACACACAGGTCTGGATGAGGACACTTATTTACTGGGTGCGGCTGCATTTAACTGCCACTGGTCTACTCCCTTTGTTATTGAGAGATTCCCACAAAAGCAGCTGGATGAAAGCTGTGAATAAGAGGCTAAATTTAGCAGGCTTTTCAGCTCAATACTTATTAGGACTAGGCTTCTTTAAAGCTAAGGAAGTATTGAAACAACGGTTATCAGACATTGAACTACAAAATAACTTGTCCATAATGAGGAAATTGTGCCCTTACCTCAAACAGTCTACATTCAGTTCCTCAGATAAGACACCAGTCTACTTACAGCAGCTTACATACCCTAAACATAGAACGGCTTTCTCAAAAGCACGTTTTAATGTACTTCCTTCGGCAGTACTCGAAGGCTGTTATAAGAGAATCCCATATCAAAATCGGGTCTGTGTTTGTGGAGAAGGAAATATTGAAACCGTTGCCCATGTGCTGCTATTTTGTTCTTTGTATAGACATACTCGTGAAGAGTTAATTACCCCCTTACTACTGCCATATCCAGGGCGTTCAACTGATTATTATGTGAACTTCCACCTTGAGGATTCTAACAGATTGGTTACAGCAAAAACTGCAAAATTTTTAGCAACTGCTATTAAAACGAGGGATGCAATCACATCCGGAGCTCCGAATTGAATAAATCCAGTTCTAACTGCATTTAATGCTTTTATTTGCTTGGTGGCACCAAGTATATTTATGTTGAGGATTCCCACCCCTGAATATGGGACATTTTACTGTCTGCTTTTTGTATCATGTTTATTTTACTGTTATAAATTGCAATGGCTATTCGCTCGATGCAAATTTGATTTGATCTCGCACTGTGGAAAATCCATTATTATTGTCTGGTGAGGCACCCCAAAACAAAACCTACCAACAGTGGTATGGCCGCCTGATTTCAGGAACTTGCAGTGTTTGTGGGATGTGTCTGTGTGACTTACGTTGCCGGGGGTGTTTTCAGGGCCTCCAGCTGTCCAGACACCTGCATTTCTCCCTCACCTAAGAAGCTGCTCAAACCTCTCCCTTCTGCTGCTGGTCCTTGTTACATCCCTGCCCCCCCCAACACACACAGTGAGCTCTTATTTTTTCCCAACAAAATAAAGTGTGTGTGTGTGTGTGTGTGTGTGTGAAGCAACTTGTAATATTAATACAGAGTGTTTCTTGTTTGTTTCTTCTTCTCCAGTCCAAAGGTTCGCCGCTAGTCTTTTACTCCAGTGTAAGTGCACAGAGCCCTGCCTTGGGACTATGACATTCCAGGAGGGGAGGGTTAAAAACCTCCCCAACCCAGTTTTTCACTGGAAATTCAATCCATTCTTCCGCCCCCAGCCCTGGGAGGGTTAAAAAAAGAAAACGACTAGGATACCTTTTTTCATTTTTTTTAGCATCTCCCCTCCCTGGGGGAGTGGAACATCAGGAAAAAAATTGGTGCTGGTGAGTGGGGGGAAGGCTTATACTAGGGGTGTGCACGGACCCCCCAAATCGGATTGGGACCCGGATCGGGATCTCCAATTTTGTCCCGGATCACATCGGACAAAATTGGAGCCCCCCCCCAGACCAGATCGGGCCCGATCCCGATCCAAAACTTGGACATCTGATTTTTGGACCGGCCACCATTTTTGTTTTCCCCATAGACTTGCATTGGGGGAAAGAAAGCTTTTCCCCAATGCAAGTCTATGAGGAAAAAATGGTGGCGGGTGGGTGAAGGGGTGCCTAATTCCCTCCTCCCCCCTCGCAGTTCTTACCTCCTGGGGCCGTCCGTTGTGGACAGCCCCGGCAGGTAAGCCCCCTCCCCCGTGCTCCTTACCCCCCCCCCCGGGGCTGTCTGCTTCCATCCACTGGCGCCTGCGGGCGGCAGCGGATGGAAGCGGACGGCCCCAGGGGGGTAAGCCCCCTCCCCCTCCCCACCTTCGGGGGACGTCCATTCCCCTCCGCCACTGGCCGCTACCGCGAGCAGGCTTCACGGCCTGCCCCTAATTAGCGTGCCAGGTGATGTCATCACCTGGCGAGCTACTTAGGGGCAGGTCGCAAAGCCTGCTCGCGGTAGCGGCCAGCGGCGGAGGGGAGCGGACATCCCCCGAAAGTAAGCCCCCTGCCCCCGTTGTCCGCTTCCATCGGCTGGCGCCCGCCGATACAAGCAGACAGCCCTGCCAGGGAAGCCCTCCCCCCCGCTGTCCGCTTCCATCAGCGGGTGTCCGCTTGCGCCCACCAATGGAAGCGGTGGTGGGCGCCAGCGGGCACCTGCCGATCCTCCGATCTGGATCGGGTCCTTTCCGGATCAGATCGGATTGAACGATCCAGCGGGGTGATTGGAAAACGGATAATTGTATCTGATTTCCCCTGGATCGGATCCGGATCGTGGATCGGACCCGATCCAGTGCACACCCCTAGCTTATACCCTCTGCTCACAGAACACTGTGGTCCTGATCCTAACCAGGGCTACATGCACTTGCACAGGAGTATTTCCCACTTTCTATATTTGTACAAGCTTTGTTTTTTCATTATTGGTCACTACATATCAACTTTGATTAGGCTGAAGACTTAAGATACATTAATTTCATAAAAGACAAAGTGTATTTTTAATGGCTTTGATCAAAATAATCATGTATGGAAAGAACATACCTACTAGTCCTGCTCTGCAAACATTTGCAGAAAAGCAAATGCAGTGTAATAATAAGTGGATTCTGTAACATTCCTCAGGCTGCCCCATGCATGAGACGCCATGCAAGCTTGAACAAGTGGAACAATATATTTGGATTTAGTTTCACTTTTTCCATGCAATGCTCCAAAGTAAGAAGTAAAACAGATATTCTGTGAGTGTAAGACACTTTCCCCATATCTGGAAGCTCAACTTTGGTTTTTTGAAGTATAATAATAAAAAGTTTAATTTGTAAAAATGTTATGGCACCACGGTTTATCTCCTATCTGAAAACCCATCGACCTTCTGATCATATCCCAATCAAATACAGCTATTTCTGAATATGATTCAGCTACATAACTTAAATATGCAAACTCTCATAATAGTTAGTGAGCTACCCCCTATGGCTGTTTACTCCTCATGTTTAACCATGATATTTAGGGACGGTAATCAGTAAATTTCCTTTCCCATTAATTAGTAATTTTGTTGTATTGTTATGTGGTCTTTTGTTGTATACATTTTTAACTTTATTTCAAAATAAAATTCTATGTAAACACACACACACACACACAAAAGGATTCTCTCTGTTTTTCTTATAAGCTATAATTTTGCTAGCTGTACTTTCTTTTGTTATGAGCAAATGAATTTTCATACTATAATCACTGACTGGCATTTCTCAGGAGAAAAAAAGACAAAATAAAATACACAGAACAAGCCAAAGAGATACTATTTCCAGCATCCTGCTGATCATTAATGTCAACCCCATTGCCTTCTAACCTGTTCCCAATCTCTCCAAGGGGTTTTGTCTCAGAAGCAAAGCAATCAGTTCCTGCGCATCTGGAGGTGGTGCTTCATCCTTTTCAGGCCAGTTGATCTCATCTAGCAGAGAGAAATACAACTGTGAATCTTGTTTTGTGCACTCTGCCCTGTATAACGTTTCTATTCATAGTGTCCATTATTTTAATCACACTTTGCTGTCATAATACATAATGAAATACTTCAAATTGATAGGAAAGCCATTGTGCTTTTAAGTGCAGATTTACACATGTGGGGAAAGGGACAGAATGTTGAATACAGAAGATGGAAGGTTTATATGCTGACTCAGTTATAAATTTCAGTAGGCATCCTTTGGCTTATCCTATCTCACAGCATTGTTGAGGGAATAAACAATAGGAGAAACCCAATGTTGCACAAGTGGATGTCCACTAGTACAATGGGATTTCCCCCTCCTCTCTTCCCCGCTGAACCCCCCCAAACTGGCTCTGGAAGACCCCCAGCTCTTTAGTGCAGATCCAGAGGGCATATAGGGGAGAGAAGGATACTGTTCTGCCAGCACGGTCTGTTCTACTGGCAGATGGGCACGAATGTATACAACCGTAAGAATTAGTTTGAACTTTTGTTAGGCCTTGCAATAAGGGCGGGAAATAAAAGAATAAATGAAATACTATGACAGATTAAGTCATCCTTCCCAATTGTGGTGCCTCCCCAGAAGTTTTGGACTTCAACTCACATCAGCCCCAATCAGAATGACCAATGATCAGGAATTCTGGGAGTTGTATTCCAAAAGATCTGGAGGACAGTAGGTTGGGGAAAACTGGATTAAACATTTCATTTACTGTCAAAACATGTCATAAATCTTGACGTTATCATTGTATAGTACACTGTATGTTTATTTTTCATGCGTAAGCTAATGCTCATCAGATCATGAATGGTCATTATAGTTCAAGTATAAAGTTTATTTCAGCAGTATAAAGTTTATTTCAGCAATGTGCACACAGTAGAATATTTTGTCATGCAACTTGTTTAGTATACTCAGGATGCAAAACCAGGCTTAACTGCATTGCTCTCTACTAGGCACTGACCAATCATCAAAACTATGATAGGGCAGATAGAGAAAGAGATACATCTGTCAGAAATGCTGTTGGTGCCAAATGCTTATTTGTTTTCTAGGTCAAATTTATACAGATTTTTTTCACTGCAAATTAAAAGCATCTTTTTCAACCTTGATGAAGGAGATCTAAACACACATCCAAATTTTGCAGGGCAACCAACATTTTAGAGACAAGATGGTTGGTTACTGATCTGAACATATTCTGAGATGCAGCTATATCCTGCAAATAATTAAGTTCATGTTGGAATAAACCATGGGAATTAGTCACCTGAATCCAATCCTTAGTGCAGTTGTGTTGAATATTGGGGTAAATCATGCCCAATATAATGAAACAATGATTATAAAAAGGCTGTAAGAGGAAGGGTTGGGTAACTATGTCAGAGGTAAGCTACAAAAAACACTTAGGGTGCTTCCTGATGGAAGGCTCCAAAATCTCTCCATTAAAAGGCATTATGCAACTACTCAATGCTTCCTTTCTTAATTAATTTCTTCTGGTAAGAAAAAATATAAAAGAGGTGCTGGGAAACATAAGGAGGCTACGAACTGAAGAGGACATCGCCTGGATCCCTCATAATAAATGAGGCAGTGTGATTGCATAGTAAGAGCCTTGTCTGGAAGCACCCCTATTTTCTGGACTGAGCCAGATAAATATATTCTTCCTTATCCTAGGGGGCAACTTCTAAGGAATCTCAATGCAGAGAAGAAAAGCACTAGGGAAAGAGTGCTTCCCAAGTAAAGCTAATTTTCTGAAGTTAATGCTTTAATACTGCTCTGTGCACATGTTTTTAGGCTTATAGCTTTTTAAAGTTATTATAGTGGTTTTAAATGTGTGTGTATACTGTATGTTTTTGCTGTTTTAATTTTTGTATATTGTTTTAATTGTTTTAATCTTATGTGAACTGCCCAAAGAGCTTCGGCTATGGGGCGGTATATAAATGTAATTAAATAAATAAATACTAAATAATACTCTACTACAATTATTAGATTTATCAAAATAATTTGATACTGTAGTGAAAAGATATGGTCTCAATAAAGAAGGATTAGAATAGCAAACAAATAAGAACAAAATTAAAGCCAATGGAAGATAGGATACATATTTACTACACCTGTAGTTAAAAAACATGGCCCCCACATAAATTATTATGAGAAACAGGAATGCAACAAATCTACATATTTTAGTTATGTACCACACACATAAGCAGTTGGCACACTTTGCATATCATAAACACTGAGGTCCAGTAAAGGAATAACAATGCCTATCCTTAAACCCTGTTAAATGATTGAGCTGTAAGACTATATACTTCCTCTTCAAAGATTCCTTCCTTTTTATATGCTAATCTCCCACACTGGCCTTAACCATGGTTAACAATTATGTCTACTCTAATGTTAACCATAGTTTGCTCCTAACAATAATTTAAATTTTGGGTAATATGCACACTTTCAATCTCTTTCTGAAATTTCAACTTGCCTAATTTCTTTTTAATTTTATGAAACTATTGGAAAGTTTTTTCCATTCGGACACACCCTGCCTATTACTTTTTTTATAGAGTTTAGTATGTATGTACCCAAGTGTGCAAACACACAGGAGTATAATAAAAGCATGTTATTTCTATGCTTGCCTGCCTGCCTACCGCTTTTTTATGACATTTAAATGTGATTAAAATAAAATAAAATATGAATATGCATTGCTACCTTAAGGGATCAAAAACAAAGCCATTGTTTACTGTAGGTAACCCACAAATTCATTTCATTCATTTACGAATATGCCTAGCTGGATGATCTAACAGAAAATTCTCCTATTATAGAACTGCAGCCTTCCCTCTACCCCCTTCACTAGCGGACATTCTCACCATAGTTTTCAAAATGGATTGGGAAACAACCAGAAGCAGAGATGTCATTCTGTTAACTATTTGGCATAAACAGCGGCCGGCTACATCTATGCATCTGGAAAATTTATGAGAACAGCAGGTAGGATAGTGATAGATACTGTTTAATTATCATTTAGTTTTGCCACAAGCTGCATAACAATACTTAGGGTCAGCCTGTAGGTTAAGATCTAAAAGGTTATTGAATTTTAAATGAAAGAAGAACAGCTGTTACAGAAATAACATTATACTGTAACAACCAACAGTGAAATCATTAACAATCTGTGAACGGCATTTGAATCCTTCTTTTCCCCATTATTTATTATTTGGGAGACATTTGTTTTAAGGGTTTTATTACATTTCTGTTAATTTATTGCATTGTGCCATTAGGCATTTCCCCATTTATGCAAATTAAGTACATACGATTATTTTGGCCCGATTTTTTAAATTAAGGGCTGAAGAGACTGCACTAATTCTAAAAGTGTTAACAATCTAGATATAGTTCCTTTCCGATTAAGCGACTCTCCTCTAATTTTTGGCTGCCATTCTTTCCTTTGAAAAACATTTTCCTCTTACTTTTCTAGTATGATTGTTCTCGTACTTATCAATAATTTATCTTCTCTTTTTTTCCTTCACAACATTGATATAGCCTATTCCTTCTATTCCATTCCTCTCACTGTGGCTTTGATCTCAATTGCCTTGGATTGTAAGCATGTGGACAGTGATCATTTTGAGTTATTATTTATTAAAAGTCTTTTGCTGAGGCTTTTCTTCAGATGCTTTTATCCAAGCAAGGTACAATATGAGTCAACAAAGGAACTGACTTTCTTAGCATTGGTTTCCAACTACAGAATGCCCTTTCTACAGAGGCTTGTCTAACTCCCATGATGCAATCTTTCCAGTGACAACCTAAAACATTATTGTTCACCCAGGCATTTTAATTTGCGTATATTTTTAAGAATTTAGGGTTTTAGCTGTTATTTTATTGTTGTACTTTATGTTGTAATTTAATGGATTCTAACAGAATTTTGTTAAATAAACAAAAATAACACCACCCATCAAAAAAGACAGGTTGCTTACTCGTAACTGCAGTTCTTCGAGTGGTAATCTGTGCATTCACACACATGGGCTCTGCATTTGTATGGAGCCCTGTTTTGGGAAAACTTCTATACCTGAGAAATTTTGGCGGGAACCTTCCTCCACCATTCCAGTGTGCATGTCCCTAGAGGCTTCCTGCTTATTCTCTCACTTCCTTGAGACCATCATTGCAGCCTCAGAACAAAAGAGTCTTAGGTACCCACATCAAAATCAAGTAGGACACCAAAGAGGGGACAGTGCTTGGATTATCTGAATGGAGAGATGACCACTGAAGAACTACAGTTTCACATAAGAAAACTGTTTTACTTCTTCATGATTTCTGTGTATCATACACATGGACAAGTAGCAAGCAGACTTAGAGTAGACAGGTTGGTGTCTCACTGTAGAACAGAGGAGAGCACAGCACACGCATAACAGCAGTCAGCTCTGGCCGTACATCAGTAGTGACCAATGCATTTTGATGGCTTTGACCAGGATACACCTATGATAACTCCCCTGTGAAACACGATCAGTAGAGTGAGCTTGGACTGGGGAGACAATTCGAGACCAGGCACTTTACTAACAATTGTTGGTAAAGGTATTGAGTAGAAAAGGGATGAGAATAGCAGCAATGTCTGTATGGAGTGGGTGGCTGGTTCAACCCCATGTGCCGTGCCGCATTTTGTGCCTTTTGAGCTGAATCCTTGGTCTCATCAGTTTTCCTCTGGGAATAACCTACTACAGTCAGCCAACTGTTACCCAGAGGACCTTCTCTTCTGCTGCTCCCAGACTGTGGAACGACCTGCCGAGAGAGATCCGCCAACTTACCAGTCTTATAGAATTCAAGAGAGCTATAAAGATTGATCTCTTCCGGCAGGCTTATCCAGTCGAATTTTAAGACTTGGTTGATTTTAATAATGTATTAATTTTATATGTTCTTGATCAGTTTTATATATTTTATATTGTTTTGTGTTGATGTTGTTCCCCGCCTTGATCCGGAGGGAGAGGTGGGTTAGAAATAAATATATTATCATTATCATTATTATTATTATTATTAGCCTCCCTTGACTCCTCACTGCTGGCACTACTTAACATGCTGTTTGCTGCTGTGGCCACTACACAGCAGTCTGGTCCAGCTGCAGCACAGAGAATAGGAAGGCCATCAGGGGGAAAAGCAGCCAGGCACCTTTCCATCATGCCTGGATCCAGCTCCAGCTGAGAGCCCCCTTTCCTCCTGCTACCAACTGTCGCTGCTGAGGTTATCAGAGGGAAAGGAAGCAGCAGCCAGGCATCCCTCCATCATGCCTGGATCTGTATGATCTGAATCCTTGGTCTCATCAGTTTTAGCATTGAAGAGATCTTGGCCAGTGAAAGGAAAATTCTCAATACAGAATCATGACTCTTGGGACAGACCCGCAGACCTCAGCCAGGTAGGATGCCTCAAAGCTATTTCACCAACCAGAACTTTTGGGTCACAGTTCATTTGGTGGTGAAATGTGTTAATTTGATGTCTGGAAAGACGCATAGCTTCACCTTGAAATACAAGAGCAAGATATCTCTTTGGGAAGGTGGTCAAAGAGGTGCCCAATCTTCTCCAAGAGGAATAGCTGGTAATCAGAAATGGCTGCCTAGTAATTTGATACCTTAATTCCCAGGGTAATATAGACGTCTTCCCATTACATCAAGGCAGTGGTCCTCCTTGTCCAGAGGCACTGCCTTCACTACAATAGAGTTCAGAGAAGAATAGGTAAAAAGAAAACCAACAACTTCCCCCTGCACGCAATACATCCCCTCGAATTGTTTAGACATCAGAGGCCTGGATAAGGGGGCCTTCTGCAACTGTTGTACAATATGGCCTAGGGCTGGATGAAGTCAGATTACCAACAGCATTGACAACTCAGTATGAACTTGGCTGGTAGAAACAGGATGCTATGTTTCAAGGCATAAGGACTGAGCAATATGGATGACTTGATCAGAAAACTGAGAGACGGGGAGATCACATCCTGAGAACCAACTGCTGAGTCTGGAGAGGAGGAGGACAAAAGCAGAGCAGAGTGAGATGTCAAATTCAATGATAGCTGTTGCTACCGGACAATGGAAAAGCCACTGAAGGATTCAGCTTCTGTTGTTGATCTTGTGCCATGGGTGGGCACTGTATAGCCGTCAACGCTGCTGGAGGCAATGGAATGGTGGAGGCTGAGCCAAGGAAGGCAGCAGGGACACTGCTTGACTCAGGGGGACAATCCAAGGTGGTAGAACTGATGGAGACATTGATCAGGGAAGTGGTACTGGAGGAGGTGCCAGAAAGACATCATCATCCGGCGGTCTCAAAATCATGGCAGGTTGTGCTGGTCAATACCAACAAGCATTAGTTTCATAGGTCTCATAGTGGGGATAATAGTACTCACTGCCATAGCATTATGAACAGGGCACTTCTCACTCCCAAGATCTCCTGTACAGCATGTCTCATTCAGACTGATGATCCCAATCTGACAGAGGTAATCGAGACTGAAACTGGCACCATTCGTCAAGTCTAGAGGCATGATTCCTTGGTACCAACGCTACCAAAAGGACAGAATCCAGAGACTCAGGCTTACGTGATGGGGATCTCCCATACCAATCTGGGGGAGGCAGCGATTGGATTGGGGATGTATCCCAGATTTTGCCTTTCGACATAGAAGAAATCAGTATGGGCTCCCATGTCAGCACCGAAGCAGTCAGCAGTATTAGCGAATGTAACCACTGATAATGAAGTGGAAAACAAGATTGAAACTGTCGACCTTGGATGGCCCCATGCTGATTCTGGTGTCTTTTTAGAGCTCCTCCTCCTCCTCTTCTTCTTCTTCGGTTCAAAAGAAAGAGAAGGGGGGTTGGAAGTTATCACCTGTTTGATGGCTATTTTGCCAACAAAAGTGTCAACAAGCGTGCATGGGTCTTGTTGGTTCCGTGACCACCATGCATAGGTGGGTCAGTTTGCTTGGTAGCATGTGCAGCATGACTAGGGGAGGGGGAGTTGGGGAATCCAACACTTGTATAGGACATCGCACAGTACCAGATGTTTGAGCCATACTTCCACCGCCTCCAATGATTTTCTCCACAAAACTGTGGAGAAGAGTGTCGTAATTCACCAGTCTACTGTCTGGGAATCCAGCCAACCCCCTTATCAAAGAATGTCCGGGAAGGACGCCAGCACTTAATTGTCTGAAGGTTTTTATTTATATTCCAGAGATTAACCCCCCAGTCTACATAGAGTGCCGAACTTACAATGCAAGGCAGATAAATCCTCAGTTCCGTTCCCGAATTCAAAATCACACTAGTAAAGTCCACAAAGTCCAGTTACCAAAGCCAGGGGTCTTGCCAGAGATTCAGTAAGTCCAATTGTCGAAGCCGAAGGTCAAACCAGGTATCAGAGAAGTCCAGGGTCCAGAGTCAACGGTCAAGCCGGGTGTTCGGTCCACAGGTTACAAGCCAGAAGTACGCAGGGGTGTCAGGAGCCGATTACGTCGATTGTTCCCAACGAATCCTTGCTTCCTCATTCAAGCCTTTTATTCTTGCCTGAGCTTGTCCTCGCCCCTCCCCCCAGCTGTTTCCTATTCCTTCGCAATCTTATTTAAGGCTTGCCTCAGCTGTGCTCTGTTTTTGCAATCTTATGCTGCGTCTTGTGGGGCGAGCTTGCTCCGCACGCTTCAGCCGCTGCCTCTGCTGGGGAGTTAAAGGACAAACCTCTTCAGGCCCAGAATCTTTCTCGTTGGAGACAGGGGGTGGAAAAAGGTGGCTTCCCTGGGGCTCTTCTGAGGAACCTCCCTGCCGTTCCTCCTCCTCTGGTAAGTCCTGAGGAATGGGTGAAGCTGCAGTCTCTGCAACTTCTTCCTCCTCAGAGGAAGATTCTTCAGACGGACTCATGACAAAGAGCCAAGTGATTGCACCAGGCTTGCTTTGTAAATGCCTGGCAATGTGAACAAGTGTCCACCTTGTGTCATTCTCCCAAGCAGAAAAGATACAAAGAATGTCTGTCCATCAAGGGTATGTAAGAACAGCCACACTGGATCAGGTCAAGAGTCCATCTAGTCTAGCATTCTGTTCACACAGTGGCCAACCAGCTGTCAACCAGGAACCCACAAGCAGGACATGAGTGCATCAGCACCTTCTTGCCCACTTTCCCCAGTAACTTGTGTACATAGGCTTATATAAGGAAGTTACTTACTCCCACAGTGGACACACTTTCATAAAGGCACCTGCAGGGCCATATGCCCAGCGAGTGATCACAGAATTGCGAAAAATAAACAAACCAATAGAAAACCAGAGTAAGAGAGGGGAAAAGATAGAGAGTAAGGGAGAGAGAGAGAGAGAGAGAGAGAGAGAGAAAAAGAGAGAATAAAACCTCAGCAATAATTGAGTTTTTTTCCTGAATGCAAAGAAGTTTCCAAACAAGACTATCCAGAGAATGGAATAAACAGGAACCCACTAGGGACATGCGGAATGAGACAGTGAGGGAGGGTTCCCACCAAAACTTCCTCAGCTAGAGAAATTTTCCTGTGACGGGGCTCTGCACAAGTGCAGAGCCAATATGTGTGATGCACAGAGACACAAAGAATACATTATGATCATCACTGAACTCAGCCCTGCTCTGTTTCTTAAGTTCAAATTCCAGCCTTGTAATTCTGCTGAGTGTTATGAGCAATTAAATTTTGAATTTGGGTGAATGAATTAGAAAATAATACTGATTTAGTATTCTTATATGGAGAAGGCAAGATTGTCAGATTCTACTGGGAGCAACGAATAATAATAAAAGTAATAATAATAATAATAATAATAATAATAATATTGGACTTTTAAAACAGGACAGGTAGCCATTCTTATAGTGGATAACTCTAAGGATATGAGGATAATCATTTCAGCTTTGTCATATTTACCACTGATGACTTGTCCAAATAGCTCTTCTGGTGTATCCCCAAAAAACGGTACACACCCAACAAGAAACTCATAAAGGATAATTCCCATGGACCACCAGTCCACTGGCTTGCCATAACCCTGCCTTAGAATCACTTCTGGAGCTATATATTCTGGTGTGCCACAGACCTAAAAATGAAAGAAAAACAAAATTGAGTGTGTTTTTGTGCATAAATTTCTCTGTTGATATCTTCCAATGTATTAAAACAACCATGGCAAAGAATTTCAAACTTTCTCTTGGGTTTATTATAATGTTGAGGATATTCTAATGAAAGATTTCAACTGAATTCACACAAAAAAAGGAATATTTCATATAGGCTGCTTAATATTATGAAGTCACAGTAGATTGCATATATTTATACTAAACACAATTGGGTTATTCTTACTTTAACATAAAACTTCTATGGTTTTACCTTAAGTAACTCTTAGAGTGAACAGATTGTGGGCAAATGGTAATGAGGCATGCTTAAAGGGAAATGGGCCATAGCTAGGATTTTTAGCACCCTTGATTGTACAATGCATCATGAGTTCCACAAGTACTCTGCTGAGACTCCTGAATTCTTTATAAAAACAACTTTCCATTTGTCTTTCTCACAATCTCACTTGCTAGCAATTAGATCGTTCATCTTACTAATAGACCATAATGGTAGAAAAAACGTCTGGACCAATCTGCAGTGCAACAGTAAAGGTAACTCCAGTACAGAAATAATAAAAAAGCATCCATAGGATTTCCACAATGCATCTAGTTTCTAGACTATTATGTAAATACAAGTAGAAGGACATATCTCCTACCTGTTTATCCAGAAATTCTCTAGCATCCTTCTCAATGTGACCCTCATAAAGATTGGTGGTCATACTCATGAGGCCAACTTTAGATAGTCCAAAATCTGTTAATTTTATATGTCCCATGGATGTTACCAATAAACTGCAAATGAGAATGACAGTAGATTACTATTACCTACTACTTCACTGTTGTTAACAAGATGCTTTCACTGTGGAACATAATTTTAAGCCAACAATGTGGGACATATAACCACATTCCACCTGCAAACATCATGAAATAAACTCAACAAATTACTATGATAATTTGTACACTATTCTGTGAAGTCTGCCAAGGGGTACATTATTCTGTGGGGTATGACTTCATTTCCAGAGAATTGGAGTGCCACTAGTGAGAATGCCACAGTCCCAAACACCCCAGCCAGTTAGTACATCTTTGTTTACTAAAGATTCATTCCATGAAAATAGAAGTATGATTGATATCTCCAATGGGTTCAATTTGGGAAGTCATTAATAAAGCTTTATGCTACATCCACCTTTGTCTATTAGGATAATAAACAGGTAACAAATACATATGCTTCAAAATAAAAAAGACACAAAGTGCATTAGTATGCATATTAAAAAGTGAGTTCTTAGTATGCATATAAATGGTGATAGGAGAAAAACATTTTAAAAGCTATAAACAAGTAGAAAAATAGGATATGTGTTTCTTTTCCAATTTAGGAATAATAAAAAGGGTGGGGGAGGGACAACAACTATTAAAGCAGAACCAAGTTGTTTCCACACACATGGTAGCCATCATTCTAAAAGGTTACTATAAAACAAATTTGATAGAGTGTCAAGACACATCTAAAAGATCTGAAGTCGTAAATTCTGAAAATTGTGTAGAACCAATCTTAATTTAGCTCTTCCATTTAAAATAAATTCATGAGAAAAAATAATAATAATCCCAAAGTCCAGATGTAAGTTTGCAAATGTTTATTGTGGACACTTATAAGAACTGCAATAGTTATCAAATGTTAAATAGTGGATGAAATATGAATACAACTGTCTACCTTCATATTCTATGTGCTTAGTTTTCAGGCAAGTGTTTTCTTGTAGTTACATGCTATATACATACTTGTCTGGTTTCAAATCCCTGTGTACTATTCCATAGTTATGGAGATACTCCAATGCCAGTACAGTCTCTGCAAAATACATCCTGGCCATATCTACAGGCAGAGGACCCATATTTTTCATTAATGTAGCACAGTCTCCACCTAAAACATAATGAATGTATGTTAGTATAGTTTATCCTTCACTGAAAGTCCAGCAACAAATAATTCTAGATTCAGTTTGGCACTTACAATTATAGGGCTGCATGTGCATAAGCGAGTAAACAGACATATTTTTATAATTGCTTTAGAATAATAATAATAATAATAATAATAATAATAATAATTTATTTCTTACCCGCCTCTCCGTCTGGATCGAGGCGGGGAACAACAACATGATAAAATACATAAAACTGATTAAAACATGACACATATTATTAAAACTGCATAAAAATCCTAAAACATCCTAAAAACATCCTTAAAATCTTTATATGAAGAAAAATAAAGCATGGTTTCCTAAGAATGGTGTTATATACATTCAGCCTAGTTAAAAAAAATAAACTGCTGTTGAGTATTTTAAGTATATGCATCTCCTTAGTAACTGTTTCTATAAAGCATGTAAATTATTGCAAATACTCTAATAGGATCGGAACATGGCCAAATGTTAGCATGAATAACCAGCACAAGAATGATGCCATCTGAAGAAAAATGAAGAATGAAGCCATCTTACCTACTTCTTCTAGTGATAGGTGTATCACTCTGGGCTCAATTTGTAACTGGGGTCAGCTACCCAGCTATTTTCCCCAAGTCAAAATACTGCTCAACTATTATTGAGCATAATTGTAAGTCAAATCAGACCCAAACTCACTCCAGATGTTATCAAGACTGCAACAGGGACCAATCCCTTTCCCAACTCCATGGGAAATCTTCCCTTTTTGAGCAAGGTGATCGAGAGGGCAGTTGCCTTTCAACTCCAAGCAGTCTTGGATGATACAGATTTTTTAGACTCATTTCAAACCGGCTTCAGGGCAGGATATGGCGTTGAGACTGCTATGGTCGCCTTAGTGGATGATCTACGCTTGAGTATTGACAAGGGGAGTGTGTCCCTGCTGGTACTTCTGGACCTCTCAGCGGCTTTCGATACCATCGACCATAGTATCCTTCTGGATGCCTAAGGGGGCTGGGATTCCAGTCCTACCTCTCGGGCAGGCTCCAGATGGTGATGCTTGGGGATAGTTGCTCCTCAAAGAAGGAGCTGTTGTGTGGTGTACCTCAGGGCGCCATCCTATCCCCAATGCTGTTTAACATCTACATGAAACAGCTGGGAGAGATCATCCAGAGGCATGGGGCGGGGTGCTATAAGTACGCTGATGACACCCAAAAATATTTATCTATGCCTTTGATAACAGCATCAGCTAAGGATAGTGTGTCTCCTCTGAATGAACGCCTGGAGGCGGTAATGGGCTGGATGAGGAAAAACAAACTGAAGCTGAATCCAGACAAGACGGAGGTGCTTACTGTCAAAGGCCCCAACCTGGGTTTGGAGGTGTGTCAACCAGTTCTGGATGGGGTTACACTCCCCCTGAAAGGCTGTGTGCGCAGCTTGGGGGTGCTCCTGGATCCATCGCTCCAAATGACAGCTCAGATAGACGCGACGGCCAGGAGTGCCTACTATCAGCTTCGGCTGATACGCCAGCTGCGCCCCTTCCTAAAGTTGGAAGACCTAAAAACAGTAGTGCACATGCTGGTAACTTTGAGGCTCAACTGCAATGCGTTCTACATAGGGCTACCTCTGTGCCTAGTCCGGAAACTTCAACTAGTTCAAAATATGGCAGCCAGGTTGGTCACTGGTACACCTAGGGGTGACCATATTAACCAGCTGTAAAATCACTCCACTGGCTGCCAATTACTTTCCGGGCGAAGTACAAAGTGTTGGTTATTACCTTTAAAGGCCTACATGGTTTGGGTCCAGGTTACCGGCGGGATCGCCTTCTCACATACAGTCTGCCCTGCATGTTCAGGTCCTCTGGGAATAACCTACTACAGTCAGCCAACTGTTACCCAGAGGACCTTCTCTTCTGCTGCTCCCAGACTGTGGAACGACCTGCCGAGAGAGATCCGCCAACTTACCAGTCTTATAGAATTCAAGAGAGCTATAAAGATTGATCTCTTCCGGCAGGCTTATCCAGTCGAATTTTAAGACTTGGTTGATTTTAATAATGTATTAATTTTATATGTTCTTGATCAGTTTTATATATTTTATATTGTTTTGTGTTGATGTTGTTCCCCGCCTTGATCCGGAGGGAGAGGTGGGTTAGAAATAAATATATTATCATTATCATTATTATTATTATTATTAGCCTCCCTTGACTCCTCACTGCTGGCACTACTTAACATGCTGTTTGCTGCTGTGGCCACTACACAGCAGTCTGGTCCAGCTGCAGCACAGAGAATAGGAAGGCCATCAGGGGGAAAAGCAGCCAGGCACCTTTCCATCATGCCTGGATCCAGCTCCAGCTGAGAGCCCCCTTTCCTCCTGCTACCAACTGTCGCTGCTGAGGTTATCAGAGGGAAAGGAAGCAGCAGCCAGGCATCCCTCCATCATGCCTGGATCTGTATGATGCTATTAGAGGGAGAGGAAGCAGTAGCATTTCCACTGTGCCCCCGACCGTCTGAACTTTGCAACTAAATATCTAGTGCCTAAATTTGCTTTTTTTCCTCCTCTCTCCCAATCCTCTTTCCTTTTGGGTCATGTTTTTTAGATTATATAAAAAAAAAAATTTGTAAGCCACCTTGAGAGCCTTTTTTGGATAAAGGGTGGGATAAAAGTGCCACCCTTCTCTTCCGGCAGGCATATCCAGTGTAATTTTTAGAATGTTTTTAGGATGTTTTAGGATGTTTTAATGCAGTTTTAATAATATTTGTCATGTTTTAATTAGTTTTATGTATTTTATCATGTTGTTGTTCCCCGCCTCGATCTAGACGGAGAGGCGGGTAAGAAATAAATCATTATTATTATTATTATATTATTATTATGATGATAAATAAAAACAAAATATTCAGCAAATTTCCTGGTACCTGAATCACTTCCTTTGTAGTATTCCAGGCACTAGTGAAAGAAGAAAAGAGACAGAAATGCCTCCCTTCTCTGGAACCACCAGAGTATCTGTCAGGTAAGTAGAATGGTGGAAGCAAGAAACTTCTCTGGTTCAGATTAAGATCTGAGCCAAATAATTGGTGATTTGTTGGCTGATCTGAATGGGGTGGGGGCATTTTGCCTCCCAAATAGGCTGCATAATTTTGCACAGTTTGGAGAGGTGTTTTGCTTAGTTTGCACAGATTGTGCACACTTGGTGTAATAAAAATAATACTATAGAACAAATGTCACTTGCTATTATGCTGGCAACTCTTTAAAAAGCACACCAAATACTTGAAAAATGGTTAAAGTGGTGGTGACGGTAGCTGAAGCACAGAAAGGCCTCTACCATGTTTTCCCCTGAGACAGAACTCCCCTCATGGGGAGGGGGCAGTGCCCATAGTTCTATGCTAGCACTACAACCACAGCAAGCAGTTTCCTTCCTTCTACAAAAAAGAAACGCAAGAGAACCACCACCAGCATCATGGTAAGCAAGATGCCCCATTCCCCCTCTACCCCCACTGAAAACATATTTTCCAATTTGGTACCACGTGAACTCTGAGGAGGGGGAGTGATTTTGGTTCAATCCTAGTTGATCTATCTATCTATCTATCTATCTATCTATCTATCTATCTATCTATCTATCATCTATCTATCTATCTATCTATCTATCTATCTATCTATCTATCTATCTAATATCCCACTATTTCCTTCAAGGAACTCATGGTTTCCCTTCCCCCCAGTTCATCTTCTCCATAACCTGATGGGTAGGTTAGGTTGCCTGGTCCAAAATTGCCCATTCAGATCATGGCTGACTGAGGTTTTGAACCTGTGTCTCGCCTGTCCCAGTCCAACACTCTAAGTAGTAGGTAAGAAAGGCAGGTTGCTTACCTGTAACTGTAGTTCTTCAAGTGGTCATCTGTGCATTCACACATTATGGGCTTTACACCTGCGTGGAGCCACGATGCGGGAAACTTCTATAGCTAATCAATGCTGTTTGGGGCAGGAACCCCTCCCTGCCGTCCTACTGTGCATGTCCAGGAGGGGCTCCCGCCCAGATCCTCAGTTCCTTGAGACCGACTTGCTGGCTTCAAGGCTGAGGATGGTAAACCTCTTGTCAGTGCTGAGGGGATATATCAACACTGAAGAGGGGGAAGGAGGATGGGTTATGTGAATGCACAGATAACCACTCGAAGAACTACAGTTACAGGTAAGTAAACTGCCTTTCTTCTTCGTGGTCTCTATGCATCACACATTATGGGAGACCAGCAAGCTGACTTACCAGAGGAGGGTCGGTGCTGATGTAGTCTCATTGGAGGATTTAAGACAAGACCACTCGAATGAAGTTGCAGTTCTTTCGTGCCTTTGTGTCGAGCCTGCAGTGGGTTATAAATGTTGATGGTTTCAACCATGTGGCAGTACTTCCCGTGCGAAGGCAGTCGATGTGGCCACAGCACGGGTGGAGTGCGCCATGATCAAGTTTTTAAGCTCAAGGCCTGTGAGTTGGTAGAATAGTTTGATAGCCTGCACTATCCATGATGCAAAAACATTGGGTCAACATCAGCATCCTTTTCTTCATTCCTCCATAGCATATAAACAATTGTGGGGTACTGAGAAAGTCAGATGTCCTGTGTTTGTAGAAGGCTAGAGCTCTACGGACATTGAGGGTGTGTAGCATCCTTTCCAAAGGTGATGAAGGAAATGGAAACAAGTTGGGAAGGATAATGTCCTGGTTGACGTGGAAGTCAGTCACTTCTTTGGGGAGGAAGGAGATGTCCTGGTAGAGGATGACTTTGTCCTTAATGAAAGACCATAAAGGGGTGGTCGACTCATAGGGCACAGAGTTTGCTGGCATGCTTGGCTGTTAATATGGCGACCAGGAAGGCCACTTTCAAGGTGAGTAGGCGAAAGTAGGCTGTAGCCAAGGGCTCAAAGGGTTTCGATAGCAGGGACTTCACTACTGATAGGTCCTGAAAGGTGGAGTGAGGAATTGGTGCACCAGTAGGTATGGGAATGGAGAATAACCATCAACAAAAGGCTGGTAGCCTGACATTGCTGCAAGATACACCTTCAAGGATGAAAGTTTGAGCCCTTGCTGGAACAAGGAGTGTAAAAAGGAAAGGATTCCCATGACTGAATCAGCCTGGGGGTCGATATCGTGGCGGCTGGAAAAAAGAAGGAAGGTCTTTCACTTTGCTCTATAGGCTTTTCTTGTAGCCGGTTGTTGAGCGGCAAGGAAGATAGTCTGTATTTCCTCGGGTATCATGCGTGGATCCTCCATGCTGTAAGTCGGAGAGTTCCGATGTCGGGGTGACAGAGAGTGCCCCAATGTCTTATTAGTAGTGTCGGTGACTAGGGGAGTCGAATGTACTCCAGTGCACTTCAGGGAGAGCGCAAATCATGGTGCAAATCATCCACAGCGTGAGACAGGTGCAATTCGACTGGTCGACTCTGATCTTCTGTAGGGTACATATCGGTGGAAATATGTAATAGAGGTTGCCTGACCAGAGATCGATGGCCTGTGGCCGTTCTTGAGCAGTAAAAACGGCATAAGGAGTTCTGATGAGTCATGAAGAGTTCTACTGTGGGCATTCCTTATTGATTGGTTAGAATGGAGAATACCCTCTTGTCCAGTCCCCACTCGTGGGATTCTGAGAACTCCTGCTGAGCGCATCTGCCAGGAGGTTGCTTTTCTGGGAATATGTATGGTGGAGATGAAGACCTTGTTGCTTATGCACCAGTTCAGGATGTTTATGATTAACTTGAACAGGCAGGAAGATCGTGTCTCCCCTTGTTTGTTGAGATGCCATAGCACTGCTATGCTGTCAGTGTAGACATGCACATGGTGGCCGGAGAGGTGGTCTCTGAATGCAAAAGTGCTTTTTGAACTGCCCGAAGTTCCAGGGTGTTGATGTGGGGTGGGCTCACTGTGGGGAGCCAGCAGCCCTGGGTCCTCAGGTGATTGCAGTGAGCTCCCCACTCTCATGGGGAGGCATCTGTTGTGAGTACTTGGGATGGGGGAGGGGGGATGAACGGGAGTCCTTGAAGGAGGTTGCCTGGATCTGTCCACCAGCACAGAGAGTCCCGAACATCGACAGGCGGATTGAGGTAGAAATTTCTGGCGTTAGCTTCTGAAGTGGCCACATGAGGAGTCTTGCCCAGGCTACAATGGGCAAGTCATGTACCCTAGTAGTGTCTGTACAAGAAAGGCTGTGGTAGTTCTTTGTCTTATAATCTTGGAGGTGATAGATAAAATCGTCTTGGCGCCAAGGGAGGAAGGCCCTGGCAACTCTGGCATCCAGGATTGCTCCAATGTCTGGGACAGGGTCATCTGTGATTTCTTGGTATTGATGTAAAGACCAAGAGAATCTAGAAGTGATTTTACCATAGAGACTGTGTTTTGGAGGGATGACCGGGTCGAAGCCACTATCAGCCAGTCGTCCAAGTATAGGTATACTTCAATTTCTAGCAAGTGCAAGTATCCACACACTACTGTCATGACTTGGTGAATACCCAGGTGCAGTTGCCAGGCTAAACGGAAGAACATTGAAGTGGAACATGTTGGTTCCAATGAAGAAGCTGAGGAACCTTTGGTGTTGAGGCACAATGGCAATATGAAAGTAAGCATCCTTCAAATCTATAGATGCAAACCATACATGCTGGTGGAGGAGATACATGATAGCGGCTAACGTGGTCATTCGGAACTCTGTGGTCTGGATGAACTTGTTTAGCCAATGTAAGTTGAGTGTCGGGTGGGGTCCATCATCCCGTTTCGGCATCGTGAGGTGCTTGGAGAAAAAGGCGTTCTTCATTCGTGGAGACAAGAAGCATTGGATGGCCCCTTTTTGATGTAGGAACACCTCCTCCCCCTGTAGAGCTTTTGGAGGGGAGACTTTTACAGTGCCGACAGGAGGAGGGACTCTGAACTCCAGGCTGTAGCCCGACTGGCTGATGCAGACGACCCAGGTTTCCGAGGCTATCACAATCCAAATTTTGGAGTAAAGGGAGAGCAGGCATCCAAAAATTGGGGGCTGTGGTAGAGGCGGGGGTGTCTCCAGTAAAAGCCTTCATTTAGAGGCAGGATCAGCTCTACCTCAAGACTGTCGGTAGTAGGCTATTGAGTGTTTGCGATGGTATTGCTGCTGGGAGAACGCATTGTGGACAGAGTATTGGCGTGGCTGATAAGAGTGTTGTGGTCTGCTCCATCTCCTGGGTTTGAAGGGGGTGGATTGTTGGTAACATTGGGAAATACCCATTTTCTTGGCCGCTGCTTTGGCCTTTTGTATAGAGTCCATGGAGTCGTCTGTGGACGTACTGAAGAGGCCCTCTCTGTCGAAGGGCAAATCTTCAATACAAATTCATGACTCTGGAGTCAGGCCTGCTAAGCAGAGCCAAGCATGCCTCCATGGAGCTATGGCGCCATCATGGCCATGGTGTCACAGTCGGTGTGGTGCCTGGTAGCTGACAAGAGAGTTTCGTGGCCTCATCCTGAAACACTTGGGACAGTTCTCTTTGCTCGTCCGGGAGGTAGTTGCATAAAGACCCAATCTTATCCCATAGAAATAGTTGGTAACGGGCCATGGTAGCCTCGTAGTTTGCTACTCAGAGCCCTAGGGCAGCCAATGCATAAGTCCTCCTCCCTAGTAAATCCAGCCGGTGGCCTCCTCTTTCTGCCGTGGAGGCATGGATTCGTTGTGATCTACCCTGGAACGACTCCACTATAATGGAGTTTGGCTTTGGGTGTGTCAACAGGAAGCCAGCATCTTTGTCTTGAACTTCATACAGTGTCTCCAGCCTTTCTGATTTTATTGAAAATAAAATTTTATTGAAGGTTTATTGAAAAAGGAGCTTTCCAGGATTGCTTTATTGTGTGGAGCAGGATAGGTAGCAATGGTATTGAGACTGTTGCAGCGGATTCACTGTAGATGATACAGAATATCAACTCTGGGGAGAGTCTAGCAGACCTGTCTATGAGCTGCAGTGATTTTTGAGGTTGCTGGTCGATTGCATGGGTGTTGAGGTGAAGGATCTCTTATCTCGCCCTCCGACATTGATGTTGTGTTTACTTGGTCTCGCCTCGATGTCAAGGGTGAGTGTTGAACTGACGTTGGAGGATCGTGTCTCGATGTCGAGGGAGTTGGTGTTGATTGCCTTAGCCTGGAAAGCTGTATTGGAGAGTTAAGTAAAGGAGGAGGAGAAGGTATGGACATTGCCATCTCCTTCCTCACCTTTTTGGCCTCAGGACCTCATTTAGAGGTGTCTTTCTTTCTTTTCTTATGCTTCAGGGCCTCCGAGGATGACTTGGAAGCTTTTGCCTTTTTGGATAGTTTGAGTGCGGTCGCTGCCGTGAGAGAGCAGCCTGGCGCTGAAAGCTCCGCTTGACCCATGGTTGGGGCTGAAGTCTTTTGGAGCGAGGCGGAGGCCTCCATCATAGTCGGGATCCTCTTTGGGTCGACGGCTTGCATGGACTTTTTCCAAAGGATTGCCTTAAGGCAATCGGAAAAACTCATGCAATGAGCACAAGACTTGACGATGAGCAACTCTCCGAGGCAGATTAAACAGAGGGAACGTCCATCTGCAGGGGTCAATTTGCTACCGCAACACAAACACTTTCTAAATGGCTCTTTCAGTGCCATGCGCTCCAAAACGAAAGAGGCATGAGGAACCAAAAAGAGAGAAGAAAGTAACTTTTTTATATATTGTAGAGACAAAGACAAGAAGAAGGAGGAGGAGGAGGAAGAAAAAAACAGCATTTTGCAAGAAAGAACTCTTACGTTCGGAGAGAAGCTTCCTACGATGCGTCCAGCGAGGTGGTCAAAAGAGAACTGAGGATTTGGGCGGGAGCCCCTCCTAGACATATGCAGTAGGACAATGGGGAAGGATTCCTGCCCCAAACAGCGTGGATTAGCTTTAGAAGTTTCCAGAGTCATGGTTCCATGCAGGCATAGAGCCCATAATGTTTAATGCACAGAGACCACAAAGAAGAATTATGACTTACTGAGGCTCAATTTTTTACATATACATTGAACTTATTATTTTTCAGTATTCTATTATGCAGAGCTTGCCATTGTATGTAGAACAAATACTGTACCTTCTACGTATTCCATGGCCATGCATAAATGACGTCTAGTTTCGAAGGAACAATACATGCTGACTACAAATGGGTTTTCTGCAAATGTCAGGATATCACGCTCAACAAAAGCCTGCTGAATCTGATTTCGAAGAATGAGATTTTGTTTGTTAATCTTCTTCATGGCAAACCTCTGTCTGGTTTCTTTATGCCGCACCAAATAAACAGCACTTTAAAAAGAGAGAGAGAGAAGTGTCAGAATAAGATTTAATATACATTGCTAAATAGATATGCTATGATGGTAGAACATTTAGCAGTGATTCCAGAATTCAGTTTTGTGACCCAACTTGCTACCTCCACTAACTAATTAACCACTGAGAAATCCAATTGCCGCGGGGAAAGTTTTAAGATTTTTTTTTGGAGTACTTATGACAGCTTTTTATGGGAGTGGGGGAAACCAATATGACACAATATTATAATTTAACTCTTAAATGCTTATTCTGCAAGTATGCATCATATGTATGATTCATAATCCACCTCTGACTTCTCAGGATAATATCATTTATGAAACCCAAGAGAGAGAATGTAAGCTTCATGATGAGACAGCGTCTCTTTGCCAATTGTGAAAGTAGTATACTTACTGTCAGTGATGTGACCAATGAACCGAGTTTATCATAACTGGGGCAGATGAGCAGTGGCTGAGTCAACCTAGACTTACATTACTATCCTATGATTAATTCCATCAGGGAAACACTTAACAGGTTTATTATAGTCTTCATAAAATATGAAAGTGGTAACTGGGAAGGGCTAGTATCGTTGCATTTGGGATTTAGTGAAAGGGGTTACAGAAGATATGATTCCTTTGTAAGTACATTGATATGTACAACTTTAAATACTCCTTGAGGAAATCTCCCTAGTTCCTATTCACATAGCCAATGATGGTTCTTTAATTATCTTTGTAAGGTCATTTCTTGAGATCCACTTTTCTTTCATTTCTCTCAATCTGACAGCACTGTTCCCATTTCAGGGTAGGCAGCTAAAACAAATTGCACCACACTGAAATCAGGATGACATTGCACATTAGGCAAAATACAAATCACATCCCACCCTCTGTACTTCCTGCACGTTTATACTTTACACATGCCCTTCCTGAGGTGAAGCCATGTGACTTAGCATAGTAAATTATTTGAAGTGGCATCTGTTCCTCCATCTCGTCACAATCCACTCATTACATTTATTTGTTTCAGTGATTTATACAAGTCCTTCCAAGGCAACTTCCAAGTAACATAAATGAAAATGCATCAATAAAAGTGCAATAAATATATTAACACATATATGGATCCTTCCCTCAGGGCAGTTGGTGGTAGACGGCCAAGTGAACGAAGGGGACATCCCAGCTGTAGCAGGCACATTTGCCTGCTTCCCTCTCTCTCCTGGAATCCTTCCCACAGGATAGTTGATCAAACGTTATACAAACTCAGGTATACAAATTTTATACACACATTAAATTACACTCCAAGTGGCTTGCAACATAATCTTCTTCCTCCAGGGTTTAATTCTTTATCCCTTTGGTTTCTTTGGATTGTCCATTTCCTTCTTTGGATTTGTTCTGTTTGATTTGTTCAACCTGTGCATTCATCTTCCTTTTCCTTTGATTTAAGTATTTTGAGCCATTTGTTATATTTACGGGGAAGTAGCCCCTATCAAGCGCTATGGACTTATGAAAAGCTGATATTGAAGGCCAAATATATACAATGAACAATTAACTGTTGAAGTTTCAATTAATTGATTGTAGGGTCTAGGTGATAAGTAAGATTAATTGTGTGAAATAATTAACAGGCTATATATCAAACTGTTCACGGGCTGCTTAAACAACCTAATGGAAGTTTAACATAAAATGCCATATAGACTATACCACGTACTTCATTAGGAGTATCACTACCATTAATGTAGAGTGAGAGAAACAGCACAGCAGATGGCACTGTGGAACAAATATAGTAGTAATAGTTGCTGTTGTCGTAAAACTAAAGGCTACTGGAACAAATAAAGCACAATAAACGAAAAAGCCCATTGCTATTACACAGATCACAGTGGGTGTTCTAATCCCATGGCAACCATCAATAGAAAACCAGTGCAAATGATGTTTCTTACTGGGAAATATTCTACAGTAAGAAACTATAGAGATCTCTCTCCTTGCATTCAGACAATGAATCATTCTGCCTCAATTGGCCTGTGGTGAACTTGAAAGATAGGCACCTGGACAAGCAAGTCTCTTTTAAATGTCTTTTCTCAGCTCACTGTCTGTATGGAAAGTTAATAAAGCAAACTGCCTATAAGCAACTCAGATTTTATTTGCTAAGGAATGTTTTGAAAAAAACCAGGCATAAACTCCAGGATTGAATCAATGGACACACAGCACAGTACATCCACACAAAGCTCAGGATTTATCTCAGCTTTATCTGTGTTGTACATGTGCTTCTCTCCATCATGCATGCATCTATTTTTTGGATCCTACTCAAAATGACTTTGAAAATACTAATACACAAACATAGGACAAGTCAGATTTCCCCAACCTGGTGCCCTCTGAATGTTTTGGACTACAACTCCCAGAACCCCTGACCATTGACCATGCTGGCTGGGCCTGATGGAAGTTAAAATCCAAAACTCCTGGACGACTCCAAAATGGGAAAGACTGGAATAAATATTGGGCAACAGAAAGACATGCTGTTGAAGAGACTGTTTATCAGCCAAATATGTTCAAATAAACTCTTAACAAATATAAACAAAAAAACAAAATGATATTGTCTCACTGTACTAGTTTAACAGCAGAAAACACACACTGTTCCTACATATAAAAATTATTTCCATGTGTCCATGCTTTTGATTTTCCATTCAGTTTACTGGCCAAAATAATTAAAGGACTCCAGATTTAGGGTATTTTATTGTATGTTCTTTCTTTTGATCAAGTGCTCTTCACTTGCACAGTAATATATATGTGTGCAATAAATTTATCTTAGATTCCTTTAAATTCATTGCTTACCTTAAGGCCTGGGTTTCAGTTGAGGGGGTGTTTTCCCAATATTCATATTAAATATTTTGTGCCTGGGAAAACACTAGTACACCTAGGGAATTGTTGGGATTGTTGTGTAGAATATTTCTTCATGTGCTATAGTGCAGATTTTGATGACAAAATTAATAAAGCAATACTCTCCTCTCATATGTTCACACCATTTTGTGAACACATACACACAGCTTTTGGGTTCAACCTGGAAATATTAATCCCTATATGTATCACTACAAATAGTATGGAATCTTTATGAATGTCTTTACTTTTCTAGGAATCATGAGACACATTGAAGCAGTGCTTCTCTAACTGAGTAAAACACCCAAAGGGGAAAGCAGGTCACTGGGATTTCATATAGGTCACTATTTTCAAATAGCTCACAGCTAGTCCTCAAAAGACTGAAACAACTATCACCAGCCCACCCATGTCTAAACATCATGCCAGCTAACAATAGCAGTTGGTTTATTATTTTATAAATGTATCTGCCACACACATTTATTTCATAGCTAGTCACTACTGACATCCTGAGAAGTGATTCCAAATTACAATTATGTAATAACCCCCAAAGAAACTAGAAATGGCTATTGAGCTAGTTCACAAAACCATACTGATGAGGGATTAGGCAGACACAACAATTGTGAATGAAACTTCTGTTCAAGGTTAACATACTGTTGAGAGAGAAAACATGTTGCATTTACAGTAAGAAACAATTTATGAGCAAGAAACAAAGATCTGGCTTGAAGAGAAAGTCTAAGACAGCTTGCGAAGCCATTAATGACTTGGCCTGCATCCTACATGTTTACTGATTCACAGCTTGTTTAACTTCTTGTATATTCCCAAACATTCATTCCAACAGCCTGGTGTACCTCATCTACTATAAAGTCATTTAACTGCACTACAAATGAATTTACTCCCCCAATTATAAACTGGGAGTTCAAAAAAATAATAATCTAAACTTAAAAAGGGTTCACGTTTAAACTCATCATGTTTACTGCATCTGACAAATTTCTGCCAAAGGATGCCAAGATCAACAATTATATTTTAAAACAGAGCATTTCAACTCACTAATGAAGACAACAAAATCCGTAGTAGAACCAAACAAATGAATTGGACAACTATAAAATCCATACACATAAGCCCAATATTTGGCTCAATCAGAACACCTCCATTTGGAAGAAAAATGCATATTACAATATCACAATAAAAACATTAATGAACTACATCACAAAAATATACCCAATGACAATCCTGAAAATAAATTAATGAACCACAAGCAATACCTCACTTATTTATGCTATCTTAGAAAATTAATGAGCTGGAAAACACCAAAAGGAAAAACGTCTCATAACAACATTAGCTTTATTTTCAGTTTATACTAGTAATAAACAGCATTAAGTGCCCTTGAAGCATTTTACTGCTGTACTTCCACAAAAGGAGTAATATAATTATTATTTAATGGTACTAAAATTCTTAGGACCTCAGGTATTATTAATGTGCTTTCTTTTCAACTTAGAGCTACTGAGACAACATCTTTGACTGAGTGTTGTTGGTGACCAAAGTTCTGACTTTCTGAACTTGGTCCTAATAACTATATGATTGAAACAAACACTGAAAAACAATGAACGTGTTTAGTGTTAATACTAAACAATGAAAAATGCTATGAGCACAATCCTGCCAAAGTTAAGCACTTTAAAATCCAATTGGTTTCATCATAAGCATTAAGCATGCACTCAAATCTATGCCACTGAAAGCAACAAGATTTTAAAAAACAACTTTGGCTGGATTGTGTACCTTAAATATGTACAAAAATGTCAAGCAATGCATATTATGTGAAGCAACATATGAGAATACGGTATATAATAATTAGATCACTTTACTTAAAATTGCTCATTCCGTTACAAATATGAAACAATCCTCTATGTTACATTTTTCTGGATGAACATATTGGTAAAATATAACATTGCACAAGTGGCCCTCCGATCATGAGACAGGACTTGTTAATCCTCTAGGAAGGTAGTAAGCAGCCATATACTAATTCAAACCCATTGGAATCTAGCTCAGTATTGTCGACATTGACTGACAGTACATCTCCAGGGTTTCAGGCAGGAATTGTTCCAGTCCCACCTGGAAATGCCATGGATTGAATCTGGACCCTTCTGCATGCAAAGCAGGTGCTCTACCACTGAGCCACAGCACCTCATCCCTCCACCCTGCAGCTCCTTGTCCTCCATACTGCTCCTGAGGGTCCCCCAGCTTGCCGGAGCAGATTTGGATGGCGCTCAAGAGGCTGCAGGAGGAACTATCCCCTTGTGACAGAAGTTGTTCCATCGCAGGAGGGGTTAATTAGATAAAACTCACTGACTTCCAGAAATCCATATTCATATTTTAAATTATTATTATTATTATTATTATTATTATTATTTACATTTATATACCGCCCTATAGACGAAGCTCTCTGGGCGGTTTACAAAAATTAAAAGATTGAATATTAATAGTCAATATACAAAATTTAATTTAATATTTTACAATATATCTAATAATAAAGGTGCCATTTGCTGTTATACAGTACACTACATAGAAATGTATATGTATTTTTAAACTTCAAATTTCACTTCAAACTCCACTTTGTTAATTCTATGACAACTGAAGTATAAAGCAGATTTGACTTGAAAGCTGCAGAAAGTTATCAGGTGCCCCTAGACGACGCCATCTGGGGCAGCAACATACATCTAGTAGCTCTGCCCTCCACAGTGCATTTGCTACTACCACCAGCATGCTTCTGTTTAGTCCTTGAGAGGAAGGGGGAGACATATTTATTCTCAAATAATGGCTGGGTTCACAGAACATGACAACTAATACTCAAGGTTGAGTATGGGTTGTCGCCATGAGTTCTCATGTTGTGTGAACCCAGCTGTGCTAATAAATCATGGTTTATTAACCATGAACAATCCACAAAAAGAACCCTTTGTTGTTGGGTTGTTAATTTTGTTTTGTTCGTGGTTAATAAACCACTTTTTGATAGCATGGCTGGGTTCGTATAACACACCAAGCCACAGTTCAACAACAACCCTCACTTAACCCATATAGGTTCTTGTGCTGTGTGAACCCAGCCATTGTGTTCCTCTTTCTGGGTAGTTAAAGCACTGTAAACACCAATTTTCTTGTTTATTTTTCCTTTGATTTCTCTATATCTATGAAAAAGAGAATGGCAACCACATAAAAGTAATTCTTTGTAAGCCCCTTGGAAATTTGTTTGAAGGATGAGGTAAAATAATTGTCATAAATAATAAATACAGGCCAAGCATCCTGCATTTCTTTCAGATTCAAAACACTGCACCCTTATCCTATCAGAAAATTATAGTAAGCAGCAGAAAATCATGCAAAAACCATGGCTTATTTATTCATGGAGTACTCACCCATATGCTCCATTACTAATCAGTTTAATTGTTTCAAAATCACTTTCACGAGGCTTCCTTCGAAGTTTAAGGGATGCATTAGAACTCTTTAGAATAGATAACAGGAAAAAGTCAGTTATACTAGGTACAAAATATTGTAATATACAGCAGTATATGCAGGCCAGAATATAAAGAGGTATTGGTAGAGCTCTAGCCAATCCATCAGAGCTATCAGAATTCACTGCCTTAATGGACTTTCAGACATATTGTCATTCATCAAATACTGTCCATTTTGCACCATCACAAATGTTAGTAGCAGTGTGTGCTGTTTAGCAATATAAGATTATTATTTTTTACTTTCAAAACAAATATAAATCAAAATTATTTTCTAATATTTACTCAAGGAACATCAAAGGAGGAAGCAAATACCAGTATATTTGTAGAACATTTTGTAGAAAGATTCTTCCTCTGGTATCACCATCCTGCCCACTCATAATAGTTGGTTTGTACTTAAAACAAAAATAAAAGCCCAAACCAAAAAATTCAGGCTTTGAGCTGCATAATTAATATTTGTTAAGCAAAAGCTCTTCTGCCACTTCCTTTTTTTCAGACAGATACTTAATTTTAAAATGTCAAAATATATTTACTGATATATTTCAACTGTATTTCATTTTCTTATTTATTTTAATCATTTACATACGGCTTTTTAAAAATATTTTCCCCAATGCCGTTAATAAATCAAGAGTAACAAAAATAAGATAATAATTAAAAATCAATCCCATATAAAAACATAATAAAACATATCAGAATAAAAAAAACAAAATCTAATGTTTGTGCCTTTGAATTATTCCAAATAGCACATTTCTTGTCTTACAAATGATAAACAACATTAGAGTTTTATCATTGGTGTCATGCTAAGTAAACATTTGGTTGTGGCACAGAAGCCTCTGACACTGATTGGCAGAGCCGATATGATGGCAAGGAATATTCAGCTATTTCAGGAACAAAAGAGTTTGCAGTCCAGCTTCTTTGATGGATGATAAGATTGTCTGGCTTGGATTAAAACCTCACAGATGATGGCTCAGGGCTGGACAGAGGTCCTGGAACATAGGGAAGCTAAGGGACAGGGAACCTAGAGGAGACTAGTCACTGAAATGGCTCTGAAGGAACTTCAGCACTAAAGGAGGCCCTGTATGCTACAGAGGGAGTCAGAATGCTAAGGGATTAATCAAGAAACAAGATGGTTAAAGGAAATGAAAAATATAGACAGTAGTCTGAAAAGCAGGAAGCCAAGGAAGGAAGTGTAAAAAAAAGAAAAAAGGGTAAAGAGACAGGAGCTAAGGGAGCAAAGGGTTGCTAAATATAAACAGACAGTAACTTTGCTGCTTGTGGCTTCTACTGTTGCTTTAAGAGTGTTCTGGCAACCATAAATGGCCAATAAGAGCCAGCAAGCAGTGTGTGGGACGGTTCACATGATCACCATGGGTTAAGTAAGCCATGGAATTGTTTAAGCTGTGGCATGTGTTGGGCACCATATGCCTAATCAGCTGCCCAGTCGTGGCTTGTCATGTCATCCAAGCTCAGACAGCATGGTTTGGTAGAGGGAGAGACAATCTTCAAATAACCCATTGCTTATTTTGATTGTGCAAACCAGGTCAGAGCCATCTGACAAGAGCGGCAAATAAACCAACCACTTCTCTTGCCTCACACTCTTGTTAGCTATTTCCTGCCATCAGTTTGCCTGGTAACAGCTGTGTCAGGGTTCGTCCAGGACAGTGCTTTCCATGATAGTGGTGGGATGTTTTTTGTATGCAGCCAAGCTGTTCTTACCTGCACTTTAACAACCTTGAGGAAGGTGACTATGCTCCCAATTTTAGTTATGTCTGAATCTGGTGAAGTTTCAAGGCTACTTTTAGCCAGCAGTATGCAAAGTTACAAGTAAAGCCCAGAAGGGGGAAGATCAGTTACACTTTCATTGACATAGCACCTGCATGAGCTCAGGGGGTTAGAAAGTGCACATTTGAAGAGGATAATGCTTTGCTCCGTAAAAAAAAGTCCAATGTATGAGCGGAAAGATCATACTCAAGCATGGTAGTGGTGGGTGGTAGGTAATGTTAGTGTAAAAAATCCCAGTGTACTTTCTGTTCTAGCCTCTAACCCTTGCCCTACTGCTTAGTGCACCTTTTCAAGAGACAATAGACACTACTTTGCAGATACCTATCCCAAAACAAACATAGAGCTTGTGGGATGCACAAAAATTTGTTTGCTCCAGCACATAGAATATTTAGACTAGAAAACACTGTATTCATGGCCCGACAGATTTGAAGGCATGGGCATGAGGGAGAATTGAGAGCCTACTTAACTAGACAGAGGCACAGTACTCAGCAGTACCAAAATACAACACCGTAGGTTCTTGATAGCATCCTTCTCCCCCTCTCCCTACACACCTTTCCCCACCTACAGCAGGCTTATGCCTGCTCTCCCACTCCACCCAAAGCTGTAAGAACACCTGCCGTGCTGTTAACTATACCTTACACCTCAAATTTCAAAGTCTGAAAAACAAGTATAGGCATCAACACTGAAGCCATGGTTGCCATCTATTCAAGTCTACAGTGCAACCTCAAGGATTGTGTCTCTGTGGAGGAGCTTTTCCAGCAGAATTTGCTGAAGCCTTAGAGCACCACCACAATGAAGCTGGAGGAGCAGAAGGGGCTGTACTGTGCTTTGAAAGAGACCAGCTTCGTGACCATGTGCGAAGCTTGCATTAGATGCATCGGAGAACATCTGCTGTGGTTTATCAGGTATGCCCCCATAACAGTTAATGGGGTCTCAGTGCACCTTCTCATCCTGGGTAACCAGGCTTTCTTGCTTCAATCTTTGCTTATGGAAGCGTAAAGCACTCCAAGAATGCCCAAAGAAAAAACTTTCAACTATTACCATAGTAGGGCAAGGATACCAGTGGAGAGAATGTTTGGGCGATGGAGTTTTCTGTACATGCTTCTGGATGCTGAGGAAGACCTGCTGTGTTTTTCACAACATCTGTGAATTGGGGGTGACATGCTCCTGGAGAACCCCTACCTTCCTGGACCCAGTGCTGTGAACAATGCCATCCCCATTGATTTCCAGTGCCAGCAGCCCTCCCCACATCCTCTGAATCCCTGCTCAGAAACAGTGTCGCAGCATGAAGCTGACTTCATCTGGAATCAATATTCACATTTTCGCTGTCGTGGACTATTGTAATGTAAGGTGCATGGTTGTTAGGTGCTTCCCACCCCCCCACCCCCAACAAATGAAGCGCTTTCTAGGCCCTAATAAATACCCAGAGCAACCTTTTAGTAAACTGTCTTTTGTAATCCACACTGGGGTTTTTTTTTTGTCTAATATAAATGAGGGGTTTGGAATGGTAAAGTTATTGGACAGACAGGAGGGAGGGCATGGGTTGAAGACAGCAATGAGTGGATTTGGGAGTGGTGACCATTCCAGTGCTAGTTGAAGGATGACAAAAAAAAATTACAGCTTCAATGCCTACCAGGAAGTCCCATTTCTCCACTCTCTGGGGGCGGGGGGGGGGGGGGGGGGGTTGGAACATTGGGAAGTAACACAGTGGTGTTGCTTTGATGTTTTGTACTCTTTTCCAAGATAAGTGAATGAACCAATGCAGAATCATTTATTTGGAACACGCTGCAAAACATAAGCCAACGTGACAAAATACTTACATTAATTGAATCATCAGTTTCTGGAGTTGCTGCAGTCCCACTGTCATAGTTAGCTAACTGAGCAATTTCTACAAAAAAGAAAAGCACACTATTTTCAGAATACACTTTGCGTGTTTATTAAAAAGCTTGGCTAAAAGATGGAAGGAGTGTGTTTTTAAGTGAATTACAAGGGATTTTCCCCTCTGCAGGATCACACTTTCAAATTCAATTACATCTTCATTAAATGATGTCTCAGCCTTTTACACAAATTCCCTCTAAAGTTAAAGCCATTATTAAACATTCTATTTTTAGTTTTTATACTGCTTAGGCGCCTAGTATAACTGGAAAAAATACTCCTATTTTTTATTAAGAGCTAGTATGATGAACTGGTTAGAGTATCTGACTAGGACCAGGGAGACCCAGGTTCAAACCCCACTAAGGAACACAAAGCTGACTGGGTGACCTTTGGCTAATCTCTCTCTCTCTCTCTCTCTCTCTCTCTCTCTCTCTCTCTCTCTCTCTCTGTCTCTCAGCCTAAGCTACCTTACAGTGTCACTGTGAAGATAAAAAGAGAAGGAAGAAGAGCAATGTTCATTATTGTCCATAGTTACTTGAAGGAGGGGTGGGCTTAAAACATATACTATTATTTTATTAGTTATTACTAAGGCAACCACACACACTATGCTTAAAACAGTTTATTTTTGTTCAATAACCCACAGGATTGGAGCATAGCAGTATAAAGCATGTATTTTAAATGTATGACAATTATATTCATATTTCAACCGTTTATACTTGCAATTGGCATTACAGATTTCCTGTAGGAGGGATATTTTAATCACTGGAATGAATGTAAGAACACCGTTTTTCAGAGAAAATAAAGGACTTAAAAGTTACCTTTATATACATTCTTTGTATAGACATTTACACAGAGGACATCATCTCATTACAGCAAACATAAATTCATAAACCCAAGATATAGTTCATTACAAATTTAGAATAAGCCATTAATATAATCTAGGTTAAGCATACATGTAGAGTTTTCTCTTTAAGTCAAAACCAGTATGTTTTCATTTACATTAAAGCCAGCTGCAGTAACAAGGCAAAATTTTGGAATAGCTTTACAAGCAATTTATAAACGTGGGGTTTTATAATAGAACTGCTGAGAGATATCGTTTTGTCTTGTTTTTGTCTTGGAAAGAACAAAGCCATTATAATCTATTTTGACAGCCTTCTCAATTCAAAATTATATTCATAAATAGAAAATTAAAATGGTCCAGTTTTGAACATTTTTTTTTATTTTGCAAAATAGCCATTATCTGGGAAATGCACATTATTTGTAAACAGTAGGTAGTAATGGAATGAAACCAAGAGTCAGCTTTTGAAGCAGGAAGCTAAGGAACCATTTGTAATGCCTGAAGACATTTTTTAAAACTCATCTAAATACCATTAAACATCTGCTTTTTTATTTCATTGATTTAAACCATTTCTAAAGACCCATGATTCAGAAAGGTAAAGATGATAATTTAAAAGCCATGGGGGAACATTTCTCCCCAGGGAACATCTCTGAAATACAATGACCAAGCTACAATAAATGATGAATCTGCTGTGCTATTGCTTCAAGTACAGTATAGGTTTATCTGGCATTATCTCCAAGTACTGCATGCATCATTTCATTTGAAGAAAAGATAGTATAGCAAATAAGAGTAAATGTAAAAGGCTACAATCCTAAACACAATTACTGAAAAACAAATTCCATGAGGTGTAAAGGGGCACATTTATTTACAACTGAAAAAATATTCTTGTTTTAAACTTGGTTTTATAAACATAATCAACTGGGGCATGCATGACCACTACAACATATCCATAATTCATAGGGGATAAAGCAGTATGCGTTCTAAAACTTACTGTATTACAGAAATTCCACTGTGCCAGTGTACAAGTCCAATAATAATATTAAAATAATGTTTTGGTAAGATGATACGGACAAACACATTCAGTTGCAGCTACATTTATATAGATCTGAGTTGATATTAACAATGGGCAGAGGATGTGCGGAAGCTCTCCTGTGTCATAAACAAGTTTTCTTTATCTGAACGTACCTACATTCAAATGTATCTAAAAGACATGTTCAAGACTGAGACGCTGTTAGTGGGTGGTTCCGCTGACCGGATGGAGGGTCTTCAACCTGTTCTGGATGGGGTTGCACTCCCCTTGAAGGAGCGGGTTCGTAGCTTGGGGGTTCTCCTAGAACCATCTTTGTCACTTGAGGCACAGGTGGCCTCAGTGGCACGGAGTGCCTTCTACCAACTTCGGTTGGTGGCCCAGCTATGTCCCTATCTGGACTGGGATAACCTGGCTTCAGTTGTCCATGCTCTGGTAACCTCCAAGTTAGATTACTGCAATGCACTCTACGTGGGGCTGCCTTTGAAGGTGGTTCGGAAGCTGCAGCTTGTGCAAAATGCAGTGGCCAGATTGATAACCGGAACCAGTAGGTTCAAACATATAAGACCTACTCTGGCCCTCTTGCATTGGCTGCCTGTATGTTTCCGAGCCCGATTCAAGGTGCTGGTTTTAACCTATAAAGCCTTACACGGCTTGGAACCACAATACCTGATTGAACGCCTTTCCCGACATGAACCTACCCGAACACTACGTTCAACATCTAAGACCCTCCTCCAAGTGCCTCCTCTGATGGAAGCTCGGAGGTCAGCAACAAGAAAGAGGGCCTTCTCTGTGGTGGCCCCCCAATTGTGGAACGATCTCCCCGACGAGGCCTGTCTGGTGCCAACATTGTTATATTTTCGGCGCCAGGTCAAGACTTTCCTCTTCTCTCAGGCATTTGGCAATATCTGAGGAGCCTGGGTTTGTTTTGTTTTGTTTTTGTAGTTTTTTGAAGTGTTGAAGTGGTTTTTAAATGTACAGATTGTGTGTATGTTGTATGTTTTTGCTGTTTTAATTTTTGTATATTGTTTTTAATTGTTTTTAATCCTATGTAAACCGCCCAGAGAGCTTCGGCTATGGGGCGGTATACAAATGTAATAAATAAATAAATAAAATAAATAAGATATTACTGCTGGTTTTTAAGGCCCTAAACAGCGCAGGACCAAGTTATCTGAGCTACCATCTGCTCCTGTCTAGACCATCCCAGTGTCTACATTCTGAGGTTAAGGTCCCTACTGATGTTTGTTTGGTTGTGGTGTGGAGGAGGGCTTTCTCCATTGGGGCTCACACCATGATCTCTCCATTGAAATCAGATGAGCCCCTAGTGCAAAGTGTTTCTATCAACAAGTTAGATGCTAGTGCCCCTGGTTACTTTTAAGAGATACTGCACTGTTTATTGATTGGGTTTATGGTATTTTATCATGATTTTATCTTGTCAGCTGCTGTGGGATTAATTTATTTTTAAAGAAAAGAGGTATAGAAATATTTGGAAATAAATAAATATTTGCACAGTGCTAAGTTTAATAAACAATAGATCATGGGACTGCATGTTTTATCAAATCGGTTAGAAAATGTGCAGCAAAAAGCAGCGGTGCATGATGCAAAGTGCTGATACTTATTATAAATAGAGTACAATCTATGCATCTTTACTTAGAAATAAGTTGAATTTTGTTCAATTATGCTTACTTCTAAGTAAGTGGGCATATCTCATTACTTCAGTTTAATGAATCTGAGCTACTCAAGATCTTGCAATAAATTAACATTCTGAACAATCTTTTAAGAGTTTGCCTGTAAGACATTGTGGGATAAAACCAAGCTGTGTTCATCTTTTCAAAGGATTTAGAAACATAAGAAATTTCTTCAACAGCAAACCGGCCTTTTGGGGCTTACAAGTAGATCACGAAGGTAATGAACGATCTTAACCTGTTAGTGCTAAGATCTGTTATTTAGGTGTATGCTGCGTTCAAACATGGAGGTTTAGCTGTCATGGTTAGTAGCTGCTTATAGTAACAAATGGATATTTATTATTACCTCTGAAGTAGCATTTAGTTGTCATAGTTAGTAGCTGTTAATAGAACATGGTTTAACTTTATAGGAATGAGGTCAGGGTAGCATACTCTCTTCTTCCTCTGAATGTGTGAGGGAGCAAATTGTAGTTTGATATCCTGGTTTGTTAATAATACTTGGAATAAGCCACAGCTTCCCAGGTTTGAATATCACCAGGAAACTAGTTAGTTTTAAAGTAAAAGTAGAAGCTTTCATGTGTGTAGAGGAGAGTTTGTGAGCCCAAAACCCATGGAGGCTTGTCTGAACAGAGCCATTCTGTTTACAAATATTACCAATTCAGTTTTAAGAGACTGTGGCCTGGTTCACACATAATGCTAAGCCGGGATTTGTTTAGTCTAATTGTGGTTTGTCTGAATGTCTACATCCACATCAGGCAACACACCGTGTTTTATTTTTTGGTAATTACCCCCAGTTTGAAGCCATGGGCTGAAACTGTTTTATGAATCTTGCTTGCTTTATCCTTGATTTGTTGTTATGTCCGTGTGAAGGACTACTGAAGCAAGGGGCCTTAGAGGCCTGGGATTTTCAGTTGGGAGGAGGTATCTCCAGTTAAGATTTGTTCCCTAGTTAACTTTCATTTCTCCAGTTAAGTTTCATTTCTTCAATGTTGGAATAGTACTTTCTGTTTTGGGGAAAAGGGGATAAAAGAATGAGCAGAGCCAAGAGAGAGCCAGAGAAAAGTTAGGCCAAAAGGAAGGAGCAGAAAGATGCATCTTGAAGAAGTCCAGGTGCAACATAGGGTAAAAGAACTTGCATTTTTGCAACTTGTTTTTAATGCCTTTTGTATCACTCAGCTCTACTGACTAAATACCTTTAGTTGTAAGTTGCGTGTTTTACTTTACTAGTAAACTGTTGTGTTAAACCTCAAGTATCTGGTGTGCCAATCACCCCATGTCTACACCCTAAACCCCACGTTACTGGGAAGGTAAAAATAAGGAAGGTGGGACTCTTAAGGAGGCAGAGATCCTTAAGGAGTTGCTTAGGGGGTTCAGGACATAGAAGGAACCCTGGCAGTCTGAAACCAAATCCTGGCATATTCCTGTTTTGTTTCTGTACCCTGCCCAAGTCTCTGGCCAATCCACAGAAGTGAAAGGCAAGGGTAGCTAAAAGAAATGAGCTCTTCCTCATACTAAACTGCTCTGATCATTTCCCCCCTCAACTCTCCATACCTCCTCATTTTCCCTGGGAACAGTCTTCATTCCATGCGCAAATCAATTTGATTTTTTTAAAAAAAAAATGAATTTTAATCTACTCTCCTACTACTTTAAACAACTGCTTTGTCCAACAAATTCTTTTAAGCTTTTTGAGTGAACAGCATTAAAATTATTCATATTTTCTGAATATGCGTTGATATGAATTTACATGATCCTTCATTATCTTGACCCATGACCTGACCTCAAGTTTAGTCGTGCCTGCATTTGACAGACTGCTAAACAGGTTTAATGAAAACAGTTAACTTAGTCAGATCTTTTCTTTATCAGCAATGTAGCTTCTGAGACCAACAATGGACTAACTTTATTCTTCACCTTCCTTTTGCTCTTTAACATCTCTTGCTATTCTCTAGTAGTTTGATTTCTAAAAATAATCTAATGAAAGATATAAAACCAGATAAATGAAAAATGGGACAACCAAACACAATAATCTTGATTTAAAAGCTGATTATTAGATGATGACTTTCTCATACCTTCCAAAGGATCCTTATTCAATCCTAGCTGGCTTATAATATATCTAGGGATGTCGGTTTTAATGCCTTGCCCTTCTTTTGCATGTCCTTCTGCAGCTTCCAAAAGATAGTAAAATTCCTCAGGATCAAACTCCTAAAAAAAGACAAGGAAAAAAAACTATTACAGTCACGTTTTGTTTTAGTTTGCTTTTTTTCTATGCAAAAAGACACTGTTTCCTTCACTTGTTATGTGTCCTTACGATGATTTCCTTATGAAAACAATTCTGATATATAGCAGTCTCACATGGTAGAATCATCAGCACTATCACAACCATTTTGTTTGTCATTGCAATTTAATTTTCATTTGTTCTGCAGTGGGGGAGCAGCGAGGAGAAATGGGAATCTTATAGAAAAAACAGAAAAGAAATAAGGACACTGCTTTTTTTTAACAACTCCCAAAGGCTAATCTTAGGGCAGGGAGCCAAGCATGGCAATATACAACTTGATTACTGGGGGTGTGGGGGAACTGGGTAGAAGAACGTCAGAAATCAGACAATAACCCTTGATACCTTTTGCCCTTGGCCACTGGCATGGGGATGCAGCTCTTAATGTATTCCAAACCCACCCTCACGAGGCCACTTAAAGAAACTCTGCAAGGTTTATGGGGTGTCTGCACCTGCTTCTCCCTACACTCAGTTCCTGACCACTGAAGTGCTAGTTGTGTTGGAATGTACATAATTGAAGAACATAAACAAGAGATAAATAGGAGAACCATTATGAAAAGAGAAATGAAAAAACAAGTTAATTCAGGTCAGTTAAGAGGTCTCACAAAAATCATTTTTCTTGCCTTATAGCAGCTGACCAACATCTATGGTGAAATACCAGTCACAAAACCAAAAACTGGAGCCATTCACCCATCAGTATCAGATCTGAGGCTGCCTCTACAAGAGAGGTTTAAAGCTCTTTCAAGGCGCTTAAAAAAGTTTACCTCTACAAGAACAGAGCGCAAATCGGGTGTAGAGGCGTGTTATCTCTCAGATTATGCGCATTATTGAATGCGCGTTAAATCGCAAGTTTTATTTTGCTCCGGCCGTTAAAGCGCATTTTGACTATGTGAATAAGCGCTTATGCGCATTAACTACTTGTAAAGCGCATTTTCGTCATCCGTTAATGCGCTTCGCCGCCTCTCATGCAGAGGTATTAGGTGTAAATGCGCTTCAGCGATTATGCGTATAATCGCCTAACCGGGCGCAAAAGCGAATCCTTGTAGAGGGGACCCAAGTTTCTGAGGAACCTTGGACAAGACACCCTCAAGAGGGCCCCTCCTTCAATGAGTCTACCTTCTCACTGCCATTGTCACTCCTCTTCTTTCCCATTATTGATACCACTAGCTTGATTGCCAGGCAGAGAGCCAATGAGCAAACAGTGAGTATCATCTACTGCTCCTCCTTCTCACCACCACTCTTGTCTGGGCCAGAGCAAGTGCAATGGTGAAGAGGAGAAATAACTCCAGGGGTCTTGTTAGTGGGCCCCTGCTGGGGTGTGAGCCCTTAGCAGGTGCCCAACCATGTCTACCCCCAATGCTCTCCATACGTAGCCCTAGGGCAAACTAGACTGGAGCAGTCTCTCTTCAACAGAGATGTAGCACCTCTCTCAGCTCAAGGACTGAATTCAGTTTAGGAGAAGCTCTTGGGGCCACATTCCAGTGCAGAACATTGCAGGGGCAAAGGCAAAGGGGCTGGGCAAAATACCAGCATATTTTACCTTAAAGCTCTTAGCATCAGTAACTAAGCCTTAGGAGAAGCATTTCAACCTTTTAGAATGGACAGAGGGGGGGAGCAAAATCTGGGAAACTACCAAATAATTGGCAGTCGGGGAAAGGCAACAGAACCAAAGGAAGGGGCATAATAATCTGAGAAATACCACAGGCTCAAACTGGGACCCCAGGTGGGCCAGATTGGCCCCAGGACCTGAGGTTTTGCACCCCTGCCCTACAATCAAAGATATCCTGCCAAGGATAATCATGTCTCATTCTCACAGCCAAAATGGCTACTTTATTCTATCCTTCCTTTTTTGGGTTCTCTCCTTGTCTTACCTCAGCTTTGTGTGCAGAAGGATTTCCAAAGATTAAAGACACTATTATAACAAAATGTTTCAATATTCACACAAGCATATAAATCAGAAATTTTTATTACACACAGAAACCACACACATTTTGAAGAAAATAATTAAGCGGTAGAACTAAAATAGAATACACAAATGATACCAATGAAGTTAATCGCTAACTCTAATAAATTTGATCAAGGGAACAATGGTTAGATAGCTTGCCTATTATTTCATCATTTGGACATTGAATACCATAATTCACCGAATGTAAGATGCCATCGATTGTAAGACACACCTTAATTTCAGGGCCACCAACAGGGAAAAAGCGTTGCGTCGATTCTAAAACGCACCAATTTCAGCACCCCTTCCCCCCTCTCCACTCACCTCCATCGCCTGTCCTCACTGCCGCTGCTGCTCTGCACCACTGCCAGCGCTCACCTCGGTCTGGCAAGGTGTCATTCCCAGTAACGAGGCGAGTAGTGTTGCCAGCGGTGCGGAGCAGCGGCAGCGGCAGTGAGGATAGGTGATGGCGATGGAGGGGATAGGGGAGGGTTAGGGCCCCGCAAGTCCCCCCTCCCCCTCCCCTTGATCGCTGCTGCTTCAGCCTGGGAATCGTGGCCTCCTTCCCAGTACTGAAGCCTTCCCAGACCGAGGCAGCAGCGATCACGGTAAGTGGGGAGGGGGGACTTCTGACCAGCCTTGTGGGGTCCCTCGGGACCCACTAGGGTGAGTTGCAGGGGGAGCATGCAGAGCCCTAGTGCCTTTTGCAAAACGCGGGAGAAATCCAGCGATTGCAAGACGTTGTTGATTCTAAGACGCACCCCATTTTTACAGATGTAAACATGGGAGAAAAAGTGTGTCTTAGAATCGATGATATACGGTAAGTAAGTAGATGCTATACATTAAAAGCCTCAAGAAATGTGGGCAACTCTTAACTACAGGAGCTCTTGTAAATCGCTTTTCTTTTGTCATTTGATAAATGGTGGTAGAAGGAAAAGAGGGTTAGCTGAACTGTTCTTCCCTCCCCAGCAGTAGAGTCAGCAGCTTTTGTAGAATCAAGTCCAATGTTTTTATTCTGTTTTTATTCTATTTTATTTTGTCCACCTCTCCGAAATTCTGAATGGGGAGCGGTATATAAATATTGTAAATAAACAAATAAATGTGCAATTTATGCCAACAGGATGCAATACAATTAAAACAAAAGGTCACTAGAGTAAAGCTGCAGCAATTTAGTGCTTTTAAATCTGGGACTTGGCAAATCCTCTTTTTTATGTAGAATATAAGTTTGCTTTTCCATGGAATTTCGTAAGATATTTTTTAAGAACACTGTTAAACAATGGGAAAAGCCTGACACAATGTTAAATGAGGGTGGAGGGAAATGGAAGAAGGGTAAGAATGAGAGAGATGTCAGAAACAGAGTGTGTGTCCCAACACCTAAGACTTGTTTTCACATTAAAGCAGTACAGATTCTAAATGGGGTGATCCTGCAGAACAAAGGCCATTCTAGACATGTATAAAGTTTTATATCTCTCTGTTAACTGAAAATTGTTGAGGAGATTCTTATTAAGGTAGCTTAAGTCACCGATTGTGCTGAAATGGCTTTTAAAACCCTAACCCCTGAGAACCTCCTCAATGCATTTAAAGTAGTATTATATTACTTTATATACAGTGATATAAAATTGATTTGTAGGAGGGACATTCTCTCCCACAGGCATCCACACAATCGTTTTGTCACAGCAATGATCTATTTAAGCTGATTTATTGTTTCATAGTTTCATCAAAGCCACCTCTTCCTATCTCTCAAGACAGAAGACAACCCTAAAATGGAAGTGAATATACACACATCTCCATAAAGGGATACCTGTGACAGCTGCTGGGGGTGATGTGTGTTGGATAATTGCTATCTGAAAATTTCCCAGACCAACTGCTGATGCAAATGTTCTTTGCTCCTCAGAGAATTGTTCAATTAAAAACATTTTTCTGTAAGAAACGCTGATAGGCAAGTACAAATAAAGTATTGCAAATTCATTAAAAAAATTAGAGGGGGCTGCCCGATTTTTACCTTATGTCCTATACTATGTGATTGAAACCTGACAAATTTCAGCTGTATATTCAAAGTGAAGTGATATGCTACCATGTGTTTTATTGGTTCACTGTCACACTTGCCTAAAATGGAGTAATAAATTTGCTCCCTGAATGTTTGTTTCACTAAATTACTTGAAAAGATAATTTTCATCTTAGTTTAAGGGCCTTAGAACAAACACATATTCTAATAAATGAAAACAAAACTTATTGGGATTGACTATAGGGTGTCTTCATTTGTTAGACCTGTAGTTATGTTGTGGATTTTGAAAATGGGGGTTCAGACACCAGATATTTCGAGTTTGCCTCCTGAATTAATTTAGGATCAAATCAGGATTTCCTTCCAAAGTCCAGAATGATCCTAATTTGACTCTCCCCAACTAAAAGTCCTGTTCGTTGCCCCTGTTCTCCAAATTTACCCAAAACAAAGGGGCTTCTGGGAAAATTTGAAGGAAGTGTAGGCCTGTACGCAGATGCACCAGAAAACATGGGAAATGTAGCAGCTCTCCACTGCTACATATGCTTACATCAGCATCTGGACCTCAATCAAACATCCTAACAGTTCTTCAAAACCTCCCTAATGCTCTGCAGCAATGGTTGTGGTAGGGAGGCCTATAGGCCCCATCACATTCCCAATAACATTAAAAGGAATACAGCAGAGTCTAGAAAGGGCCCAATTTTAAATAAGATTGGTTTTGAACATTCAGCAGACATCTATTTAAATAAATCAACTGGACTTAAATTGGCCCATTCCTAATTAGAACAGGGAATAATTCATCTATCATTGTCCATGAATAGAGAAAGTGATCTGCCACGCAGAGATTAGTAAATCACTAGGTTGGCAGCAATCTTTTTCAATGGAAAGCAACTGATTTCATGGAACCTCTCAGAATATGCCCAAACAGCTATACAATCATTAATCTAAAGCAGGAGTGCACAACCTCAGGCCTGGGCTCCCAATCCAGCCTTCCACAGTTTTCCAGAGGGTCACACCCCCTTCCCCAGCCCATTTGTCCCAACCACCAATCATTGGGTAGTTTCCAAACTTTTGTGCAGCTTCTCCCATTTTAGATGGTTAAAATGCTTCTCCTGAGGCTTAATTACTGGCAGCAAGAACTAAAACATGCTACCATATTTTTATATTTTGGCTCCACCCCCTTTGGCCCTGCCCACCACTGGAATATGGCCCCTCAAGAGCTTCTCCAAAATGGAATTCGGAAAGAAGTTCAACATCTCTGATGTAAAGTGTACGAGTATGGTTTCCTGGCATTTGGGAACTAATTCACAGGTATTATTCTTGTGAAAAACATAAAACTATAACTCTTGAAAAACTGTAAAGATAAAACAAATTGCATATAAACACAACATGGAGCAGCCCAAACAATGTATTTTATTCAACCAATGGGCTTGATCAAACAGAATACATGCATTCAAGCCAGAGACCACACGGTTAAAACCTTTGCATTCTATTTCTCTAACTTTCACATATTTGGTCACAGAGAAAGACAAACAAAAGAAACATTAATACCACTACAGTTTAATGCTTACATTGCACTAATATCTAGGACAGCTAGATAATATTTAACATACTAAAAATCTACTAAAAGCAACAGTGTAAAGCTAACACACAACACTCATTCTTTAGAGTCCTTCCAAATGACTTTCAATAGCAACCTAAATATCCAAACTGCTTAAAATAAGCATAATCTTACCAAGCATTCAAGTAAGCGAGCAGGACGTGCAATGACAATAAGAATCTTTCGGACAAGCTGTTTAATAAATGCCAGTTCTCCACTTTCTGACCTTTCTTGAGCCTGTCAAAAGATATAAAAATAGCCTTGAGGTTAAAATCTGGATTCAGAGAAAACATTAATACAACGGACCAAAGAAAATCAGTGAAGTTAACTGTATATTTTTCCAACATAACCATCTCAACATAACATCTTTGTGCAAGTTAAAGGTTGGAATTGGAGAGATGGCTTAGTGAAATAGACCAACAGCAGAAGGAGCCCTAGAGGTAGGAACTAGGTTGTTGTTTTGTTTTAATTCTGTGTGGGATTTTATTGTAAGTTACTTTGGACTTACTTCACAATAAAGATAAAAAGACTTACAATTACATGGCTAACACATAAATATTCATGGTAATAGCAAGCACCATTAGCTCAGCTAAAGACAAACCATGGTGGTATGAAGAAACCATCACACCCTACCATACTAAATGGGTGATCAACAAACTATATGTTATTTGTTATGTTTGTATCTGCCCTTCCTTCAAGTAGCTCAGGTTGTCTGGTGCACATATGGATTTCATCCAGCAAGAGTTATTGATGGAATGGCATAAATGCTGGTTTCAAGATTCTTAAACCCCCCACAGACCATATTTACAGACCATGTCTAGCATGGATATCCATATATGGAAGCCTGCTTCTTCACATGGATTACCATTGCTGGACTAGGGAAAATATCTTTAGATTTGAGCTATACAATCACATATTTAAAGAGTAAATGTTTTACTTCCATCTTTGTGGAACAAGCAGCAAACAATATGTACATTTGTGGGGGGGGACAGGAGGTCAGTGATCTAAGAGAAATAAATGGAATGAGAAGTTCTATAGATAATCAGAAAAGAAATGGAAATAATAATGTGAAAGAGCTGGAACTGAAAGACCACTTTTCAAAAAGGTTGGGAAAGAATTTGCAAGAGGCTTTGTATTTCATTCCAAATTTCTTTCAAACTTTTTTTGTCTAGCAACAAAGAATAGACTTTCAGAGACCTAATGAATGCAAAGAAGCCATATGTTGCTTCTCCTGGCTGAAAGATATTGATGTTCCTTTGTTCATTTCTCAAAAAGAACTTCTTTGTTTGAATAATAGAAGCTCAAATCACATCCACTACTTATTCACCACTGTACTGGGTAGATATTCATGAATGTGAAGTTGAATCAAACAGGTTAAGATGTTCTTTGCAACTGTCGTACTAGAGACTTAGTTTTCAATACATATATACTATAATTCAAATAATATTAAACATTAAGTTCTGGAGATATTTCAAACACAGTTGTTTAAAGGCGACACTGGTCTATTATTGTATTTTAATATTGTAAAAATGATAGAAGAAACAAAACAGGGTATTTCCCCCCAAACACATATATCTCAACTATGTCTGACTAGTAAACATTAGTATGCTGAATGTATTTCTATTTGGATCAGATGCTTAAAGTTGCAATGTTAGGTGAGTTTGTGAACAAAAGATTCCATGGAAGTTAAAGAAGGGTGTCGCAAGAAAGTATTAAACTCAAATTGACCTTGACCTTAGAACTACAAAAATGTGAGTTAAATCAAGCTGCTCAGATGCCTTGTGACTTCCCTAGCCATGCAAAGCAATCACAATGTGCCAAGCAGCAGGAGACACAGCTATCCGCTGAAAGTCACAGCTGGGAACTGACAACAAATGCATCATCAGAAACCCAAAGTGTATTCCCACAATTTAGTTCCAACACACAACACTCCTCTCTGAACATAGTCAAGGTAGCACAAAATACACCTTTCATATTTGGAACTACAAGATACATAAATGAAAACCATAAAACCTCAGTTTCAGCCCAAATATATTGTTTACAAGTATGCTTTGGAGCCAATAATTTAATAACACCAAAACCATCTTATGAAACCAGATCTTCTTTAAAAAAAAATCCTAAAATGTTCTTTAAAACTGAAGCATTTTTTTCAAGATATGTTTCTCTTTGCTATCAGTTTATCCTGCACAATCACAAATATTCAGAAATATTCCTTCACATTGTACTGGAATCGATAGCAGACCACGGCCAGGAACAAATTTCAATCATATGAAGTAATTTTGATCTGTACTTCATCATCCAACTACTCAATAATATTAATATAATTAACATATTTATATGCAAGCTGATTCTTAAATAATTTAATTGTGCTTTTTCCTCGCAAATTTAAAAACAAATAAAGGAAGAATACTAACTAGCAGTATAATTGAGAGGGACTCCACTGCAATGAAAGGTCCTGAAAGAAACTTGATGGAATCAAACACCAATTCAAACAGTGACAATTGAAACAATTCAAATGTACAGATTGTGTGTATGTTGTATGTTTTTGCTGTTTTAATTTTTGTATACTGTTTTTAATTGTTTTTAATCCTATGTAAACCGCCCAGAGAGCTTCGGCTATGGGGCGGTATACAAATGTAATAAATAAATAAATAAATAAATAAAAAGAATTTAAGGAGTTACCTTATTATGCCCATTACACACTTGCAGCATTAAACTCAGATTTTCAAGAAAATATAAAAAGCTATGTGAATCATAACAAAGGCCTATCTAGTCCAACATTCTGTTCACACCATGACCAACCAGCTGCCTGTTGGAAATCCTTAAGTAGGACATGAGTCCAATTGTACCCTCATGCCTCCGATACTGGAAGTAATATACAGCTATCATGACTAGTTGCCAATGATAGCCTTATCCTTTGTGAATCTGTCTTCTTTTCCTTTCATTCAAAGTCAGTTTTGCAATATCAAGGGCTCCCCATTTATTTTTGGAGTGAGAACCTTACTGAACTTATTTTTAAAATTGTGGAAGCTTGATTAATTTTAGAATACAATTACTATAAATCCCTTATTCTTGCCTGCTTCCTCCTCTTAGCTAATTTGTAAGAGAATCATGTTTTTGACAACAGCAACATAAATACCTTTTTAACACCTTTTGTTTGGTATTTTCTAACTCATGCAAATATTTTCTAGACTGAACAAAATTATGCTAGGATATAACATTCCATTTGTCCACAACAGAGGAAATTAGGCTATTTCATATGTTTCAGAGAGGGAATTAATAAGTTACATTCTCTAATAACATAAGGTAGCGTTAGATGCTTTATAAACCAATTATTCTATAGTCACTCACTTTGAGGTCCCCTAGGCAGCTGCAAAGGTCACTGAACTGAATAGACCAACTTAAAGAGCTGTGTATGTTTTATGTATTTATTTTTGTAGGACAGTGGCCATAAATATCTTCAGAGCTATATTTTCTTAAACGAATATACCTCAGCAATTTCTAAATAATCTCTTATGTGCTTTATACCTCTTGTAGGAGCTTATCCAATTTGTGTTGTAATTCAAAGAAGTATCGTGAGGTGATGAGACCCTGATGAGATTTATCCAAGCAATCACGACCCAGCTCAATGATCTGATGGTGGGTGAAGCTGAGCACTCCGTCTGCCAAGGGAAGGACGTTGTCAGGAGAATGGCTGGTGATAATCTCATGAAGTCGTTCTTCCATCTGAGCAGTAGCCTATGCAATATATGTTTCACGGATTTAATCAACATATAATTAAACATCAGTAGGCTTTTAAATTAAAATCCCAAAGTCGGAGCCCATTAATTATCCTATACTGTGTGTGCTAATTTTTAATTGTAAGTAAAACTATGAGAAAGAAGTAAAACTTCATCTCTATCTCAAACTCAAGATCTGATGTTCAAATATATCAATAACTACACTAAAATCAATATCTATATATATATTTGTGGTGGGAAAGAGTATTACTCCTGCAAGACGTGCTTTAAAAAAAGAGAAGTGCATGTTCACAAAAGTAATACAAGTATTCATTTCTTGTATTACTGTATCTTTATTGATTTTTAGTGCAGCTACTTTTTAAAATGATATCACTGCTTTATCAAAGTATTCTTTAGTTTAATTAAGTAATTGATGTATCAAGTATTGATTTTAGAACATGGATTTCTTATTGAACAGATTCAGATTACAATGAATATTCTTCATTACCTTTGGGAATCTTTCTTTGTACACATGGTTCATCATCATTATTTCGTGGTCACAGCAAGCTGAAGAACGTCCAGGGCTGCAAACAAGCAAAGCAAATTATCCCTTGAATGAACTGAAAGTTGGCTTTTAAATATATGTCCTATCTTTACACAGACAGCAGTGTTAGAATAGTACAAGTGAGGCCTGCAACAAAATCTAGCAGTATATAGTGCTTTTAGGGTGACCATATGAAAAGGAGGACAGGGGCTCCTGTATCGTTAATATTTGCATAGAAAAGGGAATTTCAGCAGGTGTCATTTGTATGCATGCAGCACCTGGTGAAATTCCCTCTTCATCACAACAGTTAACGCTGCAGGAGCTCTGACCTCTTTTGCATCTGGTCACTCTAGTATAGCTCCTGCAGCTTTAACTGTTGTAATGAAGAAGGAATTTCACCAGGTACTGCAAGCATAAAAACGACACCTGCTGAAATTCTCTTTTCTATGCAACTGTTAAAGATACAGGGGCCCTGTCCTCCTTTTCATATGGTCAACCTAGTGCTTTTGTTCATTGTTCAGTCAGTTACTAATACACTTCTCCATGATCCTCCATCTATACACTCAATCAATATGAGGAGGATACTGAGCACTTTCAGTCATCGGGCTGTTTTGGAGACTTTTCTTTCCATTAGTTGTTTTTTCTTCTGCAAATCTTGGTGGTCTGATGATACCTCACTTTTGTGTTTTTGCTATATAAGCAATGGCACTAAAAGCTAAACATTAGAAATAGAAGGAATGATATTTTCTAACTGTGAAATGAAATGTTTTAGCATATTGGAAAAATCTGAACTAGCATTAGGCAATTTTTCACTTTTTATTTGTAAGCATATTTAGCTCAAATTCTTAGCCACATCTAGATGTGAGTGACTTAGAGCTAGTTGGGAATTTAGACAGACACAGCATAGCAAAGTTTGAGACGGCACCTCCCATGTAAGAGCTCAACATTTAAGAAAATCTCTATTCCTAACAAAGCTAAGACTGCAAAAGCACTAATTTAAAGCTTATTTATAAGAGCTCAGCTCCTTTGGAAGTAAATAAAATAACATATTCAAGAGATTAGGTGGGAAGTAAGTTCACTTTTAATTTCCCACATGTGGCCATCTTAGTAACTTGCAAAAACATAGTAGAGTATTGTGGTATCTTAAAGACTAACATTATTTATTAATAATAATTGTATTAATCTTTAATGTGCTGCAATATTCTTTGCTGTTATTTTCAATTCCTTCCGAAGTGAGATGAAATGAGGAACAAGATGGTATGTATTTTGTAACTGAAGCAAAAATGTTCTTTTTTGGCACGTGGCCACCCAGTAAGCATCTAATATGAATAGCATAATGAATGGATTTATGTGGGTTCTAAAACTTTTATTGGTAGGTTTTCATGAACAGGGAAAACAGGTTCTAGTACAGACATATAAATAAGCTTGATCAATCATTTTGTGATCTCTGCCTTGTTTGGTTGGGACTATGGCCAAAGACTGTAAGATTCATGTAGCTATGTTACATTTTTGTGGGGGGAAATAGTGCAAGCAACATGGACTTTCATCATAACTACAAATGTTGAACACTAGGAGAATAGAGGCATTTTTTTTATTTGTTCAAACCCAATACATTAATCAAAATATTTAAGGGGTATGTTTAATACAGAGCTTTGTACTTGTGTCCACCCAAACTACTAGAGACAGGCTTTTGCCATAAGCCTTTATCTTAACAAATAGCAAATCTCCCATGCAAAACAGTATCTACAATGAAAAGGAATCAAGATGTGTATTCAATGTGACTTGGCTACAGTGACACAAATTGCAAACCACTATTCCAGCCTTCGCCAACATGGTGGTGCCCTCCAGATATTTTGGACTACAACTCCCAGCATTCCTGACTATTAGTTATGCAAGCAGAGGGCTATGAGAATAAAAGTCCAAAACATTGGGAGGGTACCCAAGTTGGAAAATACTGTACTTTTCTATTATATGGAACTGCTGTACCATAAAATTGAGGTGGTGAATCATAGCCTCCACCATGGATGTGATGGGGACACACTTTACAAATAGGTTTTATTTTACTCCAATAACTGGGTTTGAGAAAAATGTCACCTTTCTTCCTTTTAAGAAAAAGCTACACTAACTAAGTATTTCATAAATAAATCCTTTCAACACGTGAAAAGAACAAACACTCTATAAATTTGCTTCATCAAGCAATCTCTACAATATCCCATAATTCTACATATCATGAATGTAGCATTTTATTAATTACCAGAATGTATTCAGAACTTTGAATAAAGAAGAAACTTGTACAAAACCATATTTCTGTAAAGTTAGGAATTCTGAATCAAAGCATTTTAAAGATAAGGTTGATAACTTCCTTCAGATTCTTCAAATATTTTGAAAACATTTCTACTGATGTTTCAACTACATTTTGGAAAATATTAAACTAGAGAGTTATTAAAAGGAACATTATCAACTTAATAGTAAAGGCCATGATTTTATACATCTATGTACAGGATTAGTGGGGGACCGTTTAGGAACAGATACACATTTTTTTTAAAAAAAAATTAGCATAAGAAACAATCAACTCTACTTTTTATTTCCTCTTTAGTGTTAGTACAAGCATAACAACAACAACAACAACAACAACAACAATAATAATATACTGAAATGTAAAAAAATATATCCAAAAAACAGTTTTCAAACAGGTCAACCTACCTGAGGCTCCTTGATCGTGGCCGCATTTGAGTGGTCCTACATCTATTATCACTGGCAATGCTTTCAGTGGCACAGAAATGTTTCGACAAAAAATGTAGTTCATCTGGTGTTGGTTGGTACGGTAACTGGTGCAATTTCTCTTGGGAAGAACAGGATGACTACAATAAACATGTAGAAGATTAATTTGTACCATAGCCCTGAAGTCATTTAGAACCTCTGCATGGGTTTTATAGAAAATAACTTCCTTATCCCTAAGGTTTCAGAACATAATAAACAAAAATGTAACTTTGTGGGGGGGGGGGGGGGGTTCAAACCAAGAACATTATGCAAACAGACATAGTCCTGCACTTCTGAAGAACCTTTCATTTATATTCCCTCACCCTTTGCACTTAAAATATTCCCTCCTATCTCTTGTCTGGAAGTGCATCAATGCACCTTTAAAAGTAAACCAGTGAATAAAGGTGGTTCTCATCAAAGCTTCTCTGTGTTGGAAAGGTACAGAACCAATTTGTAGAACCATGGCTACTTCATACATGTTAAAACAACAAAGAGTCTTGTGGCACCTTAAAGAGTCTTGTGGCAGTGGACAGCAGCCACAAAAGCTTTTAGCAGAATAAATTTAGAAGACTTTAAGGTGCCACAACACTTTGTTGTTTTTGCTACAAACTAATATGGCTACCCCTTTGAAAATTTATACATGTTTTCCTACATGGATATCACTTCACTGTAGTAAAGATAATTCTCCGCCTGTATACTGCTTTGAGTTTGTTTTGCCACAGGAACACATGATTGGAAGCTACAATTAAATTTCCTACCAGCACTTTACATCAGATGCAGCAATACTTCATCTTTTTAGAGAAATGCCTAGCAGATTTTTTTAAAATACCAGCTTCCAAACATGTGTTTTATCAACTGCTTGAAATTCATATTCACAAAGCAAGAATCTTCATAGTTGGTATCTGTAACTATGGGCAGTACCAATATAGCCGCTGTGCCTCCGCTAGTTCCATTTTGCCCATGGACTTACAATTAGCGCAACAGGAACCAGTGCTTCCAAAAGCAACCCCAGAAACGAGAGGAAATGCTGCTTGCTTCACTGCGAGTTTCACTGACCTGCCCCATTTCGGAAATGTGTATTTCTGCTCTTACTAGTTGACTTATCGCTAGCTTCCCCTTGCGGTTGGTCCCACTAGCGCATGGGCAGCAATGGATACTGTTCTATATATGCATTTAAAAATATTACCCTCGTTGTTGTTGTTTTAAAAAAGGCATCAACAAAGGGCACATTGTCCATTAATTTTACTTTTACCTATCCTTGATTACATTCTATTTAATTTAAATGGATTGTGCTGCCAGTTTCAGACATACTAATTGGATAGAGTCATCTTCCCAATGACACAAAATGCAGATTGTGCTGATGTCTCACCATAGTAAAATAAAGATTAAAACAATGAGTTAATTACAACATAACATAAAAAGTGCAATTCAAAATACAACAATGAAGGAAATAAACAGTGCCCAACCAATAAGACCTCTTTCATCAGCAGACTTGCTTACATACCAATGGCTTGCCGGAATTTTAAAACAAGGCCTACCAGAGGAAAGAGATTAGAGAAGGAACCAACCTTTGTGTGTGCAACAATCTCTTAACAATTTAACAATGGATGTGATGTGATTTATATTTACTTCTAGTTTTTTTACCTTCGCTGGAATTCGAAGAGCTATAAGGAATATAAACCACTTTCTTTAAAATATATTTTATCTTTAAGATTAATATTCATGAAGTATGAATAAAGGGGGGTTACCTATTAGGATGCTACTTCATAATGGCTCAGGTATCCAAACCTAACTTACAGTAAAGGTGACGGGTTCCACAAAAACATTGGGGCAGTATCCAACACAACACTACCACTAATAAGAATTATGTAGTGCTAGCGTAAATGACCTCAAGAAAAATGCCAATAGGGAAGCCATCACATCACCAAACACTATTGGTGTTGTGCTAGACATAGTTTAAGCTAGTGCAACATAATTTATGTTACTGGTAGTGTCGCATTGGATATAGCCCATATTCTACTCAAGGGGAAGTAGGCCTCAAATTCTGTCACAGTGAAAAGGAGATGTTTATATAATGGATACTACACACTGATTTTTGCCCAAGAAATGGTTTGGTATGTAAGGATCTTTAGGGTCATACAAAGTATCCCTTCAACCCCTCCCCTACCAACACATATACCTTCTGCCCTGAGAACTTGGACAGTATAGAAATACATTTTTAAAACATGTCTTGATGCTACGCAACCAATCAGCTGTGGCTATATAGTACTATCAGGAAGGAAAAAGGAAGCAGCATTGCTCACACTGAAGGGAAGAGAAAAACATCTCCCTCTGCTGCCAAGCTGAAGAGGTGATGTTCCCTGTCCTCCAGCACTACAAGAACAGGCAATGAAATCAGCCTTGCAGCACAGTACAGAAAGTCAGGGAGCATCACTGATTTGCCTCAGCAGTGTTAAGATGCATTGCCTTCCTCTTGCCTCATTGCTGTAGTTCCAGACTATAAGTATGACTGGAACAGAGGGAGGGCTGTAGCTTAGAGCTAGACCATATTTACTTTGCACACACAAAATCCCAGGTTCAATCCCTGACATCTTCGGGTAGGGCAGGAAATGATTTCTGTCGGAAAACATCGAAAGATGCTGCCAGTCAGTTTAGATAATGCTGAGACAGATGGATCAATGGTCTGATTCAGTATAAGGCCTATTTCCTACTCAGCTCAAGGCAAGCAGTTTGCTGCTACCTCTTGCTTAGACACATTTGTGGCAAAAGCATGGGCTGTGTGCCTTCAGGAAGTGGCCATCAACAGTAGCTACTTCTACCTTGCACATTGAGACCTGAGGACCAATGCATGTAAACTGGTCTTGAACATATTCTATGCATTTCTCAGCAAGAGAGAAGAGTGGGTATAAGGACAAACAGGGACAGATTACAGGAAAAAGAGAGAGAGAAAACTCATGGTTTTAAGCATGACTTATATAAAAAAATGTGTCAGATATATTTGCCAGTGGTGGTTATAACCCACTATGTGCCCATTAAAGGACAGATCATAACAAAAATACATTTTTTGTATTTTTTATTAGAAATAAAGGTTTACTTTGGTCATGTTGTGGGAGAAGGTCACTGCAAGTTCTCTTTGATCTAGGAGAGGTTGCCAAAGCAATTACTTATTAACTGAAGAAGTGTCTATTAATGTTTTCAAGCATAGTTTTAAGAAGCAGTGCACTTGGATTTTTCATCCACAAAATTAATTATGAGAAGTGATAGGGAACTCGTTACCAAATAAAGTAAATGCTAAATGTTTTGATAAGCAGAGGCGGGTAGATGGAAGAATCACTAGAACTGAGAAATAAATGTGTTATCCAGCTAAAATTATCTAAATGACTATATTGCCAGGGTAGCTGTAGAAACCACACTGCAAGATGACCAATGTACAACCTTAATGCAATGTAAGACTGTACATTGCAAAATACAACCATAAAATTATACCGGTTTTCATGCAGTATAACTAATCTATTTATTCATGTTCTAGGCAAAAGAAAAAGTCAGAAAAATAAGGGCAAATTAAGAGACCACTCATGCTGTAATTAATACATACGCCACTTGCCTAGTTGCCTCTGAATTGACTGCTACCTCATTTGTGTGATATAAAGTGTGTGTGCAATATCTATTTCAAAACAGAGCAAGGAAGCTGGCAGATGATAGCAAAAAGGGTCCTGTTTATATACAGGGTGACAGTAGAAGAATTGGCCATAATGAGACCATTACAAGATCTGCAATAAGACTGTGCTTTGTTAACAACACCTATAAATAACAAAACATTATTGGACATAGTTATGATACATTTTCTCAAAGTGAATTTAAATAAGCAATCTGACTTAAACCCTTTAGAAGCTTTGGGATAAAAACTGAATTCTTGTATAAGCAAAGGCTCCCTATTCACTTTAAGACTGAGAAGAGTTCTCCATATCCATTTTCATTAAATATGCAGAGCCTCCCCACAACCCCACAGAATGAAATTTATTGTGTGGGTGTTTTTCAAATACAAATAGCTCAGTTCCACAAATGAACTTGTTTGACTGGAATCGCTGAGCTTGGCAGGTAGTCCAGGCTGTTAGCCATAGGCTTCTCCAGTGCTTCCAACTCTGCTGCACAGAAAGTAATGTAGCCACCACGGATATTTGCCTTTATTTTTCTGCAGAGATGGAGGTGTTAGTTGGAAATCCTATCAAGGTATTTTATGAGAATAAGGATACTGTCCTTCACTCATGAATGTTAGTAGCTTCCAATGCACTAATCCACCACAGCAATGCAGAGTCACCGTATGTACTACAATTACATCTCAGGTTGTGCACACATCCTAGTAGAGACAACTACCTACACATATGATCCTTGCATCCCCAATCAACCATCTTATGCAGTCTAAATTTCACTATTGTTCAAATGTCTGCAGATACAGTTTATTTTTAACCTGTAAATGCTAGCAGAAATCCACATTTTTTTTGTAAATTTCTTACAAGGCCAAATCTGACAATACATTACAAGTAGAAGCCATTTATTTATTTACAATCACTTACTGAAACAGTTGAGCTGGGAGTGTTTGTACCATAGCCAGAGGAGGGGAGAGATGCCAATGACCAACGTCGTCCATCAGTCCTGTTGAGAATTTGAGTTTAGCCATATGAGACAACAACTTATTAAAGAAAAACTATTAGAATAGAGTTTATAGAATGACATGACATATTATGAGGAAATACGGAAAAACTCATAAGCAAGCATTAGACAAGGCACATGAAATAATCTATTAATGGATATCATATAATGAGCAGGAAGAGGGTGGAGGGAGAAAATGATGCATAACTATGGGTCTACTAAATGTATGTCATGGCATCTGTCGAGAAATCCATTTCCCCCCATGAAGTCTAGCTGCCTGTACAACCCCCCTTTCATGAAGAGGGGCTTGAACACATTAATTAACCACCTGCATGTTGATCTACTCTCCAAGCCTTCAAGATCAGAGCTGAATTCTGGACAAAATTAGACTGAATGATTTCAGCTGGCCTGTGGTGAAAGGTTTTCACCCTCCCCCCCACACTTCTGGAAGTTGAGGAAGTTATTAGGCATGACAGCAATTGGCTATGGAGGCTCACCTCACATTTGTCAAGGTCTTGGAGGCGGTATAAAGCAAGGGGGGCTACTGTGGCTATTTGGTCTTCATTCTAGTCTTTGTTTTTGTTTTCACTGTGATCTTCAGTCATCTGTCTAGGCTAACTGGCTTTCGGGCCTCTGATCTCTTGGGTCCTGAATTGGGCCTATCCTTTGAGAAGACCCTTACTTAGGTAACGTACAGGATAAGGTTAGGTACTGTTTTGTTGTCTTTGCCTGCAACATTGTTCCAAAGGGTTTCTCTGGGTCTCTTCTGCTTTTCTCTGATATTTGTACCCCTTTACCTCTTTACTCCTTCTGTAAACTTCACTTCTATTTCAAAATCTGTGTGTGCTTCATTCCACTCAAGCCTCAGTACCAAATTGAGAGCCTTCAGTTTGGTCTTGCTACGGATTAGAATTTTAGGCTTGGTGGTTGAAACAGAGGGGGCCGGCTTGAACCCTTATTTCTGTGCCCTAGGGGTTTCCAGAAAGGTTTGATAGTCCCCTGGCTCTGGCTGAGGTGGATGTAAGGATGGTGGCAGTCTACCAGTAATTGTTTGCCCATGCTTATGCTGAAGGGAGTTAGGAGTTAGGCAATCCATTATCCTCCCACTCTGATCACTATATCTAAAATGCATCCAGAGTTATAGTAGGTTGACTTACAAAACAACATTTTCATAACATTATATTCTGGTAGAAGGAAACATTTATAGTGTAGGACAATTTCGAGCTGTGCTACAAGTAGACAACATTCAGACATAGGATTGCCAACTCAGGTTCTCATCCCTGGACCTAAATACTCTGTTCATCTACCCAACACAGCACCTGTGGGTGTTGTTGCATCCATGAGACCCTCCAATGGCACCTGTGAAGGGCCCCCCAATGTGGTGACTGTAGGCACCCATAAAGCTTTTAAAATCCCTTTTTAATACCCTTGCTCGCTTTAATGTGTTGCGATCAGCACTACTAGAAGGACGGTTTAGTAAAATCCCGGTTAATAATCGAATATGTCCCTGTGGCACTGGAACAATAGAATCTGTTGAACATGTCCTTGCATTGCAACATGTATAAGGAATGCAGAAAGAAGCTAATCTTTCCATTATTAAGAGCCTCTTCTGGAAGTAACCCCACAACTTTGGAATTAAGTTGTTTATGGGATGTGTCCTCCCGCATTACTGAAAGGGTCTCTAAGTTTTTTATGACAACAATGCAAGTTAGGGAAAAAATGTTGCAATCCTCCTGAGAGAAGGAAGTCTACAAAGCTGTATCTTATTTTCACGTCACTTTTTAAACTATCTTTTGTATGTTTTATATTGACTTTGCTGGTCTGTGACCGTAATAAATAATTGATTGATTGATAGATATGTACATGGATCCGTATAGGTCTATAGCAATGAATACATATGAAAATACAAATTTCTAGCAATTATACATAGCCTTTCTATTCTCTCCACCCAATCCCTTTCCTTGCTATTTCTCTCCCTTCCCCACCCCATGCCTTCTTCTTTCTCTCTGTTCCTAAGTCCCTAGCCCTGCTCTTTCTCACCCATTCACCCTTTAATCGTACTGATTCTCTCAGCTCCTAGCCTCTAGCCCTGCTATTTCTCTCCCCCACCTCTTTACCTCACTGTTTGTTCCCCCTCCCAGCTTCTAGCCTCCCTCTTTCTCATCTCTTTACCCTTTTGCCATGCTATTTCCCCGTCCCTCCCAGCTTTTAGCCTCGCTATCCACCCCACTTGACTAGCCAGGCTCCACAGCAGCCATTATGTGACTAGTCCGTCATCTATGAGAGTGATTTTGTAGTGGTGCTCACAGCAGCTTCTCAAATTCTCAAATATGCCCATGGGTCCATGAGGACCCCTGATGTACAACTATTGCCTGTGTTTATAATTCCCTGCCACCAAGCAATGCCACCAACACATGATATCAGAATCCCAAAGATTACAACTTATTCTCCACTACAACTGAACTGCAGACAAAAGTGGAAAATAACCAACATGCAGAGCAGATAACTGAGCCAAAGCACAGACTACCAAGTCAAGTCACAAATAGGCATTATATGGTAATTAAGCATTATGTTGGAAACACACACTCATTCACCAAGGCACTTCCTGGAATGGCTGTGATGACAACATCACTTTGCATGTGTAGGCTTCACTGCAGTAGTGGACAGACTTTGCACACATACACAGGTTGGTGGAGAAAAGATTGGTGGAAGATTGCAATGGCATGGTACAGCTGAAGGGGCCAGGATGAGGATGATATGTTGTCAACTATCCCCAGGGCTGTTGATACTTCCCCTTCACAACCACTTATTAATGTCAAGGTAGGGCACAAGCAAGAAAGCGAGACAGCACAGACTTACAGCCAACTCCTTCTCACTGTTGCCTTCCTGCGCAGCCTCCAGTACCCCAGTGGCAGATGGGAGACATTTTAAATGTTGTCGCCCACACATCAAAACTGGATTCCATAGAGTCCTTGCATTTACAAATTAAAAACATTTTTAAAATAAAATTACTGGGGCTGGGGGCACTTGTAACAGAAAAAAACCCAGCTTCTTTTCCCTACCTCTTTAAGCAAAAGTTTTTTCCAGAGGAAAACAGGGCTCATTTGCTTCTAGACAGTTGGCAATCCTAGTCAGACTACAGGAGATTTACAATCAAATAAACAAATCACAAAATGGAGTAATGAAATTTCATGACTATTACCTCTCATTTCGATGCCCATGACTGCAGTGTAATTGTACCAAATATGTTTTAAAAAAGGACAAGTGGAACAAGAACTGTATAAATACAAGTACATAACAATTTGCATAAACAGCTTCAAAATATATGGTGACTTAATTCACATGGCACTTCACAGAGAATCTTACTTTCATTTTTAAAACTTATGAAGTGCAAAACAAAAAAAATTACATAACTGAATGATGCAACTTTCTAATTTTGCCCCACTTGTTCAAAGTCTGTACCTATCACTTAACGTAGGTCAAAATGCTAGAGCCTACTACTTATTTAATATTTATACAGTCATCCAGTTAATAAAGTTTTTGAAAATGCTGTGACAAAGTGGTGCCAGACAGACTGAGGTGACTGATCCAATCCTAATATCCTTCTATGGAGAAATAGGGATAGATCTTGTTACGATTCCAGAGAAAACCGGACAAGCAACATGAGCAGCAACAAGGAGATGAGACTGCACCAAGCAAGCTCTGGCATCAATTCTGTAATAGGATGCCCTGAGCCTATGCTCATTAGGATTTTGTTGCCTTTCAAGGATTACTGCAGAGAACAGCTGTATTGGATAGATGGTCTAATCTTCCCCTACACATTACCATACCACGATTTTTGCTCTGCCTATCCTCCCACTTAAACCTCTACAGAGCAAACATACTCTATGGTTCGAGTACCAAACGTCATTTATCTTGGCATGTATTCCAGTCAGCATCTTTGCTATATGCACAGCAGTCTGCTACAGTGATGGTAATTTCATTCATATTGTGCAAAGGTAATGGTGTGGGAGTGGACGGCACTTTTCTGGGAGTGGCAGTCCGCCACTTCTAGAATGCTCATTAAGCACTGAAAACAGAGTAGTGATGGATACACATTTTGCTAAGCGCTGCTCCATTTTAGAAGGGAGGGAAAACCCATTCTAAAGCTCAGGGAATTTCATCATTGAATTAGATTTTCAGAAAAGAATAATTCTGAGAGAAAATCTTCTATTAGATCAGATAGATCAAGTTAGATATTTAAACCATATCTCCTACATATAATGGCAGTGGTGAGATTTTTGAGCTGCACACTTTTTGTTACCAAAATGCATGGGGTAGGTTGCAAATATAAAGTAAACTCCACTTGTGCACATTTCTCTGTTTTCTTCTATGAGCAAGAAGAAACTTAGTATGTATAATGGCATGTTTCCTTCAAGAGGACAGAAAAGATAACCCCTGCACTTGGATCTTGGGATTTTGCTCATGGTGACACAACTGAGAAAACCAATGCAATTTAGAGACCTATTTTATGGCTGCTAGACAGTGTTTGGGGCACCATAGATCATCTTCTCTACACACATAGACAGAGGAATGAGCACAGCAGAGGATATCTGATTGTGGATCTTCCCTACCCACTCCTAGCCACTGCAGAAAGCTTCTTTCATAAGAGATGTGCAGGTGGGAGGGAAGGGGAAAGGAGAGGCCAGGTTGTGCAGTATCTATTATTTCTCCAGTCTCTTCCCATCCACCAAAAGGTAGGTCAGCTAGATGGGGCCCATCTAGCTGCTTTTTGAAGTTTTAATGGAGGAATTGTGGCAAAATTGCCTCTCACCCTACCTGGCAGGGCATAAGATAGGCAGAGGGCTCTGAACTTGGAGCCCTCTGTCTATCGGGAGTGCAACCCTATGGATTGCTCACTTACTGGGCTAAAGATCAACTTTTTTCTAAGTGATATTTCTTCTGGTATAGATAGCTGGCATGTACTTTTCCCAAATACAGAGTGGAGATTTGTATTTGTTACCAAAAGAGTAGAACAGAGTTTGAAAAAAACATGCAATATAAATGGGAGTGTATTACGTAGCTTTAAAGAAAATGTTGAAAGAAAAAGAGTAAAAGGTTAGATCTAGACTTCATCATAACTAAGAGTGGACCAACTGAAATTAATGAGACTTAAAGTATTCATGACTAATTTAAATCCCATTGATTTCAGTTCATCTACTGTAAGTATGACAAAGTCTGGGTATAACCCAAAAATTGTAAGATAAATAAATCTGGGTTTTCAAATGAGTCTATGTATAATGAAAATGTAACATTTTATTCTAATCAGTTCAGACATTAATATTCCTATCATCTCTATGATGGAAGCAAAGCCCTATGAGGAGAGACTGAAAGAACTGGGCATGTTTAGTCTGGAGAAGAGAAGATTGATGGGAGATATGATAGCACTCTTCAAATACTTGAAAGGTTGTCACACAGAGGAGGGCCAGGATATCTTCTCGATCAACCCAGAATGTAGGACACAGAATAATGTGCTCAAGTTACAGGAAGCCAGATTCCGTGTGGACAGCAGGAAAAACTTCCTGACTGTTAGAGCAGTACGACAATGGAACCAATTACCTAGGGAGGTGGTGGGCTCTCCCACACTAGAGGCATTCAAGAGGCAGCTGGACAACCATCTGTCAGGTATGCTTTAAGGTGGATTCCTGCATTGAGCAGGGGGTTGGACTCGATGGTCTTATGGACCCCTTCCAACTCTACTATACTATGATTCTATGATTCTATGTATGGTGAGACCAGGAATCATATTCAAGCTTGTGTGACTTTCTCATCACTCCTCTGACCATACATAGAAAGGACCCCTATGTTCAATATCACCTTATGCATCTGTTTAGGGGAGCAGGGAAGAATCACTGCAAACCTGAGGCCTATTTTCATTATCACTGCACAAACAGGTGGAAGGGTGTAGACCTTTTTGATAATCCAAATACTTCAGTTAACCAACTAGGGTAATACTATGCCATCAGAAATACAGCTTCAAAGAACTAAACAAACGTTAATCCTCACAAATCTATTGCAGGTCAGATGAATAGTTCTTAGAGTTCTTCTGCCATAGACCTCCTTTCAAAAAATTAGACCCTTTACACATTCCAGCTTGTAGAGAATTTTGCAAGATCATGTAAGACCCAACTCATTTTCTAGTGCAGGCTTCTTTCCCCCTCTTATCTTCTGGGTTTATTTCTGTTAAGACATAACAGTTAAGTAAAACAAGAAAGGATTTCATGGCACCTTAAAGATAAAACAAACTTATTATGACATAAGATTTCACAGATTGCAACCAGTTAATCCATGAAAGCTTATGCCATAATAATTTTGTTAGTCTTTAAGGTTAGTTATTTGTTAGTTATTTTTGCTGTTCCCCCTCTGGATTCTGTTAAAAGTATCTTCATGAGTTGACTCATTCCAAACAACTCTTTGTTCCCTCTTTGTTACACTTTTGGAGGTAGGAAAAAACTTTTTTGTTCTGACAGGCTTTTAGAAATACTCTGGACCTGTGCTAATGCATTGGATTTTTTTCAATTGTTACTGCTTTTTAATTTTTTAAAAAAATGTTTTTAATTTTATTGTAGGTTTAATTCTATTTTAACTTTTGTAAATTTATATTTATATGTTTTAATTGTATATGTTTTAATCTTAACTAACTAGCCTGAGTCTCAGTGCTGGGAAACATAAATAAGTATAATAAATAATAATAATAACCACCACCACCAAGGCAGCCTTCCTCTGGGTGACTCAATACATAGCCTTGCAGTTTAATTAATGGTGCTGCTACGGAATGACATGGCAGTGACAATCTCTTTTGACCTCTTTTCATATTTATTGTACTCCACCCTAGCTGGCTCCTTTCAGCATATTAGAAAACTTGTTTTGGGAACTGCTGAGGTAGGTAACTCCTTCACCACTACACATAATGAACGATCACACAATTGTAGCAGAGCTACTTTGCAAATGATTCTGTCTTAAGATGCCATATCAAATTCCATTTACCAATTTATGATTGAAAGGTTTTAGAATTGTGAATGATGTCAATATGCCAACTAGTACGATTTGGAAAGACTGGTTTACAGGCGTCTGCAAAGTTCCATGCTGGCTTTCCTGTATTTTAAGTATGCTTCATTTACCATGAAAGAAACAAGCAGATTTCCTATCATTTGACAGCTACAGAATATCATAATTTTTATATGAATTTGATCTTTATACATTGCAAGATTTTAATAACATCCAAAACCATGTTTGGAATACTATCAGAACCTACATTGCATTTTAATAAAATATATAGTGGTGCTTATGATTTTCATCAGCATTATCACCAAAATGTATGTGCACAACATGGTTTCCCACTGTAAATTATGGCAAATTAAACACACAAACGCTTACCTTCGTGCAAAAGAAAAATGGGCTGAGGCACTGGGAGAGAAATTTCGAGGGCTGTCTTGAGGACTGCTCCCTATTGGAAAAACAAGAGTAAAATATGAGGAATAGAATCTCAAATGGACAGCTCCATGCAATCATGAGTCTCAGTGAGAACTTCTGATAAATCTAATTTTGCTCTGATTTTTTTATGATGATGATGATTAATTGATTGTATAGCAATTCATATACACTGTGCTTTATAACAATGAAATCCTCAAGTATTATCCCAGCTATGTAACTGGACTTATCTACTTACCCAGGTAATGTAGCAACTGTCCCTTGATAGCTAGCAGATGAGTGGCGAAGCTGTCCGTATAGCCAACCTCTAGTACATATTGTTAGCAAAAGCAGCCTCTTTTCTTTTCTCACTATAAAGTGAGGATACAGGAAGGTGCATGACTTGCCCCTTCCAAAACTTCATGTTTTCATGTATGCTGGGGCTTGTCCCCAGAAGCGTGATATTGCAGCTGTGTGGACCTGGCCTGGCAGGGCTGTGTGTGCATACACTGGGCCCGGTGGGGCTGGCTGCATGCAGACGGCCCCTATTGGATACTACCTTAGTGCTACCAATATTTAAAAGCCCAGGGTAAGACAGAAGAACAGCACATATATCTGTGCAACTTCTGTCCAAGGAACTATGGAACTCTCTCTCCATATGGCATATTCTGTCTGTTTTGAAGAGGATCTTAAAGGTGATGTTGTGAGGCTGCAGCACCACTCTGTGTGGTTGCTGCAAGCAACCACCTTCTCTCCTATGCTGTTTCATCTACAAAAAACTACTGAAAAGGATCATTTCGGAGCTTTCAGGGAATATCATCAGTACACTTAAGATATCCAGCTCTTTCTCTCATTTCCACCAGATTGTAGAAAGACAATGAAAGTTTTGAACTAGTATCTGAGCTCAACGATGGACAAACAGAAGTACAGTTGATTGAACCTCAGGCCGGCAGTTTGGAAACCAGGCTGCATCTTGATGTGGCTAAGACAATGGTCTGATTCACATGATCACAGGGTGTTTAACAAGCCACAGTGGTTTGTTAACAACCCTGAGTATGCCAGTCGTGGGCCAACTGAATTGTATCATTACCCTTACTAGGCACGTCTTCTTGGTCATCTGAACCACCTAGGGCCTGTTGTGGGGTTTGTCAACTAAAACAATAAGCAACCCTCATCAGGTTCAGATGACACAAGAAGCTGCGGCGGCAGAGGGTTGGATTGGAAACCTGGCGCCCATGAGCACTGTAACTGTGGTGATTGTGTGAACCAGGTCAGCATTTTCATTGTTTAGGCTAGTTCATCAACTGCACCAGTTCCTGGGATTCTAGCCACACCAATCAACACTCTAGTAAAATCCAGATGCACCATAATGCGCTCTATCTCTGCTTGCCTTTAAAGTGTGTTCAAAAACTATAATCAGCATATCCTGTATTCCTATATCCACACATATCTGCCTGAACCTATTCTAAGTCCTTTTTCTGGCTGCCCCACTGGGAGAGGTATACTGGGGAAAGGGTCTTTTCAGTGGTTACATTTGGCTATGAAATGCCAGAGAAGCTCACTTGGCGCCTGCCATGAATTCACTTTGGCACCAGGCAAAGGTGTTTTTACTTTCCCAGACCTTTTAATATGCTAATTTTATGTGCCGCATGATTTTATTTTGCTTCTGTATTTTATCCTATTGAATACATTTTAATTTGATTTCATTATAGGGCAACATATAAATATCTAAAATAAGTAAATAAAATTGAGCTGCCAGGTTATTAACCGAGACAGGCAACTTGGAGCACATTGCTGATTTTTAAAATAATTGCATTGGCTTTAAGTTGGTTTCTGGATCCAATTCAAAGTGGCGTTTCCAACCCTTAAAGCCCTAGATGGTTTGAGTTCACAATATTTGAAGGGGTACCTCCTCTCACATGAAAAGTTCCTTCTCCCTGCACATTAAGATAATCTTCAGATAACTTGCTCCATGTGCCTTTATCATGATATGTATGGTTGGTGACTACTCAAAACTGATCCTTTTCAACTGTGCACCAACATTTCCAACTATGCGCCTTGAGAATAATTCAATTGAAAGGCAGGATATAAATCTTAAAAATTAATTAATACCAAGGCAAAGGCAATAAGTGAATAGGGAGAGGAACCTGGGCAAGCTGAAATGAGAGACATGCGAGTTCTTTTTCCAGGTTAGTGACCGATATCTGTTATCCCCATTGTAGGGAAAACATCACAAAGAGATAATAGTTTGTCCAAGACCACCAGCAATTTAATGGGTTTTTTTAATCTGGTCTCTTAGATGCACATCCTGCTCTCTTTCTATTAGACAACACTGGTTCTCAACATTATCTCAAGAAATATCAGTTCACTCCAGTTACAGAAATATCTCTACCAGAACAGATTGGAACATAGTTGTTTTTATAAATAACTTACAAGATGTGTATACATTTCTATAATCATATATTAGCATTTAAGGACATCAGCACAAAATACACAAAGCCTACATTCTAAAATTCTCTCCTCAATATTTCTCATGCCTTTTTTTAAAAAAAAATCTGTTCTGTATGCCAACAAGCACACCATGAAAATTAGATGGAAAAATATTCCCAGGACTGGTAAGACCACGGCATGAAGAAGTGATCTTAAATGATATGAAGATGTGACTGCTCATTGTGAAGAGGACATTTCCTTTGGGGGCTTGTTACTTTCTCACATTAGACCACTCAACCTGCTGCTGAACACTGAGAAAGCTTAGCAGACAGCTGTTGAGGGAAAGTTCACCAACATTCAAGCCTGCCTCTGCTTCTCAGCATGCGTAATTAGAGCATGTGGATTGTCTACAGGGGAAATGTAAAGGCAACACAAGCAAAAAAAAATATTTTTATGAGCAGTGGTGCCTGGAAATACATAATATTCTTTACACACACACACACACACACACACACTTATCTGATATCACTATTTAGTTTTAAAGAATGGTAAATCATTATCCAAGTGTATCTACTAAAAGAGTAATTCAAAGCAGAAGGTTATACAGTAACTAAATAATGATCACCATAGAAGCTAGATCTCTACTGGGGGAAAGTTTTAAGTATTTATATTTTATTACATTTTTATACTGCCCAATAGCCAAGTCTCTCTGGGCAGTTCACAATTAAAACCATAAAATACAGCATGACAAGACAAAGTTTAAAAGTACCATATAAAACCAAAGTAAAACCTAGTAGCAGTTATAGCTCAGGGAAAGAGTATGAAAAAAGTGTGTTTTCAAGATGCTATATTTTCTGCCTCCTGAACTGCACAGGGTTCCAGAGAGTAGGTGCTGCTCCAGAGAAGGCCCTAGTTGAAGTATTCAACTACAATTATTTTATTATAGCAAACCCTCTTTCACAAGACAAATGAAAAGTTGCATCATCTATATATTACATTCATTTTCATACATTCATTACATGTCTATGTCATACATGTTTGGTACTGAAGGCGCTCAGGAACCAGGATTGTAAAGGTCTCATATTGAGCTTCACATGCTGTACCACAGCCGTGGTCAATGCCATGAGACCTACCATGTGCTGTATTGACAGAGCACTGTGTTTCCTGGGCTGGTTGAGCAAGGGTGCTAAATCAATTATTTTGACCGCTCAATCGTGAGGTAAGAATGCTCTTGCCATGGAAGCATCCAACACCGCTCAGATAAACTGAATTGTTCTGGAAGGTGTCAGGAGAGATCTTTTGTAAATGCTAACCATAATATTGTCTACATGCTAACCTCATTAGTGGGGCAAACCACGGTTGCTGGGGCCACCATGGTGTTAGAAGAATGCAATCTGTCGGTTCGACTCAGAGCCTTGACACAACTCTTGTGAGGAGCAGAAATGGGGTGAAAGCATAGCATCGAAAGTCCTTCCATTGAAGCTGCCACAATGGCAGACGAAAGAGAATGGAGGTGTTGGGCGGGAACCCTTTGAGTATTATACTATATACTAAAATCAGTAGTGCACGCGCTGGTAACTTCGAGGCTCGACTTCTGCAATGCGCTGTACATAGGGCTACCTCTGTGCCTAGTCCGGAAACTTCAACTAGTTCAAAATATGGCAGCCAGGTTGGTCACCGGTACATCTAGGGGTGACCACATTACACCAGTTTTAAAATCTCTTCACTGGCTGCCAATCAGTTTCCGGGCGAAGTACAAAGTGTTGGTTATTACCTTTAAAGCCCTACATGGTTTGGGTCCAGGTTACCTACGGGATCGCCTTCTCCCATACAATCCGCCCCGCACGCTCAGGTCCTCTGGGAAGAATTTATTACAGTCAACAAGAACTAGACTGACAACCGTTACCCAGAGGACCTTCTCTTCTGCCGCTCCCAGATTGTGGAATGACCTGCCGGGAGAGATTCGCCAACTTACTAGTCTTCAAGAATTTAAAAGATCTATAAAGACTGATCTCTTCCGGCAGGCCTACCTAGATAAATTTTAAAGTGTTTTATTGGTGTTTTATTGGTATTTTAATGATGTACTGGTTTTATCTGCTTTTAATCAGTTTTTGTATCTTGTGTTTGGTGTTGTTCCCCGCCTCAATCCGTTGGGAGAGGCGGGTGATAAATACATATATTATTATTATTATTATTATTATTATTATGTGTGTTGCAGGACAGGGGGACGAGTTCCTGCCCAAAACACCTCAGCTCAGGCACAGAGCCCATGTGCGTGTGATGCACAGAGACCACGAAGAAGAAATGTCTTTATCATCAGGTCAACAGAAGCAAACTCCATTGTATTCCTGTAGTCATAATAGTGCTATGATTTAAGTGAGCTTAAAATGCATAACTGCACCTACTCAAAGTATGTCTTTTTTTAAATCAGGGTTGTCAAATAGGTTTTTCTTTTGATTTGCTCTAACACTTTAGGAATTGAACACCGATTGGGAAGTTATGAGGGGCGGGGCAGGAAGTGAAGAGAAATATTAGCTGTTCTCTACTAAAGTAATACGCATAGCTGTGTTAAGACCACCCACCACCCAATAAGATCATTAGGTCCAAAGACTAAATACCTAGCTGTACCTCTGCGAAAGGGGAGGGGACAATACTGCCCACTCAGCTATGTCCTGCCTACCATGTAGATGGAACATAGCAAGATTCATACATTTTAAAAAATGTTCCAGACCTCTTGAAGAATAGGCAGTCAATTAGACTCCACTTATAGCATAAAGCGTAAAAACAATGATTTGCAGAGCTAGGAGTCTTCCGTCTGAAAGCATCCCTGGTCTTCCCCCCTATGGTTAGATAAGAACGTAAGAATGTAAGAGCCATGCTGCATCAGACCAAGGTCTACCCGGTCCATCATTCTGTTTATACAGTGGCCAACAAGCGGCTGGCTAGGAACCCACCAGCAGGTCACGGGTGCAACAGCACCTTCTCAATTATGTTCCCCAGCAACTGGTCTACATAGGCTTATTGCCTCTGATACCGGAGGTAGCACACAGCTATCAGAACTAGTAGCCTTCGATAGCCTTCTCTTCCAGGAATTTATCTACCCCCCTTTTAAAGCTATCCAAATTGGTGGCCATCACTACACTTGTGGTAGCCAAATACCATTTTCATTGAGCTGTCCACCACAACCCAAAGATCTCTTTCTTGTTCAGTCACCGCTAGTACAGATTCCATCAGGCTATACTTGAAGTTGGGATTTTTTGCCCCAATGTGCATCATTTTTACACTTGCTTACATTGAAATCGTATTTGCCAGTTGAATGCCCATTCTCCCAGGGTTGGAGTGCTCCTTTTGGAGCTCCTTATAATCCCTTTTTGTTTTAACAACCCTAAATAATTTGGTGTCATAGGCAAATGTGGCGAATTCACGGCTCACTCCTAATTTCAGATCATTCATGAACAAATTAAATAGAACTGGTCCTAATACAGATACCTTTAAGATCCCACTATTTAGTTCCCTCTAGTGGGAGAATTTGCCATTTATTCCTACTCTCTGCTTTCTGTTCTTTAACCACTTACTGATTTGTAAAAGGACCTCTCCTTTTATTCCATGACTGCTAGGTTTGCTCGAGAGTCTTTGGTGAGGGATTTTGACAAAAGCCCTTTAGAAATAATGTTTATCAGATCATACCTGTCTATATGTTTTATTGACATTCTCAAATAACTCTAAAAGGTCAGTAAGACAGTGTTGATTCTTTTTCAGTAGAGCTTACCCTTCAATATGCTTACTAATTTTATCTTTAATAAAACTGGCTTCTGGGCAGGATACGGAGTTGAGACTGCTATGGTGATCTTAGTGGATTATCTACACTTGAGTATTGACAGGGGGAGTGTATCCCTGCTGGTACTTTTAGATTTTTCAGTGGCTTTCGATATCATCGACCATGGTATTCTTCTGGAACACCTGAGGGGATTGGGAATCGGGGGCACTATACTTCAGCGGTTCCGATTCTACCTCTTGAAGGGCAGAAAGAGCGAGTTGCGTCGCTGGGCACACCCTGACGTCACCTCGTTCTCTCTGTCTCTAATCTCATCCGGCTACATACAAGATGTTCCTAAATGTTCTGCTCCTATTCCCCGGTCCATGAAATGTTGCATTCTTAATGTTGCAGTCTTATACCAATACCATTATGATGCTGTGCTCTATTATGCTATTGTGTACAATCACGCTGTGTCCTCGTGGACAGTAAGACTGAAGATCTATATAAACCTTGCAAGGCTACAATAAATGATGCTTCCTGCCAAGAACATCTCGGTGTGTGTCTCATCACTCCTTCATCTGGCGCCCAAACAGGGACCTCTGCGCTCACTCACTACGCTCGGCCCGAGCTTCAGGTGCACCTCTCATCCTTTGGGATCCCAGTGAGTATGGGCGTCTCGCTGTCAGCAGTACAGCGTAGACACGCAGCTGAATTAGCATTCTTGCTAAAGAGAACTGGGCATGCTGTTCCCTCTTCTGCCCTTACACGGCTGGTCCGTGAACTTGGGGAACAGTGCCCATGGTACCCAGAGACAGGATCTTTAGCTTTGAGCGATTGGGAACGTATAGGGCGTCTGCTTCATACAGAGCCTCGAGCTCCTGTTGAAATCTTACATTTGTGGCATTTATGCCGTCATACAGTCGACCTCTACGGGTCCCAGACCGCTTTGTCTACGCAGCCTTCTCCTGCTTATCACACACCTACCCTCTTACCTCCTGCTCCGCTATCTCACCCTTCAGCTCCCAGTGCTCCTCCTCCTGTTGCTTCCGCTTCTGCAGTTTCTGATTCTGTACCCCTGTCTGGGTTCCAACGTATAGTGCAGAAGTGTAAGCAAGATCCTACTTTAACAGGAGAAGAGTTGGGAGACCTGCTTGCAGTCTGTCCTGTTACTTACACTCAAAATAATCAAAGTCAAGTAGTCGCTAATTGGGAGCCACTGTCATACACAGTCTTGCGAGAAATTCGTAAAGCTATTCAAGATATGGGTATCAGCAGTAACTATGTAATTGGAATGATTGAGGGTATTTCTAGTGGGTATCATATGATTCCAAATGATTGGAAAGATATGATGCGCATGTTGCTAAATACCTCTCAGTTTGTAATGTGGGTCAGTGGGTTGAGACGGCACGCTGAAGCACATGCACGAGCTGATGGTGGTGCTGTAATCATCGACCAGCTAATTGGTGAAGGGCAGTTTGCTGATGTGCAAACTCAGACTGTATTGCCGCAAGCTACATTGCATGCCGCTAGTCTATGTGCAGTAACTGCCTTTAAAAAAGTTCCAGCTTCTGGTCAACCTCGCAAGAGTTTTGCTAATATTCGGCAAGGCGCTGCTGAACCCTATGCCGATTTATTAACCGTCTACAAGCTGCTATTACACAGCAAGTAGATAATCCAGAAGCTGCCACAGAATTACTCATGCGTTTAGCTAAAGATAATGCCAACAAAGATTGCCAGCAAGCGCTGCAACCCCTTTCAGGTGCCAATGTCTCGTTAGCTGACATGCTCTGTACCTGTCAAGACATTGGCACGCAAACTTACAAAATTAACCTGCTTGCTGAAGCACTAAATCGAAGCCACAAAAAAGTTGGCAAATGTTTCAACTGTGGCAAAGAAGGGCATTTTCGGCATGAGTGCCGTTCCACCCTGCAGTCAGGTAAATGACCATCTACCAAATGCCCTAAATGTAAAAAAAGATATCATTGGGCAAACCAATGCCGCTCAGGAAACTCCAGACCGGGCGTGCCCTCAGCCCCAGGCCAAAAGAGAGCATACCCTCTCACTGTCCCACCTCCAGAGAACAACTCCCAGCCTCTTCCTCCTCCTCCACTGTTGGATCCGTTCCTGTCTCGCAGCTTGCCGCCGCCACAGCCGGTAGCGCTGGGCTTGACTTAATAGTTACTGAAGACACTGTATTTTCCTTTCCTTTGGAAGTACTTCTTGTTCCTACCCAGGTTACTGGTCCGCTGCCTGCTGGATTTTTTGGGTTAATTCTTCCTCGCTCTTCTGCAAGCAAAAAAGCTTTTTTCATTGTTCCAGGTGTAGTTGATTCTGATTACACAGGTGTCTTAAAGCTGCAAGTCTGGACGTCTCTTCCTCAAACCCTCCCTCGTTCTTCCTCTATTGCTCAACTATTATTACTTCCTTATTCTGTCCCTCAAGCCTCTGCAGCCGTCCGTGGTGATGCAGGTTTTGGATCTACTGACTTAACCCTTATATCCTATTTAGAACAATCAATTGGTCACAAGCGACCACTCTGCACGTTCATTGTCAACAATTTATTATTCACAGGTTTATCGATACTGGTGCAGATGTGACAGTTCTTCGATGCGCTGAGTGGCCGTCACAGTGGCCCCTTCAACCTGTGCAGCAGCTGTGGGGCATTGGTGGTGCACAATCTGCGCAACAGAGCTCCAAGTGGCTTGTTGTTCATTCACCTCATTGTCACATTCAAATCGTTAATGTAAAACCTTTTGTTTTACCTCTCCCTTTGAATATCTGGGGCAGCGATTTGTTAGAGCAAGTGAGTGCAACACTTGTTCTCGATGTCTGAATCTCACCCAAAGCTTAATGACTTTGTCCCAACTACATTGCCTTTAGTGTGGACAACTGACAGTCCTGTTTGGATTGATCAATGGCCTTTGCCTTCTGATAAACTTCATGCCCTTCACACTTTAGTTGCTGAACAGCTACGCGATGGTCATATTGAACCATCTACTAGCCCTTGGAACCCCCCGGTGTTTGTAATAAAAAAGAAATCCGGAAAATGGCGCTTCCTTCATGATTTAAGAGAAGTCAATAAATGCATTCAGCCTATGGGTGCGCTTCAATGTGGAACGCCAAATCCTAATATGATCCCGCATGATTATCAAATTCTTATTGTTGATTTGAAAGATTGCTTTTTCATAATCGCTTTGCACCCTCCAGATAAAGAACGGTTTGCTTTCACAGTACCTGTTCTTAATCATTCTCAGCCTACCCAGCGTTATCAATGGGTTGTATTGCCACAGGGTATGTTGAATTCTCCCACCTTATGCCAATTATTTGTTCAACAAGCGCTAGTGTCCTTTCAACAACAATACCCCAAGGTTTTAGTTTATCATTACATGGATGACATTTTAATAGCAGCCCCATATTTGAATGGGGGACACTTACAGTTCTTGCAACTGTCGTTAGCCCTTAATGGGCTTTACATAGCTCCAGAAAAAATACAGCGTTCCTCTCCCTATTTGTATTTGGGTCACAGGTTGTTAGCGCATGCTGCTATTCCTGTGATGCCTCAGATAGTTGTCAAGTCCTCATATTCACTTGTAGAATTCCAGCAACTTTTGGGAACTATTAACTGGGTTCGCCCATATTTTAAACTCCCCACTTCAATTCTGTTTCCCTTATTTCAATTACTGCGAACCAAGTTGCATCCCTCTGATATTGTAGAATTAGATTATGACCATCAGCGAAATCTGCAGCATATCACTGAATTGCTGCAGCAGCAGTTCGTTGATCGTATTCCTTCCTCATGTCCAGGCCTCTCTATTGCCCTGTTGTCAACTCCTCACTCACCTACAGCTTTGCTTTTTGTGCCAAAAAACGACAAGTCTATTTATATCTGTGAATGGTTAGTATTACCTGCTACTCTGCCATGCAATATTTACCCACTAGTACAGGCCTATGCAGATCTTCTTATTAAATGTCGCAATCGAGCTTTGCAGCTGCTAGGCCAAGATGTGCTCGCTGTTCACTTGCCCATTACTAAAGCAGAGCATGTTCACTTAATGACTACTTCAGATAGTTACCAATTTGCTTTCTCCAATCATGTGAGTCCCCTGTCATTTAACATGCCAAAAGATCCGTGAATTACTCTAACTTTAACTATTCAGTTACAAGCACAGTCAGTCGCCGTTGCAGCTCCCTTACAGGGAGCCCCCACAGTGTTCACTGATGGCTCCCCAAAAAAGGGGTGTTCTTACCTATGTAGATGCCAGTACTAAACCTTGGCGATTTTTATACACTCCTATTCAAGTTTCTGCGCAGCGAGCTGAAATTGCTGCAGTAATACTTGCTTTCCAGCAGTTTGCACAGCAACCATTTAACCTCATTGTAGATACCATGTATGTATATAACCTTATCTTTCATTTAGCTGATTCTCTGCTGACTGCTCAAATTGATCACAATTTAATGGCGTTGTTCCTAGCTTTGCAGAATGCTCTATCACAACGTACAATTCCCTTTTTTGTTGCACATATCTGCAGCCATACTCCTTTGCCAGGGCCATTGAGTTTTGGCAATGCTCAAGCAGATGCTGCTTCGCGACATCCAGCTGCAAATTCATTATTCTCAGACCCTTTCCAGAGCCATTCCTTTTTCCACCAATCTGCAAAATCCTTAGCGCACCAATTTTCTCTCCCACTGACACAGGCACAAGCAATTGTTCAAAATTGTTCACATTGTTCCCTCCATAATTCCTCCCTGTCTATGGGGGTGAACCCCAGAGGAGAAAAAGCTAATTGACTATGGCAAATGGACGTTACCCATTTTCCTCCCTTTAAACCTTATTCTCTTCTTCATGTTAGTATTGACACTTACTCTCATTACCTTCATGTAACAGCACAGAAACATGAGAATGCCCCTGCTGTGACAACACATTTGTTGGCAGCCATTTCCATTTTAGGCAAGCCCCAAAAACTAAAAACAGACAATGCACCTGCTTATGTTTCCAAAGCGTTAGAAGATTTTTGCTCCCAATGGGATATTGTTCTCACCCATGGGATTCCCTATAACTCCCAGGGGCAAGCTATTGTTGAGAGAGCCAATCGCACTCTTAAAGAACTCCTTGACAAGCGTGTTAAACAAGCTGCTATCCTTCCCCATTACCGCAATATTCAAACTCATTTAGCTGTAGTCCTGTTTATTTAGAATCATTTAACTCTTGGAATTGATAATATGTCTCCCGTGCAGCGTCATTTTGGTTGTCTCCCTAACCTTCCACGTCCACAGGTCTTATACCGTCAGCTTCCTGATCCGCAGTGGAAAGGCCCTGTTCCTCTCATCACCTGGGGTCGTGGTTACGCTGCAGTGTCCACCAGTGACGGTCCCGTTTGGATTCCTGCTAAGTGTGTCAAGCCTTATCACTCTAATGTCGTGGCATCAAGCCCTTCCCAATCCGATTCCGAATTTCAATCCTCAACTTCACCAGACTGCTCCGCAACAGCCATTGCCTCCGAAAGTCCCAGTACTAATGATAATGTAGGGGGCAATTAAAAAGACAATGAATACAGCTCAAAGATGTCTCCAACAACAAGAACTGCCTGAAACTCCTGAAAATTTAGTTACTGCTGTATTTGCTGTAATTACCGCTAATTCTATGATGATATTATGTCTAATCTCAGTATTGTTCAATTTAAGCGCTGCTGCCCCAATACCTGCAGTTTCTTTAGCGCCTGATGCTAACCTTTGGGTTCGACATGCCCAGTATATGTTTGCTATTCATGGTCACAATGCTACTTTATATTATGAACATCCATTAACTGCTAGACAAGTAGCTTTTATTCCCACTGCCTTTATAACCCCTGAAGTTGTTGTATCTCATCTGCAGCATATTCATCAATCAGCGCTATTTGCTAACCCCGAGAGCTTAAATCAGACCAAATGGCGATTTTTTCGAGTTTCTAAAGTCACTCCAGCTATGTGCTTCTGTTGTCATGCCACTGCACTGAAAATTTTTGGTTATGGGGGAATTATAACTCTTCCTATCCCTTCAACGTTACATACTAGAATCAATCCTCGATGCTCAATGACATTTATAAAACTTTCCCTATGTTTCAGCCAAATTATACAGCTATGGCTGGTAGTATCTGTAGTGGCTGGCAGATCCAAGACCCTAATTTATGGTTTTTCTTCAATAATGCAGCCGCCAATTATCACCCAGGCGCGTATCAATGTGCCGCTTTAGGTTACCTCACTTTGCCAGTGCAAGTTGTTCATTCAGTAGCTCCACGGAGAGCTCGAGCTATTCAGAGTGGCCCTTTAAGACCTCATTGCTCTGATACCGTCATTATTGATACACAACTGTCTGAGTTGACTGATGGGTCTCGAGCTGTTTTAGGAGCTATCACTGGCACTTTATCCTTAGGATCCTACCCTGGAATAATTGCGCAAGAAAATAGGTGCTCTATTCTTGGATTAACATGTCGTTTAGAAAAAACAGTTAACGCTACTGGCGATATTGTGCGCGATTTGCAAGTTGAAATTGATGAATTGCATCAAGATCAAATGCAATGTCGTTTTGCAATAGACTACCTTCTAGCAAAAACCGGTGGGTTCTGTAAATTAGTAGGCCCTGCTGGTTGTGAAGTTCATTTCCATGACTTAAATCAAACTACTGAAGATCACTTAGCTAATCTAGAACATTATATTCAAAACAATGTTCATACACAATTTTCGGTGTTTTCATGGTGAACAGATTGGCTTCCCAACTTTACATATCTCCGACAGTTATTCTTTTATATCGTTTGTGGAACAGCTATTTTAATTTCCTTGTGTTGCTTTGTTCAGTGCATCCCTTTCTCTGTTTATGATAGTAAAAAATTGCTTTGCCTTTACTTCATATTCAACACACAAACCGTTATTTCACAAACCTGCTTATTAATTAAATTAAGAAAAAGAGATGAGATGAAGGGCAGAAAGAGCAAGTTGCGTCGCTGTGCACACCCTGACGTCACCTCGTTCTCTCTGTCTCTAATCTCATCCGGCTACATACAAGATGTTCCTAAATGTTCTGCTACTATTCCCTGGTCCATGAAATGTTGCATTCTTAATGTTGCAGTCTTATACCAACACCATTATGATGCTGTGCTCTATTGTGCTATTGTGTACAATCACGCTGTGTCCTCGTGGACAGTAAGACTGAAGATCTATATAAACCTTGCAATGCTACAATAAATGATGCCTCCTGCCAAGAACATCTCGGTGTGTGTCTCATCACTCCTTCAACCTCTCGGGTAGGTTCCAGATGGTGATGCTTGGGGATAGTTATTCCTCAAAGAAGGAGCTGTTGTATGGCATACCACAAGGCGCTATGCTATCCCCAATGCTGTTTAACATCTTCATGAAACCACTAGGAGAGATCATCCGGAGGCATTGGGCAGGATGCTATCAGTATGCTGATGACCCACAAATATATTTCTCTATGACTTCGACAAAAACGTCAGCTAAGGATAATGTGCCTCCTCTGGATGAGGAAAAACAAACTGAAGCTGAATCCAGACAAGAAGGAGGTGCTTACTGTCAAAGGCCCTAACCTGGGCTTGAAGGTGTATCAACCAGTTCTGGGTGGGGTTACGCTCCCCCTGAAAGACTGCATTCGCAGCTTGGGGGTGTTTCTGGATCAGTCGCTCCAAATGACAGCCCAGATAGTTGCAACGGCCAGGAGTGCCTACTATCCGCTTCGGCTGATAACACCAGCTGCGCCCCTTTCTAGAGTTAGAAGACCTAAAAATGGTAGTGCACGCACTGGTAACTTTGAGGCTCGACTTCTGCAATGCGCTGTACATAGGGCTACCTTTGTACCTAGTTTGGAAATGTCAACTAGTTCAAAATATGGCAGCCAGGTTGGTCACTGGTACACCAAGGGGTGACCATATTACGCCAACTTTAAAATCACTTCACTGGCTGCCAGTTTCCGGGTGAAGTATAAAGTGTTGGTTATTACCTTTAAAACCCTACATGGCTTGGGTCCAGGTTACCTGTGGGATTGTCTTCTCCCATACAATCTGCCCTGCATATTCAGGTCCTCTGAGAAGAATTTACTCCACTTAGCCAAAAATAGGCTGACAACCGTGACCCAGAGGACCTTCTCTTCTGCTGCTCCCAGATTGTGGAATAGCCTGCTGGGAGAGATTCGTCAATTTAATAGTCTTTCCGAGTTTAAGAAAGCCATAAAGACTGATCTCTTCCAGCAGGCCTACCCAGATGAATTTTAAGATGTCCAATTGTTATTTTAATATTGTATCAGTATTATATTATTTTTAATCAGTTGTATGCATTTTATGGTATTTTTGTATTTAATGTTGTCCCTCATTTCAATCCAGAGGGAGAGGCAGGTAAGAAATAAATATTATATTATATTATTATATTATTATTATAATGCTTTCAACCAATTTACCTGGAACAGACGTTAAGCTAACCAGCCTATAATTTCCAAGATCCCCCTGGATTCCTTTTTAAAAAATGGTGTTACATTGGCCATCTTCAAGTCCTATGGTATAGATGCACTCCATAAGTATATTAATTGTTTCTCAATTTGCATCTAGTCATAAAAATCAGCACATGCTAATTTTATGCAAATCTGTGTCCTCTTTTCTCCTTTTCATTTCATTTCATTCATTTATTGTTTTTCTACAGCACCCCATAGCAGATGATCTCGGGGCAGTTCACAAAAAAGAATGCAGAAATGGCCACTCTAGATGTATACTTCCATTCTAAGACCAGTTCATTCTTTAGAGCAAAGCCATAATACATGTTCAGTTTCACTGTATATGTGCTGTGGCATTTCTTGCTCCTCTAGTCTCAAGAGATTAAGATTTTGCCTTAGCAGGCTCTTTTCATGCCTAATTTTTCAACATATACCTACTGCCTGGCACCACCATTACTTTATTCCTCAAGATATAGAATTGGAGACCTTGAGAATTTTAAGGCAGCAAAGATTTTGTTTCCTACGGGGAGAGATAAATTCCCAGATGCTCTTAAGAGTAGACACGGTGCCATTAGTTTGGGAAAGAGCACATTCTGAATGAACAGAAAGTAATTTAAGGAACAGTGTATTTCATTTTATAGTTCCTGATTGAACTCCTCCTCTTCTCATGATAACGTTAAATATAAGGTTCATGAATGTGTAGGAGAGTTTAACTGAATTAATAAAATATAGCTATAATATACAAGGAAGATGAATGTATGTGTGCAGCTATGAGGGAATTTGATAGATGAGAAAACTAGAAAATTGTTTCTTGAACTCTTAAGGAGAATAGACAACAGGTTTTAAGGAAGATACCAGGAAGAAACCACATCTTAACCGCGAAGGTTTGCTCTTCTCAGATATACTGGGTTGTATCCATTGGTGGTATTCTGCTGATGGAAACAACTTAATTCTTCAATGTTTTTAATTTTTGTAAACCGCCCAGAGAGCTTCGGCTATGGGGTGGTATATAAATGGAATAAAATAAATAAATAAATAAATAAACTCCATCCCTGGTACTCAGCGGGGACAATTAATGATGTGGGTTTTCCAGAAAATGTTGAATTGGAAAATATTCTGGAAAAAAATCCAATGCAAATTAACTAATTTGCATAGGGTCACTGGAAAAGGGGGAAAACTCTTATTTTGGTTCAGAGAATTTTCAAATGCAAAATAAGGTTAGTTTCATGGTGTCGTTTGCATAGGAAATGTTTCAGGTTGCATAGGAAAATGTTCTGATGCTCCGGAAAGAACTAATTCTGCCTGTTTATTTAACTGTATTGAGTAAACAACAAAGCTAACAAAAAGTACCTATTTTTTTTTGTCCCTATAAACCACAAATACTTGAACAGAAATACAGGATGGAATTAAAGCACACTTAATGTGATTTAAATGTTATATTATATAGATTTCTTTGGAATGCATAAAGACAATAGCATGTACTTCCCTTATATTGTTTAAATTTTAAGAAAAAACCAAAGTTACATGAAAATGTTGACACACTAATTTTAGCAGCCCAATGATATGATATATGATATGATGACAACCACTCAACTACTTCAACAGAGTTCAATTCTCTTGCACTAAAGTAGTTGGGCCACCTTCAGTTTTGCGTTCACAACTTATTAGTTCCATATGACTCTGAGACATATATGTGTTTCAATGATATAAATGTAACCGTAGAGATAATCACCTGAAAGCAGAAAATAATTGTGGGAAAATAAAGCACTGGAAAATTTCTGTTTTGGTAAAGTTCCCACCCCACATCACTGGGGGTGATCTCCCTTCAGCCCCCTCAAATCTGAAACCCCCCAGACCAGATTTTTGGGTGGCGTGGAGGGCTGCAGAGGGAAAGAGAAAAGGAGAAATTCCCATTGCACTAGTGAAGCCTGCTAATGCAATCTTCATATAACCGATTGATTTTCTTTTATAATCACCTTGATTCCATCAGAAATTAAAATCAATTTTAATATTTAGCTGTAAGAAAGTCCACACCACATTGCACACTGAACTGACTTATTTGAGTAATTCAAATAACTCACACAGCCACAAAGAAAATCCAGAGACAACAGGGAAAAGAATATTACTATTGTGGAATTAAGGTGTGGCATTCCAGAAAATATTACATCTGAAGTTCTATCTATGACCTTCATCATTCACAGCATTTCTCTCAGCACTTGTCCATCTATCTGCAAGTCAATACCTGGGAGACTTTCAAATGAAAATCAGTGCCAGATAATTCTCTGCCCTTATGTGCACTGTAGGCTTATTACTCAAGCTCTGCTGTTTCCAGGGATTTGCTGGCTGTTGTATGTTTTAGGCTTCAAATATTTCATATGCTGTTGAGACTACTACTGACATTTCTGGACTGATAAAAGTAAATCTGATTGGTGGAGTCGGCCATTATATAGATAATTAACACTGTGATCTCCAGAGAGAGGTTAATACTGAGAATGTTAATAAGAGTTTCAAAACAATACTGTATTTACAGGCAACCTCATTGCATATAGCAATTGTTAAAAATAAATAGCTTCAGAAATCATGAAGAACTAAAGATTATTATTGAATGTTAGTACCTATTTATGAAACAAGAATTTTTGATGCACTGACATCCTATTAGTGCTGAGGGAGATTGAGATTAATTATAATGTGCTCTTTTAAATTCCTGATGGATTATAAACTCACAGCCTCAGTTGGAAACCTTGTTGTCACTACTTGACAGCTGCCTTAAATCTTCTCAACATTTATCATCATATCAACAGATTATACCAGTGTGTATTCTAACGTCCTCTTTTATTAGTTGGTAGTAATCTGGTGATAAAATCAGGGATTTTATAGTTCAGGCTACTTTCCAATAAGTTATATTTGCCATAGTTTGACTCTCTGTGGATTGCAACTAGTTTTGTGCCTGGCAGGAATTTTTGTTTTGTTTTGGAATAAAACAATTAAGAATTGCTGAAGAAAGACCTGCAAAAGTTTGATTCAGTATGGATCACCCCAGAAGATGAGAGCTTGGCTACAAGAAACAGCTTCCTATTTAAACCTGGTTGTCTGCAAATAAAGAAAATATTAACTTTTTACTAAGAGGCCTTGTGGCAGTAGCAGCTGGCTTGCTTTGAAGAAATCTATAATCTTCAATCTGCAATTCAGTACCTCTGAGCCCACATAGAGAGTGGTTAGGGAAATCTGACATAACAGTATAGTATTGGAATTTTATTACATATTGCATTTTGTCTATACTAAGTCTTTGGATGCAAGGAAGTATATAGATGACTGGAAAAGATTCCAAATAGCTAATCAGACAGATGCATAGGAATATGAAATAGTTGCTCATTTCCATGGAAAGTTAGCACCTAAATGATTGATGCTGGCTCCAAAGAATGGTTTTTCCATCTCTGGTTTGAAGCTTTTATGGACACAGAATGCTCATCTCATGCAATTCAATATGAAGAAAAGAGTGGCAGCAATGTCATACAGAAATATATTTAACCAAAGAATGCAATTTTTATGCACTGACAGAAAACATGAAGACAGCAGAAGAGACAAGAAAATAACTTTATGGTTGCTACTTCAATCTGATTGGATTATGATATAGCTTCAATGGAAATAGAATACTTTATAAACTACGCATTGATTCACTGCTAATCTTTCTAAAGATATCCAAAATCAGAACAAAAGTATATACCAGAAAAATGTTTGCAGTTCAGGAATTGTTATTTACACTTAAAAACAAAAAATGCAGTTTATGTTTGAAAGAATCTTATTTTAAAATAAGTTCCACAACTTAATGATACTATTGTTTTTCTTTCTCCGTATTTCATGTACTTGTGGTTTCTTCTTTGAATCCCTACATGTCCTGGGATCAAGAGAAGCACCTGTTTTCTCATCACCCTGCCCATAAACTGGGGTTATCTTTAGAAGTCCTTCTCTGGAGCCTCTAGTAGGTTACAGGGGAGAAGACTTTCTCTATTGTGACTCCTTACTCATGGAACTACCTATAGAGAGTTTCCTTGACACCCACAATAATGTGTTCTTGGCACCCAATGACCATGTCATTTTCCCAGAATTTTACTGCTTAAAGAGTTTTACACCATCATTTTTTTTGTGCTTTTATTCATTTACTTGTTATTTGCGGGTGGTATTTTAATTTTATGTTTTTATTGACAACCATCTTGAGAGTTAATGAAGGGTTGTACAGACATTTAAAGTATTGATGATCTTTACTGATATTGTGTTAATAGATTAATTTCTTGGCCATTCTCCACTTAAATATTTATTAAATTTGTTAGCATTGTGGTCAACTATTTCCATTTGGTTTGACAACACTCACATCTCGCACTAGGTCCTGGGTGGCACCATTTAGGATTAAACCCAAAGTTGCCTCCCCTCTGGTTGGTTCCATGACCAACTGTTCTAGGGCATAGTCATATAGGGTAGGGTGACCATATGAAAAGGAGGACAGGGCTCCTGTAACTTTAACGGTTGTAGAGAAAGGGGAATTTCAGCCGGCATCATTTGTATGCAATTCGTACCTGGTGAAATTCCCTCTTCATTACAACAGTTAAAGCTGCAGGGGTCCTGCCCTCTTTTGTATCTGGTCACTCTAGTATAGTGCCTGCAATTTTAATTATTGTGATGAAGAGGGAATTTCACCAGGTACTAATTGCATACAAATGATGCCGGCTGACATCCCCTTTTCTCTGCAACTGTTAAAGTTACAGGAGCACTGTCCTCCTTTTCATATGGTCAGCCTAATATAGGGTATCGAGACATTTCACCTCTTTGTTGTGACTGGAACTTGAATTTATCCAGTCAATGTGAGGGTAATTGAAGCCAATCATTATTATAACACTGTTTTAATTTTCCATCTCAAGATCACCCTGAGTGTTCCAGTCTGGGGCACAATACCATGTCCCTAGTACTAAATTACTTTACTGGTACTGTTCATCCACAGTGCTTCTGTGGAGGAGTTTGCCCCTTCTTGGTTTTCTAATTTGTTTATCACAATGAAGAAAAATATGGCTTTTTAAGTTAAGTTTTCCAAGGTTATGTAATGTGAGATCAGAAAGACAGAGCAAATACCAGAGAAGCTATAACATTGATAGTATATATTTATTATCTATTATATAGCACGACTCTGGTGTGTCTTTGGTATCATTTAAACTGTTAGTTTAAAGTTTTAATATTATTAGCTAACCTAATAATATTAAAATACTTAGCTAACCTAAGTATTTTTCAATTGAAAGACTTATACATTTTTTAATAAATAAATCAAAATTGATAGAAGACAGAGATTTTGATTATGAGAATCTGAAAGGGAAAATTGAAACACCTTTATTTATTTATTTACTTACTTAAACATTTGTATCCCGTCCTGTATCACATGGATCTCAGGGCAGTGTACAGATAAAATCATATGAAGAATATAAAACAATAAATATACACAGCTAAAAACAAATTAAACCATTAATAAGTTAAGCCAGTATAGAATTTAAAAACAGTATAACCAGTTAAAAACAAATAAAATTACTTACAGGCTTGGTGAATTTAGTCATCAAAAGCTTTGATAAAAAGCCATGTCTAAACTTGGAGGCGAAATGAAGCCAGTTCTGGCTCTAGTCGGGCTTCTAAGGGGAGGGCATTCCACAGCCGGGGTGCAACAACAGAGGAAGCCCTCTCCCATGTCCCACCATAGCGTATGTCTCATGTTGGTGGGACACAGAGCAGGGGTCCTCCAACAGATCTCAAGTCTTGGGCAGGCGTATATAGAAGCACTCCCTCAAGTATCCAGGTCTTAAGCCGTTTAGAGCTTTAAACGTCATTACCATCATCTTAAATTCTGACCAGAAGTGTATAGGCAACCAGTGCAATTCTTTTAAGACCAGTGTTATATGGGTTTTGTGAGGTGTACCAGTCAGCAGTCTAGCTGCTGCATTTTGCACTAGCTGCTGCATTTTGTACTAGCTGCAACTTCCGAATCATCTTCAAGGGCAGCCCCACGTAGAGTGCATTGCAGTAGTCTAATCGGGAAGTTACCAGTGCGTATACTACTGTGACTATGTTATCGCTGTTCAGGAAAGGCCGTAGCTGGTGGATCAGCCGAAGCTGGCCTCAAGTACTCCGGGCCACAAGGATGCTAGGAGTACTCCCAAGCTATGCATTAATGTCTGTGCAGAAAATGTAAAGTGTGAAATGGGCCTTAGAGCTGACTTTCATGAGTAAAAGATTTAAGCTGTCATCTTGAAGAGTTCTCATTTTTGTTACATTACTTCTGGAACTCCACATTTTACTACCCACTTCATATGCAAAAATAAGGTGATGTTACTCATTCATACATTTTTCCAAAGTACTTTAAATCTATGATGGTGCTATTAAATAAGCACACCAGGTGTGTGTGTGTGTGTGTGTGGAAGAGATTTGTATGTATTAACTTTAGTAGTTAATACATTCAAATTGCACATTAGTAATTGTTTTATAAAAACCATTTTTCTAGGAGTCTTATTGGCTATACTGTTTCTGCAGTCTGCTGCCAGAATTAAATGAGGCACCCACCATTTGAAACTACCCAGACATTCTCCCCATTGTAAGAACCTTATAGGACTCCTGGAGAATGGATTCCACTTACAAGGAGGTGCTAGAGATGGAGAAATTGTGCCAGAGTAAACACTATTTGTATTACAGCACAAGTAAATTTACAATTCTCATCAACAGCTGCTCATTTGTTTAAAGTATTATTACATTATTTGAAGGGAGAGGGAGGTTTGTTATAACTACCACTCAGTCGCAAATATCCCCTTTTTGGTGAAGGTCCTTAAGAAGGTGTTGGCTAAGCACCTAGAGGGACCAGCTTATCTTGATTTCAAACTGGCTTGAGGCCTAGGTCTGGCACTGCAATGGGCTTGGTTGCCCAGACAGATGATCTTCGCCAGAAGAAAAGACAGGAGACTGTGTTCCTTTTGATTCTTCTGGACCTACTAACCATACTATCCTTCTGGACTGACTACGAGTCTGGAGCATGGTAGAATGGTGGCTCTACTCCTACCAGCAGGATCATTTCCAGAAAGTAGCATTGGGGGATTTCTGCTCAACCTCTTAGCAACTGAGCTATGGCATTCCATAGAGTTCTATTCTTTCCCCTGTACCTTTTAGTACCTCCATGAAGCTTCTGAGAGAGGTCATAAGCAGATTGGGGGCAAGATGTCAGCAGTATGCTGAAAATGCCAACTCTATTGTGACTTGTCATCTGACTCAGATGAGGCAATGCAGCTGCTGGATTAGTGCTTACAAGCAGTAATGGGTTGGAAATTTAAACTGAACTCTAACAAGACATTGCACTACCCCTGAAAGAGAAGGGAAATTCCTTGATCCATCTTTGTTACGAGAGCCCAGGTAGCCTTAGTGGCATGGAATGTCTTTACCCAGCTTTGATTGATGTGCCAGCTACAGCTGTTCGTGGACAGTGACTCATTCTCTGGTAACCTCTGGATTATTGTAATGCATTTTACATGGCATTGCCTTGGAAGACAGAAATTAATAGTTGCTACAAAATTCAGTGGCCAGAATGCTGACGAACAGCTGCAGTTATCATATTACAATGATCCTGAAGGAGACTTGTCTGTTGTCTATCTGTTTCTGTTACTAAAGACCTCAAATCAACAAAAACCATGTAAAAGAAGACTCTGCCTTGTAATGTCATCTCTACACAGGTTTTTTTAAAAGCTACTAATAAAACTGTTTTGACAGACAAATTCCTATGTTCTGTTACTTATTCTAAACAAATGCTTCTTTTTACTGATTTGTAGCTTTTATATAAAACTAGTTGAATGTTCAATGTACTTCATATGTATTATCTCCATAATCATTGCAGCAACCCTGTAAGATAATTCCTCATTATTATTTCCATATTGCAAGGACCAGACTGAGCGAAAGTAGTTGGCTAAGGCCACCTCGTAAATTCTTGGTACGTTAAGATTTGACCCTGGGACTTACTGGTTCACAGTTTGGTTTTCAACCATACTACACTGGGACCTGGTTTGCATGCCACAGCATGCCACAATGAGCTGGCAAGTGTGGGTTATACGGAGGTGTCGTGCATACTGGCCCTTGCTCTTTGATACATACCCTTGCACAATTTTAAGTAAATTTTCCCTTTAGGCAACACGGATAGAGCAGGCTTTAACAAAGTTGCTATAGCACTATCCTTTGGCAAGAATGATGAATGGCTACAAGGGAGAAACAGACTCCTCCACTACCACCACCCCCTGGCCTTTCTTTCACACAGCATGACCCAAATGGCCACTCTCCCACTGGTAGAGTGTATGTGCATTGGGCAACACTTGATAGAGGCACCCAGGCTGTCAGCCAACCAGCCACTTTCTCATCAGCCTTTCCCAGTGGAGAGCTGTCTTATGCACTGAGCAATGCTGCTCAGAAGTACTTGGGGCAACTCCAAGCATGGTCACCCAGCCTGTTATGTTTCCCCTTGTCTTTCCATCAGGAAATGCTATGAGATATGGGTTTGTCACTACAATTTTTGGCTTGGTAAGAAGGGCCAGCCTAAAAAGTTAAACCCCTCTGGGAGGAGAGTGAATATTCAATAAACACACAGATCTCTGATTTGAAGTAACTGATTTCAACTGCTCATTCCAAGAATCAGCAGGTGACGCTAACTACCAATTTACAATGTTATATAATGTATTTAGGTAGAACAGCACCAAAACTTGAAATTTCTTACTCCCATCCTAATCTAATTAAGCAGTGACTACTGGGAGTGCAAGGGTAACAGTTTCCCCAAAGGAACACCAGATCAGTCAAGTCTACTAAGACTATAAATTTATGCCCAAGTTATATCCCAATACATAGAAAGTAATGCATAAGATATCCCACATATTTTAAAATCAATACATAAAATATTTCAGACAACAGGATTTTTCTCTAAAGATGAAAATATGAAAACAGGAGGATTACCTGTGTGAGCTGAAAGTGGTGAATGGGGCCGAGGCATAGCTGGAGACTGTCCATTACATATCAAGCTTTTTCTATTACTTGTCCGGCAACTGTAGGAAGAGAAGAGAATACTTAAATTTAGCGAATATATAGAATATAACCCTGCATTTTTAGTGCAGAATACAAATATTTTGTATTCCAATCTTCTAGTAAACTCAGGATTACTGGCTTCTGATAGGCATTTTGAATAGGGGCAGTGGAACTCTAGAATTATACAGCATAATGAATTGTAAAAAATGAGTTATATCCCATATATCAGCAGGAGAAAATGCATTAAGGTTAATTATAACCACATTTTATCACAGCTAATATTCAACAAAGAAATCCACCTGCCACTGTGACATTACACTATTAGTACTGACATTTCATCTGATACAGAGCAATTGCCTTATTTATAATATGTAAATATGTCAGAAAAAAGGTATCCATTTAGAACCACCATTCAGTATATGTATTTGTGTTTACATGGATTTCCTAACTGAGAACAGAGCAATGATTTATCTATATTATGATATACTAATTAAAAAACTAATTATTGAGGCAAATTTCACATCTGTGCTTTTTGTAAATAGACCAGGCATATCCTACAAAGATAAATGTGCTCCTTCACTCATACATTTTTCATCTCAAGTACTGCAAATCACTATTTTTCTCCATTACCAATAATTATGACATGAATAGTAAACTCATACTTTTATTTCTGGAGAGGATCTCTGCAGATTTTCTCTAAGTGTATTCATAGTCCTATAATTCTAATCAAATATACCTATGAATAGGTTCTCCCATCTTGAAATCACACAAGTAAGTTATTTCACTGAAGCTAATAGAATTCTGTCTAGTGTGCATCAAAAGAACATAAGATCAGGATTTAAAAAAATAGTTTTAACATTTTAATGATTAACATTAAACACTCTCTCTCTCTCTCTCTCTCTCTCTCTCACATACACACACACACGCTCACAGACAATGTGCCAAAAATGGAAATGGCTTATATTTCTATAAATAAGAAATAATCATCAATCAACTTCATTCAGTTTAAAAAAACAAAGGATGGATGATATATTTTTTCATGCTTATTCATTCTATTTGAAATGATGTTTAGGCCGTCTTTAAGGGTAGACCCCCCCCCCCAAAGTGGCATAAAAGATAAAAACTAAACTAAATTATGCAAAACAAATATAATAGAAAATCAAGAAATCAATATTCAAGAAAAAAATTAAAAAACAACCCACAGGCCATGAAAAGGTCAGTGAAAGCAGGTGAATCTTCAGAGCCTTCCTGAAGACCTGCAAAGAAAGATCTTGATGAATCCCTGAGGGAAGCCAGTTCCAGAGGTATGGAATGACTACTCCCTTGTACACAGCAGCCTAACCATCCTTGGCAGCAGGCAGGTGAGAAGCATCTACTGACCTTGGAGTGCCAGCAGGCTAGTACAGGAGAAGGTGGTCCCTTCCACGTAACTTGGGCCCAACCCATTTAAACTTTTAAAGATTAAAACAAGCTCCTTAAATTGGGACTGAATATACACCAGCAGTCAATGCAGTGGCACAGTATTGGTGTCACATGAGCAGACCATATGAACAGCCCCTATCAATATTCGAGTGACTGTATTCTGCATCAACTGAAGTTTTCAAACAATCTTCAATGGCAGCCAATTACAGAAGTTCAGCCTGTATGTCACCAGAGCATGAACAGCCAAGAGAAGATCCTCCTCCAGACAGGGTTGCAGTTTGCATATCCAATTCACAATCTGGTGTGATCATACCCAATTTGGGCTTGAAGGAGCATAGTTGTGGGGAGACAGCATCTGAATTTAATAAATCCCAGAAATATAACAGCATTTTTAATTATACAGATCCACATATTATTTGGGAACAGGCTAGATGAAACTAGAAGGCTTAGTCTATCTAAGTAGCTTTTTACTTGCTTCCTAAACAATTGGAATATTTGACTCTGGGAGGGAGGTTACAGTAGTTATACCAAAACTTTCAATGCCCTACATAGGTTTCTAGCCTCGGAAACAAACAGAAGCAATTCTGGTCACTTGTTAAGAACCAGCAGTCCACTAAAGGCTGCCATGCACACATCCATCGCTCCAAATGACATCCCAGATAGATGCAACAGCCAGGAGTGCCTACTATCAGCTTCGGCTGATACGCCAGCTGCGCCCCTTCCTAGAGTTGGAAGACCTAAAGACGGTAGTGCACGCGCTGGTAACTTCGAGACTCGACTTCTGCAATGCGCTGTACATAGGGCTACCTCTGTGCCTAGTCCGGAAACTTCAACTAGTTCAAAATATGGCAGCCAGGTTGGTCACTGGTACACCTAGGGGTGACCATATTACACCAGCTTTGAAATCTCTCCACTGGCTGCCAGTTAGTTTCCGGGCGAAGTACAAAGTGTTGGTCATTACCTTTAAAGCCCTACATGGTTTGGGTCCAGGTTACCTGCGGGATCGCCTTCTCCCATACAATCCGCTCCGCACGCTTAGGTCCTCTGGGAAGAATTTATTACAGTCAACAAAAACTAGACTGACAACTGTTACCCAGAGGACCTTCTCTTCTGCTGCTCCCAGATTATGGAATGACCTGCTGGGAGAGATCCGTGAACTTACCAGTCTTCAGGAATTCAAATGATCTATAAAGACTGAGCTCTTCCGGCAGGCCTACTCAGATGAATTTTAAGTGTTTTATTGGTGTTTTATTGGTATTTTAATGATATATTGGTTTTATGTATTTTTAATCAGTTTTGTGTGTTTTATGATGATGTTGTTCCCCACCTCGATCCGGAGGGAGAGGCAGGTAATAAATATATTATTATTATTATCATTATTATTATTATTATTATTATTGCTATGGGAAATATTCTCAATTCCTTTTACCGTTCCAGGACCCAATTTTAAATTTATTTATTTTATTTAGTTACAATATTTATATACCACTCTCCATTCAGAATTTTGAAGTGGTGGACAAAATAAAATAAAAACACATTAAAAGTACATTTTTAAAAGGAACAAAGCGCAAAATAAACCATGGCCTGGTCATTAAGGGAAGGCTTCCTGGAACAATGTTGTTTTCAGGAGGCACTGGAAAGAATACAAAGTTGTCACCTGCCTGACCTCCAGAGGCAGGGAATTCCATAAGCCGGGGGGGCCCTTCCCCTGGTGGACTCCAATCAGACAACTAGTCTATGTAGAACCACCAGGAGCATGCCCTCCGATGCCTCAGTGACTGGGCAGGTTGATAGGGGAGAAGGTGCTCTTTCAAGTATCCTGGTCCCAAGTTGTTTAGGGCTTTTTACACTAGTACAAGAACCTTAAACCTGGCCTGGTAGCGAATAGGCAGCCAGTGCAGTTCCCTCAGCAAAGGAAAACAGCTGAGCTGCACCATTTTGCATTAGCTCCAGCTTCTGGAGCAGCTTTAAGGGCAGCTCCACATAGAGCGCATTGCAGTAATCCAATCTTGAGGTTACTAATACCTGTACCACCATGGCCAAGCTGTTCCTGTCCAAGAGAGGCCATAGCTGGAAAACCAGACAAAACTAGTAAAAGGCACTCCAAGCCACTGTGGCAACGTGAGCCTCCAGCAATAGAAATGGAACTAAGAGTACCACCAAACTACGAACCTAACCTTTCAGATGGAGTGCAACCCCATCCAGAACAGGCAATGAGCCTATCTCCCAGACGCGGGAACCACTCACCCACAGGGCTTCCATCTTGCCAGGATTCAATTTCAGTTTATTGGGACTCATCCAGCTCATTGGGACTATCTTGAAATCTGGACCCCACTCTGTTTTATAGTTCTGTTGAGCCAGGACTATTATTACTCCAGCTGCTCATGTTCTTAAGGCAGCTGATATTTTGAGGCATATAAAATAAAAGGATTTAGTAGAGCACACTAGTTGTTCATGTGAGCTCATCAACAGGCTCCTCCTCAGATAGTAAGACAACATACTCAGCAACTTAGCATTTATTAGCATCAATATGTACAAAGTCTGCCTCAGATTTTAAAGAGACAAATTGAAGTAGCTACTATTCTCCCTTCAGTATCCAGTTCAGTATCGATGAACCTCTTGGGGTTTGAATGCTGGTGTCTCTTGGGCTGAACAACTCATTGCTATATAGTTAAGGAAGATTATGTTTGTCCCAGATCCTAGCCAGTGGTCCCCATAAACTTGTTGGCTTGAAATGCATCCAGTCCTGGATCTTTGGCTAGGCAACTGTCATGGTGCCTTTGTCTTATTCTATATCAGCTTCTCTTCTTCCTCTAGCCTCCTTTTCAGTCTGCCAGCTTCTCTATCTGGCTGGCTGTCTTTGCCTTCATACCAGCCCCTTTGGTTGAACTTGTAAGCTCAGAATTAGAGCCTGCAATTGGCATTATTTCTGGATTGAACCTCAAATGGATCTGCCCAAATACTCCTCATTCCCTATCTCAATCCTGGTAAGACCTGTCTTTGGCAACCTAGTACATATAACTATAAGTCTGAAGTTCTTGGTTCATTTATTTTTAGTGCCAAGTGCAAGCTATAATCTTGTTTACAGTCGTGAACTCTTGTGGCAATACTCCCTTTCTTTCACAGGACTTTGGTATAAATACAGCAACAATTGTTAGTCAGGACGTGGAGAGGAATTAGAACACTGAATACATTTGCAAGAACCAAAGAATATTCATATTGCTCCAATATATTCAATGGAAGAGTATGCTATACTTCATTTTTATTATGGCTTTGTTTTCCAAATGCCAACATATTCAGAATAGCTTGCCGGTTTACAATATCTATAGTTATTGGTACATGTAAAGTATCTGTTAAGGTAAGTGGTATATGTGTGGGGAGATACTTCACCATTGTTCTTACATGTAAAAGGCACACTCTCTTATTTATGTCTATTAACTTTTAAAATAAAATTAATGCTGGTGAGACAAGCCATATTCAAAATTGAAAGCTATTAATACTAACAGAACACAAGCAGTTCCTATGTATGCCCCATTTTACTCTTCTTTAGATGTAGCTCTTCATACTTAAATGTAGCCCTCCATATTGGTAGAGCAAAATGAACTTATTTGTCTGCCTCCTCTGGCCTCTCTCTCAGTCTGCCAGCTTCTCTATTGGGCTGGCTGGCTTTTTGTCTCCCTGCATCTTCACACCAGCCCCTTTGGCTGAACTCATAAGCTCACAACTACTGGCTACAATCAAAACTATTGGGCTACAAACACTTTGATTACTATTTCATCTTTGCAGGAAAGGTCCTAAAGATGTTTATCTAGTTTTTTTTTTCCAGCATGTCAAACCTTTGTAATATATTAATAATCACAGGATGCAAACCGAACGCATAAGGGACACATAAATGAACGTTAACATACATGTTTCAATGTGGTGCTCCTAAGTGCAGCTTTCATGATAAAGCAATCAGCAGCACAGATAATTACACTGTAACGTATGATACCATTTATGTCCCTTCTTCAGAGAGAGCCTTTTTACTGTTAATCCAGGGGTAAATTACCGGCAATAAAGGTTAATTGCTAAAAAGAGCAGGGTGAGAGGGATGTGCTGACAGCAATTACTTCTTATACTGCTTTTCACATGAAATCTGGCATCTGTTTTAATCATTTATAATGATTTCATTTTAACATCCTTAATTATTAATATTTACACTTGTAATGAAGATGGATACAGCTGTAAAGTATTATGGCAGCACCTTTAACAGCATGTGCTGACTACTGTACTCCACTACAATGTAGCCCTTAATTTTGTTGTCATCCTAATAGCCTGGTTGAGTAGAAGATAAAACTTTAAAAGAATATGTATTTGAAAAGCTACTACAAATAAAATGCTACACTGGGCTCAGGTAAGTATAGAGGATAACGTTATCTACATAAAGTTTACATTCTGAATGCCATGTAGAAACACAATATATTGTGATAAAGGCATATTGGGGATGGCTGGTTAGAGAATGGCAGTGACAGTTTTGTTAATATATAATTAAATACCACTATGTCCTGCAAGGCAAGGGATGTATCCACTTCATTTTCACTGAACAAGTTTAATTTAAGTTATATTTAGCATGTTATGAAATGTGCTGGCCTGTGACTTCAGATTTCTTTGACGTTTTTGCAGGCATAGATGCTAGCGAGCCAACTATGAATGCTGCACAACAGCACACTGAATAGCAAACTCTATCCAGTAGCCCAGCTCTGCAGCATAGGTATTGTGAATGGCTAAGAACACAAGTATTGTTTGAATAAGGCCTATATAAAGAAGTTATCCCAACATGCTTGAACTTTTAAAAACAAATACTTTAGCAACCCTCTCAACACCGGACAAGGCCTTTCATCAATAGAACAATCTTCAAAACAGCTGCAATTAATGACACTAACTACTAATTAGATACATTTGTTTCTCTAACAAATAACAGGAAGCCATGGATTTCTCATTGTGCCACGGCAAGCCTCAGGATCATGCATTTCCCCCTTCATTCTCCTTCTTTCTCCATTCATGAGGAAAGAAGAGTGAAAATGTATTTCTGAATAAACATGGGCTGGTTCACGAGCCATGGTTGCCACACCATGAGTATTTAACCCATTATGAGCCCGAGTGTGTGCAGCTGCCATTTTGAATTGCACCATGTTGTGCAAACCTGGGCAATGTGAATTATATGACGGTTAAACAACACTTGCAAAACCCTATTAATAACCCCCAATACTGGGTTTGCATCATACGGCACAACCCCCAATTGGGGACTTCATATTGAAAATGGCAACCGCACACATCCAGTATGAACCATGGCTCATCACGGATTAAATAACTCATGATGACCCAACCATGCCATGCAATCCAGGTTGTATTTTCCTACTGCTGAGGAAAGAAATTACTGTCACTTTAAAACTCAGACAGGAACGGTTGTGTCACATTTTCCTGGTACTCAGGCTGGAATTTCCTCCCTAATTGGTCCTGTCCACCAGAAGTAAGAAGGAAATACCTACCAGTTCTCAGCTTTTACTTCAGGCTTCCTAGGTTGTGGTAAAGCCTAATGGGCAATCTTTCCAAGTGCTTCTTCACTACCTATTGAGCATATGAAACTGCCCTGCCACTTCTGACTGTAGAATTTTCCTTCCCCTGCCAATTCCCCTCCCTACCCCATGCTACTATAGGAATTTAACTACACTCTGGAGACCAAATCTAGGTTGGCCCATCCTCTGGGGCACGACCCAAAAGAGTGGAATTCCTCCACCACCTTCACATTTGAGAAACAGAGTATCATCATTCAATGATGGTGTTCAAAATGTGATTCAAATAGGCCCACCAAACTGGCATGGATTTGTATCTGTTTAAAATGTATATAATAGGCCAGAAAAAGAAACTCAGAAATCATGGCAAAGACCAAAAATAATCTGTTTGAAATTTTCAAATATTGGTAGGTATGCACTATTGTAGTCAGGAAGAGAGACAAATAAGATATTAATCTAACACTTCAGCATAGCTAAAAGAAGTGACTGCACACTACCTTAGTAAAATGTTTTTGGTTCTACATAAATGAAAGATTGCAAATAAAGTACTCCAAGCTGCCATGATTGGGAGAAGACTCCAGATGTATATAAGGGATTCTGAGGCCACCTGTCTTCCTACTGCAGCTGTTTGTTTGGGCGTGAATACACCGCTCTTTCTAAAGTGTAAGACAGTTGCCAAAATACAAAGAGTGCATGCCCAAATACCTGTGCATGCACAACAGAGTCCCCAATCTAACACTTCCCGTGCATTTCAAGCTTTACAGCATTTCTTATGCTTTTAGGGAACAAACCTATGGTAATGCCCATAATCCTCTCGCTCTGTATTTTGGCTAGACAGATTTTTTTGCCCATCTAGCTGGGGTGTATCAGAGCAGGAGGGAGGGAGGATGGGGAGGTCTCAGAATACATTATATCCCAGCTTCCTCAGTCCCCTCTCCACCCACCAGCACATCCCCCTTAATTCCTCGTGTTGGCTGTGAGGAAGAGGGGAGGGGAGCACAGGTTCCTGGATCTATGGTCTGAGTGCTGTCTCCATCCTCAGATCTAGGAATTCGAATTATCCTATACCACCCCCAGACTCTGTCTAGATGCCACAGGATTGTTTGTTTAAGCAGTTATACCTATAAAACACATTGCAAACTGTTGTTCTATGTTTGTACATTACAACTAAATTTATCCAAAGGAACAGTTCAATACCACTAAAATAATATCCAAATACATAATGTAGCTTAGTTGACTTGCTCTATCGTTAGAGTTCTCAATTGAGAAAATACAGTGTGAGAAACAACATAAAAGCAAAGAGAGTAAGATTTTACTGAATTGTGTAGTTTAGCTCTATAGTAAATACTTGTCCATAAAATGGCTGCCTAAAAGATAGAAATCTGCAATAAAAAAAATGAAGTCAGAGTAGAAGTACATTAAATTGTTCCAAAACCCTGCCTAAGTAAACATCATATTTTAGTTTATTATCCATGTAATGCAAATATTCACCAGCAAGTTATTAAACACAAAAATATTACAATTTAACTCCAATGGGGCATGAATGTTTAGTACTCTATTTTTGTTAAGTAAGGGACTCACAGAGCATGGATATTTTTATTTCCATTGTTACTTTCAGTTTTAGCAAACCTAATTTCACAGTACACAAACATCTTGCCTTGCCTTTAAAGGCAAAAAAAATGAGCAAAACATTGTAAAGTCTTCCATTTATGCCAGGGCTCAAACAGCTTTGTTTCCAATAACAGGGCTCGAGTCCAAGAATTTGTGAAGAGATATGTATCTCAATATTTATAGAGCACACTTTACTTGCTGAGGAACTATAGTTTGTTCCTTCCAACAGAGGATTAAGGAGCAAAGCAAAAATTGTACTTCTGTTTCTCTCCAGGTTCACAGCCGTAGAGCAATTCCTGACCACCACTTTTTCTGCTAGGGGCCATTATTTCCTTTCTTCTTGCCCTCCCTGCATTACCCAGGGCCTTCAGTAATCTAACACTCCTCTGCACAGTCTCAATCTTTGTGTTTTGCCTTAACCCTGACTTTGCAAAGTCAGACTACAGCTACCATTTCCCCCATTTTATTGTACATATTTATTCAGATCTATATCCCACCAAGTTTGACAGGCCTTACACCCAATTAGGTGTAAAAAAAAGAGCAACTTTAAAAACAACACAATAATTTCAATTAAAATATTGGAAATGTAGAGAGTCAAACAAAAAGATTTCAAAGCAAAACTCCAGAAGTTGAATGGAGGAAAACAGTCAAAACAAAGAATGAATTCCTTCAACGTGCTCGTGAGAAGCTGAAATTGCTGCCAAATAAACCTTGATAGACAATAACTTTAGACCTATGTCAACTAACACCAACAGAAAAGACAGGATCTGATGAATAGATCAAGAAACTGGGCTAAAACCCTTTTGAGTAGCAAAATCAGTGAATGATTTCCACTTCTGATTATATGAAGCTCTCATTGTTGGCTTCAAAGGAGTCTAGGATTCTCTGTACTTTTGGTGAGATGTGGCCATCTATTATCGTGGTGTTATTCTCCACGCTGTTAGATGGATAGTGTTGATGTCCGAGTGGCGAACATGTCCCTGGGCTTGATATAGTAGGTCCAGTCTCGATGGTAGGTGATGGAAACATCTATTGGCCCTGTTCAGAAGGGGCATGGACCATCCTTGTCTGTCCGTATTGTCTGTCACGATCTTGGCCAGGACTCTCGTAATCAGTGGAATCGGGTGGGGGGAAGAAGAACTGATTGCTCCAGTTCCAAAGGAAAGCAACCCCTCCGATCCTGGGCCGTGCCCTGCCCTGCTGCAAAACAGTCTGCAGACTGTATTGTATGTCATTGCGAAAAGGTCCATGGAGGCTTTGCACCATTGTTTGAAAATCTGCTGGAGGACCTGAGGGTGGATTTGCCATTCATGTATTAGGGTGACCTGTCTGCTCAATTGGTCTGCTAACTGGTTGTTTTGACCTGCAATATGGATTGCTGTGACTGTAATCCCTCAGTGAATGCACCAGTCCAGTATGTGGATACTTAGCTTAGTCAGGGAGGTCAATTTCATGCCCCCTTGTCTGTTCAGATAAAATACTACAGTTGTATTGTCTGATGTTATCTCGTCATGGCGTCTATGAAGTTGTTTCGAATGCTCTGAGAGCCTTCTAAACTACCAGAAGTTCTAGAAAGTTTATGTGAGCCTTCTTTTCCTTGTGCGTCCATCTGGAATTTTTTGGTTGTAATGAAAAAATTGACATTCCCAAGATCCAGTATAGGGCGGAATCCACCATCATTTGTTTGGATGGTACTGTTATTATGACTCCTTTCCTTAAAAGAGAAGAAACCTCTGTCCATAGCAGTACTGATGGGCACATGGATTGGAATACACCTGTTGGGGGCACGGTATCCCCTCTCGATGATGGTGAGGACCCAGGAGTCTGATGTGATAATGTTCCACACCAACAGGAATAAAGGTAGAAGTTGGTCGAAAGGTGCAGGGGGGTGAGTCAGGCTGTAAGGAAGTATCCTTAAGTCAAAGGCGCCGTTTGTCATTGAAGTCACTTTTCTTATGTTGATAATGAAACTTTGAAGAGGAAAATGGTTGGCGCTTGTTCTGCTGAGGCTGATGTTGTTGTTGCATAAAAGCAGGGCGCTCCGTCTGGTACCAAGTAAAATTGGAGAAGGGTTGTCGGTACCAATGCCTCGGTCTCGACTGTTGAGGTGTGGTGGTAAGACCCATCTTTTTCGCTGTATTTTTGGCTTTCTGAATGGAGTCCATTGCCTCATCAGTTTTAGAGTTGAAAAGGCCTGTTCCGTCAAATGGTAAGTCATCTATACGGGTTCTGGCCTCTTGGGATAGGCCGGCAGACCAAAGCCAAGGATGCCTTCTTAGGGCGATAGCGCTGACCATGACCTTTGTTCCACAATCGGTTTGGTGTCTAGCCGTGTTGATCTGTTGTCATGCAAGACACATTGCTTCATTTTGGAAAACATGGACCAATTCTCTTTGGTCACCTGTTAGAAATAATTGATACCAAGCCATTGTTGCCTGGTAATTCGCAACTTTAAGGCTGAGGGATGCCAAGGAATAAAGTCTACGCCCCATGAGGTCGAGTTTACAGCCCTCTTTATCTATGGGGGCAGAGTGGGTCCGTTGGGACTGACCTTGGGATGATTCGACTACAACAGCATTCAGCTGAGGATGTGTAAATAAAAATCCTGCTTCTTTCTCCAACACTCAGTACATATTTTCAAGACTTTTTGACGTTGGAGCCATGGATGCTGGTGTTTTCCATCACTGTTGGACTGTCTGCAGTAAAGTAGGTAAGAAGGGCATTGCCAAGGCATTGTAGCTTCTATGTGCACCACATCAAAGACAGGGTCAGACACCCGCTGCACTGGGTGGTGAGTCTCTAACCCTAAAGATTGTGCCATCCTCTGGATTAGATCTGAAAAGTTCCCCAAGATCCTCCGATGGCGATATTGGGTCCTGACAGCCGACCAGTCCTTCTGGTGATTAGATGGAGGGCGCGATCGATGAGTAGGATGCTGTGTCCAAGCCATAGTCATCTGTCACTGATCCCGGGGAAGCTACGGGTTGTGAAGTGGTACCTTTCTCGGTATCTCGCCGTGGTGAAGGTGCTGGAGTTGGCCTCGATGCGGAAGAGTGGATCGATGTCGTAGGCTGTATCTGTAAGACAGGTTGTCTTGGCATCTGGTTCGACATAGGGGGCACGACTGGTGCAGTAGGTTGTCGAAAAACATGCTCCCGGGTCGTCCATGGTGATGGAGGCGGTGGAGTTAGCTGATGCCTTGGAGACAGTGGACAGTGATAACCATAATGATATGGTTCATGTGTCCCCTGCCAATCCTGAAAGCAGTAACGTCTTGGGTGACAAGACCTCTTGGATTGTCTGTCCCATTCCAATGCTGGGGACCGTGATCGGTATGATAATTCTCAGTAGTAGTATCAGTCATTTTCTCAACGAACAGGTGAGTGCCCATTTTCTCAACGAACAGGTGAGATCGATTCCTGTCGATCTCGTCTGTGGTTTTGAGATAGAGTGGGCACTCCCATTGGCTGGGGGGGGACTCTCTTCGGGCTCTTGGTGGTGGAGTCATAAGCTCCCTGCGTTGTACTGGAGGTGAGTCTCGAATCTCACCATTGGATATCAAGGTGGGAGACATGGTATTGGCTGTCGGCATTGACAGTTGTTCAGTTGTTTGTATGATGCCGCCTCTCGATGTCGGTATAGAGGGATCTAAGTGTGGGGGAGGAGGTGGTAGAGACCTGTCAACTTTTTCAGGTCTTTTCTCTTCATGCCCTGTTTTCTTCCTCTTCTTCTTTTTCTGTCCCTTGGGCGGTTTTGGCACTGTAGCTTTTTTAGAGAGCTTTTTGGCCATCGAGGTCATGAGAGATTTTCCCAGTGTTAGAGGGATATCTCTGCAGGCTCTATCCACCTGAGAGCCATCAGGCGATACAGGGGCTGAGAGAGTAACAATGTCTTGTATCAAAGTCGTGGGTGTAGATGCCAAGAATCAACTGCTGCCAAGGCCCTGTTCCAGAGCTCAGCTCCAAGCTTATCTGCCCGATGCCGCCTTGTTTGTTTAGAAAAGGCTTGGCAATTTGTGCACGTCTCCACTTTATGTCCTTCTCCAAGGCAAAGGAGACAAAGGTTATGTGTGTCTGACAAAGGCAACTTGCTACTGCAACGGGTGCACTTCCTGAAGGGCGCCCTAAGAGCCCTGAGCAAAGAGAGAATAACAGCGAAGTAAAATATATACATAAATTATTATTATTATTATTAGAAAGTAGATTTTAAAGGTTGAAAAATCAGCTATTAATGAAGTCTGAAGATGAAGAGGTTCCTGATGCAGCAACAATGGCGGTCGAAGAAGAACTGAGGGATTAGGCAAGGACCCTCCTAGGCATGCGCAGTGAATAGTGGGGGAGGGTTCCAGCCAAAAAATTATCAGCTATGGAAGGTTCCTGAATCGAAGCTCCGTGCAGGCACAGAGCCCATATGTGTAATGCACTGAGACCACGAAGAATTATTTTTACATTTTGAATCCGGAGACTCATGCCTGTGTTACAGCTGTCTCCCATACTAAGGAGATCAGTATTGATTGTTACAATCTGTGGAGGCAATGATTGGATCGGGAAGATGTCCAATGTAGAGGTTATTAGTATGAGCTCCTGTATGGGACTGAAGCAGCCACCAGTAATGGTAAATGTAATATTGGTGATGGAGTGGGAATCAAGATTAAACCCGTTGATTGTGGTCGATCATGTACCAATTCTGCCACCTTTTTAGAGATTTTCTTTTTAAGTTCAGAAGAAAGAGTACAAAAGGGTTTGGGATAAACATTTTTGTCAATGAAAGTGTCAATGACCACCCAGGTGTGGGTTGGTCAGTTTGCTCAGCAGTGTGAGCAGCTTGAATATCGTGCAGGGGACCTTGGTATCTGTGTAGGCCGCGGTACAGCAGAAGCGCCCTGAGAAAGGGCAGTAGATGTTTGAGCATTGGAATCTTGCAGAACATTCACCATTTTTCTCCACAAATCTGCATGGAGACAATCCAAGCAATTGCACTTGGCTTGCTTTGTAAATTCCTGGCAATGTGTGCGAGCCTCCTTCTTATGCCTTTCTCTGAAGTAGAAGAGACTGTCCATTAGGATAACTTACTCCCACAGTGGACACACTTTCGGAAGGTGCCCAGAGGGTCATATGCCCAGTGAGCGATAGCAGGATCATGAAAAATAAACAAAATAATAAAACTCAGAAGGGGAGAAAAATGACAGAAAGGAGAGAGAGAGGGGAGAGAGAGAGAGAGAGAGAGAGAGAGAGAGAGTAAAATCCAGCAATAATACAATGAGGATACCACAATGGCACTCAAATGAAAATAGAGGGAATAAGCAGAGTATGTTTCCTGAAATGGTGTTCTGCACAGGCACAGATCCTATCTGTGTGATGCCATGATACCACAAAGATGTGGTGTCGGTCCAGGGCCCCTGAATAAGAACATGTTTGAATTTTTTAAAATGAGTTTTAAAAACCCAACACAAGGACAAATCAGAGAGTGAATTTCAAATGCATTATTACTGGCTTTCTTCTATTAGTAGAACAGAAAATTTACATGAAATACAAAAACCTCCTTCTTGATTCCAAAGGAATAAAGCAATACTTATTTTGTTGAAAAAAATGCAACTTCTAGAGATGCTTTAAAAAAATTCACTAACTACTCATTGTATTCTGTATTAGTACAGATTTACATTAACAGTTTCATCCAAATACTGCAGGGGTCCATTAAATATAATTACTAGCATAACATTGATTAATTTTTACACTAACAAACACTGAGAGTTCTACCTCCCTAAAGTCACCCGTCTTGTCACACTGGCAGAATTAACCTTAATTATTTCACAGTAAAAGACCAAATATAACAGCACATATGCAAATCTAAACAGTTAGGGAATTGCCCTTTGATTCAAATGTTATCTTTCAAGCTAGATAAAGCCCAAGTGAGGAACCTATGAAAAATTAGTGGAGTCAGATTTTAATGACATGGAAATAATCCTGAAACATCTCATGAACCTTTAAATCTGCCACCTAGTACCTGTTATCTAGCCTTGCACATTAACCATTTCCACTCTTGGATAGGAAAAAAGAAATGTGATTCCAAAGAGAACAGGTCATTGTTATGAGTCATCTCTACAGGCAAGGAAACAAACTTTTTTTTAAAAAAAAAAGAGGGGGACGCTTCCCTCATATCCTACCTTAAATTTGACCTAATTTTGTTTGTAACTTTATTAAAGAGATCTCTGGAAGAACAAAAATATGGCTCATGATTTTCTTATAGAGTTTTGTCTGTGCATGCTATCCTTTGAGTTTTCATTGGGCCAAAGAAGTGTGTGACACTTCAGTTAGAAATTTTGACAAATGGTAATTTCCTTGGATATGTAAATATTTTTCTATCTTATGACTTGACCTATCTTCATATTCTAATAAAACTGATTCCCTCTTTTTATTGCTAAGTATTGATCTTTATTTCTGGGTATATATTATAATCCTCTCTCTCCCTCCCTCCCTCCCTCCCTCCCTCCCTCTCTCTGATAGTATTACTTTCTTGATTTAACAACAATTTATTGTTTTTTATTTTATTGATCCATAAGCCACTCTAGAAAGAACCTAGAAATACCAATGGGGAATAAGAGGCAAATCATTACTGGTTCAGAAGCCAATATGGCCTATGGACCATGATGCTGTTAATGTTACCAACCGCCTTACAGCAATGTACAATATTTTCATACTTCATATAGCAGAATACATTTCTTGAGATGAGGTGTATAGCTGTTCATTAAAAGCTAACTAAGACAAAGGCCTAGTTCAGATGTAGTAGTAAATCATGGCTTAGTTACATGCATGAGCAGCAGCGACCCTTGGACTCACATACACCCCCTCCTTCTCCAATAAGGAGTAAATAGGAAGTTTTTGCTTCCTGATTCAAACCAAACAAAGTTTCTTGTTCTATGTTCAAACTGAGGGAAGTCTAGTTAATTTAAATTCTGATTTGTTCAAACACACTAGTATAAAAACATTGTTATGGGTGGAATTTTGACTTATTAACAAAATTAACTAGAATTCAAGATAAAATAGGTCGGGATTTCTTCATTGTCCAAAATATTCTTGTTCCTCTTCAGGACCTGCTTCTGTATTCCATTTTCCCATGTATCAGTCCACCAGCCTACTCCGTAACAAAATCAATTCTTCATAGTCGAACTATCAGTACCTAGTTATTTATTATGTACTATAGGAAAGCCCAGTTGCCTTTACTTCTAGGTAGAGGTAAGAGTGGGAGTGGGGATTGCTTTCTCTATATAGTTTGTGATTACTTTTACGGGATATTGCAGGCAAATACTCAAAGAGTTCTGAGTAAATAAACTTGTGAAATCTAATCAACAAAAGCTAGTTCTGGAGATCTTTCCTATCAGCAAGAGAAAAAAAAACTTCCCCTCTGACCCAATAAAAAGTTATTCTGTTTTACACTCAAGCTCACTCTTGTATATTCTCTATTTGCTTCATATATGTTTATAAGAAATATATATGGAAAGGTCTTGACATGGTACCCAATTCCAAAATTTATTTCACTTTCACTCTTAAGGAATCAAACATTTAACATACTATCATGTTGCATTAAAAATCAAGCTTTAATTAGAGCTGCTAAGAACAGACCAAAAGGTGCTTACTCAGGAGATAAACATATGTGACTGAAAATAAGGTTACTTAATATAGGCAAGTAATAAATGGTGTTCAAGTGCAAGGTAGGGCAGCACCTTAGATGTCAGGGTACTACCTAGACATGGACAAATTAAGATTGGTGGGGGATTTGCAATTCACAATTAATTTCATCTGTTTTCATTACACAAAAAATAAACTGCATCCTAATTTTAAAAATCCAGTTTATTTTTACTTTTACTGAAAATGTACATCCAGTAACAATTATTACAAGTAAAACGTATTAACAAGAGTTTGTATTGTAAGTCAATACAATTTAGAATTCAAACCAGAACAATCAATTTAGAATTCAAACCAGAACAATCAGTTCAGCTTTTGTGTCAAATAATTCATAATAATGAGAACAAGTATTCTAAAGAGTTTTAAAATATATCTTTGTCCATACAGTAGCCATATTAATGTTAGCTTCAATATGCCTAACCAGTAAACTAATATATTTTTCTTCAAAATCCCAGTATTTTACTTTTAACAAAGGAAGCTATCTTATACATGGTCAGATTATTTGTCATTCTAGCCCTGTATGGTATCTGGCTGGAAGCAGTTCTCCAGGGTCCCTAGCAGAGGACTTTCCCATCATTTGCTACCTGACCATGTTAACTGGAGATATGAGAGACTGACCTGGAAACTTTGGTATGCAAAGCACGTGCTCTACAAGTGAGCTATCATGCTACCAATATTTAGTATTTCCATTCTAACAATATGTGAAACCAAATAAAAATATTGATGGGCTTCCCAGAAAGTTATAAAACCTGTCACTAAATAGATCAGTTTTAATATTTCCTTCCAAATTGTCTTGATTTGGGAATGATCCTACCACTCTGACCACGTTTTCTAACAACTACTTGAGTCCACTCTTATACTTTTCTTTGGTTTCCATAGTGTATAATACCACAAACAGCAACACAAGAGCCATCTGTTTTGAGCTACAGTGAGAAGAAGAAACCTTTATTCTAGATTTAATTCCAATATTCTTGGTCAATTAAATTCCACAAATCTTCCATTCACTGCTTCATGTAAACAGCAGCAATAGAAATAGAATGAGACATCAAGTAACAAAGGTTTCTAAAATCGCTGTAAGTTCTTTGCTTCTGAGAATTCAATAAAGCTCTTATGTTTTCAGGCTTTCACCAACACATACATTAGGGCTTATATGCATACTTCATTATGTTACCTTTTAAAATGACAGGATATTAAATTATGCAGCTAATTTTATACAGAGGAGGAAAGGAACAGGATTATAAATATTTTCTTACAAATATGAAATTCAAACACAAGTTAATTATATATCTCCACAGCAAGCCAAGTAGTCCAATCATGCCTGTACAATATGTGCCAACTGATCTAGATATCTAGTGAAAATATTCCTGTACCCCGCTAATTACTGTTCCTGCTTAAAAATATACAATATAAAGTACCTCACCTGGACAAGTACCTGCAAATGTTGAGGTCAAGATATTTAGACAGTCATATCAATCAAAAGTGCTTCCTGGCATAGTTTTATGATTGCACAATTAAGAACGAGAGATTACCATCTTGGGGTGTAGGAGCCACATTCCCTACTGACTATTTTGAGATTTCACAGTTCAATGGCTTGGATCCAGCATTTGTTTCCCACAATGAGAAAGGCTTGATTCTCCCTTCCCTTTGCAGCCCCCTATGTCTCTGAAAAGGAGTTGAGGGGGCTTCTATAACAGTGAAGAAGTCGGCACTGGGGGCTGCAGGAGGAAATTTGCAAAAATAGCCTCCTTCCTGTACCCACTTTCCACTGGTGGAAGAGTTCTGAGTGGGACTCTGTTCAGGGGATACTATCCCAGAATGTTGAATCCAACCTATTGTGTTTTTCTATGGAACAGTAAACTTAAACTATCTGAAATAGAAATTCTTTTGTTTACTTTTCATTATCACTTATCCTGCAGACAATGAGGGATGAGTTACGATTCCTTGTTCTTACTAGGGCCTCTTTCCAGACTCATTTCAAGTTTTGAGTCATTCTTTCAAAATGTAAACATGCCACAGGATGACTGAGTTCAAGGATTGTTATCCCAGGAAAATGTGGTAAGCAATTCCTTTAATGATACTTGTTTCACAACCTCACAGCAGAATAAAGAAACAATTTGATACTATGTTTTAATATCTTACTTTTAGTGAGCTTCTTAGAATAAATAATATTCCACCTAAACACTCAACTACATTTATCCAACACACTGTTTAGTAAAAGACAGACATGTTGTGGTATCTGAATGAGGAATCCACATGAGGAATATGATTGTGAATAATTTCCAAGGTGGTCATTCAAAACACAGTCCAGGAACAATTTAACTCTCTGTGACAATAAATATCTATTGTGCCTGATGGCAATGCAAATATAGAAACTTTTGTATTTCAAAACTGCTTTTGGCTTCCCCACTCCCCTTATTTTTCCCCAATACGTATTAATGCCATGAAAACACATACTAATGCAAAACAAATAGACAAACCAATCAATCTGATACTAGGAACTGAGGTAGGACAAGGTAGATACTTAATTCCCTAATAAGAGCTCCAAAGTTTCCCTACTCTTTGAGATGTTCACTACTTGAATTGTAGAAGGTTGAAATAACATTCAAATTCAATTTAATTTATTTAGCATACACTAGGAGAATTTTGAAAGATGAAAAATATTTAATTAGTGAGCTATGGCAAAGGTGAGCAGAAGGTAGATCTGGATCTATTGGTAAATGTGCAGTAGATCAGAAAGGATGTCTGACTCCCAACTGTTTGGCAATGGCAACCAAAAAATAATGTCCTCTCCTTCGTCCTAAATTATATTGCTGAAATGAAGGAAGTTTGGGGTAACTAATCGTAGAATTTTGGTTGGAAGGCCTGTGAGCTCCATTCAGTTACCCTAAATTTCCTTCATTTCAGCAATATAATTCTTGGGTTCAGAATTCTTTAATTCTAAGTGCACGTCTTTTGCACTGGGTTCCAGTTGGTAGATATCAGTGTTCTTTGTTTTAAAAAAAACAGTTTCTGTAAGCCTGAAATCTGTTTACCACTGATCTATTGTGTCATTTATACAGGTATACTAAAACAAAAATGAAGAGGAACAGATAATACTTTAGGCTCTCCTACCCCTTACACAGGGAAAATGGAAGTGTCAACTCCCCCACCCCATGAATTCTCATCAATTAAATATCCTGAGTTTGTAATTACACCCAGACTATAATGTTGTCACTCCCCCCCTCCACCCTGGGGAGAGCTCTTTAGCCTTCAACTCCTTTCTTTTAAAGAGATTTTCAGTGTCTTAATGGTAGACTCATATTTTTTTAAGAGTTGCATATCTGGAAATAATTGAATGGTGAGGCTGTTCAACACTGACTCTATGTAATAAGCTTCACATATTGAATTCCTGCTTCCCATGCAACAGTCATAGCAACCTTTGGGGAGGGCAGAGAGAAGAGAAACAGCAAAAGCCCTATTACTTTGCAAGCCCCATCCTGTTTTCTAGTCTACTGCAGCTAACTGATTTGGTATGAATGATCAATCCTCTTACATCCTCTGATGAATGTACAAATAGGAAATAGAGAATGGTGTAAATAGAAACATATATTTGCTCAGCTCTGAAATCACCTCATAGATCATATGAGAAGAGCATTATATCATGCTAGGCTCATTTTAATATGAGGAAGCGGCAGAGAAAAAACAGTGAGTCATGACAGCTAAAGTCAGAATTACGTGTGAAAACTGTCTCCTGCTTTCTACATGTCCCTTCTTGTGTCCCCAGTGAAAAAAGGCATAACCTATTTATTAATAATCTTTGGTTGGCAAGGCATTAGTCATATTCGTTGGTATAGGCCTTCTAAGTGAAAACCAAACCAGACAACCACAAAACTTGTTTAACTACTTTTCCTTCTGTTTCAGGCAACCTTCTACTGGAACGAAAAAATACAGCCCTCCAAATTATGTTAATATGTCTTTTATGTACATTGATAATTAAAATATGTAGAATTAAAGACATAGTAAAAACAGAAAGCATTTAAAAAACTTTTAAAAAATCATTAACACCATACTTCGATGGATGCAAAAGAATTGTAGTTCTACATCACAAATGTTCTGCATTTGAACAAACAGGGATAAAAGAATTGTTTTACACAACAAGGGCTTTACTTCATACAGCTCTGAACAAAACAGAATACATCTGGAAACATTATCAATAAATATTATCTATGGGTATTTCTGATGTTGAGAGATTCTATTTAATGACACAAGATTCTGAAAGTGCTAAAAATATACATATGAGATGGGGGAGGGGGAAGCATCAAGAAACAAGGTAAAAGGATGAAGCATAACTCCAGCTCATAAAATTATGTGTCACCAAACTGACTTTACTACAAAAGCACTTGAATAGAGACTTTCTTCTTTCATATCCATAGACAAAGATATTTTTCCTATATTTTGGACAAGTCAAAACCAGAAAGCCATCAGTGAGACCTGCATATTCCTGTGAAAACTGCCTACACACACACCTTCTTCATCAATGGAGCGTAATGAACTCCAATATGCATGTGCTTTCATGTCTGTGCTGTAGATGTTTGCTGCCCATAGATGAACTAATTGATCAGACTACGCTGAATTCTTGTATATCGTCTTCAAGATAAACTTCTGGATTAAGCATTTATGTTTATATATATATATATATATATATGTGTGTGTGTGTGTGTGTGTGTGTGTTCAAGATTATGTGTAAATACTAAGCTAATGAACTCAGACTATTTCAATAAAACTAAATGTTTAGTATTATGATAAAGGTATTATTTTAAAAGATGAGTGACCAATCTGTTGTACAGGAACAACTAGAGATTAGGGTGACCAGATTTTGGAACCCAAAATCCCGGTCCCCCCCCGCCACCCAAAACAACCCCCCCACCAAGCCACCCCCCACCCAAAACAACCCCCCCAAGCCACCCACCCCCAAAAAACATCAGCCCGGACCTACCGTACCCCGGGTTCTCTTCTGCTGCCTCCGCCACCGCCGCTGGGTCCCCCGCCGGCTCGTAAGGCCAGCGGCCGCGCGTAAGAGGCAGGGGGGGGCTGGATCCGGAAGTGACATAATCGGCCCTCCCCCACCTCTTCCGCATGGCCGCTGGCCTTACGACCCGGCGGGGGACCCGGCGGCGCGGCGGCGCACCCGGCGGTGGGGCGGCGGCGGCTCTACTGAGAAACAGGCTTCATGGCCTGTCTCTCAGTATCGCGCCAGGTGATGACGTCATCACCCGGCGCGCTACTGAGGGACAGGCCGCGAAGCCTGTTTCTCAGTAGATTCGAGCACCGGAGGGAAGCGGACGCCCCTGCGGGTAAGGAGCGTGAGGCGCGAGGGAGGGCACTTACCTGCTGGGGAGGCCGCTTCCCGGACTCCTCCACCACCACCGCCGCCGGGTCTACCGCTGCTCCTTGCTTGCTGCCACCGCCGCGTGACCCCCCGCCACCCCGGTTTGCCCCCCTGCCCCCTGGTGGGCCGGTTCGCCCCTGGATTCCCGGTTAGGACCGGGAAATCCCGAGCCATCTGGTCAGCCTACTAGATATGTAAAATTTTCTGAAAGTTTGAGACCATGGGAGGAAAATGTTTTCCTTTTTTGTTTTAGAAGAATTTGAAATTTTGGAAAAATGGAAAAATAAGCAATAGTTATTTCTTTTAACACTCTTTACCATTTTAAAGTCACTCTGTTGCTTGAAGCCGGCCTTCCCCAACCTTGTGCCCTCCAGGTATTTTGGACTTCAGCTCCCATCAGCCTCTCAGGCAGCATTGTCAAAGGTCAGGAATGCTGAGCATTGTAGCTCAAAACATCCAGAGGGCACCAGGTTGGGAAGGGCTACTTTAAGAACTTAAAGCAGCCTTTCTCTTTCTAAAGTTATTTTATGTATAACTGAGTTTGCTCATAAAATTATCAATATATTTTATTTTTTAAAAGTAAACTCAATTAGTAAATTTGTAATTTTTGTCTGAATAGATTAGAACTACATTAAATGACAGTTACAGCATTAGAAACACATATAGAACAACACCCAAATTGTCAAGAATACACATTTACTGTCAAGAATGCACAATGCTGACTATTCATATGCTGGGAGATTCCCAGCATAGTAAATTCCTTCATTCCTTATTAAAAGTATTGATCTGTTTCACCCACTGACAACATTGCAGCAGCCTGTTTTAACCTTCCACAATATCCCAATGAGAGGGGAGAGGTAAATTTGCAGGATTGGGACAAAATTTCATACACAGAGTGCCCTAGTCAGAAGGCACTTGATGCACCATCAAAACTCTGCACGATTTCACACAAAGGACGAAAACCCCAGGGGCACCAAAAAGGAGGTGGCGCAAATAAACCCTTGGGACCAAACTTCATACACAGGGATACACACAAGGCCCACTGAAAACCCTGCACACTGACAAAGCCATGTGAGCAAAAGCACCTTTTCGACAAAAATTCTATGGAAGTTTGCAGAACTGGGACAAAACTTCATACACTGCATCCCCTGGCAGGGATACACACAAGGCAAAATGATAACCCTGCACAGCTGCCACCTCCTGACTAACACATGATGAGTTAAATAAGCCATTGTGGCTTATTTAACCCATAGTGGGTTATCGTGATGTTTGAACCCTGTCTATGTCTACTTAGGATTCTCATTGAAATGCTTTCTCGTAAGGGTGCAACAGGATGACACATTTAGATAAAATTATCCAATAATGTGATTTTGCTGTGTTCATGATTGTATGTTACAACATTTTAAAATTATTAGTACAACTGGTGGTAAATACAATACTCTCTTTTAATTATCAAAATAATTAAGTCGGAATTAATTATTGTGTATGGAAACACAATGAGAATTATAATCTTTAGGAATAAAATGCCATGTGTGATTTCCTCAATTCCAAAACAATTATTTAGGGAAGATTAGGGAAGAGAATAAAGGCTTGCTTCTTTACTAACATTAGGCCTAATGAATTAATACTATCAGCCAGTTAACAGCTAGTAGGGATAAACTGAAATATAGATTGCTTTTCTTTTAACCTTCTTCATTGGACAAACCAATCTGGGAGCAACTGTAGCATATCAACTTCTGAAATTTCTGCCTATTGGAAATGGTGTCCAAAGACCTTTAAACTACTAATATTGAATATCTACTGATTCTCTGCTCGACAATTTTCAACACAACCACAACCATGTTTTATTAAGATTTCACCAGAAGCTGTTTTGCCCTTTAGTTTATTCAGGTTGGAAAGAAAGTGTTCAACAACTGCAGGTCTAGATAAAGCATATGAACACTAATTACATTCAACCATTCTGAAAACTAGTATCAATGAATAAGGATATAAGAAGTGTTAAGATGGATAAGGCCTATCTAGTCCATCATTCTTTCCCGACAGTGGACAACCACATGCCTATGGGAAGCCCACAAACAAGTACCCCAGCAACTTGTGTTGAGTTTTATATACTACTTCTGATAAACACTAATAGCTGGGGAGTATATAAATACTTAAAGCTAAGAAAGACAAGCTTTTACTTTGAGAAAATATTAGGAATTGCTACACTAGAATAAATGTAACCTGGATTAAATTCTGATTTTCTTCAAGATGATTAACTGCACAACAATACAACACAAAGTCAAATAGGATATATAGCACCAGTTTGCATGTCATAGCAGCAAATCATTTACTGTAAACAAACCCGAATCAGGAAATTGTTTATAACCCAACAACAAACCATGGGTTAATGCTGGATTGTTCAGACCCTAAACAACCAATTGCTCCGGATTCACACGTCATGCTAATAACTTCTGTTCCAGCTGATTGGAAGTTGTTTACAGTAAACTGAAGAACTTCACAGGCATTGCACGTCCGCATGAATCATGGGTTAAATAACTCGTAATTTTCCACCATGATGTGCGAACTGGTTCATAGAAAGTGGAAAGGCTGTATAGGAAATAAATGTCCTGCTAATCCAAACAATACCTAGATTGGCTCGGCAAACTGTTACTTGAAAACAGAGAAGCCTCTTTAAAGACTACACCTAAGAACTATCCTAGCTGTAAGATTAAATACACTTTATGAATACCCATAAGTCAAGCCTAGACGAACCACTGTTCTGAGTATACACTTCAGGAGCAGTCAAGGCAGTCACCACTTTTGGCTGTATTCACATGTAGCACTACAATCATAGGACTGCCTTTTTCCCATATTTCTTCCCCGCACTGTCCATTCAACATCTAAGGCTTTGTTCCAGATTCCTTGCCTGCATGAGGCACAACAGAAAGCTACCATGAGCCATGCTTTTTCTGTAGTGGCACACATCTTATGGCAGGGGTCCCCAACTTTTTTCAGTCTGTGGGCATATTTGGAATCCTGATAAAATCCCACGTGCACTAGTGACAAAATGGCCACAATGGAAGGGGGTGGCATGACCATTCACAAAGTGGTCACAATGGGGGTGTGGCTACTGCCAAAACGTGGGGGGTGTCAGGTCATGACAAGACTTTAAAATAGTTCAAATATGAAATAATTTAATCAGTAAATAGAAATCCAAACATCCAAACACTATCAACAAAATTGTTGATAATGGCCCCTGCCACCACGCACTGCAAAAACAAACCAATGGGGTTGAGTGAGACAGCCAGTGAGCCCAGAAATCTAGCACACATATAAACAAAAATAGCTCAGGTATGTGAGCAAGCACGAAGCAAAATTCTTAATTTTGCACATGCTCCCCATATGCGCCAATCAAAATCCAGAATGGCACAGCAAACACAAGCCACACAGCCATGGGGGAGAATGGGAAATGCCCCCTCGAAAGACTGGAAGTAAAGCAACAGAGGTCAATGAGTGAAAGGGCTGGAAATTCCATTGCTTTACCCACCCAGCCCCAACAAACAAACAGATGGGCACAGAGGACAAGCTCACACCTCCCAACGCACAAAAATAAAGGGTGAGACCAAGTACTATCCCCCTCACTCCCGAATTGCAGATAGGAGGGAGAGCAAGCAGGCACGAAATGCACTCTCTTTGCCTGTGCCCCCCTCTCACATGGAAAAGACCCCAGCCCACTTAGTCCCATTCCTGTACTGCTGGTTTGCATTTAAGGGGAACACTTTCTTTTCCCTTCCAACATAGCCACCCACAACTCACATCAACTCCTAACAGGCATAGAATGGGAGAAAGGATGCCAGATTGTTACTCTGGCCAATCAGAGAGCAAGAAGGGGTGTCAAAACTGCAAGTTGAGGTCCACAGACTTAAAAACACAGAGCAACCCGGAAGTTAGCAGACATGTCTAGCATACATAGAAATTACCATGAGGGCGCAAATTAAAGGCCTTGAGGGGCCACCTACACCCTCAGAAGCCCTGCTGGGGACCCTGCCTTATGGAATGCCCTATCAAATGAGATCTGTCAGAACCAAGCTCAGTTAAACAGGGCTGGGTAAGTGGCGGCCCTCCAGATGTTTTGGCCTACAACTGCCATGATCCACCCCTGGCTATGCTGGTTAGGGCTGATGGGAATTGTACGCTAAAACACGTATTTTAAGAGAGCATGGGCTGAGTGTCTTATTACGTTGATAATATTCCTTGTATGATTGCTGCTTCATCTGTTGTTGCTATTTTATGGTTTTTCTTTGTTAGTTAATTTTTCTTTGGCTTGCTATGTTAACTGTTCCTCCATGTTGCTTTAGGAATTGTTGTTTAATATAGTGGATTTACATCCTTTTAGATATTGTATTATGTTTTAATTTGTAAACTGCCTTGAATTCACTTTTTTTAAGGCAAGGAATGCATTTGTTTGCTTTTAACCAATCAATCAGTGTTACAGTGTTACAAACACTAGGCATTGGGCTTGTGTGCTCCATATCTTCCCTTCTGGTGTAGCCACAACATCAGATATCATTTGTATCAATTTTTAATGAACTACACTTCGTTGTTATACTCGAACCCAGATAAACTTTATTGAAACAATTCAGCTTAAAAGCAATGTTTAATGATCCTGGAGCGTTTCAATAAGCCACAGTTGACACTTACTACCACAGTTTGGATATAAACTACAGTTAGTTGAAAATGGAAGTAGATGCTTCCAATCTCTTCCAACACTATAAAAAATATTATTCGTCATCACAACAAATTTTTAATCTGTTAGTTCAAGATTCATCAATGCATTTTCTTCCTTTCCAAAACCCTAGCAAATTTAGGTTGCATTTCAGTAACTAATATGAAAAAAATCTGCCTAATGTTGTTAATGGCTCAGTTCAGACAACACGTTTCTCAATGGTGGTTTTAGAACATGTTTTTACACCACCATTGAGAAATGTATTTTCTGGCGGGAAAACTCCATGCAGCGGTGGAGTTTTTTTAGAAAACACTCCACGCAGAATATCCAAGCTGGGTAGAGGAGAGTTCCTGCACAACCACTGAGTTGCATGCTATCTGGTGAGCTCTGTGGAGTTTTCCGTGCATTAAGTTGACTTTTCCCACTGGCTACAGAGTTCTCTAGCAAAAGAGGTGAAAGAAGGGAGTGCCGCTCTAGGAGAGTGCAAGGATTATTTTTTCCCAGCAATGGCTGATGGGATACCATCAGGAAGACTGGGGGAGAGAGGGTGGAGGAACTGTCAATCAAACATCACATTGACTTTCACTCAATTCCACGGGAGCCCACAGTCACACAACAGTGGAATTAGAATATGTTGTGTGGAGAGTACCTCCTAAAAGCTCAACCGCTGAATGGAGGTTTCACACTGCGTTGACTAACGTGTTGACTGAACTGTGCCATTGTTTTTTTAAAAAAAGGAAAGAACCCATATTCTCAAAAGTTTAATGATATATTAGGCCGAAGTTAGAAAAATCTTCAGTTCTCCCAAGGCCCTTAGCAGCTTGTTGGTGCATAACAGGATCTATATATGAAATTGAGGGCTATGATTCTCCAATATTTTGATTAAGTAACAAAAACATTATATTATTTGACGGCCACCTACAGTAGCTGTAAGCATTACAAAATAAATCTCTGCAACTCTGTCAGAACAGAAGGTCCTTTAGACAATGGATGATAATTGTAATAAAATGTTCCAGAATGACTGCAATGAGGGGGTGAGCTACTAGAACAAATGCATACTTCCTCCTCATCCATCACAATATGGCTGAAGAAAGAATATGGAAGCATGACTCATGCACACCTTTTGTAGAAATTCCGCAATAAAAAGATCCATTCTTCCCCCAGATCAAGCATCCCTGGAGGCAGAGAATCTATCACTATGACAGCTCTAGTTCATCTCCCTCTATTGCATTTTTGGTGGTGTTGACGAAGAGTAAGATCCAAGTATCACTATTGACTGTTGGCGCCAATCCTTATTGCCACATTCCTTATGTCCTACCTGGACTTTGTGACCCTTAGAAACTTGCAATAGTGCTACATGCTCCTGAGGTTCACTTGTAAGTACTGGTAATAGAGCACTTAGTCTTGAAAAACCCAACACCCACCCACCCCCGCTGGAATTACATTAAGCAAGTATCTACCATTTTAACTTTTAGGCGTCTGCTTAAGAGCCAATCTACACACTAGCTTTGTAACGTTTTATAAGGGTTATGAAAACTCTTTGGGCCACTTGAACGTTGTATACCCGAGGTTTTTTAAAACTCACTTCAGTTATATACAATGGTTTTTACTTTTAATAAATCATTTTAAGTAAAACAATGTGTCCTTCCTTACCATTTGTGATTTGTGGGGGCAGTGCTTCATTTACCAGCGCCTAAATGCTTAGCCGTTGATTGGTGGGGAAGAAAGAGGGGCTAAGGAGGAAGTGGGTGAGTGAACTACAACACCCACAATGCTTAGCCCTATACTCATTGAAAGTTAGGGAATGAAAGGGGAACTAAGGAGGAAGTGGGTGAGTGAACTACAGCACCCACAATGCCTTGCCCTAAACTCATTGTAAAAACGAAACAGAAAGAGACGGACAGAAGGGTGTGAGACCGCACACACCGCTTTGAAGCCTGCAGGATTTTTCTCCTGTAACGTGAGTACTCCTTAATGTGGCCTAAGACGTTTTGGAATGCATCTATTTGGAACGTTTTAAAATACTATTTAAAACGTTCCAAGGTACTGCGTAGATAGGCTCTAAGACATCTCTCTTTAAGCGAGCCTTCCCTGATGTCAGCCCCAACAAGTGATAACTATTTTTATTGTTCAACAGTGATTATTTTATTATTATATTATGTTAATATCAATTACGCTTTGATAATTTTATTGGAAAGTTATATACAAATCTGTGTAATAAATAAATAACATTTTTGGGAGAAGAAAATGTGATATTAGGAGTTTGACAGATAATATACACAGGGGTAGAGATGGGCTGCAAAACCCAGAACATGCTTAATAGATTATTTATTTATTGCATTTCTATGCCACCCAATAGCCGAAGCTCTCTAGGCGGTTTACAAAAATTATAACCATGAAAACCATTTAAAATATAAAATAAACAGTGTAAAAACATAATATAAAATATAGTATAAAAGTACAACCAGGGTAAAACCGAGCAGCCATGCAGAAATCTATAGTTTTAAAATACAGATTTAAAACAGCTGTCGGATGTCAGGTGCTTCATGAACAATTCACTAGGCTGGCCTAGTGAATTGTGAGTTGATAGCTTGGCAATTGTTGTGAGAAAGTCTGTCTCTGTTCTGTGCTTATCTGTGGCTGCTGGCCGAGGCCTTGAGCTTCCTTGAGAACAAAAAGATGTTTTGAAAAGGTGGGGGGCTATCTTGCAAGCTGTCTCTCACATAGTGTTGTCATCAAGAGGAGGTTGAACCGTGCCACCCTGTTGGCACATGAGTTTGGATTACAGGCCTGAAGCCCTGTCTGTCAAAGTGGCTTGGAATTAGCCAGCCTCCATCCTATATAGCTACGAGCAGAGGGGAGGCCCTTTGCTAGGAATTCATCTGTTTGTCTGTTTGCCTGTTCATCTGGTTCTACGCTTGCCAAGAAACTCGTGTTTGGGATTCTATCTGGAGATGTTGGATGCACTCTGTACATGTTCTGTTGCTATTTGGACTTGGAATTTCTAAGAACTATGCCATGAAAAGTGCTCTATGGCTTTTCATAGATTTGGACTTGCAGATTACTGTTCTGGATTCGTGTTCTATAGCCTGTTTTTCCCTGCATGGAGCCAAAGTACGGGCACAGGGTAACTCTGAGGCTGATTGTTGCTGTTCTGGAATTGTGTGTGTGTGTGACCTGCGAGAGAGCATTCCTCAGAGCCAAAGCTATGAGCAGGGAAGGTTTCCTAGGTCAAAGAGGTTCATCCCCTGACATCTTGCTTACGTGATCAGCTCAGTGTCCCTGGCAGGCTGAGTTTGATTTGGTTCAAGATGATCTTGTCTACTGTCAGACTTCATGCTGGGGGGTTTGCTCGTGTTCCTAATGAGTCAGTGTGTGTGGCCACTCCAGACCTCATGGGACAGGGGCTAACTCTAAATGTCTCCCCCTGAGTGATTTGCTGTTCGCATTAAGCCGTTGTACCTAAAAGCTATCTGGTCCGTCTTCAGCTTCAAGTGTGTGTATGCAGAAAGGAAACCGTTGTGCTTGAATTCCGTGTGATTCTACAATAAAAGAAGTCTCACTGTTTTTGGAGTGTGTCAGTTTGCCTAAAGTTCGTGAGCAGAAGCCTGGGGTGAGCTTGCGTCATGACAACAGCAAAGTTAAAAATTAAGCTGATAAGCTGTTGAAATACTGAGAAAATGAAAAGGTCATCTGGCATCAAAAAGTGTATAATGTAGGTGTCAGGCGAACCTCTCTAGGGAGCTAATTCCACAGTCGGGACGCCACGACAGAGAAGGCCCTCCTCCTGGAAGCTACCTGCCTCACTTCCTTTGGCAGGGACTTACGGAGAAGGACCCCTGACAATGATCTTAGGCAAATATGGGAGAAGGCGTTCCTTCAGATAACCTGGCCCCAAGCCATTTAGGGCTTTGAAAGTTAATACCAGCACTTTGAATCGGGTCTGGACCTGGACTGGCAGACAGTGAAGCTGAAAAAGGATTGACGAAATGTGGTCTCATTGGCCAGTCCCCATTAACAGTCTGGCTCCCTGTTTTGTACCAGTTGAAGTTTCTGGACCGTTTTCAAAGGCAGCCCCACATATAACGCATTGCAGCAATTCAGATGAGAGGTTATCAGAGCATGGATGGATGTAGCTAGGCTTTAATTATTGCAATTAACTCCTTAAATTCTTAGTCCAGCAAATTCAGAAGTGGGCAGAGTGGAGACATAGTAATTCAGAGAAGAATTGCCTGTCACATCTGCAGAATAAACACATACATGAAACAAACCTCACCCCCTTCCACACACAGTTGTGAGAATCAATGTACGTGGTTCACAAACTACCTTCTAACTTTAATGGATCTTCAGGGTTAGAAGGGAAACAAATTGAGACCATGCTACAACAACTAATTTTGTCTGGTCCCAAGTTCCTGTCCTGAATCTGCCAGAAACATCACCCATACCATGAACCCAGAGTAGACTCCCTTTTTCTTTGTAGCCTCATAGCTCACGGTCTTGTAAATGGCCTACACCATGCTGAGCAAAAGAGAAGATTTCAGTCCCCATGAACATTTAGAAGTCAAGTGATCTTCAGTCATTAAAATGGAAATATACCTTACAAGCAGTGGAGGATGGTAGTGTAGAAGAGCAGGGAAAGGGAAAGAGCATGGAAGAAAATTGGTGAATACATTCATAAGAATTATTTGCCACACTGACTAAGCCAATTGAGTATTATACAGAATCAGAAGGCTGTGCCCTTACGGATTCTGAATAATACTCCATTGGCTCAGGTTAGAGAACACCAGAAAAATGAATGCATTGTTTACTTCTGACACTGCTCAAGTTCTGATGTGACATTAAAACAAGTTATTAATAGCTTGTATAGCTGCCATTTAACATTTCCAACTTTGTGTTTTCAAGTAGCACAGTTAGTCCCATTCAGGATGAAAAGCCAAGCTGCTATCTCCACATGGAAACCGGCTTTCAGGATCCATGTGGAAGGCACACATTTTTTGTCACTAAGTATATAACACATTCTTTGTACACTCAGCTTTTCTCTGAATGTGTATTCTGGGTCTACTGTTTTAAGAAAAAATACTTTGGAATTTGATATTGTATCATAATCAGAATGACTGTTTTTAAATTAATTAAAAACGAAAGATTTAGTTGTGGTATTCAACCATTCTAAAGTAGGCATAGCAAAGTTGAAAACTAATCTCTTCAATCAAACAGGGAAAACAAAGGCTCTTGATGATACCAGTATGTTCAGAAGATTACCATTTTATCCTTATTTTGAGCAGTGTCTCACTGATAGTTGTTAATAGCTGTAAGTATTGATCCAGCATAGGAAGCTACACATGCATTTTGAGCTAAACTTTATGACTTAGTGTGTCATGTGAACTATGACTTAGCGTATTGTGTTAACCATTCCTAACTATGATGGCTATATAAATGCAGGTTGCTTACCTGTAACTGTAGTTCTTCGAGTGGTCATCTGTGCAGTCACACATATGGGCTCGCGCCGACGCCGAGCCCGCTTCGGGAAACTTCTTTAGCTAGCTTAGATTTTTGGCGGGAACCCCTCCCCCCACCGTCCTACCGCGCATGCTCCGGGCTCCCTCCTACCTCAGTTCTCTGAGACCGCTCTGCCTTGTTGTTGAGGCAATTAAGAAGCTTATTACGGTCAGAGGTAATAATTACGAGCATGCACGGAGACAACTTGACAATCCAAACAGCGATGCCAAGAGGGGACGGCGGGCGGGTTGTGTGACTGCACAGATGACCACTCGAAGAACTACAGTTACAGGTAAGCAACCTGCATTTCTTCTTCGTGGTCTCTGTGCATCACACATATGGGCGAATAATAAGCAAACTTACCAGAGGAGGGTAGGCATGCTGATGGCTTATTGGCATATTGATGAGAGGACCGCTCTACCAAAAGAGGAATCCTGTCGTGCTCTCACATCCAGACGGTAATGCTTTACGAAGGTGGAAGCATTAGACCAAGTAGCCGCCTTACAGAGGTCCGAGATGGAAGCTCCATGAAGGAGAGCTGTAGAGGTCGCCTGTGCTCTGGTGGAGTGTGCTGTCAGGGGGAAGGGAGGTTCCTTTCCAACAATCTGATAGGCTAGGGCAATTGTGCCCACAATCCATTTAGAGATGCACTGTGAGGAAACAGCCAAGCCTTTATTTCGCCCCCCATAGCAGATGAAAAGCCTGCGAGATTTGCAAAAAGAGTCAATGCTCTCCGAACATCTAGCGCATGTAACGATGAAGACAACGGGTCTGAGGACGGCTTGAAGAACGTAGGCAACGTAATATCTTGGCTCACGTGAAAAGTAGATGAAATCTTTGGAACAAACGTAGGGTCAGGGCGCAACACAACTTTATCACGAAAGAACTGCATATAGGGAGGGTCTACGAGCAGTGCCGCGAGCTCGGAAGCACGTCTGGCAGACGTGATAGCAACCAGAAAAATGGTCTTGAACGTCAACAAACGAATATCAACTGTTGCCAAAGGTTTAAACGGTTTAGAAGTGAGGACACTGAGAACAACTGAGAGGCTCCATTGTGGGACGACTGGGCGAACGGAGGGAAACAGATTACGCAAGCCCTTGAGAAAAGCCTTTGCGAGTGGGTGAGTAAAAACTGAAAATCCGTCGATTAAACAATGGTTGGCTGCAATGGCGGCCAAATAAACACGAATGGACACCGGTTTCAGTCCTGCGGCATGTAGGGAGTAAAGGAATGAGATAATGTTAGGCATGTCCGTGGCGTAGCAGTCAAAAGTATTCATGGCTGCATAATCCTGGAAACGTTTCCATTTCTTGCAGTACGATAGCCTGGTACAGGGCTTTCATGATGCGTCCAGAATGGATCTTACACCGTCTGAGAAGGAGAGGTGCTGCCAACGCGCTGGATTCTCCAAGCCATGAGTTGTAATGTCTGAATGTCCGGGTGAAGGATTCTCCTGCCCTCCCTGGAAAGAAGATCAGGTACGTTGGGCAGACGCCAGGTCGCGGAACGCACTAGTCTGAGTAGCGGCATGAACCAAGGTTGCCTTGGCCACCACGGGGCAACTAGTATGGCTTCTGAGTTGTAGCGCTGAATCCGTGCCACTGTCCGGGGTATCAGCGGGAACGGGGGAAACATGTAGAGGAACCCCAGCGACCAGTCCCATTGGAGAGCATCCCCTAGGGATGCACGTCCGATTCCCGCCCTTGAACAGTAGGCAGGGCAAACTGTGTTGGCAGCCGTGGCAAACAGGTCAATGTTGGGATTCCCCCAACGAGCAAAGAGACGATCCACGATGTGAGGTGACAGCTCCCACTTGTGTGTGTCCTGGAACGACCTGCTGAGTTCGTCTGCCTTGATGTTGTCCGTCCCAGCAATATGTAGTGCGGACAGGAGCATATTGTGGGAAATGGCCCAAGATAGGATGTCCATTACAAGACGAAGGAGACAAGGAGAGTACGTGCCCCCTTCCTTGTTCAGATACCACATGACAGTGGTATTGTCGGAAAGTATCCGCACATAACGGCCCTGTAGGCGAGGGAGGAACGCTTGCAGCATTTTCTTCACTGCTAACAGTTCCAAGATATTGATATGAAGGCGTGTCTCCGAAGGTGACCACTTTCCTTGCGTTGATAGGTCGCCTTGGTGAGCCCCCCATCCGTCCAGTGATGCATCCGTTGCCACAATGCGAGAGGGGCCTGGATTCGCAAACGGCATGCCCTGGGAAAGGTTGTGTGGATCGGACCACCATCTTAGTGACGTCAGCACGGACCGCGGAACGGTAAGTATGAGCTTGTGCGGGTTTTGCATGGGAGAAAAATGCCTAATGAGGAATTGCTGGAGGGGCCGCATGTGGAGTCGAGCCCATCGCACGACAAAGACGGAGGCCGCCATTAACCCCAGAAGTCTTAAAATCGCGAACGCCGAGACGCGATGATTGCTTTGTACTCTTGTTGACAGCTGCTGCAGGACGCTTATTCTGTCCGCGGGGAGGAAGGCCCTCCCTATGGGAGAGTCGAGAGTGACGCCTATAAACTGTATCTGTTGCGATGCCCGCGAAGATGCTCCCTGGATGCGCTGTCCGGTGTATGGATCAAATCGGTAACGACTGGCCCTCTGAGTAGAGTGATGAGAACGGTATCGAGGCAGCCGGAGTCGAAGCAGGCTGCTGAGTCGACAGCGACGGAGAACGGGTCGACTGCGAGTGGTGCCTCGGTAACAAGATCGATGTCGGTACCGAGGAAGATTTATGAACGGTAACCGCTAATCTCGTCGATGTCGAGGACGGCATCGAGGGCGGTAACGAAGACGACTTTTTCGAAGTCGAAGCGGAAGACGACGGCGCAGGCTTCTTAGACTTCTTAGATTTTTCATGAGGCTTTGTCTTAGCCCGCTTCACCGTCGGGGGAGGCGAGGAAGGAGGAAAAGAAGCCGACATCGATGCCTGCGCTGCAACCCCCAACAAGGGCGAGCCAGGAGGTGCTGGGCTCGAGCGATCAGAGGGCAAAGGCCCACGCTCCCCAGAGGTAGACGGGGCCGCCTGCATTGCCGGTAAATGGGGTCTCTCCACGGCCTAAAGAGCTTTGCTCCACAACAAGCTACGAAGACGGTCTGCTTGATTGCGCCTTGTTTGTCTAGAAAAACGCATACAATGCGTGCACGCCTCTACAATATGGGACTCCCCGAGGCAAGTTAAGCACAACGAGTGGCCATCGGTGAGGACCAACTTTGCCCTACACCGCAAGCAAAGTTTAAATAGAGCAGTTTGCACCATAAGACGAAACGCTCCCAAAAAGGCTGAACTACTACTAAACTAACTCTATTTATTATTTTTTTATTATTATTATTTTTTTATTAAACTACGAACAAGAAACAAGATAAAACACCTAAGCTAACTAATCACACTATTATTCTCCCCAACAGATACGAACGTATCAGGACGAAGTCTCCCGCGAGGCGATCAGCGAAGCGGTCGAAGAAGAACTGAGGTAGGAGGGAGCCCGGAGCATGCGTGGTAGGACGGTGGGGGGAGGGGTTCCCGCCTAAAATCTAAGCTAGCTAAAGAAGTTTCCCGAAGCGGGCTTGGTGTCGGCGCGAGCCCATATGTGTGATGCACAGAGACCACGAAGAAGAACCACATTTTAATCACACTCACCAACCATTTGTGGCAAAAGGGTTAATAGTCTAACCATGGCTTAGCATGTTGTCTGAACAGGCTCACTATTAAACTAGGTTAAAGGTAAGCATGGAAGAATTTGTGCTCAAGAGGATAAGGATACATGTCCAGGTGAGGACAATTTGTGGCCCTCCAGAAATTTTGGCTTACAATTTCCACCAGCCCTAGCTAGTGTATCCAATGGTAAGGGATCATGGGAGTTATACGCCAAAACATCTGTAGAGCTACAACCCATGGCATGCTCCAATCCCCAAACCTGGTTTGGAAATCAGGAATGTTACATCTGCCATAGAGCTAGGAGACAGAATGTAGTGGGCCTTTCATTCTGGCTCCAACATTTTGAAAGCCAGATTTATAGTTAGCCACTTGCCCAGCAAAATTTCACTCTATCAAAGAGAGCTCCATCTGCTACTCAAGCTGCCTTGTATCACATAAGTATGAGAGGATGGGGAAGCTGATAACACCTTTTCTTTTGTTTTGCTGATTTTACAGTTGTTTTATTCATCAGAAAACATAAATTTAAAAATCAAAGGCAGCTTTATCACTTAAAACTTCTAAGAAGAAAAAGCAGAACTTTTTAAAAAATCTCTTCAGGTACATAAAGAATGCTGAACTTTATCTCAAAGTTAAGGGCCATGGCAAAGCACAGTAATATGAATCTGTTGAGAAGAGGTGGAGTTTGAGTCTCACTTTTTCATTTCTCTATAAGTTTATATAGTTCTACAGAGTCTCTACAAAGAAATATACCCAATTAGCATTAAAATTCTGAGCAAGAAGTAAACTGAAGCCACTGCTTTAGAGAAAATTATTCCTAGAAACAGTTGAATAATTAAAAGAGACAAAGCTACAAAAAACAAACAAACCCCGAAGTGATTTAAGTTCTGACACCCCTATCTGCTTTTTACTATTCTCCCCATATGGCCTTAGTTAAAAGGTCCTATCTTCATCTAGTACACCAAGAGGCTCTCATAGGGGTGCCTGAAAAATTAGGATATCTGAAACAAGGAAGAGTTAAATAATATTCTTAACAAATCTGTTTAGTGCCAGTCACAGATATGACATTAGTGGGCAATATTAAATTACAAATGTAATTTGTGCAGTCCTGTACCAAGCTAACTGCGTCTGTTAACATTAGGTCTGTTAACATTAGGTTCAGTATATGTGTCGATGAGTGGGTAATAATTGTAAGCAAAGTTTCCAAAAGGCAACAGATTGTTTACATGTAAGTAAATTATTGGCCTAAGCACTAAGGCACAGTATGAAAAAATACTTGCAAATTCTTTTCTAATCAGTATTTTATTCGTTGTAACATATTCTTATTTTTGCTATCAACTCTTGTCCTTACAAATACAATAAAGTATATACTTTCAGATCTCCTGTATTATTCTGTTGCTGATTTTGAATGAAATTAGAGACGTTTTTATTCCATGAGAGTACCTTAATATTATATACACACATTCTAGGAAAATATAGGCCAATTGGTGCATACTTTTGAAATTGTTGAGAAAAACAGATCAAACACCCTGTTTATTACTTGTTTAATACTATCAACATTTACTCAGCAGTTCCTGTTCTCACAGACACCTCACTAAGCAAACGTGCCAGATAGATACAATAGTTCTAATCATAAATTTGGTTCTAATCATAAATTTTACAAGTCAAAATTTTTCTACCTATTTTTAAATTATCTGCTTGAAATAAACTCCTTGCAAGAAACAAAAAGATCATATTATTAATAAAGTGGCAGGTTGTCAGCTTTTGTTCTTTGAAGTTAGGAAACTTTTTTTCTGAAAAATATGAATTTCATAGAACTTGAATTTAAACTTGACCTTCTTTAATAAAATAGTTATTCAGAATATTTAGAACAATAAAATGTAATGATTATGTTCCCTTGGTATACAAATTAAAATACAGAAACTTTCTTCCCACTCCTATATTTAAGGTAGCCATAAGCCCACAAGCTAATTATAGTGTACGAAGTGTTAAAAGTAGCATGAAACCTCAAACAAAGAACCAGGAAGTACCGACGTAGTATTTACCCACAGTACATGCTATCTGGCAACTGGATTTAGTCAAGAATTGTTTACATCTTTAAAACTTTATAACAAAGGCAACAGAAAAGCAGATAGAAAAGTTTCCTGAATTTAATCTTTACCTTTGTGTTCGACGGAGCCTGTTTCCACTTCTCAAATGAGGCAATGTAAAGTTTGAGAGGACAGACCAAAAATTTGGATCAGACATATCCATATTCTTCCTTTAAACGCACTAATAGTTCAAAAGGGAGTGGAGGGGAACACAAAAAGGTGGGGGGAAGGAAAACACTCCTGGTTTGGTTATCCTTCTCCCTGCTGAAAATGTAAACATTAACCCCACTCAATTAAGTTTTAAAGCACAGCAAGGCAGCTGGGTTTTCTAGGCTTCCTTAGTATTAAAAAACTTTCTTTTCTCAAAGATTAAAAACACTTCTTTCCTTTTCTCTCTGAACTCTCAGATGGGTATGCTGCCAAACTTTAAATAAAAATTACAATAGCTTTTAGCCTCCCGTTCTGCTGAAAACCCTGTCCCCGTACATGTGATTCAGCCAAAGGTACTTTGTCATCTGTTTGGAAGATACCATTTAGAACCAGCAGAAGGGGGAGTTGTAATGTTTGTTCCTTTTGATAGTTCTCATGCTTATAATGTTAACATGCAATTCTATTTGAGAACTGTCATTAAATATAACCTATTTCTGTTTTCATCCTTGTGTTATAATAAAGAACAGAACTAAAAGACTACATAATTGCATCCCCGAGAAACTTTAGAAATGAACTCATCTTTCACAGACCTTTTGCAGGACTTAAACCTATCACTGTTGATCTCATCTTGCTGATTATTGAGGGGCTGAGAAAGAAATTGGGATCTCATTTACCACAAAAGGAAGAAAATATTTTATCTTCTTATATCAGTGATTCCTACATTCTGTAAGAAATATGTATCTGTAGTGGAAATTTTAAATAAGGATTTCAGTAAGAAGCTTTTAAGAAAGCTTGAACATACCATCTCACCCAAATTAGAGGTCGTGGCAGCCTCTACACCAGCCACCTTCAAAGCAGAAAGTTAGGTTTCCTATTTATCCACCCACACACCTCCCAAAACGTATTTGTATGAATCTGCTCATCCTATAGGAAAGTTAGAAAGGGGCATGCTACTTATTTCTCTCAATATCTAAAACCAATAAATTAATTTCTTTTAGCTCAAAGGAAAGTGACATCAGGGTAAGCTATGCTCAAATATCCTAAAATCTATGTTTATAAATAACAGATCTGACCCTATTCACACTGCCAAGGGCATTATTGTAATTGGGGAAGTTAAGATTCCAAATCAAAAGCAGGTAAGGGCACCTGAGGTCTGCCACCCCTTTCACAGGTAGAACTTAACACCCATTCCTCATTAAAGCAAAAATAAACAAAACTAAAAGCCCCACAGCCAAAATTCAGGGTGGGGCAGGAGAAACTATTTAATGACTATAGCTACACACCCCATACTTTTTTCCACTTGGAAGCACCTTGATACTTCACCCACTCAGTAGTCTCAATACAAACACAGCTTCAACTTCAGCATTTCCAACTTTATACTCTTAACCATCACATTTGGTTTCAGTATGTTTGATTCAGCACACTGTTGATTTAACTTTGCTTCCTACTCTACCACTTTTTTCCAGATTTCCATTCTTGCATTACCACTGCATTACTGACATTAACTACATCTCTGCCCTCATCCAGACTCATAACACAAATGGTTCTTCTTCCACTCTGCCCATAATACGCTACAGAGATACTGCATTCAACTGTTTCCACAAAAGAAGCAGCTCTCCTGCTGCCGCAATTCCCCCTTATACAGGCAGGTGTATTCCTCGCTATTTTTAAAATAAAATTATTTTAATAAATGAACTATTAAAATCGATATCTATGATTGGCATTGCTTTCCTTGTCCTCTATTTTTTCCCCAAAAACCTTAGGCCTAATTCTCACAAGCAGCAGTCAAGCTGGTAAAACTGTCTGAACATTAGACAAATTAGGCATATGACTGATTTCTCCCACCCACACCATACACACACTTTCATACAGAAAACTAAATAAAGGTCTTACTGACATCTTGTTTTCTGTATGTAGGAACTATTTCATGGAGGAACATTCCACCATGTGATCCTCCACCAGCAGTTTGAAACGATAAAATCCATGTCCAGGTTTACCACCTCAGGTGTGGTTTCTGAGAGGTAAATAATAATAATAATAATAATAATAATAATAATAATAATAATAATAATAATATTTCTTACCCGCCTCTCCCGCTGGAACATCATTAAAAGCAAATGATATAAAATGCATAAAACTGATTAAAACATATAAAAATAATACATTATTAAAATACCAATAAAACTCTTAAAATTCAACTGGGTAGACCTGCCGGAAGAAATCAGTCTTTATGGCTTTCTTAAATTCTGGAAGACTGTTAAGTTGGTGGATCTCTTCCGGAGGCCATTCCACAGTCTGGGAGCAGCAGAAGAGAAGGTCCTCTGGGTAACGGTTGTCAGTCTAGTTTTGGCTGACTGTAATAAGTTCTTCCCAGAGGACCTGAGTGTTTGGGGCAGATTGTAAGGGAGAAGGCGATCCCGTAGGTAACCTGGACCCAAACCATGTAGGGCTTTAAGGGTAATGGCCAACACTTTGTACTTCGCCCAGAAAGTAAGTGGCAGCCAGTGGAGTGATTTTACAGCTGGTGTAATATGGTCACCCCTAGGTGTGCCAGTGACCAACCTGGCTGCCATATTTTGAATTAGTTGAAGTTTCTGGACTAGGCACAGAGGTAGCCCTATGTAGAGCGCATTGCAGAAGTCGAGCCTCAAAGTTACCAGCGTGTGCACTACCGTTTTTAGATCTTCGAACTCTAGGAAGGGGCGGAGCTGGTGTATCAGCCGAAGCTGATAATAGGCACTCCTGGCTGTTGCATCTATCTGAGCTGTCATTTGGAGTGACGGATCCAGGAGCACCCCCAAGCTGTGAACACAGCTTTTCAGGGGGAGTGTAACCCCATCCAGAACTGGTTGACACACCTCCAAACCCAGGTTGGGGCCTTTGACAGTAAGCACCTCCGTCTTGTCTGGATTCAGCTTCAGTTTGTTTTTCCTCATCCAGCCCATTACCGCCTCCAAGCATTCATTCAGAGGAGACACACTATCCTTAGCTGACACTGTTGTCAAAGGCATAGAGAAATATATTTGGGTGTCATCAGCATACTGATAGCACCCCACCCCATGCCTCCGGATGATCTCTACCAGCAGTTTCATGCAGATGTTAAACAGCATTGTGATTATGATGGCACCCTGTGGTACGCCATACAACAGCTCCTTCTTTGAGGAGCAACTATCCCCAAGCATCACCATATAGAATCTGCCCGAGAGGTAGAATCGGAACCACTGAAGCACAGTGCCCTCAAGTCCCAATCCCCTCAGGCGTTCCAGAAGGATACCATGGTTGATGGTATCGAAAGCCACTGAGAGATCCGGAAGTACCAGAAGGGACACACTCGCTACGTGCGTTCATTCAGACTTGTCAGAACAGAAGCGATCTTTAAAAAATTCATATAAAATCTAGGGTTGGAGGGATAGATCTCACATTTCATACACATACTTAGGCATACCCCATGAGCACTGTGACCAAGTTTCAAGCCTCTAACTTTTAAAATACAGAAGATATAGGTATATTTATATGGCAGTCCGATAAAACGATAAAATCGCCCGAAAATTATCGTCTCCGATGATTATCATAGGTTTTTCTATCGTATCGTCATCATTAAACACATGCACAATAATGACCTTATCGTATTGTTATCGTGCATTTTAACAGTATGATACACATCCCTATTACCAACTATAGGCCAATAGCTAACACCCCTTTCCTGGGCAAGGTGTTTGAATGGATGTTTATCGAATTATCTAGAACCGTTTCAATCAGGCTTCAGGCCTGATTTTGAAACAGAAATTGCCAAGGTCACCCTGTGAGATGACTTCTGCCATGACAAGGTCAGGGGGTGGTGCGACCCTGTTGATTCTCTTGGATGTCCCAGTGGTTTTCAATACCATCAATCACGTTATGGTTCTTGATAGGTTGTCTGGGTTGGGAGTTGGAAGCACTGCACTGCACTGCCGATTCCAGTTGATGCCAGGGGATTATTGCTCTGTGCCTTGGCAACTCTGCTATGGGGTTCCACAGGGCTCCATTTTATCCCCTATGCTGTTCTACCTCTACATGAAACTGCTGGGGGAGGTTATGCAGAGGTGTGGTCTGAGGTGTCATCAATATGCAGATGACACAAAGCTCTAACTTTCTTTTTCATCAAACCCAGGTGAGGCAGTCGCCGATATGAATCAGTGCCTGGGCATGGTAATGCACTGGATGAGGGCCAATAAACTGAGACTCAATCCAGACAATACAGAGGTACAGTTAGTGGATGGTTTGTCTGTCGAGATAGGTGATGTTCAACCAGTTCTGGAGGAGGCTGCACTCCCCTTAAAGAATCAGTTATATGATTTGGGGATGCTCTTGGATCCAGAGCTGTCACTTTAGACACAGGTGGACTCAGTGGCACAGAGCACCTTTTATCAGTTTAGGCTGATATACCAACAATGCCGTTATCTGGGCAAAGGCAGCCTAGCTACAGTTATCCACACTTTTATAACCTCTCATCTGGATTACTGGAACGCATTATACACAGGGCTGCCTTTGAGAATGGTCTGGAAACTTAAACTGGTCCAAAACAGGGCAGCGAGGTTGTCAATGGGGACCGGCCAATGAGATCATATTATGCCAGTGGTTTTCAAGGTGCACTGGCTACCAGTCCATGTCTGGGCTCTCAAAGTGCTAGTATTAAGATTCACGCCATAAATGCCATGGGGCTGGTTATCTGAAGGATTGTCACCTCCCATATTTACCTACAGACCACGCTGACGCCAGTAGGGGAAAACAGAACAAAATCCACAGGGCTGAACTGAAAAAAATCTGTAGAATTTTCACCCCCAAACAGAATTCTCATATGTCTCTAAGCATGGTTGATGCTATTGGAAGCCACTGAGAGGTCAAAGGGAACACTATATTGTTTCCCAGTAAAAGTCATCCCATAGGGCGACTAAGGCAGCTTCCATTCCAAAACCAGGCCTAAAACTTGACTGATATGGTCCATATAATCAGTATCTTATCTCTCCACAGACCAGGACATATGACAAAGACTTGGCCACAACTATTGTAAGTTTCCATTATCTGTTCCACTATGGACAGTTGGATGGATGGATGGATTCAATCACTATCACTTTATCCAGAATGGTTTAAATTTCTGAGAAACCATTCCAGACAGGGCACCCAAGCTAATAGAAAAGGATATAATAAAATAACTGTGATCTCCGACATACTGTTTGAGACACCTGGTCGACTCATGGGTATTACATCTTCTGGCAGGGAAGGGTTAAGGCATCTCTGACAATTTACACCTTTGCTTGACATCTCCTGCCAAACAGCATAAACATGGCACAGTGTCCATTTTGAGTTGTTCCTCTCCTTGCTTCCCCCATAGACCATGACACAGTCAGCCTGAGGGATAAATTCAATTTCAGAGAAGCTCTTTGCGGAGGGGGGCATACATGCCAGTGGCAAGTAGGCTGAGTATGCAGCCAAAAAACCAAATATTTTAGCTTAAAGCTCCTACTGTCACTAAATGCAGGTTGCTTACCTGTAACTGTAGTTCTTCGAGTGGTCATCTGTGCAGTCACACATATGGGCTCGCGCCGGCGCCGAGCTCGCTTCGGGAAACTTCTATCTAGCTAGGATTTTTGGCGGGAACCCCTCCCCCCACCGTCCTACCGCGCATGCTCAGGGTCCCCGCCTACCTCAGTTCCCTGAGACCGCTAGGCCTCGCGACTAAGGCAATGCGATTTAGATATTTAGACTTAAACTATTCGAGCATGTCGGAGGCAACTTGACAATCAGAAGCGATGCCAAGAGGGGACGGCGGGTGGGTTGTGTGACTGCACAGATGACCACTCGAAGAACTACAGTTACAGGTAAGCAACCTGCATTTCTTCTTCGTGGTCTCTGTGCATCACACATATGGGCGAGTAATAAGCCAACTTACCGGAGGTGGGAGAGGCACGCTGCTTGATTATTGGCATATCGACGACAGGACCGCTCTGCCAAAGGAAGAGTCCTGGCGCGCTCTAACGTCTAAGCGATAGTGCTTCACGAAAGTGGAGGCGTTCGCCCAAGTGGCCGCCTTGCACAGATCTGGAATCGTTGCACCATGGAGCAGTGCTGAGGAGGTGGCCTGCCCTCTGGTGGAGTGGGCAATTAGCCCAACGGGTGCTTCTTTGCCAAGGATCTGATACGATAAGGCGATAGCGTCGACAATCCATTTGGAGAGGCGTTGCGAAGAAACTGGTAAACCTCTATTCTTTCCCCCAAAGCAAACAAAGAGTTGGCGCGACTTGCGAAACTCTTCTGAGCGAGACTTGTAGAAGGCCAGTGACCTTCTGACGTCCAGAGCATGTAACGTAGAGCATAACGGGTCGGAGGATGCCTTAAAAAAGGTAGGTAGCACAATATCCTGATTCATATGGAAATTAGAAACAACCTTGGGAACAAAGGAAGGAGGAGGACGGAGGACGACCTTGTCCCGGAAGAATTGTGTGTATGGAGGGTCGACGAGTAGCGCTGCAAGTTCTGACGCGCGTCTTGCAGACGTAATGGCAACAAGAAAAACAGTCTTGAGTGTTAACAAGCGAATATTGGCCGTAGCCAACGGCTCAAAGGGCTTGGTGGATAGTGCACTCAACACCAGCGAGAGGCTCCACTGTGGGACTAGCGGGCGGGCTGGTGGGAATAGATTGCGTAATCCCTTAAGGAAAGCCTTGGCCAGAGGGTGAGTGAATGCCGAGAATCCATCAATTAGGGGATGATGGACCGCAATGGCCGAGAGATAGACACGGAGGGAGGATAGCTTTAGGCCTGCGGTATGCAGGGAGTATAGAAAAGCAATAACGTTAGTAATAGTGGCCGAAGCAACATCAAAGCCGTTGGTGAGTGCGAAAGTTTGAAAACGTTTCCATTTTGCTAAGTAGGAAGACCTCGTAGATGGTTTACGAGAAGCGTCCAAAATGGTCCTCACGTGTTGGGGTAGAGCTATTCCCCGCCAGAGGGAAGGAGTCTCCACGCCGTGAGACGTAAGGTGTTCACGTCCGGATGTAGTATCCTGCCGTTGCTCCTGGACAGGAGGTCCGGAGAGGCTGGAAGCCGCCACACCTGCCGAGCGGCCAGTCTGCGTAGTGGCGTGAACCACGCTTGTCGTGGCCACCATGGTGCGATCAAGATCGCGTTGGCCTGCTGGTGCCGCGCTCGTGTGATCGCTTTCGCTATCAGAGGAATCGGAGGGAACATATATAGGAGGCCTTGCAACCAGTCCCATAGGAAGGCATCCCCTAGGGAGCCTTGTCCTATCCCTGCCCTTGAGCAGTAAGCTTGGCAGACACTGTTGGTTTAGGTTGCAAAGAGGTCTATCTCCGGTACGACCCAACGGGCAAAAAGGCGATCCAGGACCCGGGGGGCTAGTTCCCACTCGTGGGTGTCCTTGAAAGATCGACTCAGCTCGTCTGCTTTGATGTTGGCTGCCCCTGCGATGTGTAGCGCTGAGAGTCGCATGTTCTTTGTGATCGCCCAGCACAAGATGTCTATGGCAAGATGGAGCAGGCACGGGGAGCGGGTGCCTCCTTCTTTGTTGATATACCACACTACTGATGTGTTGTCCGAGAGCACCCTCACGTGGTGTCCCCGTAGCTGGGGAAGAAAAGCTTGTAGGGCTTTCTTGACGGCAAGGAGCTCCAGTTTGTTTATGTGCAGGGGAGTCTCTGAAGGTGACCATCTTCCTTGTATGAACAGGTCACCTAGATGCGCTCCCCATCCTTGTAGCGATGCGTCGGTTGTGACAACTCTTGAGGGACCGGAATCGACGAATGGCATTCCCTGCGACAGGTTTTGCGGCTGTGACCACCACAGGAGCGAACGTCGTACGTGATGCGGGATGGTGAGTATTAGTCTGCGCGGGTCCTTGAACGGTGTGTAGCGGCTCAGTAGGAGTTGTTGAAGGGGACGCATTCTTAGTCGCGCCCATCTGACCACGGCGACTGCCGCCGCCATAAGACCTAGGAGCCTCAGGATGGTGAGGGCCGTTGCCCGATGGCGGGTACTTAGTTTGGTCGCTAAGTGTTGTAAAGTCTCCAACCTGTCTCGGGGAAAAAAAGCTCTTGCGGCTGAGGAATCGAGACGAACTCCGATGAATTGGAGTGCTGTGGCGGGTTGAAAGACTGATTTGTCGTAATTTATCTGTAGGCCTAACGAGGCGAGGATGGTCTCCACCGTGCGGACGTCTATGGTCGCTTGGTGACGAGTTGGAGAAACGACTAGCCAGTCGTCTAGGTAAGGATAAACCTCGATGTTGATGGAGCGGAGGTGGGCACAAACAGCTGCCATACATTTGGTGAAAACTCTTGGAGCTGTTTTTAATCCAAACGGGAGGACCGCAAACTGGTAGATTTGAGTTCCTATGGCGAATCGCAGGTATTTTTGGTGCTCGTCTCGGATGGCTATGTGGAAGTAGGCGTCCTTGAGATCGATCAGCGTAAACCAGCTGCCTCGTCTCAGGAGTGGCAGGATGGTAAAGAGCGTGATCATGCGAAACTTCTGGGGCTTGATAAATTTGTTTAGACCTCTGAGATCCATAATAGGACGAAGTCCCCCGTCCTTCTTGCGCACTGTAAAATATCGGGAGTAGAACCCGTTGTTTGACTGAGATGTTGGGATGGCTACAATCGCGCCTTTGTCTAATAAGACCTGCGTCTCCTGACGTAGCGTATTTGATGGAGGTGTGATTTTTACAGTGCCTAGGGGAGGGAGGACTTCGAAGTCTATTGTATATCCTTGTAGGATTATCTGGAGAACCCACTTGTCGGTGGTGATGGATGCCCAAGAGTGGAAAAAGGGCTGGAGCCTGTTGAGCGACAGACTGTAGTGCCGTGGGAAGGAGTCAAAGACGGCGTTTTTGAGGCTGAGTTTGCTTGGTGCGAGACTGCGCGTAGCGCGGGGTGGACTTGTGCTGCTGGTACGAGGTTGAGGCGGCCTGTTGCTGATAGCGTTGCCCACGATCCTGGCCCTGTCTTGGCTGGTAGGGGAGGGGCCTGTACCACTTCCGGGGTCTGAAGGTCTGTGCCGGAGGGTGGCTAAACCCCATCTTCTTGGCGGTCATCTTTGCCTTGTGGATCGTGTCCATTGTTGTGTCTGTCTGTGTGTTAAATAATCCCTCCCCGTCAAAGGGCAGGTCCTCTATTCTGTTCTTTGTCTCAACAGGGAGGTTCACCGAGCGCAGCCATGCATGCCGGCGTAGGGCCACAGCTCCAATCATAGCCTTTGAGCCCGAGTCCACTTGATGTCGTGCGGTAGTCATTTGCTGTTTCGATAGTCGAACAGCTTCCGCTTGAAAAACACGTGCCAACTCCCTTTGGTCATCTGGCAGGTAATCTGTCAAGTTCGATATCTTTTGCCACAAAAACAACTGGTACCTGGCCATCATTGCCTGGTAATTCGACGTCTTCAGTATTAGGGCCGCTGAGGAGTATATTCGCCTTCCGAAAGAGTCCAGTTTGCCCCCTTCTTTGTCAACAGGGGCGGCATGGGACCGACCCGACTTTCCCTGGGAGGCCTCTACGACGATAGAGTTTGGTTTAGGATGCGCAGCTAGGAAGGGTGCTTCCGTCTCCTTCACCTTGTAGAGGGCGTCCAGCCGCCTAGAGGTGGGAGCCAATGTTGCTGGGTTTGACCAGGATTGCTTGGCCGTCTTTAACAGAGTGGGGACCAGTGGTAGCGTCAACTGGGGGGTCGGTTCCGTCCTCATGACGTCATAAATATCCCCTTCTTCCTCCTCTGGCTGCTGGACGTGTATCCCAAGAGATTGGGCTAGCCGTAGCATCTGCTCGTTGAAGCCACCTAGTTCCATGGTTGGTGAGGCCCCTTCTTCGGTGCCAACCTCCTCCATTGGGGACGGCATGGATGGAGCCGGAGATGGGACCGAAGATGGATCCGACTCATAATCCTCTATTGACGGTGACCGCGGTGATACTCGGTACCGAGGGACGACAGATCGTTCTGGTACCGAGGAGTCCCGGGAGCGGTGCCGTTGGCGCGTTGATGCCGGCAGCAGCGAAGTAGTACGGCGTGGCGGTACCGGCGGGGGGGCACGGCGAGAGCGGGCAGAGGAGCGGTCCCAATCCTGGGATGGTGAGCGGGATCGCGATCGCCGATGGTGCCTCTGTACCGAAGCCTCGGTACCGGATGGATGTGAATATTCCTCGTCGATGACGAGAACATCTGAAAACGGGCCCGTCGGTACCGGAGACGGTAGCGAACGGGGCCGTACTGGTGACTCCCGTATCGGAGTTGAGTGTCCAGGCTGGGAGTGCACTGATGCTGGGGAACGCCGCTTCGATACCGATGGTTGGTCTATCGGTAGCGATGATGGCCGCTTCGGCGGCTTAGGCGGTTTCGACGCCGACGGTAACGAAGATGGCACCGATGAAGATTTCTTCGGTACCGCGGTGCTCGTTTGCGTGGTCGATACCGAAGATTTCTTCGGTATCGAGGGTTTCGACGCCGACGACGTTGCCTTCGACATTTTCGTCGACACCGACGGGTGCTTGGATTTTTTTGTCGTCTTCCCTTTCGCTTAGCAGGGGGAGGCGACGGCGACAACGATGCCTGAACAGTAGTCCTAAATGAGGACAGGTCAGGAGTTGCTGGGCGAGAGCATAATTGGGGTGACTGTCCCCGCTCCCCAGAGGATGATGGTCCCGGCTCCATGCGGCCCGTGCTCGGGCGGTCAATGGCGGAGAGGGCCTTGCTCCAGAGGAGGCTGCGCAGGCGGTCAGCTCTGTTCCTCCTGGTCTGTCTTGAAAATCTCATGCAATGAGTGCAAGAGTCCGTAATATGGCCTTCCCCCAAACAGCCCAGGCAAAGAGAGTGTCCGTCCGTGAGGGCTAGTTTGGCGCGGCACCCAGAGCAGCGCTTAAAGAGCGCGGTCTGCGCCATAGGCCAGAGAGCAAAAACGCTAACTATTCTAAAACTATTTTAAGCCAATTCTTCTTTTTTTTTTTTTTTTATATAACAATAAAAAAACTATAAACACTAGAACCTAGCTAACTAACAATAAACTAATTTTTGTCCTTCTTATAGGTCTCCGACGACGGAGGAAGTCTCCCGCGAGGCGTTCAGCTAAGCGGTCGAAGAAGAACTGAGGTAGGCGGGGACCCTGAGCATGCGCGGTAGGACGGTGGGGGGAGGGGTTCCCGCCAAAAATCCTAGCTAGATAGAAGTTTCCCGAAGCGAGCTCGGCGCCGGCGCGAGCCCATATGTGTGATGCACAGAGACCACGAAGAAGAACTAAGCCTTAGGAGAGGCATTTCAATCATTTAGAAGGGGGGGGGGGGGAAATGACAGTCTCTGGCACTGTGCAATTTGATTCCAATAAAATCTGCACTGGGTTTCAGACAATTTCAAAAGATAAGAATGGTGGATTAGGCCAAGGAGAGACAGGTAAAAATAACTTCTCATCCATGAAGTTCACTGGGCCAATCACACACTCTCAGTTGAACATACCTCACAGGATTGTTTTGAAAGGTAAAAAGAATGTGGGGACATCACCTGATCCCAGTATCTGTGTTTGCCATCTTAGTGAGATTTTAAAAATATTTAGCACTACCTGTGCTAATTAATAATTATTAATAATAATTGCTATATCACATTCCATCTATTACTGTTCAAGTGTAAAGATGGTATTAAAGTTTATCATATTATACGTGAACATGTTTCTGGAAATATATTCTTAAACGTCACAGTTCAAACTAGGACCTCTATAGGAGTCTAGTTATGGTAAACCAAATTCATGAGAGGAACTACAGTGAAGAATCCTTTCTGTTTTACCCTAATAACGATTGACCACTCACACCCTCTAGTGGTTGCAATTTACTACTACCTATTTTAAGACTTTCCTTTCTAAAACCAATGATGTATTCAACTTTCATATAATTTATCCTTTGGAGAAAGAAGGAACACATATATTTTAAGCTATATACCATGTAGGCCCAAATCCTTTGGGATAACCAACCTTATTCATAATCCATGGAAGCATTAATACCCCATCCATAATATGAAATATGGAGTTTTAATGTCCCACCGTTCAATTAGCTTAAGATTGTGTAAGGAAAACTCCTAGATGCTGCCAGGAATTTCGTAATAGAGCTAGAAATTTTCTAAAGTCTGTGTCAGGTTGATTTCTGAATGCAAGTCTTAGAAACTAGAAATATTTTTCAATCCGTTGAACACTGCAGGTAATTAATAGATGATACAAATTGAATCAGGTTGATCTAGTATTAATTGTTCTTTGGAGATGCAAAAAAACCACCAAAAAACAGATTGATCTGGTTCACACGATTAAACAATCCATGGTTTATTAATCGTGAGTGTTTGGGAGCACAGGGAAGTGAGCTGGCTCCCAACTGCTCACCCGCTTCTGCTTTGCTAAACAACCCAGTGATGTCCAAACCCAGAACTCTGGGCCGCTGAGGAAGAAACAATCTACAGTTTTAACCAAGTATAAACAATGGGTTAAAACTCTGGGTTGTGTCTCCCACAATAACCCAGAATTCCGGGTTCAGCCATCATCGAGAAACAGGGCATCCCTTGGTTGTTTACCAAATCAGAAGTGCGAGAGAGACAGCATAGTTGTACACTGCAAAACAAATGTGGTTAACAACCATGAGTTGTTTACTCGTGCAAACCCATTCATAATGGAACAGGTAGGGCAGTGGGCTTAGGATACTCTTTGCTCAGATTTCAAGGTGCTGTGGCGATGGTAAAAGAAGACTTGGATAGAAAAAAGGGGTGTCAGAAGTTGGCTACATTGAGAAGGCTCTTCTGCCCTGAAAAGAATGATTTTTTTTCAAAATAAATTCATAATCAAATACTCAAAAACCATTAAAGAGAATCCAACACACACAGAATTTAAGTCAAGAGCAAGATCTCTGAATATTTAAGTTTGCAATATATAATTACCATATACACAATAAGGAGTCACTACCTAAAGTAAAATAATCTGTTAACAACAAAATGCCTCCTCATCAAGCCCACCAGGCAAAAGCAACACTCTAATACACAACCCCAATATTAACAACTCACTTTCACAAACCAACACCAGAGTCAAACTTCAAACTAATTACAATGCTCATCTGACCTCCATTCCCACATCACGCCGTTACTTTGCTCCCATTCGTACACTGCCAGTCTGCTAGCTAGGTGAAACTGCAGCCACAATCAGGTAAGTTTCCAAGCAGTGTAAAATGGTGGCAGAATCATCTGAAAGTAATTACTCTGGACTGTTCATAAACAAATGTTTAGAACGGAAACATATAGTATTCCCAGCTAGTCCTTTCTTTGTTTCTTTTCCTTTTCTATCACCTGCTAGTGTTTTTTGAGCTTTGTGCCAAAGGAAATGAAAAGCACCAACAAAAGGGGAGAGGCTGAAGCCTAGTGGTAGAGCACATGCTTTGCATGCATGAGGGTTTAAGTTCGATCCTTGGTAACTCCAGGTAGGGCAGGAAAAATGTGCGCCTGAAATGCTGGAGAGCAGCTGCCAGTCAATGAGAATCACCAGACGAGCGTTTCATAGCACACTCGTTACTGGGCACTCATAGATTTTCATGGGTCCCTCTCATGATGCCATCCACCTCCTGCATGCCTCCTGCTAGTTTTGCGCACCTTCTGCCATTTTTTCGTAGTAAAATAGCCCAAATAAAATGCAACTCTTCTGAGTTGTAATGAAATTGGTCACCATTTCCTGCTGTGTGCAGAGAAGTTTCGCTATTAAACACCCACTAGAGGGCGCTGTCCCACTACACTAAATGGGCCATGTGGTTGCAACTTGTTTCCCCTTTCTCTCAGAAGAGTAGCAGGAAGCAAGAGTGACAGCAAAGAAATGTGATTTCCTTCCCGTCTGATGATCCCCAATGTCAACAATACTGAACTAGATGGACAAATGTTCTGATTCAGTATAAGGCAGCTTCCTATGTTCCTAAAAAGAGAGACATCATATCCAGGTGGATTACTTTAAACCCAGATGGTTTAAATAAATGATTTAAATTGGCAAGAAAAAAAGTTTAATTTAAATCAATGATTTAAATCAAGTTTATCACTTAAACTTTTTCATTAATTTTTTACTACCATGTGTGATAAGAACAGCACATGTTATTGTGATGGCGCCACAGGAGACCTGGCCAGAACTAACACCGGCTTGTGATAATTTTTAGCATGTGATAATTTTTTTAAAATACTTTCATTAACAAGCAATGTACACAAGCTGAGAAATGAGGCAGTATGGCATGGAAATAGGGGAGGGGTCACATATGTTGTATGACAAGAGAGAAAGTAGAATGGTTTTCCGGCCACACTAAAACAGCATGACATAGAAGATTCGGCTGGTAGTCACCACACTATTTCACTTACGACAGTTGCTATTCTAGATCAGCAGAAATTATAGTTATATTTCGTGTACAGTTGGCAATAATTAGTCCAAATTAATTAGAAAGCTAGTCAATTAATTTTGTTTCAAAACTCCTTGAATTTACAGAATCATAGAAAACTAAGTCACATTTCAGAACAAAGCAGAATTGTATGCTGACTTGGTCAAATGTATAAAAGACTATTTGAAAGTGTCTACTTTTGAAAAACTAATTACTCACTTTAATTTACAGTCCAATATAGAATATGCATGCATCAAATTGTTTACAAACACCACATGTGAAAAGCATACACTTCTTACCCAGTCTCACTACAAACCATAGGCATATAAAGTGGAACTAAAGTAAAGGTAGGAAAATGCAAATGAATTCCATAGCCGTGAACTTTTTGACACATGAATGTTCATCCTTCAATAACTGTAGTACCATGGTGACTTTTTAAATCATGCTGGGACTCCGCTATGCTGGCAATGAGAGCTAGACAGCCAGAGTAGCTGGACATTTAACAGATTATGGGGAGAAAGGGGCAAGACCAGGGGCTTGGTAGTCTCTCACTGAGAAGTATCCAAGGACAAGGAGGAAAGAGAAAGTCCTAAACCCACAGAAAAGCCCAAATCTTGGTTCCGTTCAGAACAGTTTCCCAGTTACTGGACAGCAAGACACTCTAGGCCTTCTGTGATTTCCCTCACCAAAGACTGAAGACAGACTGCATGAAATTTAAAAGACTGCTGTGTTTCTAAATTAAGGCTGTTGATGCAGCCCTCCATTGTGTCTTTCTTTATTAAATTGATATCCTGCCTTTCCTCTAAAATTAATTCAACAGCATCAGACTAGCGCTTTCTGTCTGAGGTAGAAAGTGGGAGTACATCAGTTGGATAGGCTGTGACAATACCTGCTCCATGAGATTATCTCATACTTGGTTTACAAGATGTTGCTCCAGACTCAGAATGAGTCACAATCGCTATCACTGCTTGCAAAGCACACCAGCAAGTCCAGAACTGAAAGACTCTTCAACCCCATTATTTATTATTTTATTTAGATATTTGTTTGCCTTTCCTTGCATTTCCTCTACTACAGTTCTGTGCCTCTGTTCTTTTCATATTACTATAGTTAACTAGTTATTAAGTGTTGTATGTTATTTGTTCAGTCATTTTTCTTTACAGAGGTAAACTTATGTTATGAACAAATCATTCATTTTTTTTTCTTTTCTTTATAGACTTATTAGGGGAGTGGAGGTTATTAGAATAGACCCACTGGAAATTAACAACCAACACATTTCATTCCAACAAACAAAATCTCAAACACAATACTTTTTAATGGAAATTATTCACATGTTCAGCTACAAGGCATCGACTTATAAGTTGTAAATAATTAAAGCAATGCCCAAAAGCTAAACAGCCATACATGAAACTGCGTGAACACGCAATAGGTCTTTTCTAGCTCCCTCCCTTCCCAGAGCAGCCTTTTATTACCACTTCCAAATCTTCTACTGAGGGTCAGAAAGCCCTTCAAAACAGCTTTCAATTAAGCATGGTGGGACGCAGCTAGGCGGGGGGGGGGGGGAGATCAGCAACTTCTTAGAGATGTTCGGATCCTGGCAAACGTACATAGTTGTGAATACAAACTCTGGTGCTAAACCACTATGCTTTCTTCTATGTAGCATACCCATCAATATCCTGCTATCTTACTTTCCCCCACTCACCATGTTTTCCTCCCCCAATATCTAACTTCCTGTTTTGAAACACCAATGAGCCTATCAAGGTAAATCTATCTTACATCTATTCACAGTTCACTACCATCACACTTTTCTGGATGTATAAAAATAGGCATTTGTGCAAATTTACAGTTCAGGTATCCTGGAGATTCAGCTGAACAAACTGAAGATATTTTCTATTAAATATATGGCTGCAATAAGCTAAGAACTGAGCAAGCCTTCCCCATGCTTAGCATAGAATAATAAAGGGCACAAACATTTGAATGAGACATGAGACGACATTCAAAACATCACAAGAAACAACTGAAGTGTAACGAGTATCAGATATACACAAATAATAACTAGGATGCAATGTTACTTATCAGTTTAGGAATGGATCATTGTTCCTTTAAGACACCACTGTCTGACCAAATATATGGAAAATAAATGTTTGCTTCCAAATTTATCACCTTGATTTTTTTGTGTTTTTACTTACTTTTTGTACTCACGGCATCCAGGTCAATCAATTTACCTCCATATTTTTGTACTGCTACAATGCTGCAAACAGCAATCCCAACACTATTTACCTCATTTTGTAAATAACTGAAAATATACATTACCAATTTCTTACCTATTGCTCTAAGCTGAAGATATTTTGTTTATCATATATTTTAACTTATATAAGAATATGGTAGTGAATGGCTTATTACTAGAGATCTTGAAGATTGAGCAGAGTGGACATCCAGAAAAATTCTGAAAGTTCCAAAAATTTCAAGTTCAAGCTTTAATATTTATTTATTTATTTATTACATTTGTATACCGCCCCATAGCCGAAGCTCTCTGGGCGGTTTACATAGGATTAAAAACAATTAAAAACAATATACAAAAATTAAAACAGCAAAAGCATACAACATACACACAATCTGTACATTTAAAAACCACTTCAACACTTCAAAAAACTACAAAAACAAAACAAAACAAACCCAGGCTCCTCAGATATTGCCAAATGCCTGAGAGAAGAGGAAAGTCTTGACCTGGCGCCAAAAAGATAACAATGTTGGCATCAGGCGGGCCTCGTCAGGGAGATCGTTCCACAATTGGGGAGCCACCACAGAGAAGGCCCTCTCTCTTGTTGCCGACCTCCGAGCTTCCCTCGGAGGAGGCACTCGGAGGAGGGCCTTAGATGTTGAACGTAGTGTTCGGGTAGGTTCATGTCGGGAAAGGTGTTCCATCAGGTATTGTGGTCCCAAGCCGTGTAAGGCTTTATAGGTTAAAACCAGCACCTTGAACCGGGCTCGGAAACATACAGGCAGCCAATGCAAGCGGGCCAGAGTAGGTCTTATATGTTCGAACCTACTGGTTCCAGTTATCAATCTGGCCGCTGCATTTTGCACAAGCTGCAGCTTCCGAACCACCTTCAAAGGCAGCCCCACGTAGTGTGCATTGCAGTAATCTAACTTGGAGGTTACCAGAGCATGGACAACTGAAGCCAGGTTATCCCTGTCCAGATAGGGACGTAGCTGGGCCACCAACCGAAGTTGGTAGAAGGCACTCCGTGCCACTGAGGCCACTTGCGCCTCAAGTGACAGAGATGGTTCTAGGAGAACCCCCAAGCTACGAACCCGCTCCTTCAAGGGGAATGCAACCCCATCCAGAACAGGTTGAACACCCTCCATCTGGTCAGCGGAACCACCCACTAACAGCGTCTCAGTCTTGTCTGGATTGAGTTTCAGTTTATTAGCCCTCATCCAGTCCATTGTCGCAGCCAGGCACTGGTTCAGCACATCCACAGATGAAAGATGAAGATGAAAAGGAGAAATAGAGCTGCGTGTCATCAGCGTACTGATGACAACGCACTCCAAAACTCTGGATGACTGCACTCAACGGTTTCATGTAGATATTGAACAGCATGGGGGACAAAACTGACCCCTGCGGAACCCCATACTGGAGAATCCACGGGGCCGAGCAATGTTCCCCAAGCACCACCTTCTGGAGCCGACCCCCCAAGTAGGAGCGGAACCACTGCAATGCAGTGCCTCCCACTCCCAGCTCAGTCAGTCGTCCCAGAAGGATACCATGGTCGATGGTATCGAAAGCCGCTGAGAGATCAAGGAGAATCAACAGAGTCACACTCCCCCTGTCTTTCTCCCGACATAGGTCATCATACAGGGCGACCAAGGCTGTTTCAGTACCAAAACCAGGCCTGAAACACGACTGAAATGGATCCAGATAATCAGTCTCATCCAAGAGTGCCTGGAGCTGGCTCGCAACCACCCGCTCCAGGACCTTGCCCAGGAATGGAACATTTGCTACTGGCCTGTAGTTATTAAGATTTTCAGGGTCCAGGGAAGATTTCTTTAGGAGTGGTCTCACTGCCGCCTCTTTCAGGAGGCCTGGGACCACTCCCCCTTGCAAAGAGGCATTAATCACTTCCCTGGCCCAGCCAGTTGTTCCATCCCTGCTAGCTTTTATTAGCCAAGAGGGGCAAGGATCCAATATGGAAGTGGTTGCACGAACCTGTCCAAGCACCTCGTTAACATCCTCGAGCTGCACCAACTGAAACTCATCCAAGAAAACAGGACAAGCCTGTGCTCTGGATACCTCACTAGATTCATCTGCTATAACACTGGAGTCTAAGTCCTGACGGATGCCAGAGATTTTATTCTGGAAGTGCCCAGCAAATGTATTACAATGGGCCTCAGATGGTTCTACCATGTCCTTGGGGCCAGCATGTAAAAGCCCCCGGACAACTCTGAAAAGCTCCGCTGGGCGACAGGTTGATGATTGAATAGTGGCAGCAAAGTATTGTTTTTTTGCTGCCCTCACTGCCCCTGAATACAGCTTACCATAAGCACTTACCAGTGTTTGATTGCATCCATCAGGAGTTCGTCTCCATCTGCCCTCAAGCCGTCTCCTGTTTTGTTTCATCACTCTCAGCTCTGGGGTATATCACGGAGCCATTCAAGCTCTACACAGGAGAGGGCGCTCAGGAGCAATCGTGTCAACTGCCCGGGTCATTTCTGCATTCCACAGATCAACCAGGGTTTCGACAGGAGAGCCAGCCCTATCAGCCGGAAAACTCCCCAGAGCCCTCTGGAAACCATCTGGATCCATTAGCCTCTGGGGGCGGACCATCTTAATGGGTCCCCCACCCTTGCAGAGGGGAAAAGCCGCTGTAAGTCTAAACCTCAACAGGTGGTGATCTGACCATGACAGAGGGGTTGATGTAAAGTCCCCCACTTTCAGATCCCCATCTCCATGTCCAGTTGAAAAAACCAGGTCTAGAGTGTGCCCTGCTAATAGCTGAACAGTATGTTTCTGTGCCCTGGCTAGGTGCCTGAGGAAGACAGGGAACTACAGCTCCCATGTAGCACAGGGAGAAAAACTTAGAGTCAGGGATGGAGGAAGGGCTTTGTAAGTCTAGTCTGCTCTTGGAGCGCCATATTGACAGCAGGGATGGTGATGGAGGTGGCAGTGAATGCTCTGAGGTGGAGGAGGAGGAGGAAAAGAAGTGGCTGTAGGAAAAGCTGAGTTTTAAAATGTAGGGGAAGAGGGATGTGAGCTTGAGGCCTGAAGGAAAGAAGCCAATGTCATTCACCAATGACAGGTGTGAAGAAGAGAGGGCCAAAAGTCCTCAGTTGTGTTGAAAGAAAGTGACCTCCTTACAGCTTCTGGAGGACTGACATAGCAAGAGTCAAGGAACAGTATGCTTCTCCTCACACTACTAGCACCCATGGCAATATGGGTTTTATACTAATATGGTAATAAAAACTACTTTGCTTATAAAGATGCTGTCATCCACAGCATAAAATTACATATTACTGAAGATTTTCATTGTTCAAATCAGGCACAAATACTTTTGAGAGACAATATGGTCTATTATTTGATATGAAATTCTACAACGGAACACACTTTGGAGATTGGTACACCTGTGCCATATATATACATGTACTTGTTGTACTGTAGAGCAGGCAATCTAGTGCTCTCCAGATGTTTTAGACTACAACTACCATCAGCCTCAACCAGCATGGCCAATTATCAGGTTGTAGTCCAAAACATTTGGAGAGTATCAAAACTGCTTACCCCTGCTGTGCCAGGCATAGATATACATGCCACACACAACAAATTTATCAGTTCTATATCACAAACCTACATATAACAAATACGTGGACAGTCTAACGTGGACAGTCTAACACTTCACTACTAAATATTTTTATTTTTAAAATATTTATTTTATTTTATTAAACACATATAAATAGAAAAAAAATTCTATTGATTTATATGTAATTTACATACCTATACATATTCCTCTAAGTAAACAATACAGCTTAAATATAATACATTAAATCATTCCTAACAATATATATAATTCTATGGTACTTTGAACTTTATTATTTGAATAACATATAAACAAACACTATTTTTCTGTAAACGTATTCTTCTGTTGTCTCCCTTCTTTAACTTATATCATGCAGCCCATATGCTATAGTCTGTTTACCCCTTCTCTAAGTGGCAGCAATTCAACGTTCTTCTAATTGTGGGCAATAGTTATAAGGGCACCTGTTACCATATATATAACCATTTCAACTTCTTCAACACTAATTCTCTAACTTATCCTCCCAAGCTTAACCAAATTGTACTATCAGAGGATCTAGAGGATTGGCACACTTTGTCATTTCTTTAATCTCATTTCAAATCAGAACCAATAGCTTCTAACTTTTTTTTAAACAGGACTAAGACACATGATAAATATCAGCCTTTGCCGCCCCACAGCACCAACACTGATTGCTCCCTCCAACATATTTTTTTGTCATTCTGCAAGGGGTAAGTTACCATCAACAAGCCAAGTTGTAAAAACTTTTAGAGGGGAGATATGTTATGCTGAAAGGGAATCTGATGAATAAGATAACAATTATAACATTGATTAACTTATATGCAACTAATCAGAAGCAAGGTTTATTCTATCATGAGCTTTTTGAGGTAATCTTGGAGCCTGTTAAAGGGGAAGTGATTTTCAGAGGTGATTTCAATGGAGTAGTAAATACTGCTCAAGACAGAAAAAATAAGTCAAAGTAATATACCAAGACCCTTCCATTTAGCTTTTTTAAAGGAATACACTCCTTACGACTGAAATGTGTCTGGGAGCACCAATATCTGTTGTGTGGGGCAGAGGGAGATATGGAGATGGCAGGGCGAAATGCCGTTACAGGGGAAGGAGAGATGGATATCTAACACCCATCTTACCTTCCAGTCGCCCTGCTACCCCGGGGATCTTGGGGAACCCACAGAACCTTTCCTTGCTCCTATGCAATGCCAGGTCAGTTAAAAACAAAACAAACATAATCTATGACCTCCTCACAGAAGAGGAGGCCGACCTGGCATGCTTCACAGAGACCTGGCTGGGAGATGACAGTGGCCCGACATGGGCTCAGGCTCTCCCAGCTGGGTACTGTGTTAGTGAGCAGGTGAGGGAAAGTGGGCGGGGGGGGGGGGCGGAGTAGCTGTGGTCTACAAAAACCATCTTAACCTGACCAGACATCCTGTTCGGGAATTGAATCATATCGAATGTGTGTACCTGAGTCTGAAGGCCAGGGATAGACTAGGGATTCTGTTAGTGTACCGGCCATCCCGCTGCCTATCAGACTCCCTGGCCGAGCTCACGAAACTGGTTTTGGAGCTGGTGTTGGATTCGCCCAGGCTTTTGGTCCTGGGCGACTTCAACATCCCATTCAGGGCTGGTTTGTCAGGTGGAGCTTGGAAGTTCATGGCATCCATGACAAACATGGGCCTATCCCAATTGGTCTCTGGACCCACACATTCAGCAGGTCACACCCTCGATGCTGTTTTCAATTCCGAACAGACGGATCTGTGGGCGGAGGTATTGAATACCTCTGAATTGTCATGGACAGACCATTTTCTGGTCAGGGTTAGTATCACGGCTACCACCCGCCCCTGCAGGGGTGGCGGACCTATTAAGATGATCCGCCCTCGAAGGCTGATGGATCCTTCTGGATTCCAGAAAGCCTTGGAGGGTTCTATGGCTGGTATCGTTGACGATCCTGTAGAAGCCCTGGTCAATAGATGGAATCAAGACCTAACTAGGGCTATCGACACGATCGCCCCCAAACGTCCTCTCCGGCCCGCTTCTAACAGGGCGCCCTGGTATACAGAAGACCTCAGGGAGTTGAAGCGGAAAGGACGACGACTGGAGCGGCGATGGTGGAAAACTTGACTTACATCCGACAAGACATGACATAGAGAACATCTTCGTTCCTATGGGGTGGCAATACGTGCAGCGAAGAAAGCTTTCTTCTCTGCGCGCATTGCGTCTGCGAATTCGCGTCCAGCAGAACTGTTCAGGGTGGTGAGGTGTCTAACTCAGGCACCTTCTCCCCTGAATCCGATTTTAGAGCCTTCGGTAGTTCGCTGTGATGCCTTTAACGATAATTTCACAGATAAAATCTCTCGGGTAAGAGCCGACTTAGATGCCATTGTTATAGCAGAGGCTGACAGTGGAGCGTCCAGCGACTCCGCGAGTAGAATTACACTTGATCAGTTTCAGTTGGTGAGTACCGAGGATGTGGACAAGGTACTTGGATGTGTGAGGAGGACGACTTGCCCTCTCGATCCCTGTCCTTCTTGGCTGGTCGTCCAGGGAGGAGATGCAGTTAGATCACATCTACAACATATCATTAATTCACCTCTCAGGGAAGGGAGTTTTCCATCAAGTTTAAAAGAGGCGGTGGTACGGCCGCTTCTAAAAAAGCCCTCCCTGGATCCCATGGACCTTAATAACTACAGGCCAGTATCAAATCTTCCATTTTTGGGCAAGGTGATTGAGAGGGCGGTTGCCTTCCAACTCCAGGCAGTCTTGGATGACACTGATTTGCTAGACCCATTTCAAACCGGCTTCAGGGCAGGATACGGAGTTGAGACCGCTTTGGTTGCCTTAGTGGATGATCTACGCCTGAGTATTGGCAGGGGGAGTGTGTCCCTGCTGGTACTCCTGGACCTCTCAGCGGCTTTTGATACCATCGACCATGGTATCCTTCTGGAACGCTTGGGGGAATTGGGAATTGGGGGCACTGTGCTTCAGTGGTTCCGATCCTATTTCTTGGGCAGGTTCCACATGGTGATACTTGGGGATAGCTGCTCTTCAAAAACGGAGTTGCTATGTGGTGTACCACAAGGTGCCATCCTTTCCCCAATGCTGTTTAACATTTCCATGAAACTGCTGGGAGAGATCATCTGGAGGCATGGGGTGGGGTGCTATCAATACGCTGATGACACCCAAATATAGTTCTCGATGCCTTCGTCAACATCTTCAGCTAAGGATAGTGTGTCTCCTCTGAATGAATGCTTGGAGGCTGTAATGGGCTGGATGAGGAAAAACAAACTGAAGCTGAATCCAGACAAGACGGAGGTGCTCGCTGTCAAAGGCCCCAACCTGGGTTTGGAGGTGTGTCAACCAGTTCTGGATGGGGTTACACCCCCCCCCCCCGAAAGACTGTGTTCGCAGCTTGGGGGTACTGCTGGATCCGTCGCTCCAAATGACAGCTCAGATTGATGCGACAGCCGGGAGTGCCTACTATCAGCTTCGGCTGATACGCCAACTGCGCCCCTTCCTAGAGTTGGAAGACCTAAAGACGGTAGCGCACACGCTGGTAACTTCGAGGCTTGACTTATGCAATGCGCTGTACATAGGGCTACCTTTGTGCCTAGTCCCGAAACTTCAACTTGTTCAAAATATGGCAGCCAGGTTGGTCACCGGTACACCTAGGGGTGACCACATTACACCAGTTTTAAAATCGCTTCATTGGCTGCCAATCAGTTTCCGGGTGAAGTATAAAGTGTTGGTTATTACCTTTAAAGCCCTACATGGTTTGGGTCCAGGTTACCTGTGGGATCGCCTTCTCCCATACAATCTGCCCCGCACACTTAGGTCCTCTGGGAAGAACTTACTCAAGTCAGCCAGAACTAGGCTGACGAGTGTTACCCAGAGGACCTTCTCTTCCATCGCTCCCAGACTATGGAATGGTCTGCCGGAGGAGATTAGACAAATTAGCAGTCTTCCTAAATTTAAGAGAGTCATGAAGACTGCTCTCTTCCGGCAGGCCTATCCAGATGAATTTTAAGATGTTTTTAATGATGTATTTTTTCTTGTTTTTTAAATTTTAACTGTTTGTGATTCTTGTGTTTTATATTGTTGTTGTTCCCCGCCTCGATCCGGAGGGAGAGGCAGGTTAAAAATTATTATTATTATTATTATTATTATTATTATTATTATTGACATATAGCGTTTTAAAAAACCCACTATTTTTATTTTTTTTCTTTCTATTCAATTCCAAATCCAAGTTATTCTAAAATCTATATGTTTTTTGTTTCTCCAGCGCTATTATGAAAAACATTAGAAACTGATATGAGCTTTCAGTCTGTCTCTGATCATGCTCCAGTTTATCTAACTCTGGGTGACTATGAATCTAGATATGAATCAAAGAATTGGAGACTGGATACATGTTTATTAAAGGATAGTTCTGTTGACAGCACTGTCAGGTCAAATAATATTTTGCCGTTAACAGCACTGAAGGGATGGCATGGAGAACAATATGGGATGCTGCTAAAGCTTACATAAGAGGCATCTTTATCTTTGCCTCTAATTACATTAACAAACGAAGATCAAAGTATAATGAAGCTCTAATCCCCACGATCAAAGAGCTTGTCACATAAAAACACAAAGAACACTTATATTCTTGAGGAATTAAATTAGTATAGAAATATGCTAGATATGCGAAATGTACATTTAGCTGAAAGGTCACTTGCCTGCACCCATCAGAAATATTTTGAGAAAAGTAACAAAGCAGACAAGTTACTTGCTCATAAACTGGCAGAAACAGGAACAAATGTTAATTCCTCCAGTGTTGCTGAAACAACAACATAGATATGCACAAGGCAATAAAGAAACAATGGCTGGTTTTGGACAACACATTAGGCAACGGAGGGGGAACTAGTGTACTGACAGTGCGTTAGGTAGGCGGTGCTCGACACACGACATGCTGCAACTTCGGTGCTTGTGCAGCTGAAAGTTCCGGCAGCCATCTTGGTTGCTACGGCTGCTCCCTCCCCCTCCCTCAGTCCCCCAGCCGTATCCCAGCATGCACTGCGAGTTCTGCTGACTTTATAGAGCAGCCAGGGGTTTTTGGCTGCTCCGGCCAGCAGAACTGTATTCCCAAATGGAATAGTCCATGAAGGAGGGAGGGGGGTTGGTTGGTTTTGGACGACACTTTAAACAACGGGGCTTCGGGCTAAACAACGAGCAAACCCATTGTTTCTCTCCGTTGCTTAATTGGGTGGAATAGCGTACTGTCAGTTGTGTGTGCGTGGTGTGTAACCCTCCACACTACACAATTGACGATTGTTTCCCCCCCACCAGATTGATTAATGTGTCATCCAAAACCAGCCAGTATCTGAATTTGTAAACTATTTCACAAACTTAAATAAATCTGAGAACCCTAATGATGATGACATTTAGAAGTATCATCATCAGATACTGATCCCATCATTTACTGAAAAGGACAGAGAGAAGCTGAATGCTCCAATTACTACACAGGAAATACTCCAAGTGATTAATGCCTTGAAACCAAATAAATCACCAGGAACAGATGGGCTATCTGCTGAACTTTACAAGATGTTTGCAGATACATTACTAGTCCCACTAAAGGAGTTGTTTGATGAGTGCATCAATATGTTAAAGATTCCTGACTCATGGAAGGAAGGATCTTATTAATACAAAAGAAAGATAAAAATCCATCATTGACCTCATATTATTGTCCAATATCACTCTTAAATCAAGATTATAAAATCCTAGCATCTATTCATCCTAGAAGACTATTATTTCAAAATATATTCAACCTGACCAAATGGGCTTCTTAGTGGGAAGATTGTTATCAGACAGCACAAGGAGGGCAGTGAATCTTTTGAATGAATCCTGTGTTAGTAACAATCAAAATATTTTTGCTTTTTTGGATGCTGAAAAAGCTTTTGATCGTGTAGAGAGTAAATTTCTATATAAGGTGTTAAAGAGATTCAATGTCGGAATACCATTCCTAAATTATATCAAAGCCCTCTATGGTAAACCATGAGCCTCAATTTTTATTAATAATTGTAATTCTGAATTTTTCCAAATAAGTAAGGGAACCACACAGGGCTGTCCCTTATCTACTTTATTTTTTGTCTGCTGCACTGAACCTTTAGCAATTATGATTCGTTCATCAAATGAAATATCTGGTATAGAAATTGGTCCAACTGATTTTAAAATTAGTTTATATGCAGATGACATTATGCTGTCGATTCCTGCACTCCACAGATCTGTATCAGATTTTGAAAAAGTATCAGGATATAAAGTAATGTTCACAAGACAGAATACATGGGACGTAACATTCCATTGGAAACTAAGAATATGATAGCTGCCAAATATGAAATCTAGTGGACTCATAAACCAGTGAAATATCTAGGTATTAGGCTAACTCCAGAAACAGACAAACTATATCAATGTAACTATCAACCTTTATTTGATTCTGTTGCTGCAGATTTAAAAAAATGGTCCTCCATAGGAATTTCATGGACGGGCAAAATAGCTATTATCAAAATGGCTGTGCAAAGTCTGGAAAGTAGCAGAAATGACCAAGTTAACTGAATATGCTCGTTGGAGAGATGGATGTCTAAAACCTGCTTGTTTTTCCAGTGCCTAGCACCTTTTCATTGTCTATATGAGAGGCAGATATATTTTAGACATCGATAGGTATAACTGTTTCTCCCTGTTATAGCCTGACCAAAGGGGGAAGCTTAAGAATGTTCTCTCTATAACCTTTGAGATCGGCACCACTTTATATCTTTGTTAATTTTCAAATCTATTGATGTTAAAATGCTATTGCAAGTTTTTTTGGACTCTCACTTAATTAAATTTTAAAAAAAGAAAAGAAATAGTAGCTATGAATATTTCTGCAGAGATAGTTGAAGAAATGTTAGCCCACACTGGCCCCAATCCTATTCATGCCATGTTCCATCTCATTCTAATTCAATGCTATGCTGGTACTTCACCATAGTGCAAACATGCATGCACCTATGCCAGTAAAGCTTTTAAATGTATATCAATGCATATACACATCCCCTTGCCTCAAACACCAAGCTGCCACAAAGGCTGTAACTGTGTTCTGCTGCAAGATATCACATAATACACATATATAGCATGTATGTGTCAATTAACCCTAAATTGGTTTCGAATGCTGACTCCCAGAGGCTGGAGTGCTCCTGCTACCAATTGTGTCTTGGTAGCAGGAGCACAGAACATAATTTCAGAATATTAAAATAGTTCAGCATATTAAAATAAAAAGCAAAACCAAAATTGAACTGATAATCCTAAAGTGTTGGACTGGGAGTTGAGAGATCCGGGTTCTAGTCCCCACTCAGCCATGGAAACCCACTGGGTGACTTGGGCCAGTCACAGACTCTCAGCCCAACCTACCTCACAGGGTTGTAGTTGTGAGGATAAAATAGAGAAGAGGAGCATTATATATGCCACCTTGGGCTCCTTGGAGGAAAAATGGAGGGATATAAATGTAATAAATAAATAAATAAATAAATAAAGATCCACCAAAAGAACAAATAACGTTTCTGGGCAGTGCACAAGTGGTCAAAATGATTTCTGGAAAAGATGGTTAAACTAACTCATGGGATATATTGTAAGCTGAACAGAAAAGTAAATGCAAAACCATCAGTCACAAGAATTGAAAGTACTAAAATAAGCTGCAGCGAGCCTTAGTCTCACATGTCTCACTATCAATTTCAGTTTCTCATTTTTCCAATCTTAAATTTGGTTTGTCCCAAACTTTAAGACTTTTTTTTTAAAAAAAAATCACATGAAGATCCACACACATTTTGCTCATTTTTGTATGCAATTTTGTCTAATATACTGATTTTTCAAAGTAATGCTCCTGTATCAGTTTTTCAAGTAACACATTTTTCAACATTATACACTTTCTCTCTCTCTCTCTCTCTCTCTATATATATATACACACACACACATGCATTTTTGTGTGCACTTTTCAAAAACACCATACACATTTTGTATGCATTTTTATTAGAGATTGGAACTTCATTGCAAAATTCAGAGAAGTGCTAATTTTGAACGATAACAGACTTTTGGTTCACATCAAAATTGCAAAATTAGGTAAGACCACATTAAAATGACAACTAGACAAATATCTCCCCCATTTCTACTCACACGCTCCTCCCATCCCTCCTCCAGCACAGCTGCAAGGGATCAAAAGTGTTATATTCCACTGTTTATTCATCACAACTTGTCATTTCACCTGAACCTGACAGTGTTTAATCTTAACTATGGTTTGTAGAAACAAGCCAACTTCAAATCATGAGATAAACCATGTGACATACTTTACGAAGGACAGTCCTGTATTTGCCAGTGTCTTCTGTTTGAAAGTCTGACCAAGTCCAGTTTAAAAAGCCAGAAAATGGGAGTGTAGGGGCCTTGAAGTTGCCCACCAACAATTAGCACCTGGACAGTAGACTGACTTAGCAGATACACAGGTTACCTGGTCACAAATCTATCCTCTTTTGTCCTCCTTTTTAGTGATGCATTTCCTCTTTTTTAGTTAACCTATTTTTCACAGCTGTTCCGGAGGAGGGAAGAGTTGAATGACAACTGAACTGCCCCATTACCTATTAATAAGAAAATAATCTATACATTCTTCCTTTTTTTCTAATCAAACACACTGCCAACATTTTTGATTCTACCAATATGATCTTGCCATACTTACAGAATAGTTTACTTTGGAAGGACCATTTTTAAAGCTACCAATACTTGCTAGGCTATCATACATATATAAAGGCTTCAATTATCTACTCCCCCCACCCTCTACAATGTGGAAGGAAGAGAACTTTTACAACAAAAATATAGTTGCTTACCTCCAAAAATGAAAAGCGAACAGAGGACTGCATGGACTGCAAGGGCTTGTTGGGGTTGGGCTCAGACTTCTTGGAGTGAGACTGAAAGTTAAAATAATGTCATCTCTAGTAAACAAAAGCTCATTAAAGTACTATAGTATGATTGAATTGAGAGGGCTTGGCCTTAAAGATGATGAGTAGACCAGCCAGCTACTCTACTTTGATGCAAAAACAAATTGTGTTAAAATAATAAAAAGTGATCAGATTAAAAACAGAGGGAAAATCTGTAACAATCTCCGCCTTTAAACTTTTGAGCAAAAAACCAAAAACTCAATGACTGTCAAAGATCCTACACCTGTCAGGAACTTTTGAATTAAAAACATAGGAGAAAAGAACTTTGTTAGCATGCAAATGTTTTCGTTGTAACAAAGCATTCAAGCACATGGAGCATTTTCTTTTAACCAATCTAGTCACAAATGTATTGTAAAAATAAAATTGGCACAAAACAAACTGAAGTACAAAGGGAAGAGAACAGAATGCCTCCAATTCTGAATTCCCGTGCTTAGATAAAATACTGGGCACCGCGCAAACTCTGAATTAAGTAGTGAAAACTACCTCACCTCCAAAATAAATAGCAAATGGCATAAAGATTACAAATAAAAGTAAAATAATATCAAGTAAAGTGAAAATATTCATCTCAGCTTTTATTTTGAGAATGCCATTTGTGAAAAAATGGTGCAGCAATTGGCAACCAGAATCTCATCATTGAATTCTGTCTCATAAAGACACATGTACAATTTTAACATGTTTGTGTCTGCAGTAAATTATTAAGAAAAACATTTTTACTCTGGTCTTCAGCCAAAAAAGGTTCCCAGAGTGGCTTACAAAGATGCCAACTATAATCTGTATCACTGTGCTTGTATAAATCCCACTGAAGCACTTTTAGTTTTATATAGACATATCTGTTTGTAGGGCACCCAGATGTTTGTTTCCATCCAAAGAAGATCTGTAATTATAGAATAAATAAATAAATCTAGACTTTTTGATAATTTCATTCAATTTATTTTCTAAACTTCACACAACTTTTTACACTGAGGATTTATTAAAATCAAATCATTATTGCTCCAATATAACTTTACCATCCATAACACCAATTGTAAAGGAAATGGCAATAGGTAAAGCCACCAATATGAAAACCTCATGTCATCCAAATAATGCTGAGCAATGGCAAACATCAGAATCAAATTAGGCAGAACTGAGTTTCTAGAGAAATAATGGGAGACAACCAACAGAAGCGACAACCATGCCTACGTAGTAGTCAAGAAGAACATAGCCTCCTTCAGGAATATTTCTACTTGGGCTATTAATAAAATGTTTGCAAAATGGGATTAAAGACCTTTTTCCTCCAAAACCTCAAGACAATCAAGGAAAAGTATCCAGCCAGGTCTAAAGACCCAGATTAACCACTTTTATTACTGATAATAAAGAAAATGAAAGCTCAAGAGAGGCACGCACCCCTCCCCAAACAAATTAAGTTTTCCAGCTGACCAAGAGTGTCTAAACCTTAAGTAATAATAACCAAATAATAGAGAAGACTAGGATGTTATTGCATTCTAATTATAACAGTGAAAGTAACATAATGACCCTTTTAACTTGGAAGGTTTGCAATTAAAAAGAATGTATATTCTTGAATATAGGATAATAGTCAAAATGTATAATTAAATGATGAGATAGATGAAAATGTTGAGTCTAGCAAAAACTATACCCTATTTTTTTTTTAAAAAAAAAGAATTAACTACTACATATGGTAAAGTTCAACTTAAACTCTATAAACAGTAACATATAAGGAAATATCTGTCCTTTTTATAACTAGTATAAAGAAATTAATTGATAAAAAGCAGGCTATTTATAATTCTTTCAGGGCAATTGTATAAACAAAGCAATTCCATACATGTCTATTCAGATGTAAGTCCCACTAAATTAAATGAGACTTACTCCCAAATAAATGAGTGTAGGATTGCAACCTAAATCAAGAACCAACTGAAATGACAACCTTTAATAAGCAGTGTTATGTACTATAGTTATCTAAGGTGCTCAAAGCTAACAGAATGCCATTTTTAGTAAAAGGATTATTTTTGGAACAGCTAAAGTTTCTGGAAATGGCACTGTGCAAATAAATGCAGGCACATATCAAATAGTTTATATAATACTTTGTTCATGGGCAAAATGACTCATAGCTAGATAACCTAACCTTACAGGTGACCCGTTCTCCTTTGCAATAAAGCAGAGTTGGTACCTGAAATTATTCAAACCCTATCAAAATAAAATCTTGTAAGAATACTGCATGTTGTGCACAGACACATATATCCATGCAGCAAATATGTGTGGGACACAAAAATGAAGACATTTTGGGGTTTGGCTAATTGATTTAGAACCAATGAGCTGACTCCTTTTGAATTAAGGTTATAGCCAATATATTCACTATAAATCAAATACGCATGTTCTTATGTAGCTGCTTTCTAAAGGCAAACTGGAATCATTCAAATAAGTCCATCAGTTCTAAATGATCACTAAATAAACAAAGCTCTTACCTAACCAAACATATTTAGTGCAAAGACTAAAATACCAAGCAGAAATGTCAGAACGCAATACAGTTAGCCAGTATCCTGCTATTCAGAAAAACATGGATATGCAATATATTTTCACAAATAGCATTCCTCTTATGCTCTAATCTCTTGCAGAGCTGTCTATTATTCAGCAGAGAAACAGGCCTTTCAAAAAGGCAGCACTGGGATTAACAAACAGTAACAGAGATGGGGAGAGAAAAAACGAACACCATGGCCTACTGGAGCATTATTTCACTGTACGCTTTTAAGATGCCCTGATTCATGCATTCAGATGCAGCCACTTTAAATATGCAGTATAATTTAAACAAAAATATACTGCAATATGCTTGCTTTAGGCTCACACATTTGCTAAAAGCAACTGCACTGCATTTTAAAAATGCTACTGCGACCTAAAGCTGCAGTGCTCTGAGCCTGTCAGCACAAACGCATGTTAAATAACTACAGCTTGCACAAAAGCGAGTGCCATGCAGAAAGCATTAAAATATTAAAAGGCAGACAATACTTACTCCAAGGTCAGCCCTGGAATTTGCAGCCTTTCCAGTTGGGCTTTCATGGCTGTTACGTTACCACATTCTACTGTAACCATGACACACATTCAGTGGCAGCATCCTGGTGATGACAGAGAGCCCAAATGAGCCACTATAAAGGAATGGACTAACAATCTCTTGGGGGAGGAAGCACTGCAAGTTTGGGTCCTTCCACTTCTAGCTGTCATGAAGAAATGTCAGCTGCTTTTTTCCAGGTTAACCGCAAAGCACACTGCACTGATTTTGCTAGCAGAAAGAAGGCTTCAAGTCTGAATATCAGGCTATTCACTTCCAATATTCTAAGAAGCAGTTTCCTTGTTAACAGGCAGACCTTTCACTTTGAGGGAATGAAAGCTCCCCCCTTGCCACATAGATCATCAGATTAAAAAAAGAAAAAGTACAACACTACATACTTAATGCATTACTCTTCAACACAGACCTAAAATACACCACCCTGTTTGATCCTATCAAAAAGGATTTGGCTATCTTGCTGTCCCACTATCCTTTTTCCAAATGCACAAAATTATTCTGTTTCTGCAGAAAATCACAGGAAAATAAGATTTATTCCTTACCATAACATGCAGAAAATTATTGCAAGCTTTGGAGAGAAACGTATGATGAAACACTGCTGTTCCTTAATTCATGATTGAAAGTTAATCATCTTATTTGGAGGAGCTTGTACTAGACTGCTAAAAAAGGAAATGCTATAAATATTTTATTAAAGCGAGATATGAGCAAGAAAGGGAATCCGACAAGAAGCTCATTAATCTGTGTGTGTGTGTGTGTGTGTGTGTGTGTGTGTGTATACACACACACACACAGAGAGAGAGAGAGAGAGAGAGAGAGAGAGAGAGAGAGAGAGAGAGAGAGAGATTTAAGTAATGCCCAGGAGAAGGCAGAAGAGAAGACCTGGTCCAGGAAGCTCATACAATGACTTCCAAGCCTGATAAAACCATCACCAACTTAAAATAATTTTATTTCATGTATCTTGTGTATTATTATTATTATTATTATTACTACTACTACTATTATTATTTTAGCTTATAAAGTGCCTTGAGTGTATACTACCAGAAAGATAGCATATACCAGCAGCAATTAAGTAAATTAAATTTAGGATCTAAAAATGTTTCCCTGCCTTACGATATTTAAATATCTACACCCCAAACAGGAAAAGAATTTTATTGGCAGAAGGCAGCTTCTGAACCTAGATCCCCTGCTAGACTGTTGACCATGCATGCAAATTGATTCTACATAGGTGGCTCAACTAACTGGATCCCCAGAGCAACCTCGGAACCCATGCACACAGTTTTACTGACTGAATGTGTCATTTACAGTATACCTATCACCTGTTTAAAGGCATAGTTGTACTAAATCCAAGCACTCTCTTCTTCCCCAAACAGATTCCTTGAGCTCTGAGGCAACAATCTGATCAATACATAGATTTTATAGGATTTATATTGTATTTTACCTTGATTGATAGCCACCATGGAACCATTGAGTGGAAAGGCAGAATATAAATGTAAATGATAAATGATAATAAATAAATAATATACACGACTGGTTGATAACAGACTGTTATTTCAGGTCATTATCTCTTTGTAGATCAAAGTGCTTCTCTGCGAAAATCTATCATGATTCTAAATATGCTCTTCTAGACATGCATACAAACTTGTGCACATTCATTAAGAGACCTTTTAATTTTGGCAATAGTGTATCTTGGCAGAAAGGACCCAATGATAGATAGTCCAGAACTACACCAAGCAGCATATAACACTTTGAAAGCAGTTTGAAAATGGTATATGGAATGTGTCATGAGCCCAACAGTTGTCAGTGTACTTTAATACCACTATAAAGTAGTAGTGTAGATCCTGCCATAGATACACACAGGTGTACACACACACACACACACACACACACACACTTCTTCAAAACGGAGAATTTAAATACACAAGAATTTAAAATGTAGTCATTACTTGGTTGCAGTAGCTCTCTGCAAGGCAAGAACCTAGGTGGCCAGGCTCTGAGGAGTCTGGGCAAAAAAAGATGGTGGACTGAAGTAGCAGAACAATGGTATCTCATGCTTCTTGGTGGTTCTAACTGGGCTTGTAGAAGGGCCTGCATATACATCAGGGTTTCTCTTGCCTTGTCCAGAACCAGTGGGGGAGATGCCTGGCCCTGGGTGGCCACAAAACTCTGAAGTTTGCCATGCTCCAAAAAGTGGGTTGGAATACTACAAGGCGAAGGTAGTTCAAAAAAACTGAGTGATTTCAGTGGCATGATCTCAGGATGCATCACTACTCCAACTGCCATGAATGGAACTGATTGGATAAATCCTGTCACCTTAGTGATTTCAGCAGCAGAATGGAACTGATTGGGTAATCGGAACTCTGAGGGCTCAGAGCCTGGGATTCTATTTTTAACAAAAGCTTCAGAGATACAAGGGGTCTCAGATCTGGCATGAAAACCCCCACAAAGGATCTAGGGGACAATTCCCAGCTGGCTTCAATAGCTGTTCCAGGCTGCTAACAAAAGATTGGGGATTCTCATAGGCAAAGTAACAGCAAATGTCAAAGGGTGATTTGTGACATGCAAAACAATCATGAAACTGCTGAGCCTATGGCTAACTCAAAATTGTGACCTTTCCCAAAAGTTGAGAAATTCTTCATCTTGCATCTGGACCAGTGAGTTGATCATACATATAGGGAAGTCATCTCAGGGCTGACATGGTTACACTATTAAATTAGTATTTGCCCAACCCAGGACTTCTGATTATGTTTAAGTCTGAGTGGATTGATGCTGCTAAGTTCATGGTGCAAGAACTCAAGGAAATAGAGGGGGTTTAGGCAAGATTGTTTTGTTCTGTCAGGTTTCCCACTTTTGTCTCACTTCACTCTGGCAAGATTCCTTTAAGTGACAGCTAACAGCAGTCTACTTAAAAAATTCAAATGTTGTCTACTTGGGGAAATTCAAATCTTATCTGATCTTTTCTGCCCATTCCCATGGCTGTCAACAGGTCATTAATTCATAGCTCCATAATTTGGCCACAGACTCTTCAAATATGCATAATATATCCGCTTTCAATATCACTTTCACATGACTAACACCCAACAAGCTCCTCAAACCATCTCTAAAAGTACACACAAGTAGTAATTCATATTATTGATCCAAATGACATGCACAAATGTGTTTTAAGACTTTGAAGCATCTCTTGCTGATTTCATTCAGAAACGTTTTACTCAAAATGTGTAGCTAATTCTTATGTTATGGGAGCAGTATGGCTGCCATGTCTACATGGCTGAATCTCCGAGATATCATGTGGCAGGATCAAGAAGAATCACACCAATATCAATTGCTGGATTAACTTTGTTGGATGACATGGTTCCCCATAGTATTCATGTTGTTTTGGCATTCCTGTGTTACTAAAATGTTATGGGATAGAGTCCTAGCAGTCATAGCATTTCCACATATTAACAAGTCACTATGGAAGAGAATTTGGTTGAAAGCTTTATTTTTTGCAAGAATATAGATTTCTTTCAAATCCTCTCAGCTTTTGATTCATCCTATGAATATATATTTCACCAGCCATCCTGAAATTTTCAGGGTATGTGCCGTCAACACTTCTTTCTGGTACCTGAAAATTTCAAAAAGGTTGCTCAGAAAGGTTGGTCAGTTTTATAAAGGTTAGAATATCTCGTACCCCCACAATCATCATTTAATAGGGTGGTTTTTTACTCACGGCCTTAACTATTACTATCACTGTTGTGACAGTCATAATAACAAATCAAAGACTAGCAAAAAAAATTGCTATTCCATGATAACTAATGGTCAATACATCGAAGCCTCTTCCTCATTTCATGCTTTCAGACGATTCACATACATGTTTTACTCTTAACCAATTCAGCTCATGGTCTCATCATCTCCACCCTTTTGTGTGCAATTTGTCAGCAAAATAAAAAAGAGCAGGGTATGAACACGTATTAAAGCACTTTTGAAACTGGACTGCATTTCTATAGATGCACAAAGACCAATGAAAAGGTTGACTTGCGGAAGAAAATTATGTCCATTTGAATCCATCTTAAACTATGCAGCCCACAGCTTTTCTGCGTAGTACAACAAATCATATTAAAAGTGGTGAGGGAGGAGAGAGAAGAGAACAAAATATTTTGCACAAAGCAGAACTCTTTATAAACCTGAAACAGCACAGAACAGAAAGTACAGCATAGTCTATGGTTTTTGCAAGAAGTAAAGGGAAGAATATTTGTATCAAATTTACAGTATTTATCTAATCTTCAACTTGAAATGTCACCTAACACTTGGAAATTACAGTTTGAAAAATCAGATGGTGGACCTTCTGCAGACTTAAAGAATACAAGTCACTACTGGAACAAAAGAACTATAAGATCTCAGAACAAATATGCAGCAAGTTTGAACTATATGTGATGAACCAAAAGAAATCACTGCCAAGGCCAACAGTGATATCATGCACATACGTGTTCATGCTAGTCATATAATAAGTTATTAGTCATTTTTGTCAGAAACAGAATATAGTCTAGACTATTAGGAAGCATGTAGGTTACTCGCAAGCAGAGCTGCTACATCTCACCAGTTTTGAGATTATCATCCAACTACCTGTTAACAATATTTACAAACCATATTCAACCAGGATTCTCAAGGCGATCTACAAAATAAAAAGTATAAAAACAAACACTTACTAAAAGTATGTATCAAATAAGATAAATCAGGAAAATGAAAATGCAGAACACACCTAAAACAGAAAAAAGACTGAACTCTCAAAAGAAAAAAAAAACTGAGTTCACACAACATGATAACCAACAGTGGTTATTTGGCAGAAGTAACCCACACAAAGAACCAATGCTGTGTAGAATTGTCTATTTGAACCACCATTGGTTATCGTGTTGTGTGGTGGACCCATTGGTTATTTTCGTTGGCCACTGAGTCGCAAGGCAAGGTGGCGGCTACCTTGACTGCCAGCAGGATAGATTTTGGCAGCAATGGCTGATGGGATACTAGCAGGAGAACTAAGGGGGGGAGGAGGATGGGGGATGAGTGAGTGAACTCAGCGTGGACCAACAGTCAAATCAACACTGATCCTAATCCACACCACGATTATTATCATGTCATGCGGGGAGTACCCTGTCCATAGACAACTGTTGTGTTGATTATTACCCCACCATTGACCATCATGTTGTCCGAACGCAGCCAAGGTCTTTACCTGTCTTCAAAAACAAAACAAGGAAATAATATCAGTAAGACTCCAATGACAATGTATTCCAGAGTATTGGGGCTGTAATGGTTCTTGGGCATGGTTGACACCCTGATCAGCAAGCTCTGCTCTGCTACTTACATAATAGGGTTCTTTTTTTATTACAATAAATAAGACTAACCTCTGAGGAACTGCATGCTTAGATGTCATCACCTGGCGCTCTACTGTAAACTAGGCCGCAAGGCCTTGTTCGCAGTAGTTTACAGCCGGCAATGGATGGAGGAGGACGCCCCGCCAGGTAAGGAGCAGGGGGGCTTACCTCGTGGGGCTGTCCGCTGCCATCCGCTGCCGCCCGGGCGGCAGCGGGTGGCAGCGGACAACCCCGGGAGGTAAGGAGGATCGCGGGGGGGAGGGGGGGCTTACCTGCCGGAGGCCCTCCACTGCCATTCGGTGCCGCCCAGGCGGCAGCGGATGGCAGCGAAGGGGCCCCGGCAGGTAAGGAGGATCGCGAGGAGGAGGGGGAGGGGGGCCCACTTACCTGCCTGGGACATCCGCTCCCCTCCGCTCCTGGCCACTACTGCGAAGCAGGCTTCGCAGCCTGCCCCTAGGTAGCACACCAGGTGATGTCACCACCTGGCGTGCTACTTAGGGGCAGGCCGCAAAGCCTGCTTTGCAGTAGCGGCCAGGAGCAGAGGGAAGCAGACGTCCCATGCAGGTAAGGAGCGCCGGGGACGGGGCTTACCTGCTGGGGCCCATCCGCTGCCACCCGGGCGGCAGCAAATGACAGCGGACGGGCCCAGCAGGTAAGGGGGGTGGCGAGGAGGGAGGGGGGACCCACTTACCTGCCTGGGACGTCTGCTCCCCTCCGCTCCTGGCCGCTATTGCAAAGCAGGCTTCGCGGCCTGCCCCTAGGTAGCACACCAGGTGATGTCATCACCTGGCGTGCTACCTAGGGGCAGGCCGCGAAGCCTGCTTCACAGTAGCGGCCAGGAGCAGAGGAGAGCGGACGTCCCAGGCAGGTAAGGAGCGCCGGGGATGAGGCTTACCTGCTGGGGCCCGTCCGCTGCCATCTGCTGCCACCCGGGCGGCAGCGGATGGCAGCAGACAGGACCAGCAAGTAAGGGGGATCGCGAGGAGGGAGGGGTCCCACTTACCTACGGACGGCCCCGGCAAGTAAGGAGCGCGAAGGGGAGGAGGGGGCTTATCTGCCGGGGTCGTCTGCTGCCGTCCGCTGGCGCCCGCAGGTGCCAGCGGACGGAAGCAGAAGGCCCCTGCAAGTAAGAAGCGTGAGGGGGGAGGGACAGGGAGGGAAGAGTTAGGCACCCACTCACCCCCCACCGCCATTTTTCCCCATAGACGTGCATTGGGGGAAAGCTTTCTTTCCCCCAATGCAAGTCTATGGGGAAAAATGTCGGCCGATCCGAAAATCAGACATCCGATTTTGTTCCAATCTGATCCGGAACAAAATTGGAGGTCCCGATCCGATCCGGGGGGGTCTGTGCACACCCCTACTGTTAACTGATTAACTTTTTTAATATATATAATGGCTTGCATTCCACAGTGCCTGCCAGTAGAATAAACACCACTGGTGAAATGGTTTCTCCCTCTCCCCTAAAGCCCTTGTGTACCCCCAATCTACTCTGGATCAGATTTGGGGGAGATGGCAGATAAGGGGGAAGAAGGAAAGGGAAGTCCCATTGTTTGACTAGAAGTCTACTTGAATAAGGTTGGATGTCTATCAGGACATTCACATATTACTTGCCCTGAGAAAGCTAATAATCTAGGTGCCCTAGACGTCTGCTGTTTAACTCCAGGTCATATAATGCAAAGAGCAATTAATGTTTTAAAGAAGTTTCATCTTGTCATGAACTTCTTTGGGTTTAATAAGGAAAAATGGACAGTATATGGGAGGTATAAATATGAGCTCTAGTGTCGTGACTCTAGCTAACTCTCTAAACTTCTGCTCACGACTTTAGGCACACTGACACACAACAATAACAGTGGGATTTCTTTTATTGTAATCACACGGAATTCAAAGCATACGGTTTCATTTCTGCAAGCACATACTTGAAGCTGAAGACGGACCAGACAGCTTTCAGGTAGAAACAGCTTAATGCGAACAGCACACACTCAGGGAATGACATTTAGAATTACTCCTAGTCCCCAGAGATCAGGAGTGGCCACGCTGCGCTGAATCCTCTGGAAACAAAGGGAGACTCTAGGATTAGGCCTCCTGACAGTAGAACATCGGTCATCTGGCAACTAAATCCTCACTCAGCCGGTCAGGGAACGCTGAGCTGACCACGGAAGCCAAATGCCAGGGAATGAACCTTTGTGACCTAGGGACCTTTCCCAAATCTCGTAGCTTTAGCACTGAGGAAAGGTCCTCTCACAGGTCTCTCTCACACACGAGTTTCAGAACAGCAACCATCAGCCTCTATCTTCTCTGTGCCCGTAACTTTGGCTCCATGCAGAGAAACAGCAGGCTATAGAACACGAATCCAGAACAGTAATCTCAAGTCCAAATTTATGAAAAGCCACAGCGCACTTTTCATGGCATAGTTCTTAGAAGTTCCAAGTCCAAATAGCAACAGAACATGTATAGAGTGCATCACACAATTCCAAGTCAAATAGAAACTCACAGCAGCAGCAGAGCAGCACACAAGCAGCAAGAGGTTAGACGAGATAATTCCTAGCAAAGGGATTTATCCCAGGACGTAGGCAAATATAGTGTGGAGGCTGGGTAATTCTAAGCTACTTTGACAGACAGGGCTTCAGGCCTGTAATCTAAACTCACGTGCCAACAGGGCGGCATGGTTCAACCTCTTCTTGATGACGCCACAGTGTGAGGAAGATAGCCCCCACCTTTTCAAACATAGTTTAATTCCCACAGAACTCTCAAGGTCTTCGGCCTACAGTTTGAGATAAGCACAGAATAGAGACAGTTTCTTCTCAAAACAAATTGCCAAGTCTTCAGTCTACAATTCACAGGGCCAGCCCTGTGAATTGTCTACAAAGCACCTGACACCCAACATCTAGTTACTGAAGATATAAAGAAATCAAGATAACCAGAAATGTATTCAACTTCGTTTGCAGTGGTTTGTTTGTCAAAAGAACACTGAATATTATAACAATGTTCATAGAAAAGTTTCAAGAAAATCTTGAAATTAGAATTTTCCATTTTCTAATAGAAGTACAACATATTTATTTGTACACAGAAATTTCAGGTGGTGTCATCTACTGAAATGCTTCAGAGTACATACTGTTTTCATTCTCAAGTTAAACGACAGACTCAGCAAATTTGCAATCAAACTTTTTAGTTCCTGGCAGCCAGGTAGAATTGCATGTCGGTAGGCTCTCAATTGACAAGCTCCTACTGAGGTGCCATTGAACCATTAAAGACAGTGCTGAAACAAAATCGCTGAGATCCTATTATTTTTAAAGGAATGGCAAATGGTTAAAAAGACCTATGTGGCTTCAAGTTAGACTTTTAACTTCTCATTGCACTAGACCTATAAGATAATTTTATACCATGTTTCTAAACAAAGCACTTGATGGTACACAACAATCATACCAATGTCACAACAAACATATTAGTCATCTCAGACTACAGTCTATTCCCATTCCAACTAAACAGAGTCTTCATCAGGAACTCATATACATAATTTTTAAGGTACATAACACATTCTAATGACAAACACTAATAACTGATTAAAATCAGGAATTTGACAACCCCTTCTCTAAAAAACAAAGAAAAAAAGGAAGTTGTTTCCCAAGTTATGCGTTGAGTTCTGCAATTTTGATTACTGAAGCCCTCACACAGCACAATCAAAAAATGTAAGTATCATATTTTGCATTGGAGCAACATTGCTATATGATGCAGTTGGGATCCCTCATCAAACCCCAAGCCCTTAAAACAATCATAATGTGTTGCAGGGATAAGCAATGTGGTACCTCCCAGATATTTTAGATTATAACTATAATTCCTGTCCATTGGCCATGCTGGCTGGGACTGATGATACAACACATAATGAGGGCAACACATTGCCTACCCCAGAACTGTATTGTTAGATCACATCAAGTGCCAGACAGTAAGACAATAAAACCCTAAAATGCTTGATGGAACAGATACAAATTACTTGCTGGTCTAAACATTAATATTTAATGCTAAATTATGATATGATTCAAGAATTGTTGGAGATAACAATTGGAGATAACTGTCTCTCAAGAAATCTCTTGGTTTTGTTGCATAGCTACTGCAGAGAGATCAGAAGGAAACATTGTGAGAGAGATGCAGTGTTGACCAATCAATATAGGTTCCTATGAGCCCCAAGGACAGGGATGTCACGGGCAATCAACTGAGCCCAGGCATCCGACGACCTCCCGCGCATCCACCCACCCCGGACTCAGTCGGGCACTTACGGAGTATTCACCGATCCACATTCCGACAAACACTAGGCAGCTGTCTGCCCTCATCCAGAGCCTCCATTGTCTGCCACAATGGAGGCTCCGGAAATTATGTATTCCCCCCCATTGCATAAATGGTGGCCGTAAGGGCCCCATTTATGCAAGAGTAAAAGGCATGAATGAGCGGGGGCAGACAGCAGCAGTGGAGACATGACAGCCCCACTTGCTTATAGTCCATTTCCAAGTCCAGTTCATGGCTCTGCCTTACCTATAGAATCCTACATGACCTGAGATCCAGAAATACAAAGCAACAACTATTCACATATCACATGACCATATACAGCAGTCATTCACCAACACTCTCTTTCACGTGCCCCCAACGTATTGGTGATGACAAGGGAGAAAAATCTTTCAGCTGTAGCACTTCATTCTGTGGAATTCTCTCTACGTGGAAGGTCACTTGGTGCCTACCTTGGCAACTTTTAGGCACCAGGTCCTCTGGGTGTTTATATCCCAGTGCACTGCTAAACTGCTGGATTTTGTTAAAATTTAGAATGTTCACTTTTATTATGGTGAAAGGTTTATCTATACAGATACTCCTATGCTTGTATCAAATCTATATACTGTAGATGAGAATTATAATCTGGATTTTGGAAAGGTCAATTGTATTTAAGGATTTGTTCTTTACAAGATAACCAATTTCAAATATTTATAAGACACTATACCCACCAGGTGTATCTGCAATCAACATTAACCCCACATTAAAACTGTATTTTGTTTAGGACGATTTCTCCCACATCAAATCACCTAATCTTTCTGTTCATAAAATGTGTTCTTCTGTCTAATCCTCCTGCTGCTCTCGCTCTATTATTCAATATTTCTCAATATGTTAGCCAAACAATGAAAAGTCGAATGTTTTAAAAATGCAGGATCAACAGGTCAGGGCAAAAGACAAGACAAGCATACAAGCAGAAGCAATCTGCCAGTTATACAAAGAGACTGAAAAACATCATTGAAGTACCACATAAAATAAGATTGGCAGGTGGTCTACTTTATTTCTTTTTGACTTCTTCCTGCTTGCTGTTTTCTGCCCAATTTTATCAGGTTCATATACTGGGTCTTGTTAGAGATTGAGATTGCTAGAGACCTTTTACCTGCAGGGTATTCTTTTCTTTTCTTTTTTTAATGATGATACAATTCTCTAGGAAAACATTCACTGTACAAAGGAAGAGGTGAACTGAGAAATATAAAATGTGCACTGTGTTCTTTCTTTACCTTCCCAGCTGCCCTTTTCAGGTTGATACGAATTTCTGACAGGTATTGGTTTGCATTCTCTAGATCATATTCTATTACTCCAAAGAATCAGGAGGAAGTTATTACCAAACAATGTGTTCAAAAGCAGGTACAGTTTTTGTCACACTGTTTTTCATGGTAAGAGATATTACTGATATTGCAACAATAAATATTTCCATAGTTAATTCAGATGCTCATGTAATCCACAAACAAAAATATTATAACAGAAGCAACCTGGGCAGGCTCAGCTCCAATCAAGTGCATGTTCAGGGCAGCAAACTGAAAGGATGTCGTGACTCCTTGGCAAGTGGGAGTCAAGCATGCATACTTGCTACCAGCAAGCAAATCTATTTAAAGGAAAAACTGTAAGCAGGGAATGGGAAGTTTGGATGAGAGGCTTCTTAATCAGACACCAAGCTCCATTCACATTCTGCCCTTCTTCATTAACCCTTTACCAAGAAAGTAATCCGGTACTGAAGCTCTACCTCAGCATGTCTGAAGCTCAATTCTAGCATCATAAGATAAAAAGGAGTTTTGTAATATGAGTATGTCCATATTGCCAATATCAACAATTTCAAAGTGATAGTAGAGAACTTTGGAAGTGACAGAAGGTTCTTCCATCCCCCACAGCCCCCAACCTATACACGTGCATTGTAAGGTCTGAAATAGACTTCTGCATGTACAACTACATTGAAGTATAGTGCAGACTTAGTCTAAAAACAACCCAGTTCTAAGGCAAAAGTCTTCTCACACCAATTTTCCTTACAAGGATACCTTTTATCACACAGGTTACAGTAGCAGGCTAATACAAAGAGTAGGATAAACCAAGGAGCCCAAAATTTGCATTTTCCCAACCCATTAACTTTCCCTTATCTGAACTGGGAGGGGGATAACTTCAATATTAGTTCTAACACTTTCATTTAAAAATCAATCAACTTTGTTTAAGAAGCCAACTGAAAATGAAACTTATAATGAAAAAAAGGATAGAAATACTATTGATGATTCAACACGTTGGCCTCATCTACAAAAAGCCGAACAGTAGTGTTGCCTTTATATGAACTACGTGAAGTTTGAAGCTTGTTTCCATTTTAAGATGCATCTGCTAAAGCTGAAACTATATAGGAAGTTCCTAGACTAGATTTTATAGGCAGAACTTTAAAAAATAATTTTTTCAACTTCACAAGATGATGATGATTCCTCTTTTAGCACACATTTGGAACTAAGACCATTTAGTTTCCAGCAGCTAGTCAATGTCTCTGTACACTCATAAATGAGGCATGAAAGTGATGTCCACCCTCTGACCCCTGCATTTTGGTAATATTGCCCATTTTACAAAAGGGTAGCCAAACTGTTGGTTGGAAGCAATGTGCAAAGGTCTCCATGCATTTTGCAGCTCCTGGCCTCCTCCCTGAGATGCTGATGGAGAAGGCAATCCTTGCCCTCTGCAGCTTCCTTTTTGCCCTTAGCACCTGGGTACAGGAGCCATTGAGGCAAAGGGGAAGCATCTGACATGCAAAGGAGAGAATGGACCTGTTCAGACAACACACTAAGCCATGGTTAGACCACTAACCTTTTTGCAGCAAATGGTTAGTGGGAGTGTTTAAACCATGGTTATGCAGCCATCATGGTTAGGAATGGTTTATACGACACACTAAGTCATGGTTCACATGACCCGATAAGCCATAATGTTTAGCTTAAAATGCTTAACCGCAGTGGCTTAGTATGTTGTCTGAACAAGGTCAATACATAATTAAAGAGGCATAAATCACATGCAAGAGAAAAGGAAGGGGTCTACTGAAGAAGTATTGGAGGGGAAGGAGACAGAAGCAACTGCCTAAGGGGTGTGGAAAGGATGAAAGAGTTATTAACTGTTGAAGAGGTGTGAACAAGGTGGAGAGGACAGCGGAGTGTAAAGAGGACAGAGAGCAGGCATATGATAATAGAAAACAGGAGGTTACTAAGGCGTAGAGGAGAGAACAAGGAGTCAGTCTGTACTGTTATCCTTGGGAACCCATGACTATCTTGGTAGCTGAACAGGTTAACCAGGCAAATAACCCAGGTAACCAAAGGCGGGAGATTCTGGTGGGGAGGGAGAATAAAGGGAGGGAAACCTGTTTGGGCAGTTCCCCAGGTCAAAGCGCATTACTTTCAGGAACATTTGCATGCGATTCTCAGCATGTAAGCAACTTTAAAGCGTGTTTCATACACCCAGTAATGCACTTCAACGCCTCTCATGTATAGATATTAGGCATAAACATGCTTATCAGGAAATGCGCATAATCGGGGAACAGGGCATCAAAGCGAACTTTTGTAGAGGGGGCCTCTGTCTTCAGAGAGGGGAATCCAGCCTATCCTATGGATTGCTCTCTAAATTGTTTTTCTGGTTTCAACAACTAAAACTGATCACCACTTTTGCCTCAATAGAAGTAAACCACTAGACTATTTATGCTTGGAAACGTTTTTGTTAATTTATCTGTATGTAAAATTTCAATTATTTTCACAAGCCAGTCCCCTATAGTAAGAATATTGGAGAAGTTCCATCAGAAAGCATAAACAACATTAGCAGAATTTAAAAGTTTATAATTAACAACCAGATTGTCTCATACAATCATTCTAATTAAGGAGAATTGTTAAAGCATCATGATTCACCATTATTTTGGTTATCTGCTGAATAACGTATATTATCTAAATAAAATATGCTTGGGCCTTGGAACATAAGCAACAAACCTGGAATAACTCTGCTGAATGTACATTACATTTCCAACACTTGAACCTGTTCACACAATAGATCATATTCAATCTCTGAGGAAGAAGATAACATCCATACATTAATTTGTATTGAATGCCCCTTAGATTAACAAAAATCAAAAACTGCTTAACTCATCCATTAATTTTTCTGCATCTTATTTGAAAAATAAGAGCCTACCTCTAGACCACAAAATCAAATATGCAGTTAGATCACAATTACAATATATTATTAATGCATCTCTCAGGGAGGAGGGGAGTTTTCCATCATGTTTAAAAGAAGCGGTAGTACGGCCGCTTCTAAAAAAGCCCTCCCTGGATCCCCTGGACTTTAATAACTATAGGCCAGTATCAAATCTTCCCTTTTTGCGCAAGGTGATCGAGAGGGCGGTTGCCTTCCAACTGCAAGCAGTTTTGGATGATACAGATTTTCTAGACCCATTTCAAACTGGCTTCAGAGCAGGATATGGAGTTGAGTCTGCTATGGTCGCCTTAGTGGATGATCTACGCTTAAGTATTGACAGGGGGAGTGTGTCCCTGTTGGTACTCCTGGACCTCTCAGCGGCTTTCGATACCATCGACCATGGTATCCTTCTGGAACGCCTGAGGGAATTGGGACTCGGGGGCACTGTGCTTCAGTGGTTCCGGTCCTACCTCTCGGTCAGGTTCCAGATGGTGACGCTTGGGGATAGTTGCTCTTCAAAGAAGGAGCAGCTATGTGGTGTACCACAAGGTGCCATCCTATCCCCAATGCTGTTTAATATATACATGAAACCGCTGGGAGAGATCATCCGGAGGCATGGGGTGGGGTGCTATCAGTATGCTGATGACACCCAAATATATTTCTCTATGCCTTCGACAACAGCATCAGCTAAGGATAGTGTGTCTCCTCTGAATGAATGCTTGAAGGCGGTAATGGGCTGGATGAGGAAAAACAAACTGAAGCTGAATACAGACAAGACGGAGGTGCTTACTGTCAAGGGCCACAACCTGGGGTTGGAGGTGTGTCAACCAGTTCTGGATGGGGTTACACTCCCCCTGAAAGACTGTGTTCGCAGCTTGGGGGTGCTCCTGGATCCGTCGCTCCATATGACAGCTCAGATAAATGCGACTGCCAGGAGTGCCTACTATCAGCTTTGGCTGATACGCCAGCTGCGCCCCTTCCTAGAGTTGGAAGACCTAAAATCAGTAGTGCACGCGCTGGTAACTTCAAGGCTCGACTTCTGCAATGCGCTGTACATAGGGCTACCTCTGTGCCTAGTCCGGAAACCTCAACTAGTTCAAAATATGGCAGCCAGGTTGGTCACCGGTACATCTAGGGGTGACCACATTACACCAGTTTTAAAATCTCTTCACTGGCTGCCAATCAGTTTCCGGGCGAAGTACAAAGTGTTGGTTATTACCTTTAAAGCCCTACATGGTTTGGGTCCAGTTTACCTACGGGATCGCCTTCTCCCATACAATCCGCCTCGCACGCTCAGGTCCTCTGGGAAGAATTTATTACAGTCAACAAGAACTAGACTGACAACCGTTACCCAGAGGACCTTCTCTTCTGCCACTTCCAGATTGTGGAATGACCTGCCGGGAGAGATTCGCCAACTTACTAGTCTTCAAGAATTTAAAAGATCTATAAAGACTGATCTCTTCCGGCAGGCCTACCTAGATGAATTTTAAAGTGTTTTATTGGTGTTTTATTGGTATTTTAATGATGTACTGGTTTTATCTGCTTTTAATCAGTTTTTGTATCTTGTGTTTGGTGTTGTTCCCCGCCTCGATCTGTTGGGAGAGGCGGGTGATAAATAATATATATTATTATTATTATTATTATTATTATTATTATTATTGAGTTGAGAAACATCCTTTTGTTCCTAAATCTTTTATCAAAATTTGCTCATGTAAGTCAATTCCCAAGTCAAAAACTGTCTGATCTGCAAATACTGAAACTGAAGAATGCATCAACCCTATACTTGTTGAATGACGTCTTCTTTACAATTTTTCCTGTATGAAATCTCTAAAACCTAAACAAATTTAACTTCCCCAATGCTGAAAATGATCTAAATTTCTGCCACACGTAAATTTATTATCTCTGATGAATGAAATTTGTCCAAAGATTTCAAGAGCTCCACTGGAATTAAATGTTGTCTTAATGTCCTCTCAAAGGTATAATTTCAAAGCCAAAGCAGTACCTCTAAAGGAATTGATATCAATTTCTACTCTGATATTCTGGATTCGTTTTATTTTTTATAAACCATAATTTTATCCAAGAGATCTATGCTGCTTGACAGTAGTAGATCAAACAAGCCACTGGGAAGTGAGTTGTAATGGTGGTGGGCTTACTCAAGGAGGCTTCCCACCCCAGACAAATTTCTCATCCCACACAATTTTTTTCTCCCAGTTTTTCACTTCCCAAAAATCGATATGGACCAAACATGGATTTGGGTAGTATAGTTACTTTAACCATGTTTATTTTTGGTTTAACTTTCATCATAATTGATAGCAAAAATTGGACAAAGTTGAAAGATCGGGGGAGAAGCCTAATTCCCCATTTCAAAAGTTGGTTAATACACCAATAGTGGCATAAATGTGCTCCTGATAAATGGGCTTTATTCTCCTCTTCCAGAATGCCTATAGGAAACCCAAACACTAAACAATGACAGCCAATGTATTTTTAATTTTTATTTATTGATACATTTCTAAACGGCCCAATAGCCAAACCCTTTGTACAATTCATTCAAGAGATTCTTTCATAAAGGATTACCTGCGAATCTACATTTAAGAAATTGTCTTCAGCTTTAATTATAATTGATTTTTCATTTAACAGTTAAAGACTAAATAATATTTAGTCCCCTGTACAAGACATTAATGGCTACCTAATTGTGTAAAAGATGAGACAATGCCTGTCACATGGGTCTTCAGTTTTTGCTCCTTCCTTCTTTCATGTTGTGAAGCAAACAACGCATGTACATACAATACACCATAAGAGAAGCCCAACTACTGTCCTGTTAATTACTGTTCTCCTAGGATACTATCTTAGAATTGACAGAAAGGCCTATTCAGCATTACTATATCAATATTGCAATTTCAAACAGGCCAGCTATGCTGTTAGGGCAACTACCTCTAAGAACATTTTTTTTCTTTGCTTGGAACCAAATCTAAAATCAGATATCAAACCTGTAGAGCAGAACACAGTTAACAATAGAAAATAGAGACTTCTGCATTTAAAAAATATAATACTCTCCCATTGTTCTTGTGTTGTTTAGTTGTAGCAGGATTCCATTCTATTTCCTACCTTTATCTCCTCTTCCCTAAAGTAATCCAATAATCCACACTCAAAATCACCGATAAAGAGACCAATTACAAACCCTTATCAACTTCTGGAAAACCTGTCAGAATGAGCCTTAAGCAAAAAGAAGCTTAACAATTCCTATTGAATTGTATGCATTTGGAGTCTTCTGTTCAGCACCTCATCTGATGGTATCAGCCACTTCTCTTCCAATACATAATGAGGTTTATGATCATTATGTGGCAAACCTGCAACAGCCTGATTTTTTTATATGTGAAAATTGATTAAGATAATAGAACAAAATTGTTATATGCAAAATGTTCACAGATGACAGTTTGGCATATCTCATTAAAATGAGATTCAGTAAAGATAAACGAGTCTGAAAATCTGTTGAAACCAGAAACATTGGTACAACTGTACTCCAAAACCCTACCATATTTCTAAAATAAAAAGACCTTTATGGTGCAATCCTATGCAACTTTAGCCAGAAAAAAGTCCTACAACTCCCAGCATCTCTCCAGGCAACAGTGTTGGCTAGAGCATGCTGGGAATAGGATTTTTTTTTCTGTCTGACATGCACAAGATTGCACCCTTAGTCATATTTTGACATGATATACTTTACCCACATTACACAGAAGAATTTCCAATGTATAGAAGCAATAAACTCATGGCAAAGGATTGTATCAAAACTAGTTATTGAATGAATAAATATAATATTGCAGTTTTCCAAAGCCAAAGGATTTTTGTCACAAACTACTTCAGTTCCCACATTTATAACATATTATTTAAATGTTAATTACAGCAACAGCTCAGATCTACTGCTATTTCTCGAAAATAAAGCAATTCTCAACATTTAGCCCAACTCTCAATAACTGGGATACTTAAAACAAAACAAAAAAGCATATTTTCATCATTAGTACTCGGACAAGAATCTGGTTAATCCAGAAAATTAGTGGATCATTTTAATGCTTCAAATCATTCAATCAACTATTAAAAATGGGATCCCATATTTGCATATAACCACCACCACCTCCATTGAGGGAATAATTATTATGCACACAAAAGCAATATGCATTAGAGCAATTTTAGTTCCATTTTTCATGTTAGTTTTCTCAAAAAGCATCTTTCTCTTTTTTTATTCTGCTTTTGGCTAACTCCTTGAAATTTAATTTAATTTCATTTTTATTTTGTTATTATCTGCAGTTGGAATTTTTCCCTCCTCTCAAGTAGATCCTTCCTCTGAAGTAACCTTCCATGAAAGGATCTTCTGGCAGCCAGGGAATTTGGGAAACAATCCAGGGTTTGGGATTAAAAGGGTTCTTTGGGGAAGGGAGTTTGGTAAGGTATCTCAGTGACAGGACTCCTTAGGCTACCCCATGTCATCTGTGGGAATAGAGCTTACTGTGGAAGCCCAATCCTCCTCTTCTGCAGAGGTCACCTCTGGGCTCAGGTTGGCAAGAAGCCTGACACAAGGAAACTCAAGGAACTCTGCCTAAGCTTCAGCTAATTTGCATTGGGAAGCTGTCCAAGTCTGAACAGCCTATCTTAAGAGTTGTACAGCACACCCCTATTCTCAAGGCATGTTGTTCAGAGAAGCTCCCAAAGTTTAGCTCAAAAACTGCACAGTTCTTTATATTGCTAACTTTCATGTGATTTGGTTATTCTTTCTCATTCAACATACAAATTTAGATGAAAAAAAATCAAAACTCACAAAAATTCAGGTCAATTCTAATACATGTTGACAAGGACCAATCAAAGTGCCCTAAGGCTCCTCAAAAGCAGTCCGGTTCCTGCCTTCAAGATGAATTACGTAATAAATGCATTCTTCAGCTTTGTAAAGTTTACTACATCCATATAAGATGCCCAAGCATTGTTAAAAACAATTAATAACTAAATATCTGTTTTGGCTATGGCCTGGCACAGAATAGGATAGTGCAGTGGTCTTCAACTGGTCCAGACCGGGGACCCACCTGGGTCTCCCTACCTGCAACATGGGACACACTTTCACAATTTCTTCATGCCCAACATAGCATCAACAGCTTTGGCACGACCTATCTGGACTGATCTCGCGGCCCACGTTTGGGTTGCAACTCAACACTTGACGACCACTACGATAGTGTACGCCCACTGTGGGAAGAACTCAAGGGAAACATAATGACTTCTAATACTGAAACTCAACACAAAACCCACACGTTCCAATTTTCACAGCAAGTATTATGAGAACATAATTTTGATAGCCACTTCCTGCATATAAATTTTCTGGCATATAGGGGAAGCTGATATGATATTAATTTTTATTTCATATTTGTAGGCAGCACTTCTCCATTATTTCCAGATACTCAGACGTATGGAATATCACTATGGTTTCTACTTTAGAAAATTCACTAACAAAATATAAATTATATATATATATATATATATATATATCAAGCAGGCACTGCCCAAATGGCAAGTATAGCCAGAAGTTTCTTAAAGGATTAACTATATTATTAAGCCATGGAAATTGGATACAAAGACAGCAAAAAAACTATCTACAATATTCAGCAGAGCAATCCTATTGCCCCTTAGAATGTATCCCAGAGATCATAGAATATATGTTGCATTCCCCATCCCAAGACCATGACATTGCTATGATCTCAGGATGGAGAATTCAACACTGGGGCATTCCTCCTCTACCTCACAGCCACAATGGAAAGCACAGCCACGTCTGTGTTTCCAAGGCTGCAACAGTGACAATGGAAGATATCAGGGAGGGGAGAACCCAGGATCTGCAGGATAAAATCGACCTCTCCATTGCTGTCCCTGCCCATAGCAAATAGGTCAATGAGATTAACCCAGAGGCCCATTTTGCTGAAACGTTTATTTTTAAAGAGGAACTTGACATGAAATCACCTCCTGTCCTGCCTGTTTCTTGCCAAAACGGCATAGGATAGACATAGTGCTCCATGGGCATTATTTCTATAATTAATTTCTTCAGAATCTCTTTTGGTTCTACGAAGTGATGAAGAATAAAGGATAGTCACTTGGTAAGACGGCCAAGTAGGTTGCAAGAAGTTTATTAAGTACATTGGGGCCTACATAACGGTAGGCTGCATGTCAATCAAGGTAGGCTTTGTATAAAATGCACTTTGTATATAGCCCTGGCTTAAAACATAGAGCTCTTTTTTATGGCAGCTACCATTTTTCCCCAGAATGTCCTGGAAAAATGCTACATCTGGGGCATTGGTGGTGGTAGAGAGATAAACATCATTAAAATACTTAAGAGAGACCAGTTACCACAGCTGCTACCCAATTGCAACTTCCCCCAAAATCACCAACGAAATTTTATCAAACATGTCCCATCCCTTGCCCCTGCAAACTCCTCTGAAATTCAACCCACCCTAATGTTCAAGTTGAAAATTCTAATTTAAGAATTTCTGGCTCAGTTCTACACTTAATTAATAAGGGCTGCTTAGACACATGATAAAGTGGCTATACACTAGAGATACCATTGCTTCAGTTCAACGACAGATGAATGGCTAATTTTATATTGGCACTCCAGGCAACTCAACTGTTTATAGGAGTATGTATTCCTTTATATATTCCTCAAACATATTTTCAAAAATTTTATGTAGTATTTTGGAAGTTTATTTGGGAGAGGGTCTCTGTGTTTCTGTTGCAAATAAAAAGATTTGATTTTTTTAAAAAAATCCTCACCTGTTAGTCAAATTTTGTTTAAAGTCATTGAATTGTATGATGTGTTAAATATCCAAGTTCTCTACTTGGGCAACTACAATTATAGGTCACTTTCCCACTATACATTGTCAATTTTCCCTATGCATTCTTAGAAGAAACATCAAGAACACACACAACCAACACACACAATAGCTTCAAATGCACAGGCTGTAAACCTATACTTGCTTACCTGGAAGTGAGACATGTTGAACACAGTGATAATTACATTTGTGTAAAAGTACATAGAATTGCATGGTTAGAGAAGTGAAATAAAAGTACATAAACTTACACAATTCAGCTAACCATTATGTATGAGCATATTGAAATATACTCATTAATTTTCCAAATCAGTAAAAAATGGATGCTTCCAAGGCTCTAGACACAATCAATACTTTCAGTGTTCAAATATTATACTGAATATCCTAGGTTTGAATTCATGTTTATATAGGCTGCACATTAACAATGTTCCCTGTTTAAAGTCTAATATTAAAATCAAATCATATGTGCACAAAAGTGTCAACTATCCATGCAATTACTATGATAGGGAATACTGCCTTAACCTAACTGACTCCATCTTGTATTTCCTCCAACTATTCGTGTTTCATGCCCCCCCTTTTTTTCCTCTGTCTCTTCTGGTAAGTCACAGACAGCTTCTGCAGCTTCGGAGCAAAGGCTGACCGCAGACCACGACCTGACCTAGTTGAAAAGCTACACTGACATTTAAGAGTGCACCTGCATGCCAGACCGTGGGGTTGCGCGCGCATCATCCTGTTATGTGACGTGACATGCATGTTTTCCTGCTTGTTTGAGCTGTATAACTAGTGGCTTCACCCATTAAGGGGGGCCAGTCTGTGGAGCTATCCTGGGCTGGCATTGCTAGCAATAAAGGCTATCTGTAGAACCTGTAACTTTGGATTGGACTCCGATTATTTACTGTAACATTTTGGTGCATTGGCCGGGAACCATCCCTCCCTGGGAGACCCGCCCGATAATCGGAGAACCCTACCAGGGACCCCCGCACCCGCTTGGTTCCCCGCGGCCCCCGGCCGGCCGTGGTCCTCCTTGGGAGCGCGCCTCCAGCCTTTAGCTGGTGCCCTTACAGGTTCTGCGGCGGTTCCGGGGACAGTGCGGAACAAAAACGGACCAGGCGGAAGTTCAGTGCAGATACCCTTCTGCCCAGCGCTGGGACATCTGAACCAGGCAAGTATAAGGGGAAGCTTCCTATTCTGTTCTGTATCAGCCGACTCCTATGAGTCGAAGGGGGGTCTAATCAACCCCCATAGAGGTGACCGACTCCTCTGAGTCGAAGGGGGGGTCTGATTAACCCCCCGTAACGGTAAACTGTTTCTGTTTCTCTGAACTGGGAGGTCTGGGAGGACGGGTGTCGTCCTGGATGTTTGATGTGTGTATGACTGCCTGATTTCCATTGCTGACCGTTGGGCAACCGCCCTGGGACGCCTCTGGGTGTCTTGAGTTTCCGGCAGCGTGGGCTGGTAGTGAAGAGACTGTATTCCTCTGTATCAACCGCCTGACTCCCCCAATTCCTACAGTCAGACGGTTCCCTGTCAACCTCCCCTTCTGTGTATTGTCCGTCTGGTTGATTACATTGTGCACTAGTCAGGATGGGGGGAGGTTCTTCAACTCCATTAAACCTTATGATCAAGCATTTTAATGAGGTTTTTGACCAGACTAAGTGTAATGTAAATGATATGGAAGCTAAGTGTTACTATGATTGGCCGGCTCTGGGCCCCCTGATAGATTGGCCACCCCAAGGAACCTTCTCTGAACCCTACATTTCCCGAGTCTACAACTTGGCCATAATAGAGGGAGGACCCTTGCCCCCTGAGGATATCCCATACACTGAAGGGTGGCTTAAAGTCGCCAAACACCCGCCACCCTGGGCCAGAAAAGCCGTAGAAAATGCAGCCCTCATTTTAATGAATCAAGCGAAAAAGGAAAAGAAAACCAAACCCAAGACAGGCCGCCAGGAACCTACGAAGCTACGGGGTCCCTTCACTTATTCCAGCCTTCAAGCAGCACCACCAGTCCTGCCAAGCTCTCCCGAAGAGATGCCCCCGCCTTATGTTTTGGCGCCACCTGCTGTCCTAGTTCCAGCTCAGCAAGCACCAGTTCAGCCTGCAGTTCCAATTCTAGTCCAGCCTTCAGCCCCAACTCCTCCTCAGTCTTCAGCCCCAACTCTGGCCCAGCTTACAGCGCCGACTCCGGGTCAACCTTCAGCCCTTGGCCCGGATCAGCCTTCAACCCGGACTCCGACTCTGCCCGTAACCCCGACTCTAGTCCAGCTTCCAGACTCCCCTTCTCCTTCAGCAGTGCCAAAACCGCCCTCAGCATGGTCCTGCCCGACTTCAGCCTTTGATGCCAGTGTTGAACATTTACAACAACTTGTCAGCACTCTGAAACCAGTGACAGATAACATACGGCACTCCAACCGGTTGCTCTTAAAGCGTTTCCCAAGTGACCCTGAGATCATGAAGGTCTTCCCTGTCCGAGAGGCACCCACCCTTCTGGCTGGAGGTCGAGACGCAGCCGGAGTCCCTACCTACCAGACAGTTTCAACCTACACATACGTCCCCTTTCAGTCCTCCGACCTCCTGAACTGGAAAAATCACGGGCCGTCCTATGACGATGAGCCAGAAAAATTTGTTGACCTGATTGAAGGCGTCATCACTGCCCACAACCCAACCTGGGCCGATATCCAACAGTTAATGGGATATCTGCTGACCACTGAACAGCGATTGCAGACCCAAGCTAACCTCGAAGGCGCAGCAACAGAACGAGGCCAGAGAGAAGGCATCCCCGACCCCAATCAGAGCATCACCACCTACGCCCCGAGGTTAGATCCTCAATGGGACATACAGACCACGGAGGGACGTGGTCGCCAGCGTAACTACCAGCAAGCGTTCATCGATGCCATCAAGAAAGGCAGACGTAAGATGATGAACATGCAGAAAATCCATGAGATTGTACAGGAAAAGGCAGAAAGCCCCGGAGCCTTCCTAGAGCGCCTGATGAAAGCCTACCGTCGCCACACCCCCATCGACCCCGAAGACCCCAACAACCGCCAGACCGTTGTCCTGTCCTTTGTCTCCCAATCTGCTCCTGATATCCGAAAGAAGTTACAGAAAGCTGAAGGCTTTGAAGGGATGGCCATCACCCAGTTGAAAGCATTAGCTGACCGCGTCTTCCTAAACCAAGACACTGAAGAGAAGAGAGAGCAAACTAAGTTAATGGAGAAAAAGGCCAGTCTTATTGCCGCTGCCCTTCGCCCAGGAGGCTTCCCCGAGCAATACCTTGATCACCCACGGCCCTACTCATCCGCACCAGGCCGAGGGAGAGGACAGACCCCAGAAAGACCCCTCTTGGACCGGAATCAATGTGCTTTTTGTAAGGAGATTGGTCATTGGCGGATGGACTGCCCGGCCCGCCGAGCCAGGTCCGACCCGAATACCGAACCAAATAGAGGTAGAGGCAGAGGAAGAGGACCAAGGCTGCTGAATCCGATGGCGCCGCCACTCTACCCGCCCCATATGCCATCCCGCACAATGACCATGGAAGACTGTTATGATGAAGAAGACTGAAGATGTCCGCGGGGCGCCCCTCCTCCCGACCCCGTCATGGAAATAACAGTGGGAGGTCAGAAATTTACTGGGCTTTTGGACTCCGGAGCGCAGCGCTCCGTCTTGACTAAGAAAATGAATCTTCCCCTCAGCAAAGATGAATCAGTGCCCATAATTGGAGCCGGAGGACGTGTGATGCAAGCACCCAGGTTCAAACCATTGAAGACTCAGATTGGACAATGCAAAACCCAACATGAGTTTATCCTTATACCCTCCTGTCCCACTCCACTCATTGGCCGTGACCTCTTGTGTAAAATAGGGGCCACCCTGACTTTCCATCCCGACGGAAAAGTAACCGGCAGTGCTGAAGGCAACCCCTTGGCCATAATCTGCCCCCTTCGAGAAGCTTGGCGCATGAGCCCCTCAATGGGTCTCTGCGCACCAATACAAGTGAGAGTCTCTGAAGTAGCCCAGAGAGTAATCCGAGCCGTGCCTCAGGTCTGGTCCGAAGACAACCCAGGGAGCCTCGCCTTGACAGCTGACCCTGTGATCGTGGAACTGAAACCTAACCATGTTATTGTCAACCAAGCCCAGTACCCCATCCCAGTCGAAGCAAGGCTATCGATGCATGAACACATAGAGAAACTGCTCCAGCAGAATGTCCTGGTGCCAGCCACTTCTCCTTGGAATACACCTCTGCTGCCTGTTAAGAAGCCTAATAGCGACCAGTACCGGCCAGTCCAAGATCTCCGCCAGGTGAACCAACAGACTAAAGACATTGCAGTCACGGTGGCAGACCCTTACTCCCTCATCGGCCTAATACCTGGAGACAGCCTCTGGTACACCGTCATCGATCTGAAAGATGCATTCTTCTCTATTCCACTGCATCCAGCCTCACAAGAAATCTTCGCCTTCACTTGGGAGCACCCCCGCACTGGCAGGAAGCAGCAGCTGACCTGGTCCAGAACTCCTCAGGGGTGGAAATCCTCTCCGACTCTCTTCAGCAGACAACTGTCCAAAGATCTCCAACAATTCCAAAATGATAGCGGACTCGTCTTAGCCTATGTAGACGACCTCCTTTTGCCACGCCCCACCGAAAAGGAATGCCTCCTAGACTCCATAAAACTTCTCCAGCTCCTGGCGAAGCTGGGATACCGTGCCAGCAAAACAAAGGCACAAATTTGCAGCCAAGAAGTCACATATCTGGGGTTCATCATCAAGAAGAACACGCGCCTCCTAAGCTCCAGCCGAACCCAAGCCATCAACTGCGTACCACAGCCCAACAACAAAAAGGAACTCAGAATTTTCCTCGGCATGGCTGGCTACTGTCGCATCTGGATCTTGAACTATGCTGCCTTAACACAGCCCCTCTATGAACTCCTGAAAACCAACTTACCAGAGTCAGCCCCGCTGGAATGGACAACAGAGGCCATCCACAGCCTCCGAGACCTGAAGATTGCTCTTACCAGCCCCCCAGCCCTAGGACTGCCTGACATAAGCAAGCCCTTTCACTTATATGTAGATGAGAGAAAAGGAACTGCTGTCGGGGTCCTAACCCAACGTGTAGGCTCCTGGAACCGTCCCGTTGCCTACCTGAGCAAGAACACCGATCCTGTCAGTCGTGGGTGGCCTGGCTGTCTCCGCTGCATCGCTGCTGCATGCCTACTCCTGACCGAGGCCATAAAACTCACATATGGCCAAACTATTGAAGTAACTGCCTCCCATTCTATGAAAGCGTTGCTTGAGACTCATGGGCCTAGATGGATGACCAATTCACGACTTGTAAAGTACCGTGCTCTGCTGTGTGAGAACCCAAATGTACATGTGAAAAACTGTGCCACCCTGAACCCTGCCACCTTGATGCCTCTACCTGAAGCCCCTGTCCATGATTGCCAAGAGATCATGGAAACCGTGCATTCCAGTCGGCCTGATCTTAAGGACACTCCAATCCCTGGAGGCGTTGTCCTGTTTACAGATGGAAGCAGTTTTGTCCGAAACGGAACCAGATACTCTGGCTATGCAGTAGTCACTGAAGACGAAATCCTAATAGCAGAGCCCTTGCCGCCAGGCACATCCGCCCAAAAAGCAGAGCTGATAGCGCTTATAACCGCCTTAGAATGGGCAAAAGAGAAAAAGGTCACCATCTACACCGACTCTAAATATGCTTACCTAACCCTCCAAGTCCATGGGGCACTGTACCGAGAGCGAGGATTCCTGACCGCAGAGGGAAAAGACATTGCCCATTCTACAGAAATTCAGAGGCTTCTCCAAGCTGTTTGGAAACCAGCGAAAGTAGCCGTCATCCACTGCAGAGCGCACACAGGAAGGTCCGACCCCATTGCCCGAGGAAACCAAAAAGCAGATCACGCCGCCAAAGAGGCTGCAACAAAGCTCATGCCCTGTCTCCCATCAGCACTGGTCATCACGCTTCCCCCACTTCCTTCCACTAGAGATGTGCCTTACAACGAAGAAGAAAAGAAAGAAGCACTCAGCCAGAGTTACGGTCAGATGCGAGGTTTCTATGTCCTCCCAGATGGCCGAATCTGGGTGCCCAGAAGCCTAGCCAGGACATCTGTTTTCCACATGCATCACCAGTGCCATCTAGGCAAAGAAGCTCTCCGCCACCTCATTGAGAAAACCATGTACATTGATAAGCTGGCTAGCCTCTGCGCAGATGTTTCCAGAGGATGTATCATATGTGCAAAGAACAATCCAAGGAAAGGTCCAGCCCCATTGCCTGGTCAGATACTCAGAGGCAGCGGGCCCTTCCAAGTCATTCAACTAGATTTTACGCACATGCCGCCAGCTGCTGGCTACAAGCTTCTCCTAGTCGCTGTCTGTACGTTTTCCGGATGGGTAGAGGCCTGGCCTGCGAAAGCAGAGAGCTCAAGAGAAGTGACAAAGCATCTGTTAGAAGATCTGATACCTCGCTATGGGATTCCCAGGCAAATAAACAGTGACAATGGAGCAGCCTTTCAAGCAGAAGTCACTGAGAAACTTTCCAAGGCCTTACAAGTAGACTGGAAGCTACACTGCGCATGGAGACCTCAGAGCAGCGGGGCAGTAGAAAGAGCCAATCAGACTATCAAATTGCATCTACGAAAACTCTGTGCAGAGACCAGGTTGAAATGGATGCCCATGTTGCCCGTGGCCTTACTCCACATGCGCTGTACACCAAGAACCAATGGACTGACCCCTTATGAGCTAGTCTACGGAAGACCCCCACCGTTACCCAGCGTAGTCGAAACCCTGCCACTGCGAGGAGAGGTTGGACTAAACAGAGTTCTCAAAGAACTGAATCAAACAGTGTTGGAATTAGGACAGTACACTGAGCAGGGGCCGGTTGGGCTAACTACCCCGGTCCATGGGTTTAAGCCTGGGGATCAAGTATATGTCAAAAGCTATAAGGAAGATCTTTTAGGAAAAACTTGGGATGGCCCCTTCACAGTTTTACTGACTACCCCTACTGCCTTAAAGGTCGAAGGAAACCCCGTCTGGATCCATTGGAGCCGTGTAAAAGCTGCAGCAGCAGACCAATGGCAGGTTGCCAAGCACCACCAACTGAAAATGACGCTGAAAAAGGTGCCCGCATCGCTGGACGCGACGGGAGAAGCCTCCTCAAGGCAGGTCCCCGAGAGAGCGAAGTGACTGGGGGCGCTGCATCCCTTCCCATCCCGGATAGAGGAGGTGGACACCGCCCGAAGATTCCTGAAAGACTCTTAGTATTAGTACTCCTTATGATTTTTGCCCCAGTCTCAGGTGATGTTACTCCCTGTCAGTCATGTATTAAGACTGTTATGTTACACAACCAAGTCAAGCAAACACTCATTTATCAGAGTAGGTTCCAGTGCCAAGGCAAAGTGCAACCCTGCACTTTTCAGAATGTCACCTACTCTGCATGTGTGCAAGACAGTGGCATCACCTGTTTCAACCCAAAAGAGGCTCCAGCCCAGTGGTACCTAGAAGTCAGAGATGCTTACCCCTGGGGGACCCTAATTCAGAAGTTGCCCCTAAAAAGTCCTAATACCAAAATGTCCCTAATAATAGACGCTTGCCGCTTTGCCAAGTGGCCAACGTCCTGTGGGAGCCTAGCTTGGGAAAGGACCTATACCCATAATGATAAGTATATCTGTCCCCAGAAATATCCCAGAGGTGCCAGAGGCTGTCTAAGCGAGTGCCCATCGTGGAGCTGCGTGTGGTGGGCCACGTGGGACAAAAGCAGTGGGAGTTACGCAGCCCTGACCAAAGTCCCTGTATTAAGCAATTGCGTGTCACAAGAATGCAATTTAGTTAATCTGACCCTTTTCGATCCCCAACAGTTTATCTCCCTGTTCGGGAACCAACTAGGCATTCGTATCCATGGCAAGGGTTCAAACCCTCTTGGATTCATCAACATGAAAATCACACAATATGTAGAGAGCGGCCATACCATCCAAGAGCATTTCTTCTCAGATTTTTGGAAAGAAGTAAAAACCCCCTTTGAAGTTCCTGAGGTCGCACGAAACCTCTTTGTCACCTTCGCTGAGACGGTTGCCACCTCCCTCAACATCAGTAACTGTTATGTGTGTGGAGGTACCCAATTAGGAGACCAGTGGCCATGGGAAGCAGCCGAGTTAAATGTCAGCCAGCCCTATAACGAAACCAAAGATCCTAATCCTCACAGCCAGTGGATGTTAAAAGACACTGTTGTGGGCCGGTGGTGCCTCCAGCGTATACACCCAACAGCCCCTAAAATTGGAGAGACCCCCTGTGAGTCGCTCACCACCCTGAATGGTTCTAAAATGTCCCACTGGCCGAACCAGTCTGCCATTCCCACCAACCGGTTGTGGCCAGCCAGCCTCCGATCTCGTATAAACACCACCCAGAGCCAGGACTCCAACTGGCCGGCCCCCAAAGGATTGTATTGGATTTGTGGACAATATGCTTATTCTGAACTCCCTGAACCCTGGGCAGGCACTTGCACCCTAGGTGAGATCCGCCCCTCCTTCTTTCTGATTCCTTTGTCCGATGGTGTGCGCTTGGGCCACCCAGCGTATAACAAACGCAGCGTCTCTCCAAATATCAAAATTGGAGACTGGAAAGATGACGAGTGGCCCCCTGAGAGGATTATTGAATATTATGGCCCTGCAACCTGGGCACAAGATGGTTCTTGGGGTTACAGAACCCCCGTTTATATGCTGAATAGAATCATTCGCTTGCAAGCAGTGCTAGAATTAGTAACCAATGAAACTGCAAGAGCATTGAATATCCTATCCAAAACCCAAACTCAACTGCGAAATGCTGTGTATCAGAATCGCTTAGCCCTTGATTACTTGCTTGCCACTGAAGGTGGCGTGTGTGGGAAATTCAATCTCACTAATTGCTGCCTGCATATTGATGATAATGGGAAGGTCATCGAAGAAATCACCAATAAAATGACTAAGCTTGCTCATGTTCCCGTGCAAACCTGGAAAGGATTTGAATGGGCCCAAGGACTAGGTTCCTGGTTCACATGGATGGGGGGGCTGAAAGGGATCATCGCCATAGTCATTGTGGGGCTCCTTATTTGTATTCTCCTGCCTTGTTTAATGCCTCTATTGTTGCAGAGTTTCCGTGGAATGGTGGAGCAGATAGCAGACCGGCGCACGGCTGTCCACTTAATGGCTTTACGCGATTACCACCCTGTACCAATGGCAGATGAGGGTAGTGAAACTCCTTGGTAAAGGAGTTTCAAAGGGGGGAATGATAGGGAATACTGCCTTAACCTAACTGACTCCATCTTGTATTTCCTCCAACTATTCGTGTTTCATGCCCCCCCTTTTTTTCCTCTGTCTCTTCTGGTAAGTCACAGACAGCTTCTGCAGATTCGGAGCAAAGGCTGACCGCAGACCACGACCTGACCTAGTTGAAAAGCTACACTGACATTTAAGAGTGCACCTGCATGCCAGACCGTGGGGTTGCGCGCGCATCATCCTGTTATGTGACGTGACATGCATGTTTTCCTGCTTGTTTGAGCTGTATAACTAGTGGCTTCACCCATTAAGGGGGGCCAGTCTGTGGAGCTATCCTGGGCTGGCATTGCTAGCAATAAAGGCTATCTGTAGAACCTGTAACTTTGGATTGGACTCCGATTATTTACTGTAACAACTAGAGGAAACTCAAATAATAATAGAATCCTAAGGACCTTTTTTATTTTAGCTAATAGCCTTATTGATAACGTGGAAGACTTCTGAACCCTTCCTTTACTAAAGATCACTAAATTATACCAGTAGAAACATTCAACAGAGCATAAGGACCTCAGGGCATTGGTTTACAATCTCAGCTTTCTTTGTGCACATTCAACTGCCACATTTAACCTTCACTGCACTGGCCAGTGAAAGAAGAGAGAGATATTGAAGAACTGTCAAGCCCCATGCAGAGTGCATTGAACACAATGAAAGGAAGAAACATTGGTTACTTACAAACTTCCCCTCCTTGGAAGGCTCAGCTCCTTCTGTAAAGAAAGGGAAATACCATTAAACAATTAATTCCCAGTGCACAATAAGAACAGGGTTTTTTTCTCAAGTACCTAAACACCACATATTAATAGTTTAGCCATCTTTAGCCTGGACTAAGATTCATAAAAAACCTACATACTCTTTTGTGCACTATTTTATATCAAAGTACAGACTGCCTAAGTGATCTATTCCTAGATACAACACTTGTGATTTCTCAGGCAAAGCATTTTGCAATCAGGGATATCATTATAGATTGCCAAACCTTGGGGGGGGGGGGGGGGGGAGATTAGATGGTTCACTTCAAAACATTCCAAGGCAAACATCCTGCCTACTAGGGAACAGTCAGTCTGGCATTTATTATTTTAAAACCCAGAGAGCCTTGACAGCTCACCTTTATGGCATATGAAAGCAACTCTTATGAAATATTATTGGACTGGATCCAGATGTACATATGCTTAGGGCAGACCCACTGAAAGCAATGACACTCACTGTGCATCACTACTGTAAGCATGACTAATTCTGGATTCAACCCAATATATACTACTCTACAGGCACAATCCTGTGCATGCTTAGACAGAAATAATTCCTACAACTCCCACCATCCCCCAGGCAGCATGGCTGGCTGCAGGATGCTGGACGATGTAGGACCTATTTCTGTCTTAACATGCATAATATTGTGCCCTTAAAGCCTTAATGCAAGATAGCAGTACACATTTATAGAACTATGTAGCAAGGTTACATTAATAAAATTAACCAGTGCACTATCTGAATAATGTGCTACTTTCCAGAAAAAATACTGTGTAAAAGTTAAACACAATCTCACATTAAGGTTTTTTAAAAAATTGCTGGTCTTCCTTGAAGTTAGAATTCTGAATACAAGGATCAGATATGACACGTAAAATAACTAGAAAGTAATAAAGATATGTTTGAGATTTTATATTTCTTCGTATTTTTCCTTTCTGAAACACAGGGCCGAAATCAAAACAAAATCTAAATGCTCAGTTTTCTTATGCTTGAAAACCTCCAGTTAACCAGCAAAAAATGTACAGTATATTCTTCCCTCTTTTCATACTACCACTGTCACATTGTGGTATATAAATGAGGGATTTAGACCCATTGTAAATAGAGCATGAGTTTTCCTGTCCCCACCCTATTGCCTAGTTTCTTTTGTATTGTGTCTATTAAATTGTAAGCCCATGTGTAAGGCCTACAATTATTTTTAACTTTTTTTCTATTGTTGGTATTATTCTAACACAATTAAGCCAACCTTGAGTTCCAAACAGATTTATTGGATTGATTTGTACCCTGCCTTTCTACCAAATAAAATGGCATTCAAGTGGCTTAGCACCAAAACACCTCAGAATATTCTGTTTCTAGAAACAGAGCCTGAACTACTACGATCTCTTCCGGCAAGCCTACCGCGTTAAATTTTAAGAGTTTTATCTGTATTTTAATAATCTATTAATTTTATATGTTTTAATCAGTTTTATGTATTTTACATCATTTGTTTCAATGTTGTTCCCTGTCTCAATCCTGAGGGAGAGGTGGGTAAGAAATAATGTTTTTATGATGATGATGATGATGATGATGATGTAGGTTTACACATATGTAAATCCACTGAACCCATTGAGTTCAATAAGGCTTACTCCCATGTAAGTGTGGATAATGCTGCAGCCTTCAGAATATGAAACTACATTTCCAGATGAGACCAAAGGTCCATCTGGTCAAATGTTCCCAACAGCAGTCAGGTTGACACCTCTTGGAAGCTCACAAACAGCACATGATAGATATAACCATTCTGTGATATTTGTACTAAGCTAGTTAGAAGAACATGAAATTTCTATTTTTAGTTGTCATGGCTAAATGCCATTGGTGTTGACCTCCACTAATTTTCTTAATACTCTCTTAAAGCCATCCAATGCCCATCACCTTAATTGTGGCAATTAAAACATTCTGTGAAGAAATCCTTTGCCCATCTTGAATTTTGATAGTAAATCTTCGTGTATTCAGTTCACACACTTCAAAGTTGTATAGACTTCTATTATGTTGTCCACCCTTCCAGTCTTAAAAAGCACTAGCTTCATAAGTCCTTTTCTATCAGGAGAATGTTCTAACATTGATTTGGCCATTTTCTACAATTTCTTTAGGTCTATACAATGAGTTTTGAGATTGGAACAGTAAGAACTATACACAATATTCTAAATGTGGCTGCATAAAAATGGATATGGTAGTATTGGGAGTACTTCCCAATTTTCAGTTCATCTTTTTCCAAACAATGCTTGGATACTTTTCACTACGATCACAGGATTTTTTTTCATCTGCAGTAACACCTATTTAAGACCCATCTGGGTACGTATACAGTTAGTAATTTTCATCCGCTATGCATAACTTATTTCGGGTGCAATCCTATGCATATTTAGACTGAAAAAGTCCTATACCTCTCTGGGGCATGCTGAGAGTTGTAGGAACTCGTATCTATGAAAGGAGCAAAAATCCCAGGTGCACCCAAAAGGGGGTGACACCTAAAACACCTTGGGGATTTACAGGATCGGAACCAAACCTCATACCCTACCTCTGTTAGTAAGGAGGCACCCGAAGCACCATCAAAACCCTGTGCCATAACACTGAAAGGAGCAAAAAACCCAGGTGAATCAAAAGGGGATGCCTATAATTCCATGGGCATTTGCAGGATCAGGACCAAAACTGATACCATGCCTCCACTAGGAAGAAGGCACCTGATGCACCATTGTGGTTTATTTAACCATCGTGGATTATCATGACCTCCAAACCCAATCTTTCTGTCTAAACATGCATAGGATTGCACTCTTAATAACTTTTGGGTGAATGCTATCTTGATTAGTGATGTTACTTTCTCATCCTCCCCTCCCTCTGCTGACCTAAACTGTCATCCTTTGTTGCCCCTATTTGACATAGTTCTTCAGTTACACTGTCACAACACAGATAGTTCAGCTATAGGCTTTGGTCTAACATCTTTTCCAGTGGAGCAGATTCAAAGAATTAATTCCACTTCCCCAATATTTTATCTATTCTTCTGTACTTTTGTTACACCTTTATCATCTTAGGGGCCTACTGCTTCTCTGGGTGAGTTTTTGCTTTTGATGCACTTAGAGAAACTTTATTTAATAATGTTCATACCTTTAACAATTCACTCTTTCAATTTTATCTTGAGAAATGGAATGAGGAAAAAGGACAGGGCAAACAAATATAACCTAAAACAAATGTATGATGCATGGGAGGGGGAGGAATTTGCCCTCAGATTGCAAAAAGATTGAGAAACATGGTGAATTTCATGGTGAAAGGGAGGGATTGGATTAGAAGAGGTGGGAAGTATCTAGTAGCACTGCACGAGTTCCTCTGTTTGTTTGGCAAATATTCATGAAAAGTCTATCTTCAACAATGTCATGAAAAAATGTTCTTATGGAATTATTGTGGCAGAAGCTTCCAAAACATGATATAATACACATTAAATTAGAAATTAGAATGCATTTCCATCTCTGGAGCCAAAAGGTCTGAAAGGTCAACCCTGGCTTCTTATGGCATAGAAGCATAAGCTAAGATTGTTGTCAATATCTCTTGGGGATGGGGATATGGATATAATCCCATTATTCTTAGGCCTCTTTAATCTTGTGCTTTGCAGCCAATTACAGGGTTCTTTAAATACTTTTAAATAAAAATTATTTTATTAATATGTCTTACATTATAAAGGCCTATATATGTTGTACATCATATATAGGCTCCAGAGCCTTTGTAATGTTTTTAAGAAACCTATACAGGGTATAGGCCTTTTGAGGCAATGTTCTCCATTTATCTTTATACAGTTATATTTATATTATGTGTTATCCCTATAAACATAATGTATTCTATTCTTAATGTTGCAGCCCCCTGAATTAGGCCTTTTCAAAAACCACACAGGCCGAAACGTATTGGGCGTGAATTAATAAAATATTTCAGCATTATGAGAACCTACTTCTCCCCCTTTTTTCCGTTTGAGTGGATGATCTTCTCCCCTTGGTTTTTCATTTAAAAAACCACCTTAATGTTGAAAAGTGGAGCCTGTTTTGGCTTTGCTCAAAATTAAGAACTTTTGGAACGGATTGGCAGACTAGTCTACCAAACAGCTATGCAGAAATTATTTTGTAATTGTGGTGTTCTCCTGCAACCTTTGAATACTTATTTAACTGTATAATTTGCTTATTTGTATTGATTTGAATGTCACACTTTTACATGTATATGAGTGCATATTACTGTACGTCTCATTTATTTTCACCACTCCCCCACAATGTGCGCATTTTTTTTTATAAAGGGAGGAACCTTAGACATCTTAAAGTCAGGCAACTTGAGGACAACACACCCAGAGAACAGCCAAAGTCCAACAATATTAAATGGGAGAGTCGCTAGAACAAAGATGTTCATCTGCAACAGAGAACAGATGAAAAGGATACATGCCTAGCTGCAACCCACAAGACATTACAATTATTTCCATTTGTTTACCCGTTACCAGTAAATTACTGAAAATTCAACATATTGGTCTTGACACTCCTATATAGAAGGAAAGAGGGGTCACTGACTTTTATTGTTTGCTGCTGGGTCCTTTTCCCTGAAATCAATAAAAGCTACAATGTTCATAAACTGCTAAAGAGATGGCTAATGTTGTAGATATAAGGAAGTTTTCAGAAACACTAGATCTACTTCTTTCTACTATAGTGGCAATGACTACAAACACTCAAATAATCGTAAAGCTTTTTTTACAGTCAATTTATATGCATTTCAGGAAATTTCTCACAAGTATCACGTTTGAGAGATAATTAGGATCTTTAAAGAAAAAAAACCAAACGTGAATAACTTTACGTGGCATAAAAATATACTAGTTTCAGGTGTTTATTCCCCATTGTTGATCATAGCCAGCCTAAGTGATGATGATTTCCCCACAAACAGCAACAGGTAGGCAAAAGCACATAGTTTACATGAACAACATCTATTGGTAAGAATTTGTATACTCTTAAGCTTCAGAATTTTTCAAACTTTGAGGAAGAAAAACTAGTTCTAGGCTAAAATATATGCATATGTAAAGTAAACACAGTTCAGATGCACATTTCATTTTTTTAATGATCGCCTGTCCAGTTGCAGAGGCTGAATTACCCACCAGGATGTTTTGAGGTTATTTTCATCACTGGTGTCTGTCTCCTAGGAAAGCCTAGTCTGGGAGAACCAGCTGGTTTTAGTGGAAGCTTCCCAGAGAGCTCTGGTTATGGAGTGGCATGGAAATAAATAAAACTTCCAGTGTTTGATCTTTAATACATTAGATTTTTCACCAGTCTCAAGTAATGAATAAAGCCAGTACAAAGCTGCCAAGTGTTAGCCAGTTGCTATGCATCAGGCCCAGATAAGAGTACAGGGACGGTAGTTTCACAGTGCAACCCTTTGCATCTGTACTCAGAAGTTAGCGGAGTTTAAACTATGCAGCATATGGGAAGTAGACTCTTGCATCTGTTTCTGAGCATGTTTAATCTTTCCTTAGCAGCACTAGTTTCATTTTTTTATTTTTTTTTATTTTTTTGGCCATTGGGTACTTTTTAATGTTTATTATTTTATTTAAAAATAATAAGTAACTATTATGATTAAAACTCATTACATTTATTTGCAGGTTTTTTTATCCCATTTTCTGCCAAAAATGGCTCCCAGGATGGCTTATAATGATTAATAATGAGGCAGTTCCTGTCCTCAGGCTAACACTATAGATAAAAAAGGAAAACGGATTAGGAGGGACGAGGAAAACTGCAAGAACTCAGGCACTAGTTCTTAGTTTCAACGTTCTTATAGGTGTTCTTTCTGGCAGGGAAGGGTGCAACAAGTTTCCTGTAGCTTTTCCTTCCTGGGCCAAGAATTTCTGTAACATTTTGCAACCAGTCTTTTGGGTTTTCCTTGCTCTCAGCCACCCCTTGCTCTATTCTTTCCTTTTTCCAGATTCTATTCATTTCTGCCCCATGGTCCTTCCTTTCATCAGTACCCAAGCTCCTCTGATCATATAGCCAATCCCTGCTCAGCCATTTCCTTAGCACCACCTTTACCTCCTTATTTGTCAACCGCTACTTGCTCCAATCTTCGTACATTCTATATATTCGTCAGTTCTGTTAGAACCAGTATACCATCCCATGTGCTAGAGTGTTACCAACCAAGAGGATAGTAACACCCGAGTTACTATACCCTCTACTAGTATTTTCTCCTCTGTCATGAATGTTCATGTTGTATTTTTAAATAAAAAAAATATTTTAAGAAAAAATAAAGTCTTTGCGTTTGAACTCATTATTTCCCACGTTAGAAGTAGCTATTCCCCATTTGAGTAAGAGCATAGTATGCAATTCCACTGCGTGCATTCCACACCTCTAGTTAATGGTCCCAATAGATCCATGCTGCTTGCTACATATGTGAACACACACTAATTGCATGTATGTGTGAACAAGAATGTGTGGCAAGAGATTGCATTAAGAGAGTGATAGTGGCAGGTAGCCTCTTGTAGATATCTTATCTGAAGGGAGAAATACAAAACCTGGAGCCCAGTCTAGTAAATTCACTACAGTTTATAACCGCCCAGAGAGCTTTGGCTACGGGGCAGTATACAAATGCAATAAATAAATAAAATAAAAAACCTTTGGTGAATGTTTAAACCCCCTGAAGTCCATTTGAAGGACTAATTTCCTGGAAAGCCACAAGCTGCCACCCTTGGGTTAAAGTAGTAACTTTCTGAATACATGACAAAGACTTCCAGCTTTGAGCACCTAGCATGATAAGTAAACCACATAGATGCAAAATAAGCACATAACACTCAAAATATTCCTGGCTTGAATTATGAGCAGAGGACGAATTTCAGGCCAAAGGAGCTCTTCTATAAATACATCTGGACATTACAAGCTGGAAAAAATTGTATTCCAAGCCTGGTATTTTTAATCTTTAAGCGGCATCACTAATTATACCTTTATCCGTTACACAGGCATAAACAAAAACATGCAAGACCCTTGGCACTGATGAAAACCAAATTACAAGATGCTGCATTACTCTTCACTGTCTCTTTTAAATTCACATATTTAGCACTTCAATCAGGAAGTATTTTTCGAAGACTGTTTTATCCAAAACCAGAATATTACTTAGTGCATTAACCAGTCATCAAAGAATACTAATGGGAAAAGAAGCCCATGGTATCAACAAAAAATCAGTTGTCCCTTTAACTAGAGATAACATATTACCATTATTTACAACATCTTATTGAACATTAAATGTTTCAAAATGAGTTCGACATTAACATCATTTTTTATTTGATTGCACCAAAACTTCTTTTAGCCTGTAGTAACTTGGTTTCTCTTGCAATTCTTTCAATTGAATGCAAACACATATTAGTATATGCCATATTCTATTTAAAAATTGCAAACAGAAAATATCTTACAAAATAAACTATCAAATTAGTTTGGTCAGGTAAAATCTCACACTAAACAAGTAACACAGCAAATTGCTAAAATACCAGACAATTGTGCACGTACGATGCACACACGTACACCACTACTAAAAAGACATTGCTAAAATGTTTCAGCTAACAAAAACCTGACTTCCCAAATTGTCTTTCTAGATTCAGCAGCTAGCTGAGCATAAGTAGCTATTGCCTGGAAATTTGTAGGTCGTATTATTCAGTAACTCCTTTAACATCTGTCCTACTTTAAAGAAGGATTCTGAACAAATTTATTCCTTAGGGCCCAATGGATACTGCTATCTGGGTGACAGTTTGGTCCATTCTCAGAATCTCTAGCTCCACAGGGATATAGTAACAGACACTTCTCCATAACCTTATAATGCCCTTCTATGACAGCAGACAAAAATACTGAGCAGTGAAAATCTTCTTAAATTAATCCCATTTATCCACTCAAGGTATTCTTTAAATGTATGCTCTGCCTTCAAGAAAGGATATCAAGGAAACATCTTGCAGTCGTCAGATTTGCTGCCAGGTCAGATTTCCTAGCAATAACTTCTACATGAAATGTGATTTGGGGCACAACAATCTAGATAAAACAGCTTCCTGCTGAGGTCTGAGATAGCAGAAGCCAAACAGAACCAAGAAAAAAGCAGCAAAAGAAGATTTCCATAATGTCAGCTCTCACCTTAATTAATCTATTTGGCTTTCTTGTTTGAGGCTAGTAATCCTAAGGCTTGTTCCCATATAGCATTTGTCTCCAGTGGAGTGTTTTTAGAATTATTTCTATAGATAGGCACTTCTCAACAGAAAATTGAAAAGAACAAAAAAATCCGCTGTACAATAGGTCATTATGTCATTTTTCAACGAAGACCAATGAAAAGGATATTGTGATTCTTTCCAGTTCCTGTTCATATGTCTTACAAAAACAATTATATGCATGACCAACCCCAAAACATTTCACACACTTGCATATGATACCACATACACATGTGGTATTCCAAGCACTCCCCAAATATTTCATCAGACAACATCTTATCATTCCCATCTTTGGCAAGTGCTTTTCAGTTTCAAAATTAATCTGTCTCTATTAAGTATACATCATATATCAAATTTAGGTCCTTGAAGGCACTAGTCAAGTATTCCTTGTGCTTCCACATCTATGGACCAGAAGACAAAGAGAAGCCATTTGAACTTCACTGAATATTACAGGTAAAAAAATAGGAAATTTCTATACAGCCCAATAGCCAATGAACCCAGGTGTTTGCAGAGTCCAATAACAGGTTACTACTATTTCCTATCTCTTATATACAAAATACAGAGTTACAGTGTAAATGCTTCCTTCACTCATTGACTGGAATATTAAAACTGTTAAGACACTTCAAAAATATAGAAAGATGAAATGCAGAATACATAATAGCCAAGGCACTATGAAAATGAATTACTTTTTTTACCTCTTCCCCTTAGTACTTGGAACATGGTTTGCTATCACATAGCGGGTATAGCCTTAGAATGGGAAACTGGAGATATGCAATGCCATCCAGGAATGTAAGTCCAGGATCTCTTGGATGAAACCAATTATCTCTATTTCAGTTGGGTTTTCAGTAGGGGTGTGCACGGACCCCCCGGATCGGATCGGGACCCGGATCGGGACCTCCAATTTTGTCCCGGACCGGTTCGGACAAAATCGGAGGCCCCCCGGACCGGATCGAGTCCGATCCCGACCCAAAAATCATACATTTTTGGATCGGCCGCCATTTTTTTCCCCATAGACTTGCATTGCAATGCAAGTCTATGAGGAAAAAATGGCGGCGGGTGGGTAAGGGGGGGCCTAACTCCCTCCCCCCCCCGGGGCCGTCCGCTGTGGACGGCCCCGGCAGGTAAACCCCCTCCCCCGCGCTCCCTACCCCCCCTGGGGCCGCCTGCTTCCATCCGCTGGCGCCCGCGGGCGCCAGCGGATAGAAGCGGACGGCTCCGGGGGGGGGGGTAAGCCCCCTTCCCCGCCACTTACCTTCTCGGCACGTCCGGCGCCGGCGGCTACTACCAGCGGGCTCCGCGGCCTACTCTCAAGTAGCGCGCCGGGTGATGACATCACCCGGCGCGCCACCCTGGAGCAGGCCGCGGAGCCTGCTGGTAGTAGTAGGCGCCGGCGCCGGACGGGAGCCGCCGGGCCGGGCAGGTAAGGGCCCCCCTCCCCCCTCCCCCCTCCGCGCGCCCCCTCCTCCCCTCCACGCACCCCCTCCTTACCTTTCCGGCCCGGCGGCTCCCGTCCGGCGCCGGCGCCTACTACTTCCAGCAGGCTCCGCGGCCTGCTCTAGAGTAGCGCGCCGGGTGATGACATCACCCGGCGCGCCATCCTAGAGCAGGCCGCGGAGCCTGCTGGGAGTAGTAGGCGCCGGCGCCGGACGGGAGCCGCCGGGCCGGAAAGGTAAGGGCCCCCCTCCCCCCTCCGCGCGCCCCCTCCTCCCCTCCACGCACCCCCTCCTTACCTTTCCGGCCCGGCGGCTCCCGTCCGGCGCCGGCGCCTACTACTTCCAGCAGGCTCCGCGGCCTGCTCTAGAGTAGCGCGCCGGGTGATGACATCACCCGGCGCGCCATCCTAGAGCAGGCCGCGGAGCCTGCTGGGAGTAGTAGGCGCCGGCGCCGGACGGGAGCCGCCGGGCCGGAAAGGTAAGGGCCCCCCTCCCCCCTCCGCGCGCCCCCTCCTCCCCTCCACGCACCCCCTCCTTACCTTTCCGGCCCGGCGGCTCCCGTCCGGCGCCGGCGCCTACTACTTCCAGCAGGCTCCGTGGCCTGCTCTAGAGTAGCGCGCCGGGTGATGACATCACCCGGCGCGCCATCCTAGAGCAGGCCGCGGAGCCTGCTGGGAATAGTAGGCGCCGGCGCCGGACGGGAGCCGCCGGGCCGGAAAGGTAAGGGCCCCCCTCCCCCCTCCGCGCGCCCCCTCCTCCCCTCCACGCACCCCCTCCTTACCTTTCCGGCCCGGCGGCTCCCGTCCGGCGCCGGCGCCTACTACTTCCAGCAGGCTCCGCGGCCTGCTCTAGAGTAGCGCGCCGGGTGATGACATCACCCGGCGCGCCATCCTAGAGCAGGCCGCGGAGCCTGCTGGGAATAGTAGGCGCCGGCGCCGGACGGGAGCCGCCGGGCCGGAAAGGTAAGGGCCCCCCTCCCCCCTCCGCGCGCCCCCTCCTCCCCTCCACGCACCCCCTCCTTACCTTCCCGGCCCGGTGGCTCCCGTCCGGCGCCGGCGCCTACTACTACCAGCAGGCTCCGCGGCCTGCTCTAGAGTAGCGCGCCGGGTGATGACATCACCCGGCGCGCCACCCTAGAGCAGGCCGCGGAGCCTGCTAGTAGTAGTAGGCTCCGGCGCCGGACGGGAGCCACCGGGCCGAGAAGGTAAGTGCCCCCCTCCTCCCCCCCCCCGCTGTCCACTTTCATCGGCGGGCGCCCGCTGGCGCCCGCCAATGGAAGCGGCGGTGGGCGCCAGTGGGCGCCCGCCGATCCGCCGATCTGCCGAACCGGTTCGGAGCTTTTTCGGACCGGTTCGGATTGGATCGGCCGATCCAGCTGCGGGATCGGAAATCGGATAATTTATCCGATTTCCCACTGGACCGGACTCGGATCGTGGATCGGGTCCGATCCAGTGCACATCCCTAGTTTTCAGCCCAGTTTGGGCACTGAAAACTGCACTGATCCCCGTAGCAGATAAGCTGGGATAAGGACAGGGAAGTGCAAGCCTGCTTATTCTCCTGGATCTCTCAGTAGCTTTCAATACTATCAACCACGGTATCTTTCTGAACAAGCTGCCTAGATTAGCAACCAGAAGTGCTATTTATAATGTTCCCATTCCTACTTGGGACAGAAAGCATTACTGGAGAACTGCTGTTTGGCTCCATGCCATTTATGCTAGGAATGTGCACCGGATCGGGTCCGATCCACGATCCGGGCCCGATCTGGCCGAAATCGGAGAAAATTATCCGATTCCAATCCCAGCATCTGGATCATCCGATCTAATCCGAACCGGTCCGAAAGGACCCGATCCGATTCGGGATAAGATCGGAGGATCAGACCTCCCCCCCCCCGCACTCCTTACCTGCCATGGCACCCGCTTCCCTCCGCTGCTCCGATCTATTGAGAAACAGGCTTCGCGGCCTGCCTCTCAGTAGCACGCCGGGTGATCACCCGGCATGCTACTGAGAAGCAGGCCGCGAAGCCTGTTTCTCAGTAGATCGGAGTAGCGGAGGGAAGCGGGTGCCCCGGCAGGTAAGGAGCGCGAGGGGGGAGGGAGCTTACCTGCCGGGGCAGTCCACTGCCATCCGCTGCCGCACGTGGATGGCAGTGGACAGCACCAGCAGGTAAGGAGTGTAAGTGGGGGGGGAAGGACAGGGAGGGGCGAGTTAGGCCCCCACTCACTCACCCACACACCGCCATGTTTTCCGTATAGGCTTGCATTGGGGGAAAACTTTCTTTCCCCCAATGCAAGCCTATGGCGAAAGCACCAAAAATGGGGGCCGATCCGAAAATCGGACGTCCAATTTTCGGATTGGAATCGGTTCCGATCCGAACCAAGGGACCTCCGATTTTGTCCGAACCGATCCAGGTCAACATCGGAGGTCCCGATCCGGGTCCCGATCCAATCCGGGGGGTCTGTGCACATCCCTAATTTATGCTATAAAACCCTGCAGGTTCCATGTTGTCCCCCTCCTGTTTAAGATCTACATCAAAGTACTGAATGAGATCAGGCAGTTACTTGGATTGAGGCATCTCCATTATGCTGATGAAATCCAACTGTGCTTCTCCTTACATCCAATTCAGAAAAGGCAAAAAAAGAAAAAAAAAACTAAATGAGTGTCTGGGCTCAGTAGTGGACTGAATGAGAGCCAATGAAATGAATCCTAACAAGACAGAGTGCTTCTGCCATGGATAGTGCTGTTCAACCTGTTCAGGATGAGGTTGCACTCTGTCAATGATCACGTTCGCAGTTTGGGGAATGCTAGTCACTAAAAGGCCAACTGTCTTCTGTGGCTCAGAGTGTCTTTCACCAGATTTGGTTTATGTGCCAACTGCAGCATCTTCTAGACAGAGACAGCTTTGCTATGATTATCCATAGTCTGATAACCTACAGATTACACTTCTATAATACACTGTACGTGGAGATGCTTTTGAAGATTGCCTGGAAACTTCAACATAAAACATCCTAGTAGATGCCCAGGTAGACTGAGTGTGCTGTGCCAGCTTGCTGACTATCTATTACTCCTCCTGAGAGACTCCTTGGGACAGAGAGCACTTCCTCTTAGCAGGAGCAGGCCCCTGACACAGCATTTTCCCTAGGGGTTTTCTGCTACTTTGCACCAGCTTATATTAGCTTCCTGGATGTGAGGCATAAAGGGTCGACTGCCATGGACCTGACAGTAACAGCATATACCCCAGCTAGGATATTGAGATGGCAGAAAGCTGGGAGAACTGACTATAGTTTCATTGTCATGGACAGATCACGCTACCTGGTGGGGTATAGACTTACTAGGGCTCAGAGATTCTGCAAGGACAGTGGACTAATTAAGATGAGGCTGATGCATGTCTCTTTATGACAAGGTATGATTCCATCTTATTTAAAAGAGGCGGTGGTGAAACCTTTGCATTAAAGAGAAAAAAACCTCACTTAAACCCACCATATTGAATAATTTCCAAGCAACTGGGCAACTGGTGGCTTCACAGCTCCAAGTGTTTCTGAGATGAAGCACATTATCTAGATTCATTTCAATCTGCCTTCAAGCCATTATGGGACAGGGACTGCTTTGGTGGATGCAGGGAACCGAACAGGGGGAGTGTGTCCCTACTGGTTTTGCTCAACCTTAGTGGCTTTCAATACAATTGACCATGGTATCTTTCTGAGGCATATCTCTGGGAAGGGATTACAGTGGCTCCCATCTTTCTTGCAGGAGCAATTTCAGAAAGTGATGTTGAAGGACATTTTTTCAATGCCATGGCCTGTGGTGTTCCTCAGGGTTCCATCCTGTGCCCAACATTGTGTGTGTGTGTGTGTGTGTGTGTGTGTGTGTGTATGGGAGAGAGAGACCAATTGGAGAGTTTGTCTGAAATTTGGAGGTTTGCTGCCAACAGTATGCTGATGACATTCAATTATATCCTTTCCATCTAAATCCACAGTTCTAAATCAATGTCTAATGTCAGTAATGGACTGGATGAGGGTGAACATATTGAAGCTCCATTCAGACAAAGCAGTGATGTTCCGGATTAACAAAATCAGATTAGAGAATAAAGATTCAAGATGTAATAGGTGGGATTACATTCTTCTAGAAGACTCAGGCTTACAGTCTGGGTGTACTCCTGGATTCAGCATAGATGCTCAGGTCAGGCTCATGTGCCAGCTGCACCCATTCCTGGAGATGTCTGAGCTAGTTACAGTGACACATGCCTTAGTTACATCCTGTTTGGACTACTGTAACATGCTTTACATGGAGCCGCTTTTGAAAAGTGTTTTGAAACTTCATAATGGTGTGGCAAGACTGTTGACTGGGCCCAGTTACACAGAGCATGTTCTACCTTGTTACAATAGAACTACTGCCTACCAGTCCGTTTCTGGGCACAATTCAAAGTGCTGCTTCGTACCTTTCAACCCTAATACAACATTGGACCAGGCCATTTGAAAGACTAATTTGAGCCTACCTGACTTTTGAGAGAGAGGGCCTTCACAGGGACTGGGAGCTCCCTGCCGAGGGAAACCAGGTTGGCTCCTTCTGTCACAGGCAAAGATGTTTATTCCAGCAGTCCTTTGGCATATAAGGTGGTCTGCTGTTGAAGGTAGTTTAACTAGTTCTGGAATTAGCTATATCTTCTATTGTGTTTTTGTTATGTTTTAACCAAGATTTTGTTTTTAAACTATATTTTATTGGTTTTAACTGCCTTAGGCATAATTTTGGGTGGGATATAAATTTAATAAACAATTCATAACATAGCCGTGGGACTGCTAATTAGTACTTGGCACTGAGAGGATATCTCGCCAATCCTTAAATAGTGACAGATGCTTCTGGACCATTTTGTGTCACAATTTAAGGTGTGTGTGTTTGGTTGTCCTTTAAACCCTGTCATGTCTTGCAACCAGGATAGTTAAAGGATCACTTACTTTCATATTAGCCTGCCCATATACTATGGCAGGGCTAGGGAGCCTTTTTGGTCCAAGTGCCACATTCCCTTGTGGCTAACTTTCATGAAGCTGTATTCCAATGGTGGGCAGGTGCACCACAAAAAGTGAGTGAGTCAAAGCAAAAAGTGGTTGAGAGCACTGCATTCATGCCTACACCTTTATGCACATACTCTCATACACACACACACGAGTTCACACATGTAACCCATCCATCCATTGATTATACTCCCCTGAACAGCACACAAGGATGGATGGGTGTGTTATGTGTGTGAATGAACAAATGTGAGTGTGTACATGCACACACATGCATTCAGCAAACACTGCAAACATACACCCACCCACGCTGCTCTTCGAGTAGCTCCACATGCATATGTCCCCTCTACGTTCCTTACATTGGTTATTTTTCCAGTTTATTTTTTTCTTTCTATTTTCAGAGCAAGCAGGTGTGAAGTGACAAGAGGTTTGACACAAGAAGCCACCAGGCTGGTCTGAAAGGTTTCGTGGGCTGCCAGTTCTTCCCCCCACCTCGCACTAAGGTAATCATCTGAAATCCTCTCCAGGTATTCTGCCAAATATCAGGTGGCAACCAGGATAGAGCCTTTTCAATTATGGTACTCCAATTATGGAATACTCTTCCCAAATAAGCTTATCTAACATCTACATTTTCTTTTTGGCACTAGGTGAGGACCTCCCGCGCTCACCGCTTTAAAAGAAAAGCAGCTATAGCTTTGAATTTGATCTGCTTTTATGCTGTGTTATTTTTCTTGTTCTAATTTTGTATTTCTGATGTTATTTTAATTTGGAATTTTGTACACTGCCCTCATCAATTTTATTAGAGGATTAGATATATCAATCAATCATAGTTTATTAAAGTCAATAGACCATAAAAAGGATTAGATATAAAACTATTCATGATGTTAGATGTTTTTAATGATGTATTTTTTCTTGTTTTTTTTTTTAATTTTTTAACTGTTTGTGATTTTTGTGTTTTATAATATTGTTGTTCCCCGCCTCGATCCGGAGGGAGAGGCAGGTTATAAATTATTATTATTATTATTATTATTACCAAAATAAAATACATGTCTTAAACTTTGGTGGATTTGAGCCCAGTGTTTGTTCAGTGCTTGGCTGGAAAGGTATCAAAAGCCACCAAATGTTTCATTTCCCTGAAAATTATATGGGTCAGAGCATCTCCTGCTTCAGAGAGCTATAAGAGGTTTTGAGGCATTAGCCATCATTATGCAAGTCCTCACCCGAATTTGTCTGCATGCTTAGATGCCAGCATACCCCATACATAAGAAAGAAGCAAAGAAAGACTCCCATGCCTATCAGACCTGGAAGCAAAGGGTCGAGAAAGAATCTGTACATACAAAATGAACAACCAGCAGAGATGCTGTATACAAATTCCCACCATTCAGTGGGCATTCTTACATTTTATTGGTGTCTCTGTCCTTCAGTTTAAAGAGCTTGCTGCAGAGAACTGCACTACTGCATGCTCCAACTACCATGCCTACTTGGATGTCTACCTCCTGGACTGCTGCCCCATTTAACCTTCTCCTCTTAGAGTCCTCTAGTTACTGGCTGAATTCAGATGACACAATAAGCAACTGGGGGGGGGGGGGGCAATCGTCAGTTGTATTGACTATCGTGTCATCCGAATGCTGCCATAGTCAACTCAGCGCTGATCCTAATCCACACCACAGTTGATTATTTATTACCATGTTGTGTGGGGAGTACCCCCTAGATGAACAACTGTAAAGTTGATTATTACCCCACCATTGACTATCATGTTGTCCAAATTCAGCCACTCACTTTGATTAAACTTAGCTGAAACTACCTGCATACCAGTGCTTCTCTTTGTCTGAACATATGAAACTTTGGTCCCAATCATGTCAAGGATCATAAATCCAAAGCCCAACAACACAGTCTCAGGTGAAATTAATGCCCAAGGTATATTATCTAAATATCTTGACCCACTTAACATATTGCAGTATTGGTAGCTTTATAAAGCTAAATAAGCCATTCAAATATACTTGATATTAATATTGAATCTGGAAGACTAAATGATACATCATTAGTCCTTCATATCTGGTTAAAGTTTATTAGGCTGCTATTCTAACCTACTTCACATTTTAGCATTAAAAAGTATTTTCCTTTAGATACAAGTAACATTCAATCTGGGGCTTTATTCTAGCTGCAACTACCAGTGTTGCTGTATGGGGCTTCTACTATTTTACTAATAGATGATCAAATCATCACAGCTGCTAAACTTAATATAATAAAGTGTATTAGCATTTTTATAATGAGGAGGGGCACAGGTGATCTTCACCTCCACTGTTCCTTCCACCCTGCATTTTCACTATACAAGATTTTTTGATGGTTTAGAGAAAGTGTCTCGGAGGGGGAGGGAAGGAGGCTGAAGAGGTCTCAGGATAGCTCATACCCTGGCCTCCCCAGTCTCCTCCCCTCCCTGCCCACTGAAAGGACCCCCTTCCCTCATTCTTTGAGGTTGCATTATTGACCTAAGAGAGCACCTGGCATAGTTCTTTCCATGCCAACTGCAAGGAGGCGGGGGAGGGGGGTTGGAGCTCGAATTCCCAGCTCTGAGGTCGGAGCACTGTCTCCGACCTCGGATTTGGGGATCTGAACTATCGTATAGCCCCTCAGACCCCATCTAGGGCTGATAGGATCTTTCCTTAACCTTATGTTTACACACAATGGCCAAAAAACCCAAGTCGCTAGGTTTCCTAATGTTTTTTTTCCCTCTCTTCCTTGCTGATAGGGATTTTGCTCATTTTGAACAATGCTATTGGTGTTGCACAAGAGTAATTTACTCTTGTGGTGTTACACGAGTGGATTCTCTGCTCCAAATGTGCAAAATGTCAGATCTCCTAGCCCACAAGGCTGAAAATAGCCACAATAATATTTTCCAGTGAAGGCAAAATGGACAAAGATAATGCCAAAAGCAACACCAGATAGGTTAACACACATAGCCCCCTTTGGGCAATGTAAAGGATTAAATCCCTATACATTGTTCAGTTTTTGTGAAATTTTCTCTCTGAAAGGAATGTAACTTGAACTGTCAATAACAATTTCTTGAGACTCCTGACTGATTTCCGGATTTACTTGTTATTTATTTAAAATATTTATAGGCTGTCTTTCAGAGCATAAGCCATCCCAAAGTAATGAACAACAATAAAATACAAATGATAAAATTCTTAATAAAACCAACAACATGGCAATAAAAGCAGCAAAAGTTCCAAAAAATAACAAACAGCAGCATAAGACAGACGCTACAACACAACTGCAGCAATAACCCAGACTGATAAAACATAATCGGGGAAGGCCAGAGTAAACAAGTAAATCTTCTGGACCTTCTTAAAAGCCTGCAATGATGGGGCCTGACCAGCCCCTAATGCCAACATAGAAAAGGCCCTCTCTCACACAAGTGGGCAAGTGAGAAGCGCTTGTCTTGCTGATGTTAACGTATGGACAGGCTGATAAGGATGAAAGCAGTCCTTCAATAAATTTGTTCCCAAACTATTTAAGACTTTAAAGTCCAGCACTTTAAATTGGACTAGGAAACACTCTGGTAACCAGTGCAGCTGACTCAATATAGACATTATATGATCTGATCACCTCGCCTGCTCAGGCAGCTGCATTCTCTGGGCCATCTTCAAAGGCAGCCCCAAATGCAGTGCATTACAGTAGTCTAGCGCAGACATTACTAGTGCATGGATAATTGAGGAAAGGTCCATCCTCTCCAGATAGGGCCACAGCTGGCATACCAGCCTAAGCTGGTAAAATACACTCCTGGACACTGCAGGCACCTGGGCTTCCCCAGTTAGTGCAGAGTCCAGGAAGACCCCCAGACTACACACTTTGTCTTTATGGGGAGTGCAACCACATCTAAGACCAGTTGTAAACCCTCATCCAGAGTTGGTTTCCTGACCCACAGTTCCTCTGTCTTGTCTGGATTAAGGTTTAGCTTGTTCAGAATCATCCATCCCCAAACAGCCCCGACCCTGCTTCAAGAGTTTCACCACCTCCCTGGTTTACGTAGATAGAAATGAGAGGTAGAGTTGAGTATCATCCATATACTGATGGCACTGATCAAACCTCCAGATGAATTCCCCAAGCAGTTTCATGTAGATATTAAAAGAATGGAGGACAAGATGGAAACTTGTGGCACCCCACAGGCTAATGGAACTTACCCAGCACCACTTCCTGATACCACATCTCCAGGAAGGACTGGAACTACCGTATTTCCTCGAACCTAAGACACCATCGATTCTAAGACGCACCTTAATTTCAGGGGCACCAACAGGGAAAAAGCTTCGCGTTGATTCTAAGATGCACCTTAATTTCTGTACCACCCACAGAAAAAAAACTTTGATTCTAAGAAGAAGAAAAAACCTTATGGGTCTTAAAATCAACGGCGACTTAGAATCGCGGGATTTCTCCCACTTTTGCAGAAGGCGGGAGGGCTCTGCATGCCCCCCCGCAACTCCTAGGGCGACCAGATCGCCAGGGGTTTCCAGGTCCTAACTGGGAAAACTGGGGCGATCCAGGTCGACTGGGCCCCGGGGGCAAACCTCCAGGGAAACGGTCACGCTCTCCTCCAGCCCTAAAACACCCCCCCGCCACCCCCGAAACAAACCCCAACACCAAGCCACCCCCCAAAACAACCACAGCCCGGACCTACCGGGTCCTCCGCTGCCACCAATCGCCACCACATGACCCCTGCAGCCCCCTCACCCTTCTTGCCCTGCTCGAGGGCTCCCTGGAGGCACCTGACGAGCCACAGAAGCAGCAGGAGGAAGAGGAGGAGATCCAGCCGCAGGCCCCGTCTGCCGCTTGTTTCCCGCCGCTGCGCTGCTGCATGGAACAAGGGGTAGGGAGAGAGAGAGAGAGAGAGGCAGGCAGAGCGATGCTTGGGTCTCTCTGCGCGGAAGCGGTGGCGTGTAAGACGCATGTGCCTATGAAGCATCGGAGCCCGCTGCCGCCGCCGCTGCTGCCACTGCCCCCGCGCAGAGAGACTCAAGCGTTGCTATGCCTGCCTCTCTCTCTCTCCCCCTCCTTGTTCCACGCAGCAGGGGGAAACAAGCAGATGGGGCCTGCAGCTGGATCTCCTCCTGCTGCTGCTGCTGCGGCTCCTCAGGCACCTCCAGGGAGCCCACAAGCAGCAGCAGCAGCAGGAGGAGGAGAAAATCCAGCCGCAGGCCCCATCCGCTTGTTTCCCGCCGCTGCGTGGAACAAGGGTGGGGAGAGAGAGAGAGAGGCAGGCAGAATGACGTTTGGGTCTCTCTGCACAGGGATGGCGGCAGTGGCGGGGGGCTCCGATGCTTCACAGGCACAGGCGTCTTACACGGAGCCCCCCGCCACCGCTGCTGCTGCCGCTCCCACACAGAGAGACCCAAGCGTCACTCTGCCTGCCTCTCTCTCCACCCCCGTTCCACGCAGCGGTGGGAAACAAGCAGCGGATGGGGCCTGCGGCTGGATCTCCTCCTCCTCCTCCTGCTGCTGCTGTGGCTGCTCAGGCGCCTCCAGGGAACCCACGAGCAGGGCAAGAAGGGTGAGGGGGCTGTGGGGGTCACGCAGCAGCAGCGGAGATCGGCGGCCACGATCGGCGGCAGCGGAGGACCCGGTAGGTCTGGGCTGGGTTTTTTGGAGGGGGCGCTTGGTGGTGGCGTTTGTTTCGGGGGTGGGGGGGCGGGGGGTGTTTTAGGGCTGGAGGAGAGCGTGACCGTTTCCCTGGAGGTTTGCTCCTGGGGAAAGGTCCAGCCTAGATCGCCCCAGTTTTCCCGGTTAGGACTGGGAAAGCCCTAGCGATCTGGTCACCTTAGGAGTAGCGGGGGGGGGCATGCAGAGCCCTCCCGCCTTCTGCAAAAGCGGGAGAAATCCCGTGATTCTACGTCACTGTCGATTCTAAGACACACCCCATTTTTACAGATGTAAACATGGGAGAAAGTGTCTTAGAATCGATGAAATACGATACTTAAAAAATGTGCCTCCTAAGCCCAAGCCAAATAAATGATCCAAAGGAAACCTTGATTGAAGGTATTGAAGGCGCCAAAAGGTCCAGAAGAACAGACTTGCACTCCATCCATCAACTAGGGATACCCAAGGCTGTTTTTGTCCTATAACCAGGTCTGAAGCCTGATCAGAATACATATAAATAATCAGTATCATCCAACACTGCTTGGAGTTGTAAGTAGCACTGGGGCAAATATCCACCTTGACCCTCAAGGGCAACATATGCTCCCATGCCTGGCCCTCACCAGCCCAGGCAGACGCACCCAGCAGATTTTTGCCCAAATGCAACTAAAAGAATAAAGGGGGCATAGGTCCAGGAGGAACTCAGTTCTGCCCGGACCTGCACACTTTGTCCTTTTCCTCCTTCCCCCACTGCATTAATGGTGGCTGCCATTAATGCAGCAGCGGGAAATATGCATTTTTTTGCCCCAATTCTAGTGGAGGGAGAAAACACACAATTTTCCCACCCTACGGTAAATTGCATCTCCTTCCCCACCCATGCCGATGGGGTCCTTAAGGTCCCTATTAACAGGGCTTTTAAGTTCCCCATCGGCATATGGGGGGGAGAAAAACCCGATTTCCCCAAGGCTGGGGAAATCACCTAGTTTTCTCCTCCTCTCTAATGGGGGAAACCGCGTTTCCCCCCCCCCCTCCCTGCACCAATCGTTGCCTTAAAGGCCCCCTTAAAACCTCGCCTTAAGAGACCCTTTAAGGCCTCAACTGATGCGGGGGGAGGCAAAGCACACTTTACAAAGGCCCCAAGAAGTACGCATTGCCTCCCTTCTCCCCACACACCAATTGTGGCCTTAAAGGCCCTCATATTTAAGGCCACAATTGGCACGTGGCATGGGGGAAGGTGAAGCATGCTTTTCGGGGCCTCTGGAAAATTTGCAATTCCCCCAGCCACACTAATGGCATGCCTGGGGAATTGTGCACTTTCCAGAGGCCCCAGAAAGTGTGCTGCGCTGAGCATTTGGCTGGCCCAGTTCCCCACGAGTTCTACAGTCCCTAGTCATAAGGCCACCACCCACTCCAGTACCTTACACAAGAATGGCAAATTTGATACAGGGCAATAGTTATCTAAGACCATATCATCTCAATTTGGTTTCACAACAAGGGCTTCACCACAACTTCTTTCAAATCTGTGTGAACCCCACCATCCTTCAAGAAAGTATTGGCCACATTGGAGGTCTAAGTACCCAGCACAGTTCTGGCAGATTTCACAAGCTAGGACGGACATGGATCTAAAGATATTTTCAACATAAACATGGGTAATCATCTACTAGTTAAATCAGATTTATCTTATCCTACACTATAGAATATGGTAGAAATAAGAAGATTCCTAGCACCCAATATGCTGTTGTTGTTTTCAAATATAGCATTTTTCTGTTTCAAAGATGTCAAAGCAAACTCTATTGTTTTTCCAAAAGAATAGGAAGAAGTGTTAGAATTTAAATATCCATACCTGGGACCAGTTCTATTATTTGTCTTTAAGGAACAATCATGGTATATTAATAAGGAAATCAATGTTAAGAGCAGTGCTTATGTAAAATGTAAACTAAACAACAATCACAGCAAATATACAGCTGTGAAGTATTTCCCTTCTTTAGCATATTTAAGTTCCCTTTAAGACCACTCACTTTTGTAGCTGCTGGTTCCACTATTCTCTGGCGATGCCGGGTTGAGCTGAAATGGCTCTTCTGAGATGTCCCTTCCTGACAGTGAACAGAATGTAGCAAGGGGGAAAGAAAAATACAAAAAAGGGAAAGATGGAATATGGGAGGATGGAATGGAATGGAATGGAATGGAATGGAATGGAATGGAATAAGAAATGATAGAAGAAGGGAGAGGGAGAATATTTAACTACGGTGTACTTTCACTATGTTTCTATGAATTTAATGTAACAATTTGCAATACAGCTATTAAAACAAATGCATCTGCTACCCATAATAACAACATTGAGCCATGCACCACTGTGCTACTGGCATTAGCAAGTATTACCAAATGTGTATTTGTTTGAACATTATCGGTTCTAAGATCATATTTTATATAAAATCATATTCTTTTATATAAAAATTAGCTACTTTTAAATTAATATTTACACTGTTCAAAACCCTTACATTTAATTTACCACTTTGCCCCACAGAAGACCTGGATAGATGATTTTGGGGTTGCCTTCAGCACCCAATCTACCTCCACCAAAATGTTTGTGTGAGCAGATTGCAATAGCTCATCATCTGTTGTATCCAATATCTGATAACATCCCTGACAGTAGAGGAAGAACAAGGCCACAAACCAAGGCTGACTCAGCCATCGAGCAAGATGCAGTTTGTTTTGTTCTGCTCAATCTTGGCCACTGTCTCATGATGTATGGGATTCTATAATCAAGTAGGATTGCTTTCTTGCTTTCTTTACTTATACTGGGAATGGCTTTAAAATATCTCCATACAGAGTCTTTTTTATGACCAGCAATCATACAGTTTATGAGGCTAAGTAAGAGAACCTGCACACTGAGTAATTTTGTGTTTTCTTCTTTCCGGTATTGCTCCTTTATGCTTCACTCTGCACTGGCACAGCTACAGCCTCACAAAATCAAATTAGTAAACAAAAATGAGATTCCCATGACTGATGGTTTACTTCAACCTAACAGTTGCTTGGCAGACTAGAGGAGTTTATTTTTATGAGTTAAAAGTGAAATGCACGTGGTTGGTAGATATTAGTATTAGACTGAGTTCACATGATTAACCCATAATGGATGTCTGCCCATGATGGGTTAGCATGTTGTGTGAACCTGGACAGTTCTTATTAGGTTTTTTTCCAAACAACCCACCCTGATAACCAACGATCTCAAGTAGGGGTTGTTTTACTCACAATGGGTTGGGGTGTCATGCGAACCCAGACATACCAACCCATTGTGGGTAAAGGGCATAGGGCAGCAAGCCACTCTGCAAGAGCAGCAGAAACCCCTGCCATTCTTGCTGAGTGGAGGGCGCAATTGTGGCCAAGCCACTGCCAAAGCCAGTGACAGCCCTCCAATGGTGCCCAAATGGCACCTTAGAGAGTTTGTCACCCCTTCTTCACCCCCACCGATTACACCATCTTGGCTCCAATCACAATTCCCCTCCCCAGCCCCAAATGGAGCTGGGAAAATACATTTTAGAAGTGTCCCATGGCAAAAATCGGATGGGGGGAATCCAACCCCCCATGGGTCCTGTTGCCCAAAGACTATAGCAAGGGGTTGGATTACCTACCATCTGAATTTCGCCATGGAGTGTTCTTTTAAAAAAAATCCCAATCTCAATTGTGCACAAAATGGGGATGAGGAAAAATTTAAAAGCACCCCATTTTGAAAATCAGATGGGGGTAATCAAACCCCCACCATGGGCCCTTCAGTTTCCTGCTGTTGCACATGTGTGCATCTGCAGAAAACTAAAGAAACTTAAAAATAAATATCTGTACACATTCCCAATGTAAAAACAAGACTGGGAAAATTAGAAAAAGCGCTCCGACTGCCATTAAGATCACGATTGGAGCCGGGAAGAACTTAATGGCAGCCAAGATGGGTTTGACGCCACATCCCCTGGGATGCTAGGTGGAGGACGAGGGAGAAGGAGGGGGGCTTCTTTGCCTGACAATCTGGCTGGTGTGCTAAGCCTACAAGGTGGGCTGTTCACAAAACAACTCACCCTGCATGGCTAATCACCCATCATGGGCTATTCATATTTGATTGGAATTTCATTACATAGAAAAGCCTTTTATCACATACATTTATTTAATAAAAGGCATTGATTCAGTTTAGAAATTAACTGCAAGGCTAACATGCTTATAATCCGATTATGTAATACTAACCAAGTTATTAAGAGAAACTCTGTATTTACATAAAAAGTTAGATCCCATTTACATTTTAAAAGCTAATTTAAAAATAATAATAATGAAACATCCATTTTTACCCACCCTGAAATTCCAGCAAGTTTTGACAGCATTTTTATTTTGCAAAGCCTCTGGGCTGACCAGGCTATTGTTCCCCCAGCTATGACTGTATTTTCCTGCTGGATTTATAAAGAATGTTCATCTCTCTGTTTTTATTGTTATATTGTATTTTACATCACAGATCTGAACAGCTGCTACTGGGGCTGCTCCATCAACATCTAGCGTACCAACATATTTGGAGCAGCAGTTTTCTATAGCCTGTTTCAGTGATATTCCAGATTAGTTTACCAGACACTGGCATGTGAAACTGGATGGCTTTATATAATGTTTTTGTATGGTTATATTTGTAATGCTGTATATCACAGTATTACATGCAATGTCAAAAAGAGTATTATAGAGCTGGGAAGATGCAAAAAATAGCCATCAAAATTGAGCTGACGATTGAATCACCTTTCCTATAAGCCATCTAGTTTTGGCAGAGTGCTTTAGCCAAAATTAAATGCACTGGGCAATAGGATGTTGCAACCTTGTTGCTCAGGCATTCAACCAGAAAACAAACAAATCAGTTTTTTAGTGATGAGTTGTTTGTTTGCTGACTGAATTCTAATGCATTTGCCTGTTTAGAATGTTATGAACACCATCCTGGTACCCCTTGTGGATCAAGGGTGGTTTTTAAATTTTAAAAATAAAAATAAAATAACCATAGCCTTTTAAATGTTTTAAGACTGATACTAATGTAACCCATCAGCAATAAAAGAAAATGGCAGTTATCCATTTTCTTACTATAAAGATCACAATGCTAGCTTCATGCTGATTCCTTCTTGCTAAATTATTGATATTGTCTCTTCACCATGTTTCATCATCCAGTTTCCAATTCAACACTTGTTGAAAAGCCCCTGACATCTAATCTCTGACTGCCACTTTATGACTGATCTCTAGAATTAACCCATATAACAAAATTTGCATACTTCAAATATACAGTGGCAAGAAAAAGTTAGTGAATGCTTTAGGATTGTCACATATTTCCAACCTAAAATGTTATCAGATCTTAATCTAACTCCATATTTTTAGATAAATAGATAACCTGATTAACCAAATGACATACAAAGATGATGCTTTTTCAACATTTATTCATCCACAATTGATTCAACATTAAAACTCCATGTGTGAAAAAGTACGTGAACCTTTAAATTCAGTACCTGGTGGCACTTCCTTGAGCAGCAATGACTTCAATTAAATGATTCCTTTAACTGTTGGTCAATCTCTCACATTGGTTTTGAAGAATTTTGGCCCATTCCTCCTCACAGAAGTGCTTCAACTCAGTAACAATTGAGGCCTTCCTTGCATGAACAGCTCGCTTCAGATTTTGTAACCCTTTCTACAGCAATAATTGTTTCCACACAAGCATATGGTGAAGACTGAACTCACAAAGTTTCTGACAGTTTTATGGGGTGGGGCCTCCTAAACCCACCCCTGAAGATCTACCTAATAATTTAAACACCTGGTTATAATTATTCCCTTTAATTGAGCTTATGCAACCCTAATGTATGCATCGTTTAATTTCACAAGGCATGGAATTGATTAATATAAACCTATTAGATATTTAGAAAAGGACTGGTTTTGATTCACAAAGGCAATAATAGTAAAACTATGGAATTTCCATTATTATCATTAGGGTTCACAAACTTTCTCTCACCACTGTACAAGAGCTGATACAATATAACATAAAAACTCCCTTTTCACCATCTTTAGAGAGTTTATAACACATTTTCCATGCAGTAATTAATTTATGATTTAACAAAGCTATCTAGATATGTAATAGCTCAAAAGGAATAGTCTCTCAATAAAGGCAATTTCCCAAAGGTCATTTTGTTACTGAGACAGATCATTGGTATTGCTGCAATCTAACAAACTATAGTTTTGTACAATGAGAAATGACATGAACATGATACATCTTCTGAACGGAGCACCAGTTAGTTCATGTAAAAATCAAATATATTTATACCTGTAAATTAAAACATATTTGCAAATTCAGCAATTAAACATGTAGCTTGTTAAGGAAAAGTTCTCAAAGGAGGCAGAAAAGCAATTACAATTAAAATTCCTATGTTTTCATGCAATTAGGTAAGAACTATAAGATTTTCGAGCAGTCTAAAAGTCTAGTCTGAAAGCTAGAAACTGAAGCACTTGTAAATCTGCCAAATTCAATCTGAAAACATGCCACACCAAATAATCTAGGTAACCTTTATAAAATAGAGAAAATTCAATTTCAGAAATAGCAGGCCCTTCTGTTATTAGTAACAGCAATATCAACAAAAATTAATTGAGATATTCATAATCCAAGAACAGGTTGGTTGATTTGGAAAGTACCACTATCTAGCATGCAGAAGACTAGAATAATGGCATTTGGTATCACTCCAAAAATGCAGTGCAATCAAATTCAAACTATCCTCAAATTCCTCTGTAGAGACATATTGCTTGCTAAAGGATTTGACATGAAGGAACATTAGGTTTATGCTATTCCTTTCACACAGAACACCAAACAGTCAGCTTTGTAACATATTGTACACATTATCAAGAAATGTTGGTGCAATTATAAAAAGGCATTAATGAGAAGTACGATACAGGCTACAGACATTTAGTTTGGCCAAATGCCAAATTCTCCAGCCATTAATGTAGCAGTTCTTTTTTCAGTTGCATGAGGCCGCTAGATTACAGAAAGAGTGAACCCATGGGAAACTGTGTTAACCCTTTTGTGAATTTTAATAGCTTTAATAATAGCAGGACAGACTGTTACAAACGAAGTACTTTTGAGATAGCTTAGCAAATATAACAATAAATGTCTTGAAAACATAAGACAATGGCTGTGTTTGGCATTACTTTACGCTATGATGGCTTAATAAGCTACTCACAGTAGCTTATTTTGAAACTAAACTACTGTTCTCCCCCACACAATCAGACAAATAAGCTACTGTGCATAATCTGAGTCATCCCCCCACCCTCTATCTTGCTGCAGTCCTCCCACCCCAGCAGTGGCGCTGTTTCACCTATTGACAACATCGCAGCAGCAATATTCCAGTAAGAGAGGAGAGGTGTGGGGTTACATATAGGAGTTAATTCAGCACTTCCAGCATCACCCCAACAAGTGGGTGATGACTCTAAAGCACTGGAAGTTTGCAGGATCAGGACAAAAGTTCATACACAACCTCTCCTAGTCAGGAGGCACCTGATGCACCATCAAAACCCTGCACAATTACACGCAAAGGAGCAAAAACCCTTGGTGCATCAGAAAGAGGGTGGTGCAAATACACCTTTGGAAGTTTGTAGGATCAGGAACAAACTTCATATACAGTCTCCTCTAGTCAAAAGGCAACCGATACACTATCAAAACCATGGCTCAGTTCGGACAACATATTAAGCAACTGTGGTAAGAGTCTTGAAATTAGACTCATGTAGTTTCGTGTCCCAACCGTCACTATCCCAATCAGACGAAAGACACGTGTAAGATCGAAAACTGGCTGCAGCTCTTTAATTTCCTTCTTGCAAGAAGTGACCATCTAGGAATCAAAACCTAGAAAATGCTACTGGCTACATATTTTGAACATCCTTAAATAGGAAAAAATCATACAGGGATACATGGATCTGGTTCAGTTAAACAGTGATTAATTCTACCAATCCTGAATGATCTAGAATACACATAAGCTTCAAAGAATCTTCTGATGTGGATTCAGTTAACTCTATCTTTGACTAAGAGATAGAATCCACAAACGTTGCAATCTTTGCCAGATGTAATGTTGTCATAGCTTGTCTCCTAAGAAGGCAAAGTCTATTGCTGTATCAGTTTTTTTCTTTAACCTTTTGTCCGGCTTTTAGGAATGTAGCTACTATTAATTCCCCTACGTGTTTTCCTCTTGCTAAGTTAACCTGAGGTCTTCATGAGACACACTATATTAACTCTTATTTCAGAGGCACGTATAAGGGAATTTTGAATTATCTTACCACACAACAGAGAGGTAAATAACGTACTGACCATGCGTTAGGCAGGAGGAGCTCCACAGATGACATGCTGCAGCCAGCGCTGCTCGGAACCAGCAAATGCCCTGGCTGCAAGGAACTTGAGGTGGCCATTTTGGTTGCAGCCTCTCCTCCGTGTGTCCCCCAGCCGTATCCCAGCATGCACCGTAAGTTCTGCGGGCTGCATGGAGCGGCCGGGTTTTTTTGGCTGCTCTAGGCAGCAGAACTCTATTCCGAAATGGAATAGTCCATGGAGAGAGTGGGGGCAGAATTCGGACGACACTTTAAACAACAGGGCTTCGGGCTAAACAACGTGAAAGCCCGTTGTTTCCCTCCGTTGTTTAAAGTGCCTGATTAACGTACTGTCAGTTGTGTGTGCATTGTGTGTTGCCCTTCAGACGACACAATAAGCAACACAACTAACGATTGTTTTCCCCCCCTCCTCCGTTGCCTAATGTGTCGTCCGAACTGAGCCCTTGTGTGATTACACACGAAGAAGTGAAAACCCCAGGTGTACAAAAAACGAGGTGGCACAAATAAACCTATGGAAGTTTGCAGGATCAGTATCAAACTTCATACACAGCCTCCTCTAGCAGAAATGCACATGAGGCCCATTGAAAACAATGACAAAGCCATGTGAGCAAAAGAATCTTTTGCCAAAAAGTGGGTGGCAGCTATAACTCCATGGTAGTTTGCAGGGATGCACACAAGGAGCAGCCACAACCCAACCAAACCTTGAGAAGGCTACAGAGCACACTGCTAGGGAAGAATTAGGATGCAGTCAGACTGCAAATGCATTCAGTTGCTAGGCAGATAATAGAAACAGAGATCTGCTAGCTGGAGGAGAGCAGAGGCAGTGATTTTGACTGCTTTTGCCAAGTGACTCTAAAGGTGATCAAAGTAACCCACTGTGACTACCACACAACACGATAAACCATGATGGATTAAATAACCCATTCTGAAGACTGTGCATTATCAGAGTGGATTATTTTGGCCAAATAAGCTGTCATGGGTTAAAAAAAACTCCCAACATGGCTTATTTGACCCATAGTGGATTATCGTGACATCTAAACCCTGTCACTGCAAGCAAATACACTATTATGCCAATAGAAGTGACAACTAATCAGAAACAAAGGGTGCATCCAGATATAATTAATTTGAGCAGTGAGACCACTTTTTGTCAGATGTGCATTCATCTGATAAGGAAGAAACTCATATTTCCTGTTTGCAGCTGAACTCAGCTGTGGACACCAATTCGCCGGCTTCCTACATCATTATGAAGCCATTTCCCATGTTTCTCATAAAAGCTTTTTTAAGGTGTTGTGCCTTTATACACACTGTGCATTAATATTTTTTTCTTCTGAAAGGCAGATAGCCCACATAAAGCATGCATAGTAGCCGTGTCTAGCATCTCCAATGTGATTCCATGGGCACCAGTGTGCTCACAGACCTCTCTTAGTGCCCATGGAAAAAATTAACTGGGAATCTGACTTGCTGAAAAGTGAAGTACTGCCCTACCACATTATATTTTAGGGGGTTCAATAGAGTTCTAATCCCTCCTCTGTCTTATACTTACATGCTTGGACAAGTTTCTTATTTTTTTAGTCTCATCAGTTTGCCTTCTGGGATTATAAGTGTTTTGTAATCAGTCATGCCATGTCACCCTGGAAACCAATTTATGAATAGGCAAGCCTCCCCCTGCCCATGGCAGCCATTTTATGAGAGCACCTATTGTATTCTCTCAAAATGCCAAATGTGTCCAATAACCAAAAAAGCTGGAGATCCCAAAGCTATGCTCACCCCACTGTGAACATGCACATTTTGACTCCTGTTTTATGGACAAAGGTACAATATAAATTGTGATGAGTTGGGGGTGGGGTCGAAAGACACAGTATGTCATCAGAAAGCCACAACATTAATTGGCTTTATCAGTGTGCATTGTTTAAGCATTATAAAAATGATGCAGAAAGTTCCTGTTTTTATAACAGAATAAAGCTGTTTTAGTTTTGAGCGCAGTGCCCACAGAAACCTGCAAATAGTTAGCTACAAAACAGCAAAAACTGAACTTCTGACCTACTATAAAAAATATTAAGTTACATGCAGCTATGGTTGCAGAATGTGCCTAGGAAATCAAACTTGTGTATGCTCAAGTGCATAACTGAAAATATTAAAAGTATTAATGTTGTATAGCCCATTACCAAAAAAAGAAAAGAAAAGCCTTTTGGAATATACAGCTAAGAAACAGGCCCTCTTGCCCCCAGGGAAAACAGTTTAGTTCTATTCTGATGTATTAAAAACCTCAATGATTTTCTTGCACATAAAAAGCTCTATTTACCTTTTTTAAGGGTCTAATGAACACTTCTTTTCTTGTACCATGAATTTATGTTCACCATGCTATTACTATGGTAAACACTGATTAAGTCAACAAATTCTCAGGCCTGTATTAAATCTTCAAGAGGAACAATTACATACATGGTCTCTGGAATTGTATCTCACTTCCTCAAACATAAAAAAATGTTTTGCACTAATACATATAGTAATGTGCGTATTTTCAGTACCTTACCAAAAAAGAAAAGAATTTTGCTATAAGGCAACAGGATGCAGAATTTCCTTTCCATCAGGATGTGCAATTATCCTACATTCCAGACTCCAGGCATGTTAAAAACTATGTCAAAACCCAATCTAAAATGTTGTTATTTATAACAATTTTTGTATCATTTTATGTGATGCAATTGTTTATGGGTAAGCAATTTTTAATTGACGTAATTGCTGCTTTGAATGCTTTGTCTGTTCAGACACTTTTTCAGTGTGGATTGGGCTGCAATCCAAAAGAATTATGGGAACTGAACACACACTTGCAACTTCCTTTGTTACTTTCACTGCTATAGCTTACACAGCCAATGAATTAAGTCACTCTTAAACATGAATGGTGAGCAACTTATTTGTTGATCAGGTTCCAGGTGTATGCATGGTTCCCTTTTCTACTCAAATAACTCAATTTAAGTATAACCTTGATCTGCAGTCTGAGAATATTTCCAAGCTGAAATACGCCCAGATGATTCATCTCCTAATGGTTCTCCTGGAAAAGTCTTTTGGCAGAATAAAACTAAAGGACCTAGATTGGTCTGCTTTTAACGTTGTCCCAAAGGAACCTCCCTTATGTTGTACAATAGATTTTCTTTATCATTGTTTGGATTCAGAATGCTTCCACCCAAAGTAGTTTGGAAGTGATTCTCAGCACTGAAGCATAGAGTGCTGGAAGTCAATGTGAAATGAGACCAGGCCTCTGGAATAAAAGCTGTGAGAGATCTTACAGGAAGACAAGGCACAAAAGCTGGAAATAAAAGTATTTCAAAAGTACTTCAGGAGAATCATATTAACAAGAATAGAATATTGTTATTGCCCAGGGAAAGATCTAGAAGCCTGACAATGGAAAACAAATCGACCACCTGGGTAAGTGCAGAAATGCAAAAATGTGGTTGTAAGGAAATAGCCCAATTAAAAATATATACTGGAAGTCCAATAATGCAGGTATGGTAGACAACAGACATTAGAATACTGAATTGAAAAGGTATTAAGTCCCTACTAACAAAATTACATAAAATGATGAATAGTAAGAAGTCTCAATTTGCTTCATATTTGACAAGATTTATGCCCGTGAACAGGGACTTGGTAAATAACTTCCCTTATCTAATTTACAAGCTACTGACTGGGTTTGGACAACACAAAAACCAACAGCGGTTTTAATAGTCAATGGCTCAATTCGGACGACACAATAAACAACTGGTGTGGGGGAAACAATCGTCAGTTGTTTTGACTATTGTGTCATCCGAATGCTGCCATAGTCAACTCAGCGCTGATCCTAATCCACACCACAGTTGATTATTTATTACCATGTTGTGTTGGGAGTACCCCCTAGTTGAACAACTGTAAAATTGATTATTACCCCACCATTGACTATCGTGTCGTCCAAACTGAGCCAATGTTTGGTTATTTAACCCACTGTGAGTTATCATGTTCTGTGGCAGGATTTTTTAACCTATGGTTGGTCAAAATAACAAACACTATGAAGAGTTGGCTATTTAAACCACTGTTGGTTATCGTATTGTATGGAGGGAACCGTTGGTTATTTTCTCGACCACCGTTGGTTATTTCATCGGCCACAGAGTCATAAGGCAAGAGTAGTCAAAGCAGCCAGCAGATGGCTGATGAGATACTAGTGGGAGGACTGAGGGGTGAGAGAGGGTGGGGGATGAGTGAATCAACTCAGCATGGACTAATAGTCAACTCAACACTGATCCTAATCCACACCAGTGTTAATTATTATCATGCCATGTGGGTGTACCTCCTAGATAAACTAGAGCTCACTATCAAGCCTACTCCGTAGCAGTGAGAGTGGCAAAGGGACAGTTCTTTTCCACTAGCATTGCATCTTCTCAGTGTCATCCAGTGGAGCTTTTCCGGGTGTTTCGTGGCCTGTTACATTCTGGGCCATGGCAAGAGATTGTGGAACCCTCGGTAGCACACTGTGACGAGTTTGCATAGCACTTTGAAGATAAAGTCGCTCAGATTTATCAGGACTTAGACATCACGTTTAATGCAGTTCCACTAATAGAGGCGTTCAGAGCACCGTCTGACCCAATTTTGTTGGATGCGTTTCAGTTACTGAGGCCTGAGGATGTGGACAAAGTGCTTGGCCAAGTCTGGTCGACCACCTGTGTGCGCAACCCTTGCCCTTCATGGCTCATTACATCAAATAAGGAGGGGATCTTCGGCTGGGTCCAGGAGGTTAAAAATTCCTCACTGAGAGAAGGAGTGGTGCCGGCCTCTTTAAAAGATGCGGTAATCAGACCACTCCTGAAAAAGCCTAATGTTAACAATTATAGGCTACTGGCTAACATGCCCTTCCTGGGGAAGATGCTTGAGCAGGTGGCTGCATGACAACTCCAGGCACTCTTGGTTTTGGACTAAAAACTGTCTTGGTCGCCCTGTGGGATGACCTTTGCTGGGAGAGGAACGGGGGCGTGCAACCCCGTTGATTTTCTTGGACCTCTCAGTGGCATTTGATACCATTGACCATGGTATTCTTCTGGATAGGTTGTCTGGGCTGGGAGCTGGAGGCACTGCGTTGCAGTGGTTCCGCTCCTACTTGGCTGGCCGATTCCAGAACGTGGTGCTGGGGTATTATTGCTCTGTGCCATTTTATCCCCTACAGGAAATCATTGGGAAAGGTCATCTGGAGATGTGGGCTGAGGTGTCATCGAAATGTGGATGACACCCAGCTCTACCTCTCCTTTTCATCAAACCCAGGTGAAGCAGTGGCTGTTCTGAATCAGTGCCTGGGCAGTTTGTCGGGTCTAGCATGTGATAGCTGGTGTCTGATGGGGGACTGGAATGGCGTGATATCACCACAAATAGATAGACTTTAGGAGAAAGACATTAAATCTCAACAAGGGAAACTTCCAAAACATTTTTTTGATTTGATGGATAATTTGGCCTTGGTGGATGCATGGAGACTTAGAACTGGTTCCTCAAAAGAATATACTTCTTATTTGGAAAGACAACAAATCTTTTTTGAGGCTAGGTATGATTTTGACGTCTAGGATAATTTCCACAAAAATAAAGAAAATAGAAATTTTGCCGAAATCTTTTTCAGATCATAACCCAATGCTGATGGCTGTTAAAAGAAAAACTAATACGTTTAGATGGAGGCTAAACAGATTTTTATTACAAGAGAAAACGGTTGTGGACGAGGAAAGAGAAAAACTGAAGGAATTTGTTGAGTTGAATTTGAATAAAGGCACTGACACAAGTGTGGTCTGGGACACAAGAAAAGCCTTCATAAGAGGATACTTCATTCAGAAAAACAGCCAAATTAAGAGGAAAAGACAGGAGAAATGGAAAACTCTCATGGAAGAGATTAAAAAGAAGGAAGAAGAACTTTAGATGACCCCTGGAAAGGCAAAGATTATTCACCAAATCAAGATATTGCAACAGCGACTGTCTATGTTGACAGTTAGAGAGATGGAGTGGAAATTAGATTTTGTGAAACTGAGAGAATTTGAAGGTGCAAATAAACCTGGAAAAAGACGATAGTTAACATTCAGGATAGGGATACGGAATTGTTAGATAACAAAAAAATTCAGAGAGTGTTCCTACAATATTACTCGAATTTATACAAGCATGAGATGCCATTACGCAGAATGGACAGTTACTTACAATAAACAAAAGTTGTCTAAAATTTCACAGGAACAGCAGCAAATAATAAATGGAGATATCACATTGATGGAGATGGTGGCAGCAATAAAGAGAATAAAAGTGGGGAAAACGCCTGGTCTGGATGGGCTTCCAGGCGTATATTATAAAAGCTTTGAGGAGGAACTGTTATTACCCCTGAAAAATACAATGAACTCCATACTGAAAGAGGGGAAAATACCAGAGACATAGAAATCAGCGTATATAAAGTTAATACCTAAAGAAGGACAGGACCTGACTTTGACAAAAAATTATAGACCAATTTCATTGCTAAATAATGCCTATAAATTATTTACATCAATATTAGCAGAAAAACTTAAGACAGATAGTATTGCAAAAATTTATACATGAAGATCAAAATGGGTTTTTTTTACGAAAAAGACAGATAAAAGATAACATCAGAATTGTATTGAACATGGTAGAATATTTGGGAAAACACCCAGAAAAACTGGCGGCATTGATCTTTCTGGATGCAGAGAAAGCATTTGACAACCTCAACTGGGATTTTTTATTTAAAGTTCTGCAAGAGATGGATTTTGGAGTAAACTTTACAAATTAGGTGAAATCAATTTATTCTTCGCAAAGTGCGCAGATAATTGTCAACGGAGATCTGTCGAAACCGTGTAAGATTCAAAGAGGGACTGGACAGGGTTGTCCACTGTCACCTTTGCTATTTATCTTGTTCTTGGAAATATTGAATAGAGATATAAGACAAGAAGAAAAAATGGAGGAATAAAGATTAAAAAAGAATCTTATAAGTTGAGAGCATTTGCAAATGACTTGGTGTTTACTTTGGAAGATCTGTTTAAAGGGATAGAAATTTTAATGAATAAATTGAAAGAATTTGGTGCAGTAGCAGGTTTTAAGGTTAATAAATAAAAGACTAAGATACTTACAGAAAACATGAACCAGCAAGAGCAATTAAAGGCTGAAAAAACAGGTTTTCAATTGAAAAGAAGGTTAAATATTTGGGTATAAATTTGACAAATATGAATTTTATGTTGTTCCACAATGATTATGTTAAGACTTGGAGTGGAGTTAAACAAGACCTAGTAAGATGGGATAAGACTCAACTGTCTTTCATGGGAAGAATTGCTACAATTAAGATGAATGTTTTCCCAAGGATGTTATTTCTATTCCAGACAATACCTATTGTGACATCAGAGTTACTATTCAAGCAGTGGCAGAGAGATATATCCAAATTTATATGGTGATCTAAAAAACCAAGGGTGAAATTTTAAATACTACAGGATGTGAAAGAAAGAGGAGGCCTTGGTTTACCGGACCTTGGGGCGTATTTCTCTGCCTGCTGCTTGGCGTGGATGAAGGAATGGATGTTGTTAAAGAATAGAAGATTGCTGGAGTTGAAAGGTCATGATTTAGATTTGGTTTGTATGGTTATTTATGGTATGATAAAGCTAAAGTGAGTGTAGAATTTAACAATCATTATGTGGGATGAGCGATCTTGAGAACATGGAACAAATAAAAAAACAGGTTATGTCAAAAAACATCACTATGGGTGTTGAGTGTCAGGTTGTTGAGTGTCAGGTGCTTCGTAGACAATTCACAGGGCTGGCCCTGTGAATTGTGGACTGAAGACTTGGCAATTTGTCATGAGAAAATGTATCTCTGCTTCTCTGTTATGTGCTTATCTCAAATGGTAGGCCGAAGGCCTTGAAAGTCTCTGGGAACTAAACTATGTTTTGCAAAGGTGGGGGCTATCTTCCTCACACTGTGGCGTCATCAGAAGAGGTTGAACCGTGCTGCCCTGTTGGCACGTGAGTTTAGATTACAGGCCTGAAGCCCTGTCTATCAAAGTAGCTTAGAATTGCCCAGCCTCCACACTATATTGCCTTTGTCCTGAGAGTAATTCCTTTGCTAGGAATTATCTCGTCTATCCTCTTGCTGCTCTGCTGCTGCTGTGAGTTACTATCTGATTTGGAATTGTGAGATGCACTCTATACATGTTCTGTTGCTGTTTGGACTTGTTACTTCTAAAGAACTCTGCCATGAAAAGTGCACTGTGGCTTTTCATAGATTTGGACTTGAGACTACTGTTCTGGATTCGTGTTCTATAGCTTGCTGTCTCCCTCCATGGAGCCAAAGTTACGGGCAGAGGGAGGCAGAAGCTGATCGTTGCTGTTCTGAAACTCGTGTGTGTGTGAGACCTGTGAGAGGACCTTCCTCAGAGCTAAAGCTACGTGAATTGGGAAGGCTCCCTAGGTCGAAGAGGTTCATTCCCTGGCTTCTGGCTTCCGTGGTCAGCTCAGCGTTCCCTGACAGGCTGAGTGAAGATTTAGTTGCCAGTTGACCGATATACTACTGTTAGGAGGCCTAATCCTAGAGTCTCTCTATGTTCCAGAGGATTCCAGTGCAGCGTGGCCGCTCCTGCCCTCTAAGGACTAGAGTTAATCTCTAAATGTCAGTCCCTGAGTGAGTGCTGTTCTCATTAAGCCGTTCTACCTGAAAGCTGTGTGGTCCGTCTTCAGCTTCAAGTGTGTGTTTGCAGAAATGAAACCGTTATGCTTTGAATTCCGTGTGATTACAATAAAAGAAATCTCACTGTTATTGTTGTGTATCAGTGTACCTGAAGTCGTGAGCAAGAACTTTAGAGAGTTAGCCAGAGTCACGACAATGGGTTTCTTCACAGGAGGTGCTTTATAGAAGAGAATTGGCAAGTACGAATGAATGGTTGACATATAATGATGTTTTAGAAATAGTAGAAGGTGATCTTAAATTAAAAGCAAGAAAGGGGTTAATGTGGTTTCCCTATTTACAAATGAGGGAAACGTATAAGATTGATAAAAAATAGGGGTTTTGAATGTACAAAATCAGATTTTGAGAGAGCGTTATGTATAAATGATGATCAAGTTATTTAAAAGACGCATAAACTTCTCTTAAAGTATGCGACAGAGAATGAACAGGTAAAAGACTGTATGATGAAGTGGGTCCAAAACTTTAGATATATTACAATGGATCAATGGGAGGGTATGTGGTCGGGAGGCTTGAAATTTACATTATGTACCCGACTGAAAGAGAATTTCTATAAAATGATGTATAGATGGTATATCTCCATCAAAATTAGCTAAAATGTATAAAGGGAGCTCGGGAAGCTGTTGGAAATGTGAGGAACAAGAAGGAACTTTTTATCATCTATGGTGGATCTGTAAAAAGACTAAAACTTTTTGGACACAAATTCATAATGTAATTCAAAAGATATTAAAGACCAAAATACAACTGCAGCCAGAATATTTTTGTTGGGATTAATAGACGACAAGATGAGGCAAAGTTATGGAACTTTATTTCTATACATGATAACGGCAGCAAGATTAATATATACTCAGAAGTGAAAGAGTATGAGCATACCAACAATGGATGAATGGCTATTGAAGATGTTAGAACTTGCGGAACTGGCAATAATAAAAGAAAAAACAATATCTGGGTTTACAGCTGAATGGAAACCTCTGACAGACTTTGTACAAAACAGAGAATTGAATGATACATTTGCTTGTGGATTCAGTGGATAAATTGGGATATAAACAGAGATTTAAGCTGGGGAAGGCTGGGGAACTCACAATTTCTTAAATTTTGGTTTTCCTTTTTTCTTTTTTTTCTTTTTTTCTGATTAAGCATAAAAGAAAATGTATATAGTCTTGTATGGTGGAGAAATTCGGAAGTCCATTTTAATGTTGTAAGTTGTAGTGTTTGTGTTTTCTCTGTTTGTAAACAATAAAAATGTTAAATGTCTGAATCAGTGCCTGGACGTGGTAGTGGACTGGATGGGCCAACAAACTGAGACTCAATCCAGACAAGATGGAGGTACTGTTAGTGGGTGGATCGTCTGTCCAGCTAGGTGATGTTCACCCTGTTCTGGACGTTGTTGCATCCCCCTAAAGGATCAGGTTCACAGTTTGGTGGTGCTCCTGGATCCAGAACTGTTACTTGAGGCACAGGTGGACTCAGTGGCAAGGAGCACCTTTTAACAGCTTAGGCTGATATACCAACTGCACCCTTAGACAGAGATAGCCTAGCTACAGTTATCCACGCTCTGATAACCTCTCATCTGGATTACTGCAATGTGTTATATGTGGGGCTGCTTTGAAATCGGTACAGAAACTTCAGCTGGTACAAAACAGGGCAGCCAGACTGTTAACAGGGACTGGCCAACGAGACTACATTATGTCAGTCCTTTTCCAGCTTCACTGGTTGCCAGTCCAATGTGGACCAAATTCAAAGTGCGGGTATTAACATTCAAAGCCACAAATGGCTTGGGGCCAGGTTATCTGAAGAAACGTCTCCTCCCATATGTGCCTGCCCGGACCCTAAGATCATCCTCAGGGGTCCTTCTCTGAGAGCCCCTGCCAAAGGAAGTGTGGGAGGTGGCGAGCAGTAGGAGGGCTTTCTCTGCTGTGGCATCCCAGCTGTGGAATGAGCTCCCTAGAGAGGTTTGCCTAACACCTATATTATACTTTTTTTCAACGCCAGGTGAAAACCTTTTTGTTTTCCCAGTATTTTAATGTTTTATCATATTAGTCTTTTAACCTAGCTGTTTTAAATGTGTATTTTAAATCTGTATAATCTCTGCATTTCTGCTCGGTTTTATCCTGGTTGTGCTTTTATATTGTATTTTTATATTGTGTTTTTATACTGTTGTTTGTTTTATACTGTTGTTTGTTTTACACTTTGATTCGTGTCTGATGGTTTTAACTTTTGTAAACCGCCCCCAGAGTTTCAGTTATTGGACAGTATAGAAATGCAATCAATCAATCACTGTTGAGTTGATCATTACCCCACTGTTCACTATCGTGTTGTCCAAACGCAGCCACTGGCTCAATTCGGACAACATGCTAAGCCTTGGTTGTTGAGTTACCTACTGATGGTTGTTGGAAAAGGTGGTGATCTACAGACAACACGCTGCAGCAGGGGCTGCAAGGAATCGTCTACCACCCCAGTTGCAGATTGCCTACTCAGCTCTGACTGACAGCTCGGCCACCATTTTCCCCGCCTACCAAACCCCGTTAGTCCTCCAGCAGGTATCCCAGAAGGCACTGCAGCCGAAAACCATGGGTGCCGCCATTGAAGTCGATGCAGGACACGCCTCCCAAACCCCATTGGCTGCCTCAGTCAGTGGGCGGAACTCAGCAGCCTCGGGCAAAGAGGCAGCCAGGAGGGATGGCAGCACCAATACAACAGTCGCACCACACGCCCAGCGCTGCAATTCCAACGTTGGCACCCACGCCCCAGCCCCCAGCCCCCAACCCCCCACCACCTCCCTCCTAGAGCATCTTCCACACACACAGAAAAGAAGGCAAGAGTGGGGTGGCGTAGAAAACTTTATTCAGCAGGGAGACCAGACATGGGCAATAAGGCACATGGGCACCACTATGCCAGGGCAGAACCTATGGAAAGGACAGTTGCCCCCGGGAAGGGAGGAGGTGGCTGGAAGGCACAGCGGTGAAGAGAGGACGGCCGAGGCCACACCCCCAGGGAGCCAAGCACGGAACGTGTCAAGGGGATGAGGTGGAGAGGGGCGGCATGCCAGGGAGGGATGCCAGTCCAGAGATGGAACTCCACAGCCGACGCTCACAGGGGGTGGAGGTAGCGCAGCCAGATCCAGGCACTGATGCTTTTACGCACCCGGGACACCTCCGCACGGGCGTGACACTCCCCAACGGGATTCTCAGGGCCCAGCAATAGCTCACTGTCCAGCCGTGTTGGGCGGATGAGGGGGGCTCTCTGGTCGCCACTTCCCCTGCCCTCGTCCTTCTGGGTGATGTGAGGGTGGAGGTGGCGGTGCAGTGGGGGTCTACTTTGGATGGGGTGTTGTTCCCCTCTTGGTGTGGGGGGGCTGCCCCCTGCTCCAGGGCGCCTGGGGTTGTTGCTTATTCCGTCTCCCCCTCCCCCCCTTTGCCGTAGTGCCCTTCTGGTGCACTTCCCTGTCCGTTTGGGTAGCTGACTGGGCACCTTGCGTGAGTGCCTGCTGCCTGGTGGGGGAGGCGGGTGTCCTGGTTGCTATGGCAGCGAAGCCGGGTCTCTGTTGCGAGAGTGCTTGAGCGGCCGCCCGCTTTCTGCCTCTCTTGCCACTCCGTTCTCTGATTTTCCTTGCTCAACAACTCACGGTTGTTGCTTCAACAACACCCCAATTCGGACAACACGTTTGTCAGTTGTAAAATCCCCCAACAACTCGCAAATGAGTTGTTCATCTCGGTTGTTACTTTAACAACTGTGGGTTGTTGCTCCGTTGTGTGGCTGTATTCGGACAACACGTTTAACACCTCAACGGGTTGTTGCTTCAACAACCCACAGTTGTTAAACGTGTTGTCCGAATTGAGCCACAGTCTTGTTGGGCTTTTCTACAATTTACTAGCTAAACCTAGACCTTTCACAATCCCTTTCATTCACATCCTGGAATTAGTACAGCCAAATAGACAACCGATAGTGCACTTTTTCATAAAAGCACCAAATATAACTCCTTTTGTGGACCAAACCAGATCAATTATTTTCAGATACTGACCCTGTTCAGACAACACACTAAGCAATATGTTTAAGCATTTTGAGCTAAACATTAGGCTTAGTGTGTCATGTGAACCATTCCTAACCACTGTGGCTACATAACCACAGTTTAAACATGCTCACTAACCATTTGCTGCAAAACGGTTAGTAGCCTAACCATGGCTTAGCATGTTGTCTGAACAGGTCCACTGTGGCATATCATATTGCACTATGGCCAACATTAAATGTGTAAAATCCTTTATTCTCCCACGTTTTCTCTTTAGCTCCTCCTTATTCCACCTACTGCAATCTACAAAAAAAATTCACATACTTACAATGCATTTTGTAAGAGATACACTAAATGTCTTTCATCTCTGCAAATTAACCAAAACTCTCCCTTATGCCTCCACCCATATAGGGTTCTCTTCAATACCCTCATATAACACCACTCCTTCTTATATGTCTACTACTCAACCCATGGTATGGCCTAGAGATTTCAGTCTTCCTAGAATCCAGGAGACTCCACTGACTTCATGAGTGGTGGTAATGTTCTTTTGATAGAAACTTTTTTATTGTTCCAATGGCAATATGAATATTCTGTAATGTAAACAAACAAACAAATTCTGCAGTAGCATTCAACTCACTATCAAATTCACAAGAGTAAGTTTAGATCAAATAAAGCAATCGTACTGGAACGGTAATACAACTTTCTCATTACAACTTTAAGTGGATGACTACAAGAGGCAACGGAGCACAAATTAGGAGGCCCCTAATTCTAATCACAATGTGATAGTAGTTCACATTGTTATCACTCATAATCTTCAAATTAATTCCTTTCAATTCCAGTGGGCTAGCAGAAATGTAGAACTAGTGCTGCACATAAAGCTTTTGCAAAACTGGTAATAGCTTTACATCTCTGAAACAGGAAGTATTTTTATGAGGTACTTCTTGTTTGGTCACAAGCAATTTCAGAATGACACCAACCCCTGGCCTAGGCTTTTTTGAAAAATAATAAAAAATAAGAGCTTCACCTGGTACTGAAAGGACATCAGATTTAGTACCAGGCAAGCCTTCCAGAGAAGGACATTCTAGAATTGGGGCACAACAACCAAGAAGTCTCTGTCCCCAGTCATCACCTACCTGAATTCCAAAAGGAGGACCACACTGAGAAAGTCTTAGAGTACTCTGCTACGGAACCTGTTTGTATCAGGGTGTGCTGTAAAGATGCCACTATCAGCCAGTCATCCAGATATGGATAGAACTCAGCTCCTTGCTTTTTCTGATGGGCACAAATCACCACCATGCCCTTCATGAACACTCTCAACACAGTGGCAAGGCTGAAAGACAGAACTTTGAAGTGGAACATAGCAGTACCAATGCTGAAACACAGGAATAGGCTGATATGAAAATATGCATCTTTCAGGTCTATTGATTCAAACCATTCGCTCTGATGGAGAAGCGGCAAGATAGTGGCTAGTGTGGTCATTTGGAATTTGCTTGTCCTGATAAATGTGTTGAGTCATCGCAGATCTAGAATCAGGCAAAGTCCCCCACTCCACTTCGGAACCGTGAAGTATCGTTGAAAAAAGGTATATATCATCTGTGGTGGATGGACAAGTTGGGTCGTGCCCTTACTTAACAAAGTCTCTGTTTCTTTTTGTAGTGCCTCCGAAGGAGTGGTGACTCAGACAATAGTGACATGAGGGAGGACTTTGAATTCTATAATGTAGCTGAATTGGACAATGCACAGAATCCAAGAGTCTGATTTAATGACCATCCAATTCTTCAAATAAATCAATAGGAGCCAGCTGGAGATTGGGGGTTGAGGCAGAGGTGGAAAAGGGTCCAGTCAAAGCCTCTGCTTAAAGGCGGTATCACTTTTCCCCCAGGGTTGTCAGTAGTGATTCAATGCAGGCTGTTTCTGGTGCTGTTGCTGCTGCTAAAAATGACTGCCATTGTCAAAATAGTGCAAGCTTGATAGAAAAGTTGTTGCTGGCCCTTCGTCCAGGTTTATAAGTTGTGGGCTACTGCTGGTATTGTGACAACACCACTTTCTTCGCCATTATCTTGGAGTGTCATCCAAGACATGGAGTTCAGAGTGCTATCAGTATTAACATTGTAGAGCCATTCGCTAGCAAAAGGTAGGTCTTCAATACGAGCCCATGCCTCAGGTGTCAGACCCACAGAGTGTAACCACACGTGTCGGCAAAGAGCTATAGCACTAACCATAGCTTTTGCATTGCAGTCTGTTTGGTGGCACGGGGTAATCTGTTGGAGGGACAATTTTGTCGCTTTCTCTTGAAAAACCCGATCTAGTTCCCTCTATTTCTCTGGGAGGTAATAGAGATCCCATCTTTTCCCAGAAGAACAGTTAGTATCAGGACATAGTAGCCTGGTAGTTGGCTACACAGAGTTCTAAAGTCACAGATGAATAGATCCTTCTACCCAGAAGGTACAAGCGACAGCCCTCTTTATCTGCTGGCGAGTCATGAATCCTTTGGGATTTGCCCTGTGATGACTCCACTATAATGAAGTTTGGCTTGGTGTGTGTGGCTAAAAATCCCACGTTTTTCTCCTGCATCCTGTATAGCACCTCCAACCACTTCAACATCAGGGTTATCGACGACAGTGCCTTCCACAATTGCTTCAAGGTGTGACGCAATGTAAGCAGAAATGGGATTGACACAGGAGCAGATGCCTCCATGTAAATTCTGTCAAATACCTGGTCTTGAATTTTTTTCAAAGGCTGTTGAGTCTCTATTCCAAAGGCCTGGACCATACAGAAGACCTGATCAGTGAAATGGAACATGTCCTGAGATGATGAGGCACCTCGTGCATCTTGACAGCATCTTCTGGGGATGAGATAGGTGGTGGAACAGAAGATATTGATGTCAAATCCAATAGATTTTCTTTCACCAAACATGATGAAATCGAAGCATGATCAGCATCCTTATCAGTATTTGTTCAGGTCTCAACACTGACTGACCGATGGTCAGTACTGACGAATTCAACAAAGGAGGTGGCAAAGACTGAGCCAGTGGACCATACTCAGAGGAATCTTTCTTCCTCTTTTTCTTTTTTAGCACCTATGAAGATGATTTTGAGATTTTAGCCTTCTTGGCAATCTTCTGAGAGGCTAAGACTGCCAGTGAGCATCCAGAAGTTGGTGGATCTGCTCAGGTCAGCGTCTGTGGACGCATAAATGGATCCATCAGATTCGAAGGTCTTTTAGAATCAACCACTTGCAACACCTTCTTCCAGAGCACCACTTTCAGGGGGTCAGAACTATTGCATCAGGTCAGTTTAGAAAAACTCATGCAGTGGAGGCAAGCCTCGACCCCATGAAATTCCCCCAAGCAAATTAAACAGAGTGAATGACCATCCGCTGATGACAAAAATGTTTATGGAGAAAAGGTAAGAAAAACTACAAAAACCAGAGTCCAAGTAAGAAAGAAGAAAAAATGAAATTTTAACATCCTCAATGAGTCAAGAACTGAGGAGGCAGGCAGGAACACGCTAGGTAGATGGTAGGAGAACGATCCCACCCAAAAAGCATTCCTCAGCTTTAGAAGTTTTCCAATATGAGGCTCCACGCAGAACCAGAAACCATATGTGTGATGCACAGAGACCACGAAGAAGAATGACACTGTTGGATACTGCCCATTGAGTATAAAGCCCAACAAAACAGAGTCAGATTAACTAAGCACAGTACCAGGAATAAAAATCAGTTTTGTTTTAAAAAAATTAAAGAAGTGATGAAATACAAAAGTTTTCACAATTCACCTAAAGAACAAACGAAGGACCAAATAAGGAATTCCAGTGTGCAACCAAAAGGGCCTTGTCCCATATCTTAGCCAGCCACATCTTAGAAAGCAACTGGATGTGGAAAAAAGTCTGAAAGATTAATATAATTGTATTTTATTAAGTTATTTTAGCTTAATAAAGTTCGTAAGCCATCTTTGATACATTTCATTGAAGGAAAGAATATAAAATTTAATTACTGTTATATCCTGCCCATTACTATTAGTATTACTAGATCTTAACCTGAAGCATTCAGCCTTCTCATCAGATAATGTTTTCTATAAAAAGCATTCCTAGCCACTGTCACCTGAAAGTCAATGCCAGATTGAGGTGAATGAAGGTAGGGGATAGAGGAAGAGACAAGATGCAACCCTGTAGGAGATAAGATGCAACTCTGGGATTCCCTGACAGGGATGTTGCTAGCTACAGAACATGATACATGCCAGAGCTATATCAAGAACTGCAATAAGTTCTAACAGGATTAGCTGTGTAAACCTTCCTCATTGATCCAGGGGTAATTAACTAAAAGTAAGCAAAAAGGGATATCTATGTATCACACCAGAGTGGCCCAGGATTGAAGTTCCTATGCTGTGCATATTCACTGGGCATATGTATTTCAAAAAAATTTCCAGAAAGTGGAAATTTGGACACAGGGGATTAAATCCAATGTTGTACGAGTAGAATTCCACTAGTACTTTCTTCCTCTCTCCCTCCCCCTGCAGCCCTCTGTGCCACCAAAAATATGCTCCAGAGGGTTTCCCAGCCCTCTATAACAGATTCTGAGGGTGCTTTGAAGACTATACAGCAGGGGAGAGGGGAGAGGGAATTGCCCTCCTCCCATTTCCACTAGTGGAATTGTTTCCCTCAGCAGAATGACATCATTGGATACAACCCATGGTGTTCACTGGTCAGTGAGTCAATGTAATAAAATTGTTTCTTAAGCATGATCTAGGTAACTGGAAAGGTATGTCTCATATCTTATTCTGGACTGGTATAAACCTAATCAGCAAGTGACTAGCCATATCTCCCCAAGAGCACCCTCCACATCAAAGTTGATGCATACAAATGCTGTGCTCTTTAGATGCATATTGCACCAGAGTTCAGACCAAATGAAACAATTACAATCTTCAGAACTATTCATCATAGGACAGTTCCATTGAACAGTTGCATTCACAGATGCAGCAGCAAAAGAGGATCTCTTTTCCACATTCATGACTATACCATTCCATTCTTTGCAGTCAGTATTTGCTCCAGCATATATGTAAAGTGCACAACTCTTTTACCATTCTGTAAAGAAGCTTCAAATACACTGTGCCCCAGAAATGTGTACATACTAGGAAGACCTCTGTCTCACACCATCCCTTCTCACCCCCTCAATTCATGTTTTTTCACATATTAAGAAGAAGAAGTAAGTGTTCCTGATCTTTCCAACGTAACAGTAACCCAAACTATCTTATTTCCACAAATAAAAGTGCTGCCCTCAAATCAACAGAGAGGGCACTCTTGTGTCTAGAGTGACCTTACCCAAAGTTGGGTATTATTTTGGAATTTTTGTAGAGTTTTAACAATACGTGAACTATGAAGGAGCATATAGCAATCGATAGACCTCAATGTAGAAGTGCTCCTTAATAAGACAGCATTTTGATCATTCAAGCACAGAAAAGTCAGTATACCTAGTCACATGTTATCTGCTTTACTTAGTGCTCAAGTGCTTTAAGGAATCACATTTTTCTAATGCAACAAGGAAATATTACACTTCAGCAGACACTGAAGACATATTGAGATAGCTTTTCTCCTATTTCCCCTAGGCACAAGAAACTGACATTTGCTTGGTTTTGATAAATTCTCAGCAGCAAAGAATTGCAAGAAAGATTCAATAAAGTTAGGAAAATAAGGATACAAATGTTGTTTAAACTTATTTTGAAAGCATGCCTCAGAAGTTATTGTAAGAATTATGTCATAATATACTTTATAGAAAAAGTACTTGAATTATACTGACACGCAGAAACATACTTTACAATAAAAATGTATTTAATTTTGATAAGCGCTGTGTCCACTAAAAAAATGTAACAACCCACCTATGTTTAAATCCTTTTTCAATAAATTTATATTTCCAATAATAGTAAGCAAGGTTTAATTTGGCCACAATGATGTAGGATACATGAGTTCAAAATCAGTGTCTTTAGAATGGACTATTCTGGTTTTCAAGAGCTCTAATGAAAATAAAAGTAACCCATACTGTTTTTAAAAAGGCTCCACAGAGTCTAAAAATCCATTTTATCAAAATGCCTCAAATAGCTTGTTATCGAGCTCTGATCTTCTTCGGGATGGTTTTGTTTATCTATGTAAATTGCAATACTTTATAACATTGAATAGTTTGAAAGCATCTTTCAGTAAGGATGTTTATCTAAGTTGTGAAGTTTAAAAACTCCTAGCACAATAAAGATGTGCAAAGCTACAGTAGCTATAATGTAATGCCTCTTTGTACTACATTGAAACAATAAGATTGCATAGGAAACACAGGAAAGGAAGTTTAGTCAAAGATGAATGACCTTTCCTTAACAATAGACTAAAATAAAGAAGTTTAAAGGTGGTACTACATCCATCTTCAGTTACAAACATTAAGTTTTATTCTTTGTTTAAAATTTTACACCAAATTAATCAATATAAATACTAGATAGTATGTGTCTAATTCACTAACTTGTCAAGACAAATAGTTTTTAAAATTCCGTGGCTTTCACATGCCCAGACAACAAAAGGCATGACATGCCTGAACATATATAATAGCTTTAAAACCTTAAGTGATAACACAAGTAGTCTGAAGTTAATACTTTGGCAGTATATTCCAAGATTGCCATAGTTTTATTCACATTCCCAGAAATTAGGTCCCAGTAGCATAGCAGGCTCCCACTTTAACGAAAACAACAACACAAATGTATACACTGGAAATAAATCACAGTGTATCATTATCTGTGTTTTATTCTTAGAACAGAAATTACTGCTAGCTTCACAAACTTGCAACTAACACCCCCCTCACACACTCAACACCACTGAAATTATTTAATACTGAGAATTATTACCAGAAACAGCTGCCCACATTAACTTGAATGCTAAATACTTCCATGCTTAAGATTCCTTTTGAAAATATCTTTGTAAGTCAATCAACAACACACTGTTACTATACTTGACTGTATATCACACTTGCACATCTTTAGCATTAACTTACATTGTTTTAAAAAAACAAACTTCTTTGCTCAAGGAACTATTACTAGAAGCAAGCAGTTTTCAAGAAATCCTTCTCTGATGAGACATCTATCATACTGTATTTATGTCATGACAACCAACAATTTAGAATTGTCCCTACATTTTTGAACAATACATGAATGCAAATCAAATGTTTACAACAAAATTGTTCACTGAAAAAACGTAACTTCTGAACTATGTATCCTACCTGAAGTCCTCGTCTCCTCAGAATGCTGGACTCGTCCATTGCTTCCTTCATTCCTTCTACAACAATATAGCCATGCTGTACTATCTCAGACTTCAGCACACTTATTCAGATCCTAGCAGCTGCTAAACACTTACATCACAGTTTATCTGATTGGAGAGGAATAGTCACCTGACTTTGGCCAGTTATTCACTCAGCAACTTCTGAGCTCATGCATGCTTGCAGTACTGTGCTACAAAGCAGCAAGTGGGCTCCAGACACCTAGCACATTTATCTAAGGAGTAGCTATTCGACAGAGGAAATCCTGCGAGAGCACAGTTACGCCCCAAAAACAATAACCCCAGCATCCAGTACTAACAGCAAGCAGTTTTAAGCATGGACTATAGGTCAAGCCTTTGAGAGGAAGCTGTAAGGTCAAAATGTCTGAGTTAATCAGCAGTGACATCTAAAGTGAAGGCAGAAGCCAATAGTAATCGTGAAAAACTGAAGCATAGCTGGTCACTCAAGCAATACAACAAAGTCTGGCTTTCATCGTTTCAATGACATCAAAGAAAACAAAATGCAGAACACGAAAGAAGCACAGGCAGCTTTCCAGTCACCCTGGCAATTATTTCAGCAACCTGAATGGCAATTTGTTTAGCTTCCTAAGTAATATTCTCTTCTATAGATACTGAAGCACTTAAATATTAACATTCACAATATTAATACCAGATAAAATACAGTTATTAAACAGTTAACCTATGCTAAGGAGATGAAGTAATAGACAGAAATACTATTTCCCCCATTATGCATAATTTCACACTCTGTTTCCACTTGTTTACTTCGATCATTTTCATTTTATTCCAGTTCAAGATAGCAAGGAGAAGAATATTAAGTTATTATTTCTTACATATTGCCACAGCAGTATGTCACAACATCAGATTATAAAGAAATTATCTCCTACTGCTTTCCGATGTCTGCGGTTTTGATATTGGAAACTAAGTGTCAAAAAAGGAAAATGAGAACCAATTGACCCCCTAACCACAGCCACATCTTTCTGAGTTCATGATTTTTGGACAAACAAATTTTAAAAGGAAAAAAGAAAGCTATTTGTTTTGCCTTATCAGTACAGCTGAGGTTAACTCAATTATTGATTTTTTTTGAAGCTGTCATCAGACTATTAGGCTTGATATCAATTGATTAGACTGTGTCATTAAAAATTGCTTAGGGATTTAGGAGTCTATCCACCAACTAAATCAATTGCATTTTATGCTTCGAAAATGGGTCCTGCATTTCTCTCTAGATTTACAGGATAAACTCTAGTGAACACATATTTAAATCCCCACTAAGAGAAGATCCCTTCAAATATACTAATGAGCTGCCATGAAGATAACTGTTCTGATACCATTTCAAGTACTTCACATAGTACTTTCCATATATAAGCGTTAATATTTGTATTGAAAAAAGCATGCTCCTTTATCAGTCAGAAATTGGTAGACGAGGGTGAAATGCAATGGGACTTCCTGTCCAGCCCCCCCATGCCCATGCCCCCCCATAATCTGCTCTGGATATGTCTAAAGGCATATTGGACAACTATGAGAACTCCACAATTATCAAAATTAGAATCCCACTGCAGACACCCTGGTGGAACAGGATTGTCAAGGTAATACGTGAAAAATATCTGCAGAAACGCCATTTCAATACAAGGAGAAAACACAAGCTAGTCTGGGGTATACCTTCAAATACTCCAATGATTATTGTATGATAACTTTGACATTTTCAGAAAGAAAGCAAAGTCACTTTTTGTTAATGTTACAAGGAATAAAACCTGGATATATGTTTCTTTCATTTATCTTTCAATTTTTGTCTCCAAGTGAAAAAAGAGGATTATGAATGCTTTCAACACATCGTCCAATCATCTAGACTGCATCCTGGGTTCCTCCAGATGTTTTGAACTACAACTTCCATCAATCTCTGCCAATATGGCCAATGGTCAGTGATGATGGGATTTTAGTCCAAAATGTCTCTCGTGAGCCAGGTGGGTGAAGACAGATCTAGACTAGTGATGCCTTTCAAAAGCACTCAGCTGGACTCTAAGGCCGACCCTTCAAGTTGCAGCGATACCTGTGTATCACCTTTCAGATAAACTATTTAAGGTACGTTTTAGTGGAGGTGTGAAATCTCAAAGCATGGTGATGTTCGGATGGGACTCTGCTATTTATGCTGTCTCTTTCTAGTTTGAAAATAAAATGGTCATACATAAAGATAATTTATGTTTATCCCTGCAAGCTCTACAAAAGGAAAATGGTGTATCTTCCCGAGTAGGCCATGTATTTTGCATGAAAGTACATGAGCAGCTAGTCATTGGGAAAGGGACTAACCAAGAGTAAGAGCACAATTCTACCTTACTGATACTCTTTAGACGGAAGGCTCCAATATCAAAACCCTCCATCCATCCAAAGCCCTGCTGGCAAGGGCCACGCTGGAGCGGGGGATGGGGAGGTGTTGTTGAAAATAATGTTCAGCTACACAGGCCTCTCAGACCATGTAGTTGACTTACTTTGCTGTGGGTGGGATGGGGTGGGATGGGAGATGGAGGGGCTAGTGGATCAATTGGATCCACAGCTCTCCCCTCCCTCCCCACCATCACACCCTTTTCCTCCCTCCCCATCCCTCTTCCAAGGTAGAGGAGCCACCACAAATCTTTCAGTGGAAGCTGGGGGAAATCCCCATGTGGATTCTCCCCCCTCTCCCAGGTCATAGCTGTGTCTATGGCCTTGTGGCAGGGAGCGGGGGAATTGTCCACGTTTGCCAGCTACAAGCGGAGATTTGTGGCTGTTGTTATCAAGTGTGGAGACTGAGCCAGAGAAACTGCATTTAGATTCCTCAGTTAGCTGGGATGCCAGCAGAGTCAAATGACACAGTCCGGGAGTCACCAAGCAGGGCTTCTGGATGCAGGCAGAGTTGGCGTCACAGTTCCAGGGGTCTTGGTTCAGCAGGGAGTCTAGATGCACGGAGAGCTGTGATGCCTTCCCAGAGCCTAGGTGGGAGCCGAAAGCAGAAGGAGCTTTTCGGGTGGAAGTAATTACTTCAGCAGTATGTAAAGCAGCCTCTCCCTTTGCTATCTTCAGTATCCCCCACAATGCATGTCTCTAGCGCCTAGGTGAGGATTACATTGTAGCCAAACTAACCACTATACCTCATTTGATATTTCAAAAAGCATTAGATCTATTATCAAAGCATATGTAATATTTCTCATGCCTGGGTAGAATGAGGATAGAATATTCTGAATTGCTGCAGGAAGGAAGTCACATTTTTTTAATGTACTCCTACCTAAATTATTTCTTCAAATAGGAAACTACCACAGCAGGCAAAAGGCTAAGTAAACGACTGAGCTAAAACTTCTCTCCTTTGTTTGTTAGTTTTTGAGATTTCCATAAAGTTTTTTTTTAAGTGAAAAGGGAAGGTTAAAGTCCATTTTACTACTTTAATGCTCTGTCTGTCTCTTCATTCTGCTGCTGACTTTTAAATATATGTATTTTAAAATGTTATTAATAAAAAGAAAATATATTTAAGACAATTATAGAAAGAAGATGGTACCTAGATACTTGTTAAGAAATTTTAAAACAGGAAGAGAAAACACAATGCATACATTTCAGTGCATAGCTTTCTGCTAGCAGAGGTTATTCCCGCCAGGAGCAAACTCACCCAGTATTTTCCCTTTACTTTTATAGCTTTACACTGAACATATTATGTCACTATTCTTTGTACTCCTATCGCTTTACATCTATCCATATCTTCCCCTTACATAATTTGTTTATTACCCCTTTCTTCCTCGGGCCTTCGTGCTAAAATTTCTACAGTCAGAGAATTAACGTTGCACTTGGAAACACATACAGGAGCACACACCAGACCCCTCCCCCCACTGCCTTCTTCAGGAAATATGTAACCAGCAACTAGCACCATCAGAAGGCAGCAGCAGGGAAGAATAAAGGAGCAAATGCAGAAATTCACCCACTCCTTCTTAGTTGTTGCACTAAGGGCCAGGGCTCTCTATTTTATACTATTTTACATAACCCCTATGGTTCTGGGGGATCTCAACTTCCATGCTGAAGCTCCCGTATCAACTCAGGACTTTATGGCCGCCATGACAACTATGGGTCTGTCTTGGCATGTCATCAGCCTAACACATGTAAGAGGACAAATGCTTGATCTGATTTTCTTGACTGGGCAGGAGGATGGTGATTGGAAAGTGAGGGAATTAATGGTCGGATCACTTCCTAATGAGGTTTGGACGTTCGAAGGCCTTTCCCCTCTGAAAGGGTGGGGTACCTATTAAAATGGTTTGCCCCCACAGGCAAACGGATTCCAATGGATTCCAGAGGGTTCTTGGGGATTTTCCTACTGATACAGCTCGAGTTCCTGTCGAAGCCCAGGTCACTCTGTGAAATGCAGATATGACTTGGGCAATTGACACGGTCACACCTAAGCCCCTCTCCCTCTAAGAAGAGTCCAGCCATCTCCTTGGTATACACCTGAGCTGAGGGCAATTAAGTCAAAGGGAAGACAGCTAGAACGCAGGCAGAGGAAAACTCATGCTGAGTCTGGCCAAACACGGATTAGAGCTCATTATCGATCCTACTCTATGGCAGCGACGTTGGCAAAAATGGTGTTCCTTTCCACCACCAGTTCACCTTCTCAGTGTGGTCCAACAGAGCTTTCCCAAGAAGTGCATGGTCTGCTACAATCTGGGCCAGGGAGAGAAACAGTGGAATTTTCAGTGGCTCACATTTGTCATGAATTGGACACCACAATTAATGCAGTTCCATTAGTTGAGGTGCCCTGACCACCTTCTGGTCCAATTTAATTGAATGAGTTTCAGTTGTTGAGGCCAGAATATGTGGACAAGGTGCATGGCCAAGTCTGGTTGACCACTGGTGTGCTTGACCCTTATTATATCTCATAAGGAGGGGATATCCGGCTGGATCAAAGAGGTTGTAAATTCCTCCAACTCCCAGCCACTCCTAAAAAAGCCTAACCTGGACCTGGATGATGTTAACAACTCTAGGCCAATAGCTAATATCACCTTCCTGGGCAAGGTACTTGCCAATAGCTAATATCACCTTCCTGGGCAATGTGCTTGAATGGGTGGTTGCCAGATAACTCCAGGCACACTTGAATGAAATGGATTATCTAGATTCATTTCAACTGGGCTTCAGGCCTGGTTCCGGAATAAAAACTGCCATGGTTGCCCTGGGGGATGACTTTTGCTGGGAGCAATACAGGGGGAGTGCAACTCTGTTGATTCTCTCGAACTTCTCAGCAGCTTTCAATAACATCGACCATAGTATCCTTCCAGATGAGTTGTCTGGGCTGGGAGTTGGAGGCAATGGTTCCGATCCAACTTGGATGGCCGATTCCAGAAGGTGGTGCCTGGGGATTATTGCTCTGTGCCTTGGCATCTGTGCTATGGGGTTCCACAGGGCTCTAATTTATCCCCCATGATGTTTAACATATACAAGAAACCACTGGGGGAGATTATCCAGAGGTGTGGGCAGAGGTGTTACAATGTGTGGATGACACCCAGCTGTATCTCTCCTATTCATCAAATCCAGGTGAGCAGTAGCTCTTCTGAATTTGTGCCTAGGCACGGTAATGGATATGGGGCAATAAACTGAAACTCAATTTTATTTATTTTCAAAATTTGTATACCGTTCCATATGTAAAACAGATTGTGGAGCGGTGAGCATAAGAAATAAAACAATAAAAGGATTAAAACACCATATTAAAATTATACTTTTAAAAACAAAATGCCAATAAAATCATTACTGTCAGTTAAGGAATGCTTCCTGGAATAGATATGTTTTTTGGAGGTGCTGGAAGAAACACAGTGTTGGTGTGTGCCTAATTCCAGGGGCAGGGAGTTCAATGAAAGGGGGCCACCACACTAAAGGCTCTTCTCCTGGTGGACTCCAGTTGTACCATAGGTCCATGTGGAACCATCAGGAGCACGCCCTTGGATAACCTCAGTGACCAGTCAGGTTAGTAAGGGAGAAGGCGCACTCTCAGTTCTGGTCCCAAATTGTTTAGGACTTTGTACACTAGTGCCAAAATCTCAAACCTGGCCTGTTAGCAAACAGGCAGTCAGTGCAGCAAAGGAGTTTCATGCTGAAAAGGGGCAGCTCCCAACAACACTAGCTCCAGCTTCTGGAGCAGCCTAAAGGGTAGCCCTACATTGCAGTTATCCAGTCTTGTATTACTGTACCACTGTGGTCAAGCTATCCCTGTCCAGGAGAAGCCATAGTTGGTGAACCAGCCGTAGCTGGTAAAAGGCATTCAGAGCCATCATGGCCACTTGGGCCACCAAGGGCAGTGATGGATCTAGGAGTACCCCCAAACTACGGACCTGATCTTTCAGAGGGTTATCTTTCAGACCCACGGCTTCCGTCTTGCCAGGATTCATTTTCAGTTTATTGTCCCTCATCCAGGCCACTACTGAGTTTCAGCACTGATACTTGACTTGCACAGCCTCTCCTGATTCAGATGTCACAGGGAGATAGAGCTGTGCGTCATCAGTGTAGTGATGGCACTTGGCTCCAAATCACCAAATGACCACTCCCAGCAGTTTCATATAGAAGTTAAACAACATTGGGGACAAGATGGTACCCTGCTCCATTGCCAAGAGATTGAGGAATCATCATCCAATTTTATTCTCTAAAATTAGCCCCGCAGATAGGACCAGAACCACTGTAACATAGTGCCTCCAATACCCATCCCATAGAGTTGATCCAGGAGGATACCATGGTTGATGGTATCAAAAGCCAATGAGTGATAAAGCAGAATTAACAGGGAAACCAAGGCTGATTCAGTCCCATAACCAGGGGGAAAAAACTCAGATTGAAATGGGTCCAGCTAATCAGTATCCTCCAAGAGTGCCTGCAGTCATTCTGCCACTACCCTCTCCAGTAACTCCCCTAAGAAGAGTATTTGCAACTGGGCAACATTGACTAATACCACTGGGTCCAGAATGGGCTTCTTCAGTAGTGGTCACACTCCTGCCTCCTTAAGGACAGCAGGGACCAACCCTTCCCATAGAAAAGCATTCACCACACCCTGGACCCACCAAGTCATACCCCCTCAGCTAGCTTTTATTAGCCAGGAAGGGCGAGGATCAAGAGGGCACATGGTTGTTAACATTGCTGCAAGTACCTTGTCCACAACATCAGGCCACAACAACTGAAACTGATCCCACAAAATCGGGCAGATGGTTGGCATCACCCCAACTGGAACTGCGCTAATAGCAACACATTCGCTGCAGAGACAAGCGATTTTGTCCTGAAAGTGCAATGCAAAAAGGTCACAGCAGGTACTTGAGGGGACCAGGGGACCATTTACTGGGGAAAGTGTTAACAGTTGCTGGACCACCCAAAAGAGCTCCGCTGGACAGCTACTTGTGGACGCAATACGGGCAGTAAAATATGCCTTCTTTGCTGCCTGCACTGTTACACAATAGGCATGTTTAGGATATCAGCTGGATCACCAGCTGGAAATTTCAAAGAGCATTCAGAAATCCATCAGATCCAACAGGTTCCTGGGGCAGACCATCTGAATGGGTTTCCTACCCCAGCAGAAGGGAAGTAATGTCGTAAGTTCACATCTCACCAGGAAGTAGTCTGACCATGACAATAGGGTTACTTGGATTTCCCCCACCCCACAAATTTTCAGATTACTCATCTTGCAGCTTGGAGCAAAACCAAATCAACACATGTCCTGCTTCATGTGTTGGACTGATGACAAAGTGAGGCAACCCCATGGTTGTCATGGACGCCATGAAGTCCTGAGCTAGAGCTCCAGAGAAAGTCTCAGCGTGGAAGTTAAAGTCATCCAAACCGCCATCCAGGGTTCCTCCAACACCACACTTGAGACCACCTCCACTAACTCAGGCAGGGAGGATGCTGAGTCGGTACACCAGAAGCATCCCCAATCTGTCTAGGGCCCAACACCAAGGTGGAGTGGTTTCATTCTGATGACAGTGATGGAGGTTCTATGAACCACAGTGACTCACTCCCCCACAAGTCCTCCTATGCCTATGTTGGTGCTGCAGGTGGGCAGAGCTGAGTCAGGTCAACCCCACCCAGCTCACCCACCAAAGTTTCAGGAATACACACCAGATCAGTCTTCTCATCCATTAAATCGTAAATGAATGTGGTCTTATTACAGACTGCCCTGGCGTTAAGATCAGCACCCCAAGACAGACCAGACAGAGGTACTGTTAATGAGTGGTTCATCTGCCACCTAGGTGATGCTCAACATGCTCAAGAGGGAGTTGTACTCTCCCAAAAGAATTAGGTTTGTAGGTTGGGTGCTCTCGAATCCAGAACAGTCACTCGAGGCACAGGTGGCATAGAGCACCTTTTACCAGCTTAGGCTGATATACCAACTATATCCTTATCTGGACAAAGATAGCCTAGCTACAGTTATCCATGCACTGGCAACCTCTCATCTGGATTACTGCAACACATTATATGTGGGGCTGCCTTTGAAAATGGTCTGGAAATTTCAGCTGGTCCAAAATAGGGCAGCAAGACCGTTAGTGGCAACTCCCAACATAATCATATAATGCCAGTACGTTTCCTTCTGCACTGGCTGCCAGTCCATTTCTGGGCCCGATTCAAAGCGCTGGTAGTAAATAGCTTGGGGCCAGGTTATCTGAAGGATCGTCTCCTCCCAAATGTACCTGCCTGGACCCTAAAACAATTTTCAGCAGTCCTTCTCCAGGAACCCCTGCCAAATGAAGTCAGGCAGGTTGCTACCACTAAGAGGGCCTTTTCTGCTGTGGCACCCCGTTATGGAATCAGCTTCCCAGAGAGGCTTGCAGGGCACCTACATTGTGCTCTTTCCCATGCCAGGTGAAGACCTTTTTATTTTCCTGAGCATTTTAGTTTTTTAGTTGTTTTAAATCTGTTATTGTATTTTAAGTCTGTACTTTGTTGTTTTAATTGTTTAAATTTAAGAGAGCTTCAGCTATTGGGTGGTACAGAATTAATTAAATAAATAAATAAATAAATAAATAAATAAATAAATAAAATGTACTCTGTCTACGTTCTTGTGCCTCAGTCTTAACCTCAAAATGAAACATCTTTGCAACTATTTCCAGCCACCAAGTCAGCAAATGTTTATTCTTCATTTTTCTAGGTTTATTTTATTTTGTATTTATTACAATTATATCCTATCTTTTTCCTCTTTAAAGAACCCAAGGTGGTGTACTGAACATTACCTTGCAAAGACTCCCCTAAAAACAGAAGGAAGATTTGTGCATCTGGAAAAATTGAACATGATGAATATCCACCTTCCATGAAACTGCCAAAGTATCATTAAGAATCTCCCATCTCTCTACAGCAACTCTTAGTACTTGAGAGATTCTTGGTTCCAATATATATCATCATTGTTATCATTATTTTAATTTATCAGTCTCCCTACAGCCAAAGCTCTCAGGGCGACATACACAATAAAATGAAATACAATGATGAAAATAGTTGTAACACATTAAAATGTTTTTAAAGATTTAAAACCAGCAACAATAACTTAAAATAATTTTAAGTGGCAATATTCAAGCAGTTAAAAGATGGGGAAATGTTTTTAAAATACAGCATTAAATATATTACAAATAACACAAGCAGCAGTTCAAATTCCTTTTTAAAAGCCTAAATAAAAAGGGGTTTGCCTGGTGATGAAAGACCAACCAAATGGGTGCTAGACAGATCTCTCAAGGATGGCATTCCACAGGGTGGCCATATTTGGGAACCCAAAAAAGAGGACATCCAGTGGGGGTGGGAAAGCAGCTTCTTGGGGCCTCTGGAAAGCATGTCATTCACCCCCACCACCTTAAACACCCCAATTGCAGCGGAGAAGGGGAAAGAGTGTCATTCCCACCCTCCACTGCTCCAATCAGGGTCTTTTCTATAATGTCCAGGAATTACAAGTTTTCCCCTTTAAGGCCCTGATTGGAGCAGTGGGAGGGAAATAACCCACCTCCAGAAAGTGCATCATTCCCTCCCACCATGCTAATGCAGCCTGAAAAGGGAAAGCACGTCTTTCCAGGACATTGTAGAAAATTACAGAAAATCCCCCGACCCCCAGAATAGAACAAAAAACAGGACAGATCCGGGGAACTCCTGACAGTTGGTCACCGTAGCATTCCACAATTTGGGGACCTACTCACAAGCAGCCACCCTCCAAATCTCATATTTGAAGCACTGGGAACAGAGCCTCAGATGGTGAACTATGGGGGGAAAAGAGCCTTTAGATATTGTGGCCCCAATCTATGAAGGGTTTTTGTAGGTTATCACCAACACCTTAACCTGGTACAGGATTTTTCAAACCCTTTGCTGAAATTTGAGGAGTGGGAGAAACACAGGGACTTTTTGCAACAGAGGTGACAGGTACATTTCTTACCAAAGGCCAAAGAGAAAGATAAAATACAGGTTAGTATTTAGCCATTAGCAAAGTATACGGATGAGGATTATGACAATCATACCATCAAATCTAGTATGAAAAAGTATTGATTTCCTGTCAGAAAGCATCACTTTGAGAAGTAGTACACATACATAAATATATGATGCGCTGGAGGCAAAAACTTGTGGGAGAAAATAAAAGATCGTTGAAAAGAGCATCTCTACTGAGGAAGTGGTAAAATAAAAACACTAGCTGCTACATACTTCTGTCTTTTGACCATGTGTGAGAAGCTAGGTCTTTTTTTATTTATTTATTTATTTATTTATTCCATTTATATACCGCCCCCTTTCTGGGCGGTTTACAAAAATTAAAAATATTGGACATTAAAAACACGGATGTACAAAATTTAAAACCACAAAGCATAAAAACAAGTTATAATTACAATACCCTTTAAAACAACAATTCTGAGTCAAAGCACAACAACAACACAAAACCCTCATCATATGCTGTTAAAAGCCTGGGAGAAGAGGAAAGTCTTGACCTGGCGCTGAAAAGATAACAATGTTGGCGCCAGGTGAGCCTCGTCGGGGAGATCATTCCATAATTGGGGGGCCACCACTGAAAAGGCCCTCTCCCTTGTTGCCACCCTCCGTGCTTCCCTCGGAGTAGGCAACCGGAGGAGGACCTTAGATGTGGATCGTAGTGTACGGGTAGGTTCGTGTCAGGAGAGGTGTTCCATCAGGTATTGTGGTCCCAAGCTGTGTAAGGCTTTATAGGTTAGAACTAGCACTTTGAATTGGGCTCGGAAACTTATAGGCAGCCAATGCAAGCGGGCCAGAGTAGGTCTTATATGTTCAAACCTTCTGGTTCCTGTTATCAATCTGGCCGCTGCATTTTGCACAAGCTGCAGCTTCTGAACCGTCTTCAAAGGCAGCCCCACGTAGAGTGAGTGCATTGCAGTAATCCAATTTAGAGATTACCAGAGCATAGACAACTGAAGCCAGGTTATCCCTGTCCAGATAGGGCCATAGCTGGGCCACCAACCGAAGTTGGTAGAAGGCACTCCGTAACACCGAGGCCACCTGAGCCTCAAGTGACAGAGATGGTTCTAGGAGAACCCCCAAGCTATGAACCCACTCCTTCAGGGGGAGTACAACCCCATCCAAAACAGGTTGAACACCCTCCATCCAGTCAGCAGAACCACCCACTAACAGCATCTCAGTCTTGTCTGGATTGAGTTTCAGTTTGTTAGCCCTCATCCAGTCCATTGTCGCAGCCAGGCACTGGTTCAGCACATCCACAGCCTCACCTGCTGAAGATGAAAAGGAGAAATAGAGTTGTGTGTCATCAGTGTACTGATGACAACGCACTCCAAAACTCCGGATGACCGCACCCAATGGTTTAATGTAGATGTTGAACAGCATGCGAGACAAGACTGACCCCTGAGGGACCCCATACTGGAGAATCCACAGGGCCGAGCAATGTTCCCCAAGCACCACCTTCTGGAGTCGCCCCACCAAGTAGGAGCAGAACCACTGCAATGCAGTGCCTCCCACTCCCAATTCAGCCAGTTGTCCCAGAAGGATATAAGGAGACACAGTTATAATAAAAGTATTTGCAAATATAAGGCTAAATTAAAACTATCAAAACAAGCGGTGAGTTTGTTTAATTTGAACAATTCAACAAAAATAGAGAATTTGAATGCATTTTCCAAAAATACCACATTCAGCTTCAGATTGCAGAATTAGATCTCTACCACTGCATGTGTCAAAGGCCATTGTAAACTAACTAGAATATTCTGACAGAAGTTTACAGATGTGCCAGTATCTATCAGCAGACATTAACCGAATACCCTCTTTGGGCTTGTCATTGCTACTGCCGGAACTAAAAATTTGGTTCCAATGCAATGCTTGATTATTTTTGTGAAGTTTCATATACTCTGGTACAACATGGATTAAGTTTACAAGCCATGTCAAAAACTTACAACCCACAGTCCGTGCTGGTTATTCTAGGCTTATTAAATCAATGCTTGCATCCATGATGGGCATTTCTAAACTACATCAGCAAAGATTTATGTCTCCCAATGCATTTAAAGTACTCCTGCCCCAAATTATACTGCAAAAATAAGGGAGGGCAATGAGGAGTGGCTCTTGTCTGAAAGCACTGTGAGCTCAGTTCCGTTTTGGCACCAAAACAAATTCCTGGGCTCAGAATTATTTGACTGTGATTGTGTGTGCATGTGTTTGCTGTGTGTTATTGTGTTTTGAATTTTGCTATCATCTTTTTCTGCGATCACGAAGGTCAGTAACTACTATTATAACCCCCATCCCCTACCTATTAGATGCAATAAACCATAAAGGGTAAGGGCCAATCATACAGGTGGTTGGCTGGACTTGGCTAACAGGAGTTCACAGATATTAAGTAAAGATATTAAAGCAACACCACTGTTTAGTAAAATCTTTAACATCAACTGTCTGAGAAATGACAAACACTTTAAATTATTTCCAGATTATTTCAGTACTATGTAATAGTAGTATATGTAATCATACTTACCTGGAGTAATACTAACCATATTAATTGAAGTAGACTCAAAGCTACTCCAATTAATAATGCACTATAATGCATTAGAATCAGAACATCCCTGTTTGATATGGATACTTTGAAACTTAATATTCTTCTGCTGGACAATATATGATGTTGTTAAAATATTACACTGAATTTCTTCCTGGCCCATATCTTGTCATATTGTCCATCACAGTCTTAAAAAGGGTAAGGAATTGGGGTACTGAAAATTTACAACTGAAAAAGAAAACAACAAATTTTAAGTTGTGTGTTTAGACAACTTAATGACATCCTCATATACATATGATATATATCAAACTGTCCCCATACATATCATATCATCAATCAGATAAAAATATATTCTACTTTGGCTGTACATGCACCACAAAATATTTGTAAATTTGTCTTATTAGGAAGTATACATTCATTTTTCCCGTCATAATGGAAATATTTTTAGTAATATATATAAAAGTGACTGGACAGCTCCTGGAAGCGATTTCCCCTTATAAACAGAACACAAATTGATTATATATTAGGTATGTCTACACCCTATGAATGGATAATGGCGTAACATTATATTTTAATTTGATTTAAAAATACAAGGCTAATCTTCAGCCTTACTTCTCCAACTCTGATTTTGCAAATGTTGCTTTCACACAGGCTAGATCCCAATACTGCATTTCTTGGCTATTATAGCATTATTTGTGGCTAATGGTTACCTGCATACATTGTTTCCTACCTTTCTTAGGGCTTAGGTTAACCATTACATCTCCTAAAAGGAAGTCAAACTGTTACAATGAGAACAAGACTCCAACTTGTACATGCACATACCTTCCCTTAACCTCCTTTACATTTAAACTAGGCTAGACTGCACATGTGTAAGAGAGATCTCACTGATCCCACAATTTATCCTTCCCTCCTTTTTAATCTGGAGTCATCACAATGTCAGGGAGATTGTATATTCAGATGTACGATGAGAATTAAAAAGGCTACATTAAAGTCAAACATTTCAAGAATCTTTTACCAGCTTCAGCTGCTTCGCCAGCTACGGCCTCTCCTGGACAGGAATAGGTTGGCCACAGTGGTTCAGGCATTGGCAACCTCAAGATTGGATTACTGCAATGCGGTCTATGAGAGGTTGCCCTTAAAGCTGGTCGGGAAGCTGGAGCTAGTGCAGAATGCTGCAGCTCGGCTGTTGAGCTGCCTCTTTCCAACATGTAACTCCTTTGCTGAGGGAACTGCACTGGATACCTGTTTGCTACTGGGCCAGGTTTAAGGTTCTTGTACTAGTGTACAAAGCCCTAAACAACTTGAGATCAGGATACCTGAGAGAGCAGCTTCTCCCCTATCAACTTGCCCGGTCACTGAGGTCATCCAAGGTGGTGGTTCCACATAGACCCATCCTCCAATTGGAGTCCACCAGGGGAAGGGCCTGCCACATGGTAGCCCCCCTCCTATGGAATTCCCTGCGTTCTGAAAACTTCATTGTTCTAAGAAGCCTTCCCTTAACGACCAGCCACAGTTCATTTTGCTTCTTTCAAAAATCTATTTTAATGTGTTTCTATTGTTTTTATTTTGTTTTATCTTGTACACCACTCAAAAATTTTGAATGGGGAGCGGTATATAAATCTTGTAAATAAATAAATAAATAAGAATCTCCCTTAATGGGTGGTAATAGGCTACTCTCTTTCTAGATGAAAGGTGTAAAATAGACTAATAATTTTTATTTGACAAAAACTCCAAAAGAAAAAGAAAGCACCAGTGTTTCACAACACATAAAACACTTTATATTTTAAAACACCAGACACTAAAGGTTAAAATCACCCAGACGATGGATAAACCCTTGACTTTTAATTTATAATTTATAAATTGCAAATATGCCAAATATATTCATGTCAATCCCACAATTTTCCTATTGTACATTTCTGATGTCACGATATGTAAATTTGAACATTTGTCACAAACAATTGTTTCACTACTAAATGCAAAATTTCACACTGGACCTATGGTAAGTATACAAACTGGGACATGGGTTTAGTCTACTAATAGAGCCGAACCTTGTCAGGAGCCTAGAAGCCACAGTCTGTACAACAGCTAAACATTGAGATGACAGCAATATAAATGCTACAAGTGAGACTGAAGGTGGGAAATGTTGCAAAACAGGCTGTTTGTCCTGAGCGAGACATTACAGTACTGGGATACTGTACATTTGCAGAAAAAAATAAACCTTTAGTTGTACAGGCATCAGATATCTTCTTCAAAATAATTAGGCTACCATGTGATTTTCCCATTCATCATAATTTGGATGAATCTACCTTTACTATCTCAGCATTATATTTCTGCAAGAAGCTAGAACTGACCTGGCCCCTTATCAGCTACCAGGATTCCAGCATCCCTACATTAACAGTGCTGTGTCTGGAACAAGACAAAATTCTGAGAAAAAGAATATATTAGCAGAAAGCCTGACTGGAATTACATTTTACAATTCTAAATAATCAAACATAGATAGTAAACGTGGAGAGAAACTTGAACTGAACGATAAGAACTCTGCTTCAGCTTCCATTTAACCAAATGTATTTAAATCTGTGATCTGAACTCCAATCATGTGTGTGTTAAATGCTACTATTATTCTCACGCCATAATAACCCTTCGTTATTCTGTTAAGTATGCTGATATGTGTTTTAGTACATTTGTAAAATCTATAAATATGTGTGTGTGTGTGTGTGTGTGTGTGTGTCTGTGTCTGTGTGTGTGGTGTGGGGAGGGCATAAGCTCAGCTAAAATAGTACTATAGTTTTAGAATCTCCAAAGGTTTCCTGCATTTCGAATTAACAGCCATTGCACCTGTGCAAACTCTGTATTTTGATTGGCACTGTAATTTGACTATCAGATGAAAAATCAAAACAAAACAATAGGATAAAGCACATCTCAGTTAAATGGCACATGGAGTTTAGTTCACACTTGGCTTTTGTGCCATCTAGTGGACATCATTTACACAAATACTAGATTTGTACTTCCATCATACTTTTACTATATTGATTACAAACTCCACCCACACCTCAAAATAGAATTGATGGCAACTAATATAGAAGCCTTTGTTTCAAGATTTCAAAGCCTTCATACAGAATTATTTCCCATATATTTCCTAAATCCATGACAATCTCAGCTTTCGTTTTAGAACATAAAACAACTTAACAAGAAAGCCAAAACAGTCTGGAATGGTAGGTCTAAGGATGTGTAAGGTAAATGAATACCAGAGTCATGAGAACGGACACCTACAGGCAGTCTGGCTAGCAAATAAAGATTTCCACCCATTAGCCATACTTATCCATTTCATTGACACCACCCAACTTTTCTCCAATAGTGTTAGCATTCTATGGCCACTATCTTTTGATGGCTCTGCTTTCTTTCTTGTATATGATCAGCAGCATTACATGGGCAGCCACATGAATTGAAATTGAATTCTTCCTGCTCTATGTGCTCAATTTACTTTACTGAGATTGTGCCATCTGGTGGTACAACTATAGCACAATGTCGAGATTACACACTGGGAGATGGTGCAATTTCCCAGGTATTTCCACATTATCTCTGGGGGGGTTTAAACCCGCAATTTCTAGAGGACAGCATGGGACAGGCTCTGGATGCTGAAAACGTCATGAAATGAACCTGCAGCTTCTGTGAGTGGCCGCAAACTTCTGTGAGTGGCCAATCACAAACATGCTATAAATTGCTTGTTTAGAGAAGTTCTCAGTCTTCACTGGGTTGGGGGGAGGGGGAGGATTTGCCCACCACCAAGAATTTTGTTTAATGAATACAAAGCAATGGCTATTCTGCAGGGGGAGACAAACCCAGGTGAAGTAATTGAACAGATTGGCAGCAAGTAGTAAATATTTAATATTTTTCAGTTGAGGTCACTGAAAAATACTAAACTTATACCATTTGCTGCAAATCTATTCAACTCCTTTACCCAGCTGTGTTTCTTCTCTCCCACCGCCCTACAAAATGGCCATTACTCTCTAGTTGTATTCATTCTTTCTTTCCAGAAGTAAGTAATATTTTTTTATGCCAGAACTGTTTCCTGTGAATATTCTTCATATATTTGTAGAATAGACAAGGTACGTAAAGCCCCGTTACCTTGAATTAATACTCAACCTGTTCACCATGGTGGAGCTATAAAAAACAAAAATAAGAAACCAATTGGACATTTTGACTAGATGTTTACATTGTTTATAGAAAGGGTTATAGAAAGATCATGCAGCACTTTCAAAAGAGGTTTAAAGTCGCAGAGAAATTCCCTAGCTGTGAACAGCCACTGAGTATTTTCTGTCTGAATTATGCATCCAGCCAAAATAATAAAAATATGTTCTTGCTACATCTGTGAGATCATAGGACATTGAAGAGACAGTACCTAAGCAATACAGACTACATGTTCCATAGTTTGAGCTTGGGGGGAGGGGGAAGAGTCAAGAATATCAGAAAGGACAGTTGCAATGAACTACTTTAAGATTTCAGTGTTAAATATGTAGGATTTAGGCATTGTCACTTCCAGTGCTCATTGCTCAGATATTAAGAATTTATTAGATTTTTAAATGTACTTTTTAAAATTCCATTTTAACAGAGTGATAATTTCAACAATATTGCTGAAAAGCATATTTTACAAGCCGACATAACATTCCCAGTTAGTGTTTCTGAAGTAAGACATATTTATATTTGCATTATATACATAAGCTATTATTTTATAACCTCTCAAGCCTGGTAAGTTATCCCTTTTGTTTGGAGAATAAAAAATGTTGGAATACATGCAATTACAAGCAATTACAATCTAATTAACATAATTAGGTTTGAAACCATTTTCACAATAGACAAGATATATAACAATTTAGCAGCAGTTATTCAACAAAGCCTATATTATTTGTCTCTCCTAACTGAGTAGAGAAAACGCCAAGACTAACAGACCATTCTTTTAGTCACTATTACTTTAATCTCCACAAATAATAGTGAGTACAAGGGCAAAAATGAATGTCAGTCTAATATTTAGTTCACTCCTAACAGCAAAGACATAAGGGTCAAAGAAGCAGCAATTATTTAGGAAAACATTGACTGAGTAATACAAAAGACAACATCATTAACTAAGTATCAGCTTAAAACGTAATGCAGGGAAATGAAAAAGTAATGGGACTTACACTACTTCTAATATTGGAAATCAATAATCAGATTAAAAGCCCTTTACAAAAGAACAAACCACAGTTTTTTGATTCCATAAAAGTCTAATCTAAAACTTTATTAGAATCTAGACTCTACCTTTTAAAAAAAAAGTCTACAGGCTTTTTACGCCCATTCACTGCAATATCAAAGGATTTCCTATCATAAAAAACTGACAGAAATATTGTTACAAATTTTACATTCACACTTTTCATTGAAATGTTCCAAGGATGTGGGAAGGAGACCAGAATTAGAGCAAAGAAAGGTGTGATGCTTGAACAAACATTAACAAAAGAAAAACTGTCTCCCCACTAGAAAAGGAGAAGGAACAATTGTCACTGACCAGAGAATTTCCTATCTGTAGATGGACAATTCACAACTGCCACATTTGTACTAGTTAACTGACAAGTGCCTCGTTCTCAAGGAAGAAGAGCACAAGGGCACCAAACTCTCATGCTATAGATAGGCTGACCATCTGAAAAGGAGGACAGGGCTCCTGTAACTTTAACAGTTGTAGAGAAAAGGGAATTTCAGCCAGTGTCATTTGTATGCAGTTAGTTCCTGGTGAAGTTCCCTCTTCATCACAACAGTTAAAGTTGCAGGCACTATACTAGAGTGACCATATACAAAAGAAGGCAAGGCCCCGCAACTTTAACTGTTGTGATAAAGAGGGAATTTCACCAGGAACTAATTGCATACAAATGACACTGGCTGAAATTCCCTTTTCTCTACAACTGTTAAAGTTACAGGAGCCCTGTCCTCCTTTTCAGATGGTCAGCCTAGCTATAGAACACATATTTTGCAGAAAATGCAACAGATATACAAAAAGAGCCAAAACCAACTCAAAATGAGTAAGGGGAGTTAAAAACAACCTAGGTCATCCCACTGTGCCAAAGTCTAACACATCACTAATTCATGTTCTGGTCCAAAGAGAGCAACAGCATGGAATCCATCTCCTCTTCCTGATGCAGTAAAAATACATATATCTCCCCCCACCCCACCCCCGCTATCTCCCCTAGAACTTAGGGGAAAGGCCATGAGCAGCAGAGAACCAATCTCTACTAGTCCACTGGCTATGACTGGAAGGATGCGCGCAGAGCTTTATCTCCACTACTTTTCCCCAAGCCTGAATAGGGGTGAATGGGTGAAACAACCATCTTAGTCAGAAACTAGGTAGATATCAATGTCCACTTGTTCTTGTGTTTTCCTAACTGCTTCTGACTGCACTGGAAGGTCTCTCCTAGCTTTCCCAGCAGCCACTCCTCTACTTTAGCTCTTTAGCCTTCTAATGAGCCAGCTGCTCTTTCCCCCTTCTTACTACCCCTTTTTATATCTTCTGTTCTTTGTTCCTTTTGTTCCTTTTCTGTTGCTCTTTCCAGATAGTCATCCTGAACCTCTTTGCTCCAGCACTTTCTTCTCTCTGCCCTAAGCTCCTGGCATTCAGGCTTTTGTCCTGGGCTTCTGCCCTGCCATCATCTTCTCCCTCAGACTCCTCGAGCCACTTAAAGCGCCCTTGTCCTGATTTCCTTTCCTTCTGTTTAACCAGCCTTAACTGTGGTTGGCTACTGTTGCTGGGCAACCAGAGATACCTGGGGGATTATATAGCGACCCCTCCCCAATGATACACACCAGAAAACAACTGGGTTGGGGTTATTGGTGATAATGAACATGCATAAAGCAAAATCTAAAATTATTCTTTTTTTATCCATGTAGTTTAAAAATAGACATCAAAATAATAAAAAGAATACACTGTTATTGTGCTGTAAAATATACGTCAAAACAACAAGAGAGAAAATATAATGCTGCTGGGTTGAAAAGGCCATACCAAAGATAACCAATGCACAATAAACCAAACACATATCGACATATGGTCTTCCTCAGTCGTCTAGTATAAAGGATATGGTCTAGTGTATAAAAGTATGCCCAAAGGTAAATAAACATATGTATACAGACACATTATAAATATTTAGCACATAGGCCACTGCAGTATTTAGACCAGTGAATATACAAACAATTTTATGTTTAAAATATTTTAATTATAATTAAAAACTGCTACTTAAGATTGCTAAGTTTCGGTTGCAGCAGCCCAATGTCATGGAAAAGGAATTTGTAGCTGTAATTCTAACCATTCGCTTTCTCAAACCCTAGCCATCATGGTTAATTAAAGTTAGCCAATGGAGGAGTTAGCCAGATGGGTCTACAGGTGGTGCCAACCGCTCTTACACAGGCAGTCAGGCGGTCACCCTATAGAAGCCCACTCTGAACCTAAAAGTATTAGACAACTATCACCTGGTTGGGGAAGGTATTTGAGAGAGTGGTGGTGACCCAGCTCTGGGTACTTTTGGAGGAAACCAACTACATAGACCCATTTCAGTATGGATTCTAGCATGGTTTTGAGACTGAATTGGTCTTGATTATCCTGATGGACTACCTCTATTAGGACAGGAACAGGGGGAGTGCAATCCTGCTACTTTTGCTCAATCTCTCAATGACTTTTGATACTATTGACCACAGTATCCTAATGGACCTCTCTGAGCTGGGGGTAGGGGGCACAGTCTTATTATAGTTCCTGTTCTACTTACAGAGCCAGTTACAGCAAGTAGTATTGGGTGATAATTTTCCAGACCACTGGCAATTGCGCCAGGGAGTGCTACAAGGTACCACCCTGTCCCCAATGCTATTCAACATTTATATGATGCTGTTGGGAGTGTCATTAGGAGATCTGAAGCATGGTGGCATCACAGGTCTATTTCTCTGTTTCATTTGACTCAAAAGAGGCCATGCAGATCCTATACCAAAGCCTGGATGCAGTGATGAAATGGAAAGCAGGCAATAAATGAAGACTGAACCCTGATAAGATAGAAGTCCTTTGGGTGGACAGTTCCTGGGTTGCTTGGAGGAGCAGGTACATAGTCACTATTACTGTCACTGGAGGCCTAAGTGGTTGCAGTGGCAAGGAGTACATTTGCCAGTTTTGGCCATAGCCATAATAACTCATGTGTTGGGAACTTCACATCTCAACTATTCTAAGGCACTCTATGTGGAAATTGCACTTGAACAGAAGGTACAGGTAGTGCAGAATGCAGCAGCAAGGTTGTTGTTTGATGCATCTAGCTACTGCCATTCCTAGACAATGCTGCAGTAGTTGAAAAAGGATCGAACAGGAGCCACAGCGTTTGGGCATGCACATTGAAAGGGTCTGCCTGCAGGCATGACTAATTACTCTACATTGTCAGACCTTGGTGGAGCTTGGTGGAGCTTGGTGGTAGTGCAAAAGCTGAATCTATGCCTGGCATTCCTCAAGCTTCAGATTTAGAAACTTTTACAATGTGAAATTGTAGAAAACAAGTACTACACAATATACCATGTTTTGCCCATTAGTTTACTGCTCCAAATACTAGAGAACTACATTCTTTTAGTAAGTCAGTTACATGCAGTCAGTGAAAGAGAAGAATAAAAATGCCTACAAAAAGCCTAGTATTTGAAACAAGTGTATTATAAAAATGTGTCACTGCTTCTTTTTCTTAAATAGACTCCTTAAATGGGAGAAACCGCTACAATAATAAGTGCTTCCAACTAAGATTTTACTGGAAACAAGTAAGACTATTCAAGATTACAACTCCCCCAGCAAACATAATTCAGATACATTGAACATGTTTAGTACCATTATATACAGTAACCGACAACAGTTATGTGAAAGGCCCTGAAATATTGTGTCTTTGGGAAACAATTTGTTTTATTTGACTCTTGTGCAAGTAAATTCCTAGCCATGTTATATTAATGATAACATTTTTAATAAACAAATCTTTTAACTTACCAAGCTAGCTGTTAGAGAAGGAGCTGATTGCCCAAGAGCTTGACTGCGCATTCGGACAAGATTGGAAGTTTCTCCAGCTTGCCATGACTGTTGTGTAGCAGCATTTGGTAGCAAGTACCTACCTGCCAAGAGTTTGGGGGGAAAAGTTGTCAATTAACATTCTGCAATATCAGTCCATGCAACATGCTATACAATGAAGATTGGTAAAGTGATTCTTTTGAACTGATAACAGGATATAATCCACAAACTCTTCTTATAAGCTTCTGAATCAAGTATCATTCACCTAGCCTTGAAGTTAGTCATGCACTCCAAGTAATAATATCTACTGTGCACACTGCATGCTAAATCCACCATTTAAAACAGGCCTGTGATACACAAATATATTGGATGGCAAGCTGGTCAATTTTGTATACTTATAAGAAGGACTGACATATCCCATCCTAAGAATTAAAGAGACTCATGAATAGGAGTGCTTCTTTTATTTATGATTGGACACCAGTTGTTTTTCCTAATGCCTTCTTGTGTAAGAATTATAACTTGTGTTGTAAATTAATGTTTTAACCCATTTGGATATTCTTTGTATCCATTTTCTTCCCTCCCTCATACTTCCTGCCTTTTTAGATTAAGGACCTTTTGAGAAAAGACTTCCCTTATTCTTTTGTACCTAGTATCAGGTATCGTAGAAACAAACATAGGATGACGGCTTATAAGTAAAAACAGTTAGATTGCCTTATTATTTTGTGTATATGCAAACATCCTAGGATGTGGTATAAGACAATCTCTAAAGAAAATATAGCATATTCTAGATAAGTCACTCTGTATACTGCAATTTCAAGACCCCAAGCAATATTGAACTATTCTGTTGACAGAAATACATTCTAGGCAGCTGAATCCGAGCTTCTTTGTTCTTTCCAGAAATAAGGAAATTATTCTGAAAATAACAACAACCAACGAAAACAACCAACAACAACAACCATACATTATTTTAATAATATAGAATCTGGGCATTATCTAGCCAAAGGTAAGGACTTGTTAATTCCTAGTTATGTCCACAGAGAAAGTAAAATAACAATTCTTCCATTTAAATTAAAAAGACAAAGAAGTACTTAATTTTAGCTGACTTAGATCTATATTTTTAAATATATTAATTCAGGAAGTACATTCTGAGTAAGATAACCTGCATCAAACAAGGTTTTTCTCTTCTAACTGTGAAATAAATTTAACTTGGGTGGTAGCAGTAAGAGAATTAATCCCTTCACAGTCATCACCAGGACCTAGCACCCTAAAGAGTCACATTTTATTACTCTAAGTATTCAAACTGTTCTAGTTCCAGCCAGAAAAAATAACAATATATAAAGTTTAATGTTTGTTCTCATACCAGTGTGTGTAGAATTCATACAATCACCCCCATTAGTCTTAATAAGAAAATAAAAGGAAAATAGATTAATTTTAAACCATTGTTATGAAATACTTCATTATTGTTATCTTATTCATTGAGGTTACATCAAGAAACTTTATTTAATCCTACTTGGGAAGAATACCAGCAGGCAATTTTAAAAAGTATGTTCCTGTTTAATTCATGCATCATTTGCTGCTTACAACTTAAGGAAATTAGCATCTGTCAAGTGCATTTCTCAGCTGCATATGGTTAAAATTAACGGACGCTACTTTCTCTGCCAGATTTAAACAAGAGATGAACATTTCCCCCAATTTGTCCATTAACGCTGATATAATTCAATCAAAGCTAGAATTACAGCTGACTTCATTATGTTGTCCTCGCCTATTGCAAGAAAAACATTTGTACAAAACCCCATTAACAAAATTCAGCACTTTCATGCCCCTTCCAGTCTTCACACAGCAATAAAACCATCTAGCACACATTATTTAGGTGCTAAAATATTCACAGCAGTTTGGAATAATTGCCCTGTTAACATTTACAATTAGTATTATTGTAATTCTTTGCTCTTTAAAAGTGATTCCTACGTTCTCAATATGATCTGTAATAAAGGAAGAAATGAGATTCGGCCCAACCCTTAAGCCACAATTAATGTCCATAAAAGTCAATCAATGAAAACACTTCAGAAATGGCTTAGAAAGTGAGCAGCAGAAGCACTCTATTTTGGACAGCGTAGTCTGCATTTTAAAAAGAATATCACACTTCATTGCAGCAAATAGATGCAGCAAAAAAAACCTTTGCACTTGTCTATTGTCATTTCAGTACTTCAGAATCCTAGGAGCCACAACCAAAATCTACCCACACTTTTGACCACTTACTGGATTACAGCAATCTATCTACAATTCTAAATCATGGGAGATTGTGTTCCTGTAATAAATGGACTTTCGTTTATTTCCCCCTCCCTTTTACAGCACATTCACTGAATCTGTGCACAATCTGAGTTATACAAACATAATCTGAACTTTCACTAAAACACCCAGACTGATATAGAAATGGGCCCTCAGCCCCAACAGCACAAGAACATAATAATAATAATAATAATAATAATAATAATAACGATTTATTTCTTACCCGCCTCTCCGTCTAGATCGAGGCGGGGAACAACAACATGATAAAATACATAAAACTAATTAAAACATGACAAATATTATTAAAACTGCATGAAAACATCCTAAAACATCCTAAAAACAGTCTAAAAATTACACTGGATATGCCTGCCGGAAGAGAACAGTCTTTATAGCTTTCTTAAATTCTAAAAGACTGTTAAGTTGACGAGTCTCCTCCGGCAGGTCATTCCACAGTCTGGGAGCGGCAGAAGAGAAGGTCCTCTGGGTAACAGTTGTCAGCCTGGTCTTGGCCAACCGCAGTAAGTTCTTCCCAGAGGACCTGAGCGTGCGGGGCAGATTGTACGGGTTCTGCTTGATCAAGTTCCAGGATGCATCTATTCTTCGATTCTAAGACGCACTTTCCCCCCATGTTTACCTCTGTAAAAATGGAGTGCGTCTTAGAATCGATGGCGTATAAGAATCGCAGGATTTCCCCAGCGCTGGAATGGGTTTGAAATTACACCCACCCCCACACACACACACAGAGCCTTCACAAAGGGGCTCTGCATGCCCCGCCCTCCGCAACTCGGCCTCCCCACTCACCTCCATCGCCGCCTCGGTCCTCGCCACCAGCGCACGGGATCACGGCCTACTTTGTAGTAACGCCACGTTTCCAGACCTTCTCCTCTACCGCTGCTGCTACCGCCACTGCCGAATCCCAGGAAGGAGTGAGACAACAAGAGTGGGGTGGGCCGGGGCAGGCAGAGGCGGTAGCGGGGCCCAGGCGAGGGAGGAGTGGCAGCGGCGGGGAGGAGGAAGAAGCGACAAGCAGGAAGGGAAGGGAAGGGCACGGAGAGCCAGGCGGAGGCAGAGGCAGTGGCCGCGAGGACCCACATGCACCCCCCCCCAGCGACTTGGCCTCCCCACTCACCTTCATTGCCGCCCTGGTTCTCGACGCCAGCGCACGGCAATGGAGGTGAATGGGGAAGCCGAGTCACTGGGGGAGGTGAATGCGGGTCCTCACGGTCGCTGCCTCCGCCTGGCTCTCCGTGCCCTCCCCTCCCCTTCCCGCTTGTTGCTTCTTCCTACTACTCCCCGCCACCGCCGCAACTCCTCCCTCACCTGGGCCCCACTACCGCCTCTGCCTGCCCCCGCCTGCCCCTGCTCTCTCACCCCTTCCTGGGATTCAGCAGTGGCGGTGGCAGCAGCAGTAGAGAATGTCTGGAAACGTGGCATTACTACGAAGGAGGCCACGATCCCACGCGCTGGCAGCAAGGAGCGGGGCACAATGGAGGTGAGTGGGGAGGCTGAGTCGCGGGGGGGGCACATGCGGGTCCTCACTGCTGTGGCCGTTGCCTCCGCCCGGCTCTCCGCACCCTGCCCTGCCCTCCCCTTCCCGCTTGTCGCTTCTTCCTCCTCCCCGCCACCGCCACTTGACACCACTTCTCCCTCGCCTGGGCCCTGCTACCGCCTCTGCCTGCCCCCGATAGACCCGCTCTTGCTCTTTCATTCCTTCCTGGGATTTGGTGGCAGTAGCAGCACCGGTAGAGAAGAAGATGCAAAGAAGGAGCAGCAGCAGCGAAGGATTCTTGCCTGGCCTACGAGGGTGATTCATCCCTACCGTATTTCTTCAATTCTAAGATGCACTTTTTTTCAAATATAACGGTGTCTGAAAATGGGATGCGTCTTAGAATCGATGCAAAGCTTTTTACCTATTGGTGGCCCTGAAATTAAGGCGCACCTTGGATTCGATGGCATCTTAGATTCGATGAAATACGGTAGTCCAACATCCTGCTTTTAACACAAACCAGACAGCCAGTTCTTCTGGAACCCCAGAAGCAGGAATGAACACAATAGATTTGCTCCCAGCATATCATACAACAACAACAACAATCTTTCTTGACAGTCCATAGACCATTTAACAGTAGGTTAGATATACAGCTATTAAAATGTTCATAGACAAGGGAAAACCTTCAACATACAGAAGTGTGAGCTTCCCTTAATGTTGAGATTACAGTCAGTCTTTATTTACAGTCTACAGTCCTTCCAACAGAAAATATATCACACGCGAGATTAGTCCTTGTGGGTTTAGACCAACTGGGTTCTTTCTACAGCCAATCGCAGAACAAAGGAATTTAGCTACTTGCAGGGTTACGTGCTTATTTGTACCCTGGAGATTAATCATTAGGGACCAGCATATCATAGCAAATAATAAATCAGACCTGTCCTCCTTGATTGTTTAATCCTTTTTAAAGAGATCTAAAGAAGTTGCCATCACCCCAACTTGTGGCAGCAAAACTATTTTAATTTATCCATCTCGAACCTAGTACTAATCAATTACATGGTTCCCCCTGAATTCTGGTGTTATACAAGTAAGGAAAGTATTTACCACTCTCTCCACACAAGCAATGTTACTAGGCCTCATACAGCCCCAGACCCAAATCTGATCCCCAGATGCCAGATCTATTCCCCAGAGTCCTGAGTGTCCATTGATGACTATGCAAGGATTTATTTTTCTCTGGTTCATTGCTATGCAGGAGGTAATTTTCAAGGGGGATTTCAGCTGGAGAAGGAAGGGTTAACTTCCCTGCATGTTGTAGCATCCCTCAATTAAATCCATACACAAACCCCATATGGCAATTAAACTTAGGGTGGAGGGGAAATCATCCTTCCATTGGCACCAATGGAAGGTTTTTTTCTAAGCTTAATTGCTATGAAGTGCAGAATTCCAGGAGGATCATAGTTGATGAGGAAAGGGTTAACACCCCAAATTGGCTATTATGCTTGCGGAGGGTCCTCTTCCACTGGTACAAATGGAAGCTTTTTTCTAAGCTCAATTGTATGGGATGGAAACAATTTTCCTCCAGGAAAGGAGAGAGGGAAAGAAGTAGGGGGAAGATACAAAGAGATAAGCTAGGAAAAAAGGAGAAAATGTGTTTATTAAACACATTTAGCTGTTCTTAAACAGCTAAACAATCTGGACAGAAGGTCACTCTTGAGGTATTCCAAGTGTGCATGTGTGTGTGCGCACTCAAGCATATAGTATGGTCTTTCTTGAATCAACATCCGCCCTCACACTCTTCTCTCTCCCCACGAGGAAAGCCTGAAATATCCTATATTGAAAGTGCACAACTGCGAGATAGTGCAGCAGTCAAGACTGGAAAGGCCATGATTGAGCCCATGTTCGCAACAGTACAGTTTCAAAGCAGCAGGGCTGGCTCCCCTCCCTGCATTTGTACTCAGCAAAGTGCAATGGAAGGCAATGAGTTACTTCCGGGTAGCCATGTTCTGCTCTCACCATGCCCATGCCCCACGCAACTGTCCCTTCAGCCAATCAACGCCACTTCCAGCAGTCTGCACCGAAGCCAGCTGAGGCCACACACGCGCCAAAACTGTACTGAATCTGCAATGGCAGGAAAATCCCTCACAAAATGAGTTTGCGGGGGGGATGGATTTCAGGCAAGAAACAGCACACTAGCTATGGAGAAGGGAATGTGTCATCTGACACTAACAACTTGGAGATGGAGCAGAACATGTAGATGTCCCTCAAGTCAAATTTTTGAAATTCTGTTTTGGTGCAAATCTTGCCATTTTCCAGGGGGTGGGGGAGAAAGGAAAAATGCAGGTTGCTTACCTGTAACCATAGTTCTTCGAGTGGTCATCTGTGCATTCACACATATGGGCTCTGCGCCTGCGTGGAGCCTGTCTCGGAAACTTCTATAGCTAAGGCAAACGTTTTTGGCGGGAACCCCTCCCCCACTTCTACTGACTCCGTGTTCCCGCCTTTCTCCTCAGTTCCAAGAGACCGACTTGCTGGCTCCATAACTAGGAGAGAAACCGCTCGGTATCGACAGTACATTTACATCGACACCAAAGCGGGGACGGTGGGTGGGTTGTGTGAATGCACAGATGACCACTCGAAGAACTACGGTTACAGGTAAGCAACCTGCATTTCCTCTTCGTGGTCTCTGTGCATCACACATATGGGCGATTAACAAGCTAAATTCCTGGTGGAGGGTAGGTGTAGATCAATGTTCCCTCACAAGACAAAGAAATTGCTTGCCCCAAATTGCAGTTTGTCCTGGTACAAACAATCAAGTGGTAGCATGTAATGAAATTAAAGGACTTATACCAAATAGCTGCCCAGTTGAAGTTCTGTCCCTCTTTTTTATTTTTTATTTTTTTTTAAACAGGGACCTGAGAATGATGCCCCTAGACATCACAGGCATAAAAACTCTCTCTGTTGAAATCATAGCACTCCAATTGTAGCAGCTCTCGGGAGCAGCTCTGTAATTGGCAGCTAGCCTGTAATGGCTGTGCTAATTAACTTGGTGGAGAGATGTCTACTTCAAGCTGCATGTTAGACGTCTCTTCTTGGTACCAAGAGATTGGTACCAAAATAGGCAGTTGAGTCTCACCCTTTGATGTCGATTCTGCCTGCTAGAATCTCATCTTGAAGTCAAAGCTGCATGTTAGACATCTCATTTTGGTACCAAGAGTGCTGCACCGAGAAGCTTGGTACCATGGAGCTCGGCACCAAGGAGCTCGGCACCATGGCGCTCGGCACCATGGCGCTCGGCACCATGGCGCTCGGCACCATGGCGCTCGGCACCATGGCGCTCGGCACCATGGCGCTCGGCACCAAGGAGCTCGGTACCGAAGGAGGCAGTTGAGTCTCACCCTGTGATGTCGATTCTGCCTGCTAGACGTCTCATCTTGACGTCGAAGATGCATGTTAGAAGCTCCAGTATCGAGAGCTTAGACCTCGGTACCGAAGGAGCCAGTTAAGTCATCGCCGCCAAAGGGGCCACCCTCGGTATCGGGGGGCCCCTAACAGCTGCAGAGGAGTTGGAACCTGGTCTCTCTCTAGCTGTAGAAACACAGGTAGAGAGTATCCAGATGTTGGAAGATCGGAACGACCTATGGTTAGGGTGGGGGTCCGAAGTCACTGAGGGGCTCTTATCTATAGAATCGCTCCAAGCGATCAGTCCCCAGAAGTCCTATGTAACCTGGCCTTCTTAGATATCCCTTTCACTGTAGAGACAGCTAGGGAGCGTCCAAACATTGGATGATCGGAATGACCCATGGTCAGAGTCAGGGTCCGAGGACGCAGAGGGGCTCTCCTCCGTAGAATCGCTCCATGCGATCAGCCCCAGAAGGTTCCTGCCTTCTTAAATATCCTTCTTACTGTAGATACAGCCTGGGGAGCGTCCAAATGTTGGAAGATCGGAATGACCCTTCATCAGAGTCAGCAGGGTCCAAGGACGCAGAGGGACTCTCCTCTGTAGAATCACTCCATGCGATCAGCCCCAGAAGGCTCCTGCCTTCTTAAGATATCCCTCTTGCTGTAGATACAGCCTGGGGAGCATTCAAATGTTGGAAAATCAGAATGACCCTTCATCAGAGTCAGGGTCCGAGGACGCAGAGGGGCTCTCCTCCGTAGAATCGCTCCATGCGATCAGCCCCAGAAGGCTCCTGCCTTCTTAAGATATCCCTCTTGCTGTAGATACAGCCTGGGGAGCGTCCAGATGTTGGAAGATCGGAATGACCCTTGGTCAGAGTCAGGGTCTGAGGACGCAGAGGGGCTCTCCTCCATAGAATCACTCCATGCGATCAGCCCCAGAAGACTCCAGCCTTCTTAGATATCCCTCTTGCTGTAGCTACAGCTAGGGAGCGTCCAAATGTTGGAAGATCGGATGAAGCATGAAGCGGCCATGTCTCCAGTAGATAGAGGAGCCTGTACCATAAGTGTAACGATTGTCTGGAAGAAACCATGGCTTCTAGAGCTTTTATCCACAGACCTGGTGCCAACACGGTTATCTTTTCAGCGCCAGGTCAAAACTTTTCTCCCAGGCATTTCAACAGCTTAAGTTGAGGTTTGAACTGACTTTGTAGCCAGGCTTAACAGTTTAAAATGTATTAAATGTCAGCTGTCTTATGTTAATGGTTCTAAATTTTGTAAACCACTCATACAGCTTCGGCTATGGGGTGGTATATAAATGTAAATAAAATAATAATAATAATAATAATAATAATAATAATAATAATACAGTAGCGACAGGTTTCGATGACCTGAGCCTCTCCCAAAACAAATTAAACAGAGAAAAGTCTGTCTGCTGGGGAAGCTTGCTTAACACATTTTGAAAAGGGGCCTTAATGGCTGTGCAATCCCCCTCAACGCAATCCAAGATCACTGGAGAATAAAATATCTAAGAATATAATAACAATTATATTGTTTTAAATGTACGTGTGTACGTTGTATGTTTTGCTGCTTTAATTTTTGTATATTGTTTTTAATTGTTTTAATCACATGTAAACCGCCCAGAGAGCTTCGGCTATGGGGCGGTATACTAATGTAATAAATAAATAAATAAATTAAGACTAAAAATGAACTAAAAACAAAGTAAAATAACTAAAAACCTTAGCACTCTAAAGCTTTCTCTTCAGGAGAAAGACAGAAGTTCCCAACAAGACATCCTTTCAGCAGGGCGGTCGAAAAAGAACTGAGGAGAAAGGCGGGAACATGGAGTCAGTAGACAGTGGGGGAGGGGTTCCCGCCAAAAACGTTTGCCTTAGCTATAGAAGTTTCCGAAACAGGCTCCACGCAGGCACAGAGTCCATACGTGTGGTGCACAGAGACCACGAAGAAGAAATACCAGCTACTTTCTTTTTTGCATTTTTTTCACACTATTGCAAGTTAATTGTAACTGAAGAGGAACTATTGTTTTGGGGTGATGGGGGGAGGGTACAAATTAATTGAAGGATTTATTTTATTTGAGGTGACTTGGATGAGAAATTGGGTGGTTTTGCGTCTGTGAAAGCTAAATAAATCCGTGGGGGGAGGGGATATTAGCATATGCAAATTTTATGCAGCTTAATGTCCTGCAGGCCTGGAGCTTGAACCTTTCAAATACCTAGCAATGTCCCTGTTCCACACCATTCATAATTATATCATCTTTCACATTCTGCTAGTAGTCTTTTTCAAAATTATTTTTAATTTAGTTTTAAATCACGTTTTCAATATCATCTAAGAGTATTGATAGCCAAAGTGTAGCCATCTTTGCTTACAAGTACAGAATGCTGGGAACGCTTGCTCAAGGCTGAAGGAAAATTTTTAAAGTGCATACGTGGCAGATATGAGCTCGCCACAAGGTTGGTTTCAGCTGGTTATAGCATTTGTCTGAAGAGCCTCCTAATGCAAGGCCATCAGCGCACCTTATCAGAAGCTGCAGAATTTAACCCAGTAACAACTGAAACATGCGCAGTGGCTCTCAGCAGTATATCAAAGGGCAGTGACACTCGTTGGAATGCATTGGGTTTTGCTTGCGCTGTACGAAGTAGTAACGTAGATCTTTTACAGTACTGTATAAAAGGGATCGCGCGTGTGTGTGTGTGTGTGTGTGGCTTTTGGTGGCACTAGTCCCGAAAGTACACCCACTCAGCTGACTGTATTGGAGTAAAAGGAGTTGCGTTGGACTGGATTAATTTTGACTCTGTGTCTCTTAGAGGGAAATTGGTAATCCTCCAAGGAGAAGGAGGACCCTAATTTGGGCAACAAACTGGAGATTTCTCCGCCGGGACTGACCTCCTAGTTGTCCCTCCTGCGACCACCCGACCCCCAGGAGGCCAAAGGAACAACATGCGCACCAGGAGTCCATTTTGTGGACCTGCCATTCCATTGGGACTTGGGAGTGTGTCGAATGGGCCGGGGGACCCTAGAGGCGTCCCTTGAAAACACAGACTATCCAGATCCATGCCAGGGAGCCAGACGCAGCTGCCGCAGGACAAGTAAGAGTGTTTTCCTTTCTTTGGGCAGCCCTTGGAAAAGAGGCAGCGTCGTCATGGGGATGGCCTCTAGTAAAGAGCTATGTAAGGAGGCACCCCTGGGGTGTATGCTGTCAAATTGGAAAAGTTTTCAGATTTATGGAGATTATGGGATTAAACAGAGTAAATCCAAAATGGAGAAGTTTTGTAATTGGGAATGGACAACTTTTGGAGTTGGGTGGCCGGAGGGGGGGGGGTCTTTGACCCGGCCCTGGTGAGTGCAGTCCATGTGCGTGTAACTGGAGATGGACATTGGGACCAGTACCTGTACTTTGACTTGTGGCAAACTGTGATAAATTCCAAGCAACCCCCTCCCCCTGGTTGATTGTTAAAGTGTAAAATGATGAATTGTAAAACCTTGGTGGTATGAAGGTCCGCTGAAGCCACGGCTCCCTCTGAAATCCCAGCCTCTGTTTTAAAACCTAGCCCCCCCCCCAGATCCCCTTTTGGACACACCGCCCCTGTATCCTGATTTAGACCAAGAAGAAAAGAGACTAAGGGAGGAGGAAAAGAGGTTTCAGGCAAGCTTGCAAAGGATTAGGAAGCAGGCAGAAACGTCACAGCTAAACCATCTGGCTGAAAAAGGCTACAAGGTCTCAGGGAAAAAGGCCCAGGTTGTGCAGAGGGAAGTGACCTTTCTTGGCTATAAGATTTCCAGAGGACAAAGGGCCTGGGGCCTGAGATGACAGAGGTGATCCAGAAGCACCCCACACCGGGCTGCCCACGGGAACTGCGTGCTTTTCTGGGACTAACTAGCTTCTACAGACTGTGGGTGCTAGACTATGGAGGGAGAGCCAAACCGCTTTATGAGTCCTTAAGCAAAGATGACTTGACAAATTGGACGTGGACCAAAGAGATGGAAAAAGCCTTTCAAGATCTCAAAAGAGCCCAGATGTCACCCCCTGCTCTGATGATACCGAACTCTGCAAAGCCCTTTCGTCTTTATGTACATGAGCAACGTGGGGTCGCGTCAGGTGTCTTGTGCCAAGATTATGGGCCCTCCAAGCGACCAGTGGGATATTATTCCAGAGTTCTCGATGCGGTGGCCAAGGGCTGGCCCTCATGCCTCCGCTCAGTGGCCGCTACAGCCCTCATCGTGCAGGAAGCGGAGAAGCTGACTTTGGGAGCTGACATGGAGGTGATAGTCCCACATGGAGTGTCCCAGATCCTAGGATCTGGAGGAGGCAAAAAATACCTGAACCCAGCTCGACATTCACGCTATGAAGTGGACTTGCTACTGAACCCACACTTGACATTCAAGATATCAAAATGTTTGAACCCTGCAACTATACTACCTGAACCAGGCCAAGTACAACATGATTGCTTGGAAGTTCTCAATGAAGACACCTTGCCTCGACCTGATCTACAGGAACTGCCATTACAGGACCCTGATGAGGATTTTTTTGTGGATGCATCTAGCTATGTGATAGATAGGAGATGAGTTAGTGGAGCAGCCATTGTGACATCTGGCCGGAAGAGACTTCTGAAGTTGCCAGCCCACTACTCAGCACAAGCAGCGGAGCTGATAGCCGCCACAGAGGCATTGAAAGAAGGCAAAAGGAAAATATCTATACTGATTCAACATACGTGTTTTTAACTATACATGCACTTGGGCAGCTATGGAAGGAAAGAGGATTCATTACGGCCTCAAGGCAACGGATTGCTCACGGACACTTAATAGGAGCCCTACTGGAGGCCTTAATGTTACCAAAGGCCGTTGCTGTAGTGCATGTACGAGCTCATGGAAGAGCTGAAAAGCCCACTCTCCGAAAAGGAAACCAAGCCGCGGATGAAGCTGCAAAAGAGGCTGCCATGACAGCAACAACGTGGGTAGGTTTGGCGAAAGAAATGCCATGTTCAAAGCCCCAATATACCAAAGAGGAGGAAGAGGATGCTCTGAAGGTTGGAGGAACAAAGGATCCCGCAGGTTGGTGGATATTGAAACATGGAATCGTCTTTGTACCCAGAGACCTCCTGCTACATCTCTTGGAAGACCTGCACTACAAGCAAGGACATATGGGGGCAGGAGCCCTCATGAACCTTTTAAAGAGAACGGTCTATGGCCTGAACATGCATGCAGAAGCTCAGAGAATTACAGCCAAGTGCATTAGTTGCTTGAAGACTCATAGTAAGGGAAGACAACCTCCAGCTCCAATGGGAGGAAGACCAAGGGAAGCCTATCCCTTTCAGAGACTCCAAGTAGACTTTGCAGAAATGCCCCCTTGTAGGGGCTATAAATACATGCTAATCTTTGTTGACCAGCTAACAAGGAGAGTGGAGTGCTTTCCTACTCGAACCTGTCAGGCTAGGGCAGTCACAAAAGCTTTGTTAACAAACCTGATACCCCGGGTTTTCCCTACCAGAAATCATAGAATCAGACAGAGGGAGTCATTTTGTGTCACAAATAACTCAACAAGTTGCAAAGGCCCTAGATATAAAATGGGATTTACATACCCCTTGGCGTCCACAGAGTTCGGGACAGGTAGAAAGAATGAACAGAACCATAAAGGAGTCATTGGTCAAATGTGTGCAGAGACTCATTTGAAGTGGGTAGATGTCCTCCCAACAGTCTTGACAAAAATTAGGAAAACACCTCGCAAGGGTCTTAAATTGTCACCTTTTGAACTCCTTTTTGGACAATCACCACGTGTTCTACCACCAGGACTAAGGGAAACTGTAACTTGGGATGTGGGATGTGAAATGTTATGGAACTATGTTACTGGCTTGCAGTCTGTTTTGTTTCAGCTCCATCGATATGCTGCAGAGTATCAGGTAGTTCATCCTTTCCGGTCTGGAGACCAGGTGTTGGTGAAGAAGTGGACACGTGACTCGCTTACTCAGAAGTGGGAAGGCCTACACAGTTGCCCTGGTGAGCCACACTGCTGTAAAACTGTTGGGGTGGGATCGCTGAACCCACCATACCCGCTTGAAGAAATACAAGGTTCCTGAAACCCCTTCACCCCCGGCTCCAGAGGCTCGGGAGGCCACGGGCAACAATCCTTTGTGCTCCCCCACTCCGGAAGCTGAGGGAGCCACAGGAGAAGAAACAGGATCATTGTGGGAGTTCCATGGCCTGGACAGCCTAAAAGGACTGTTTCGAAGAGTAAAGTAAATGGGAGGAGGGGATGAGATTTCTATAATTGACACTTGCACATTGGTTGAATCACACAAGCCCAAGCATCCTCCTATCCTGGGTCCCAGAGCATAAGCGGAGAAAGTGTGTGACTGTTATACATCAAATAACAGTGCAAGAATCACTAATCAAGAACAACAGGCCAGAGCCCTCATTCCCGCCCTTGGGTTGTGGGGTATATAGTAATTTTCATTACAGTTTCCCCAAATTTTCTGGTATAGAGTGGAATCATGACAGTTAAAGTGGCCCTGATTTTAAATATCCTTTTGAAGTATTGGGGACCTAAGGTCTGGAGCGGGCCTGAGGGAGCCAGCCGGATAGGGCAGGTTGCCAACAATAAGTGGGTGGACATGGCTGAGGAGTTGGCCAAAGCTTTCAATAGAACACACTGCCTGGTTTGCTCCCTTCCTCCATATGATTCCTCAGGGGGCATGCCCCTTCTACCTTTGCCCCTTAGCCAATCAGGGATAGTGACTGATATTGGTTTGGAAAAAGGTAACCTCACCAATTGGCCTTCACTTTATAACTCAACCCTAAGACTAAGGGTATGGCCAGTAAAAGGAGGCCTATGTATCAAACAAACATCCTGAGGCAATAATAATAAACAGGTAGGAACTCAGAGTGTCATGAAACATGGCAATTCGATGGAGGACCTGATGATGCACTAAACTGAACCTGCTGCAATTATACAAATGTAGTATACGATCAGTGTGTATGTGGTAAAACCTTGAGAGGCATGGAAGCGGGAAAGGGACAGGACAGCAGAATTCAATAAGGCCTCACAAAGCTGTCCTTTAGTAAGCGTCACTACTCTTATACTCCAGGTCCACTTGGAACGGGCGAGGTACTTTCCTATGGTGGATATGTGGGAAATATGCCTACCGGGAACTACCTGAGAACTGGACAGGATCTTGTTATTTAGCTACCCTAATACCTCCTATGTGGTCTATGATAGACTCCAACAGGAAACAACATAGGAGTAGAAGAATAGTATCGCTAGATTACTTCGAGGACACTGCAGGAGGGTCTAGCCAGTTATGGAGTGGGACAAATGATTGACCACCAGATCGTATAATCCAGCATTATGATCCTGCTTCTTGGGATCGGCATGAGATAGTGGCGGGGGCTAGAGAACCAATATACCAGCTAAATAGAATCATTTGGTTCCAAGCTGTAGTAGAGATAGTAACCAATAAAACAGCCCAAGCACTCCGCCTCATAGGCCAACAACTAGATAAATCCAGAGCAGCGATCTTGCAGCTGAAATTGGGTTTGGACTATGTCCTAGCAAAATAAGGGGGTCTGTGCAAGGCTCTAAATCTAACAACAAGTGACTGTTTTAACATATCAGATAATGGGGATGCTATAAGGAGTTTGGCCGATGAAATTGAAGTTGTAGCCATGTGCCTGCACAATCCTGGGAGGAATGGAATATGGATTGGTTAACGGCTTGGTTACCAAATCTGAGATGGCTCAAGACGAGATTCTTGGTTTTTATTGTTGTTCTGACTGTATTGCTTATAATACCCTGCTGTTTGCCCTGCCTAATGGCTTTAATTCGTCATATGCACGAGGCTGTATTGCATCGCCAAATGCTTATGTTGTACCAAAAAGTAGAGATAGAAGAACATTAGTTTTTTAAATGCTTTAAGGGGGGAATTGATAGCCAAAGTGTAGCCATCTTACTAGTACAGAATGCTGGGAACGCTCGCTCAAGACTGAAGGAAAATTTTTAAAGTGCATACGTGGCAGATATGAGCTCGCCACAAGGCTGGTTTCAGCTGGTTATAGCATTTGTCTGAAGAGCTTCCTAATGCAAGGCCATCAGCGCACCTTATCAGAAGCTGCAGAATTTAACCCAGTAACAACTGAAACATGTGCAGTGGCTCTCAGCAGTATGTCAAAGGGCAGTGACTCTCGTTGGAATGCATTGGGTTTTGCTTGCGCTTGCGCTGTATGAAGTAGTGACGTAGATCTTTTACAGTACTGTATAAAAGGGATCGCTTGTGTGTGTGTGTGTGTGTGTGTGTGTGTGTGTGTGTGGCTTTTGGTGGCGCTAGTCCCAAAAGTACACCCACTCAGCTGACTGTATTGGAGTAAAAGGAGTTGCGTTGGACTGGATTAATTTTGACTCTGTGTCTCTTAGAGGGAAATTGGTAATCCTCCTAGGAGAAGAACAACCCTAATTTGGGCAACAATATATAGAAAATATTACAACTTTTGAACTAACAAAACACCTATATTGCATTAACAGTTGCGCTTTTATTTGCACTTTGTTTATTTTAAAAACGTACTTTTGAAGTGCTTTTATTCTGTTTTTATTCTTTTATTCTATTTGTCCACCGCTCTGAAATTCTTGAATGGGGAGCGGTATTTAAATATTGTAAATAAATAAATAAATAAATAAATATTACATTAAAAATTTAATTATAGTTAAAAGGGATCACAGGAGTTTCAATATATTAATAACCTTATAGTTACCCACAGAAGCTCATCAAGGGTTTAAGATTTAGTTGTAATTACCTAAATGTACCTTTCCATATCTGCCCATGACATGCTGATGGCTTTCTCTGGGAACCTTGTTTGTTAATAAAGTCAATAAATTTGCACCAAATAGTATGAAAGGAGTCAGATTCCTTTTGTTGCCTTTGTGCCCTTATTTAGTTAGTTAACATTTCAGCTAACACAATGCTCCAGAGAAAGTTATACCACTGACAGATCTGTAGATTCTTCCCAATTATTTTCTAATTAGTTGACGAGACACCACCACCATCATAAAAAGTCAGCATTTCTTTGTCTGATAAATGTTCATTAGGGCCATTATAGACAAATAATAGTGCCAATTCAGGATCCATGTGTACCTCCCCTCCTATTATAGTACACTGTTCTTGAAAAAATTCCCTCCAAAAGCTGTCTACATTCCCACTACATATGATGGCAGTATATAACAAATGTATTACACCCCCTCCAACAGTTCGGTGATGTTGTTTTGTATCAACAACTTAGGATAATCAGGGTTAAATACTACCTCAGTAGCTAGTAGCGTTTTTTTTTTCTAAACGGAAGAGTTCCAAACACAGATAAAATGTGTTAGCATGTATGGAAGGAGTACCTTCCAACACCATTAAGTAACAGGATGAGGAATGAATCCTGCAAGGCACTCGGTGGGCAAGATTTGGTGCAGAAAAGTAAAGCGGTGGACAGAGAAAGAGCCTATCTACACTACTGCTTTTAACCGGTTTAAAACTGTTATAAACCATTTTAAAGCAGTAGTGTAGATAGGCTCAAAGTGCCATTTCCCTCCCCTGCTGCCTTTCTACTCAATATTCCTCTCTCCACCCCACATAGTAGTACACAATGGGCAAGATTCAAAGAGGAATACACATGAGCACAAAGCACTTCTACACAAAAATGTAGGAACTTTTTGAGGGCATGAAGAGCTGCAGTTCTCACTTGTATTGGATTTAGTGGTTTTCAATTTTGTACACCACTCTGGGAGGGTTTTCCTTAAAAGGCAGATCATAAATCTTTTAAATAAATAATGAAATAAACTAATCACTGATTTGTTAAGGGATTATAGGCTCATCAGTTCAGTTAGAAGTCTATTTCTCATTTCAGTTATTACCTGACATCGCTACACAGCATAGTAAATTAGTAGTCAGTTTAAATTTTATTTTTTTATTTATAGATTAGTTGAATTCCACTTTAGCATCCTAAAACATCTGAGTACGATGAACAAAAAGTTATAGCAAAAAAATAACTGACATCTTACTACAATGCAATAATTCTATATAATGAATAACAGAAAAGAAAAAAAATTGGTTAGACACAATGCCCTTCATTTCCAAAACATCTAAAAAGCCATTATTTTTCTATCATGAACTCCCCGCTCAGCACAAGCGACTAAGCCCGTAGAGCATTCTTGATTCTGACAATTTAAGCCCAAACCCAAGTGATTGTACAAAGCCCTTTGAAGTTACTTCAGCTCATGAAACTCCTTCACTGCAGCAAAGGAGCTTTGCAGTTAACTAGTTTTGCTCCTCTATGACAGGAAAAATATGTGTTGCTTCATTTTTTGTATTTAATATTTTTATAAGGAAAATTAGCAGTTTTAACTTTAATTCAGTTCAGTCATAAATAATAAATTAATTTGAATATTTAACTTACTTTTAATTTACTTAATTTCAATATGGAATTTACTATAAAATATATAGTTGTGTTTCAGAAAGTATGTTAAAAATTGCTATCAGTCTCCCAACATACTTGTTTAGAATTCATGGACTATTTTACGCAGTGATATAATTGACAAGCTTCTCTCTGGAGATCAATACTAGCTTCCAGATAGGCAAGCAGCTAAAGGTACGTGTAATTGGCAGGTTAAGTACAGGGAATTTGACTCAAGGATTTCTACTTCTTCAACCATCAACAGATCCATCAGGGAAATGGACAACTGTTTCTAAAGGACTGCTAAAGGTTGGTCTGTTAAAATGGATCAAATTATCAGTTTGCAATACGAGCAATTTCCATTAAAAAGAATTTGTACAAGTGAACATGGGAAGCTAGAACTTCACTCTTAAACAGGGATGGACAGTTTGTGGCCCTCCAGATGTTTTGGCTTACATCTCCTACCGTCCCTCACCATTGGCTACCCTTGACTAGTGCTGACAGGAGTTGCAAGCCAAAACACCTGAAGAGCCAAAGTTGCCCAGACCTGCTCTAAAGCCACTAAATAACGTGGGGGAGATATGTATATGGAATAAAATCATATTACACACAGCACTCTACAGCACTCTACAGTGTAACTATATACCTCCAATTTCTGCTGGACATTTTGGGGGTCCAAATTCTGTGACTCAGATAATGAGTGGGCCAAGTCAATTATTTCTGGGCACATACCTCTTGTAGATAGATGCCTGTAAAGCCTGTCCCATTCCTTCCAATTTCACTTTGCCACTATAACCCTTTGGCAGCTTACACCACATCATCACAGCCACACCTCACATCCATTTCTGCTCCATTCCTCTGCATTATGAGGTGCCTTTCTTCTGTGTTTCCATGAAGGAGTGGGGGCTTTGCCACACTGACTGGTCCGACAGTTAATCCATACTACTGCCTACACTTTCTGGTAATTGGAAATAAGATAAAATATCTACACTCCCAAGCACATAGACACAGCATTAGTATCTCCATTATTTTCAATAGCACCTAAAACATTGTTTTCCAAAGAGCCCCGTACACATAATTGGATGTATATTGACAGACATTTCAAGCAACATGGAATGAAATGTTGTGAAAGTTTGAGGCCTACTGAGGCAAGACAATAAAGTCAGGCCTTAGAGGCCTGAGGTTTTCTGTTGGGAGGGGGTATCCTTGAGAGGAGTAGTTTCAGTTCTCCACTTAAGGCTCATTCTCTCTTAAAGTTTTATTTCTCCAGTTAAATTTCATTTCCTCAAAGTGGGAACTTTACCTTCTGTTTTGGGGTATAAAGAAAGTGAGACAGATCAAAGCCAGAGAAAGACTAGAGCTTATGGAAGGAGCAGAAAGAAGCAGTTTAGGGTAAAACAAATTGTGTTTTTCCAACTATTATTTTCTGTTAATGCCTTTGTATCACTCAGCTCTATTGACTAAATACCTTTAGTTGTGATTTGTTTGTTTTATTTTATTAGTAAACTGTTGTGTAAAGCCACAAGTGTCTAAAGTGTCACTCACCCCATGTCTACAGCTTGAACCCCACATTACTGGGAAGGGGACAGCAAAAAAGAAGGAAGGTGGGACTCTTAAGGAGGCATAGATCCTTAAAGAGTTGCTCAGGGAGTCAGGTCATCGAAGGAGCCCTGACAAATGTATTAAAGTATACTTATGTAAAAAGGAGAGGGGAAGGAGAGAAAAAGCTGCTAGCTCCCAAATGTCCAAAGGTTTGAAACTACAAGCTTCCTTCCCTCCTTTTTGTAAAGGGAATTTAATTTAGAAATAAGATACATCACTAGAAGTACCAACAGTATCAAAGCAGCAAAATAGACTGGTAGAATGTTTGGAATTATCAGAAAAGGGATTGGGAAAAACAAAACAAGATTGTGGCCTGGTTCACACATAACATTAACCTATCATTATTTAAGCCATGGTTAACCATCATTTGTTGCCCTACACAGGATTTGTCTGGCAGATGATCCTATAAATCATGGTTTATTTTCTCAATTCCTGGACTGTTTGTTTTCTTCCTCCTCCGTCTGCTCCCTCCCTGTATCTCAAATACCTTTGCAGCACTGTAGTACTGGCATAGCTTCACCATTCCAGCTGCTTGCTTACCATTGGTCTATTCTACACACAGGGCACAGAATACTCCTGGCTGCTCCCAGCACCATTCATTGTTTGCTGAAGAAAGGTTCCTCTCCCATTCCTAGGCAAAGCACTGGAAACTTTGCATTCAGAGAAAAGTAAGGCTTTCTCACAACCAGTGCAAAGGAAAAGGGTTTTTTTTACCAAAATAAAAGAAATACTTTTCAACATTTTTGAAGCCTTGCTTCCCAATTTAAATAAAAGACTAATATTACAGTAATACCTTCACTCCCCAATACCTTACAAAGTCCAGTTTCCAACACATACTCACACAGAATAAATAAATCCAAACTCAAATTGCCCCCAGACCCGGCCAGGACTTCTGCTGCATTGCTAGAGGAACCCATTCATTTATTCTGCTTTTCCAAATTCCACCTCTCAAGGCTTGCCAGGCACTACTGACAGCGTAACTTTCACAAAGATAGCATCTGGCTTCCCTGGGCCCAATTACTAATTGAGTTTCAGCCAGCTAAACCTGGATTGATACCTGTTGCTAGTTTAATTTGAACAAAGAACACTTCACAATGATATATAATTTAACTGGTTACTTATTATTTATTTATTTATTTATTACATTTATATACCGCCCCATAGCCGAAGCTCTCTAGGCAGTTAACAAAAATTAAAAGATTAATATTAAAAAATTAATTTTAAAAATTTAAAATCATAAACCATAAAACAGCTAATATTTAAAACATTTAAAACTTTTTAAGCCTGGCCACAAAGTCAGTTAAAGCCTTAATTTAAGCTGTTAAAATGCCTGGGAGAAAAGAAAAGTTTTGATCTGGCGCCGAAAGGATAACAGTGTTGGTGCCAGGCGGGCCTCATCGGGAAGATCATTCCATAATTGGGGGGGGGGGGGGGGGAGACCACAGAGAAGGCCCTCTCCCTTGTTGCCGTCCTCCGAGCTTCCCTCGGAGTACACACCTGGAGGAGGACCTTTGATGTTGAGCGTAGTGTACGGGTAGGTTCATTTCAGGAAAGGTGTTCCATGCTTTGCGATGGAATAGCAGGTGAACCTAATCAGCTAATTAATATGGTGCAGGTAGCACAGATGCAGGGGGACATGCATGTGACTATAATCAGCTAATTACTGGGGAGCAGGGAGCATAAATGGCCAGTGGGGCTACCCCTTGAAAACTCCCCCAGTGCTGTTAGAAGTATCTTTGAGCTGCATGACAGAAGAAAGGGATCCAATCTGCCTGGCTTGTGTTGCCAGGCAGACTTCGTCATCACTGCTAGTTCTGGGAAAGGGTAAGCAAGGGTGGCTGGAGTTTTATTACAACTCTTGCCCACTACCTCTGTAGCCTGGCAAAACAATGCATGAACAACCCACGATTCTGAGTTCACACATAATGACAACCTACGATTTAAACAACCAAGAATTTACAACCCAACAAAAAAACGTGAGTTTTCTCTTTTGAGTTGCTCGTGGTTAATAAATCATGGTTTATTAGCACAGCTGCATCCATACATCACAACAACCCAGAATTCAACAATCCATGCCATGGGTTAGCATTATGTGCGAAACAGGCAGTATGTTCACATTTGGAGTACTGTATGTAATTCTGATTAGCCCATTTCAAAAAGGATTTAATAGAACTAGACACGTTCTGTGTCCTCAAAAGAAGGCAATTAGGAGGAATGTAGGTTGCTTACCTGTAACCGTAGTTCTTCGTGTGGTCATCTGTGCATTCACACACTATGGGGGTCGCGCCGGCGCCGAGCCTCAATCGGGAAACTTCTATAGCCTAGACTCTTTTGGCGGGAACCCCTCCCCCCACCGCCCTATCGCGCATGCTCAGGTTCCCGCCTACCTCAGTTCTATGAGACCTTAATTGCCTCGCAAACGAGATAGTGGCAGATAATAAATAATAATTAATATTTTGAGAAAAAAGCTTAGCTAGGTATATGCGCGATAGCTTTCCCTATGACCCTGCATAATCAGCGAGGCCATGAGGGGACGGTGGGTGGGTTGTGTGAATGCACAGTTGACCACTCAAAGAACTACGGTTACAGGTAAGCAACCTATATTTCTTCTTCGTGGTCTCTGTGCTTCACACACTATGGGCAATTAATCAGCAGACAACTTACCGGAGGAGGGAAAGGCCCACTGAGAGATCATTGGAATATCGCTGAAAGCACGCTCCGGCCGAAGGATGAGTCCTTCCTGGCTCTGACGTCCAGTTTATAGTGCATAATGAAAGTCGAAGTCCTTGACCAAGTAGCTGCTCTACATACTTCAGGGATTGAGACACCTTGGTTGGCAGCAGTAGAAGTCGACAGTGCTCTTGTGGAGTGCGCTTTTAGAGTTTCCGGTGCCTCCTGTCCTGACAGCTGGTAGGCTAATGTGATAGTGAGGACTATCCATCTCGAGAATCGCTGTGGCGAGTCCGGGTGACCCTTGTCTCTCTCACCATAACATATAAATAGTCTGTTTGATTGACGGAAGACGGTTGTTCGTGACTTATAGAATGCCAGCGCACAGCGTACATCCAGGGAGTGGAGTTTTGTACTCAGTGCGTCCGTCGGTGAGCTAAAGAAAGAAGGGAGGATTATATCCTGACCCATGTGGAATGATGACACCACTTTTGGCAAAAAGGTAGGGTCCGGTCGAAGGACCACTCTGTCGTTAAAAAATTGAGTATAAGGTGGGTCTATGCGGAGGGCACATAGCTCCGAGCTCCTTCTTGCTGACGTAATAGCGACTAGGAACGCCACCTTAAAAGTCAGGAGTCTAATGTCAATTGTCGCCATAGGCTCGAAGGGTTTAGCACTTAGTGCTGTCAAAACCAACGAGAAGCTCCACTGTGGGATGAGTGAGCAGATAGGTGGATGTATATTGCACAGCCCTTTGAGGAAGCACTTAGTCAGTGGGTGTGAGAACACCGAGGATTGTTGGATGGGAATATGGTTAGCCAAGATGGCGGCTAGGTGAACCTTAATGGAGGAGACCTTCAGGCCTTGTTCGTGGAGCGAGTTTAAGAATAGAAGGATGTCCTGAATTGGGCAAGTCGTCGGGTCAACACCCGACTGTAGCGTAAAGTTGGTGAACCTGCGCCATTTGCGCTCATAGGAGGCCCTTGTGGCTGGCCGTCGCGCCTCCCGAAAAATGGTTTGAAGGGACGGTGGCAGGTCTAGGTCCTGCCATCTGGACATACACGCCACGCGGTCAGTCGTAATTGTTGGAGGTCTGGGTAACGGACTAGCCCCTGATTTTTGGTGAGCAGATCCGGTAGTAGTGGTAGGTGCCAATACTCCCCCTTGGTGAGTCGTAAGAGAGGTGTGAACCACGCCTGGCGAGGCCACCATGGGGCTATCAGGATAGCGTTGGCCTGGCATCTGGATAGTTTCGTCACCACCTTGGCCACCAGAGGGAAGGGTGGGAAGGCGTACAGAAAGGCCCTTGGCCAGTGCGTATTGAAAGCATCTCCCAGTGAGGAGTTGCCGATTCCTGCCCTCGAGCAGTAGGTTGCTCTGTCAGAAAATGAGCGTTGTGCGTAAGACTGTGGTCTGGTCCAGCATCAAGAACGGTATGGTTGAGTAGTGGTACTGGGGTAAAACCCCATCTTTTTGGACGTTGTTTTGGCTTTCTGTATGGTGTTCATAGCAGTGTCTGTCGTTGCATGGAACAGTCCTTCCCCGTCGAACGGTAGATCTTCGATTCTAGTTTTTGACTCGAGCGGTAAGCTAGAAGATCGGAGCCACGCGTGTCGTCGTAGTGATATGGTCCCAATCATCGCCTTAGACAGGCAGTCCATCTGATGCCTAGTGGTAGTTAACTCTTGTTTTGCCAGCCCAGTAGCTTCAGTTTGAAAAAGCTGTGCCAGTTCCTTCTTGTCTTCCGGTAGGTACGCAATGAGGGAAGCCATCTTCTCCCACAGGAACAGCTGATATCTGGCCATCATGGCCTGGTAGTTGGTAATTTTGATTGATAATGCCGTGGAGGAGTATAGCCGTCTCCCAAAAGCATCCAACTTTCTCCCCTCTTTGTCCGTGGGCGTAGAATGTGTCTCGGACGATCTTCCCTGGGCCGACTCAACAATGACTGAGTTCGGTTTTGGGTGCGTGAAAAGAAAAGGAGCGTCTTTCTCCCGGACCTTATACAGGGCGTCCAGTCGTTTCAAAACTGCCCCCATCATTGAGGGACTTTTCCACGACTCCTGGATGGTCTGGAGTAGAGTTGGGATCATTGGCATGGTGAGGGTAGTGGTGGCGTCAGTGTACATTACATCAAAAATGTTGTCGATGCATTCTTCAGACTGTTGTTGAAGGTCGACGCCGAGCGATTGTGCCATGCGCTGCATCTGCTTGGTGAAGTTGCCAGTCTCTACTGAAGGGGAGGCCCGTTTCTTCGTGCCCACTGCTTCATCCGGAGATGGCTCCGACGGTGGTCCCGAGCGAACTGAGGAGGAGTCAGACTCATAGTCCTCTACCGATTGGGGGGACGACGGAGTCGAGACATCTATCGCTGTTTTCGGTACCGACTGCTGGACCGGTACTGGTGATTCCGCTGGGGGAACAGACACCGTAGCTGACGGGGGCGCTCTCGGAGGTATTGGCGGGTGGAATACTCCACCGCTCTGCAGTCTCTTCCCTGTGAACGGATCGAAGAGGAACGACTCGCTTCTGGGATCCATTCTGCCTCTGTCCCTACTACGGCTGGAGCGGGAGGCCCAGGATCGAACTGAGCGGTCGGAGTAGCAGTCCCAATCCCGTACTGGCGTCGGGGAGTGAGAGCGGTCTCGTTGACGGGTCCTGGCGGCTTGGAGCTGCGGCGGCGGCGGTATCGAGCGTGGGGATGGCTCCGGAGAAATTGGAGCATTCTCATCTGCTACGGACCTAGGGGAGTCGGAATGGAAGAAATGTTCTCCCACTATTTCCCCTGGTTCGGCATGAGACAGTTGTTCCAAGAACACATCCGCTGTTCGGTATCGACTCGGTACCGAGGAGGAGACGGGCGAGCGTGACGACAGGCGGGCGAGCGGTACCGAAGACACAGGTCTCGGCGTCAGGAGGCCGCCTGGTTTCGAGGTCGGCGTACGCTACGTGTGGTGGACAACTGGTATCGAGATCGACGCCAAAGGAGATGGGGCAGGGCGTGCCATCGGTGCCGGAGAGCGCATCGGTACCGAGGCAGGGCCTGATGGTACCGGAGAGCGTGGTACCGAGAAAACAGATTTCTCGCCCTGTAGTCCAGACGAAGACCGAGATGGCTTGTCAGCTTGTTTCGGCTTCGGCTTCTTCTTAATCTTTTTCTGGCCCTCCTTTTGTGATGTGGCCGCTTTTTTAGGGCGCTTTGCCTTAGGCTCCCTGATATCAGAGGCCCGGTCTGCCGAGGCCAATGTACGGGTTGCCGACGCTGAAGCGCGGCCTACCGAGGTGGAAGCCTGGTCCGCCAAGGTCGAGGCCCGGTCTGCCGATGGGGCCATCGATGGTGCTCTCTTTCTCAGTACCGTAGGGGCTTTTGGCGGTTGAGATGGGCCAGTGGGGACATCTACCGCTTCCAGCGCCCTGCTCCACAGTAGGGATCAGAGTCTATCAGCCCGGTTTTTACGAGTTTGCCTGGAAAAGGCTAAACAATGGGTGCAACATGCGTCTCTCCGAGGCATAAGAGACACCGGGAGTGGCCATCGGAGAGCGTTAGCTTGGCTCTGCAAGAGGCGCAAGTTTTGAAGAGGGAGGAATGGGACATCTCGTATCCGACAAAAACAACTATTTTTGAAATATAGATAGAAGGAAGAGTAATATAGAATTTATATTAGGGATGTGCACTGACCCCCCGGATCGGATCGGATAGCGGATCGGAATCGGACCTGGGGGGTCGGATCGGATCGGATCGGAGGCTGGTCGGATCGGATCGGACCAGATGTCCGATCCGGATCGGACGCCATTTTGAATGCTTTTTCCCATAGCCAAGTATTGTTTTACAAAAACGCCTATAACTTTTTCATTTTTAAAGATAGAAGGATGAAACTTGGTCACATTGTAGACTGGTTAGGGGTAGTTATCTGTGAGAAATTTCAGAAAGATTGGTGCATGCATTTTGTGGCAATTAATTTTTTAATAAATACCCAGGAATGCCTATAACTTTGTCATTTTTAAAGTTACACACATCAAACTTTGCCACATTGTAGGGGGTACCTTGGGACCTATGTGTGTGAAATTTCAGAAACGTAGGTGCTTGTCTTGTGTGGCAATTAATTTTTAGAAAAATGGGTAGTAGTGGGGTAAATACAGTTACGCCTCCCATTTTTTTATTTTTGAAGATACAAACAGGAAACTTGGGCACATTACAGGTACCACTTGCCTTGATATGTGTGTGAAATTTCAGAAACATTGGAGCTTTCCTTGTGTGGCAATTAATTTTTGAAACAATGAGGAAAGAAACACCTATAACTTTGTCATTTTTAAAGTTACACACATGAAACTTTGCCACATTGTAGGTGGTACCTTGGGACCCATGTGTGTGAAATTTCGGAAACGTAGGTGCTTGCCTTGTGTGGCAATTAATTTTTTAATAAATACCCAGGAATGCCTATAACTTTGTCATTTTTAAAGTTACACACATGAAACTTTGCCACATTGTAGGCGGTACCTTGGGACCTATGTGTGTGAAATTTCGGAAACGTAGGTGCTTGCCTTGTGTGGCAATTAATTTTAGAAAAATGGGTAGTGGTGGGGTAAATACAGTTACGCCTCCCACTTTTTTATTTTTGAAGATACAAACAGGAAACATGGGCACATTACAGGTACCACTTGGCTTGATATGTGTGTAAAATTTCAGACAGCTGGGTCCAGGCATGTGGTGGCAAGGTATTTTTGAAACAATGAGGAAAGAAACGCCTATAACTTTTTTATTTTAAAAGTTAGAAGTCTGAACATTGCTCACTTTGTAGATGGGTTAGGGGTAGATATGTGTCAGAAATTTCAGAATTATAGGTCCAGGCATTTGATGGCTATGGAATTTTTAAATTACATGTTTCAAAAAAATTTCTACAGAGGCCAGGTCTTCCCCTCCCGCTTCCCGCGAAGAAAAGGAAACACTCTCTCGTCTCGATCCCTTTGATCCTTGCTAGTAGTATCCATTACAGGGCTCGTGTTTCCTTTCCTACTTTCACTTTTCAAGCAGAACGGCTGAGCCTAGCTGAGTTTTGCAGCCATGCGTGCAAGGAAGGATCACTCTGGTCTCGATCCCTTTGATCCTTGGTAGTATCCATTACAGGGCTCGTGTCTGCTTTCACTTTGTACTCAAGCAGACACGAGCCCTGTAATGGATACTACCAAGGATCAAAGGGATCGAGACCAGAGTGATCCTTCCTTGCATGCATGGCTGCAAAACTCAGCTAGGCTCAGCCGTTCTGCTTGAAAAGTGAAAGTAGGAAAGGAAACACGAGCCCTGTAATGGATACTACTAGCAAGGATCAAAGGGATCGAGACGAGAGAGTGTTTCCTTTTCTTCGCGGGAAGCGGGAGGGGAAGACCTGGCCTCTGTAGAAATTTTTTTGAAACATGTAATTTAAAAATTCCATAGCCATCAAATGCCTGGACCTATAATTCTGAAATTTCTGACACATATCTACCCCTAACCCATCTACAAAGTGAGCAATGTTCAGACTTCTAACTTTTAAAATAAAAAAGTTATAGGCGTTTCTTTCCTCATTGTTTCAAAAATACCTTGCCACCACATGCCTGGACCCAGCTGTCTGAAATTTTACACACATATCAAGCCAAGTGGTACCTGTAATGTGCCCATGTTTCCTGTTTGTATCTTCAAAAATAAAAAAGTGGGAGGCGTAACTGTATTTACCCCACCACTACCCATTTTTCTAAAATTAATTGCCACACAAGGCAAGCACCTACGTTTCCGAAATTTCACACACATAGGTCCCAAGGTACCGCCTACAATGTGGCAAAGTTTCATGTGTGTAACTTTAAAAATGACAAAGTTATAGGCATTCCTGGGTATTTATTAAAAAATTAATTGCCACACAAGGCAAGCACCTATGTTTCTGAAATTTCACACACATGGGTCCCAAGGTACCACCTACAATGTGGCAAAGTTTCATGTGTGTAACTTTAAAAATGACAAAGTTATAGGTGTTTCTTTCCTCATTGTTTCAAAAATTAATTGCCACACAAGGAAAGCTCCAATGTTTCTGAAATTTCACACACATATCAAGGCAAGTGGTACCTGTAATGTGCCCAAGTTTCCTGTTTGTATCTTCAAAAATAAAAAAATGGGAGGCGTAACTGTATTTACCCCACTACTACCCATTTTTCTAAAAATTAATTGCCACACAAGACAAGCACCTACGTTTCTGAAATTTCACACACATAGGTCCCAAGGTACCCCCTACAATGTGGCAAAGTTTCATGTGTGTAACTTTAAAAATGACAAAGTTATAGGCATTCCTGGGTATTTATTAAAAAATTAATTGCCACAAAATGCATGCACCAATCTTTCTGAAATTTCTCACAGATAACTACCCCTAACCAGTCTACAATGTGACCAAGTTTCATCCTTCTATCTTTAAAAATGAAAAAGTTATAGGCGTTTTTGTAAAACAATACTTGGCTATGGGAAAAAGCATTCAAAATGGCGTCCGATCCGGATCGGACCTCATCGGATCGGATCGGATCGGAGGTTGTCCGGATCGGATCGGATCGGATTTTCCCGATTTTGGGTCGGATCGGATTCGGATCGTGGATCGGATCCGATCCGATGCACACCCCTAATATATATATATATATATATATATATATATATATTTTATAGAGCAGACGGAAGAAGAAGAAAGGGAAAAAGAGCGAGAAAGAGTCTAAGCAAGAAAAAAGAAGTATAACTAATTTCTACGAACGAATACGTTCCTCAGAAGTCTCCCGCGAGGCAGCTAGCACGGCGGTCGAAAAAGAACTGAGGTAGGCAGGAACCCGAGCATGCGTGATAGGGCAGTGGGGGGAGGGGTTCCCGCCAAAAGAGTCTAGGCTATAGAAGTTTCCCGATTGAGGCTCGGCGCCGGCGCGAGCCCCATAGTGTGTGATGCACAGAGACCACGAAGAAGAACCAATGGTTTAGGATCAGGGGTGGGCTGGGAGACACCATGAGCCATCCCACACACACACAGGCCGCACTTCCCCATCACATGAGCTGGCAAAATAATATACTTTTTAAAAATTTAAGTGACATCCAGAGCAGCTACAGAGCACCAAAAAAGTCAAAATTAGCTAGTTTTCAAGGGGCCAAATGACTACTCCAGATATCATTTTGCCATCATTTTAATAAAGAAAGTCTGAAACAGCTAGAATGTAATAAAAATTTATAAAATCATGAGTTGTGTGGAGAAAGTGAATATGAAAAAACTAAAGACACAGAAGTTTGTAAATACTTGCAAAAGTTCAGAGTCATTCACTTAAGTGTATACACAACAAGGAAGATAAAATGAAGCACATCACAAAAAGCATAAACTATTACACGCTATTAAAATGTACTATGATCGCAACTGGTATAAATAGTTTTGGGCGAGTGGGGTATAAGGATGGCAGTGGGTACTAACTGCTAATCTTCATCTACAGAGACAGTATATTTCTGACTAGCAAAGCCTATAAATTAGCAATGGCAAAGGCTCATTGAGTTATCTATCCCCTGTTATCTTTCCTGAGACTATCATCAGTGGTCAGATTGCTGAGCTAGACTGATGTCAGATAATGTGTATTTCCTATATTACAGCTCTGTTTTTAAGAATAAGTATGTAAAAACATCATAAGAACAGAACAGCACTGTTGGAGAAGATAAAAGTGACCAACCAAATGTCTATGGAAAGCCCACAAGCAGGAATAAGTATGTTTTAAAGAATATATCCACTGATGCTTCCACATGCCATTTCTCTTACCGGTCAGAGCTCCTCCAAGGCTTCCTCTTCTAAATGGTCTTCCATCCTCACTAAGCTGCCTTTTAAATTTCAGAGACTTGCCAGGGCCAGAAGAAACTTCAGGATTACTTGATTTCCGAAACGGCATAGGTGGAGGGGACAATATGCTATCAAGCTGTAAAACAAGAAAAAAAAGTTGCTGAAATTAAGAGAATTAATTTATTCTCTACTGAAAACACTGTATGAAACCAACAGACATGTATGGGGGGAAAGACATAAGCTATTTGAGCAAGAGAGGAGAGGGAATAACATCAAAGTCTTTTGTGACAGAAAGGAGACATATATTCCCTCCCTGAAGTTGAAGACAGTTTGAAAGAGGGATACCTGGTTATTGTATATCTCCCACTTTTACCTCTGGAAAAGATTAGATAAAAGTGTAAATAAATAAATTGTTTGCTGTTTCAAAACGCTACAGAACCTGTTTGACAGATGACAAAATAAATGGCTGTACAATGTAAAGAGACCCAACTGCTGAGCCACTTTCAACTCTCTTTAAAAAGTAGTGTCCATCAGCTTTTGTTCAGCCATCTTTATTATAAATCGGAATGCTAATACAAAATCATTTCCATTCATTCACTAATGAAATATACTTTCTGCATCTACAAACAATACATTTAGTATTTCATGATTAAAAATGTAATAAATAAATAAATAATAAATAAACTACCCCATAGCCGAAGCTCTCTGGACAGTTTACATAAGATCAAAGGATGAGAGAGAATAGACTGCTTATATTTGAAACCCACTTCTAGAATTTCAACTGGTAGCTGTATCTGCAAGCAAGTCCAGCATTCATAGGTTCATGACAAATTACTCATTGGTGATGAGTAGATGCCTTAGAATTGGGGTCCTCAACATGACACCCTACTGCCCACAGACACTTCCCTTGGCAACCGTCAGGCTCCTGCCACCCACCCACTTTTTTTTAACCAAAAGACTGGCATGCTGCAAAGTTAAATGTCAGCCTCCAACACCATCTTTATTTCAAAAACTGTCTCTGAGTCCTAGATGCATATTTAGAAAATAAAGATCTTAGACTGTATGGCTATTTCTATACTTTGTAATATAGTTTTGCTCTGCGGTTTGCATTGTATTTTATTCATTTAAGCTTTATGTAATCCACCCTGAGCACTTTTGTTGTTGGATAGATTAAAAATATAATAAAAATGGTGGGTAGCTGCACTTCAGTGCTTTGTTGTGAAGTGTGCACAGCCATCAGAAAACAAAGAAAACTGTCAGGATTATCCTAGGGTGCTAGAGGGGGTTAGCAGGACACATCCTGGGGCAGCGGAGGAGTAGATAGTGTAGTGGGAAACAAGGAGTGTGTCTTGCTTGTGTTGTGGATTGGTGGGGTGTTGTAAATATGTATGTCTGTTATCTGATCTGTTTTGGTGTGAAATGAGTTTTACCTGGTGCTGTACACTGATTTTGTCTACAATGTACTTGGACTTTGGAGCATCGATATTTTTAGAAAGTGTTGGATAATTATAGCTATTTAGTGATAAAGCATCTGCACAATGCTTCCATGTTACCTCATTGTTTGGCTGAGCCCTGGCACTGAAAACAATTCCTGGGATTCAAATTAAATCCTGAGTGAGGAAAGGTACAATGTCCAGGAAGGAGCAACATCCAACTCCAATTGTAAAGCCATTGGGCTGGTTCACACATCATGATAAGCCACCTGGAAAACAAACCACAGTGACTTGTTTAATTGATCACTGCACTGCTGCCATCAGTTGATCAGGCACTCCTTGGTTTGTTTCCCACTTGCTCTGCCTGTTCACTACAGCACGTATCCTAGTGGCCTCTGCAGCACACCTTTGCAAGCTGGCAATGCAAGTATGCCCAAGTCCAGTCTGTATTTGTGATCACTGCTCTTGCTCTAGAGAAACAGGGGAATTGTGCAAATCGAGCAACAACTGACAGTGACATTTTTGTGGGTTTTTTTTTTAAATTATAAAAACACAGAACAAAAATACACATCCCCTTTTGGGGAGATTTGTCCAAATTCTCATTAATTAATGGGCACATTAGTGCTAGTGTGCATTAACTTTAATGGTCGATCATTACTCAATTTATACAAATCTCCTGTTCCGCAGAATGAGCAGTACCTGTAAAGCTAACTGGAATCGGGCATGCAGGTGTGCGAAGCTGGAAATGAAGCAGTTGGGTTTTCCTGCCAAGCGACACTGGAGCCCTTTGGCACAAGCCATTGTGTCAGGTTCGTATATCACAAGTTGCTCTGAAAACAAACTACCTTCACCATGAGTTCTCAGGTGGCTTGTGTGTGGTCAAATAAATCACTCTGAAGCCACCATGCTGCATTCGCATGTCACAACAAGCTACTCTGCAACACATGGGGATCATGTGTTATGTGAACCAGATTGTTGTGATTATAAGGTTGGTTTGAGCATCTGAGTGTATGTGTTAACCACTTGAAATAAGCGGAGGAGTGCTAGAAATACCAGCTACATATTCAAGTGTTATGACTTTCCTTTTTATTTTTCCAGCTGAAGCTTTTAGGTTCCCAAGATGAGAAGAGTTTTTAATTATGATTTTAGTTTCCTGTTCCATATGTATGTGGGCTGACCAGGATTACTAAATAGGAAAAAACACTTTGTTCATTAACAGAAGCTATCACTGCATATGTTCTTAGACTGAGCTCCGGTAGCGAGAACTACTACAGGAACGGAACAATCCGTGCCTCAAATTAAGCCACAGATATTGCAGAAGGGAATGGGAGAAAATAACAATGTGTACCTTCTGCAATAAAGGCATGTTGTGAATAGGAGCTTTTTGTATAGTAGGGGTTGTTGGATAATTAGATCAGGGGTACTAGCAATCAAAGGGTGAACCATGGTTTTGCTGTATGTTCCTTCCTCCTTCCCATGAAGTTCTTTCCCAAAAAGGCCCCTCTGTTTGTCCATGCCCTTTCCCCCCCTTCTAGCTGCAATTTAAAGGACCAGCATTACAGGACTTTCTGGATTTTGAAACTTTTGGACAGGTTAACTAATAATTTATTGTGTGTTCAAATGTGTGGACTACTAACATTTCTGCTCACCAGAGCAAGTGTTTCATTGCCCTCCAGTGAGGCCAACAAAATGACCCCCAGCATTCCTCTCTAGACTTGAGTTAGAGGTTGGAGATTGCTCCTTTAGCTATGTTGAACATCAAGGGACTTAGCACAATGGCAAGCAAGATCCCAGCTATGAGACGCAGCCAAAATGTAGGAGAAAATTTGATGTGGTTTGTTCACAGGCCTAGGCAAAAGAAGCTATTGTCCCTACTACTTTGGGGTGAAAGTCTGATTCATAGTTAGAGCAGGATGATTTGGAGCCCAGTCCACTCGTGGGAAGCTCAGCACTGGGGAGCTCAACTTTGCCTAGTTTCGCACCTGATTGCAGGCTGAAGGAAGGTAATACTCCCTATCAGATACAGCTGCAAGATTCAGCCTTGAGGGAGGCCTCTAATTGACAGCCTAAATTTGTAAGAACCAAGCAGGAGGAAGATTCCAAGGGAAGGCAGTATCTCCCAGGTTCAGCCATCAACTCAAGAAGGCAAAAAAGATGCACTCTTAAACATAGAGCTTGCTTATGGGTCAGATTCCCATCAGTATAGATAGTCAAAAGAGGAGCTTTAGCAGCTCATTCCCTGTATTTAAACCAGTGCAGAGACTGAAGAGCCAGTGCTGGGAACAGCATCTTAACTGCCCAGAATACTTTCTTGCCTGGAATTTTCATAAATCCTGAACTCTTGTCTGCTTTGAATCCTATATCGTTAACACTCATATTTTGACTCTGTGTGGATTCTAGCCTTGCAATTTTCTCTTGAACAAAGCTACATGCCAATAGCTTCTACCTAGGTTCTCTTACTTATTGGGGTCAATACACATTATAAGCTTTGCTGTGAACTCTGGAAAGCTGGTCTGTGTAACCTGATCCACTGTAATAAAGACTTTCATTGTTATTTGTGCCCAGTGTCAGGCTGCCAGAGTGTCTTAAAAAGTCTGGCCTGATGTTTGTGAACAACAACAACAACAACGTCTTAGCAGAACTCAGAAACCTAACAAAGTTTTACAATCATGCACTAAGCGAAATGGCAGATTCAAAACATACACGTTAATTGCCACATGTCTGATCACGTGTAGTGACTAAGAACTGCCTCCAGGCAACCAAGCAAAAAACTTGAAATTTTGCAGAACATTTTATTCTTTTAGACTGCTAATGCCTAAGAATGCATAGACAAGCAGGCTGTTAAATGTTTTTGTAGAATGCAAAAGGAATTATTTGCAATGATACATTAAAAAGACCTGGAAAATAGAAACATCTTCCAATGCTTCCGAAGGGACAAGACCAACTATTGAGACAGCGAGCCTATCTATACTACTGCTTTAAAACGGTTTATAACAGTTTTAAACCGTTATTAACCAGTTTAAAACTGTTATAAACCGTTTTAAAGAAGTAGTGTAGATAGGCTCAGTGACTGAAGAATAAAGTCCCAACACTGGTTCTCAGTTCTGGCATGGATCTTAAAGACCTCGGCACAATCCACTGAGAATTGGACTTACCTCCATATATTGCTACAAGATAGAATTCCTTGAGCAAATTTCAAATATAACCATACCCAACTGTTCCTGCCTAAACTATCAACAGCATTTTTTGTGGATGCAGAAAACTTATTTGATAGAATAAATGTCAAAATGTTAAAACACAGAGGTATTTTCCCCATGAATTCTATAGTATTCATAAATCTCAAGGCACAAACATATGCAATATATGTACAAGCACCTAAAACAGTTAGAATTAACTCAAGTGCCTTCATTCTGCATCATAGTAACTGATGGAACTGCTGTCCATTCAGTAAACTATAAAAAAAATGCTTTTGCCATATACAGATAAATATAATGAGAAGGTTTTCTCAGATTTAGCGCTTGGGAGGAACACGACATCAAAACACACCCCTGAATGAATCCAGAGTTTCATATGAGCAAATCTCCATTTTAGTGAAGAGAAGTAGAAAAATCCACCAGATGGCACTATGCTATAATTAACAAACGCATCTACACATCTGGAAACTTAAGTGTATTTTAAAAGTAACTAACAGAAATTGTCTATAATAATACACACAAAAGAAAGTATATTTAAATTGTATCCTCAAGGAGAAGAATTTATCCTTTTAGATATTTGTAACAAAACCAAATATTTATTACATTGCTATCACACCTTTCCAATTATCTGTAGTTTTCTAATAGTTTGAAATATTTTAAATGATGTTTTACATATGCCAACCCCACCAAGCTTACCAGGCAGCAGTAGAGGATCCCTTTTTCTTTTTGTCATTTCTTCTTTCTTTCTTTCTTTCTCCCTCTCCCTCTCTCTCTCTCACACACACACCTTTTTTTTAAAGTAGGCAAGGCACACTCCAAAATAAAGTGCCCAGCATTCAGCCAGTCACCATCTTCATTTCCCAAGAATGAAGGAAATGAAGGACCAGAGGCAATTTGAAGAAACAGGGATGGCCAAGAGAGGGGTCTGTGGACGCCACAGTGCCTACAGGTGTCACATTAGGAAAGGCAGAGCTAAACACTAATCAAGATGGGAAAGCAAAGAGAGGATTCAAGTTTTTCCCACGATCCCACTCTCCTTTCTAACTTCTTCCCTGCTCACCACAACCTCACCTCACAACTCATACTCCCCATATGGCTGGATTCCATCCCCTTTTTCCACTTACAAAATGGCAACAACCTCAATAAGCACTGAGGATGTTGTCTCAGGCAGAATGAGCAGATTCAAGCCTGCTTTTCCAGACTGGTGCTACCCCTAGGCCTAACAGTCATCCATGGAGCGGACTATTCACACAGGGTTGGGTATTTTGTCATCCGAATATGTCTTAAGTTTTCTGTCTCACTACCAGGAGAAAGTTGAGAGGAACCCAAAGGGTTGTTATAGCTCTACAGAAAGGTAGATCCAGGGTGATAAGAAACTTACAAGGCAAATGGAGCAGGGAGTAGGTGACAATTCCCTAAAATGTATTTGCAAGGTTATTCCCTGGTACCAAAAATATGTTAATCATATTTCAGTTGATCTCAGACAAATGCTGAAAATCTGACCAATTTTCATATTCCATAATCAACATCTGGTGGTAAAACTGCTGAATACTCCTTTACCATATGCTAAAGACAAACACCAATCATAAGTTGACCATAATATATTTGGAATAGCTTATATTTATAAGCAATCATTAACATATTTTACATGCATCATTCTTGTTTTTAAACACTGGCTTATTATATACAAAAACAAAACACATACACCATTCACACAGACTCAGCTACAGGGTAAAATCATAGTGAGCTAGCTTTCAAAGTCACTTTCAATCTAAAGGAAAAAAGTTAAGTACATATTAAAGAGAAGCATTCATATTCATAGTTTGTTGACACCATCATAATTTGGCTAGTGAAAAATGCTTTAATCTGCAGAAGAGAATATGTATGCTCAGGATGGAGATTTTTGTATTTATCAGGAATACTAATGAAGTCAGTTCGGTTTAGTTCATTTATAAAATCCATTCCTACTCTGTCACCAATGAATTTCTAAGCTACCTAAAATGGCTTAATTCGCCCAGATACAATGAAGCCTTCAAGAAGCTAATTGTTCATTCAGGTCTATGTACTTCGACCCATACTCATTTAGATCTCATTTTCCCCTCCTTTACAATAAAGGACAAAACTACAAATGCAAGCTAGCTTATTTCTAATCCTAGAGTTAAAAATCATGAGCTGAAAAACAATTATTGTGAGCTTATTCTCCTAGGGCTTTGTCTTATCATCTACCCGTTTGTTTGTTTGTTTGTTTGTTTGTTAGTCAAAGTTGTTTACCAGCCCTAGGACTAAAGTTGAGTTTTATTTTTAAAACTCAATTGGAATTATCAAGATTATACCACCAACACAAGAACATAGAAGGTGTGATGTAGTAATAGGGGATTTCAATTACCCCAATATCTGTTGGGAGACAAATTCTCCCACATGTGGTCCTTCTAAGAACCTCCTGCTGTGTGTGGCTGATAACGAAAGTGGAGGAAGGAAATAGAGAATTGGCTATCCTTGACTTGATTCCGACCAACAAAGATGACTTAGTGGATGAAGTGACAGTTAAGGGAACTCTGGGGGAGAGTTCTTGATTTTAAAGGCAGCATAAGCTGATCGTAGCCATAAGAGTATTCTGGATTTTAGGAAAGCTGATTTAAATAAACTTAGTACGATAAGTAAGGTTCCATAGCAGGCGACCCTAATAAGAAAAGGAGTCCAAGTTGCATGGGAGTTTCTAAAAAAGTAAATTTTAAAGGCATAATATATAAACAATTCTAACAAGGAAAAAAGTAGAAGACAACAGAAGAAGCCAACGTGGCTTCACAAAAACCTTAGAGATGACCTGAAAACAAAAAAAGACACATATAGGAAGTGGAAGGAAGGCCGGGCTACAAAAGAGTACAGACAGGTAGCACAGACATGCAGGAATGGCATCAGGAAAGCTAAAGCTGAGACTGAGCTGTGGCTAGCAAGGCATGCTAATAGCAACAAAAAAGCTTTCTTCAGGTACGTGCATAGTAAAAGACAGAGGAAAGAAATGGTGGTTCAATGATTCAATGAGGGTGACAAATTGATAATAACAAATGACAAAGAAAAGGCTGAAGTGCTCAATTCCTACTTTGCTCAGTCTTCTCCCAAAAGAGGGTCTATGATCCCACGGCAAATGTGAAGTACAAGCTGAAGGGGCAGGATTGCAGTTTGAGATTGATAAACAAATGTTCAAGGAACAACTAATTTCTTTAAACAAGTTCAAATCTCCAGGGCCCAATGAACTGCATCCTAGAGTAATAAAGGAGCTGGCAGAAGAACTCTCAGAACCACTGTCTACCAAGTGGCCCAAAAGTAAGTATACAGTATAGTTTATTTGTATTTTATTACATTAGGTATACAGTAGTTTATTTGCATTTTATAACATTGTTTATTATTTACATTTGTTTAACATTGTTTAATCTCGTAAGTGCTCAAAATGTATTCCATCAACGTTGCAACATTCCTCAAACCTGTTCAGAACACTGTGACACACAGTACAACACAAATTCCGGTCTGCATCAATGTCCATAAATGCTTCCGAGATGAACTCTTTTCATTCGTTCACTGTCTGGGGATTCCTCTCAAAAACCTTATTCTTTACTACGCCCCCAAAAAAGAAGTCCATTGGTGTTAAGTCGGGTGAACGTGGCAGCCATTCAATGCTGCCATGTCGTTCGATCCAATGCTGTGGGAAGGTGTTGTCAAGATAGTCCCTTACTGCAGAAGCATAATGAGGTGTCCCATCTTGTTGGAAGAGCAGTTTGGCGAAGTTAGCCCTGGTTCTGAGTTGTGGCACTACCACATCGCGTGACATGTTTAGGTAAGTGTTACTATCCACAGTTGTATGGAAGAAAACCGGTCCTACAACACCTTCGCTGGACAGTGCACCCCACACTGTGACGCCTGACTGGTTCAGTTGAGGTGTGATAGTCAAATGAGGATTTTCATCTGCCCAATACACACAGCTATGCCTGTTCATGTGGCCTGACAACTTGAAAGAAGCCTCATCTGACCAGAAGATCTTATCAAGAACGTCTGGTTCGTTAGAGATTTGGTTACGCATCATCTCACAGAATTGCAACCAACAGTCTGGGTCGTCCTCCAGAAGACCATGAAACAGTCTTGGATGGTACGGCTTCAATTTCAATTTCCGCATTAAGTGTTGCAAGGACGTTCTAAGTATGGATAGCTGCTTAGACGCATGTCGTGTGGACTTTTTCGGACTGTTCACAAATGTCAGAGCGACTCTCATTTTCCCCTGTCATAGACGTCAAAGGACGTCCAGATTTCGGTGCATTAGCCATTGCACCTGTTGCTTCAAATTTATCTCTAAGACGATAAATTGTCAGACGTGTTGGTGGAGGAGTGTCAGATACTTCTTGCCACGCTGTGCACACCCGCTCGGCATTTTCAGTCTTCCAGTCCTGCTTTAGAATCCACTTTCTTTGTTCTTGACTCAAGTTTGCTGCCATCATTCACAATATCAGTTAAAAAAAAAACTAAAAAAAAACTAAACAACTAAACAACTGTACCTGCTTTTGGGCCTCACTCTCCACACCTGTCACCACCTGTCACTCTTCCCAACTGTCATTCTGACTCCACCCACACATCTTCTACTCACACATTCTCTCCCCCTCCCATCAACATTCTAAACAAGTGTATACCTACTTTTGGGCCACCCAGTATTATCTTTGCGAAATCATGGAGGATGGGTGAAGAACTGGACGATTAGAGGGCTAATGTTGTCCCTATCTTTAAAAGGGGCAAAAAGGAGGAACCTGGGAACTACAGGCCAGTCAGTCTGACATCAATCCCTGGGAAAAATTTGGAGCAGATTATAAAGAAGTCAATCTGTAAGCACCTTGAAAACAATGCAGTAATTACTAAAAGCGAACATGGATTTGTCAAGAACAAATCCTGTCAAGACTAATCTGATCTCATTTTTTGATCGGGTAACTTCCCTTGTGGACTGTGGGAATGCTGTGGACATAATATATCTTGACATCAGCAAAGCTTTTGACAAAGTGTGCCATGACATTCTGATTAACAAACTAGCTAGAAGTGGGCTAGATGGAACAACTATTAGGTGGATCAACAGTTGGATACAGAATCGGAATCAAAGAGCACTTATTAAGGGTACCTTCTCAAACTGGGGGGAGGTAACGAGTGGGGTACCGCAAGGTTCAGTTTGGGGCTTAGTGCTCTTCAACATTTTTTAATGACTTGGATGGGAAGGTGCAGGGAATGCTTATCAAATTTGCAGATGACATAAAATTGAGTGAGATAGCTAATACCCTGGAAGACAGAAACAAACTTCAAAGTGATCTCGATAGACTGACAGCTGAGCTGAAAACAACAGAATGAAATTTAATAGGGATCAATACCAAGTTCTACACCTAGGAAAAAGAAACCAAATGCACAGTTACAAGATGGGGGATACTTGGCTCAGCAATGCTACAAATGAGAAGGATCTTGGAATTGTTGCAGATCACAAGCTGCATATGAGCCAACAGTGTGGTGTGGCTGCAAAAAAAGCAAATGCTATTTTGCATGCATTAATAGAAGTATAGCTTCCAAATTGCTCAAAGTACTGGTTCCCCTCTATTCAGTACTGGTTAGGCCTCACCTTAAGTATTGTGTCCAGTTCTGGGCACCACACCTCAAGAAGGATGCAGACAAGCTGGAGGGGATTCAGAGGGGGGCAACGAGAATGATCACGGGTCTGGAAACAAAGCCCTATGAGGAGAAACTGAAAGAACTGGGCATGTTTAGCCTCGAGAAGAGAAGACTGAGGGGAGACAGAGGAGGGCCAGGATCTCTTCTCGATCATCCCAGAGTGTGGGACACAGAATAATGGGCTCAAGTTACAGGAAGACAGATTCCGGCTGGACATCAGGAAAACCTTCCTGACTGTAAGAGCAGTATGACAATGGAACCAATTACCTAGGAAGGTAGTGGGCTCTGCCACACTAGAGGCATTCAAGATACAGCTGGGCATCTGTATGCTTTAATGTGGATTCCTGCATTGAGCAGGAGTTTGGCCTCAATGGCCTTATAGGCCCCTTCCAGCTCAACTATTTTATGATTCTATTATAGGAAGCTGCCTTGTACCGAGTCAGATCTACTAGCCTATATAGCCCAGTACTATTGACATTGAATGGCAGAAGCTCTCTAGGGATTCAGGCAGGAATCTTTTCCAGTCATACCTGGAGATGCCAGGGATTGAACCTGGAACTTTTTGCATGCAAACTGTGTGCTCTACCACTAAGCCATGGCCCTTCCTCACAGGAATCACATACTCCTGTAGTGGAATTTATATTCTCTCCATTGTCAGTCTGAAATAAGTGTACCAAGTAAACAGCCATGAAGGTAGGAACTGTGCATTGGGTAGGAGGTCTTCAAAACTGTAGTGAGAGGATTACTACATTAACATATTAGACAAAACTTTAATGAAAAGAGACAAATCTCAACATTACAAAAAATATATATAAAGCTATCTAGAAACAAATACCTATTCCAGGAATAGAGTAGACAGAGGTGAGAGATGGATGTAGAGATATGAAGTCTGACAAGAAAACTAATAGGTGATGGGAAGAGAAATAGGAGACATATAGTTTGCACTGACAATGTGGCCTTGAGTGCCATTTCCTTGGTAGAAAGATGAGGTTCAAAAAAATAATACACTAACTGGCATGACATTCATAAAGAAATATGAGAGAAAATCCAATATGGAAATTAGGGAAGGAGAGGAAATATGGTAAATTGTTATGTAGAATACACTAAGCAAGAAAATATTAAGAGCAGAGGGAAGAGCCATGCCTTAGAGCAGTCTGTGTTGCAAGACACAATGGTCTAAACACAATACAGGAGTAGGGCTTTCTAGTAAAAGCAACTGCTTAGCCCATCACTGCCTAGAATCTATAGCAGGGGTGAGCAAGTTGTTGCCCTCCAGATGGTTTGGTTTACAACCATCGTCTCTCACCATTTGCTATAGTGGCCACGGCTGATGGGAATTATAGGCCAAAACATATGGCGGGCCACAAGCTGCTCACTCTCTGGTCTATGTCATACATGGTCAACCTTGTAGTTATACCAGATATAGACAGTGGCTATAGCTGGTATAGTGGAACTCCATTTTATTTCACAAAATTTAGAGAAACATTAGCAAAGAGAGCAGATATTCATGAATACTGGCAAGAGTCTTGTAGCACCTTAAAGACCAACAAATTTATTCTGGCATGAGCTTCAATGGGCCCTATCCACTTCATCAAATGCAAAATATCTTCCCAGTATTACCACAATTTCCTACCAAATATCCTACTCATATCCCTTAAGTTATCATCTGCCCAACTGTGTTTAGTTCTTTAAAAATCCAACTACAAAACTGCTGTGTTATTGTAAACTTCTTTTCAGGAAGCAGTTTGTTTGTTTAGACGTTTGCACAGGGAGCGATTTCCTTGGTAAAATTAGCGATGTTGTCTGTTTATTCCTGCCCTCAATTTTCTTTTAAGGAAAAGCGTCATTTGATTTCCTTACTGCTACTATAAGGAGATAATAAATCACTTAAACTACTAGAAAGTTTCATCAGAAAAATCTACAACAATTTAAATAACTGCAAGAAATAACTGACATGTAAAAGTACCTCATAATTTCCTGTTAGAGTTATCTAATGGCAAGCATCAGGCTAGGAATAAAAAAAGCAAAAGGCATCTGAATGTATCATTTCCATATTCACATTCTTAATCAGTGATATAAAGTGAATATTTTGTCTAGCTCAGGGATAGGCCTCCGAGAACTTTGTGTGGTGCCTTCATACAAGGTTCCAACTTAGAAAAGCTCCCCCCAGATTCTCACCTGAAGCAAAAAAAAAAAAAGAACAATTTTCAAACATTTCAGCTGCAGAGATTAGTTTAAAAGTATGACACTAAAGTATTAAGGCAGTGAAGATTATGATGTTAAAAGTTTCCTCTTAACCCTGGAAAAGCCTAGCCACCTTTTTGAACAGGAATCTCCAATTGCTGCAAGAGGAAAAGTGTCCCTGACCTCAACTCTAGATACAGGGCAGTGGGGAGACTAAAGGCTTGCAAAATCTACTTGTTTTTAGTAGAATCTCAAGATCCATCAACTGGTTCTTGGTTCAAAACATATGTAATTGCATTGGCTGCCTGTACGTTTCCGAGCCCAATTCAAGGTGCTGGTTTTAACCTATAAAGCCTCACAACGCTTGGGTCCACACATTATCTGATCGAACGCTTCTCCCAACATGAACCTACCCGTACACTACGCTCAACATCCAAGATCCTCCTCCGGGTGCCTACTCCAAGGAAAGCTCGGAGGACGGCAACAAGGGAGAGGGCCTTTTCTGTGGTGGCCCTCCAATTATGGAACTATCTCTCCAAGGAGGCCCGCCTGGTGCCAATATTGTTATCTTTTCGGCACCAGGTCAAGACTTTCCTTTTCTATCAGGCATTTAACAGCTTGTGTTGAGTTTTTAACTGAATTTTTAGCCTGGCTGGGAGTTTTAAATTGTTTTAAATTTTTGCTGTTTTTTATGTTTTTATGTTTTAAAATTTTGTATATTGATATTTAATGTTCAGTCTTTTAAGCTTTGTAAACCGCCCAGAAAGCTTCAGCTATGGGGCAGTATATAAATGTAAATAATAATAATAATGCCCTAACCAGGCATTCTGTAACCAAACAGAGTAAATGGAAAAGGAGAGGAAGCTCTTTAATCCCACCCCCTCATTACACTTTTCTGTCACCCTCTCCATTCAAGGACGTGACTTTCTGAAGAAAGCCTCCTGTCTCTATGGAGGTTCTCCACATGATTGAGGACACTGGAAAATCAAGGTTCTAAGAGAGAACGCACAGAGATCATACTGCCATCAGGGTGGGGAACATGGGCAGGAGGGTACTGTCGTGCTTGTAGGTTTCCCGTCGACAGCTGATCAGCCATTATGTAAAATGAATGCTGGACTAGATGGACTCTTGGTCTGATTTAGCATGGCTCTTATGTTCTTATGATTGATACATAAAGAAATAAAAGGCTGATTTAAATCTTTTATCTAAATTAAGTTTCCATTTGGTATTTCATGTAGTTCCTAAACAACAGTACAATCTGGCCACTAAATTTTACATCTAGAGTATTATTTACACTGTTTCATTCTTACAACCAAGTCTTGCATCTCTTTTTCACACTGTGTGCATGTTCATCTATACAGGGAATGCATTTAAAATACATCCATCTAGAGAACCGGAGGCCCAACACGTTGCTGGATCCCAAATCCCAACAGCACCAGCCAACATGGCCAAAGGTAAGAGGCGATAGGTGTTGTAATCCCATAACTTCTGGAAGGCCAGAGGTTCCCCACCTCTGGCACATAGATTCTTTGTTATGAGGAACAACTGTGACAGTTTGTGAAGTTCAGTAGGGGTTATAGGAACCTGTGCACTGGTCAATTTTGTCTTCTTTTCTTGGGCTCAGTATTGCTCCTTTTCTGCATTGTTCTGTCCCACCCACACAAAAACAATGTAGTAAACAAAAATAAAATGACCATGACTGAGACTTTGGATTGACTTACTGGACAAAGTAGAGCAATTTTATTTTCATCTGGGAAAAATGAAATGCCTAAGTTTAGTAGGTAGTGTATAAATACTCATATTTGTATCTGGTAGAAGAGATTGATTGAGTTTAGAAACTGACTGCAGGACTAAACACATTTAAATGCATACTTAATATTAAACTTAATATTTACATTTTGTAAAATGTAGTATCATTTTTCTATTTTGTAAATAAATTTTAGCCACACTGATTGCCATCACTATTTTTATATCTTTATGCATATACTTCTTCCTCCTTTTTCACGTGTATGTGTGTGTAAAAAACAACCCCTCTACTCTCTCTTTTGTTTTCCTTTATGACTTTAGTTTATTGCTAACAATGGCCAGGATCCAAAGAATTGTGAAAATAATTTCATCAGCCGATGAAGACTACAGATTTGTTTTTCTTGTACAGCACCCCCGCCCCACTACTACATTGACAACTGCTTTTGAAAATCAAGGAAAATTGTAAAGCAGTTTGCAGTAAGGCACAAGAGTCAGCTGTTCAAACAGGGGGGAAAGCACAAACTTCTTGCTTGAGTCTAAGGAGTTCATTGAATCCTGGCCAACACATACAAGATCAGATGGTTTATGTTGCATTTAGGAAAGATAACAAGATTATTGGTATTTTAGGAAACTGGAGTCAGATATAAAAAAAATAGTAAGTTTGTTAATGTTTTCATGGGAATATTACTTGACAAAAGACAGTTCCAACTCCAACATCTTTGTTCCGATTCAATGCACAAAGGATACTTTTTACAGTCTCTGGTATTTGTGCTCATATTTTTTCCTTTTTTTCCATTACGTTAAATTTTAGTTAAATTATTTTAAACAAATTTGTTTCCACAGTATTGGTTACTAAAGTTGTGTAAGCCAAGAAAGAGGATGTGTCTCCGCTCAAAATGACATCAAAACTTTAAAAGCAACTTTGAATGGATGTTCTAGATTAGCATTAAAGTAATATTAAACCCATTTTATTTCCACCTGGTCCAATGCTATTTTTTGTATAATAAATACTGAAGCCGCAATATATTACTTGGCCAACTTTATCTTGATGGAATTTCCCCTTTAAAAATTATATATATATATATATATATATATATATATAATCTTGTTGCTTTTCAAAAAGTTTTCTTCTGAAATATATTATTTAATTTCAGATACTATTGTGTTCATAAATTCAAACCCAAAAAGCAGCAGATCAAAACATCAAATTCCTCTTAGCCAATGCTACTCCTTCATCAACTGGAAGATTTCTTCATGAGAAACAAATGCAATCTGAACTCAAAATATGAACAGAGCAGATATTTTGTTCTCACTACAACTCACACCACTCACAAATATACATAAGCCCAAGAAAGAGTTAAGAGAAAAGGAAGTAGGGAAAGTTGTTTATTTTTCTTAGCAAGAGAAAATGTTGTTACTAATTTCTGCTGTGGAGAAAATTGGAAGTCCATTTTAGTTCTGTGTGTATATTTACTCTCCTTGTCTTTTCCTTTTTGTATTGTTTGGTTTTATTTATTTTTGGTTGGGTTATAAAGCAATAAAAAATTTAAACTGGACAAATACACATAAGCCCAAGTAAGGGGTTTGGGAAATCTCAGAATAGATTTATCCTTACCTCCAAGCCACCAAAACCAGAGAGACTGTGAAGATCAGACCTCCTTACCACCTTTTATTTATGTATTTATTTATTTAAACATTTATATCCTGCCCTATATCACAAGGATCTCGGGGCGGAGTACAGATAAAATCATACATATAAAATAAATATACAATTCTAAAACAAATTAAACCATTAATAGATTAAAACCAATATGAAAATTTAAAACAGTAAAATCCAATTAAAATAAGACAATGTGCAGGCTGGTAGATTTAGGCTTTATTAAAGAGCCATGTCTTAACCTGGCGCCGAAATGAAGCCAGTGCCGGAGCCAGTCGGGCCTCCAGGGGGAGGGCATTCCACAGCCAGGGTGCCACACAACAGAGAAAGCCCTCTCCCATGTTCCACCATAGTATATATCTCGCATTGGTGGGGCACGGAGCAGTGCTCCTCCGATAAATCTCAGATCTCAGGCAGGCAGATACACATTCACTGGGGGGGGGGGGGGGGATAGAAGATACCAGTGGTTTTCTGTTGTTGTTGCTGCACACACCTTTTCTATGTTTTCCTTGGGTGCAACCAACAGAACAAACACTACAATCTAGATCAGGTGGTTGAAGCTCTATGAAACTCACAATTCATAGGATGCATATATACTTTAGAATGCCCCAAATTGCTAATAATCCTGTATTACTGCAGAAGCACTCCTGAATTAAGCTCCTCCTCCCACACCGCAAAATCTTTGACCGAGTTACTCCTTACATGATGTTATTTCATCCCTCCTACTGCCTGCGATTTCGGTATATATCATAAGCTAATCTTTTGGGAATAACTGAGTATTTTTAAGATTCTTCTTTAACAGCCCCCAAATAATTAATAAATCATCTAGCTTTCAAATATTGCATTAAATTAAAAGTATTCTTATGACACATTAAAGACTAAAAATCACATTTATTGCACTTTTGAACTATCCAAAACCAGAGTTTTCTGGGCAGCGTATAGGTAAATTAAAAACCTAAAATACAAGCAACAATGATTAGAAAATAGTGCATAATAAAACTAAAATAAAATGAAAGGTTAGAGAGAGAGCCAGTGTACTGTAGTGGTAAGAGTGTTATACACCTTAAAGCACCAGGCGAGCCTCCCTGGGGAGGGCATTCCATAGATAGGACACCACCACTGAAATGGTCTTTTCTTTTGTAGCCACCCACTTCATTTCATTTGGTGGGGTCACCTGAAGGAAGGCCTTGGATGATGACCTTAGGCTGCACAGAGGTAAATATGGAAGGAACTGAGGTAGATATTTGACACTGACATTTTTTTTTAAAAAAAACCTAAAACCCATTTATATGCCCCTATAATATTTTAAGGCTATAATAAGGTAGTAGAAGTGTTTTAGATTAACATTCATTTGATATTTCACTGTTCAACTGATCTAGAATATTTAAATAAATTTGTATATTACCAAAACCTGCTCAATATATCTTTTTGAGATACCAGAGGAAATTCAAGTTAAATTCATTTCAGAAACCAAAGTAAATATCATTAGAATAGAAACGCCATATTTTATCCTTTTTTTATTCTGTATTTCAAGGAGACTCAACAGAAATGTGCCCTTTAACTCACTGTACCAATTAAAACTGGCACTTTGCAAACAAATAACTAAATCTTTAAACTGATAATCTACCGATTAAAACTTTCGGCAATGTTTTTCAACAGATATAAGAACATAAGAAGAGCCAAGGGTCCATCTAGTCCAGCATTCTATTCACACAGTGGCTACCAGCTGTCAAACAGAACCCACAAGCGGGACACAGATGCAACAGCACCTTACTGCCCATGTTCCCCAGCAACTGGTGTATACAGGCTTACTGCATAAATTATATTAGAAAGCCATTCAAGCAAACCTGAAGGATAATGTACCACAGGATATATTATGATACCCTCACATCCACAGTTTCTTCACTAACCTTTATTACTCAGACTTTCAATGATCACATGATTTAATGACATTAGATTTTATTTAAAAATTAATCCTGAAGCAAGAGGATTTGTAACAATTATAATAAAATACCCTACAGCTTTCATGAAACAAACAAGCCCTTTTGATTACAAAAGATTTAAAGAAAGTCTTGTCAAGATATGAAGTCTACAAATCATGGTAAATCTATCATCTCTCCGGGGTAACCTGATCCAGTAGTTAAACAATTACTATAATCAAGAAACCTCACATAGTCTTTGTTCCATTAGACATCTTATATCATTCACTGAATAGCAATTTACAACTTCCCCTTCACATAAAATTATTCTACAGCATGTCAGGAATACATTGCACACTGCATCCTTCTTATTAGTAACAGGCAATAGTCCACAAATCACAAGTTTAATTTCAGCAGTTTTCTGTGGTTAAACAGGTATGGTCAAATGAATATTCAGTACAAACAGGAAAATCTGAACTGCATTTCAATGGGAGGTTTTCTGATAAGACAGAAGCAGCTGTGGGGAAAAACAAGTGAGTTAAAAACTGAAGCCAGTGACATCTGGACCCCCTGTAAAATTCTGTGACCACAGCAGGGTAATTGTACAATAAAAGACTCATCTGGAAGTATTCAATCAGTAAATTCACAAAGCAAACCTTCCTTCTTTTTTTAAAAAAAGATCTACCAGCAGTTGGAATGACACAGCTCAAGAGCTTGTTGACTTGGAGGTATTTGGAATCTCGAAGCTGGGGTCAACTGCTGCTGCATTCTAGAAGGATAGTACAGGGCGAGGGAAGCAAAAGGAACTGCATGGGGGGGAAGTAGCTTTGCCCATGGAAAAAAAGAGAAACAAACAGAACGGCACCTGAGAAATTGAAAATGGTGTCACAATCCTCACTCAGGTCACCAATCTGATCTGCAATATTCTGCCATTCAGAAGTAAAGAACATAGATTCCCTCCCAGAATATATATTCTATGTTTTTCTGGCCACCTAATTTAGCTGCTGTAATGCAAACTTCCTTCGTGAGCATTCTTGCTCACCGTTGAAAGGCTATCTTGCCCCTACCCTGTTTCCCTGACAAGTGGTTTTCTTGAAGGCTAGTCATCAAAAAAATGTTGTGGTTTTCTCCAGACAGATAGATATTCCTTTCTGGATATACATAATCAGAGTTTGATTTCTTTTCTTATTGTTAAGTACTGAATTTGAGGGCTTTCCTTTGACTGTGAATTCTTAGGCCTTATATAACGTACTGGTTGGGGGGTGTAAAAGAGAGAAAAATCATAAAGCATCCAATTTCTGGGACAATGAAATATACAGGTTCTGAAATCTACGCCTCACTAACTGACAAAAATAGTGAGTGTGTGCTTTTGTGCATTTCTGCAAGTTATGAACAGGGTAATTTCCACTGGGAATTGTGGCCACCACAGTGCTGGAGCCAATACAAATAACAACTCTGGGGGTGACCATAGCTGAGGGGAAAGGGTTAGATTCTCATTCCCCACCTGCAACAGTTCCTATCCTCATCGAGCTTCCCCCACCTTTTATTTTACGTTTTAACAACAGTCACATTAAATGCAATAGCAAATTTACTATAATATGTAGATTTGCTTTAAAATTAAACTGTGAGATTATAAATGCAGGTAGAGTTATTCTCAGTAACACACATTTTCTCTGCAAAGTACACACACAGCTCTCAGAAAGATATCCAAGAAAAAATGTAGTTTCCCCAGTGTATTACTGGGAAAATACAATCTTGGAAATAAAATTAACTCTGCACAATGCTACAGGCCTGGGAAGAACAAGTATTATAAAAACATTTCACTAATGACAAGAACAGCTGCAATAAAGAGCACAAAACGTAAGATGCACTGTCATTAGAACAAAATATTCATGTCACCCACAATGTAAATAGTTTCCATGTCAAACTTTATAAAGAATCTATAAATTAAACAAAACATAATCTGAAGCTTAAACTACAACAGCGGTGGGGAATCTTTTTTAGCCCATAGGCTGAACTGGTTCTGGGCAAACATGATGGAGGCCTCCCCTCTATTGGCATGTGGCCTCCGTGTTTACGAGACCCAACACACACCCAATACCAACATCACACACCAGCACTACCCAAACACTGCTCACAAACTGCTCATGTGTGCCCCACACACTACGTGTGCGTGCGCACACACGCACACACACACTTACTTCCCTCCTGGAAATGCTCGATGCTGAAAGTAAACTTCTAAAATGTCTTCTCTAGTGCCAATGAAGCCTTTTTAAAGACTGATTATAGCAGAGGACAGGTGCTTACCTCCCCAAAAGTGACAGCTCCCCTAAAAATGTCTCTCATGCAGCAGTTAGGCTTTTTAATAGCCTCCATTGGCATCAATGGAGCCTAAATGCCCGGGGGTGGAGGTGGAGGCAGGCCAGAAGAGAAATCAGGGAAAGTCTAAATGCAGCGCATTGAGGGAGGAAAGCAGGCCCATATCCAGCCTGTGAACCAGAGGTTCCACTTGCCTGTACTACAAGTATTATCCCAACGTTCAAATTTCAACCACAGATGAACTAAAGCAATTTCATCATGTTTAAAAAATATTCAGAAGCAAAGTGTAACAGTACCTACATGACACCCTCCCCAAAATCATTAGAAAGAAATGAAGTAACACTCTGCTGTTCTCTAGATTCCTGGCCAGTTCCTGGCAGTGGGAAACCTCTGGTCCCCAGGCCAGATGCAACTAGCCAGCCCACCCCACCCAGCCCACCACCTTTTCAGCCAGGCCAGACCCCCTTTCAACCATGCACCCTTATATGTCATTTTGATGTAGCAATTTGACAATAGACTATGAGCCCTCTCCTCTGGCATGCAGCCCCTGGAGTGTAACACAGAAATTAATGCAACCCATAGTCTGAAAATCATTTTCCCATCCCTTTCCAACTGCATTGTACTCACAGTAGCTCCTCATTTGCCAGTAAAGCCTGCTGTTACAAGCTCAATCACTTTCCATGATGTCAACTGGGAAGGACATGAGGCTCTTCTCAATTGCTACTGCAGCCATTCCCTTCCAGTTAAATGGGGACTTAGCAATGCAACAGGTACTGCTTCTATTAGATAGCCTCTGCCTCATAGAGAGACAGCAGTCATTCGGATTTCATTGAGTGTACTGATCAAGGGCCCAGAATGATATTTTACATACTTTCTAATATAACAAGAATTACTAATAAAGGGCCTAGGAAACTCGATGATTGAGGCCCAAAGGTTTTTGAGCTTCTGATTGTAGGACATGTGATTTTATTTAATTCTTTCCATTTTTGACAGTGAAATAAATTACAGTAACATAAATTATACTTGAACTAAAATACTCTCTTAAGATTCCTCCATGTAGAAGTAGTAGCAACATCTACCAGTTAAGGTGAAACAAAGGGATCCTCACAGCTATTCATATGGCAAACGACAAGCATAAAATACAGAAGGTCCCTTCCAGGCAAGGAAGATTAGACAAACTAACCATTCCTGCAATTCTAGGAATCAGGGATGTGTATCTGAGTTGTCCATCTTGGGTAGAACAGAAACCTGCTAGAATAAGGAACAAATTGTCAGCTGGATGGACTTTCTCCTTGCTTTACATTGGGCTGATTAGCACAACATGGTCGGCTCATTGAGTGTTATTTACCCCATGATGAGCCGTGGTGTATGCGGCTATTTTGAATATGCAACTGCTGATTGGGACAATCTGGGTTGCAGTGTGTCGTGCGAACCTGGCCAATGTGGGTTATTTGAGCAACCCTCGCTTAACCCTACTACTAATCAAGAGTTATGTGAGGGCTGTTTAACCCTCAAATAACCCATGATAGCCAGGTTTGCACGACCCAACCCCCAATCGCTGCAATTGGGGGCTGCATATTCAAAACAGCTGCCACACACACCACGCTCATCGTGAGTTAAATAACCTGCAATGACCAGGCCATGTTGTGCAAACTAGGGCAATGTGTGTCCAATCTTTCTTGCTTCCCGACCAGGCTATCAAATTATACCTTCCTCAATTCCAAATGATTAAATAATGTACTTCCCAGAAATGTAGCTCAATAACTTCTAGTCTTCTCAAACAATCAAGCATTTATATTTCCTACTATCTACACAATTTTCTATCTACTATCTACACAATTTTCTATGTGATTATTTCCTATCTTATATTTATTATATAAAATGCTATTTGTCTTTTGTGCCAAACTTCACATTGTTCACACCTCCTCAACTTTGGCTCTGTGTTTATCTCATGTAAATGATGATGCTTAGTCAATTGTTCTCCCTTCTTATTTGGTATTTCTCTCCCATGTCTAAAGCTTCAAAAAAAAAATCTTAAAAACAAATATGTTCTAACATGACTACTAGAAGCACAATTTGCTTCTGTGTCCAGCTTCTATGTTAAATCCCAGAAGTTATTATTGGGAAATTGCCATCATGCCATCTTGTTGATTGAATATGCAGATTTTTTCCCTAATACATTTGCTCAATCTGCTTAAAATTACTTAGAGGAACTTACTATTTCTCTAGATGACTGTTCTAATAACCTTTTAGCTGTAGAACAGCTAACTATGTCAACATTTCCATGTTTCTAATACACCCAGGAATCAGCCCTATATTTTTTACCATCAGCCATTTACACTTAGCTCACAAGAATTTTCAATCAATATAAATAATTCCCAAACTACTCTCATTACATGAGAAATAACTTGAACAATATATGTTTCGACCAGAAAACTTAAATGTCTTTACCAAGACCTTGTCCTCTTCACTTAACCAAATTACAATAAAAGGACAACTAAAACATTTAGCATTATACCTTACAAATGCTACCACAAGGTTGCCAGGGGTGACTATAAAACTCCTTCTGCTTGACCATCTACCCTAGGATAGCGAAAACAAAGTAAGAGCCCTCTCCCCTCCACCAAATTCTATGTTCACTGCAGAAAGATCAAGAAAGATCTCTAGAGCAAGGGTGGGCAATCTTTGCAGTCCTGGGGTCACATGCAGTACTGGGGTGTCAAAGACCACCTTTGCATGCAGACACTGATATGCCGCATGCCCGAGCCTTACAGAGATTGTCCCACCCTGTCTCCAATAATTCCACACACACCAAGAAGTAGGTCAGGGTAAGAGCCAAACTGTACATGATACCGGATAAAAATTATCATGATCTCCCTCTATTGTTGATAATGAATTATTATTATTATTATTATTACTACTATTTCAAAGCAGTCATGTGACACTACAAATTACATGTAAGAAATTAGTCTGGGAAAGGTGTGTCTTTCTTCCTACAGTTTCCGTCAAAGCTGCTATAATAGGAGTTTCAGGGAGGAGATTTAGATCATGTTCTTCCCTGTTTGCATAGAAGGAGGGAAGAGAGGAAATCCCACCTATAAATATTGTGCACTAGAAAAACAAAATGTTATAAATACCAGATCCACGTAATATCTGACCCTTTGAGACAGTCCTGATTTCAATTTGCCCTTTAAAAAGGCAAGACCAGTGGGATTTCAGAAATATTCCACTGAATACTAATGGCAACCCACCATTGACTTTCAATTACAGCTGAAATTACAAACTAAGTAATCCTTGTTTATAAAACAAAACTAAAGTCTGCAGCAGAAAATTTGGAGAGAAGTAGGTCACAAAACAAAGTTTTCAAAAGTGTTTCTACAGTGAAAACTGTTTTTATAGTAAGACAAACTGAGTACTGACCTCAGACACTGATTCTCACTTATTTGTTATGGATCATTTCTAAAATTCCATTAGTTTTTCTTCTCTAATAATCAACAAAATAAATTTCAAGTTTGCAGGGTGGGGGCAGAATCAATGGATCATATAAAATATTTCCTAAAATATGGAATCTTGAAAAGATTGTTAATTTGGTCAGAATTTCACAAAGTGTAATATTATTGTATTATTTTCATACTATATTTGAAATTAACATAGGTGAGCTAAATATAATATTCTGGTCTACAATTCTATATGTAAGTTCAAAAACAGAGTATCCTTGCAGATTTTTAGGAAACATATTTATACTTAGATTCACATGCCATTTTAAAATGACATGTAAATGGATGGATGAACATTCTTATTGAACTACTAATATTTAATAAAATACTTTGGCCATTATATACATCAAATAAAGACAGGTTGCTTACCTGTAACTGTAGTTCTTCAAGTGGTCATCTGTACATTCACACATACGGGCTCTGCACCAGCCCTCGATTTGGAGGGGGGGATTTCCAAGCTGAGGCATTTGGGGCAGGAACCCCTCCCCCATACCATGCTGGGCATGCACCGCGGGTTCCTGCTCAACCCTCAGTTTCCCAAGTCTGTTATTGTGGCTCGGAACCGAAGGTGCAGGAATATCTATCGGTGTCAATATGAAATGGTAGCAAAATAAACAATAGTTTATAAACAATAGCCTCCCCCGTTGACACCGTAGTGGGGTCAGTGGGAAGTTTGTGTGAATGCACAGATGACCACTCGAAGAACTACAGTTACAGGTAAGCAACCTGTCTTTCTTCTTCGTGGTCTCTGTGCATCACACATATGGGCAATTAGCAAGCTAATTTACTGGTGGTGGGAAGGTGTCTAGGCAAGGAGAGATTACAAGACCACTCTCTCAAAGCTGCAATCCGCTCTCGACCGAACATCGATGCGGTAGTGTCTTATAAATGTGGACGGCATAGACCAAGTTGCAGCTCTACAGAGCTCAGGTATTGAAAAACCCTTTTCTGGAAAGTGATCGAAGTGGCCATGGCTCTGGGTGAATGTGCCCTTAGTGATGTCATCAAAGGCAGTCCATTGAGTTCATAGGCCAAAGAAATCGCTCTGGTTATCCTGGTTGCGAAGCGTTGGGTCGATACCGGCCTGGTCTTACGCAGGCCCAAGTAGCATACAAATACTCTTTCTGATTGGCGAAAAGACTGTGTTCTATGTAGGTGAAGGAAAGATAGTAGGGAGTATGATACTTTGTCCCAGGTGAAACTGTGAGACAACTTTGGGCAGAAAGCTTGCATCTGGTCGAAGAATGATCTTGCCCCTATGTAATGCAAGGTACGGAGCGTCCACGCGGAGAGCGCAAAGTTCGCTTGCTCGACATGCAGAAGTGATTGCTACTATAAATGCCACCTTGAAGGAAAGTAGACTTAAGTCCACCATTGCCATAGGTTCAAAGGGTTTGGAGCATAGTGCCTTAAAGACTACGAAAAGACTCCATGATGGAATAGGAGCCTTAATTGGTGGAGTGAGATTACAGATCCCTTTCAAAACCCTTTTTGTAACCGGGTGTGAAAACATCGTAAAACCATCAACAAGAGGGTAAAATGCCAAAATGGCTGATAGGTAAACGCGGAGCAAAGAAAACTTCAAACCTTTCTCAAAAAGAGAAAGTAAAAACAATGAACACTTGGGCAATCGATGCCGAACTTGGCGAAAAGCCCTTAGAATGCGTGAAAATGGAAAAGGCTTGCCACTTACGACCACAGGATAAGTGCGTTGATGGCTTCCTAGCTGCATGTAGTATTTTCTGGATGGAAGGAGGGAGGTCATGCAGTACATGTTCTAAATGTTCCATGCTGTTAATCGTAGAGTGTGGAGGTCTGGATGTAGTATCCAGCCCTGTTATTGGGATAGAAGGGAAGGTAGTAGTGGCAGCCGAAGGTATCGATGCCAAGAAATCCATAGTAGACTCCCAAACCATGTGTGTCTGGGCCACAACGGTGTGATCAGTATACAATTGGTTCCTTCCCTGTTGATCTTCGCCAGGACCTGTGCTATGAATGGGAAGGGGGGAAATATGTAATATAGTTCCCCTGTCCATTTGAGGGGAAAAGCATCTCCCAGCAAGTTGTGTCCTATACCCGCTCGGCTGCAGTATCGATGGGTCATGGCACTGTCCTGGGTAGCAAATAAATCCACTGTCAGGGTCCCCCAATGATGGAAAATGGAGATCCGAGTTCCGGGGTGGAGCTCCCATTCGTGACAAGTCTTCATAGTCCTGCTGAGGGAGTCTGCGATAACATTGTCCACTCCTGCAAGATGTACAGCTGTCATGTGTATTCCCCTCTGGCAACACCATTCTAGAATTTCTAGAGGAGGAAGGACATTGAATTCAATTTGGTAGCCTCTTTGAACAATGGCCAAGACCCATTTGTCTGTAGTAATGAGTTTCCAATTTAGAAAGTGGTTTGCTAGAATGAAGCCGAAGGTCGGTTCCACAAAGGTTGTAGTTATTTGAGTGACAGAGTCAAAGACACCACTTTTCCTGTCAATCATTTCTGTGGAAAGAGATTCTAGGTCTGGCTGGTTGGTATTGTCTCCTTTGGAATTGCTGTTATTGCTGACCAGAAGGTTGTTGTTGTTGATGTGATTGGGTAGGGAAGAGGGAGGAGGATTGAGGTCTAAACCACTTACGTTGTCTAGGCTGATATGGTTTGTGGTTGTGCATGCCTTGTGTATAGCATCTAGTGCATCATCCGTTTTCAAATTAAAGAGACCTAGACCATCGAATTCAAGGTCTTCAATCTAGTTCCGTGCCTCTTGGGAGAATATTTCAGCTGTCACAGTATTTGTGATCTGCTTTACTAGTGACATCTCTAGAAACAGTGGTACTTCGTTGCTTTCAGTAGGATTTCGAAATACATAGAGATATATTTTCTTTCCAGTGAGTAATAATCAAGTGTATGGCTGTTAGTTCTGGGTTGACAACAGGTAAGGGGAAAAAAGATTTAACAAACCAGGAATACAGTTGCAACCAAATTCAAAATTAGAGAGAATCGGTGGTATTTCACAAGAAGTTATTGTTCCCACAATGCTTAAGTTGGTTACTAACAGTTCCAGATTCTTTTTTTGCGCAGAAAATTGAAATAGAGTCCCCAAAAATTAAAAATAAAGTTTACTTGCTCTTGCATCACAAAATAACTGTTGGTCCACTAAACATCATATATCTCCTTGAATGGGGGAATATACCCATCAACATCCACAATAATTCTCTCCATGACAATAAGGAACTAGGAGACATTTACAAATAAGGAATGGGGGACACTTACAAATAAGTAACTGCATGATTTTATGCCACCCCTAGTCATGCAACCAAACAGCAAGGCACGTCCTTTGTGGGAATTGTATCTAGCCCAGTGCTTTATTTTAGCACAAGATACCATTAAATATGACACTCCTATGCCAATAGCAGCCAAAGCAGGTAGAACTGAATATGTTTCTTTATTCATAATTGTCATCTATTGAGCAAAAATTATTATGATTAGTGAGTTATTGTGGAACTTGAAGAGACAATCTCCCAGTCATGAATGATATGGGGTAGGCCAAAGCTTATGTTGTGTTGCAAGGTCATATAATCCTTAGCTCCTTATTAATATTGATTGAGCTCTCATTTGGAGATACAAATAAGTTACGGGGAACTTAAAAAACTACAGTACTAATAACAAACATTCAGGCAGAAAAACATGTAAGGCAGGGATGGATAACCTCCAGCTTGCAGGCTGAATTCAGCACACGGGAGACCATAAAGATGTCAGGTGAGGCCCCTTCGCCTCCAAGAAGGGAGAGGGTGTGGGAGAGTGACTCCTAACTAAGCCTCAGTCTCAAAGACCGCTCCTTAAGGATGTGGGTCAGTCGGTTTCACTCCCTACACACTCCTCCCTAATTGGAAAGCTGGTTCCAGATTAAGGCAGCACCTCAAGGTGCTGGCTCAGGGCATCACTCTTCCCACCCCTTGATCCTGGAAAGCACACTCCAGATTGAATCCTGCAAAGCACACTCCAGATTAAATCCTTACATAAAGGAGCAAATCCTCAATACACATAATAGTATCATGAGGCTGGAACAAAGATAGCTCATGGCTGGGGAAAACCCAAAATAGACAGCCATTTACTGAAAACGTCCCAATATTGAGACCTGGCAAACTTTAGAGGGGACACATTCCACAAGGCAGGGGCTATTCAGAGAAGGCCTGTCTCCATGTCGTCAAGAAATGGAAATCCAAAGGCCATGGCACAGACAACAGGGTCTCCTCTGAGGATTGTAATGGTCTGTGAAGTTGGCATAGTGGCAGACATTCCTGAGGTAACCTTGTCCTGAGTTGTATGAGCTTTGTATATTAATACAAACACCTTAAACCTAGCTTGGTAGCAGACTGACAGACAGAATAGATCCTTTAGCACAGCCATAGTATGTTCATGGTAAGGCACCCTAGTCAATAACCTTGCTTCTGCATTCAGCACTCGCTATAGTTTCTTAACCAGCCTTAAGGGCAGCCCCACATAAAACACATTGGATTACTGCAATCTCAAAGTTACCAATGCATGGATCACAATGGTTAGGCTATCACTATCCAGGAATGGGTGCAGTTGGCATACCAGCCTAAATCTGTAGTAGGCGCTCCTAGCCACAGGTCACTTGGGCCTCCAATGACATTGACGGATTCAGGATCACCCTCAATTGAGAACCTGTTCCTTCAAAGAGAAGTACAGCCTCATCCAGAGCTGGTCATTCTTCTAATTCCTAGATCTGAGAACCACTCACCCACAGTGCCTCCATCGTATCAGGATTTATCTTATTGGCTGTCATCCAGCTCACCACTGCATTCCAATCACCGATATAGACTGTGATTCAGATGTAATGGGCAAATAGAGTTGGGTGTCATCACCATACTGATGGCACCTCACCTTAAATCCCCTAATGACCACACCCAGCAGCTTCATATACATATTAAACAGCATTTGAGACAAGGTGGTATCTTGAGGCACCCGCCCCAACAAGACTACCAGGGGGTCGCCATAAAGTTTCCCAACGCTACTCTCTGGAAATTGCCCTGTAGATAAGAATGGAACCATCGCAAAATGGTGCTCCCAACCACAAGAGGTGATCTAGGAGAATATCATGATCAATGGCATCAAAAGCCAATGTGAGAACCAGTAATAGCAACATCACTGCCCTCCCTCTGTCCTCCCAATAATCAAGGGCAAGTGATTTCATTCCATAACAAGGCTGGAGTCCAGACTGAAATGGTTCTGCACTATCAGTATCCTCAAAGAACGCCTGTAGGTGAGTCTCCACCATCCTCAAGTAGCTTGCCCAAAAAGGGGATATTTGCCAACAGAAGTTGTTACTATAAACCTCTTGATTCAGGGAGTGGTCATACCAATGCCTCCTTAAAAGCAGCAGTGACCATCCCCTCACCTAATGATGAATTTACCACTCCTTGGACCCAACCCAATCCAACCTCCTCAGCTAGATCAAGTAAGCCATGATGGGCAACGATCGATGTGTGGTTGGTTGAACTGCTATAAACATTGTTCATGTCCACAGGCCACAGAAGCTCAAACTGATCCCATAAAACTGGATAAGATGGTGCATTGGACACCTCATTTTGGATCTGTTACACCAGCAGCATTGAGATCATTATGAAGGTGAGCAACTTTGTCCTCAAAATGCCTTGCGAAATTGTCCCAGTGGATGTCCAAGGGTTGCAACATCACATTTGTATATGGATCACAGGGAAAAGCTCTACCGGCAGGGAAGTAAGGGGCAGGGAAGTAAGCCTTCTTCATTGCCCTCACTGCCATGCAGTAAGCACAAATATGCGCTCTAACACATGTTCCATCAGCCGCACACTGAGCTTCACGTTACCTGCATTCTAGCCATCATCCAGCCTGTTTCATCATTTGGAACTCTCCAGAGAACCAGGGAGCAACCCAGGCCCCACATCATTGGATAAGGCACTCAAGAGCAATTGTGTTAATGGCCCATCACATATTCCCATTCCATAGTGAGACTAGAGCCTCAACAGGATCACCTTCTCTAACTAATAGAAAATCCCCTAGAGCATTCAGGAATCCATCAGATTCCATACGCCTCCAAGGAAAGACCAACTTTGTGGGTCCAACAATGACAGCAGAGTCATCACAACTACATCTATATCCAAACCACCCCTTCTGCACCATGAGGCAAAGAACAAATCAAGGGTATGTTCTATCTTAAGGGTTGGAAAAATGACCGAGACAGTGGTTGTAATGGAGGCCATGAAAACCAAGTTGGCCTACTCACTGCAGCCTCAACATGAATGCTGAAGCCACTTTGGGGTTCTCCAATACCACACTCAAAACCACTCAGTCAGAGATGCTATTAGGAAGCAGGGTGGGCACCAAAAGGAGCCTCAATCTGTGTATTTTGCTCAACGGGAGGTACAGGCCTTATAGCCTTCCACAAGAGGAAGAGGTTTCCTGATGAGGAAGCTGTTATCTCTATCAATCACAGCAAGCCCCACCACCACCACCAAATGACCTTTTGGCCTTTGTTGGTGCGGTATTGAATACCCAGGTGGGCAGAGCTGTATCTGGAGAGCACCATCCTGTTCTCCCACCCTAGAAGAATTACTAAAATAATATATGCCTTTGAAGTTCCAAAGATCTGTCTGTAAAAAGTTAGATTGGTAATAATAAAACTATACTAGCAACTTTATTTAACTAAAGACTGACGGCAACGCCAACCTCCACAATTTCTGAAAATATGTGTGTCTTACATAGGTTCTGCTTACCTACTCCATTAATCTTGCAAGCATTGGCTTAGAATCATAGAATAGTAGAGCTGGAAGGGGCCCATAAGGCCATCGAGTCCAACCCCCTGCTCAATACAGGAATCCACCTTAAAGCATCTCTGATAGTTGGTTGTCCAGCTGCCTCTTGAATGCCTCTACTGTAGGACAGCCCACAACCTCCCTAGGTAACTGGTTCCATCATCGTACTGCTCTAACAGTCAGGTAGTTTTTCCTGATGTCCAGCTGGAATCTGGCTTGCTGTAACTTGAGCCCATTATTCCGTGTCCTGCACTCTATTCACTGTAACAGATTTGGAGGACCCATTGCATTTAGCTGCATATCCCAACAAACTAAGGCAAGGTTTCAAATTGCATGAAGAATCTACAAGTACACACTTGTATTTGCAAAGCTTTTGATATGTGATCTCCTGCACATAGATCGGTCAGGGCAGGGCAGGGCTGGTGCAAGCTCTCCCACCACGGCGTCTTACCACCACCACCTCACTGCATTTCCCAGTCCATGATACCTTTCCCAAACCATGACACCTTTCAAGTATTTAAAAAATGCTATCATGTCTCCCCTCGTTCTTCTCTTCTCGAGTCTAAACATGCCCAGTTCTTTCAGTCCCTCCTCATAGTGTTTGTTTCCAGACCCCTGATCATCCTCGTTGCCCTCCTCTGAACACACTCCAGCTTGTCTGCATCCTTCTTGAAGTGTGGTGCCCAGAACTGGACATAACTCAAGATGAGGCCTAACCAGTGCCAAACAGAGAGGAACCAGTACCTCACATTATTTGGAAGCTATACTTCTATTAATGCAGCCAAAATAGCATTTCCTTTTTTGCAGCCACATCACACTGTTGGCTCATATTCAGCTTGTGATCTACAACAATTCCAAGATACTTCTCACTTGTAGTATTGCTAAGCCAAGTATCCCCCATCTTGTAACTGTGCATTTGGTTTCTTTTTCCTAGGTATAGAACTTGCCATTTATCCCTATTAAATTTCATTCTGTTGTTTTCAGCCCAGCACTCCAGTCTATCAAGATCACTTTGAAGTTAGTTTCAGTCTTCCAGGGTATTAGCTATCCCACCCAATTTTGTGTCATCGGCAAATTTGATAAGCATTCCCTGCACCACCTCATCCAAGTCATTAATTAAAATGTTGAAGAGCACTGGGCCCAAGGTTTTAGGAGAATACTGAGCCAAAGTAGGAATTGAGCACTTCAGCCTTTCCTTAGCCATCTGTTATCAATTTACCATCCTCATTAAGCAGTTGAACCACCATTCCTTTCCTCTGTCTTTTACTATGCACATACCTGAAGAAAGCTTTTTTGGTGCTTTTAGCATTCCTCGCTAGCTTCAGCTCATTCTCAGCTTTAGCCTTCCTGATGCCATTCCTGCATTTCTGTGCTACCTGTCTGTACTCTTCTTTTGTAGCCTGGCCTTACTTCTACTTCCTATATGTGTCCTTATTTATTTTCAGGCCATCTTTAAGCTTTTTGTGGAGCCACATTTGTTTCTTCTGTTGTCTTCTATCTTTTTTCCTTATTGGAATTGTTTGTAATTGTGCCTTTAAAATTTCCTTTTTTAGAAACTCCCACCCACCTTGGACTCCTTTTCTCATTAGGGCCACTTGCCATGGGATCTTATTTATCATAGTTCTGAGTTTATAAAATCAGCTTTCCTAAAATCCAGAGTACACATATGGCAAGACACAGCTTTTGCTTCCTTTAAAATCAAGAACTCAGGCACGACGTGATCACTTTCCCCAAGAGTTCTCATAACTGCCACTATCCCTATTGGTCAGTATTAATTCAAGGATAGCTCATCTTCTAGTTCCTTCCTCCACTTTCTATAGGAGAAGTCTTGCTGGTTTGTATGTAATTTTAGGTACTCTGGAAAAAAAAAAGTACAGGCAAGGTGGGAAGCTATGTCCATCTTAAACAATCTTCTTGACTATGAGCTCCATCACACCAGCAATTTATCGCACACTCGCCATGCCTGGTATGTGGTTTTGCAGTGTGGTACTTACATGACGTCGTCCCTGTCCTGCACTCATTTTGTCTCTTCCCCTCCATTTTTCTTTTTAATCTGGAGCAGGGAAAACCTGGTTTTTTTTCCTTCCATGCACAATAAAGGCGTTCTGCCCTCCCATGTATTGCTGTGCTTGCGCTCTATCGGACCATCCCGTTTTTTGTTGGGGGCGTGTGTGTTGAAGGGCGGTCTCGCTGACAAAAGAGGAAGGCAGTACGGTTCTCTGCTCAACTGCTCAACCGTGAAGGGGGAGGGAGAGAGGTCCCATTCAATTCTATGTTCTTACTCCTGAATAGACATGACCAGGGGTACATTTTCACTTTAAAAGTAATGAGGGGGGGAAACTCCAGCTAAGCACAGACACACCAGGACGGGGAGGGGTGGCGGTTCACCCCTGTGCCTCCCTAGAACTGCAAAGCTTTGCAGTTAAAGACTTAAAAAAAAAATGGAGAGCGGCACCAGCATGCCTGGTATCCGAGCTACAGTGCACGATTGCTCCTCCTCCCCTGTAAACCTTTCCCAAGCCAAGCAGCAACCACAGTCTTGGCCCATGTACTCCCTTCCTGCTTCCTACAAATGCCTCCCCCCTTCCTTTTCTCCCCAGAGTTGTTTAATATGATCTCAGGGGAAAGTATAATATGCTATTTTACCATAATTGCGCAGTTTCAGATTGCTATACTATTCTATTTGTACAGAAATAAAAAATATATTAAAAAAATAAACTGCAGGGGAAAGGAGAACGTAGGACGTGGGGCACGAGATTTTGCCGGCATAGTGAAAAGATACATGAGCTGAAATAACACAACAATGCACAGCCATGAAAGTGCCCAGCACTCGACTCGCTAAGAAAATGGAGAGTGAAACTGCGGATCCAAACCAGGGGGGAAAAGTAGGTGCAATGGAGCACTCTAACTTTTTAAATTTTTGCTGTAGAAGAACAAAGACAGAGTGAAGCCAATTCATTTTATAAAAATAAAATAAAACTGTGCACAAGGGGTCAATGTCCAAGCATCTTCTGAGGCACTCGTTGCTATACATTCCCTTGGTTTTGTAATAATATAAATTTATTTCTGCAACAGATGTTTCAGCACTGGGAGATTAATTAATGGCTTATGTATGGTATTACAGCAACTTGTGCTTGCCTACCTAGTGTTGCGCCATTTCATTCCTCTAACCTTATGTTGTAATTCAGTAATCTTCAAGCATTTCAGACACAGGAGCCACCTTTAGCCTAAACATGCATTAAGGAACACACATATGTTTTGTAGAACATATGTATGGTGGTAGTGCTATAGTGCAACCTACCAATTAATTAATTTCCTTTCATATTGATATGCTCCTTGCCAAAGGGAAGTGCAAAGTTAAAATGAAATATACACCACAACATGTACAAAGACAAATTACTTCTATATATACTCTCAAACTGAGATTTATAGAAATTTATAGATTTCAGTTAATGAGAATTAAGTGAAAATTGACTCTTCCTACACACCCAATGATTTGTCTCCCTCAACTTTTAGTATAATTCTATAGTGATGGCAATCTTTACTTTTTGCTAATATCAGGTAGGCCCAATTCTTCCTCAACTTAAGAAAGGACTTTTCAGGGTCCTTCAAAGAGCTGAAGTTTGAGAATCCCATTTAAAGTGAGAAACAGTTGTTCTACCTGAGTACACATCAATTTGTTTATATGCTGTATATCAGAAGCCCGGCACAGCAAACTCTTAAGTTTCCATTTCAACCATGAGCAAATCTGCTGTCTACAATAAGACTTAGGAAGGGCACACAATTGCAACTGCACCCCAGAAACTAAACTGCAAAATGACCTGAAATAATTAGTGGGTACAATTCTATACCCAACAAAAGATACTTCTAATGTACAAAGCAAGGCAGCAAAGTTATGACATCAGCAGCAACTTCCAGAAAAGTGAAGCCAGATTCTATTGAAATACCATTATTTCATCCATTCTAAGCTAGCAGAGTTTCTGGTTTATTTAATGGCCAAGGAGAATTAGCAAAGTTACGTTTTGCTTGAAATGGTTAGCATTCATTGATCACTCTGAAAATTAGAAGTCAAGGCAAAAGCTGCAAAATAATAATCTGAAAGAAAATTGGCTTCTTTAAACTACCAATTTACAGCACGCTCATGACTGACCACTCATGGATGTTCTCAGGTCATTTTGACGACGACGTGAGCCTCCTGCATTCTCATGCTACATTTCCCAGTTTTAGTGTTAAAAAAATAAGCCTCAGGGAACCCGATTCCTCTGAAATATGTCAAGATTTCTTGCCATGTGCATGCAAAGTTGCAATATAAAACACCCACTAGAAGGCGCTGTCCCATTGAACTGTATGGGCCACATGGTAGCTGCTTTTTTTCAGCTTGTTTCAAATGCAGAAGAGAAGCAGGAAGCAGAGTGACAGTAAGGAAACATGATTTTCCCCTGTCTGAAAGTCCTCATGAACAGTAGATTAAATTGTAAGACCCATTAAAGAAAATAGAACTGCTTAAAAATGAGACAGAGGTCACACTTTTAAGCATGAATATCCATTGAATAATTGCAGGTAAATTGACTTAAAATGTCATTTCTACACTACTTCAGTCTCTGCTACATAAATATCACGTACTCCATACAACATCTAGCATATTTGTCATTTTTAAAAAGTTACTAAACAGCAATAGTAAAAGTACTCACATTTTGCATTATTCTATATCATGTGAATCCAGAAAAATGATAGATCCAAATTAATAAACAGCAAATACTTGAAAGGTTGTCACAAAGAGGAGGGCCAGGATCTCTTCTCTATCATCCCAGGGTGCAGGACATGGAATAATGGGCTCAAGTTACAGAAAGCCAGATTTCGGCTGGACATCAGGAAAAACTTCCTGACTGTTAGAGCAGTACGACAATGGAACCAATTACCTAGGGAGGTTGTGGGCTCTCCCACACTAGAGGCATTCAAGAGGCCAATGGACAGCCATCTGTCAGGTATGCTTTACGGTGGATTCCTGCATTGACCAGGAGGTTGGACTCAATGGCCTTATAGGCCCCTTCCAACTCTACTATTCTATGATACTATGTGCAGACGTGTATCACTCAATAGATATGTCACTTACAAAACCACTCATTAATCCATAAAACTATGCTGCTTTGCTCTTCCAAGAAGACTACTGTCAGTTACATGGTGAGTATATAATGGGTGTTTGATACGAAATTCACTTCAAAACACAGTCATATAATCAAGACATTCACAGAAAAAAATATTTCTACAGTGTACTCCTCAATTTCTGGTAAGTGGTGTTAGGGCTCAGATCTGATGCAAACATTACCCATCTTGATGATTCTTAGTATGTATAAATTCGTGAAGTATTCCATAGTTATCTGTATTTTTAATTGGTATTAATTTTTGCATTGCTGCTTTATCTATCCTGCTTGTGTTCTTATATTGTATTTTTATACTGTTTTATATTTTGAATGGGTTTTATGATTTTAATTTTTGTAAACAGCCCAGAGAGCTTCGGGTATTGGACGGTGTAAAATGCAATAAATAAATAAATAAATATTTTATTTGTTGCAGAGTTGAGTCCCATTTCCCTACCATGAAAACCCTGCTCTAAGTCAGGGAACGGGGGAGTTTTAAATACGATTGTGTAACCTTACAACCTAGTCCAACAGCTCAAAGAAGGTAGTTGCTAGGCTTGTGAACATGGAAGCAGCCTTCTTTGCTCAACCAAGGTTACAAAGAAGGATGATACAAGGCCACTACACATCTGTAACTCTTAATTACAGGTTCTATTTCCAAAGGTAAATCATGAATACACACATTCACACAAAATTCTTCAAGCTTCAAGAATTCTCCAGTTTTAGGGACGGCCCTTCACAAACACCAAAAACGTATAAGGTCCACAAGATACACGCTACAGACTTTTAAAACAGCTATCTCTCTGAAAGTTCCTAGAGGCTGTCCCCTGGTGAAGCACAATACATGTTCCAGCTATACTATTATAGCTGTTATACTATTCAGCACTGGTATGATTCCATTCCAATGGAGCCAAACAAAGTATATTAAAATCAGAGAACAAGGTTAGCCCTGTTAAATCTGTTGCAAAAACAACAAAGCATCTTGTTGCATCTTAAAGACTAACAAATTTATACTGGTATAAGTTTTCATGACACTGTACACTTGCATGCATCTGATGAAGTGGGAAAAATCCATGAAATGCCAGAATAAATTTGTTAGGTCTGAAGTTGCCACAATTTTTTAAATTTTTTTTTGTTATTAAGACCAGAGAAAGACTCTAATAACGAGTGCACGCCCTAAAGCACCACCCTCTATTCAAGCAGTGATGACCAACTTGCGGCCCTCCAGATGTTCTGGCCCACAAATCTCATCATTGGCTGTGCTGGTTAGGGCTAATGAGAGTAGTAGGCCAAAACCTCTGGAGGGCCATGAGTTTCCCATGCCTACCCTACTGGAAGGAAACGACCCAAACCTCCTGCTCTTACTCTGGACTCGCCCATTTCAGAAGCCATCCACTATCCATCCCTATCAAAGCGCGTTGCCCAGGCATGTTACGTGCCTTCTCTCTCACTCACTCACACACACACGTTGGCTGAACATTAAACGAGTTTCACCGCAGGAGGAAGAATAAACTCGTCTGTTATTCGTGTCAAGGCGGCACAGCTTTAGACTCAAACCCAAAGGGGTGGGGAATCTGATGAACTCCAAGAACCTCATTTGCGGCAGGCCGCAGGGAAAATTAAGGAGAGACGCCCCACACATACACTCTTAGTCAATCAGAGAAGAGGCACACCCACCCGTCAACACCGGGCAGGGAGCCCACCCTAGGCAGCTACCTGACGCTGATCCCAAGACAGGCAAGCAGGACGGGCACCGCCGGCGGTCGGTCAGTCCCTCCCGCCCGACCCAGACAGGGAGGTCAGCAGCCCACTTCCCGCCACAACTGGCCCGGACTCGCCCCGCGGGCGGCAACTCTGAAGCGGACAAGCCTAGCTCGTTCTTAAAATAAAAAACCCACCTCTGCCCATCCGCAAACACCCCGTGTGGAGGAATGAAGCGAGGCGCCGCCCCCCCCCCCATAACCCGCACACATGCGCTCCACATCCAGGTGCTCGCACCTCCTCGTCCTGCTCCTCCAGCGAGGCGTCGCTCTTGGGACGAAAGCGGCCGCCAATACTACCAGCGGTGGCGGCGGCAGCAGCACCTGGACTGGCCGAGTCGCCGTCCTCGTCGTCTTCTTCGCTCTCCCGCCGGCGGCGCTGCCGTTGCCCCGCGTCGTCGTCCACATGAGCCCGCTTCTCCACTTCGTCCTCCTTCCCTCTGACGGGGGAAACCGCGGCAGCTGTTGCCGGGGCAGCCGGCGCTTCCACTCCCGCTATCTGCCGCTCGGGGGTGCTTCGGCTGAGGGGGACAACCCGGGGGAAACAACCGCCGCCGCCGAGCTGTCCAGCTGAGGCGGCGGCATCTCCCTCCTCAGAGAGAGTTTGGGAGCCTGACGACGAGCCGGAGCTGGAAGAAGAGGACGAGACCCTCCGGCCGCCGTAATCTCTCTGCTGCTCTTGCTCCGTTTTCTCCTCAGCCGCCGCCGCCGAAACTTTCTCGCCCATCGCCGCCCAGCTAAGTGCTGAGGAGGAGCAACCGCCACCTCGGGCGGGTCGGGGAAGAAAGTCAGCCGCCCGCCTCCCCCGGAGGCATCAGCAACGGCGGCAGCATCCCAGTCTGTCGAGAAGGGAAACGAGCCTCCGCCGCCGCGCCACACTTCACCGGGGCACCGCCTAACGGCAGCTACCTCATCCCTCCGCCACCGCCGGCTCGGAAGCTCTGCACACGCTGCGCAGAGCCTGAAGGGCTCCGAGAGAGCAGCAGCAGCAGCTCCTTCGTTCGCCGGCCCTGGAGACGGCTATTGCCTTCCGCGAACCTGCCTCTGGGCCATGGGCGGGGGAAATGAGCAGCCTGTGGAGCCAATGGCAAAGGCGGCGGTTCGATGGGTGGGCGGGCCTTGCCGAGGGATGATACAGCCCAATGTGAGTGAGCAGCAGGTAACAGGAGCGCGGAGGAGGAGCTGCGAAAGCAGCAGCAGCAGCAGCAGCAACAACAACAACAGGGAAAGCAGGAAGCAAGGCTGCGATCCTCCCGAGGCACGCGCCCAGCTGAACAGGGTGGGACTTAGGTCTGCGCAAATCAACATGCTTAGGGTTGTGCCTCTGGGCTGGGAGCAAGCTATTCAGGAGAACTTGCTGTATTTATTTCTGTGTCGTCTTTCTGCTCATAGGTATTCAAGGTGACTTGCAAATGTTAAAATAATAACCACTAAAAGCATAAGAAAACGGTAAGTCCTGAGGCACCCATTATAAAACTTAATAATGGTTAAACCCACTTCGGATTCAATTTGCGTTAATAATAAGTGAATTGGAAATAAATACCTTTGAAAGCAGTGGGACTTATTTCCAAGTAAGCTTGGCTGGGATCAGCTGTTTGAAGGCATGTGCTTGTGCTAGGTGATGCAATCTTAAAACAGCCGGGGGAGGGGGAGGCTGTGTGTGAAAGAAAAACTGTGAACGTGCACATCCAGGAATCAGCAGAGCGTGGGAGAGCCCTGTTCAAATCCCCACTCAGCTGTGAAGTTGGCTAGGTGGCCTTGGGCATCATTTTCTGTCAGCCTAGCCTACCTCAGCTGGGTTGATGGTGTGAGGCTAAAAGGCTGCTTTTCACTCCTTGGAGAAAAAAAAAGATGGCATAAAAAGATGATAAATACATGAAACTCTATGGCTAGCAGAATATTTAAAAGTGCTCTGTGGTACGGCTGGATGGTTTGACCAATAAGGAAGATGTTTATTTTTTTATAGAGCACATATTTCTATTAATATATTATGATACTTGGGGTAACAAGGTTTCTGTCATACAATCACTTGGCCTCATTCAGTGAATTTTAAGATGGAGGATCTAGATAACATCATCTTCAGCTTTTTCCCTGACTACAAAAAAAAAGTGTTAGGAAAGAAAAGACGGAATGGCTACACAATGTCTTTTGATTGGTAGCACTAGGGGGTCTCTGTCTGGAAGCACTTTGAGTGTATAAAGAGTCAGCAAGGGGGAGAGATATCATGGATAAGAGTTTCCCCTCTTTCTTGATAGGGCTACTGTGCCTCTACAAGCGGCAGGACAGGTAGAAATTTGGCTTCTCTTTCTTTTTTCTCAAACCCCCCCCCCATCAATACAGAGGGGGAAGGTGTCTGGAGATGCGATAGGAAGCTGTGTAAAGCAGCTTCTGCAGTCTCCTCCCCTCCCTGCCCCTGGGACTGCCCGCTTTTCGCTTTCTCTGTGCTCGTGGAGACATAGCCATCCCGGCAAAAACCATGCCTGCTATGAGGGGGAGGGGCAGGGATACTGGTTTCTGGGCTCTGAGGTCAGAGTCCTGGTTCCATCCTCAGTTCCCAGAAACTGAAGGATTCTATGGCCCTCCAGACAGTGTCTAGTGGTCATAGGATTGCTCCCTAAGTTGTGGTAGTACGATAAAGCAATACAATTTTACTTAATGTGAATTTAAAATTTTCCCACCTCAGATAACAGTGGTGCCTATTAGTGAAGCCATATATTTTTTAAAAAAATCCATTTAATGTAATTATTGTTCCCCACATTTACATTTCATGGAAGATATGGGAAAACAGGGCAGATAAGGAATAGGAGTGAGGGAAGAAAAGGAAAAATAAAGTGGGAAGGGGAGCAAGAAGGAAGCTTCCTCATGGGCAATAATTTGCTTGGGCCTACTCAAGACCAAGGGAAGCAGGAAGTGGGTGTGTCTGGAAAGCGACATATGAAACTCAGAGGAAGGGAGAGGCAGGATTTTATGGTTCTTTCCAGTCAGGGATAAAACCAGGAGCTACAAAATTACTATTAATATGGAGCAGAGGTGAGAAATCTCAGGGTTGCAGGCCAAATCCAGTCCTCCTGGGGTCCCAATCCAGCCCTCAGGACTTACCCAGACAGCCATGCACCCTTTCCCCTAACTACCAATTGTTTGATAATTTATTGGCTTTTGCGTAGGTTATTTCCTCCATACTAAAAGGTTGAAATGCTTCTCCCAAGGCTTAGTAACTGGCAAGAAGAGCTTCAGATTAGTGCTTTATTGCACGCTCGTTACTGGGCACTCACAGGTTTTCGTGGGTCCCTCTCACAACATTGTCTGCCTCCCACATGCTTTCCACTCCCTCTAGCCATCTTCGCTCCACAAAAAAAACCCCAGTTAAGTCCGACTTAAGATGAAAGTTGCCACCATCTCCTGCTGTGTGCAGGAGAAGCAGCGGGATCAAAGCAGCCTGCTGAATAGGCCATGTGCAAGTTGTTTACTTCCTTTTTCAAAAGTAATGAGGGACAAATGGGTGGGCGGAGAAGCAACAGTAAGAAAATGTGATTTTCCCCTGTGTGATGACACTCTTAAGCTAAAATAACCTAAACTATTTTTTGTCCTTTTACCTTTGGTTCTGCCTCCAATGGAATATAGCCCCCGAGAACTTCTCCGAAACTGAATTTGGCCCTCAGGCTGAAAGGTCTTCCCAACCCTGATATAGAGCTCCATCACACCTATTTTCCCCCTAGTTTGCCTCAGCATTTTTTTTTACCTCTGATGCAAAAGCACGTCAAGCTTATGATCCCTTTCACCTGAATAGCTGCTCTTTTGCTAGTTTGCTCTTCCACTCCACTCCTCCTCTTTCTCCAGTTAGGTCCTGTCAGATGAGCACTTCAACCAGACCGCCTTTCTGCTGGGCAAAAATGGAACGACCCTTTAGTCTGGCTTTTTGAGGGCATCGAGGGAGTACAATCCTGTCTCTGCAGAGATTCGGGGCATTGTATGATTTAAAAAACACTTTTGAGCCTGGGATGCAAGGTTTGGGTTTTATACTGAGGTTTGGAGCTGGCTGCTGGGAGAGATTGCTTTTCCCTGCGAGGACCTGATGCAATCCATTCAAGCTAACAGCAAGACTCCCATCACAGCACGTTTTCCTTTGTAAGGAAAACTACACGGAGGCTTACGGGCGCATTAAATGCGCTTAGGGAAAATAATCCAGACTTTTAGAGTTCTAGGAAAAAAACGGAAAAGGCTGGGGAAGAGGCGGGGTGTCAGCAGGACAGGCACAGCATCATGCGAGTTCCGTGCTGCAAATCCGCACACCAAGCATGGCGAGAGTGCACTAAATCGCTGGTGTGATGGAGTTCATAGAGGAATCAGTATGCATAGTGCTTTACCAAGTATATGGGGATAAGTGCCTGCCCAAGGAGCTTACAATTTGAAGTTTGGCACAGGGGAAGCAACAGAGGAAGAGGAGGGGAAGCAGAGGTAAACAGGGAAGCCATATGCAGTCGTTTGAGTTGCACATGCTTAGGCTTAGTTACAGACTGATTTACACTAGGATATGAGAATTAGAGAGTTTTGCCAAAAGCTTCAGGGCATAAGTAGATTTTTGAGGAGGGGTTTGAAGGAAGTGAGAGAGGTGCATCACACAGGTGCTAGAGAAAGCAGTTCCAAGCATATGGAGCAGCAAGGGAGAAGAAGTGGAGGGTTTTTTTAAGAGAACTAGAGGCAATATTAGTTTGGTGTACAGAACAAGCATTTCATATATTATGTTCACTGCATCAACCCTGTTTGCTTCTGTGACAGCCACAGCATTTAGAAATATATAGTGGTGGAAGGCATGATTTTGTTAAAACTGGGTGAGAAATTAGGGATGGAGCATGTGGATTTCATTCTAGATTGCCCCTCCCCCATCCTGATTTTTTTCAAGTACTGTTAAATCCTAGATGCTGTCACCTCTATGCAGTTCTGGAAATCAGTTTGACAAGCAGCAAGTTGCTCAGGAGTTGTACTTACAGAGCCACTTATGGGAAGAAAGCACAATTATTATGTCGGATGAACAAAAAACTTGACATGACATGTCAGCCTTTTCCAGCAACAGAATAGAATAAATTTAGTCTAATTCTGTGTGATTTCAGGTGTTCTAAGAACATGGTTTAACTTTCTTTATAAATACTTATTAAAAAGATGTGTGATCTGAGGATAGTATGTACATACATTTGTTTTGGCTCCTTGCGGATAACAAAACAGAAATTGGGGACGAGGGATGTTGCCCTTTAAGTTCCAAAAATATTCTCTATGAATATAAAGAGTTTAAGTCTCCCCCAAATTATCAACCTGAGTGCAATAAATTGATACTTTCTTGTTGTAAAGAACATCATAGACTTACGTATGTTTCAGGGTGCTACATTTTCCACTATTACTAGTAGGACTCTTACCCTGCTCAATGCAGCTCACAATATTGTAAAACCAGTACCAAAAAGGTAGTAAACTATCACAATTTTATGGAGAGGAACTGTAGACTGGTGATAGAGCACATACTTTGTATGTTCTAGTTTTAATTTCCAGTTAAAGAATTTCAGATAGCAGGACTGACAGACATTAGCTTGAGTTTCTGGAAAGGCCCTTTCAGCAAGAGTATGCTGATGACACCCAAATATATTTCTCTATGCCTTCAACAACATCGTCAGTTAAGGATAGTATGTCTCCTCTGAATGAATGCTTGGAGGCGGTAATGGGCTGGATGAGGAAAAACAAACTGAAGCTGAATCCAGACAAGGCGGAGGTGCTTGCTGTCAAAGGCCCCAACCTGGGTTTGGAGGTGTGTCAACCAGTTCTGGATGGGGTTACACCCCCCTGAAAGACTGTGTTCGCAGCTTGAGGGTACTCCTGGATCTGTCACTCCAGATGACAGCTCAGATTGATGCGACGGCCAGGAGTGCCTACTATCAGCTTCAGCTGATACGCCAGCTGCGCCCCTTCCTAGAGTTGGAAGACCTAAAGACGTAGTGCACGTGCTGGTAACTTCGAGGCTCGACTTCTGCAATGCGCTGTATATAGGGCTACCTTTGTGCCTAGTCCGGAAACTTCAACTTGTTCAAAATATGGCAGCCAGGTTGGTCACCGGTACACCTAGGGGTGACCACATTACACCAGTTTTAAAATCACTTCACTGGCTGCCGTTCAGTTTCCGGGCAAAGTATAAAGTGTTGGTTATTACCTTTAAAGCCCTACATGGTTTGGGTCCAGGCTACCTACGGGATCGCCTTCTCGCGTACAATCCGCCCCGCACTCTTAGGTCCTCTGGGAAGAACGTACTCAAGCCAGCCAGAACTAGGCTGGCGAGTGTTACCCAGAGGACCTTCTCTTCCATGGCTCCCAGACTATGGAATGGTCTGCCGGAGGAGGTTAGACAAATTGGCAGTCTTCATGAATTTAAGAGAGTCATGAAGACTGTTCTCTTCCAGCAGGCCTATCCGGATGAATTTTAAAATGTTTTAATGATGTGTTTTCTCTTGTTTTTTAATTTTTTTAACTTTGTGATGCTTGCATTTTGCATTGTGTTCCCCGCCTCGATCCGTAGGGAGAGGCGGGTTATAAATAATAATAATAATAATAATAATAATAATAATTATTATTATTATTAAACAGTGCTGAGCTTGATGGACAAATAGTCAGGCCTGGTATAAGGAATCTTCCTATATTCCCAGCGTACAATAAAAATGATGATATTCTGTCAGGGAAAATTGTTTTCATTCATGCATACAACTGCATTTCATAAAGTGTCATTTAATCGTTTAACTTCTTCAAAAGCTGAACATCTCACTATAGCATTCAAGTTCAGCTACTTAGGCACACAGCCCATCTTCTCCCTGCATTCCATGAAAGCCTTGCAATTATACAAACCTCCTTCCCTTTACCTTCCTCGGCTTTTTAAAACTCAGTTCATTCATGACTATGCCACCTCTGGTATGGAAGTACACTTAATTTATTTGCTTCAAAAGGAATGAGCAGGCAATTCTTCTGAATCAAGGCTGCCCTTCACCCACATGAATCAGCCAGCATCTGGAAGGCAGTTTGGATTTAGGTTAACAGTACATGCGTGTCTGCTCAGATGTACATCCTATTGAGTTCAGTGGGGATTACTCCCATATGGGTGTGCCTGGGGCTGAACCTCTTTGACTCAACCATGCAGAAACTGAAGTATACATGGAACAAAAGAATGAAGAATAAAGGTGAGTAGTGTGTGCCACAAAAAGGAACTACAGTAGTACATTGGGAGATTATGTGTACAGCAATCCCAAAGTGCAATGGATTTGAGGGAAACTCATCCATTTTCCCTTTACAGTCTGAAGAAAACAGAGGATCTAGGGCAGTATTCAAGCAGGCCATTCTGCAAGCAGTGCCCACCACTGATTCCATTCTGTAAGAGGGGTCTACCGGCAATTCTATTCCACAAGTGGCACACACCGCTTGCGCAATGGAGATTTTTCACTTGGTTTAAGAAGCCCAGACAGGAGTGCAAATGCTCATTTTTTGTTTGGGACAGGTCAGCATAGCTTCCTTATGCGATTCCTAGAGGAAGCGCTAAATCCCTGTTTTGCAAGCGGGGTCGATTTTAATAATGTATTAATTTTATATGTTTTTAACCAGTTTTATATATTTTATATTGTTTGTATTAATGTTGTTCCCCGCCTCGATCCAGAGGGAGAGGTGGGTAAGGAATAAATGTAGTAGTAGTAGTAGTGGTCGCCCCCACTTGTGCAATAGCCCACTTGGATACTGCCTGTAGTATTCTTCCCTCCGGACACATACTCTTCTCAATGTACACCATTTGCTATCAAAGGCTAGCACTGTGCTAGTCAACCTCGAAGATCAGATTGTTCCAAAGGAAGCCCTTTGATGATATTGAAGAAACAGGATATATTTAGCCTGGAGAAATGTTAAGGGAGGGAAAGATAATAGTATTTTAAAAATGTAAAGCCTGCCATGAAGAAAACTGAAGGCAGTTTAGGTTCTCAAGTATTGTTGTAGTAAGTCTTCATAAATCAAGGAGTTAAAACAAAAAAAAAACTTTACACAGTAAAATCCTAATCAAGTTTACTCAGAAGTCAGTCTTAATATACTCAAGCACCTTACTCCCAGTAAGTATGCATAGAATTCCACCCTTAGACTTAGTGAGATCCTAGGATTCCAAATAACACTTCCTTGTGGTTTGGGCACGAAAAACTCTCACTTAGATTACACTTCAGTAGAAAACAATTATGTAGTTGACTACTGACCTAAGTGCTCTTTCTATTATCTTGACTGGCCTAATATGCACAAAATATAGTTATGTGGAGGATTGGAAAAATGCCTTTTACTTTGAAAGAGTCTCCTTGACCTCTCATTTACAATTTAGGGAGCATTTCTAGGCATGTTGAGACAAAAAAAAAGTCCTACAACTTCCAGCAGGCTGGCTGAGAAATTCTGGGAAGTGTATGACTTTTTTTCTGCCTATGCATGCATAGGATTACTCCCTTAGTTGTAAAACATATGCTTTGCATGCAGAAGATAACAGCTTCAGTCCCCGGTATAGTTGAAAGGAGGCCAGGTAGTTGGGCTGGCTTTAAAGGCCTTTACTAGAGACCTTTGAGAGCGGCTGCCAGTTAATGTAGACACTGCTGGGATAGACAGAGCAATGGGCTGACTCAGTAGAAGGCAGGGTTATGTGTTCATATACTGAAGGGTTAGTTGAGCTTAATCATGTCACAATCTAAAGGAATAGAGAGTCACTATGATATATAAGGACCAAGCCATTTAACATTTTTAGTTAAAACCAGCATCGTGAATTATGCCCTGATATTAATGGGGAACCTGTGTATATGCTGGTATACTGTATTGCAGGTGAGTAGAATCTCAAGCCCAAGGCCAAATCCAACTCTCCTGAGGTCCCAATCTGGACCGCTGGTTCCCCAGATGGTCCCATTCCTTTCCCCCCAACAACTGATCATTTATGGTTTCCTGGCTTTTGTGCAGTTTTTTCCCCATTCTAAAAGGTTGAAATTCCTTTCCTAAGGTTCCTAAGGTACTATGCTTTAAGCTAAAACCTGCTGGTATGTTGGCCCCACCCCTTTTGCTCTGGGAATGCAGCTCCCAAGAGCTTATCCAAAATGGAATTCGGCCCTCAGGCTTCACACCCCTGCTGTACTGTAGGTAATCAACCTGTCAAGGTGACACATTCTCAGCTAGATGAAACTTCTAGAAGTCATCAAGGCCATTTCACACAGAGCATAGTATAGCAGTTCAGCCCCAAAGTTATAAAGGTGTAAAAGATGGTCACTCCCAGGCATTGTCAACATCTGTGCTTGGAGGGGCAGCTGCAAAACTGGGAGCACCCAAGTTTGTGAACCTGAACCACTAGGGACATGTGCTTCACTTCAAGTCATAAGATTGTCTCTTCCCCCATGATTTCGGTCCTGTCTGGATAAGCCCCAGTCAACTGTATTCTACATTGTCTCATCACTGAGATTTCAGGATGTGTGTTGGATGAACAAGAACAAAAATAGAGCTCAATGTTTTCAGCATGGAGCTGACACCAACTTCTAAACCTCCACACAGAGTCGTGCTTAGTAGCCTTGACGGCAGAGAAACGAAATGAAACTGCGGGATTGCACACAAAGGTCCAGGGAGACAGTTTGTAAAGTAAATATTTCCTTTAAAATTAGAGTATGTATATGAGAGAGAGAGAGAGAGAGAGAGAATAGCAGTGACAAATGTTTGCCCCCTTATAAACAATTATCCACATTAGTCTGGGGAGATTCAACAGTATTGTACGGTTGTGTGCCATGTCTAACCTGGAGTAAGCCCCTCCAAGGACAAGCAAGCTTCCATGCTTTCTCAGTCTTTGGTCTCCCTACTGAGTCTGTCAGCAATATTGCCAATTAATGCCAATCCTGGAGTAAATAATAATATGAATAATAACAGTCCTCCTTAAATTTTAATTCTGCAACATTTGCACTCATGGTCTATAAATGTTTTATTAGGGAATTCAGTAAGAGAGAGTTCATTCAAACCACTTTGATTTCCAGTGTAGCTCTGCAAGATAAGAAGAAAGTGCCAGCAGGAAGCAATGCGTTGAGAATGTGAAATTCTACATATCTTTCACAGATATTACTGTAAGTTACAGCATCCTTTTTTTTCCTAGCTTCAAATTTTACTACCTTCTTCAACTCAGTATCCTTTGTTCTAATTTTTCAACCTAGTGAATCTTTAGTACACTACAACTGTGCAGGAGGAATCAGTTATGCAAGCAGTCTATATTTTTGCATTTGTTACCACACCACTTAACAATTTCATAAAACCAAAATGGCATGATCAAAATATGGGTTGAGTGGATATGTGCAAAGAATGTGGTGAAGTTGTTGTATAACTGTTTAACTAGATGCCCAAATAGCAAATAAACCTTGTCACTGCCACCTGAAAGCTGCAGAAAGGAGAAATGCTCTTAGGGAGCATGTACTGGAAAATAAAGTGGAAATATATGGAGGACTATGGAAACTGGGAACTAAAAGGCCAAAGCCACTGAATGTCTACCTTCTTTAGCCTTTTGGGGTTAGTCTAAAAAGAATTCGGAACATAGAATTTTTAGAAATTGACAAATACTCTCACTGACCAACATTACTTATTGGTTAATCTACTGCAGGGATAGGTAACCTTTGTGGCCATGGGTACGTTTGGCAATTTGAGAAACTGTCCTGGATACCATCACATGGGAGGCATGGGAAAGGACAAGAAAACTGCCCAAAAAACTGAGTACACGGCAGAAGTGGAGCCTGAGAACCAAGACACTAAACTACTTTGAAGCCACAGCTTTCAGCACCAACATAAATCTATTTCACAGCAATCCCAAGGGGTGACTTCATAGTGCTGGGTTGACGCCACATTCCTCAGAAACCCCGTGCCATCCCTCCCCCAGGATGGCGTCCAGTAATTCCGATGCGAAGGAGGGAGCATGGGGTTTCTGGGTGGCCATCTGGGGACTAGATCTGCCCCTGCCCTCTTCCTGATGGAAGGCAACCAATCGCAGGCTTTGGGGCTGTCTTGACGCCGTGTTCCACATCTTTGCCTCACTCTGGAGAAAAAGGTAATCGACACCGCACCACTGCACACCCACCCTGGGGCTTTCCGATCGTTTAGACAGTCCCCCAGCTGTTGGTAAAAAAAAAAAAGTGTTAGTTTTTTTAAAAAAAGTGAGAGGGGTTGGGCACCAAGAAAAGTTTCTAAGGGCACAGTTTCATCACCCAAGTGTTTACAATTCAAATATTATGATATAAATGCATTATTTTCCCTGAAAAGGGCTTGTGAAACTAAAGAAAACTGGGGAAGAAATGACTCCATGCCAGGCATTTCCAGCAAAGTGTGCCTAAAACCTCTCTTCAGAGCTTACTCTGCTAAATTTGGTCAGTTTGAGTCAGGTTACATATAATAAGCTACGGTCAGTGCAATTTTTTTTTATTTCACAGATATTCCATTTGATGCTTTCTCAAAGAATTAGATTGCATTATATCTTTCAGAGTTGCATATATACATTGAGATTATAAATATGTTATTGCATTTTGTGTACCGAAAATATATGTATTAAATCTTTATATGAAAGACTTTTAAATGGTTATGCTGTCTTATTCAATCTTTTTAAATGAACTTAAGAATTTATTCTGCAAAAAGCAATTAAGGACACAGAGAGAATGCATTTATTGATAATAGCTATATTTAGGGTGACCATATTTTGGAAACCAAAAAGGAGGACAACATGGCCGCCCCAAGGGGGCGTGCCCACCAACATGGCCAGCCTCCAAGGGGGCGTGCCCACCAACATGGCCGGCCTCCAAGGGGGCGTGACCACCAACATGGCCAGCCCCCAAAGGGACGTGCCCACCCAAAGATGGCCTTCGTCACATGTCTGATTTCACAGCACACAATTAAGACAAACCTGTTCTGCATAACATCTTCATGTTAAAATCACTGAGACATTCAGTGTATCTGAAATTAACTTCACTCCTACTTTTGTAGCTTTTGCTGTACTTTAAAGCTTTTGCTATACTTTGTGTGATACAGTCTCCTTTTCCCTCACATATCTTTTCTGACTGCAAATCCTTCACTGGATGACCGTAGTCTCACCTTTCCTAACATTTAACACTCTTTCCTCATCACCTTTCTCATATCCATACTCACAGATTCAGCACTAAACAAATGAAGCAGTTGACAAGTGCAGAAAAATCTAGTACAGGAAAATCTAGTACAATAAATGAATAATGTAGCATTCAGAAAGAGTATAAAATACTATTACCCTACAAACAGTCATGGAACAAAATGGACTAAAGGCTTGTAGCAGTTATTTCTCACTAGCATCTCTTAACTTGTTTCAACTTCTGGTTTATCAGTGAGAAACTAATCTAAAAATGTGTCATTATTAGGGGTGTGCACGGACCCCCCGGATCGGATCGGGACCCGGATCGGGACCTCCAATTTTGTCCCGGACCGGTTCGGACAAAATCGGAGGCCCCCCGGACCGGATCGAGTCCGATCCCGATCCAAAAATCGGAAATTTTTGGATCGGCCGCCATTTTTTTCCCCATAGACTTGCATTGCAATGCAAGTCTATGAGGAAAAAATGGCGGCGGGTGGGTAAGGGGGGGCCTAACTCCCTCCCCCCCCCCGGGGCCGTCCGCTGTGGACGGCCCCGGCAGGTAAACCCCCTCCCCCGCGCTCCCTACCCCCCCTGGGGCCGCCTGCTTCCATCCGCTGGCGCCCGCGGGCGCCAGCGGATAGAAGCGGACGGCTCCGGGGGGGGGTAAGCCCCCTTCCCCGCCACTTACCTTCTCGGCACGTCCGGCGCCGGCGGCTACTACCAGCGGGCTCCGCGGCCTACTCTCGAGTAGCGCGCCGGGTGATGACATCACCCGGCGCGCCACCCTGGAGCAGGCCGCGGAGCCTGCTGGTAGTAGTAGGCGCCGGCGCCGGACGGGAGCCGCCGGGCCGGGCAGGTAAGGGCCCCCCTCCCCCCTCCCCCCTCCGCGCGCCCCCTCCTCCCCCCTCCCCCCTCCGCGCGCCCCCTCCTCCCGCCCCCTCCTCCCCCCTCCCCCCTCCGCGCGCCCCCTCCTCCCCTCCACGCACCCCCTCCTTACCTTTCCGGCCCGGCGGCTCCCGTCCGGCGCCGGCGCCTACTACTTCCAGCAGGCTCCGCGGCCTGCTCTAGAGTAGCGCGCCGGGTGATGACATCACCCGGCGCGCCATCCTAGAGCAGGCCGCGGAGCCTGCTGGGAATAGTAGGCGCCGGCGCCGGACGGGAGCCGCCGGGCCGGAAAGGTAAGGGCCCCCCTCCCCCCTCCGCGCGCCCCCTCCTCCCCTCCACGCACCCCCTCCTTACCTTTCCGGCCCGGCGGCTCCCGTCCGGCGCCGGCGCCTACTACTTCCAGCAGGCTCCGCGGCCTGCTCTAGAGTAGCGCGCCGGGTGATGACATCACCCGGCGCGCCATCCTAGAGCAGGCCGCGGAGCCTGCTGGGAATAGTAGGCGCCGGCGCCGGACGGGAGCCGCCGGGCCGGAAAGGTAAGGGCCCCCCTCCCCCCTCCGCGCGCCCCCTCCTCCCCTCCACGCACCCCCTCCTTACCTTTCCGGCCCGGCGGCTCCCGTCCGGCGCCGGCGCCTACTACTTCCAGCAGGCTCCGCGGCCTGCTCTAGAGTAGCGCGCCGGGTGATGACATCACCCGGCGCGCCATCCTAGAGCAGGCCGCGGAGCCTGCTGGGAATAGTAGGCGCCGGCGCCGGACGGGAGCCGCCGGGCCGGAAAGGTAAGGGCCCCCCTCCCCCCTCCGCGCGCCCCCTCCTCCCCTCCACGCACCCCCTGCTTACCTTCCCGGCCCGGCGGCTCCCGGCCGGCGCCGGCGCATACTACTACCAGCAGGCTCCGCGGCCTACTCTAGAGTAGCGCGCCGGGTGATGACATCACCCGGCGCGCCATCCTAGAGCAGGCCGCGGAGCCTGCTGGGAATAGTAGGCGCCGGCGCCGGACGGGAGCCGCCGGGCCGGAAAGGTAAGGGCCCCCCTCCCCCCTCCGCGCGCCCCCTCCTCCCCTCCACGCACCCCCTCCTTACCTTTCCGGCCCGGCGGCTCCCGTCCGGCGCCGGCGCCTACTACTTCCAGCAGGCTCCGCGGCCTGCTCTAGAGTAGCGCGCCGGGTGATGACATCACCCGGCGCGCCACCCTAGAGCAGGCCGCGGAGCCTGCTGGGAATAGTAGGCGCCGGCGCCGGACGGGAGCCGTCGGGCCGGAAAGGTAAGGGCCCCCCTCCCCCCTCCCCCCTCCGCGCGCCCCCTCCTCCCCTCCACGCACCCCCTCCTTACCTTCCCGGCCCGGTGGCTCCCGTCCGGCGCCGGCGCCTACTACTACCAGCAGGCTCCGCGGCCTGCTCTAGAGTAGCGCGCCGGGTGATGACATCACCCGGCGCGCCACCCTAGAGCAGGCCGCGGAGCCTGCTAGTCGTAGTAGGCGCCGGCGCCGGACGGGAGCCACCGGGCCGAGAAGGTAAGTGCCCCCCTCCTCCCCCCCCCGCTGTCCACTTTCATCGGCGGGCGCCCGCTGGCGCCCGCCAATGGAAGCGGCGGTGGGCGCCAGTGGGCGCCCGCCGATCCGCCGAACCGGTTCGGAGCTTTTTCGGACCGGTTCGGATTGGATCGGCCGATCCAGCTGCGGGATCGGAAATCGGATAATTTATCCGATTTCCCACTGGACCGGACTCGGATCGTGGATCGGGTCCGATCCAGTGCACATCCCTAGTCATTATATCTCTGGTTCATTAGCCATGTAAACAAGCCCATGGTCAGTAGAGGTACAAAGAAAGGCCAGAACAGATGCCCATTATCACAATGCTAGACAAAGATCTTTCCCTCCTTTTATCCAAATGTCTCCTGAATTTACACTGCCTCAGTGTGCAGAGAACAGAAATCCCAATCAGAGAGTTTAATACTTTACCCAAAGAAAACTGAGTAGCAGATAACTCAGAAGCTATCATCTCCCTATGTCCTATCATACAATGCTATCCTATGACAACTCAGGAATAAGTCCTGTTGACTTCAATAAACCGTACTCCCAGATACATATGGGATTGCAGCTTCTTCACATTTGTTCACCTTAATATAGCAAGTGCAAGCCCCTCCTGTCAAGGAAAACTGTGCACTCACCAGAACCCGGCCTCGTGGATCATGCAACCAGCAGATGCTCTCAGAACGATGCTTTCAGAGCCTAGGAGTCCCAGACACAGTCAAACAAGACAAGACAAGCCACACTATGCACTCATATATTATCTTGCTGGGACAGAACAATTCTGGGACAAGGCAACACTTTGCTATCAACCAGACATAACAGTCATAAACAAAAATGAAAAACACACTACTTCATTGACATAGCACTACATAATGACACAAACGTTGCATTAAAGGAAGAGGGAAAGAGAAAACTATACACCACTGGCTATGTAAGTTAAACAACTATGGTAACAGGAAAAAAGTTACAATTATTCCATTAGTTAGAGTGATTATGGAAAGGAGGACAGGGATCCTGTATCTTTAATAGCTGTATTGAAAAGGGAATTTCAGCAAGTATCATTTGTATGCATGCAGCATCTGGTGATATTCCCTCTACATTACAACAGTTAAAGCTGCAGGAGCCCATCCTAGCATGACCAGATACTAAAGAAGGCAGACATACACACCCCAGGAAAGATCAGCAGTAGCAGCATCCACGCACACCTCATGCTCACTAAAGGCAATAAAAATTAAAATTTACATACCCCTGCACACTTGCCCAAAGTGGGGGAAAACTCCACATCCTCCTGAAAGCAATTTAAACAACAACAACCTCCACACACACACTTAACTGGAAGAGGGGATAAAAATCCACCCCCACGCTCTCCAAAGGCAAAATAATAATGACAATATTAATAATAAACCACCCACACAATGCAAAATAAAACAAAAACATGCACACACCCATTGCAATAAAATAATATTAAAAATACAACACTCACCCACATACCCACCCAAGGAAAAATAATAAAAATCCAGACAAGCACCAAGGCAAAAAACAACCAACAGAACAAATACACACACTCACCAAGACTGAAAATACAATAAATATCCACACACACCAGCATACTCACCCATGGCAAATCTAATAATAATTTTAAAACACACACACATGCACCACCCCAATTAATTCATCAAAATATAGCAAAAATATTAAAGAAAAGTTCACTAAACAGTAGCAGTACCCAACGATAAATGAAATCACATCCAGGCAGCCCCAGCCCCGAGTGCCAGGCCAGGCTAAGACGCCTGCACTCCCGACTGGGCCAGGCCACCCCATGGGCTTGAAGTCCAGCGTGTCATACTCCAGGCCAGGCCAGACTGCCCCACACCCGGCCAGGAATGCCCCAGGACACCGGGTGAGGATGCTCCCCCACTGCGCCGCCCCATGGGTCACACTGGGTCAGGCTGCACTGGGTCAGGCTGCACTGTGCCAAGCTGTGCTGCCCGCACGCCATGCCAACTTGCGCGCCGTGCCAGGCCGTGCCACCCTGCACTGGCCCAGCACCCGTCCACCCCGCTTCCGCCTCGTCAACCCCACGCCCGCCCATCTCGCATGACCTGCACACTTGCCCGCCGCACCCTATGCCCGCCCCACCCACCCCGCAACCAGCAGCTGTGCACCCCACAACCACTCCACCTGCCTCACCTGCAGTTTGCCTGCCCACCCCGCACTCCACCCCCGCGCACCCGCTAGCCTCGCCCCACGCCCACCCCACAACTGCACACCCCACAACCGCACACCCCACAACTGCCTCATCCCACCCCACAACCCACTTGCCCCACCTGCACTGTACTCACCCCGCGCCCACCTACCTAGGGTAGGCTGACCATCTGAAAAGGAGGACAGGGCTCCTGTAACTTTAACAGTTGTAGAGAAAAGGGAATTTCAGCCAGTGTCATTTGTATGCAATTAGTTCCTGGTGAAATTCCCTCTTCATCACAAAGTTGCAGGGGGCCTGCCTTCTTTTGTATATGGTAGGGTGACCATATGAAAAGGAAGACAGGGCTCCTGTAACTTTTAACAGTTGTGTAGAGAAGGGAATTTCAGCTGGTGTCCTTTGTATGCATGCAGCACCTGGTGAAATTCCCTCTTCATCACTGTAGTTAAAGCTGCAGGAGCCCTGCCCGCTTTTGTACCTGGTCACTCTAGTATAGCTCCTGCAGCTTTAACTACAGTGATGAAGAGGGAATTTCACCAGGTGCTGCATGCATACAAAGGACACCAGCTGAAATTCCCTTCTCTACGCAACTGTTAAAAGTTACAGGAGCCCTGTCTTCCTTTTCATATGGTCACCCTAATTTAAATGGAATTTGCTTCTTTCCATGCACTTAAGCATGCTTAAGTGCATGGAAAGAAGCAAATTCCATTTAAATTAGGGTGACCATATGAAAAGGAAGACAGGGCTCCTGTAACTTTTAACAGTTGCGTAGAGAAGGGAATTTCAGCTGGTGTCCTTTGTATGCATGCAGCACCTGGTGAAATTCCCTCTTCATCACTGTAGTTAAAGCTGCAGGAGCTATACTAGAGTGACCAGGTACAAAAGCGGGCAGGGCTCCTGCAGCTTTAACTACAGTGATGAAGAGGGAATTTCACCAGGTGCTGCATGCATACAAAGGACACCAGCTGAAATTCCCTTCTCTACACAACTGTTAAAAGTTACAGGAGCCCTGTCCTCCTTGGTCACCCTAAGGAAGCCCCAGCAGGTGCCCCGCGCCCCTGCGCCGCCCCCCCGCCGTGCGCCTCCGTGCCGCCCCCCCGCCCCGCGCCCCCGCATGGCACCCCCACCCGCCCCTCGCCCCCGCGCCTCCCCCACACCCGCCGTGCGCACCCGCGCGGCCCCCCCGCCGCACGCACCCGCACCGCCCCCCCCGCCGCGAGCCCCCGCGCCGCCCCCCTGCCGCGAGCCCCCGCATGGCACCCCCACCCGCCCCGCGCCCCCGCGCCTCCTCCACACCCGCCGTGCGCACCCGCGCCGCCCCCCCACCGCACGCACCCGCGCGGCCCCCCCACCCGCCGCGAGCACCTGCACCACCTGCACCGCCCGCCCCGCCGCGAGCCCCCGCGCTGCCCCCCGCTGCGAGCCCCCGCACGGCCCCCCCACCCGCCCCGCGCCCCCGCGCCTCCCCCCCACCCGCCGCGAGCACCAGCACCGCCCCCCCCGCCGTGAGCACCCGCGCCACCCCCCCGCCGCGAGCACCCGCCCCGCCCCCCCGCCGTGAGCACCCGCCCCGCCGCCCCCCACCCACCGCGAGCACCCGCGCCGCCCCCCCACCCCCCACGCGCTCCTTACCTGCTGCTGCTGGGGCGTCCGTTTCCCTCCGTGCTTGGAATCTACTGAGAAACAGGCTTCTTGGCCTGTCTCTCAGCAGTGCGCCGAGTGATGACGTCATCACCCGGCGCGCTACTGAGGGATAGGCCGCGAAGCCTGTTTCTCAGTAGATTCCGAGCACCGGTGGGAAGCCCCAGCAGGTAAGTGCCCCGCGCCCCCGCGCCGCCCCCCCGCTGTGCACCCCCGCGCCGCCCCCCCGCTCCGCGCCCCCGTGCCTCCCCCACACCCGCCACGCGCACCCGCGCGGCCCCCCCCCCCGCCGCGAGCACCCGCACCGCCCCCCCCGCCGCGAGCACCCGCACCGCCCCCCCACCGTGAGCACCCGCACCGCCGCCCCCCACCCACTGCGAGCACCCGCGCCGCCCCCCTACCCCCCACGCGCTCCTTACCTGCTGCTGCTGGGGCGTCCGTTTCCCTCCATGCTTGGAATCTACTGAGAAACAGGCTTCTTGGCCTGTCTCTCAGCAGTGCGCCGAGTGATGACGTCATCACCCGGCGCGCTACTGAGGGATAGGCCGTGAAGCCTGTTTCTCAGTAGATTCCGAGCACCGGAGGGAAACGGACGCCCCAGCCGGTAGGTGCCTCGCGCCGCCAGCCTCGCGCCACCGCCGCGTGACCCCCCGCTGCCCCGGTTTGCCACCGCCGCCCCGCGGTTGGCCCAGCTCGCCCCAGGGCCATCTGGTCACCGTTTTGGGGGGCTAAATTTCCGGATTTGGCCCCCCAAAACGGTTTTTCCGCCCGGATGCGGATTTGCACCCCATTTCCCGGATATGTCCGGACAAATCCGGGCGTCTGGTCACCCTAGCTATATTACTTTGATTATTTCAACAGCTTCACTTTTCAAAATGAATGTCTTCAAGTTTTCAAAGTGAATCCATAGGCAGTCTTGTAATTATGCCTATCATTCTGGAGCATTCAGTGTGGTTATTAGGATTGCTAGTGAATGTAGGGGAAGGTTATAAATGTGTTAAATCATCCTTATGCTACCCAGGTAGATTTAGTAAAGACTTTTCAGACAAATCAAGCAATTTACACTACGCCACTGCAGAAATGTTAGAATTAGTGAGATCCTCAAAAACTTGTGTAAGGCCAACTTTCTATTGGTATGTGCCTTCATGGCTGACACTCACATGAATATGGGCCTATCTACACAGGAGGTTTTTTCTGGTGCTGGTGTGACTCAAAGTTGCCACAAAGCCGTTGTTTCCAACCTGAAATGCAGAGTTTTTTCACAGGTGTTTTGTGCCACATTTTCCCTCTAAGCCAGCTTCCACCTGGTTCTAGTACAGTGTACCCCATTTCCCTGAATTAAATGTGGCTTCTTTTGTGTGTTTTGGGAGGGGGTGTTCTGCTGTTGAGTCACCATAGGTGGGCTGCCCCTTTTGTTTTTTCCCTATAGAATAGTGGTGCCCCCCCAACTCCTCCCCACTCCCTCCAAGAATGCAACCCAAAATCACATTAGCCTTTTTTACAGCCACATCACATGAAGACTCACGTGTATGTGATAAATCATGTATTCAGTGTTAGAAACAGAGCTGAACTTTTATTGTTTTCACCATATCATTTTGTTCCTTTTAAATTTATAGGCTTTTGGGGGGGATGCCCCCAAAGCAGTACACACTAAAATAATCAATCTACAACAGCACGCCAATAAACATTTTAAAATCATAGCACAACAATAACATCAGGCAATAGAATAAACACTATACTCATTTGAGTAGTTATTCCAAACTGTATGCTCATTTAAATAAGTTTTCCAAAAGACAGAACAGAAAAGTCCTTGAGGTGATTGGTGGTCCAGGCACATGCATGCACTGCGTATTGTTTTACAGCCTTTTTTTTTACTCTGGAACTCTTAATTTTTCTCACGTGGCCTGATCCTTTTCGCCTAGGCTACACCCTGAACAAATTCATCCAACAAAGGCACTACTCCCTTCATATCTCATGAAAAACTGCACAGACTGTTTACCTACATCATTGCATCTATTAGCTTTTGGGTTACAAAGGCATTCTGCCAAAGACAGCAAAGAATTTCTGAGTAACTAGCCTTCCTGTCATCATTTCAGCCGAGATGTTTACAACAGCATATGGGAAAATCTTATCAGCAGTTAAAAGCTCAAGTAGCCCTAGAGGCCAGAAGATGCCAAAAAAACTAGATGGGAATTATTACCCAACAAAATTAACCGCCATTGCATAACCTTAAATCAAGAGTCCTCAAGAAGTTAAAATGCAGATGCCAGTGCAGTGTTGTAGTGTTTAAGCTATTACTGCCATCCTTCACAAACATTTCTACATAAAATCCTAAGTGGAGTTTTAGCTGTCATGTTACCAGTGGTGCAATGGAGCCAGTGCTTGCAGGGTCAAAGTACCGGGTCATTATGCTATATACTCTTCAGAACCTTTTGGGGTTCATAATAAACAGAGCTTGTTATTTAGGTTGAAGGACAGTAAACGTTTGTCTGCAGAATGATCTCTTCAAATTATGTTGGCACCTTTTCCTATCATGTCTGCATGCTGTGAAAAGTAATTAAAACTTCACATTGCTGGCAGTGGAGTTCATTCACCTAGCAACCCAGAAAGCATTTATCTCTTTATAGGCCATAATAAAAATGCCCCAAATGAACTTAGTTTATTCAAAAAAAAAAATGCAGCCAACCCATTAGTCTATCTGTGATATGCTCTAGTGTTTCCTCTTTTGAAACAGCCCATGAAGTCATTCTTTTAAAATAATCCCACTACTTTCCTTCTGCACTTTTGGTCCGTTCTTGTGGTTATTCTTTCCTTCTCTGTGGGAATTTCCCTACCTGCACTTCTTTCCTGGACACTTTCTTCAGATGTATCCCAGAGTCCTTCATTCAAATATGAGGGCAGAGTCCTTCATTCAAATATGAGGGCAAAGAAGTCTAACTACCTCTTGTTAGGATTACGGCAGTACGTTATACACGGGGCTGCCTTTGAAAATGGTTTGGAAACTTCATCTGGCTCAAAATAGGGCAGCAAATGGTGTTAATTTTTAAAGCCCTAAATGGCTTGGGACCAGGGTACCTGGCCAATTGTATCCTCTCATATATACCTGCCCAGGCCCTAAGAGGCCCCTTTCCAAGTATCAGAGGCCCCTTTCCAAGTATCCACACCAAATGAGGTGACGCAAGTCACTATTAAGGAAAGGTCCTTTTCAGTGGTGGCACCCTGCTTGTGGAATGCCCTCCGCAGAGGGGCTCGTGTGATGTCTACATTGTGGTCTTTTCAGTGCCAGGTGAAGACCTTTTTATTTTACCAAGCTTTTTGGCCCTTCAGCTTTGATTTTAAATGTGGTGTTGCATTTTAGATATTTACATTGCTGCTATCTTTTACTCTGGTTTTCACTTTGGTTCTATGCTATTTTAAATAGTAAAGGTTTTATATTTCATCATGTTATATTTTTGGGTTTAAACTTTTGTGCACCGCCCAGAGAGCTTTGGTTATTGGATGACATGGAAATGTAGTAAATAAAAATCCCAGCATGTTTTCAGGTACATCTATCATTGGGCCTCACCAGAAAGTATTTTGCCAGGGCCCCTCAAAGCTGAAGTCAGCTCTGAATATCTGTTTGTCTAAAGTACTATCATATTATTGTTAAATGGACAGATCAAAGCTGTTTGTTACAGGTTAGTTCTGAAATATATCCTACTATATTTCATTTATTATATTACTGTATCATATCTATTGGAAACTGCAACACCTTTTTAATAAGGGCTTGTCTAAATCAGCTAATTGCTGGATGTGTAATACAGTTAATGCTTTTTTTAACCATATGTTTTGGCAATGCTGAAGAGTTGACTCTTTCTTGGAGGAGGTTATTATACAGATTAACTCTGTATTGGAACACTCTTTTATATTTACTGATGTACATGTCCTTTTAAGTTATCTACCTGCTTCCTGGAAGTTAACGCACGGTCAGCACGAATGGATTATCCACGCATTTTGACAGCTAAAGACTGATATTACAAGATTGGAAGGATAAATGCTCATATCCTCTAATGCAATGGATTGAAGACCTTATAATGCTTTCAACCTTTGAATGGATGATTTATAGACACCACCTGCAAATGGATAATTATTTGGATATTTGGTCTGTTTTTGTCGAAGTTTATGTATAATTATTAGAAAGCTGCATTTTCAAAAACAGCCACCACCACCCACCCACCCCACACCACATGTATGTACAGAAAGTTATCTATTTAAATTTATATAGCTACATTTTTTCTCTCCCCCTTTTATTTTTTTATTTTTTTGTTTTGTTTTGTTGAAAATGTACAATAAAAATTAATTATATATTTCTTTACTGCCCAACAGCCAAAGCTCTCTCAGTGGTTTACAAAGATCTTAACGTGGCACTGAAAAGATAATAATGTTAGTAACAGGCAAAACTCACTAGGAGGACGTTCAGAACTGGGAGGCAGCCACCGAGAAGGCCCTCTCCCTTGTTGCCACCTTCTGAACCTCCCTCAGAGGAGGCACCTAGAGGAGGGCCTTAGATGATGAGCACAGTGTACAGGTAGGTATATAAATCGGTAAACCATCCATGCACGCACAACCCAGGCTGCCATAGCCCTTGTTGTTTGTCTTTAGCACCATGTAATAGTGCAACAGGGAAGTAGAGGCTGCGTTCAGACAACACGATGGGTGGGATAATAATCAACTCAACAATTTATCTAGGGATGCATTCCCCATACAACATGATAGTAATCAACCATGGTGTGGATTAGGATCAGCGTTGAGTTGACTATTAGTCCATGCTGAGTTGATTCACTCATCCCCCACCCTCAGTCCTCCCACTAGTATCTCATCAGCCATTGCTGCTGAAAATCTACCCTCTCTTGCCTTGTGTCTCTGTAGCTGACAAAATAACTAATGGTGGCCAAGGAAATAACCTACAATGACCTCCACACAACATGATAACCAACAGTGTTTCAAATAGCCAACTCTGCACAGCGTTGGTTATTTGCGTTGGTTATTTGCGTTGGTTATTTCAGCCAAGTAACCAAGCATTGGTTAAAAAACTCCCTCCATACAACACAATATCTTATGGTGGGTTAAATAAGACATTGTTGACTATTTAAACCACCATTGGTTATTGTGCTGTCTGAGCCGGGTCAGAACGGCAGTAGTATAAAGATTGCAGAGAGTGAAACCAGTGACTTGTGGCTACACTTAATAGACCATGCCAACCTCCAGAATTCCTTCTGCAGATACCCTTGCTGCCCGGTGCTACAAAGGTCTGGATGCACATAAAAAAGAAAAGCCAATTGATATTTCTGTAAAGCTGGCAATTAGCAGGACAGCATTCAGAATGTTTAGTGTAGAAACTAGTTCATTTTTCCCTGTTTGGAAGTGTTATATTTTAACTAATGAATTTCAGAGGCTGAGGTTTGAAAATAAAGCATTGCCTTATACTGAGTCAGATTATTGCTCCATCTATCCTATGGGCCCCTGTTCCCAATTTTGCAACCTCAAGTCTTTTAACATATGAGTGAGGTACTAGCAACCCAGAGGGCCACCCCAGCCAACCCAAGGCCTCTACTCCCACCCCTGGTGCCAAGAAGCAGTCAGCTTTTTAAAAAAAACAAACTTCCAGCAAGAGATATTGGCGACTCAGCCTACCCTTTCCATGTACAAAGTATATTCTCTCCCTCTGGCCTAGTTCGGATGACACGATAATCAGCAGAGGGGGGGAAAACAATAGTCAGTTGCGTTGCTTATTGTGTCGTGGGGAGGGCAACACACAACACACACACAACTGACAGTACCCTATTTTGGGCACTTAAACAACAGAGAAAAACAACGGGCTTGCACATTGTTTATCCCGAATTCCGTTGTTTAAAGTGTCGTGTGGAGGGAACCCCATTCTCTCCGTGTACTATTCCGCTTGGTCATAGAATTCACCGGCCGGAGCACCGAAAAAAACCCGGCTGCTCCATTACAGCCAGGAGAACTTGCAGTGCATGCTGGGATACAGCCGTAGGACTGAGGGAGGTGAGAGGAAGGAGATGCAGCAGCCCAGAAGGACACTGGGACTTTTAGTCGCGTGACAGGGGGAGGGGCAACATGTCATGTGGGGGATGCTGCACCGCCACTGCCAAAATAACACACAGTGGCTCAATTCAGACGACACGATAGTCAATGGTGGGGTAATAATCAACTTTACAGTTGTTCATCTAGGGGGTACTCCCCACACAACATGGTAATAAATAATCAACTGTGGTGTGGATTAGGATCAGCACTGAGTTGACTATGACAGCATTCGGATAACACGATAGTCAAAACAACTGACGATTGTTTCCCCCACACCAGTTGTTTATTGTGTCGTCCGAATTGAGCCAGTCAGTACATTATTTCCCCCTCTGTTGCCTAAAGTGTCGTCTGAATTCACCCTCTGTCTAAGATATGGTTGTTTTTTACTTGGGAGGCCATACCACTCCTTTATTTCTTAAAGGATCATATAGAACAATGAATGCTAGGTTTCTCAACAGCTGTTAGCATTACAGGTATTGCAAATGTCCTTGTTTAGAGGAAGAATGTCACGAAGGAAGAGACCAATTATGGTGGATGGTGGCCATCATCAATTTGCCATGCTTGTGAGATTTCTAGAGAGACATCTGGAAGGCCACAGTGTTTATGTTCTTATGAAAATGTCTGCAATATATTGCCAGAGATACACTCTCCATTACTAGTTCACAGTCAAGGGTTCAAAGAGCTCTAGAATTCAAAATAGGTTTCAGAGCTGTTAACTCCTAGTTTTGGATAACTTAGGTAGGTCTAGAATCAGAAGATGATTTTAGCGGAGACATAAAAGCACCTCTCTAAATTAAGATTTAAATATATTTGAAGCATATATCTGCCGCTTTAAGTGTGTGTGTGTCTGTGTGTCATTTATTTCAACAAAAGCAATATTGCTCACAAAATCACTCACCTATAGCACTACATATTAATTTATCTGACGTGTGGAGGAGGAGGAAAATAATAATCATTGTAAAGGTGCAAATCTGAAACAAACCATTTATTTCAATTGGACTCTTCAAAATAGCTGAACTGGAGTAAGTGCTGCAGCCAATACATTAGTTTGAAGATGAAACTAGAGTAGTATTCCATTTTCAGTTTAGTGAATGCATTCTTCTAAAATGAAGACAATGACAGTCAGGCTCAATGGCCTCCATTTGATGTAGTGTAAAAAGTAACTAAGATTAGATACAATGGTTGCTGTAGGTTACAAGATACTGCTTTTTAAAATATAGTTCTTCATTTACAGGGCTTGAATTCTGGCTGTGTGTTCCCTTCCATAGCAAATGCAATTCCTCATTAGAGTTGAACACCAACTTTGATAGAAGTTGGTTCTTCTACAGGCTGATCATTCTTTGACATTATTTAAATTTTAGAACCATGCACTGCACAGGGATCAGACTGTAAAACGGAGGACAGCTACAACCCTAGCCACCCAATGGGTCATACTATTTTCCCAAACACTTCTTTTTAACTAGATAAAAAGATAAGCTTTTACCTATAATAGAGTAGCTTCATGCACTGATCTATATGATCTGTGCATTGATTCTTCTATATGCCCAGGTTCTCAAATGCAGGACAAATCTCTCTAGAAGACATAAGCTGTTGCTAGGGGATGGTTAAACATCTTGCAAAAACCTCCATATTCAGATTGAGGATATCCCCGCTTATGCAACATGAGCAGATCGAAGATGTGACAACCAACTTGTTAAACTGATCGATAAAGATATGTACCTCGGATACTACCTCTTTTTAAAAAGAAAAATAGACTTGCTGGTTCACTTGAAGTTTGGTTGAAAACCCTTCAAAATGGCCACTCTGGGTGCCATTTTGTTTTCTTTTGTTCATTTGTTTTACCATTGGGAGTAATGGTACACACCCCTGGCATTGGGATTTGAAAATAGGGTTGGCCTAATATGGCATATACATTGGGTGGTAGAGGTGATAATATAGAGGTAAAATTGATAACATGTTTCAACTTTAGACGTGTGCAATTAAGTGAATATTCACATTAACTTGCTATTCATGGCAACTATACTATGTACCTAATTACTAGGGATGTGCACGGCCGAGATTATTGTATCGTATCGTTATCGGAAATTCTGGTAGAAAAAAATTTCGGATCCGATAATATCGTAGGTATTCTGTATCAAATTGGATCAGATATCCAATAATTATTGGATTTCTGATATTTAATTCACAGTATTTTGCCCTATAGAGTTGCTTTTTGAGACAGAAATGTCTCAAAAAGCTTCTGTATTTTAACTCTAACTTTTGTGTTTTAAAAGTTAGAGACTTGACACTTGGTCACACTGCTTATGGAATATGCCTAAGTATGTGTATGAAATTTCAGAACAATTTCTCCACCCTTATATTTTATATGAATTTTTGAAAGATCATGCAACTTTTGACAGCTCTGAATAACAGCTAAAGCCACGTGCATTCAGAGCTATCAAAAAGTTGCACAATCTTTCAAAAATTCATATAAAATACAGGGGTGGAGGGATTGTTCTGAAATTTCATACACATACTTAGGCATATTCCATAAGCACTGTGACCAAGTTTCAAGTCTCTAACTTTTAAAATACAGAAGTTATAGGTTTATTTATATGACAGTCCAATAATCTGAAAAAATCCGATATAACTGGACTGAAAATTTTCAGATCCGATAATTATCAGAGGTATTTCTATCATAGTGTTATCGTTAATTGGATGTCCGATAATGGCATTATCAGATCATTATCGGACATCGGAACGATACGATACACATCCCTACTAATTACTAGCATCCCTTCAGTGTTGAATTCCTCACTGAAAAGTTATGGGGAAATTACTTTGCTGTTCTAGTCCTAGTTGTTTTGAATATTTTCCTTCTCCCAGGGATTGGGACTCGCTAGCTTCTCACTTCATGGCATTTCAACCATTCACATTATCTGTTGCTCACAGTGTTGGCACAACAGCTGCAATTTTCATTCAATAATTTTGTTCTGGTGATGTGAATGTGCATTGCTACTATCAAGTGATGATACTTCTGCCCCCTCCTCCCCATGCAAGCTTTAGCATGAGCTCATTAAGAGAGACAATAATTCTTCAATACTCCCTGCTAAGGCTGGCAATATTTCTTATTCCTTAATTTTCTTAAACATTTGTAACACAACACACATTTACTATGTACATGTAAGTCTGTAATCTGTCATACCATGATGTTATTGTGTCGCCAGTTTAATTTGAAATATGTATTTATGTTTAATATCCTTATTTAGCATGACACAAGTAACGCTGCCACAACATATTATTTTAAGTAAAGGTGACAGAAACAGTATAACACTAAATCATGCCAGATATTGTACACACTATCTGTTTCCTATGGAAAGTGTGATTATGAATCTTTCCAGCTTTATGCCTGGCTGGCTACTATGCAGTATATCACATCCATAGTTCAGAAGATGAGTCACCTGCAGTCAACTAAACTGCAGGACTTGGGGCCAATCTACATGGGTTATTTAGTGTGGAGCAAGAGCATGTGAGGGTCATTCATGACACATGACTCTACAGCTTCTGTCTCAAAAAGGCACATTTTTGCAATTTCGTTTTAGTGTGTCTTTTTTCTCTAAACACAGTTCCTGTGCAGTTCCACTGCAGTGTGCCCCCCAAATTAAATCCTGAGTACTGGACATGCTTAGGGATGTGTCTGTGATCTGGCTGTGACCTGATGAAAAGGTGTTTTTCTGTGGTGACATCATCATGTGTAGGCTGCTCCTTTCCCCCCTCTCCTTCCCCCTTTTTCACAGTAGCTCACTTTAGATATAACTTCCTTTCCAGCTTCACTTAGCACTATTTTGCAGTAGTGAAGTTCCATTCTTTATAGCTGCACAATTTTGCAGTTGTGTTGTTGTGCAATTGTGCAGTTGTTTCAAAGGCAAGTTAAAGCCTTTTCCATTCTCCATCTTTACTTGGCTGCTACTTCACAGTTGCATACTTTCGGTTTAGGGGCCACTTCACTGCTACTTGCAATGGTGGTAGCAGAGTCACTCAGCAACTGATTTGGGATTAATTTTAGAGTGATGAGTGTGTGTACATAATCCCAATTACAGCAGAGTTCTGTGCATGTGCAAAGAACATGGGGAAATTTGGTCCACCTGGGGAGGGTTATTTACTGAAGTAATGGGAAAATCACTGGACATTTTCAATACTGGGAAAAGAACAAAGGGTCCAGAAAAACAAAACCTAAACATTAATACTTGCAAGGAACTGTGGAAAAGGATAACTATGCTCCCTATTATTCATAGGACCATGGCTTTCTAATTGGCATTACTGCAACTTGGCAGTCCTGTAACTTCACATTAGCACTATATCATGCAATACAAAAGAGTGCAATAGTCATAATTCACTGTCATTTCTGTGGAGAAAGGAGGCTGACAAGAAGAGCTGTTGGCTACACACTGTTATCCACCATTCCAATGACCAAGTGTGTGGGGAGCAGGGCTTCAATTACATAATAATGCATCTTTGATGGTATAGCATCGCACAACACACTTCTGAAAACCAATGGTGGATGCGAGGGGAGAGGTGTGGGGTAAACTACAGGGATGTAATTAATACTTTCCATTTAACTTCTCTGAGCAGAGGAGCATTGAAAGAGGTGGGGAACAAGCTCTCTAATTCACTGAGCAGCGCCTACACAGTTGATGACATTCAGTTCTACTCGCAGAACTCTTCCCGCCCAACCCCAAAGTATGGCAGTTTCACGTGCCCTTTGACCCAGGAAAGCAGGTTTTTAGGTAGCGTATTTGTTTGCTTTGTGTGCCACTGATGGACCAAGACTATTTCATGAAAATCCGAATAAAACCAGAAAACACTAGCACCAACTCAGTTCCATCAAGCAATGTCATATGGCCCTTTATTGCCAGCGAGATGTCAATCAGTCAACAAGACTGAAACCTCCCTGAGCTCCCTTTTCATTCCCCAGAGCCACATAACGGTTCCCTTTGTTTATGTCAGCCGGCAGCCAGGATCCAGCCTCTGAACCATGCAGTTCTTTGTACCCTTTCTTTTGAATCCTATAACTGCCCTGGAGTAGTTGTTCATTCTTTCCATTTAGGCATCCCCTGTGCTTGTGGGGCTTGGCTCTGAGAATAAGCCAGGGTCTGATTGGCTTCTAATATCGTTCTTCAATACATTTTCCTAGCCCATTTCTCCACCCAACTATGGTGCTGATCCTACTTTTCCAGGGCCAGAGTTTCCCACTTTCCAGTTGAACCATGTTGTTGCTGTGTTTGCCTTAGAGATTCGCTTCCCTGGTATACCCAGGGAGAGGCGTTACCTCCTGGTGAAGTGCCTATGAAGTCCATAGCCAGGTACCATATATTGCAAGAACGCAACTCAGCCTGCAACGCTATGCAGACAACCTGTACCCTCTGGATAAATATCTTTGAGTTGAAGGCAGGTTGTCAAGCAGAGAGTCTAGAGCATTGGGAAGCAGTTACTAAAGGTCCTGAGCTGAGCACAACCATTTTAATCTCACTGAAAAGATGAAGAAAATTCATTTTTAAGGCAGTCTCTCCAGCTTGAGACTTGTGCCCCATTTTTTAATTCAAAACTATAACTGAGAAACCTGCAAGTAGTCTGTAGCCACTGTGTTTTTCTAACTATCTGCTATCAACCAGGAAGTTCAATCCTTTGGATTACCCTTTTTCTGAAAATAGATAATTATAACCACTTATGCTCTGTTTCTTCTCCTTTTCTCCCAAATCTTTCAATTTCCACCCTTGTGGCCTACCACCGTTACCCTAGCTTCCTGAGTCGCATAGCCTCCCAAACTCCTGCCTTGCCATTTCCATAGCACCACCTTCCACTCCTTACTTGGCAAACGTTAATTCCCCCAACCTTCATCTTTCTCCGTATTTGTGTTAGTCCTATTAGAACTCATATAGTGGTCTATATGCTAGCAAGTTAGTATACGATCCGGGGCATTTTTTCCTCTTCTTTAACAAGTATGCACACATGTGTGCTGAGAACAAAATCCATAACACTAAAGTTTATGTTTTGGACTTCAACAAGTATTTGAGCTAATTTCTCCATTTTAGAAGTAGCTATTTCACATTTTCTTAGATCATAGCACATAAATCTGCTGTGTGCACACCATATGTCTGGTTATGGTCCCCGTAGTCCCACAATTGTCATTACACATATATACATATACATTTACAAGTGCATGTGAATGATGGCATGTACCAACAGGGTTGACAGCCCTGTTGTACCCCTGTAGTGCCACTATCTAGTTAAAGGCTAAAATGGCATTGGGGCACTTTGATAGCATTTTCTTCACTGTGGGTTGTATTCAACCATTGCACCCCTGTGGTAGACCCATCTGGACCCCCGCTTCGGTACGGAAGCAACAGTTATAGTGTTGTGATACAATAACAAAGCGCATATTCTCACCATAGAATACTAGGGTGAATCAGACATTTCGCTAGCATAAACAAGCATATCTTCTTGGGAACTAGCTGATTGATGGGGAAGTTTTGGCCTTGCTCCTTGACACATCAGCCTTGGAATGCAGCGCTCGTTAGTGCACTATAGATAAGGCACTAGGTTTGTTAAAGCATACAGGTGCTTGCTCTATATGAGATCATTGCTTTCATTTCACCATTCTTTGATCCATTTTTCCCAGCAATTAGCAAGATGCTTATGCAGCAATACAACAAACTAGCAGGCTGTGCTGTGAGAAGCAGAGACAGCAACTACCCAGAAGCCTTTGAGCAACCATGGCTTGCTGGCTTTCTGGCCTAGACACCAACGTTAGTCTAACTTCAGTTCTATTTATTGCAATTGTTCTTCTCCAAGTAGGACTTACGTTGTATTCAACACATAGTGCAGATAATAAATATAACTGCAGAGGTGGTTGTACCATTTTGAAAAGTGTACATTTCCCTCTGATTGACTTTCTAAAAGAGAGAGAAGGGAAGGATATATTTGCATTTGGATTCAGCGATTAAATTGGAAGAAAAACAAGTGATAAAGATAGGGAAGTCAGGAAATTCACTCACTATTTTGTTTCATTTTTATTTGGCTTATTTGGATAAAGCATTAAGAAAACATAGATTTTTTGTTTGTTGGAGAAATTCAGAAGTCCATTTTAATGTTGTAAGTTGTATTGTATTTTATTTTTGTTTGAAAAATAAAAAGTTTTAAATTCAAAAACAGAAAAGTGTACATTTCAAAATGGTACATTTTGTACAAGGATAGATAGAGTCACAAAGCGGGAGGTTGAATCATAGCATACTGGACACTAAGGACATGCCCTGGTTCACAAGTTTCTAAAAATACAACATGAGTGTGAAATATGTGTTAAATTCTTGTTGGTGCATGCTGTTTACGCAATACTCCTGTAAATAACGTGATGCCTACCTATCTACCAGGCCATTTGATATGCATACACATATTAATGGCACAGGAGCTCCTGCCATCCTTAACCAATGACTAAAGCAGAGGTGTGGGAACCTATGGCCTCCCAGATGTTGTTGAGCACCAATTCCCATCAGCCCCAGCCAGCACGGACAATACTCAGGGAGGATATAAGTTGTAGTCCAACAACATCTGGAAGGCACCACTGTAATGCTTGGTTCTTCAAAAGTTCCGTGGAGGCAGGCTCACAAGTAATTAAGGCTCTCACATAGCAGACAAAAAGGTTTATTCTTTAATCCAAATGCAAAACACATACCAGCATGCTCTCTATAGTATGAACTAACTAACCCCCAAAACCTTGATTAGTTCAATACTCTTCATCTGTGCTGGAAAACAGTTCATCCGAAAGAGAGATTAGACCACAACCACCCCTGGGCTAAAAAGTACAACATCTGATTCCCACCCCAGGGCTAAAAAGTGGCTTGGAAGAGGGAAGTCAGCATGCTTCCTGAGTATCTTTTGTAGTAGCAGGGTTGAAGCCTGGCCTTTCTAACATCAGCCTCCTGCTCCCAACTGAGCTTCTTAAAGGAAGGGGTCCCCCCCCCCATATACCACACAGCTGTCGATCCAAATTCCATAGCCAACCACCAGCAGCATAAATCTCATCTCATCACATCTTGTTAATCTTTCCGCTTCCTACAGGGCTCTTAATAGCAGGCCCATCAACTTCATACTACTGCTTTGGGAAGTAGGGAGAGCCCAGATGTGCTGCAAGTCGAGTCCCTGCAGGCTGAAGAAGAAAAGAATGCTGCAGTTAGCATTCAGAAAGTTATCTCTGCAGCAGGAACAACTTTCTCTATGAAAGCTTGAATTCTGTAAAAACTGGTAGCTTAAAAGGACACCTCCACCCCTCACACACCAGGAAAAGTTCTTACTTGCCACTAATGAGTTGATTCTCTTCCAATCACGTCTTTGAGGCTCGCAGCAGATGTCACTTCGTGAATATATTGACTGCATTAGGGGGTTGTGAGTACAGCTCTACCACTACAGCACAGCACAAGTACTGTGGATGACAATCTAACAGTACATATACATAGTGGTGCATGAATAGGCATCTTTTCCCTATAGACTTGTCTAAGTGAAGTGCATACATACATCTCTTAGGAAGAATATACATTTTATACAGAAACTATTTTCTTATAAACAATTTTTTTTCACTCTACAGTTTATTTTTCTTCTGGTCTCAATTGTTTAAGCAAATAAACGAACATGAATAAAACCCATGGAATCAAATAAGACCTATTCATGAACAAGTGTGCTTGAAATGGAATTCTGATTAAAGCAATTGCCTTTTTTCTTTATTTTTTATCTTTATATTTGGCGCTCTTGTTCATTTAAAAGTATGCACTGTCTGGCCTCTGATTTTCTTAAAATGCTTGTAGTCTAACGTATACATCCAGATCTTTAATCTAGACATTTCCAGCTCTAGCTGGGCACCCTTTTCCCCACCCCTGTCTATCTTTCAGCAAATGTCAATTAACTCCTACAAAATGGCACTCCCACCTCCCTTTGGACCAAACAGAATCCTAATGCAATGCTTGCCTCACATCATGTAGTTTATTTTCCCCATTGACCCACATGACAACCCTCCATATAACTCTGCAAAGTGCCACACTGCACAACATCTTCTGACCACATCATGCCTCTTTCAATTCAGCCTGAGGAGCTGCAACCTATGCAACACATGCGCTGGGTGCTAGCGGTGGGAAGGTCTTTCAGTGGCTGCATTCATACAACACATTAAGCAACTGAGGAGGGGAGGGGAAACAATCATCAGTTGTGTCGCTTATTGTGTTGTGTGGAGGGTAACACGCCGCTCACAAACTACTGACGGTATGCTATTCTGCCCACATAAGCAACTGAGAGAAACAACTGGCTTGCAAGTTGTTTAGCTCAAAGCCAGTTGTTTAAAGTGTTGTGTGGAGGGGTGAGTGGGTTAATGGCGTGTGGTGAGTGGGTTAAAACACAAGCCCATAGAAGCAGGCGGCAAGAGCGACCAAAGCGGCAGCTTCCACTCTGCTACAACTGGTGCAACTTGCAGAGGCTGCTGGGATAGAACTGGGAGGACTGAAGGTGGGAGGGTGGGGAGAGGGGCGGGGTCTGTGTTAGTCAAATGCTGGGTTGACTATTAGTCCACTCAAAGCCAGCCCCAACCACCCACAGTTGTGTAGGAATATGTTGTGTGGGGAGTACCCACAAAATAACCAACTGTGAGTTGTCTACTTAACCCACCATTGACTAATGTGTTGTCCGAATGCAGCCTATGTGTTACCAGCCAGTAGGGTAGATGGTAATACTCTTTCCAATTATGTCAGATAGGAAGATCTTGGAGATATGTCAGCACAGGGGATTCCATGCCAGCATATCACAAGGAATACATTGGCCAGTAGAGAGGGTGGGATATAGAAATGGATAGTGTCAGAGGAGGAGCAAGTCTTAGTCGGAATCCTAAGCTCTGTCAGACCAAACACATGGCTCTGTAAAGTTATGCCAGCAAAAGAAGTAAGTTCAAATACTCACACCGGAGATGTTTCTACCTCCCACTCCCACATAAACAGCCACCATGGAGAAGAGGATTCTGGATGATTCGACATCCAATCACAGTTCATTGACAACAGTATATAAATCCTTGACAGCAGGCCTATTACTCAGGGCACGGCACTAAGATCTTTCTGGCCTCATGGCATGTAAGCTTTGAGCACACAAGAAGAAATTTGGTGACAGGCATTGTGATGGAAGGGCAAAAATAGGAGCAATTTCTACAAGCAACACCATCTGCATCCTACAGAATGTGAAGTGATTAATAAGATGGGATGAAATTTGTGCTGCTGCTGATTGACTAAGGGATTTGGATTATAGCAGAGGCAAAGGACCTTATCTTTTTATGTTCTCCTTAGCAGTCTCTGCAGAGAGTCCCTTGGGAATCTCTGTATTGTTGCAGACATTACTGTTGGGAATATTGCAACCTCACCTGCAAGTTACAGTAAGGAGGCAGTTTGGCAGTTAGCTAGTTAATGCATAGGAATCTGGGACATTGCTGCCTTAGGATCTCTATAACCTACAGTGTGATTTCCTGCTCCTCCCCTTCATTCCCACTCTCTCTGCCTTCCTCCATTGCTGGGAGCTTATTGCTTGCTCTCTCTCCCCTACGGTTGTTGTAGATCACAAAGAAATGGACTGAACAAACTCTGTGTGAAACTCTACATAGTGCCTGCGTATTATGTGCAAGAATATTTGTGAGTAAACTGTTGTTGTTTTTTATTCTTCACTAAAGAAAAGCGAAGTCTTTTTTTAGACGTTTATGTGCATGTGGGACTAACAAAATGCTCATTCTGTTCTGCCTTTTTTTTCCTGCTAGCTGCCTTTTTAATAGCAAGCAGCATACCAAATAATTCCCTTCGACTGCAACTCTCTTTCAATAGGTGGCTTCCAAAATGAACCTGGGGGGTGGGGGGAGCCTGGAGTTAGGACACTGGGAGATCACTGAGGTCACACAACTCTCCCCCCCTTCCCATGCTTTCTGAGCATCAAGGTAAAGGTCTATCCATTGTAGCTATTGACCACTTCTCAATACTATCAAAATGTCAGGCAGCTCTGCAACAGATGTAGCAGCAAGGAAATGTTCTACTCCCTGTGCTGTATACCACAAGCTAGGTTGATGACACAACCTGCAGCAGTGATGGCAACCATCCTGCACACAAAATTCTGTCAATCAATTAAAAGTTTTTTTTTAAGTTGATCAGCTATCTTCTTCCCAGTGATAAATCCATTAATTATCTAATTTGAACTTAATATTCAAAATACAGTTGATATTTTGAGAAGATTTTGAGATGTTAACATAAACCAACTGCCTGAATCAGAATAAGTATAAAGATAATTCATAGCAATACTGAATATCTTTTAAAATAGAAGAATGCCAATTAAAATATGTAGTTTTCATTTGTGGTTAATCAATTATTTCTGTTCTTTGACACTTCTAACCCTACTCCTGAGATTAAAAGTCTCTTGATATTAAAATGACAAAATATTATATTGCATAGCTATACTGTTTAATCTCCTGCTTCCTCAAACAAGCCTTTAACTGGAGACTCATAAACTTTGCATAATGATTTATTGCAAAATATTCTGCCACACTCCTCATAGAATTCATCCTGATGTGTTTCCTTCTTCTAAGGATATGTTGTAATAGCAACAATAACAATGAGAAGGTTTCCCCCCGCCCTTAGCTCATAGAAAGATGTAAACTTGCTATCACTGTCTGTGAAACATTTAAGGCTTAGATAATTAAAACACAAACACAAGAGATCCTTACAAAGACATTTCTGTGATGTTAGAATCTGATTAAATATAGCCCAGTAAAACAAGAAGAAAAAGGAATCGTATCAGATATACAAAAATAGATCTCCCCTTCCATTCAAATAACCCAAGTGGGCACAGTGCCCCGTTTCTTTAATACACACATGATACGGTACACATCTTAATAGCTACTAATTCTAGCTTGTATCCAGCCTCATCTCATTCTCCTCTGAACTGCAACTAGTCTTTGATGTACTGGCACAATTGATCTTGAGTTTTTATTCGTTCTGCATTAAGATTCTTCTCACAAGGCTCCGTTTAATTATTTGTTGCTCCGTACATTTTCTCTTTGAACCAGTAATTCTGCTTATCTTGAATTTTGCATACTTCTTCTTTTTAGACTGCTTTATCTGATCTTGGGGTAGATCCTCCGTCTTCCTTGTCCCCCACTTCTATCACACAAAAACTATACATGAGGATTTTTTTTTTAATTGTTTTTGCAATCCAAATTGTTAAAATTAATCGTCACTATGGCTGATCATATTCTAAAACTACTTTGTGCAATTGTATATGCATATGCAGCTATTAAGATTTTCTTTCCTGCAGCAATTTATTTTACATAGCTCACCACTGCCACTATCACATTATTTAATTCTAAATATGTTCCTATGTTACCTTCATTTTTATTTTCTCCTTAACCTTGGGTCCCTGATTTGGAAGGGGGGCATTATCCAATAATAGATAAAAGAACTAATTTGAAGACAAGACACTAGCAACCTTCTAATTTCAGCATTTCGCTCATTTGGTTAGCATATCTGGAAATTCATCACAGGCTGATCTCTTTTTACACTGTTCCTCCATCTCTTAGATTCCTGACAAGGGCCTATCTTCAGATTCTACTTCTGTTCCTTGTCCCCCCCCCCCCCCCCAATCCAGTAGTTGTGCCAGCTCAGTCATTGAGCCATTTCCTCCCTGGCTCTTTAAATGAGGTCCTACAATAAGATTGGCTATAGCAGCACTTGGGGCAAGCCCGCTAGAGCTATGTAAGGAGACAGGCTTGCAAGGAAACCCTGGTCTCCAAGCATGAGGAGCCCCAGTGATAAAGTATCTCAGCCTCAGTGACAAAGCTTCGCACACAAGAAATTTAAGCACCCTTGTGAGTTTAGTAACAGGTGAGGAGGCCAGGGCAATTGACTCTTGCTCACCCTCTCCTATTAACTATAAATGAATAAATATAAACAAACCCCCACCTTCTCCTAGTAAATTACTTAGATTTCCAAGTAAACAAACCCAATAATAAGAATTTAAAAATCAATTATGAAGGTAGAAAGCTAGCAAGGGTGTGGAGGCTATCCTGTGTATTGCACTGAGTACCACATGTATGACTATCTGCCAGCTGGACAGGTCATCAGGGTGTGTTCAGTGTAATGTGTTCTTAGCTTTCAGGGAGCTCTTAGCTCTCATGTAACCTTGAAGCCAAGGTTGCTGACCTGGAGAAGCTGTGAGAGGCAGAGAAGTTGCTGGATGAGATCTTTGGGGAGCAAATAGTAGCGCCCCAAACCCTGGGTGACTGCTCCTCTGCTGTCACAGAGAATGGGGGGTTTCAGGGAAGGAAGAGGGAACTGATTCTGAGGAAGTGGCTCCACTTGAACCAGAATGGAAACAGACTGCTGGTGCTTTACATTACAAGATGGCAGAGAAGCTTTTAAACTGAACTTTGGGGAAAGCTGAAAGAAGCTGGGAATTATTATTATTATTATTATTATTAATAATAATAATAATAATAACACTTATATACCGCCCCATAGCCGAAGCTCTCTGGGCGGTTTACAAAAATTAAAAAGACTGAGCATTAAAAAGACAATATACAAAATTTTAAACCATAAACATAAAACAGCTGTCATTAAAACACTTTAAAACATTTTAACTATTAAGCCTGGCCACAATGTCAATCCAAACCTCAACTTGAGTTGTTAAAATGCCTGGGAGAAAAGAAAAGTTTTGACCTGGTGCTGAAAAGATAACAGTTATTGGCGCCAGGCGGGCCTCATCGAGGAGATCATTCCATAATTGAGGGGCCACCACAGAGAAGGCCCTCTCCCTTGTTGCTGTCCTCCGAGCTTCCCTCGGAGTAGGCACCCAGAGGAGGACCTTTGATGTTGAGTGTAATGTATGGGTAGGTTCATGTCGGGAAAGACGTTCCATCAGGTATTGTGGTCCCAAACCGTGTAAGGCTTTATAGGTTAAAACCAGCACCTTGAATCGGGCTTGGAAGCATACAGGCAGCCAATGCAAGCGGGCCAGAATCAGTCTTATATGTTCGAACCTTCTGGTTCCTGTTACCAATCTGTCCGCTGCATTCTGCACAAGCTGCAGCTTCCGAACCATCTTCAAAGGCAGCCCCACGTAGAGCGCATTGCAGTAATCTAACTTGGAGGTTACCAGAGCATAAACAACTGAAGCCAGGTTATCCCTGTCCAGATAGGGGCATAGCTGGGCCACCAGCCGAAGTTGGTAGAAGGCACTCCATGCCACCAAGGCCACCTGAGCCTCAAATGACAGAGATGGTTCTAGGAGAATCCCCAAGCTATGAACCTGCTCCTTCAGGGGGAGTGCAACCCCATCCAGAACAGGTTGAAACCCTCCATCCGGTCAGAGGAACCCCCGACTAACAGCATCTCAGTCTTGTCTGGATTGAGTTTCAGTTTATTAGCTCTCATCCAGTCCATTGTCGCAGCCAAGCACTGGTTCAACACATCCACATATCTGGCTCAATCATCCCAAGGGGATGAAGATGAAAAAGTTTCCAATTGCCCAAATGGAGATGGGGAAGAAATAGGCCAGGAGCATATGGTGAAACATGAAAGTCAATCAAACAAGCCTAAAGCCATAGCAGAAGATGCACATGCCAGAGACATTTAGGGAGGAACACCATGTATAGATGTTTCTATGCTCATGCTAGAATGCCCTGAGAGAGTTAGAGTGCCTGGTTTTAGAGGAGAACCTAGATATAGTGGGCATAATGGAAACCTGGTGGAATGGAGAGAACCAATGGGACATGGTCATATCTGAATATAAACTCTATAAGAAGGCCCAGGCTACCTACGGGATCGCCTTCTCCCGTACAATCCGCCCCGCACTCTTAGGTCCTCTGGGAAGAATGTACTCAAGCCAGCCAGAACTAGGCTGGCGAGTGTTACCCAGAAGACCTTCTCTTCTATGGCTCCCAGGCTATGGAATGGTCTGCCGGAGGAGGTTAGACAAACTGACAGTCTTCACAAATTCAAGAGAGTCGTGAAGACTGTTCTTTTCCGGCAGGCCTATCCGGATGAATTTTAAATGTTTTAATGATGTGTTTCTCTTGTTTTAATTTTTTTTTAAAACTTTGTTATGCTTGTATGTGTATTGTGTTCCCCGCCTCGATCCGTAGGGAGAGGCGGGTTATAAATAAATATTATTATATTATTATTATGGAAGGGAGTACTGGAAGAGGTGTTGCTCTCTATGTCAGAGGTCATAGTGTCAAGTAGTCTAGAAAGCCTAAAAGGGGCAAATTCCTCCACAGAAGCGCTGTGGGTAATTTAGTACTAGGGACATGCTATCATCCCCCACCAGAACGCTTTGGGTGATCTTGAGATGGGAAATGAAATCAGGGAAGCATCCAAGTGAGAAAGTATTGTAATATAGATGACTTTAATTATCCCTACCTGTGACTGGAACATGCATTTAACCAGTCAAACAAAGAGGTTAAATTTCTTGATGGTATAAACAACTGTGCCGTAGAACAGTTGGTCATGGAAATGACCAGAGGGGATTTAGTCCTAAATTGTGCCACCCAGGTCATAGTACAAGATGTGAGTGTTGTTGAACCAACTGGAAACAGTTACCACAGTGCCATCAGATTTAATGTACATTTAAGCAGACAATTGCCAAGGAAGTCCAACTCAGGCTGCCTCTTCAAGAGGCATTTAAAGCTCTTTCAAGGCGCATAAAATTTTTTACCTCTACAAGAACGGAGCGTAAATCGAGCGTAGAGGTGCGTTTTCTCTCCGATTATGCGCATTATCAAATGAACGTTAAATAGCAAGTTTTATTTTGCTCCGGCCGTTAAAGCGCATTTTGACTATGTGAACAAGCGATTCTCCGCATGTCAACAGTTTAAATCGCGTTTCGGTCATCCAGTAATGCGCTTCGCCACCTCTCGTACAGAGGTATTAGGCGTAAATGTGCTTCTGCAAATATGCGCATAATCGCCTAACCAGGTGTAAAGGCGAATTCTTGTGATGAGGCAACAGTCACATTTAACTTCAAAAGAGGAAACTTCTCTAAAATGAGGGAACTGGTAAAAAGGAAGTTGAAAAAGAGTGTTAAATTCCTTCTAAAGGCTTGGAGGTTACTCAAAACCCTGATAATAGAAGCTCAGCTACAATGTATACCATAGGTTAGGACAGATAGCATCAACTCCAAGAGATCACCAGCATGATTAACATGCAGTGTCAAGGAAGCTATTAGAGAATAGCTTCAGAAGCTCAAATGAGGAGTGCAAAAGGGAGCACAAATTTGCACAAATGAAATGCAAGCAGACCATAAGAGATGCAAAAAAGCATATTGTTAACAACAACTTTTGTGTGTGTGCATATGGTTAAGGGATTTTGTCACGTAATTCCCACTATGACAGCAAAAGTTAAGAGCTAAAGATTCTCAAGATAAACATGCTACAGACAGAGATGTAAGATTGCAAATCACATTCCTTGAGATGGGATGTGATTTTCAGTGTTCCTTTGTCCAAAAGACATAAACCAAGCAATGTTCAGAGCAATCCCCTCCCACTTTTGTTTAGAAGAACAGCAATAAATAAATAAATTGTGCAAATGACTCTTAAATTACTAGAACAGAATTATACTCTAATAGCAGTATATCAATGCTGATTGTGAAGGAAAGTCCATCAGCAAGGAAAACAAATAGACTCCATTCAGCATCCTACACAAGGCCACAGTAAAAACCAAGCATCACTTTGAAAGCAGGAGGTAGGAAAACAGAATCGGCTAAGGCATAGGTGGGAGAAAACAGCCTCATGAATATGCCATGAAAAATCACCCATCTCCTAAAATTACAGCAAAACAGCAGGTTCTTGAACATGAGGCAGATTTTTTATGCAGATTGGGACTCACTTTTTCTACACCTGCTGCCAGTAAGCTTTAGAGCATAAACATCAGCAAACATTGATTAAGCGAATTGCCTGAATGAGACATCAGGGAGAAAATGGAGGGAGTCCATTGCCTGCACATTAAAGGTAAACACCATGCAACAATTAAAGAGAGTAAGGGCGCAATCCTATGCCTGTTTAGACAGAAAAACCTCCCACAACTCACAGCATGCCCCAGCTGGTACAATATTTGAATGAAAGTTTTGAGCACTATGTGCTCCTTTGGGGGGAGGAAGAATAGCTTTCATCACTATAAGTATTAAACCCAACAGGTTCATCCAGCCCCAGTAAACAGTCCCTAAAGACCAGATCATTCATACATAACACACACATACCCTTTGAGGACAATGGCTGGTCTCACACGATCACATGGGAAACAATGTAGTATGGATTGTTTCCCGCACGTGTGCTGCTTGCGTGATCAACTTTTGCCTAATTACCCACGCTGACTCGTCCAAATTTAGCACTTAGTGGCTCAATCGGACGACACGATAGTTAATGGTGGGGTAATAATCATCTTTACAATTGTTCATCTAGGGGGTACTCCCCACACAACATGGTAATAAATAATCAACTGTGGTGTGAATTAGTTGACTATGGCAGCATTCGGATGACACAATAGTCAAAACAACTGATTGTTTCCCCCACACCAGTTGTTTATTGTGTCGTCCGAATTGAGCCAGTTTCTAACCCACCCAACAACCCATGGTTGTTGTGGGGTGGGTTAGAAGCCACCTCTGTTGCTCTGCACAGTGGGTTCAGACAAAACAACAATCTGCAATGTGACATGGGTAAATAGGTAAATGTCGGTCACATGATCAGCATACTACACTGTTTCTCCTGCTGATTATGCAAATCTGCCCAATGTCCCCTTCCATGGATTCAGCTAGGGAGGGAGCAGAATTTCATTTTAGTTCATTTTTATAAGCTTTACCAACATTCACCCGTTCATTCATATATGGGTTGGAAAGAATTAAAAAGTTAGAATGCAGGATTAAACCAAAACAAACAGATTAGTCATCCAGGCTTTGAGTGCTTATCTCTTAAAAGTCTGGGTTTGAATCCTTGTGTATTCAACCATCTTAGTGTTGAATTAGGGTTGCTATTGCCAGCTCTTTTTTACTGACAGGCTCCTTATCTTTAACAGGCAAGTAGGTGCAACATGGTCCTCTCTATGTACCTATTGAATTTGGCTAGTCTAGATGGATTAAGAATTTTATCTTGGTTCATTTTTTATAAGAATCTATCAAAATGTGCACATATTCAAGATGAAAAGAGCTTGATATTTAAAAGATTCAGATGCGGGAGAAAATGAAAATGACAGTTTTGTCCATCCCTAACCTTAACTGATCCATGCAGATCAATTAAGGAGGGAGCATTTTCATGCCCATTGTGGGATGCTGGGTGAAATTTAAACCTCCCCACCATTATGATGATGAAGAATGAGAACTCCCCGCAGCTCAGCTGATCTGTGGAGAATTTTCACTCAGTCTGCTGGGGATGAAAAGTTGAAGAGCATAGAGGTCCCAATCTCATCTCCAGCATGCCACAATGGGGATACAGCAGGACCTCTTCACAACCCAGTTAAGGAACAGAGAGGTCCTGATCTCATCCCCATTGTGCCACACAGGGGATAAAGAGCAAGACCCCAGCGTAGCTGACCTGACTTGACCGGCAGAGAGATCTTATCTTCAATTATTGCGTAGAGATAAGAGGAGAGGTGTTATCTCCAAGCACTGACTTGCTCCAAGTTTTCTGCCAATATTACTGTAGTTGCAGTCCCACTCAGTTCATTGCCCCCAGAGAGCTTCTTTGGCTCCATTCAGCAAGAGAGGATCCTCAGGAGAGATTATGAGCCTATCTACACAAGCAGGATAAAACACTTTGAAAATGTTTTGAAAACTGTATATGGAGTGTGTCCTGGGCCCCAACAGTTGTCACTACTGTTATAAACCATTTTAAACTGTTTTAAACCGTTCTAAAGCAGTAGTGTAGATAGGCTCCATGTCAACGATCTGGGCCATTGCTCCATTCCAGAGGTCAACCAAGGCTTCGACAAAATTGCTTCCCGAGGTGATAGGAAAATTGCCAAGAGCCATCAGACAACCATCCAGATCCACCAGCCTCCTGAAGCAGACCATCTTAGTTGATCCCCTGCTCCTGCAAAGGTTCTAAGTACAAGCAAGCCTAAACCTCCACCAGCCTGTGATCTGTCCATGACAATGGAACTACATAAAGTTCCTCCACCCCCAGATCACCATCAACCCACCCAACACAAAAAAACAGATCCAAAGTGAGACCTGCTGAATGAATAGGACAAGATATCAATTTGGACACACTCATAGTTGCCAATGAGGCCATGAAGTCCTGAGCCATTCCTAATAGGGCTACCTCAGCATGTACATTGAAGTCCCTTAGCATAAGCCTGTTGTGTGGGGGACGTCCAGCACCACTACCTTAGCTAGTTCAGGAAGGGAGACTGTTGGGTTGAGGAGCAGGCAGTACATCAACAAAATCCAATTTTTTTCCTGAGCACCCACGATATAGGCACTGCTGGACTTCTGGTTCTAGATGAGTGCTCTTAAAATCATCATTATTACTGTTATGGTTATTATTTCCTTTTTTTCTCCCCCTCCCTTTTTTGTTCCATCTTCTTACCATATTGAGGACACCCCCTTATATTTTATGGGGGACCTCCTTTCTATGCTAAACCTGTACCAGAGCCTATACCTCCTTTCATATGCAAATAGATAACAATCTACCCACTCCTCGCTGGTACCTCCCTGGGTAGGTTTAGAATTTGCTTATTTATCAGCACATGGCTCCATGCATCTGAACAAAGAAGGGGCCGCTCCATCGATGATTTTGGCAGCCAGAGAAGTATTATGAACAATGGCTCATCAAAATCATTTGGACCTCTGCTCACAGACCAAATTAATGCTATGGTGTAACCCCGACCTATAAATTGCTCAACATCTTATTGTCTGGAAGCAACAGGCTGAGAAAGGCATTTTCATCTTGGATCAACCGGTGGGGGTTTGTGGGGGGTTTCTTTCATTTATTGATCTGAAAAATAAATATCAGTTACCTGAGAGTAAGAAATGGCAATATCTTCCAAATAAGACATCAGTTATCAACCCTCTATGGCATCTCAGCCTCAGAACCACCAACAATATTGGAAGATCTAATTGACTCTAAACGGATGGCTAAGCCAACAAGTGCCACATATAAGAGAACTTTCTATCACTGACAATTTTGCCCTAACAAATATACCTAAGCCTTTATGAATGAATAGAGCCAGGAGTGGTTTGTTTAAGTTCTTATAACTATTGCATATTGTTATTATTTTTCTTGTGTTTACCATCATTAATGTGGGTATTAATGTTCCTTTTATTCTCTTATGAGTTTATGAATGAGTTTGTGTATTTGTATATGAGTTTATGAATGAGTTTGTGTATTTTTTTAATGTCTTTCTTTTAGCCTATATGATATATTTTTTAGTGAAAATGCAAAAGTATTAATGGAAGATACATGCACTACTACATCTGCTACACCTGTGGAGCCTTCTGTGCCTCCTCTGGGGAGAGTTAAGGAAATGCTGGTGATACCTTCCTCCTCTTGCTGATAACTCTCTGGTGGAACATGACCTGTGAGCACCACTATGTTGTCCAATCTCTGGAACAGGCCGTCCCCTCCAAAAGAATTGTGGATGGTACCATGCTAGCACTAAGGTTGTAGCAGTAGCTCATTTTCTTTTATCCCAAGGGAAAGACCTAAGGAGTGCAGGAGCTCTATTTCTCCCCTTGAAGATTTATATATTATATGTATTTTTGTCTGACATGTATAAAATAAGTGTAAGGAATTAGTTTACGGGTTGTTCCCTTGTGCTCCTTGCAAAGAAATGTACACTTAGAATGAAACCAACTGGCATCTTTCAGTGGTTAAATGAATGGGGTGAAAATTTCATAACTAAGATAAAAATAATTTGCCATTTGGGAAAAAGCTGTCCATGTTTGAGGGTAATATTGATATTCAACAGGTCTTTGTGGCTGATTGCTGAATGTTCTGTTTAATGTCATGCTGTTGGAGTGCATATTGCTTGGAAATTAAAGGGCAGCTTGTACATTTCCGCAGCACACAAGTCTTTGTGCATCATCTTCCTTCTCATAGGATGCAGAGGTTTGTATAGTGGTAACATGACCATGTATCCTACTTTATGGAGAACAGGTCTCAGTCTGTAGGTGTCCTGTGTTTGAAAAGTTGCCTGGTTCAGGACTGGTTCAAAGATAAAGATTCATAAGGAGGAGAGCAGAGACCTTGAAGTTGCCCCTTATCTTGGCAGAAAACTGAACATAGATGACCTGAGATCATTCTCTTTTAAATTATAATCATTATTTCTAAGATTGCATACATATAAATTAGCACATGCAAATATTATGCAAATCAGTGTCTTGTTTTCTTCTCTTTTTTTGTGATGCATTTCCTCTTTTTTGCTAGTGCTTAAGTGGAAACCCTATATAGTGGGGCAAACAAGCTTTTGAACATCTTCTACATGCCGTTCCATGTAAAAACATAAAAAGAGCCCTGCTGGATCAGAACAAAGGCCTCTAATACATCCAGCGTCCTGTTTTCGCACAGTGGCCAATCAGATACCTATGGGAAGTCTACAAGCAATAGCCCTCTCCCACTGTTGTTCCCCAGCAACTGCATGCAGCCATTATGACCGGTAGCCTTTACCCTCATTAATGTGTCTAATCCTGTTGTAGAGCCATCTAGGGTTGTGGCCTTGTCCCCTCTTGTTGCAGTGAATTCCACAAATTAATTATGTGAGGATGTACTTCCATTTGTCTCACCACAATCCTTGCTAGTCAGTTTCATTAGCATAGGCATGCACAGCACATTTCATTAGGGTGTGCACCCAGGGAATTTAACGTATTTATCTTTTTAAAATGAACATTTGTTCACTACTCAATCATAAAGGACATTATTTTTATTCGTTTATTTATTAAACACTGTAGACACTGAAGCCTACTCCACGTTTGGCTTGCCTGACCGTGGGAGGGCTGTTGCAGGTGAGGAGGGGGAATGAGAAGACTCTCCTCAAGCCCCAGCATAGGTGACACTTTGTAGAGACACTGGCTGGAGGAGGAACTTACGAGGTGATATTAGCCTTCAGGGGCCCTCCTTCTGGCCTCTTTGAAGCGGGGCTCCCAGCAGAGAGGCTCCCGGCAGAGCGATTCTTTTTCTCTCCTGCTGCCAGGAGCAATGGCATGCTGTTGGGGTGGCAGCAGCGGAGCAGCCGGAGGGCAGCCAGAGGACCATCCCTGCTGTATGTGTATCACCCTCTGGATTCCTACTCAATGGCCCCCTCAATTCGGTGCTTATTGCTTGAGACAATAGGGTGTGCCTGGGCACACCCCTTGCGCACACCTGTGTTCATTGGTTGACCCAGGGTTCTAGTGTTATGAGAGAAGGAAGGAGGACTAAAAAGCCCCAAATGTCATAGCTTTTCCTCATTGGGGAGTTGCTCTAACCCAGTGATCATTTTGTTCATCTGTAGCTTTTCTAGCTCTGCAATCCATTTTTGGAGTTGTGGTGACTGTACATGGTTTTCCAAGTGTGGTCACACCATAGGTTTACATAATGGTGATTGTTTTTTTTATCCCTTCTATTCTGCAATATTTTCTTAAAGTGTACTGCCCATTACTCTATATGTTTCAATTCTGCCATTAAATCTCAGGACCACAGATTTTTTGCACTGAATCCTAAGATTGGCACTGTAGAATATGGAATCAGAATCTGCCCTGTCTTTTTAAGAGATTACATCTACTGTTTTAATGCAGGAGACCATTTGTCAGGGGAAAGGGGCTGTTTAGATACCTGCATGATTTGTATGTTAAGGTGAAACGGTTTCACTAAAAATAGACCAGACTTTCCACCTAAGACATCAACATTGATCGTTACAGTGAAACATTCCTGATTACAGATAACAGATGAGATTTAATTAGTGCGGGCAGATGGATCTACCACAGCGATAACATGATTGGAGAAACCCTGCAATGTTCATTTAGGAATAGCCATTAACTCCTCCTTCATGGGGCTGAATAAGTTGAAGGAGAGTCAAAAGACATTCATTGTTTTTGCACTGTTGTGAATGTGCTTAACACGCTGGAAGTTAGAGGCTCATGACCTAGTGCAGTATATTAATTTTAACCGTAGCTCTTAAGCGATGCCCTGTTGAGGCCGCTCAAACATTAGCTACGGGAATTGCAGCAGAACTCAAGACAAAAGAGATGGCGAACATTATGTCTGAGATATAAAAAGCTGCTTTAAGCATTTTGAAAGATTTGGGTACACCCAGTGGTATTTTTTTGACATTTCCTCCCTTTGAACAGCAGACTTCAATCTTCAGTTTCAAAAGCTATGTGCCATGCAATATGGGGAGGGATGCTGTTCAAGATCCCCAACTCCAAAGCCTCCTTGGGCCTGCAGAACTAGTCCTTGGATCTCAGTCATGTATTTCATCGTATCTTTGAAATCTCAGATACATGAGCCCTTTCTGATGATCAAAAGGGCTAAAATGAACACAGGCAGGAATGGCATTTGGAGCTCAATGGTAGAGACCATGTTTTGCAGTAGAAGGTCCCTGGTTCAATCCCTGGCATCTCCAGATAGGAATTGGAAAGGATCCTGCCTGAAGCCCTGCAGAGCTGCTACCAGTCAGTGTTGACAATACTGAACTAGGCAGTAAGCCTATATATACCAGTTGCTGGGGAACATGGGTGAGAAGGTGCGGTTGCACCATGAACTGCTTATAGGTCCCTGGTTGACAGCTGGTTGGCCACTGTGTGAACAGCGTGCTGGACTAGATGGACCCTTGGGTCCCCTCTACAAGGATTCGCTTTTGCGCCTGGTTAGCCGATTATGCGCATAATCGCAGAAGCGCATTTACGCCTAATCCCTCTGCACGAGAGGCGGCGAGAGGCGGCGAAGCGCATTAATGGATGTCCAAAATGCGGTTTAGAAGTAGTTAATGCGCATAAGCGCATATTCACACAGTCAAAATGCGCTTTAACGGACGGAGCAAAATAAAACTCGCGATTTAACGCACGTTCGATAATGCGCATAATTGGAGAGATAACGCGCCTCTATGCCCCATTTGCGCTCCGCTGGTGTGGAGGTAAATTTTTTAATGAGACTTCAAAGAGCATTAAACCTCTCGTGAAGAGGCACCCTTGGTCTGATCCAACATTAGGCTGACCATATGAAAAGGAGGTCAGGGCTCATGTAACTTTAACAGTTGTAGAGAAAAGGGAATTTCGGCCAGAGTCATTTGTATGCAATTAGTTCCTGGTGAAATTCCCTCTTCATCACAACAGTTAAAGTTGCAGGGGCCCTGCCTTCTTTTGTATATGGTCACTCTAGTATAGTTCCTGCACCTTTAACTATTGTGATGAAGAGGGAATTTCACCAGGAACTAATTGCATACAAATGGCACTGGCTGAAATTCCCTTTTCTCTACAACTGTTAAAGTTACATGAGTCCTGTCCTCCTTTTCATATGGTCAGCCTATCCA